>OZ010797.1:336680790-338134210 GCA_963932465.1 Maratus speciosus | reverse complement strand
ATCCTCCTGTCAACGCCAAGAAAGCTGAAAAGATGCAAAGGCAAAAAAAAAATCCACCCTTTTAAAAATATTTTTGCTTTGTGTAACCAATAATGCTTTTGGAACAAGAAAAAGTTATGCATCTTTAACTCATTCTAAACTGTATTCCTATTAATCGATGTATTAAATGAATTTTTTAACGAGTTATTTTAATGGCACTTATAAGTACCGTCAGTAGATAATGGTTTAAAGAGTTATACATAACAGACAACATACTGTCTGGGTTAAATGCAGATCTCGAATTTTTCAAACAGCTAAATTTAGTAGCAGATGTCCTTATCTTTGTGATGTCATACATTTACGATGCACTTTTGAGATTTAAGCAGAGGGATGCTTTACAGAACACGCCAGTAAACGTGGTTTTCGTAGTTAGTAAAGAAAAAAGAATTTTTCTCTCATGTTATAGGATAAATTATGATGAAGGTCTAAATTATACAAATAATAAATTTTAATTTTATTTCATGACATATTTTTATTTACCTGTGAGATTGTGTGAAGAAAGAAAAAGACATCATTAAGTAAGTATTTCGGATATGCGGAGAGAAACAGCGGAACATTTGTAAGAGAAATGTTTATATAGGAGTGGAAATTTTTCGAGGAGAAATGAGTAGCAATAAAATACATTCACCACTCTGAAATTATTGACAAATTCGATAATTTTTTTGAGAAGAATGGGCGAATCGAAAAAAGGAAGAAATGAGTCTCGTTAATTAATTAAATAACCCATTCATGGTACAGAAAGGAGACAATGAAATGCATGTCAATCACTACATCCTTACGGAGAGGTATAATATGCAATGGAGAAGCTAGTCGATGTGAAAGGCGATTCATTCCATTAAAATTTAAAATTAGTTTACAAAAATGTTACCTCCACACATAGTCATTCCCAGACAACAAAACGTTGCAAAGAAACCATCCCTGCCGGGATTCGAACCCGGGACCTTTGGATTAGAAGTCCAACGCGCTATCCACTGCGCTACAGGGACAACACGCACCTTCGTAGCAAGGATTTGGCAAAGTTTTGGATTTTGCCAGATCAGAAATAATTTTTAAGTCTTTAACTGAAAGTTGACATAAATTTAAAAACTGATCTTGGAAAACAAAATGAAAAAAAAAATATATATGTGTTGTCCTGCAGGAGAAATTCTTTCGAAAGGAAATATGTCTTGGAACAAGAAATGTTTAGAGGTGAAATAAGTAACAATCCCATGCTTTAGGTACACTACATTTTTATTACATATCCCTTAACTTCTTGGAAGTAAAGAACAGACCAGAATAGAGTTGACTAATGGGATTTAAGTAATCCCTATTGACACATAAAAAGGATAATGAAATTCGAAGCAGTCTACAATATGAAAATCTGTAGAACTCTAATTATTTTCATCGTGAAGTGAGCAGAGAATCCCGTCGTCACATATAAAACGATTAATCTTATTTGTGTGCATTAGAAAAAATCTTTTTCAAAAACGGGGCCCGCGTCTAGCCCATACCAGACTAGGTAACGCAGAAGAACGATCATCCCTGCCGGGATTCGAACCCGGGACCTTTGGATTAGAAGTCCAACGCGCTATCCACTACGCTACAGGGACTACAGAACTTTGCATTCCACAAAGTCTGACAAAGGTTTCTTCTTTTGGATCGTACCAGTTCAGATATGAATTTTAAGTCCTCAGCTGGGAGTTGGATGTGTGATTAAGTTTTCAGTGAAATTTACCGCACTCGTTTTTGTAATAAAGTTTGTGCCAAATGATACCATTGTACTTTCTTGAAAAGAGTAAACGTGTGCTGCAAGTGCCATGACGGCTATTTATCCGACATTTCGTTTCATACATAAACTTTGTATAATTTGAAATAAAAATATGTGTTTTAACAAAAAATTAAAATGTCGGAAACTACTATAAAAGCTTTACAAAAATATTTATTTTCTTAAATATCGGAGGAAAGCCTTTCCTGGAACGCTAAAAATAACTGTAATATTTACATGCAAGTTTCGATTTGTGGTCCTTTGAAGATGCAGTTTGTTTGAGAAAATATAATAGCCAACCTACCACAATGTTTCCATTTAGGATAGCAGTTCGCACCCTCCTGAACAACTATAAAGGCGACAATAATGAAGGAAACAAAATATAATCAAATTGCATATATTTTTATGAAATTAGATATAATTGATTCACCTCTCCATTGCTATCTCTTCATAATTCATAAAATTTAAATTTAAATTTCCATTATCTAAAGCCTGAAAAGACCATACCACGTTTGAAGAAAAGAATGTTAAAACATTTACATTTAAAAGAAAAACGTTATAAATAGTTATTTACCTAGTTGGATTTTTGCACGGGACGTGCAAAATTATCGAAGTAAACATAAAAAGATCTATAAAGACATATTAACCCTTTATGTACTGAATTATGAATTCATGATAATTTTATCCTCTAAAGCGTTTTTCGTGAATTTTTGAAACTACATTAGAAGATTTGCATAATCATTTAATAAATTTTAGAAGGACTCAAGGATTTAGAAGGATTAACTAAATTTGAATTTAAAGGGAGTCTGTGCAATATTTATAACCCCACTCAAATATTTTATTTTAAATATTTTTCTAAGTATTTTATAGAATTAGGAAATGCACAAATATAATGTTTTTACAATAGAAATAAGAAATATTTTCGAATTGAAAATCCTCGTGTCAACGCCAAGAAAGCTGAAAAGATGCAAAGGCAAAAAAAAAATCCACCCTTTTAAAAATATTTTTGCTTTGTGTAACCAATAATGCTTTTGGAACAAGAAAAAGTTATGCATCTATAACTCATTCTAAACTGTATTCCTATTAATCGATGTATTAAATGAATTTTTTAACGAGTTATTTTAATGGCACTTATAAGTACCGTCAGTAGATAATGGTTTAAAGAGTTATACATAACAGACAACATACTGTCTGGGTTAAATGCAGATCTCGAATTTTTAAAACAGCTAAATTTAGTAGCAGACGTCCTTATCTTTGTGATGTCATACATTTACGATGCACTTTTGAGATTTAAACAGAAGGATGCTTTACAGAACACGCCAGTAAACGTGGTTTTCGTAGTTAGTAAAAAAAAGAATTTTTCTCTCATGTTATAGGATAAATTATGATGAAGCTCTAAATTATACAAATAATAAATTTTAATTTTATTTCATGACATATTTTTATTTACCTGTGAGATTGTGTGAAGAAAGAAAAAGACATCATTAAGTAAGTATTTCGGATATGCGGAGAGAAACAGTGGAACATTTGTAAGTGAAATGTTTATATAGGAGTGGAATTTTTTCGAGGAGAAATGAGTAGCAATAAAATACATTCACCACTCTGAAATTATTGACAAATTCGATAATTTTTTTGAGAAGAATGGGCGAATCGAAAAAAGGAAGAAATGAGTCTCGTTAATTAATTAAATAACCCATTCATGGTACAGAAAGGAGACAATGAAATGCATGTCAATCACTACATCCTTACGGAGAGGTATAATATGCAATGGAGAAGCTAGTCGATGTGAAAGGCGATTCATTCCATTAAAATTTAAAATTAGTTTACAAAAATGTTACCTCCACACATAGTCATTCCCAGACAACAAAACGTTGCAAAGGAACCATCCCTGCCGGGATTCGAACCCGGGACCTTTGGATTAGAAGTCCAACGCGCTATCCACTGCGCTACAGGGACAACACGCACCTTCGTAGCAAGGATTTGGCAAAGTTTTGGATTTTGCCAGATCAGAAATAATTTTTAAGTCTTTAACTGAAAGTTGACATAAGGGTTGATTTTTGACGGCCAATTATCTACACGAGGGATATAGGCCCGGGGGGAGTGCCCTCCGTGGGGGTCTTTCTAAGGGAACCTAATCCGTATTAACGCATGGAAGATCCACGGCTCGAAGAAAACCACGAAAACTCCGAACGATTAGGCCGACGGGCGCGATTGGGATCGAACCCAGCACCTCCCGTCTACCAGCTTCGAGAGCAGAACCTCTCGGCCACTGGTGGGGCGAAAGTTGACATAAATTTAAAAACTGATCTTGGAAAACAAAATGAAAAAAAAAATATATATGTGTTGTCCTGCAGGAGAAATTCTTTCGAAAGGAAATATGTCTTGGAACAAGAAATGTTTAGAGGTGAAATAAGTAACAATCCCATGCTTTAGGTACACTACATTTTTATTACATATCCCTTAACTTCTTGGAAGTAAAGAACAGACCAGAATAGAGTTGACTAATGGGATTTAAGTAATCCCTATTGACACATAAAAAGGATAATGAAATTCGAAGCAGTCTACAATATGAAAATCTGTAGAACTCTAATTATTTTCATCGTGAAGTGAGCAGAGAATCCCGTCGTCACATATAAAACGATTAATCTTATTTGTGTGCATTAGAAAAAATCTTTTTCAAAAACGGGGCCCGCGTCTAGCCCATACCAGACTAGGTAACGCAGAAGAACGATCATCCCTGCCGGGATTCGGACCCGGGACCTTTGGGTTAGAAGTCCAACGCGCTATCCACTGCGCTACAGGGACTACAGAAGTTTGCATTCCACAAAGTCTGACAAAGGTTTCTTCTTTTGGATCGTACCAGTTCAGATATGAATTTTAAGTCCTCAGCTGGGAGTTGGATGTGTGATTAAGTTTTCAATGAAATTTACCGCACTCGTTTTTGTAATAAAGTTTGTGCCAAATGATACCATTGTACTTTCTTGAAAAGAGTAAACGTGTGCTGCAAGTGCCATGACGGCTATTTATCCGACATTTCGTTTCATACATAAACTTTGTATAATTTGAAATAAAAATATGTGTTTTAACAAAAAATTAAAATGTCGGAAACTACTATAAAAGCTTTACAAAAATATTTATTTTCTTAATATCGGAGGAAAGCCTTTCCTGGAACGCTAAAAATAACTGTAATATTTACATGCAAGTTTCGATTTGTGGTCCTTTGAAGATGCAGTTTGTTTGAGAAAATATAATAGCCAACCTACCACAATGTTTCCATTTAGGATAGCAGTTCGCACCCTCCTGAACAACTATAAAGGCGACAATAATGAAGGAAACAAAATATAATCAAATTGCATATATTTTTATGAAATTAGATATAATTGATTCACCTCTCCATTGCTATCTCTTCATAATTCATAAAATTTAAATTTAAATTTCCATTATCTAAAGCCTGAAAAGACTATACCACGTTTGAAGAAAAGAATGTTAAAACATTTACATTTAAAAGAAAAACGTTATAAATAGTTATTTACCTAGTTGGATTTTTGCACGGGATGTGCAAAATTATCGAAGTAAACATAAAAAGATCTATAAAGACATATTAACCCTTTATGTACTGAATTATGAATTCATGATAATTTTATCCTCTAAAGCGTTTTTCGTGAATTTTTGAAACTGCATTAGAAGATTTGCATAATCATTTAATAAATTTTAGAAGGACTCAAGGATTTAGAAGGATTAACTAAATTTGAATTTAAAGGGAGTCTGTGCAATATTTATACCCACACTCAAATATTTTATTTTAAATATTTTTCTAAGTATTTTGTAGAATTAGGAAATGCACAAATATAATGTTTTTACAATAGAAATAAGAAATATTTTCGAATTGAAAATCCTCCTGTCAACGCCAAGAAAGCTGAAAAGATGCAAAGGCAAAAAAAAAAAAAAAAAAAAAAAAAAAAAAATATCCACCCTTTTAAAAATATTTTTGCTTTGTGTAACCAATAATGCTTTTGGAACAAGAAAAAGTTATGCATCTATAACTCATTCTAAACTGTATTCCTATTAATCGATGTATTAAATGAATTTTTTAACGAGTTATTTTAATGGCACTTATAAGTACCGTCAGTAGATAATGGTTTAAAGAGTTATACATAACAGACAACATACTGTCTGGGTTAAATGCAGATCTCGAATTTTTAAAACAGCTAAATTTAGTAGCAGATGTCCTTATCTTTGTGATGTCATACATTTACGATGCACTTTTGAGATTTAAGCAGAAGGATGCTTTACAGAATACGCCAGTAAACGTGGTTTTCGTAGTTAGTAAAGAAAAAAGAATTTTTCTCTCATGTTATAGGATAAATTATGATTAAGCTCTAAATTATACAAATAATAAATTTTAATTTTATTTCATGACATATTTTTATTTACCTGTGAGATTGTGTGAAGAAAGAAAAAGACATCATTAAGTAAGTATTTCGGATATGCGGAGAGAAACAGTGGAACATTTGTAAGAGAAATGTTTATATAGGAGTGGAATTTTTTCGAGGAGAAATGAGTAGCAATAAAATACATTCACCACTCTGAAATTATTGACAAATTCGATAATTTTTTTGAGAAGAATGGGCGAATCGAAAAAAGGAAGAAATGAGTCTCGTTAATTAATTAAATAACCCATTCATGGTACAGAAAGGAGACAATGAAATGCATGTCAATCACTACATCCTTACGGAGAGGTATAATATGCAATGGAGAAGCTAGTCGATGTGAAAGGCGATTCATTCCATTAAAATTTAAAATTAGTTTACAAAAAAGTTACCTCCACACATAGTCATTCCCAGACAACAAAACGTTGCAAAGGAACCATCCCTGCCGGGATTCGAACCCGGGACCTTTGGATTAGAAGTCCAACGCGCTATCCACTGCGCTACAGGGACAACACGCACCTTCGTAGCAAGGATTTGGCAAAGTTTTGGATTTTGCCAGATCAGAAATAATTTTTAAGTCTTTAACTGAAAGTTGACATAAATTTAAAAACTGATCTTGAAAAACAAAATGAAAAAAATATATATATGTGTTGTCCTACAGGAGAAATTCTTTCGAAAGGAAGTATGTCTTGGAACAAGAAATGTTTAGAGGTGAAATAAGTAACAATCCCATGCTTTAGGTACACTACATTTTTATTACAAATCCCATAACTTCTTGGAAGTAAAGAACAGACCAGAATAGAGTTGACTAATGGGATTTAAGTAATCCCTATTGACACATAAAAAGGATAATGAAATTCGAAGCAGTCTACAATATGAAAATCTGTAGAACTCTAATTATTTTCATCGTGAAGTGAGCAGAGAATCCCGTCGTCACATATAGAACGATTAATCTTATTTGTGTGCATTAGAAAAAATCTTTTTCAAAAACGGGCCCCGCGTCTAGCCCATACCAGACTAGGAAACGCAGAAGAACGATCATCCCTGCCGGGATTCGAACCCGGGACCTTTGGATTAGAAGTCCAACGCGCTATCCACTGCGCTACAGGGACTACAGAACTTTGCATACCACAAAGTCGGACAAAGGTTTCTTCTTTTGGATCGTACCAGTTCAGATATGAATTTTAAGTCCTCAGCTGGGAGTTGGATGTGTGATTAAGTTTTCAGTGAAATTTACCGCACTCGTTTTTGTAATAAAGTTTGTGCCAAATGATACCATTGTACTTTCTTGAAAAGAGTAAACGTGTGCTGCAAGTGCCATGACGGCTATTTATCCGACATTTCATTTCATACATAAACTTTGTATAATTTGAAATAAAAATATGTGTTTTAACAAAAAATTAAAATGTCGGAAACTACTATAAAAGCTTTACAAAAATATTTATTTTCTTAAATATCGGAGGAAAGCCTTTCCTGGAACGCTAAAAATAACTGTAATATTTACATGCAAGTTTCGATTTGTGGTCCTTTGAAGCAGCACCGTGCGAAAGGGGGGGCGAAGGGGGCGGCTGCCCCGGGCGCAGAAATTTAGGGGGCGCCAAATTTATACTATCAACTCGGTTTTTTATTTATTTATTTATTTTGGCCGTTGATTATTTTCCAGGATGTTTTTTTTCGAGGTCATTCTTTTTTCTCTTTGTATTTATAAAAAAACATATGCATATTATATGCATATCTGGAATTTCCCCCCAATGTAATTACGTACATTTTTATTTTCAAAGTCATTGCATCCTCCCCTACCCTAACCGCAAAAAGAAATTTTTCCATTTTAAAACTTGTTTTAGGTTTTGGTAAGTCTCTTTTTTAGCAGAACGTTCTACTTTATTTATAAGTATTTTTTTTTTTTTTTTTTTTTTTTTTTTTTTTTTTTTTTTATGGATCTACATCTTTTTTTGGATTATATGAGTAAGTTCATATTTACTTGTCTTAAAGTTCTTTAAATTTGATGGGTTTATGATGTACTTTTGTAATATCTTGTTGCAGTGTTTCTCAAACTTTTTGCACTCTGTGCCCCCCTTTACATCATCTGCGAAACTCACGCGCTCTCCCACCCACCAATGATAATGAATTTTATCTAATTATGGAGGCTTTTTCTTCGTTTCTTTCTTTAGTTTTACTTTTTGTTAAAAAATAAAACAAATTATTGAAAATACAATTTTGTCCTTTTGGTTATTTATTTGGCTATTATCTGCTATTTATCTATCTAAATTTACTCAAAAATGTAAAAAGTTGAAAAACAATTACCATTTTCCACATTTTGTATTTTAATATACACATTTTAAGACAATAATTTTTGAGGGAATTGATAGATACGTAAATGTTATTTTACTTTGAATTTTTTAAAGCAAATTTCGAATAATTAATTTTTATACACTATATTATACTTAGCATTCGAGAAATAAACTGGTATGACAGCAGGAACACAAGATCATCAGATAAACCTTGCATCTAATATGGAAATCTTGGTTGTTACATTTCAGTCGCTGAACATCATTTAATTTATATTAAATCCATTTCTATATTTTAGAAACTAATTATAATTAGCATATTCGCAGTTTTAAAAATTTCAGAAACGTAATCTCCTGGGTATGAATTTACAACAGAAAGAGAGGTAAATTTAGGTTTATTTGATTTTCAAGAAGGAACAAAAACAAAAACATTTTAAGTTATCATGTGTGTGCAGTGCCAAAAATCTTAATAAGGAAAGTGACTTTTAAACTAATACCGTTTCCAAACTGAAGCTCTTTTAAGTAGCTTTCATTATAAAAAGCTACCTATTGCAGCCGTTCGGAGGAAAGCGATTTCAAAAAATTTTGGTATATTTTCATCGATCATGACCCCCAGACCCCGAAACCAACCTCCGTTCAAAAGTTGATATATATATATATATCTGATCTTTGTCACACTGTAACTCCCGTATTTATGAACCGATTTGTATGAAACTTCGTGTATACATAGTACATACCAATGTCTCGACCGAGTTCGTTGGCCAGCTTCATCCGCCATCTTGTTTCAAAATGGCGGCTATTTAAATTTTTTTTTAATTTAAAATTTGAAATGAGGTACCAAAAAATTGAAAATTAAAAAATAATTTTTTTTTATATATGTTTGACCTTGATACAAAGATTCCGGAGCAGTTTTTGTTTTGTTTATATCTTAAAAAATGGCTGAGTTTATAGCACTTTGAATTTCCAACGTGGCTGACATTTTGAAATGACCTGATTTTTGTCACGCGATAACAAGCGTATTTATGAACCGATTTGGATGTACCTTGGTGTATACATAGTACATACCAATGTCTCAACCGAGTTTGTTCGCCAGCTTCATCCGCCATCTTTTTTCAAAATGGTGGCCATTAAAAAATTTTTTTTTAATTTAAAATTTAAAATGAGGTACCAAGAAATTGGAAAATGAAAAAGATCTTTTTGTATATGTTTGACCTTAATACAAAGATTCCGGAGCAGTTTTTCTTTCGTCTATATCTAAAAAAATGGCTGAGTTATAGCATTTTGAATTTCTATTGTGGCAGACATTTTGAAACGACCTGATTTTTTTCACGCAATAACAGGCGTATTTATGAACCGATTTGGAGTTTGTTGGCCAGCTTCATTCGCCATCTTGTTTCAAAAGGTCTGCCATTTAAAAAAAAAATAAATTTAAAATTTAAAATGAAGTATCAAAAAATTGGAAAATGAAAAAGATTTTTTTTTATGCGTTTGACCTTGATACAAAGATTCCGGAGCAGTAGTTTTTGTTTCGTTTATATCTTAAAAATGGTTGAATTATAGCACTTTGAATTTCTAGCATGGCTGACATTTTGAAACGATCTCATATTTGTCACGCGATAACACGTGTATTTATTAACCTATTTCGATGTTAGAAGTCATGTGGATAGTATATAGCAATATCTTGACCAAGTTCGCTGGCCAGTTTTATCAGCCATCTTGTTTCAATATGGAGGCCAGTAAATAAATAAAAAAAAAATTACATTTAAAGTAAGGTGCAAAAAAAAAATTAGAAATTGAAAAAGGTTTCTTTTTTGGATGACATTTTGAAAAATCTGATTTTTTGCCTGCGACAGCACTCGTATATATCAGCCGATTCCGATGTGAGTGAGTATTTGCGACTAAGGTCTCGACCAAGTTCACTGGTTAGCCTCATCCACCATGTTGTCTTAAAATGGCAGGCACTTCAAGATATCGCCGAATTTGGCAACCAAATATAAGTTACTTTAAATAAAAACAGCTTGGATAAAGCTGAGTAATTTCACTGGTTAGCCTCATCCACCATGTTGTCTTAAAATGGCAGGCACTTCAAGATATCGCCGAATTTGGCAACCAAATATAAGTTACTTTAAATAAAAACAGCTTGGATAAAGCTGAGTAATTTCGCGAAATTCTCATTCATAATGATTTAGTATTAATAAAAATTAGTATTGAATCTCCTATAATCGGTTTCCACTAAATTGAGCTTTGTATGTTTGAATAATATGAGCTGGCTTTTTAAAAATAAGAAATTTGAAAGCTACCTCTTCCTCCCGGCACTGGCCGGAAGGACTTTTTGTATGTGTTTTGGCAAATTGCAAAAGCATTTTTATGGCGTTTATTTTAAAGTGTTCAGAACTGATTATCTTTAATAAATATATAGTTTTGTAAAATAATAATAATAATAATAAAACGTTAACACCCGTATGGTCCCTTAAGATATTTGTTTTCTACTTCTGCTCATATATGAGGCTTTCTCACAATCTTTTGACTTTCGGGAATAAAAATCTGGTGAAATTAAACTTGCTAAAATAACATTTTAATCTGATAGACGAATGTCTTAATGATTCAAAATAAAGAAAAAATGGTCAGCAGCGAAAATTTTTTTGTTTAACTGAGGTTTATGTTCAACTTGCGAGTTTAATTTTCCTTACCTATTTACCACTAAAACTTTTTATTTTCTTCTAAATTTTTACTTATAATGAATTTGCATAGTACCCTCAAAACATTCAAATAAGAAATAATAACAATGTAGTATTTTTAGTACAAAATTTTGGTATAACATTGTTCTAAAGGGGTGTTAAAGAAGGGATGGTAAGGTAAAAAAAAAAGGGACGGTATAGGAAAAAAAGGACGAAATGGGAAAAAAAGGGGTGGTAAGGATGGAACGGTAAGGAAAATGACCACCTATTTTAGGCAAATCATGTTAAGACTAAGTGGTAGCCACGATGTTCATTGATATTTAGAAACAGTTATTTAAATTGGATTAAACTGAAAAAAAAAATTAATTTACCTCGAAAAGTGGCGGAATAAACCTTGGGGACGGTAAGACTACCAATAAAGTCACGATGCTTGCAATTGATATTTAAATGCTGATTTAAATTCTGCAGTAAATTTCCTGTCAAAGAATTTTAGACATTCTCTCTCTAGCAAATTTCTGCATGAGAAAAAATTTGAAAAAACTTCTGTGGCTGCATCTGAAGTGATTTTCTGTATAATTTTAGAAGGGGGACGGTAAGGAATCTAAAACCCAAGGATAGAGTTTAAAAAATAATAACAACCCTAAAAATGTGTGCAGGTTAATTTTTTGCTACATATTAATATAATAAAATAATTCCAGTTTCGGAAAAAAATTACATCGAATTATTTTTATTGAAACAATTTCATACAGACAGCTCCAAACTTAAAAATCAGCATCAGGAACACGGGACGGTATAGGAGTTTTCCTGGTATTTGGACCCCCATCATTGTCTAAAACTTATTTATCTCGTTAATATTGTTATGCAATCATGCAATGGGGTGTTCCCCAGTAATACGAAATAAAAAAACATAAGAGCATGTACTAAAATAAAAATTATTATTCAGGGACATAAAAGTCAAAAGATTGTGAGAATGCCCCATATATATTTGTAATCGACCGAAATTTAGCAGCTATCTCTTGCATTTTGGGAATCATTCTGGATAAAATGTAAAATTGTAGGTAATTTTAAATTTAAACACTGTCATATGTATAATACAGGGTCATCGAAAAATAATGTCTAGATTAAAAAAAATCATAACATCGAAACCTTTTATGTTAAACGAGTAATTCTTTCACTACACGATAACTGGTGAACGCAAGTTTGGTTTTAGTTCACCAGAATTCGTTTGCGTGTCTGTGTTATGCGCGGATTAGTTGCGTAGCCGTCAAGGTCAGTCGACGCTTTGTTATCAGGAGCAGTTTGACCTGGATAAGTTCTCCGAAAAAGCCGCTGCACGCTGACTATTGACTTTGACTCCACATACCAAATAACGCACTGTGCTTTTTGTTGCATGGTCAACATCGTACTGTGCTTTTTGTTGCACGGTCAACATTGTATTGAGCAGCTGCAGCCTGGCGAGTCGGCTGACCTTGACGACTTCGCAACTAATTCCCCGCATAACACAGATACGCAAACGAATTCTGGTGAACTAAAACCAAACTTGCGTTCACCAGTTATCGTGTAGTGAAAGAATTACTCATTTAACATAAAATGTTTCGATGTTATGATTTTTTTAAATCTAGGCATCATTTTTCGACGACCCTGTGTTAACAAACTTTAATAGAATTTATTACAAAGTAAATATTGGTCTCATGGTTTTATAACTCAGAGATTTACAGTTTCTTTTCTTTTTTCTTCTTCCTAATAGAGCGAAGCAATTTTAGGGCATTTCTTTTTCAAAAAGATAATTCATGTCATAGATTTTTTTAAACAAAAATAACAGTTTTTTCCTCTTCTTATATTGTATTGATTAACATTAAATCAAAGGTCAAGGAAAAATAATAATGAATTCATTTTTTCAAAATAACGTATTATCTCAATTTTCATAAATAAATTAATGACTAATCTTACCCTTCTTAATTTTTTACGAACAAAAAATAAAATTATAATAAAATAAGACAACGGTTCTCAAACTGTGGGGGGGGGGGGGGTGACCCTTGGGAAGCGCAATATATGCTGAAATAACGTTATATGAAAATAACGTTAGTGATTTTTCTATTTATTTTTCATTATGAAGGCTGCCCGTGCTAAGACAAATGCTCTGCACATTTACGAAATCACTTTCATTTGTAAGTAGATATAATTGCCATGTATTGTTATTCTAATATAAAGCAATCGAGCAGTGTTTCCTTTTTTTTCTATAAAAGCATCAAATATCTCCGATAACAGTGTCAAATTTTTAATTTAATCTGATTTTCAGAGACTAATCCCGAAAGATTGGTATTCTGAAGGAATCGATTATAGTTTAAGATATACACATTTTAAGAAAACTGAAAAACATTGTTCGATTCTTCAGCATATAAATATTATTTTCTGTAAATTTAATTCAACTTTTAATAAAAATCCCTGCCGTCTCGGCCTACAGGCGGAGGTAGATTTCGAAGTTAAGTACTAATTTCACCAACAAAAATTAAATCAAGATTAGAGATAAACCTAGTTTAACAATTTTATCTGGCCGCTTTTGACGAGTTTTTAATTTCATTTTCCTGTAAGAGCTATTTTTATCAGAATCATTAATACGATAATTTTTTCTTCATCCCCTATTTTTGTTTCATTTGCTTTTGCTGTAAGAATTGGTCCTATCAAAAGCTTGTCCATATAAAAGTTGTAGATAATATTAAGAAGATTTATAATAAATTTAAGCGGATTTGATATTTTGTGAATTAATGAAGTTCTGAATTTTTTTCTTCTTCAACCCCCTTTTTTTTGTCGTTTTAATATTTTTTTTCGGTAAGAGTAGGTCCTATCAAAAACTTGTCAATATAAAAGTTGTAGATAGTAAAGTACAGTAAATTGTACAGTATTAAGAAGATTTATAATAAGTTTAAGTGAATTTGATTTCTTGAGAATTGACGAAGTTATGAATTTTTTTCTCCCTAAAGTCCTATTCTTTTGGCCACTTGAGCCCATTTTTAATTTTCTCAAAAATCTACGATACGTAAATTTTTGGCCCTTTTCCTAGAAGTAATAATAACTTTAAACTGATTTTATATGTATTATAATTAAGAAGTAATAGGATTTTTTCGGTTTTCACAAAACCCCTCCCTGTTTCCACCCTCTTGGTTCGATTTTGCCCATTAACGAACTTGACCGAGATTTTCTACCCCTTGATTTTATGTATCAGTTTGGAAGAGATTTGTGCAGAATTTTGGAAGTTATCGTGTCCATAAAAAAGTTATAAATAAATAAATAAATATATATAAAGTTTTGAACTGGGTGTGTTTTTGGGTACAAGGCTTATGATCGGCGTAGATCTGCAAAATTTTTTCTGAAATTTCAACATAGGGGATAATGTAATAGATAGTATTTCTTACGAAATCTACATAAAAATACATAGCTACGAACTATTCATTTTTTGAGTTAACACGATTTCCGAATCATAATCCGTACCACATTTAGTCGCAAAATTCTGCGATTAATTAACATTAAGATTATAGATTAGGCAAAGATTTCTATTCAGAAGGAGTGATAAAAGTGGAATAATTGAGAGCTAAGTGTATACAGATCCATGAATTTAAAATTTTTATTTTGTTAAAAAAAATGCTTTAAATTTTATAAATAATGTATGAAATATAAATATGCGGTTTGGAGTAAAGGAGGGGTAAGCTATGGTTGTTAGTACTGCAGAATATTAGGATTCCGGTACTTTTTTTGTTAGAAATTAAGTCCTGCTAACAACAAATGGAAATGGGTAGAAAAAATCTGTGACAAAGCATCACGATCTGTAACAAATAAGTGCAATTTTATCTTTATTTAGTTTTTCGGAATTTCTAAATTAAAATTAACCCCTTTTAAAATTCTAAAATACACACGAAATATTTATTCAATAGAATTTATTTCTGTTTCAGCACTTTATTAAGTTTGTGACAACTATGATAAAGGGGAAGAGGGGGGGGGGGCGCCAAATTGAAACTTTGCCCCGGGCGCAGTTTTTCCTTCGCACGGCCCTGCTTTGAAGATGCAGTTTGTTTGAGAAAATATAATAGCCAACCTACCACAATGTTTCCATTTAGGATAGCAGTTCGCACCCTCCTGAACAACTATAAAGGCGACAATAATGAAGGAAACAAAATATAATCAAATTGCATATATTTTTATGAAATTAGATATAATTGATTCACCTCTCCATTGCTATCTCTTCATAATTCATAAAATTTAAATTTAAATTTCCATTATCTAAAGCCTGAAAAGACTATACCACGTTTGAAGAAAAGAATGTTAAAACATTTACATTTAAAAGAAAAACGTTATAAATAGTTATTTACCTAGTTGGATTTTTGCACGGGATGTGCAAAATTATCGAAGTAAACATAAAAAGATCTATAAAGACATATTAACCCTTTATGTACTGAATTATGAATTCATGATAATTTTATCCTCTAAAGCGTTTTTCGTGAATTTTTGAAACTGCATTAGAAGATTTGCATAATCATTTAATAAATTTTAGAAGGACTCAAGGATTTAGAAGGATTAACTAAATTTGAATTTAAAGGGAGTCTGTGCAATATTTATACCCCCACTCAAATATTTTATTTTAAATATTTTTCTAAGTATTTTGTAGAATTGGGAAATGCACAAATATAATGTTTTTACAATAGAAATAAGAAATATTTTCGAATTGAAAATCCTCGTGTCAACGCCAAGAAAGCTGAAAAGATGCAAAGGCAAAAAAAAAATCCACCCTTTTAAAAATATTTTTGCTTTGTGTAACCAATAATGCTTTTGGAACAAGAAAAAGTTATGCATCTATAACTCATTCTAAACTGTATTCCTATTAATCGATGTATTAAATGAATTTTTTAACGAGTTATTTTAATGGCACTTATAAGTACCGTCAGTAGATAATGGTTTAAAGAGTTATACATAACAGACAACATACTGTCTGGGTTAAATGCAGATCTCGAATTTTTAAAACAGCTAAATTTAGTAGCAGACGTCCTTATCTTTGTGATGTCATACATTTACGATGCACTTTTGAGATTTAAACAGAAGGATGCTTTACAGAACACGCCAGTAAACGTGGTTTTCGTAGTTAGTAAAAAAAAGAATTTTTCTCTCATGTTATAGGATAAATTATGATGAAGCTCTAAATTATACAAATAATAAATTTTAATTTTATTTCATGACATATTTTTATTTACCTGTGAGATTGTGTGAAGAAAGAAAAAGACATCATTAAGTAAGTATTTCGGATATGCGGAGAGAAACAGTGGAACATTTGTAAGTGAAATGTTTATATAGGAGTGGAATTTTTTCGAGGAGAAATGAGTAGCAATAAAATACATTCACCACTCTGAAATTATTGACAAATTCGATAATTTTTTTGAGAAGAATGGGCGAATCGAAAAAAGGAAGAAATGAGTCTCGTTAATTAATTAAATAACCCATTCATGGTACAGAAAGGAGACAATGAAATGCATGTCAATCACTACATCCTTACGGAGAGGTATAATATGCAATGGAGAAGCTAGTCGATGTGAAAGGCGATTCATTCCATTAAAATTTAAAATTAGTTTACAAAAATGTTACCTCCACACATAGTCATTCCCAGACAACAAAACGTTGCAAAGGAACCATCCCTGCCGGGATTCGAACCCGGGACCTTTGGATTAGAAGTCCAACGCGCTATCCACTGCGCTACAGGGACAACACGCACCTTCGTAGCAAGGATTTGGCAAAGTTTTGGATTTTGCCAGATCAGAAATAATTTTTAAGTCTTTAACTGAAAGTTGACATAAGGGTTGATTTTTGACGGCCAATTATCTACACGAGGGATATAGGCCCGGGGGGAGTGCCCTCCGTGGGGGTCTTTCTAAGGGAACCTAATCCGTATTAACGCATGGAAGATCCACGGCTCGAAGAAAGCCACGAAAACTCCGAACGATTAGGCCGACGGGCGCGATTGGGATCGAACCCAGCACCTCCCGTCTACCAGCTTCGAGAGCAGAACCTCTCGGCCACTGGTGGGGCGAAAGTTGACATAAATTTAAAAACTGATCTTGGAAAACAAAATGAAAAAAAAAATATATATGTGTTGTCCTGCAGGAGAAATTCTTTCGAAAGGAAATATGTCTTGGAACAAGAAATGTTTAGAGGTGAAATAAGTAACAATCCCATGCTTTAGGTACACTACATTTTTATTACATATCCCTTAACTTCTTGGAAGTAAAGAACAGACCAGAATAGAGTTGACTAATGGGATTTAAGTAATCCCTATTGACACATAAAAAGGATAATGAAATTCGAAGCAGTCTACAATATGAAAATCTGTAGAACTCTAATTATTTTCATCGTGAAGTGAGCAGAGAATCCCGTCGTCACATATAAAACGATTAATCTTATTTGTGTGCATTAGAAAAAATCTTTTTCAAAAACGGGGCCCGCGTCTAGCCCATACCAGACTAGGTAACGCAGAAGAACGATCATCCCTGCCGGGATTCGAACCCGGGACCTTTGGGTTAGAAGTCCAACGCGCTATCCACTGCGCTACAGGGACTACAGAACTTTGCATTCCACAAAGTCTGACAAAGGTTTCTTCTTTTGGATCGTACCAGTTCAGATATGAATTTTAAGTCCTCAGCTGGGAGTTGGATGTGTGATTAAGTTTTCAGTGAAATTTACCGCACTCGTTTTTGTAATAAAGTTTGTGCCAAATGATACCATTGTACTTTCTTGAAAAGAGTAAACGTGTGCTGCAAGTGCCATGACGGCTATTTATCCGACATTTCGTTTCATACATAAACTTTGTATAATTTGAAATAAAAATATGTGTTTTAACAAAAAATTAAAATGTCGGAAACTACTATAAAAGCTTTACAAAAATATTTATTTTCTTAATATCGGAGGAAAGCCTTTCCTGGAACGCTAAAAATAACTGTAATATTTACATGCAAGTTTCGATTTGTGGTCCTTTGAAGATGCAGTTTGTTTGAGAAAATATAATAGCCAACCTACCACAATGTTTCCATTTAGGATAGCAGTTCGCACCCTCCTGAACAACTATAAAGGCGACAATAATGAAGGAAACAAAATATAATCAAATTGCATATATTTTTATGAAATTAGATATAATTGATTCACCTCTCCATTGCTATCTCTTCATAATTCATAAAATTTAAATTTAAATTTCCATTATCTAAAGCCTGAAAAGACTATACCACGTTTGAAGAAAAGAATGTTAAAACATTTACATTTAAAAGAAAAACGTTATAAATAGTTATTTACCTAGTTGGATTTTTGCACGGGATGTGCAAAATTATCGAAGTAAACATAAAAAGATCTATAAAGACATATTAACCCTTTATGTACTGAATTATGAATTCATGATAATTTTATCCTCTAAAGCGTTTTTCGTGAATTTTTGAAACTGCATTAGAAGATTTGCATAATCATTTAATAAATTTTAGAAGGACTCAAGGATTTAGAAGGATTAACTAAATTTGAATTTAAAGGGAGTCTGTGCAATATTTATACCCACACTCAAATATTTTATTTTAAATATTTTTCTAAGTATTTTGTAGAATTGGGAAATGCACAAATATAATGTTTTTACAATAGAAATAAGAAATATTTTCGAATTGAAAATCCTCGTGTCAACGCCAAGAAAGCTGAAAAGATGCAAAGGCAAAAAAAAAATCCACCCTTTTAAAAATATTTTTGCTTTGTGTAACCAATAATGCTTTTGGAACAAGAAAAAGTTATGCATCTATAACTCATTCTAAACTGTATTCCTATTAATCGATGTATTAAATGAATTTTTTAACGAGTTATTTTAATGGCACTTATAAGTACCGTCAGTAGATAATGGTTTAAAGAGTTATACATAACAGACAACATACTGTCTGGGTTAAATGCAGATCTCGAATTTTTAAAACAGCTAAATTTAGTAGCAGACGTCCTTATCTTTGTGATGTCATACATTTACGATGCACTTTTGAGATTTAAACAGAAGGATGCTTTACAGAACACGCCAGTAAACGTGGTTTTCGTAGTTAGTAAAAAAAAGAATTTTTCTCTCATGTTATAGGATAAATTATGATGAAGCTCTAAATTATACAAATAATAAATTTTAATTTTATTTCATGACATATTTTTATTTACCTGTGAGATTGTGTGAAGAAAGAAAAAGACATCATTAAGTAAGTATTTCGGATATGCGGAGAGAAACAGTGGAACATTTGTAAGTGAAATGTTTATATAGGAGTGGAATTTTTTCGAGGAGAAATGAGTAGCAATAAAATACATTCACCACTCTGAAATTATTGACAAATTCGATAATTTTTTTGAGAAGAATGGGCGAATCGAAAAAAGGAAGAAATGAGTCTCGTTAATTAATTAAATAACCCATTCATGGTACAGAAAGGAGACAATGAAATGCATGTCAATCACTACATCCTTACGGAGAGGTATAATATGCAATGGAGAAGCTAGTCGATGTGAAAGGCGATTCATTCCATTAAAATTTAAAATTAGTTTACAAAAATGTTACCTCCACACATAGTCATTCCCAAACAACAAAACGTTGCAAAGGAACCATCCCTGCCGGGATTCGAACCCGGGACCTTTGGATTAGAAGTCCAACGCGCTATCCACTGCGCTACAGGGACAACACGCACCTTCGTAGCAAGGATTTGGCAAAGTTTTGGATTTTGCCAGATCAGAAATAATTTTTAAGTCTTTAACTGAAAGTTGACATAAGGGTTGATTTTTGACGGCCAATTATCTACACGAGGGATATAGGCCCGGGGGGAGTGCCCTCCGTGGGGGTCTTTCTAAGGGAACCTAATCCGTATTAACGCATGGAAGATCCACGGCTCGAAGAAAACCACGAAAACTCCGAACGATTAGGCCGACGGGCGCGATTGGGATCGAACCCAGCACCTCCCGTCTACCAGCTTCGAGAGCAGAACCTCTCGGCCACTGGTGGGGCGAAAGTTGACATAAATTTAAAAACTGATCTTGGAAAACAAAATGAAAAAAAAAATATATATGTGTTGTCCTGCAGGAGAAATTCTTTCGAAAGGAAATATGTCTTGGAACAAGAAATGTTTAGAGGTGAAATAAGTAACAATCCCATGCTTTAGGTACACTACATTTTTATTACATATCCCTTAACTTCTTGGAAGTAAAGAACAGACCAGAATAGAGTTGACTAATGGGATTTAAGTAATCCCTATTGACACATAAAAAGGATAATGAAATTCGAAGCAGTCTACAATATGAAAATCTGTAGAACTCTAATTATTTTCATCGTGAAGTGAGCAGAGAATCCCGTCGTCACATATAAAACGATTAATCTTATTTGTGTGCATTAGAAAAAATCTTTTTCAAAAACGGGGCCCGCGTCTAGCCCATACCAGACTAGGTAACGCAGAAGAACGATCATCCCTGCCGGGATTCGGACCCGGGACCTTTGGGTTAGAAGTCCAACGCGCTATCCACTGCGCTACAGGGACTACAGAAGTTTGCATTCCACAAAGTCTGACAAAGGTTTCTTCTTTTGGATCGTACCAGTTCAGATATGAATTTTAAGTCCTCAGCTGGGAGTTGGATGTGTGATTAAGTTTTCAATGAAATTTACCGCACTCGTTTTTGTAATAAAGTTTGTGCCAAATGATACCATTGTACTTTCTTGAAAAGAGTAAACGTGTGCTGCAAGTGCCATGACGGCTATTTATCCGACATTTCGTTTCATACATAAACTTTGTATAATTTGAAATAAAAATATGTGTTTTAACAAAAAATTAAAATGTCGGAAACTACTATAAAAGCTTTACAAAAATATTTATTTTCTTAATATCGGAGGAAAGCCTTTCCTGGAACGCTAAAAATAACTGTAATATTTACATGCAAGTTTCGATTTGTGGTCCTTTGAAGATGCAGTTTGTTTGAGAAAATATAATAGCCAACCTACCACAATGTTTCCATTTAGGATAGCAGTTCGCACCCTCCTGAACAACTATAAAGGCGACAATAATGAAGGAAACAAAATATAATCAAATTGCATATATTTTTATGAAATTAGATATAATTGATTCACCTCTCCATTGCTATCTCTTCATAATTCATAAAATTTAAATTTAAATTTCCATTATCTAAAGCCTGAAAAGACTATACCACGTTTGAAGAAAAGAATGTTAAAACATTTACATTTAAAAGAAAAACGTTATAAATAGTTATTTACCTAGTTGGATTTTTGCACGGGATGTGCAAAATTATCGAAGTAAACATAAAAAGATCTATAAAGACATATTAACCCTTTATGTACTGAATTATGAATTCATGATAATTTTATCCTCTAAAGCGTTTTTCGTGAATTTTTGAAACTGCATTAGAAGATTTGCATAATCATTTAATAAATTTTAGAAGGACTCAAGGATTTAGAAGGATTAACTAAATTTGAATTTAAAGGGAGTCTGTGCAATATTTATACCCACACTCAAATATTTTATTTTAAATATTTTTCTAAGTATTTTGTAGAATTAGGAAATGCACAAATATAATGTTTTTACAATAGAAATAAGAAATATTTTCGAATTGAAAATCCTCCTGTCAACGCCAAGAAAGCTGAAAAGATGCAAAGGCAAAAAAAAAAAAAAAAAAAAAAAAAAAAAAATATCCACCCTTTTAAAAATATTTTTGCTTTGTGTAACCAATAATGCTTTTGGAACAAGAAAAAGTTATGCATCTATAACTCATTCTAAACTGTATTCCTATTAATCGATGTATTAAATGAATTTTTTAACGAGTTATTTTAATGGCACTTATAAGTACCGTCAGTAGATAATGGTTTAAAGAGTTATACATAACAGACAACATACTGTCTGGGTTAAATGCAGATCTCGAATTTTTAAAACAGCTAAATTTAGTAGCAGATGTCCTTATCTTTGTGATGTCATACATTTACGATGCACTTTTGAGATTTAAGCAGAAGGATGCTTTACAGAATACGCCAGTAAACGTGGTTTTCGTAGTTAGTAAAGAAAAAAGAATTTTTCTCTCATGTTATAGGATAAATTATGATTAAGCTCTAAATTATACAAATAATAAATTTTAATTTTATTTCATGACATATTTTTATTTACCTGTGAGATTGTGTGAAGAAAGAAAAAGACATCATTAAGTAAGTATTTCGGATATGCGGAGAGAAACAGTGGAACATTTGTAAGAGAAATGTTTATATAGGAGTGGAATTTTTTCGAGGAGAAATGAGTAGCAATAAAATACATTCACCACTCTGAAATTATTGACAAATTCGATAATTTTTTTGAGAAGAATGGGCGAATCGAAAAAAGGAAGAAATGAGTCTCGTTAATTAATTAAATAACCCATTCATGGTACAGAAAGGAGACAATGAAATGCATGTCAATCACTACATCCTTACGGAGAGGTATAATATGCAATGGAGAAGCTAGTCGATGTGAAAGGCGATTCATTCCATTAAAATTTAAAATTAGTTTACAAAAAAGTTACCTCCACACATAGTCATTCCCAGACAACAAAACGTTGCAAAGGAACCATCCCTGCCGGGATTCGAACCCGGGACCTTTGGATTAGAAGTCCAACGCGCTATCCACTGCGCTACAGGGACAACACGCACCTTCGTAGCAAGGATTTGGCAAAGTTTTGGATTTTGCCAGATCAGAAATAATTTTTAAGTCTTTAACTGAAAGTTGACATAAATTTAAAAACTGATCTTGAAAAACAAAATGAAAAAAATATATATATGTGTTGTCCTACAGGAGAAATTCTTTCGAAAGGAAGTATGTCTTGGAACAAGAAATGTTTAGAGGTGAAATAAGTAACAATCCCATGCTTTAGGTACACTACATTTTTATTACAAATCCCATAACTTCTTGGAAGTAAAGAACAGACCAGAATAGAGTTGACTAATGGGATTTAAGTAATCCCTATTGACACATAAAAAGGATAATGAAATTCGAAGCAGTCTACAATATGAAAATCTGTAGAACTCTAATTATTTTCATCGTGAAGTGAGCAGAGAATCCCGTCGTCACATATAGAACGATTAATCTTATTTGTGTGCATTAGAAAAAATCTTTTTCAAAAACGGGCCCCGCGTCTAGCCCATACCAGACTAGGAAACGCAGAAGAACGATCATCCCTGCCGGGATTCGAACCCGGGACCTTTGGATTAGAAGTCCAACGCGCTATCCACTGCGCTACAGGGACTACAGAACTTTGCATACCACAAAGTCGGACAAAGGTTTCTTCTTTTGGATCGTACCAGTTCAGATATGAATTTTAAGTCCTCAGCTGGGAGTTGGATGTGTGATTAAGTTTTCAGTGAAATTTACCGCACTCGTTTTTGTAATAAAGTTTGTGCCAAATGATACCATTGTACTTTCTTGAAAAGAGTAAACGTGTGCTGCAAGTGCCATGACGGCTATTTATCCGACATTTCATTTCATACATAAACTTTGTATAATTTGAAATAAAAATATGTGTTTTAACAAAAAATTAAAATGTCGGAAACTACTATAAAAGCTTTACAAAAATATTTATTTTCTTAAATATCGGAGGAAAGCCTTTCCTGGAACGCTAAAAATAACTGTAATATTTACATGCAAGTTTCGATTTGTGGTCCTTTGAAGCAGCACCGTGCGAAAGGGGGGGCGAAGGGGGCGGCTGCCCCGGGCGCAGAAATTTAGGGGGCGCCAAATTTATACTATCAACTCGGTTTTTTATTTATTTATTTATTTTGGCCGTTGATTATTTTCCAGGATGTTTTTTTTCGAGGTCATTCTTTTTTCTCTTTGTATTTATAAAAAAACATATGCATATTATATGCATATCTGGAATTTCCCCCCAATGTAATTACGTACATTTTTATTTTCAAAGTCATTGCATCCTCCCCTACCCTAACCGCAAAAAGAAATTTTTCCATTTTAAAACTTGTTTTAGGTTTTGGTAAGTCTCTTTTTTAGCAGAACGTTCTACTTTATTTATAAGTATTTTTTTTTTTTTTTTTTTTTTTTTTTTTTTTTTTTTTTTATGGATCTACATCTTTTTTTGGATTATATGAGTAAGTTCATATTTACTTGTCTTAAAGTTCTTTAAATTTGATGGGTTTATGATGTACTTTTGTAATATCTTGTTGCAGTGTTTCTCAAACTTTTTGCACTCTGTGCCCCCCTTTACATCATCTGCGAAACTCACGCGCTCTCCCACCCACCAATGATAATGAATTTTATCTAATTATGGAGGCTTTTTCTTCGTTTCTTTCTTTAGTTTTACTTTTTGTTAAAAAATAAAACAAATTATTGAAAATACAATTTTGTCCTTTTGGTTATTTATTTGGCTATTATCTGCTATTTATCTATCTAAATTTACTCAAAAATGTAAAAAGTTGAAAAACAATTACCATTTTCCACATTTTGTATTTTAATATACACATTTTAAGACAATAATTTTTGAGGGAATTGATAGATACGTAAATGTTATTTTACTTTGAATTTTTTAAAGCAAATTTCGAATAATTAATTTTTATACACTATATTATACTTAGCATTCGAGAAATAAACTGGTATGACAGCAGGAACACAAGATCATCAGATAAACCTTGCATCTAATATGGAAATCTTGGTTGTTACATTTCAGTCGCTGAACATCATTTAATTTATATTAAATCCATTTCTATATTTTAGAAACTAATTATAATTAGCATATTCGCAGTTTTAAAAATTTCAGAAACGTAATCTCCTGGGTATGAATTTACAACAGAAAGAGAGGTAAATTTAGGTTTATTTGATTTTCAAGAAGGAACAAAAACAAAAACATTTTAAGTTATCATGTGTGTGCAGTGCCAAAAATCTTAATAAGGAAAGTGACTTTTAAACTAATACCGTTTCCAAACTGAAGCTCTTTTAAGTAGCTTTCATTATAAAAAGCTACCTATTGCAGCCGTTCGGAGGAAAGCGATTTCAAAAAATTTTGGTATATTTTCATCGATCATGACCCCCAGACCCCGAAACCAACCTCCGTTCAAAAGTTGATATATATATATATATCTGATCTTTGTCACACTGTAACTCCCGTATTTATGAACCGATTTGTATGAAACTTCGTGTATACATAGTACATACCAATGTCTCGACCGAGTTCGTTGGCCAGCTTCATCCGCCATCTTGTTTCAAAATGGCGGCTATTTAAATTTTTTTTTAATTTAAAATTTGAAATGAGGTACCAAAAAATTGAAAATTAAAAAATAATTTTTTTTTATATATGTTTGACCTTGATACAAAGATTCCGGAGCAGTTTTTGTTTTGTTTATATCTTAAAAAATGGCTGAGTTTATAGCACTTTGAATTTCCAACGTGGCTGACATTTTGAAATGACCTGATTTTTGTCACGCGATAACAAGCGTATTTATGAACCGATTTGGATGTACCTTGGTGTATACATAGTACATACCAATGTCTCAACCGAGTTTGTTCGCCAGCTTCATCCGCCATCTTTTTTCAAAATGGTGGCCATTAAAAAATTTTTTTTTAATTTAAAATTTAAAATGAGGTACCAAGAAATTGGAAAATGAAAAAGATCTTTTTGTATATGTTTGACCTTAATACAAAGATTCCGGAGCAGTTTTTCTTTCGTCTATATCTAAAAAAATGGCTGAGTTATAGCATTTTGAATTTCTATTGTGGCAGACATTTTGAAACGACCTGATTTTTTTCACGCAATAACAGGCGTATTTATGAACCGATTTGGAGTTTGTTGGCCAGCTTCATTCGCCATCTTGTTTCAAAAGGTCTGCCATTTAAAAAAAAAATAAATTTAAAATTTAAAATGAAGTATCAAAAAATTGGAAAATGAAAAAGATTTTTTTTTATGCGTTTGACCTTGATACAAAGATTCCGGAGCAGTAGTTTTTGTTTCGTTTATATCTTAAAAATGGTTGAATTATAGCACTTTGAATTTCTAGCATGGCTGACATTTTGAAACGATCTCATATTTGTCACGCGATAACACGTGTATTTATTAACCTATTTCGATGTTAGAAGTCATGTGGATAGTATATAGCAATATCTTGACCAAGTTCGCTGGCCAGTTTTATCAGCCATCTTGTTTCAATATGGAGGCCAGTAAATAAATAAAAAAAAAATTACATTTAAAGTAAGGTGCAAAAAAAAAATTAGAAATTGAAAAAGGTTTCTTTTTTGGATGACATTTTGAAAAATCTGATTTTTTGCCTGCGACAGCACTCGTATATATCAGCCGATTCCGATGTGAGTGAGTATTTGCGACTAAGGTCTCGACCAAGTTCACTGGTTAGCCTCATCCACCATGTTGTCTTAAAATGGCAGGCACTTCAAGATATCGCCGAATTTGGCAACCAAATATAAGTTACTTTAAATAAAAACAGCTTGGATAAAGCTGAGTAATTTCACTGGTTAGCCTCATCCACCATGTTGTCTTAAAATGGCAGGCACTTCAAGATATCGCCGAATTTGGCAACCAAATATAAGTTACTTTAAATAAAAACAGCTTGGATAAAGCTGAGTAATTTCGCGAAATTCTCATTCATAATGATTTAGTATTAATAAAAATTAGTATTGAATCTCCTATAATCGGTTTCCACTAAATTGAGCTTTGTATGTTTGAATAATATGAGCTGGCTTTTTAAAAATAAGAAATTTGAAAGCTACCTCTTCCTCCCGGCACTGGCCGGAAGGACTTTTTGTATGTGTTTTGGCAAATTGCAAAAGCATTTTTATGGCGTTTATTTTAAAGTGTTCAGAACTGATTATCTTTAATAAATATATAGTTTTGTAAAATAATAATAATAATAATAAAACGTTAACACCCGTATGGTCCCTTAAGATATTTGTTTTCTACTTCTGCTCATATATGAGGCTTTCTCACAATCTTTTGACTTTCGGGAATAAAAATCTGGTGAAATTAAACTTGCTAAAATAACATTTTAATCTGATAGACGAATGTCTTAATGATTCAAAATAAAGAAAAAATGGTCAGCAGCGAAAATTTTTTTGTTTAACTGAGGTTTATGTTCAACTTGCGAGTTTAATTTTCCTTACCTATTTACCACTAAAACTTTTTATTTTCTTCTAAATTTTTACTTATAATGAATTTGCATAGTACCCTCAAAACATTCAAATAAGAAATAATAACAATGTAGTATTTTTAGTACAAAATTTTGGTATAACATTGTTCTAAAGGGGTGTTAAAGAAGGGATGGTAAGGTAAAAAAAAAAGGGACGGTATAGGAAAAAAAGGACGAAATGGGAAAAAAAGGGGTGGTAAGGATGGAACGGTAAGGAAAATGACCACCTATTTTAGGCAAATCATGTTAAGACTAAGTGGTAGCCACGATGTTCATTGATATTTAGAAACAGTTATTTAAATTGGATTAAACTGAAAAAAAAAATTAATTTACCTCGAAAAGTGGCGGAATAAACCTTGGGGACGGTAAGACTACCAATAAAGTCACGATGCTTGCAATTGATATTTAAATGCTGATTTAAATTCTGCAGTAAATTTCCTGTCAAAGAATTTTAGACATTCTCTCTCTAGCAAATTTCTGCATGAGAAAAAATTTGAAAAAACTTCTGTGGCTGCATCTGAAGTGATTTTCTGTATAATTTTAGAAGGGGGACGGTAAGGAATCTAAAACCCAAGGATAGAGTTTAAAAAATAATAACAACCCTAAAAATGTGTGCAGGTTAATTTTTTGCTACATATTAATATAATAAAATAATTCCAGTTTCGGAAAAAAATTACATCGAATTATTTTTATTGAAACAATTTCATACAGACAGCTCCAAACTTAAAAATCAGCATCAGGAACACGGGACGGTATAGGAGTTTTCCTGGTATTTGGACCCCCATCATTGTCTAAAACTTATTTATCTCGTTAATATTGTTATGCAATCATGCAATGGGGTGTTCCCCAGTAATACGAAATAAAAAAACATAAGAGCATGTACTAAAATAAAAATTATTATTCAGGGACATAAAAGTCAAAAGATTGTGAGAATGCCCCATATATATTTGTAATCGACCGAAATTTAGCAGCTATCTCTTGCATTTTGGGAATCATTCTGGATAAAATGTAAAATTGTAGGTAATTTTAAATTTAAACACTGTCATATGTATAATACAGGGTCATCGAAAAATAATGTCTAGATTAAAAAAAATCATAACATCGAAACCTTTTATGTTAAACGAGTAATTCTTTCACTACACGATAACTGGTGAACGCAAGTTTGGTTTTAGTTCACCAGAATTCGTTTGCGTGTCTGTGTTATGCGCGGATTAGTTGCGTAGCCGTCAAGGTCAGTCGACGCTTTGTTATCAGGAGCAGTTTGACCTGGATAAGTTCTCCGAAAAAGCCGCTGCACGCTGACTATTGACTTTGACTCCACATACCAAATAACGCACTGTGCTTTTTGTTGCATGGTCAACATCGTACTGTGCTTTTTGTTGCACGGTCAACATTGTATTGAGCAGCTGCAGCCTGGCGAGTCGGCTGACCTTGACGACTTCGCAACTAATTCCCCGCATAACACAGATACGCAAACGAATTCTGGTGAACTAAAACCAAACTTGCGTTCACCAGTTATCGTGTAGTGAAAGAATTACTCATTTAACATAAAATGTTTCGATGTTATGATTTTTTTAAATCTAGGCATCATTTTTCGACGACCCTGTGTTAACAAACTTTAATAGAATTTATTACAAAGTAAATATTGGTCTCATGGTTTTATAACTCAGAGATTTACAGTTTCTTTTCTTTTTTCTTCTTCCTAATAGAGCGAAGCAATTTTAGGGCATTTCTTTTTCAAAAAGATAATTCATGTCATAGATTTTTTTAAACAAAAATAACAGTTTTTTCCTCTTCTTATATTGTATTGATTAACATTAAATCAAAGGTCAAGGAAAAATAATAATGAATTCATTTTTTCAAAATAACGTATTATCTCAATTTTCATAAATAAATTAATGACTAATCTTACCCTTCTTAATTTTTTACGAACAAAAAATAAAATTATAATAAAATAAGACAACGGTTCTCAAACTGTGGGGGGGGGGGGGGGGGGGGTGACCCTTGGGAAGCGCAATATATGCTGAAATAACGTTATATGAAAATAACGTTAGTGATTTTTCTATTTATTTTTCATTATGAAGGCTGCCCGTGCTAAGACAAATGCTCTGCACATTTACGAAATCACTTTCATTTGTAAGTAGATATAATTGCCATGTATTGTTATTCTAATATAAAGCAATCGAGCAGTGTTTCCTTTTTTTTCTATAAAAGCATCAAATATCTCCGATAACAGTGTCAAATTTTTAATTTAATCTGATTTTCAGAGACTAATCCCGAAAGATTGGTATTCTGAAGGAATCGATTATAGTTTAAGATATACACATTTTAAGAAAACTGAAAAACATTGTTCGATTCTTCAGCATATAAATATTATTTTCTGTAAATTTAATTCAACTTTTAATAAAAATCCCTGCCGTCTCGGCCTACAGGCGGAGGTAGATTTCGAAGTTAAGTACTAATTTCACCAACAAAAATTAAATCAAGATTAGAGATAAACCTAGTTTAACAATTTTATCTGGCCGCTTTTGACGAGTTTTTAATTTCATTTTCCTGTAAGAGCTATTTTTATCAGAATCATTAATACGATAATTTTTTCTTCATCCCCTATTTTTGTTTCATTTGCTTTTGCTGTAAGAATTGGTCCTATCAAAAGCTTGTCCATATAAAAGTTGTAGATAATATTAAGAAGATTTATAATAAATTTAAGCGGATTTGATATTTTGTGAATTAATGAAGTTCTGAATTTTTTTCTTCTTCAACCCCCTTTTTTTGTCGTTTTAATATTTTTTTTCGGTAAGAGTAGGTCCTATCAAAAACTTGTCAATATAAAAGTTGTAGATAGTAAAGTACAGTAAATTGTACAGTATTAAGAAGATTTATAATAAGTTTAAGTGAATTTGATTTCTTGAGAATTGACGAAGTTATGAATTTTTTTCTCCCTAAAGTCCTATTCTTTTGGCCACTTGAGCCCATTTTTAATTTTCTCAAAAATCTACGATACGTAAATTTTTGGCCCTTTTCCTAGAAGTAATAATAACTTTAAACTGATTTTATATGTATTATAATTAAGAAGTAATAGGATTTTTTCGGTTTTCACAAAACCCCTCCCTGTTTCCACCCTCTTGGTTCGATTTTGCCCATTAACGAACTTGACCGAGATTTTCTACCCCTTGATTTTATGTATCAGTTTGGAAGAGATTTGTGCAGAATTTTGGAAGTTATCGTGTCCATAAAAAAGTTATAAATAAATAAATAAATATATATAAAGTTTTGAACTGGGTGTGTTTTTGGGTACAAGGCTTATGATCGGCGTAGATCTGCAAAATTTTTTCTGAAATTTCAACATAGGGGATAATGTAATAGATAGTATTTCTTACGAAATCTACATAAAAATACATAGCTACGAACTATTCATTTTTTGAGTTAACACGATTTCCGAATCATAATCCGTACCACATTTAGTCGCAAAATTCTGCGATTAATTAACATTAAGATTATAGATTAGGCAAAGATTTCTATTCAGAAGGAGTGATAAAAGTGGAATAATTGAGAGCTAAGTGTATACAGATCCATGAATTTAAAATTTTTATTTTGTTAAAAAAAATGCTTTAAATTTTATAAATAATGTATGAAATATAAATATGCGGTTTGGAGTAAAGGAGGGGTAAGCTATGGTTGTTAGTACTGCAGAATATTAGGATTCCGGTACTTTTTTTGTTAGAAATTAAGTCCTGCTAACAACAAATGGAAATGGGTAGAAAAAATCTGTGACAAAGCATCACGATCTGTAACAAATAAGTGCAATTTTATCTTTATTTAGTTTTTCGGAATTTCTAAATTAAAATTAACCCCTTTTAAAATTCTAAAATACACACGAAATATTTATTCAATAGAATTTATTTCTGTTTCAGCACTTTATTAAGTTTGTGACAACTATGATAAAGGGGAAGAGGGGGGGGGGGGGGCGCCAAATTGAAACTTTGCCCCGGGCGCAGTTTTTCCTTCGCACGGCCCTGCTTTGAAGATGCAGTTTGTTTGAGAAAATATAATAGCCAACCTACCACAATGTTTCCATTTAGGATAGCAGTTCGCACCCTCCTGAACAACTATAAAGGCGACAATAATGAAGGAAACAAAATATAATCAAATTGCATATATTTTTATGAAATTAGATATAATTGATTCACCTCTCCATTGCTATCTCTTCATAATTCATAAAATTTAAATTTAAATTTCCATTATCTAAAGCCTGAAAAGACTATACCACGTTTGAAGAAAAGAATGTTAAAACATTTACATTTAAAAGAAAAACGTTATAAATAGTTATTTACCTAGTTGGATTTTTGCACGGGATGTGCAAAATTATCGAAGTAAACATAAAAAGATCTATAAAGACATATTAACCCTTTATGTACTGAATTATGAATTCATGATAATTTTATCCTCTAAAGCGTTTTTCGTGAATTTTTAAAACTGCATTAGAAGATTTGCATAATCATTTAATAAATTTTAGAAGGACTCAAGGATTTAGAAGGATTAACTAAATTTGAATTTAAAGGGAGTCTGTGCAATATTTATACCCCCACTCAAATATTTTATTTTAAATATTTTTCTAAGTATTTTGTAGAATTGGGAAATGCACAAATATAATGTTTTTACAATAGAAATAAGAAATATTTTCGAATTGAAAATCCTCGTGTCAACGCCAAGAAAGCTGAAAAGATGCAAAGGCAAAAAAAAAATCCACCCTTTTAAAAATATTTTTGCTTTGTGTAACCAATAATGCTTTTGGAACAAGAAAAAGTTATGCATCTATAACTCATTCTAAACTGTATTCCTATTAATCGATGTATTAAATGAATTTTTTAACGAGTTATTTTAATGGCACTTATAAGTACCGTCAGTAGATAATGGTTTAAAGAGTTATACATAACAGACAACATACTGTCTGGGTTAAATGCAGATCTCGAATTTTTAAAACAGCTAAATTTAGTAGCAGACGTCCTTATCTTTGTGATGTCATACATTTACGATGCACTTTTGAGATTTAAACAGAAGGATGCTTTACAGAACACGCCAGTAAACGTGGTTTTCGTAGTTAGTAAAAAAAAGAATTTTTCTCTCATGTTATAGGATAAATTATGATGAAGCTCTAAATTATACAAATAATAAATTTTAATTTTATTTCATGACATATTTTTATTTACCTGTGAGATTGTGTGAAGAAAGAAAAAGACATCATTAAGTAAGTATTTCGGATATGCGGAGAGAAACAGTGGAACATTTGTAAGTGAAATGTTTATATAGGAGTGGAATTTTTTCGAGGAGAAATGAGTAGCAATAAAATACATTCACCACTCTGAAATTATTGACAAATTCGATAATTTTTTTGAGAAGAATGGGCGAATCGAAAAAAGGAAGAAATGAGTCTCGTTAATTAATTAAATAACCCATTCATGGTACAGAAAGGAGACAATGAAATGCATGTCAATCACTACATCCTTACGGAGAGGTATAATATGCAATGGAGAAGCTAGTCGATGTGAAAGGCGATTCATTCCATTAAAATTTAAAATTAGTTTACAAAAATGTTACCTCCACACATAGTCATTCCCAGACAACAAAACGTTGCAAAGGAACCATCCCTGCCGGGATTCGAACCCGGGACCTTTGGATTAGAAGTCCAACGCGCTATCCACTGCGCTACAGGGACAACACGCACCTTCGTAGCAAGGATTTGGCAAAGTTTTGGATTTTGCCAGATCAGAAATAATTTTTAAGTCTTTAACTGAAAGTTGACATAAGGGTTGATTTTTGACGGCCAATTATCTACACGAGGGATATAGGCCCGGGGGGAGTGCCCTCCGTGGGGGTCTTTCTAAGGGAACCTAATCCGTATTAACGCATGGAAGATCCACGGCTCGAAGAAAACCACGAAAACTCCGAACGATTAGGCCGACGGGCGCGATTGGGATCGAACCCAGCACCTCCCGTCTACCAGCTTCGAGAGCAGAACCTCTCGGCCACTGGTGGGGCGAAAGTTGACATAAATTTAAAAACTGATCTTGGAAAACAAAATGAAAAAAAAAATATATATGTGTTGTCCTGCAGGAGAAATTCTTTCGAAAGGAAATATGTCTTGGAACAAGAAATGTTTAGAGGTGAAATAAGTAACAATCCCATGCTTTAGGTACACTACATTTTTATTACATATCCCTTAACTTCTTGGAAGTAAAGAACAGACCAGAATAGAGTTGACTAATGGGATTTAAGTAATCCCTATTGACACATAAAAAGGATAATGAAATTCGAAGCAGTCTACAATATGAAAATCTGTAGAACTCTAATTATTTTCATCGTGAAGTGAGCAGAGAATCCCGTCGTCACATATAAAACGATTAATCTTATTTGTCTGCATTAGAAAAAATCTTTTTCAAAAACGGGGCCCGCGTCTAGCCCATACCAGACTAGGTAACGCAGAAGAACGATCATCCCTGCCGGGATTCGAACCCGGGACCTTTGGGTTAGAAGTCCAACGCGCTATCCACTGCGCTACAGGGACTACAGAACTTTGCATTCCACAAAGTCTGACAAAGGTTTCTTCTTTTGGATCGTACCAGTTCAGATATGAATTTTAAGTCCTCAGCTGGGAGTTGGATGTGTGATTAAGTTTTCAGTGAAATTTACCGCACTCGTTTTTGTAATAAAGTTTGTGCCAAATGATACCACTGTACTTTCTTGAAAAGAGTAAACGTGTGCTGCAAGTGCCATGACGGCTATTTATCCGACATTTCATTTCATACATAAACTTTGTATAATTTGAAATAAAAATATGTGTTTTAACAAAAAATTAAAATGTCGGAAACTACTATAAAAGCTTTACAAAAATATTTATTTTCTTAAATATCGGAGGAAAGCCTTTCCTGGAACGCTAAAAATAACTGTAATATTTACATGCAAGTTTCGATTTGTGGTCCTTTGAAGATGCAGTTTGTTTGAGAAAATATAATAGCCAACCTACCACAATGTTTCCATTTAGGATAGCAGTTCGCACCCTCCTGAACAACTATAAAGGCGACAATAATGAAGGAAACAAAATATAATCAAATTGCATATATTTTTATGAAATTAGATATAATTGATTCACCTCTCCATTGCTATCTCTTCATAATTCATAAAATTTAAATTTAAATTTCCATTATCTAAAGCCTGAAAAGACTATACCACGTTTGAAGAAAAGAATGTTAAAACATTTACATTTAAAAGAAAAACGTTATAAATAGTTATTTACCTAGTTGGATTTTTGCACGGGATGTGCAAAATTATCGAAGTAAACATAAAAAGATCTATAAAGACATATTAACCCTTTATGTACTGAATTATGAATTCATGATAATTTTATCCTCTAAAGCGTTTTTCGTGAATTTTTGAAACTGCATTAGAAGATTTGCATAATCATTTAATAAATTTTAGAAGGACTCAAGGATTTAGAAGGATTAGCTAAATTTGAATTTAAAGGGAGTCTGTGCAATATTTATACCCCCACTCAAATATTTTATTTTAAATATTTTTCTAAGTATTTTGTAGAATTGGGAAATGCACAAATATAATGTTTTTACAATAGAAATAAGAAATATTTTCGAATTGAAAATCCTCCTGTCAACGCCAAGAAAGCTGAAAAGATGCGAAGGCAAAAAAAAAAAAAAAAAAAAAAAAAAAAATCCACCCTTTTAAAAATATTTTTGCTTTGTGTAACCAATAATGCTTTTGGAACAAGAAAAAGTTATGCATCTATAACTCATTCTAAACTGTATTCCTATTAATCGATGTATTAAATGAATTTTTTAACGAGTTATTTTAATGGCACTTATAAGTACCGTCAGTAGATAATGGTTTAAAGAGTTATACATAACAGACAACATACTGTCTGGGTTAAATGCAGATCTCGAATTTTTAAAACAGCTAAATTTAGTTAGCAGATGTCCTTATCTTTGTGATGTCATACATTTACGATTCACTTTTGAGATTTAAGCAGAAGGATGCTTTACAGAACACGCCAGTAAACGTGGTTTTCGTAGTTAGTAAAGAAAAAAGAATTTTTCTCTCATGTTATAGGATAAATTATGATGAAGCTCTAAATTATACAAATAATAAATTTTAATTTTATTTCATGACATATTTTTATTTACCTGTGAGATTGTGTGAAGAAAGAAAAAGACATCATTAAGTAAGTATTTCGAATATGCGGAGAGAAACAGTGGAACATTTGTAAGAGAAATGTTTATATAGGAGTGAAATTTTTTCGAGGAGAAATGAGTAGCAATAAAATACATTCACCACTCTGAAATTATTGACAAATTCGATAATTTTTTTGAGAAGAATGGGCGAATCGAAAAAAGGAAGAAATGAGTCTCGTTAATTAATTAAATAACCAATTCATGGTACAGAAAGGAGACAATGAAATGCATGTCAATCACTACATCCTTACGGAGAGGTATAATATGCAATGGAGAAGCTAGTCGATATGAAAGGCGATTCATTCCATTAAAATTTAAAATTAGTTTCCAAAAAAGTTACCTCCACACATAGTCATTCCCAGACAACAAACGTTGCAAAGGAACCATCCCTGCCGGGATTCGAACCCGGGACCTTTGGATTAGAAGTCCAACGCGCTATCCACTGCGCTTCAGGGACAACACGCACCTTCGTAGCAAGGATTTGGCAAAGTTTTGGATTTTGCCAGATCAGAAATAATTTTTAAGTCTTTAACTGAAAGTTGACATAAATTTAAAAACTGATCTTGGAAAACAAAATGAAAAAAATATATATATGTGTTGTCCTGCAGGAGAAATTCTTTCGAAAGGAAGTATGTCTTGGAACAAGAAATGTTTAGAGGTGAAATAAGTAACAATCCCATGCTTTAGGTACACTACATTTTTATTACAAATCCCATAACTTCTTGGAAGTAAAGAACAGACCAGAATAGAGTTGACTAATGGGATTTAAGTAATCCCTATTGACACATAAAAAGGATAATGAAATTCGAAGCAGTCTACAATATGAAAATCTGTAGAACTCTAATTATTTTCATCGTGAAGTGAGCAGAGAATCCCGTCGTCACATATAAAACGATTAATCTTATTTGTGTGCATTAGAAAAAATCTTTTTCAAAAACGGGGCCCGCGTCTAGCCCATACCAGACTAGGAAACGCAGAAGAACGATCATCCCTGCCGGGATTCGAACCCGGGACCTTTCGATTAGAAGTCCAATGCGATATCCACTGCGCTACAGGGACTACAGAACTTGGCAATCCACAAAGTCTGACAAAGGTTTCTTCTTTTGGATCGTACCAGTTCAGATATGAATTTTAAGTCCTTAGCTGGGAGTTGGATGTGTGATTAAGTTTTCAGTGAAATTTACCGCACTCGTTTTTGTAATAAAGTTTGTGCCAAATGATACCATTGTACTTTCTTGAAAAGAGTAAACGTGTGCTGCAAGTGCCATGACGGCTATTTATCCGACATTTCATTTCATACATAAACTTTGTATAATTTGAAATAAAAATATGTGTTTTAACAAAAAATTAAAATGTCGGAAACTACTATAAAAGCTTTACAAAAATATTTATTTTCTTAAATATCGGAGGAAACCCTTTCCTGGAACGCTAAAAATAACTGTAATATTTACATGCAAGTTTCGATTTGTGGTCCTTTGAAGATGCAGTTTGTTTGAGAAAATATAATAGCCAACCTACCACAATGTTTCCATTTAGGATAGCAGTTCGCACCCTCCTGAACAACTATAAAGGCGACAATAATGAAGGAAACAAAATATAATCAAATTGCATATATTTTTATGAAATTAGATATAATTGATTCACCTCTCCATTGCTATCTCTTCATAATTCGTAAAATTTAAATTTAAATTTCCATTATCTAAAGCCTGAAAAGACTATACCACGTTTGAAGAAAAGAATGTTAAAACATTTACATTTAAAAGAAAAACGTTATAAATAGTTATTTACCTAGTTGGATTTTTGCACGGGATGTGCAAAATTATCGAAGTAAACATAAAAAGATCTATAAAGACATATTAACCCTTTATGTACTGAATTATGAATTCATGATAATTTTATCCTCTAAAGTTGGTTGGTTGGTTGTATTTATGACGGCCAATTATCTGCACGAGGGATATAGGCCCAGGGGGGAGTGCCCTTCGTGGGGGTCTTTCTAAGGGAACCTAACCCGTATTAACGCTTGGAAATCCAAGGTTCGAAGAAAACCACGAAAACTCCGAACGATTAGGCCGACGGGCGCGATTGGGATCGAACCCAGCACCTCCCGTCTACCAGATTCGAGAGCAGAACCTCTCAGCCACTTGTGGGGCCTTTATCCTCTAAAGCGTTTTTCGTGAATTTTTGAAACTACATTAGAAGATTTGCATAATCATTTAATAAATTTTAGAAGGACTCAAGGATTTAGAAGGATTAACTAAATTTGAATTTAGAGGGAGTCTGTGCAATATTTATACCCCCACTCAAATATTTTATTTTAAATATTTTTCTAAGTATTTTTTAGAATTAGGAAATGCACAAATATAATGTTTTTACAATAGAAATAAGAAATATTTTTGAATTGAAAATCCTCCTGCCAACGCCAAGAAAGCTGAAAAGATGCAAAGGCAAAAAAAAAATCCACCCTTTTAAAAATATTTTTGCTTTGTGTAACCAATAATGCTTTTGGAACAAGAAAAAGTTATGCATCTATAACTCATTCTAAACTGTATTCCTATTAATCGATGTATTAAATGAATTTTTTAACGAGTTATTTTAATGGCACTTATAAGTACCGTCAGTAGATAATGGTTTAAAGAGTTATACATAACAGACAACATACTGTCTGGGTTAAATGCAGATCTCGAATTTTTAAAACAGCTAAATTTAATAGCAGATGTCCTTATCTTTGTGATGTCATACATTTACGATGCACTTTTGAGATTTAAGCAGAAGGATGCTTTACAGAACACGCCAGTAAACGTGGTTTTCGTAGTTAGTAAAGAAAAAAGAATTTTTCTCTCATGTTATAGGATAAATTATGATGAAGCTCTAAATTATACAAATAATAAATTTTAATTTTATTTCATGACATATTTTTATTTACCTGTGAGATTGTGTGAAGAAAGAAAAAGACATCATTAAGTAAGTATTTCGGATATGCGGAGAGAAACAGTGGAACATTTGTAAGAGAAATGTTTATATAGGAGTGGAATTTTTTCGAGGAGAAATGAGTAGCAATAAAATACATTCACCACTCTGAAATTATTGACAAATTCGATAATTTTTTTGAGAAGAATGGGCGAATCGAAAAAAGGAAGAAATGAGTCTCGTTAATTAATTAAATAACCCATTCATGGTACAGAAAGGAGACAATGAAATGCATGTCAATCACTACATCCTTACGGGTTGAGTTGGGTTGATTTTTGACGGCCAATTATCTACACGAGGGATATGGGCCCGATTACATCCTTACGGAGAGGTATAATATGCAATGGAGAAGCTAGTCGATGTGAAAGGCGATTCATTCCATTAAAATTTAAAATTAGTTTACAAAAAAGTTACCTCCACACATAGTCATTTCCAGACAACATACGTTGCAAAGGAACCATCCCTGCCGGGATTCGAACCCGGGACCTTTGGATTAGAAGTCCAACGCGCTATCCACTGCGCTACAGGGACAACACGCACCTTCGTAGCAAGGATTTGGCAAAGTTTTGGATTTTGCCAGATCAGAAATAATTTTTAAGTCTTTAACTGAAAGTTGACATAAATTTAAAAACTGATCTTGGAAAACAAAATGAAAAAAATATATATATGTGTTGTCCTGCAGGAGAAATTCTTTCGAAAGGAAGTATGTCTTGGAACAAGAAATGTTTAGAGGTGAAATAAGTAACAATCCCATGCTTTAGGTACACTACATTTTTATTACAAATCCCATAACTTCTTGGAAGTAAAGAACAGACCAGAATAGAGTTGACTAATGGGATTTAAGTAATCCCTATTGACACATAAAAAGGATAATGAAATTCGAAGCAGTCTACAATATGAAAATCTGTAGAACTCTAATTATTTTCATCGTGAAGTGAGCAGAGAATCCCGTCGTCACATATAAAACGATTAATCTTATTTGTGTGCATTAGAAAAAATCTTTTTCAAAAACGGGGCCCGCGTCTAGCCCATACCAGACTAGGAAACGCAGAAGAACGATCATCCCTGCTGGGATTCGAACCCGGGACCTTTCGATTAGAAGTCCAACGCGATATCCACTGCGCTACAGGGACTACAGAACTTTGCAATCCACAAAGTCTGACAAAGGTTTCTTCTTTTGGATCGTACCAGTTCAGATATGAATTTTAAGTCCTTAGCTGGGAGTTGGATGTGTGATTAAGTTTTCAGTGAAATTTACCGCACTCGTTTTTGTAATAAAGTTTGTGCCAAATGATACCATTGTACTTTCTTGAAAAGAGTAAACGTGTGCTGCAAGTGCCATGACGGCTATTTATCCGACATTTCATTTCATACATAAACTTTGTATAATTTGAAATAAAAATATGTGTTTTAACAAAAAATTAAAATGTCGGAAACTACTATAAAAGCTTTACAAAAATATTTATTTTCTTAAATATCGGAGGAAACCCTTTCCTGGAACGCTAAAAATAACTGTAATATTTACATGCAAGTTTCGATTTGTGGTCCTTTGAAGATGCAGTTTGTTTGAGAAAATATAATAGCCAACCTACCACAATGTTTCCATTTAGGATAGCAGTTCGCACCCTCCTGAACAACTATAAAGGCGACAATAATGAAGGAAACAAAATATAATCAAATTGCATATATTTTTATGAAATTAGATATAATTGATTCACCTCTCCATTGCTATCTCTTCATAATTCGTAAAATTTAAATTTAAATTTCCATTATCTAAAGCCTGAAAAGACTATACCACGTTTGAAGAAAAGAATGTTAAAACATTTACATTTAAAAGAAAAACGTTATAAATAGTTATTTACCTAGTTGGATTTTTGCACGGGATGTGCAAAATTATCGAAGTAAACATAAAAAGATCTATAAAGACATATTAACCCTTTATGTACTGAATTATGAATTCATGATAATTTTATCCTCTAAAGTTGGTTGGTTGGTTGTATTTATGACGGCCAATTATCTGCACGAGGGATATAGGCCCAGGGGGGAGTGCCCTTCGTGGGGGTCTTTCTAAGGGAACCTAACCCGTATTAACGCTTGGAAATCCAAGGTTCGAAGAAAACCACGAAAACTCCGAACGATTAGGCCGACGGGCGCGATTGGGATCGAACCCAGCACCTCCCGTCTACCAGATTCGAGAGCAGAACCTCTCAGCCACTTGTGGGGCCTTTATCCTCTAAAGCGTTTTTCGTGAATTTTTGAAACTACATTAGAAGATTTGCATAATCATTTAATAAATTTTAGAAGGACTCAAGGATTTAGAAGGATTAACTAAATTTGAATTTAGAGGGAGTCTGTGCAATATTTATACCCCCACTCAAATATTTTATTTTAAATATTTTTCTAAGTATTTTTTAGAATTAGGAAATGCACAAATATAATGTTTTTACAATAGAAATAAGAAATATTTTTGAATTGAAAATCCTCCTGCCAACGCCAAGAAAGCTGAAAAGATGCAAAGGCAAAAAAAAAATCCACCCTTTTAAAAATATTTTTGCTTTGTGTAACCAATAATGCTTTTGGAACAAGAAAAAGTTATGCATCTATAACTCATTCTAAACTGTATTCCTATTAATCGATGTATTAAATGAATTTTTTAACGAGTTATTTTAATGGCACTTATAAGTACCGTCAGTAGATAATGGTTTAAAGAGTTATACATAACAGACAACATACTGTCTGGGTTAAATGCAGATCTCGAATTTTTAAAACAGCTAAATTTAATAGCAGATGTCCTTATCTTTGTGATGTCATACATTTACGATGCACTTTTGAGATTTAAGCAGAAGGATGCTTTACAGAACACGCCAGTAAACGTGGTTTTCGTAGTTAGTAAAGAAAAAAGAATTTTTCTCTCATGTTATAGGATAAATTATGATGAAGCTCTAAATTATACAAATAATAAATTTTAATTTTATTTCATGACATATTTTTATTTACCTGTGAGATTGTGTGAAGAAAGAAAAAGACATCATTAAGTAAGTATTTCGGATATGCGGAGAGAAACAGTGGAACATTTGTAAGAGAAATGTTTATATAGGAGTGGAATTTTTTCGAGGAGAAATGAGTAGCAATAAAATACATTCACCACTCTGAAATTATTGACAAATTCGATAATTTTTTTGAGAAGAATGGGCGAATCGAAAAAAGGAAGAAATGAGTCTCGTTAATTAATTAAATAACCCATTCATGGTACAGAAAGGAGACAATGAAATGCATGTCAATCACTACATCCTTACGGGTTGAGTTGGGTTGATTTTTGACGGCCAATTATCTACACGAGGGATATGGGCCCGATTACATCCTTACGGAGAGGTATAATATGCAATGGAGAAGCTAGTCGATGTGAAAGGCGATTCATTCCATTAAAATTTAAAATTAGTTTACAAAAAAGTTACCTCCACACATAGTCATTTCCAGACAACATACGTTGCAAAGGAACCATCCCTGCCGGGATTCGAACCCGGGACCTTTGGATTAGAAGTCCAACGCGCTATCCACTGCGCTACAGGGACAACACGCACCTTCGTAGCAAGGATTTGGCAAAGTTTTGGATTTTGCCAGATCAGAAATAATTTTTAAGTCTTTAACTGAAAGTTGACATAAATTTAAAAACTGATCTTGGAAAACAAAATGAAAAAAATATATATATGTGTTGTCCTGCAGGAGAAATTCTTTCGAAAGGAAGTATGTCTTGGAACAAGAAATGTTTAGAGGTGAAATAAGTAACAATCCCATGCTTTAGGTACACTACATTTTTATTACAAATCCCATAACTTCTTGGAAGTAAAGAACAGACCAGAATAGAGTTGACTAATGGGATTTAAGTAATCCCTATTGACACATAAAAAGGATAATGAAATTCGAAGCAGTCTACAATATGAAAATCTGTAGAACTCTAATTATTTTCATCGTGAAGTGAGCAGAGAATCCCGTCGTCACATATAAAACGATTAATCTTATTTGTGTGCATTAGAAAAAATCTTTTTCAAAAACGGGGCCCGCGTCTAGCCCATACCAGACTAGGAAACGCAGAAGAACGATCATCCCTGCCGGGATTCGAACCCGGGATCTTTCGATTAGAAGTCCAACGCGACATCCACTGCGCGACAGGGACTACAGAACTTTGCATTCCACAAAGTCTGACAAAGGTTTCTTCTTTTGGATCGTACCAGTTCAGATATGAATTTTAAGTCCTCAGCTGGGAGTTGGATGTGTGATTAAGTTTTCAGTGAAATTTACCGCACTCGTTTTTGTAATAAAGTTTGTGCCAAATGATACCATTGTACTTTCTTGAAAAGAGTAAACGTGTGCTGCAAGTGCCATGACGGCTATTTATCCGACATTTCATTTCATACATAAACTTTGTATAATTTGAAATAAAAATATGTGTTTTAACAAAAAATTAAAATGTCGGAAACTACTATAAAAGCTTTACAAAAATATTTATTTTCTTAAATATCGGAGGAAAGCCTTTCCTGGAACGCTAAAAATAACTGTAATATTTACATGCAAGTTTCGATTTGTGGTCCTTTGAAGATGCAGTTTGTTTGAGAAAATATAATAGCCAACCTACCACAATGTTTCCATTTAGGATAGCAGTTCGCACCCTCCTGAACAACTATAAAGGCGACAATAATGAAGGAAACAAAATATAATCAAATTGCATATATTTTTATGAAATTAGATATAATTGATTCACCTCTCCATTGCTATCTCTTCATAATTCATAAAATTTAAATTTAAATTTCCATTATCTAAAGCCTGAAAAGACTATACCACGTTTGAAGAAAAGAATGTTAAAACATTTACATTTAAAAGAAAAACGTTATAAATAGTTATTTACCTAGTTGGATTTTTGCACGGGATGTGCAAAATTATCGAAGTAAACATAAAAAGATCTATAAAGACATATTAACCCTTTATGTACTGAATTATGAATTCATGATAATTTTATCCTCTAAAGCGTTTTTCTTGAATTTTTGAAACTGCATTAGAAGATTTGCATAATCATTTAATAAATTTTAGAAGGACTCAAGGATTTAGAAGGATTAACTAAATTTGAATTTAAAGGGAGTCTGTGCAATATTTATACCCCCACTCAAATATTTTATTTTAAATATTTTTCTAAGTATTTTGTAGAATTAGGAAATGCACAAATATAATGTTTTTACAATAGAAATAAGAAATATTTTCGAATTGAAAATCCTCCTGTCAACGCCAAGAAAGCTGAAAAGATGCAAAGGCAAAAAAAAAAAAAAAAAAAAAAAAAAAAAAAAAAATCCACCCTTTTAAAAATATTTTTGCTTTGTGTAACCAATAATGCTTTTGGAACAAGAAAAAGGTATGCATCTATAACTCATTCTAAACTGTATTCCTATTAATCGATGTATTAAATGAATTTTTTAACGAGTTATTTTAATGGCACTTATAAGTACCGTCAGTAGATAATGGTTTAAAGAGTTATACATAACAGACAACATACTGTCTGGGTTAAATGCAGATCTCGAATTTTTAAAACAGCTAAATTTAGTTAGCAGATGTCCTTATCTTTGTGATGTCATACATTTACGATGCACTTTTGAGATTTAAGCAGAAGGATGCTTTACAGAACACGCCAGTAAACGTGGTTTTCGTAGTTAGTAAAGAAAAAAGAATTTTTCTCTCATGTTATAGGATAAATTATGATGAAGCTCTAAATTATACAAATAATAAATTTTAATTTTATTTCATGACATATTTTTATTTACCTGTGAGATTGTGTGAAGAAAGAAAAAGACATCATTAAGTAAGTATTTCGGATATGCGGAGAGAAACAGTGGAACATTTGTAAGAGAAATGTTTATATAGGAGTGAAATTTTTTCGAGGAGAAATGAGTAGCAATAAAATACATTCACCACTCTGAAATTATTGACAAATTCGATAATTTTTTTGAGAAGAATGGGCGAATCGAAAAAAGGAAGAAATGAGTCTCGTTAATTAATTAAATAACCCATTCATGGTACAGAAAGGAGACAATGAAATGCATGTCAATCACTACATCCTTACGGAGAGGTATAATATGCAATGGAGAAGCTAGTCGATGTGAAAGGCGATTCATTCCATTAAAATTTAAAATTAGTTTACAAAAAAGTTACCTCCACACATAGTCATTTCCAGACAACAAACGTTGCAAAGGAACCATCCCTGCCGGGATTCGAACCCGGGACCTTTGGATTAGAAGTCCAACGCGCTATCCACTGCGCTACAGGGACAACACGCACCTTCGTAGCAAGGATTTGGCAAAGTTTTGGATTTTGCCAGATCAGAAATAATTTTTAAGTCTTTAACTGAAAGTTGACATAAATTTAAAAACTGATCTTGGAAAACAAAATGAAAAAAATATATATATGTGTTGTCCTGCAGGAAAAATTCTTTCGAAAGGAAGTATGTCTTGGAACAAGAAATGTTTAGAGGTGAAATAAGTAACAATCCCATGCTTTAGGTACACTACATTTTTATTACAAATCCCATAACTTCTTGGAAGTAAAGAACAGACCAGAATAGAGTTGACTAATGGGATTTAAGTAATCCCTATTGACACATAAAAAGGATAATGAAATTCGAAGCAGTCTACAATATGAAAATCTGTAGAACTCTAATTATTTTCATCGTGAAGTGAGCAGAGAATCCCGTCGTCACATATAAAACGATTAATCTTATTTGTGTGCATTAGAAAAAATCTTTTTCAAAAACGGGGCCCGCGTCTAGCCCATACCAGACTAGGAAACGCAGAAGAACGATCATCCCTGCCGGGATTCGAACCCGGGATCTTTCGATTAGAAGTCCAACGCGATATCCACTGCGCGACAGGGACTACAGAACTTTGCATTCCACAACGTCTGACAAAGGTTTCTTCTTTTGGATCGTACCAGTTCAGATATGAATTTTAAGTCCTCAGCTGGGAGTTGGATGTGTGATTAAGTTTTCAGTGAAATTTACCGCACTCGTTTTTGTAATAAAGTTTGTGCCAAATGATACCATTGTACTTTCTTGAAAAGAGTAAACGTGTGCTGCAAGTGCCATGACGGCTATTTATCCGACATTTCATTTCATACATAAACTTTGTATAATTTGAAATAAAAATATGTGTTTTAACAAAACATTAAAATGTCGGAAACTACTATAAAAGCTTTACAAAAATATTTATTTTCTTAAATATCGGAGGAAAGCCTTTCCTGGAACGCTAAAAATAACTGTAATATTTACATGCAAGTTTCGATTTGTGGTCCTTTGAAGATGCAGTTTGTTTGAGAAAATATAATAGCCAACCTACCACAATGTTTCCATTTAGGATAGCAGTTCGCACCCTCCTGAACAACTATAAAGGCGACAATAATGAAGGAAACAAAATATAATCAAATTGCATATATTTTTATGAAATTAGATATAATTGATTCACCTCTCCATTGCTATCTCTTCATAATTCATAAAATTTAAATTTAAATTTCCATTATCTAAAGCCTGAAAAGACTATACCACGTTTGAAGAAAAGAATGTTAAAACATTTACATTTAAAAGAAAAACGTTATAAATAGTTATTTACCTAGTTGGATTTTTGCACGGGATGTGCAAAATTATCGAAGTAAACATAAAAAGATCTATAAAGACATATTAACCCTTTATGTACTGAATTATGAATTCATGATAATTTTATCCTCTAAAGCGTTTTTCGTGAATTTTTGAAACTGCATTAGAAGATTTGCATAATCATTTAATAAATTTTAGAAGGACTCAAGGATTTAGAAGGATTAACTAAATTTGAATTTAAAGGGAGTCTGTGCAATATTTATACCCCCACTCAAATATTTTATTTTAAATATTTTTCTAAGTATTTTGTAGAATTAGGAAATGCACAAATATAATGTTTTTACAATAGAAATAAGAAATATTTTCGAATTGAAAATCCTCCTGTCAACGCCAAGAAAGCTGAAAAGATGCGAAGGCAAAAAAAAAAAAAAAAAAAAAAAAAAAAAAAAAAAAAAAATCCACCCATTTAAAAATATTTTTGCTTTGTGTAACCAATAATGCTTTTGGAACAAGAAAAAGTTATGCATCTATAACTCATTCTAAACTGTATTCCTATTAATCGATGTATTAAATGAATTTTTTAACGAGTTATTTTAATGGCACTTATAAGTACCGTCAGTAGATAATGGTTTAAAGAGTTATACATAACAGACAACATACTGTCTGGGTTAAATGCAGATCTCGAATTTTTAAAACAGCTAAATTTAGTTAGCAGATGTCCTTATCTTTGTGATGTCATACATTTACGATTCACTTTTGAGATTTAAGCAGAAGGATGCTTTACAGAACACGCCAGTAAACGTGGTTTTCGTAGTTAGTAAAGAAAAAAGAATTTTTCTCTCATGTTATAGGATAAATTATGATGAAGCTCTAAATTATACAAATAAAAAATTTTAATTTTATTTCATGACATATTTTTATTTACCTGTGAGATTGTGTGAAGAAAGAAAAAGACATCATTAAGTAAGTATTTCGGATATGCGGAGAGAAACAGTGGAACATTTGTAAGAGAAATGTTTATATAGGAGTGAAATTTTTTCGAGGAGAAATGAGTAGCAATAAAATACATTCACCACTCTGAAATTATTGACAAATTCGATAATTTTTTTGAGAAGAATGGGCGAATCGAAAAAAGGAAGAAATGAGTCTCGTTAATTAATTAAATAACCCATTCATGGTACAGAAAGGAGACAATGAAATGCATGTCAATCACTACATCCTTACGGAGAGGTATAATATGCAATGGAGAAGCTAGTCGATGTGAAAGGCGATTCATTCCATTAAAATTTAAAATTAGTTTACAAAAAAGTTACCTCCACACATAGTCATTTCCAGACAACAAACGTTGCAAAGGAACCATCCCTGCCGGGATTCGAACCCGGGACCTTTGGATTAGAAGTCCAACGCGCTATCCACTGCGCTTCAGGGACAACACGCACCTTCGTAGCAAGGATTTGGCAAAGTTTTGGATTTTGCCAGATCAGAAATAATTTTTAAGTCTTTAACTGAAAGTTGACATAAATTTAAAAACTGATCTTGGAAAACAAAATGAAAAAAAAATATATATGTGTTGTCCTGCAGGAGAAATTCTTTCGAAAGGAAGTATGTCTTGGAACAAGAAATGTTTAGAGGTGAAATAAGTAACAATCCCATGCTTTAGGTACACTACATTTTTATTACAAATCCCATAACTTCTTGGAAGTAAAGAACAGACCAGAATAGAGTTGACTAATGGGATTTAAGTAATCCCTATTGACACATAAAAAGGATAATGAAATTCGAAGCAGTCTACAATATGAAAATCTGTAGAACTCTAATTATTTTCATCGTGAAGTGAGCAGAGAATCCCGTCGTCACATATAAAACGATTAATCTTATTTGTGTGCATTAGAAAAAATCTTTTTCAAAAACGGGGCCCGCGTCTAGCCCATACCAGACTAGGAAACGCAGAAGAACGATCATCCCTGCCGGGATTCGAACCCGGGACCTTTCGATTAGAAGTCCAATGCGATATCCACTGCGCTACAGGGACTACAGAACTTGGCAATCCACAAAGTCTGACAAAGGTTTCTTCTTTTGGATCGTACCAGTTCAGATATGAATTTTAAGTCCTTAGCTGGGAGTTGGATGTGTGATTAAGTTTTCAGTGAAATTTACCGCACTCGTTTTTGTAATAAAGTTTGTGCCAAATGATACCATTGTACTTTCTTGAAAAGAGTAAACGTGTGCTGCAAGTGCCATGACGGCTATTTATCCGACATTTCATTTCATACATAAACTTTGTATAATTTGAAATAAAAATATGTGTTTTAACAAAAAATTAAAATGTCGGAAACTACTATAAAAGCTTTACAAAAATATTTATTTTCTTAAATATCGGAGGAAACCCTTTCCTGGAACGCTAAAAATAACTGTAATATTTACATGCAAGTTTCGATTTGTGGTCCTTTGAAGATGCAGTTTGTTTGAGAAAATATAATAGCCAACCTACCACAATGTTTCCATTTAGGATAGCAGTTCGCACCCTCCTGAACAACTATAAAGGCGACAATAATGAAGGAAACAAAATATAATCAAATTGCATATATTTTTATGAAATTAGATATAATTGATTCACCTCTCCATTGCTATCTCTTCATAATTCGTAAAATTTAAATTTAAATTTCCATTATCTAAAGCCTGAAAAGACTATACCACGTTTGAAGAAAAGAATGTTAAAACATTTACATTTAAAAGAAAAACGTTATAAATAGTTATTTACCTAGTTGGATTTTTGCACGGGATGTGCAAAATTATCGAAGTAAACATAAAAAGATCTATAAAGACATATTAACCCTTTATGTACTGAATTATGAATTCATGATAATTTTATCCTCTAAAGCGTTTTTCGTGAATTTTTGAAACTACATTAGAAGATTTGCATAATCATTTAATAAATTTTAGAAGGACTCAAGGATTTAGAAGGATTAACTAAATTTGAATTTAAAGGGAGTCTGTGCAATATTTATACCCCCACTCAAATATTTTATTTTAAATATTTTTCTAAGTATTTTTTAGAATTAGGAAATGCACAAATATAATGTTTTTACAATAGAAATAAGAAATATTTTCGAATTGAAAATCCTCCTGCCAACGCCAAGAAAGCTGAAAAGATGCAAAGGCAAAAAAAAAAATCCACCCTTTTAAAAATATTTTTGCTTTGTGTAACCAATAATGCTTTTGGAACAAGAAAAAGTTATGCATCTATAACTCATTCTAAACTGTATTCCTATTAATCGATGTATTAAATGAATTTTTTAACGAGTTATTTTAATGGCACTTATAAGTACCGTCAGTAGATAATGGTTTAAAGAGTTATACATAACAGACAACATACTGTCTGGGTTAAATGCAGATCTCGAATTTTTAAAACAGCTAAATTTAATAGCAGATGTCCTTATCTTTGTGATGTCATACATTTACGATGCACTTTTGAGATTTAAGCAGAAGGATGCTTTACAGAACACGCCAGTAAACGTGGTTTTCGTAGTTAGTAAAGAAAAAAGAATTTTTCTCTCATGTTATAGGATAAATTATGATGAAGCTCTAAATTATACAAATAATAAATTTTAATTTTATTTCATGACATATTTTTATTTACCTGTGAGATTGTGTGAAGAAAGAAAAAGACATCATTAAGTAAGTATTTCGGATATGCGGAGAGAAACAGTGGAACATTTGTAAGAGAAATGTTTATATAGGAGTGGAATTTTTTCGAGGAGAAATGAGTAGCAATAAAATACATTCACCACTCTGAAATTATTGACAAATTCGATAATTTTTTTGAGAAGAATGGGCGAATCGAAAAAAGGAAGAAATGAGTCTCGTTAATTAATTAAATAACCCATTCATGGTACAGAAAGGAGACAATGAAATGCATGTCAATCACTACATCCTTACGGGTTGAGTTGGGTTGATTTTTGACGGCCAATTATCTACACGAGGGATATGGGCCCGATTACATCCTTACGGAGAGGTATAATATGCAATGGAGAAGCTAGTCGATGTGAAAGGCGATTCATTCCATTAAAATTTAAAATTAGTTTACAAAAAAGTTACCTCCACACATAGTCATTTCCAGACAACAAACGTTGCAAAGGAACCATCCCTGCCGGGATTCGAACCCGGGACCTTTGGATTAGAAGTCCAACGCGCTATCCACTGCGCTACAGGGACAACACGCACCTTCGTAGCAAGGATTTGGCAAAGTTTTGGATTTTGCCAGATCAGAAATAATTTTTAAGTCTTTAACTGAAAGTTGACATAAATTTAAAAACTGATCTTGGAAAACAAAATGAAAAAAATATATATATGTGTTGTCCTGCAGGAGAAATTCTTTCGAAAGGAAGTATGTCTTGGAACAAGAAATGTTTAGAGGTGAAATAAGTAACAATCCCATGCTTTAGGTACACTACATTTTTATTACAAATCCCATAACTTCTTGGAAGTAAAGAACAGACCAGAATAGACTTGACTAATGGGATTTAAGTAATCCCTATTGACACATAAAAAGGATAATGAAATTCGAAGCAGTCTACAATATGAAAATCTGTAGAACTCTAATTATTTTCATCGTGAAGTGAGCAGAGAATCCCGTCGTCACATATAAAACGATTAATCTTATTTGTGTGCATTAGAAAAAATCTTTTTCAAAAACGGGGCCCGCGTCTAGCCCATACCAGACTAGGAAACGCAGAAGAACGATCATCCCTGCCGGGATTCGAACCCGGGATCTTTCGATTAGAAGTCCAACGCGATATCCACTGCGCGACAGGTACTACAGAAATTTGCATTCCACAAAGTCTGACAAAGGTTTCTTCTTTTGGATCGTACCAGTTCAGATATGAATTTTAAGTCCTCAGCTGGGAGTTGGATGTGTGGTTGGTTGGTTGTATTTATGTCGGCCAATTATCTGCACGCGGGATATAGGCCCTAAGGGGGGGAGTGCCTTCCGTGGAGGTCTTTTTAAGGGAACCTAACCCGTATTAACGCTTGGAGAACCAAGGTTCGAAGAAAACCACGAAAACTCCGAACGATTAGGCCGATGGGCGCGATTGGGATCGAACCCAGCACCTCCCATCTACCAGCTTCGAGAGCAGAACCTCTCGTTGGATGTGTGATTAAGTTTTCAGTGAAATTTACCGCACTCGTTTTTGTAATAAAGTTTGTGCCAAATGATACCATTGTACTTTCTTGAAAAGAGTAAACGTGAGCTGCAAGTGCCATGACGGCTATTTATCCGACATTTCATTTCATACATAAACTTTGTATAATTTGAAATAAAAATATGTGTTTTAACAAAAAATTAAAATGTCGGAAACTACTATAAAAGCTTTACAAAAATATTTATTTTCTTAAATATCGGAGGAAAGCCTTTCCTGGAACGCTAAAAATAACTGTAATATTTACATGCAAGTTTCGATTTGTGGTCCTTTGAAGATGCAGTTTGTTTGAGAAAATATAATAGCCAACCTACCACAATGTTTCCATTTAGGATAGCAGTTCGCACCCTCCTGAACAACTATAAAGGCGACAATAATGAAGGAAACAAAATATAATCAAATTGCATATATTTTTATGAAATTAGATATAATTGATTCACCTCTCCATTGCTATCTCTTCATAATTCATAAAATTTAAATTTAAATTTCCATTATCTAAAGCCTGAAAAGACTATACCACGTTTGAAGAAAAGAATGTTAAAACATTTACATTTAAAAGAAAAACGTTATAAATAGTTATTTACCTAGTTGGATTTTTGCACGGGATGTGCAAAATTATCGAAGTAAACATAAAAAGATCTATAAAGACATATTAACCCTTTATGTACTGAATTATGAATTCATGATAATTTTATCCTCTAAAGCGTTTTTCGTGAATTTTTGAAACTGCATTAGAAGATTTGCATAATCATTTAATAAATTTTAGAAGGACTCAAGGATTTAGAAGGATTAACTAAATTTGAATTTAAAGGGAGTCTGTGCAATATTTATACCCCCACTCAAATATTTTATTTTAAATATTTTTCTAAGTATTTTGTAGAATTAGGAAATGCACAAATATAATGTTTTTACAATAGAAATAAGAAATATTTTCGAATTGAAAATCCTCCTGTCAACGCCAAGAAAGCTGAAAAGATGCGAAGGCAAAAAAAAAAAAAAAAAAAAAAAAAAAAAAAAAAAAAAAAAAAAATCCACCCTTTTAAAAATATTTTTGCTTTGTGTAACCAATAATGCTTTTGGAACAAGAAAAAGGTATGCATCTATAACTCATTCTAAACTGTATTCCTATTAATCGATGTATTAAATGAATTTTTTAACGAGTTATTTTAATGGCACTTATAAGTACCGTCAGTAGATAATGGTTTAAAGAGTTATACATAACAGACAACATACTGTCTGGGTTAAATGCAGATCTCGAATTTTTAAAACAGTTAAATTTAGTTAGCAGATGTCCTTATCTTTGTGATGTCATACATTTACGATGCACTTTTGAGATTTAAGCAGAAGGATGCTTTACAGAACACGCCAGTAAACGTGGTTTTCGTAGTTAGTAAAGAAAAAAGAATTTTTCTCTCATGTTATAGGATAAATTATGATGAAGCTCTAAATTATACAAATAATAAATTTTAATTTTATTTCATGACATATTTTTATTTACCTGTGAGATTGTGTGAAGAAAGAAAAAGACATCATTAAGTAAGTATTTCGGATATGCGGAGAGAAACAGTGGAACATTTGTAAGAGAAATGTTTATATAGGAGTGAAATTTTTTCGAGGAGAAATGAGTAGCAATAAAATACATTCACCACTCTGAAATTATTGACAAATTCGATAATTTTTTTGAGAAGAATGGGCGAATCGAAAAAAGGAAGAAATGAGTCTCGTTAATTAATTAAATAACCCATTCATGGTACAGAAAGGAGACAATGAAATGCATGTCAATCACTACATCCTTACGGAGAGGTATAATATGCAATGGAGAAGCTAGTCGATGTGAAAGGCGATTCATTCCATTAAAATTTAAAATTAGTTTACAAAAAAGTTACCTCCACACATAGTCATTTCCAGACAACAAACGTTGCAAAGGAACCATCCCTGCCGGGATTCGAACCCGGGACCTTTGGATTAGAAGTCCAACGCGCTATCCACTGCGCTACAGGGACAACACACACCTTCGTAGCAAGGATTTGGCAAAGTTTTGGATTTTGCCAGATCAGAAATAATTTTTAAGTCTTTAACTGAAAGTTGACATAAATTTAAAAACTGATCTTGGAAAACAAAATGAAAAAAATATATATATGTGTTGTCCTGCAGGAGAAATTCTTTCGAAATTAAGTATGTCTTGGAACAAGAAATGTTTAGAGGTGAAATAAGTAACAATCCCATGCTTTAGGTACACTACATTTTTATTACAAATCCCATAACTTCTTGGAAGTAAAGAACAGACCAGAATAGAGTTGACTAATGGGATTTAAGTAATCCCTATTGACACATAAAAAGGATAATGAAATTCGAAGCAGTCTACAATATGAAAATCTGTAGAACTCTAATTATTTTCATCGTGAAGTGAGCAGAGAATCCCGTCGTCACATATAAAACGATTAATCTTATTTGTGTGCATTAGAAAAAATCTTTTTCAAATACGGGGCCCGCGTCTAGCCCATACCAGACTAGGAAACGCAGAAGAACGATCATCCCTGCCGGGATTCGAACCCGGGACCTTTCGATTAGAAGTCCAACGCGATATCCACTGCGCTACAGGGACTACAGAACTTTGCAATCCACAAAGTCTGACAAAGGTTTCTTCTTTTGGATCGTACCAGTTCAGATATGAATTTTAAGTCCTTAGCTGGGAGTTGGATGTGTGATTAAGTTTTCAGTGAAATTTACCGCACTCGTTTTTGTAATAAAGTTTGTGCCAAATGATACCATTGTACTTTCTTGAAAAGATTAAACGTGTGCTGCAAGTGCCATGACGGCTATTTATCCGACATTTCATTTCATACATAAACTTTGTATAATTTGAAATAAAAATATGTGTTTTAACAAAAAATTAAAATGTCGGAAACTACTATAAAAGCTTTACAAAAATATTTATTTTCTTAAATATCGGAGGAAAACCTTTCCTGGAACGCTAAAAATAACTGTAATATTTACATGCAAGTTTCGATTTGTGGTCCTTTGAAGATGCAGTTTGTTTGAGAAAATATAATAGCCAACGAACCACAATGTTTCCATTTAGGATAGCAGTTCGCACCCTCCTGAACAACTATAAAGGCGACAATAATGAAGGAAACAAAATATAATCAAATTGCATATATTTTTATGAAATTAGATATAATTGATTCACCTCTCCATTGCTATCTCTTCATAATTCGTAAAATTTAAATTTAAATTTCCATTATCTAAAGCCTGAAAAGACTATACCACGTTTGAAGAAAAGAATGTTAAAACATTTACATTTAAAAGAAAAACGTTATAAATAGTTATTTACCTAGTTGGATTTTTGCACGGGATGTGCAAAATTATCGAAGTAAACATAAAAAGATCTATAAAGACATATTAACCCTTTATGTACTGAATTATGAATTCATGATAATTTTATCCTCTAAAGCGTTTTTCGTGAATTTTTGAAACTACATTAGAAGATTTGCATAATCATTTAATAAATTTTAGAAGGACTCAAGGATTTAGAAGGTTGGTTGGTTGGTTGATTTTGTAACGGCCGATTATCTACACTAGGGATATAGGCCCGAGGGGGAGTGCCCTTCGTGGGGGTCTTTCTAAGGGAACCTAATCCGTATTAACGCATGGAAATCCATGGTTCGAAGAAAACCACGAAAACTCCGAACGATTAGGCCGACGGGCGCGATTGGGATCGAACCCAGCACTTCCCGTCTACCAGTTTCGAGAGCAGAACCTCTCAGCCACTGGTGGGCAGATTTAGAAGGATTAACTAAATTTGAATTTAAAGGGAGTCTGTGCAATATTTATACCCCCACTCAAATATTTTATTTTAAATATTTTTCTAAGTATTTTGTAGAATTAGGAAATGCACAAATATAATGTTTTTAGAATAGAAATAAGAAATATTTTCGAATTGAAAATCCTCCTGTCAACGCCAAGAAAGCTGAAAAGATGCAAAGGCAAAAAAAAATCCACCCTTTTAAAAATATTTTTGCTTTGTGTAACCAATAATGCTTTTGGAACAAGAAAAAGTTATGCATCTATAACTCATTCTAAACTGTATTCCTATTAATCGATGTATTAAATGAATTTTTTAACGAGTTATTTTAATGGCACTTATAAGTACCGTCAGTAGATAATGGTTTAAAGAGTTATACATAACAGACAACATACTGTCTGGGTTAAATGCAGATCTCGAATTTTTAAAATAGCTAAATTTAGTTAGCAGATGTCCTTATCTTTGTGATGTCATACATTTACGATGCTCTTTTGAGATTTAAGCAGAAGGATGCTTTACAGAACACGCCAGTAAACGTGGTTTTCGTAGTTAGTAAAGAAAAAAGAATTTTTCTCTCATGTTATAGGATAAATTATGATGAAGCTCTAAATTATACAAATAATAAATTTTAATTTTATTTCATGACATATTTTTATTTACCTGTGAGATTGTGTGAAGAAAGAAAAAGACATCATTAAGTAAGTATTTCGGATATGCGGAGAGAAACAGTGGAACATTTGTAAGAGAAATGTTTACATAGGAGTGGAATTTTTTCAAGGAGAAATGAGTAGCAATAAAATACATTCACCACTCTGAAATTATTGACAAATTCGATAATTTTTTTGAGAAGAATGGGCGAATCGAAAAAAGGAAGAAATGAGTCTAGTTAATTAATTAAATAACCCATTCATGGTACAGAAAGGAGACAATGAAATGCATGTCAATCACTACATCCTTACGGAGAGGTATAATATGCAATGGAGAAGCTAGTCGATGTGAAAGGCGATTCATGCCATTAAAATTTAAAATTAGTTTACAAAAATGTTACCTCCACACATAGTCATTCCCAGACAACAAAACGTTGCAAAGGAACCATCCCTGCCGGGATTCGAACCCGGGACCTTTGGATTAGAAGTCCAACGCGCTATCCACTGCGCTAGAGGGACAACACGCACCTTCGTTACAAGGATTTGGCAAAGTTTTGGATTTTGCCAGATCAGAATTAATTTTTAAGTCTTTAACTGAAAGTTGACATAAATTTAAAAACTGATCTTGGAAAACAAAATGAAAAAAAAATATATATATGTGTTGTCCTGCAGGAGAAATTCTTTCGAAAGGAAGTATGTCTTGGAACAAGAAATGTTTAGAGGTGAAATAAGTAACAATCCCATGCTTTAGGTACACTACATTTTTATTACAAATCCCTTAACTTCTTGGAAGTAAAGAACAGACCAGAATAGAGTTGACTAATGGGATTTAAGTAATCCCTATTGACACATAAAAAGGATAATGAAATTCGAAGCAGTCTACAATATGAAAATCTGTAGAACTCTAATTATTTTCATCGTGAAGTGAGCAGAGAATCCCGTCGTCACATATAAAACGATTAATCTTATTTGTGTGCATTAGAAAAAATCTTTTTCAAAAACGGGGCCCGCGTCTAGCTCATACCAGACTAGGAAACGCAGAAGAACGATCATCCCTGCCGGGATTCGAACCCGGGCCCTTTGGATTAGAAGTCCAACGCCCTATCCACTGCGCTACAGGGACTACAGAACATTGCATTCCACAAAGTCTGACAAAGGTTTCTTCTTTTGGATCGTACCAGTTCAGTTATGAATTTTAAGTCCTCAGCTGGGTTGGGTTGGGTTGATTTTTGACGGCCAATTATCTACACGAGGGATATAGGCCCGGGGGGGAGTGCCCTCCGTGGGGGTCTTTCTAAGGGAACCTAATCCGTATGAACGCATGGAAGATCCACGGCTCGAAGAAAACCACGAAAACTCCGAACGATTAGGCCGACGGGCGCGATTGGGATCGAACCCAGCACTTCCCGTCTACCAGCTTCGAGAGCAGAACCTCTCGGCCACTGGTGGGGCCCCTCAGCTGGGAGTTGGATGTGTGATTAAGTTTTCAGTGAAATTTACCGCACTCGTTTTTGTAATAAAGTTTGTGCCAAATGATACCATTGTACTTTCTTGAAAAGATTAAACGTGTGCTGCAAGTGCCATGACGGCTATTTATCCGACATTTCATTTCATACATAAACTTTGTATAATTTGAAATAAAAATATGTGTTTTAACAAAAAATTAAAATGTCGGAAACTACTATAAAAGATTTACAAAAATATTTATTTTCTTAAATATCGGAGGACAGCCTTTCCTGGAACGCTAAAAATAACTGTAATATTTACATGCAAGTTTCGATTTGTGGTCCTTTGAAGATGCAGTTTGTTTGAGAAAATATAATAGCCAACCTACCACAATGTTTCCATTTAGGATAGCAGTTCGCACCCTCCTGAACAACTATAAAGGCGACAATAATGAAGGAAACAAAATAGAGATGCAACGAATATTCGGCCGAAGCCGAATATTCGGCCCATTCGGCCTGTTTGCCGAATATTCGGCTTCGGCCGAATATCAAGTCCATTATTCGGCCTTGGCCGAATAGTACTGTAATAAATGTTTTTATATTTACACAGTATAACTTTTTAATTTGACAATTTATATTCATCATGTATAATGAAAATTTTATTTGAAATTAACTAACACTTTTTTTTCCCCATTAACTTTCATACTGCGAATGGATTTTATCTACCCATTTTTATATAAGAGGCTAATTTAGGAATCATGTTAAAAATTTTTTATGCGGTATCAGTAAGCACAAAAAGTATCTGTAATAAGCTAACATTAAATCTATTGAAAATTGTTTTAACACAGCTATACAAGCTAATTCATTTTTTTTTATCATAATGGGAAGTTTAACATTTATCCCTTGTTACATAAAAATATATTTCTTTCAATAATATTTTGAATTATACCTATAAAGAACATAAATATATGATTGATTAGATACAGATGTTTAAGATATTTAAGTCATATGTTGCAATACTTAAGGGTTTTTTTTTTTTTTAGTAAAATACGCTTAAAAGTTAAATGTAATTTAAGTGATTTTTTTAAGCGTGTTACTATATCTTATTAAATAATGAAAGAAATGTAAATACTAAATTCTTAATTAGTATGCATATGCATTTACGTTTTAGATATTTTTTTTTTCAAGAATAGCATTGTAATGTTTATATTTGCCTTAAAAACAGTTAAAATGTTTTCAATAAACGTAGATTGTGATGCAGAAATAATAATTCAGCATTCTCAGGTGATTGCCTTTTTTTTTTTTTCGTAAATGTTACCTGCTTTTGAAAATAATCTCTTACTATATAATGGTAATTTCTGGTGCAGAAAGGTACTTTTTGGCTAATCATGAAAGGTTTGGAAAGTCTTCCGAATTTTTCGCCCACCACTCCAAAGGACACTTGTCTTTCTAGCAGTGGCTGGGAAAGAAAATTACTAAATTCTTTTCCTTCTTCACATTGAGGGCCACTTTCTATAGAGGCTTCACTGCTGACAGGAAAGAAAAAAAAATAATAAAGATGAAAAAAAATTTTGTTAATTGTGAGCTTTATAAAGTCTACAATGATTTCTTTCCACTATTTTAGAGGATATTCCTTTCACCCTTTCTATCAGTGGTTTTTCTTAAGATATTAAGATTTCTTATTTTTTATTTAATCTGAAAGCTGAAACTTATGTTTCCTAGTACTTTTAAAATTTTGTCATTATTTTAAAATGTAACAACTACACACATATCTATTAAAATGTAACTAGACAGTACCTGATGAGGAACTTTTGCTAAGAATTTTTTTTGGGGGGGGCTGAATTATATTATTGAGGCAATTTTTAGGCCGAACATAGCCGAATATTTTTTCAAAGTAAAATAATGCTTTAAAAAAATTAAAAATTTTGTATATAAATAATTTTTTAAAAGAAAACAATACATTTTAATTGTGAAATATACAATAATTGTGCACATAGTGCATACTATATTTTGTTTTTAGGCAAAAATAAGTTCATTATTCGGCGGCCGAATAGGCCGAATATTCGGCTATAACTTTGCCGAATATTCGGTATTCGGTTATTCGGCCAAACCACTATTCGTTGCATCACTAAAACAAAATATAATCAAATTGCATATATTTTTATGAAATTAGATATAATTGATTCACCTCTCCATTGCTATCTCTTCATAATTCGTAAAATTTAAATTTAAATTTCCATTATCTAAAGCCTGAAAAGACTATACCACGTTTGAAGAAAAGAATGTTAAAACATTTACATTTAAAAGAAAAACGTTATAAATAGTTATTTACCTAGTTGGATTTTTGCACGGGATGTGCAAAATTATCGAAGTAAACATAAAAAGATCTATAAAGACATATTAACCCTCTATGTACTGAATTATGAATTCATGATAATTTTATCCTTTAAAGCGTTTTTCGTGAATTTTTGAAACTACATTAGAAGATTTGCATAATCATTTAAAAAATTTTAGAAGGACTCAAGGATTTAGAAGGATTAACTAAATTTGAATTTAAAGGGAGTCTGTGCAATATTTATACCCCCACTCAAATATTTTATTTTAAATATTTTTCTAAGTATTTTGTAGAATTAGGAAATGCACAAATATAATGTTTTTACAATAGAAATAAGAAATATTTTCGAATTGAAAATCCTCCTGTCAACGCCAAGAAAGCTGAAAAGATGCAAAGGCAAAAAAAAAAAAAAAAAAAAAAAAAAAAAAAAAAAAAAAAATCCACCCTTTTAAAAATATTTTTGCTTTGTGTAACCAATAATGCTTTTGGAACAAGAAAAAGTTATGCATCTATAACTCATTCTAAACTGTATTCCTATTAATCGATGTATTAAATGAATTTTTTAACGAGTTATTTTAATGGCACTTATAAGTACCGTCAGTAGATAATGGTTTAAAGAGTTATACATAACAGACAACATACTGTCTAGGTTAAATGCAGATCTCGAATTTTTAAAACAGCTAAATTTAGTTAGCAGATGTCCTTATCTTTGTGATGTCATACATTTACGATGCACTTTTGAGATTTAAGCAGAAGGATGCTTTACAGAACACGCCAGTAAACGTGGTTTTCGTAGTTAGTAAAGAAAAAAGAATTTTTCTCTCATGTTATAGGATAAATTATGATGAAGCTCTAAATTATACAAATAATAAATTTTAATTTTATTTCATGACATATTTTTATTTACCTGTGAGATTGTGTGAAGAAAGAAAAAGACATCATTAAGTAAGTATTTCGGATATGCGGAGAGAAACAGTGGAACATTTGTAAGAGAAATGTTTATATAGGAGTGGAATTTTTTCGAGGAGAAATGAGTAGCAATAAAATACATTCACCACTCTGAAATTATTGACAAATTCGATAATTTTTTTGAGAAGAATGGGCGAATCGAAAAAAGGAAGAAATGAGTCTCGTTAATTAATTAAATAACCCATTCATGGTACAGAAAGGAGACAATGAAATGCATGTCAATCACTACATCCTTACGGAGAGGTATAATATGCAATGGAGAAGCTAGTCGATGTGTAAGGCGATTCATTCCATTAAAATTTAAAATTAGTTTACAAAAAAGTTACCTCCACACATAGTCATTCCCAGACAACAAAACGTTGCAAAGGAACCATCCCTGCCGGGATTCGAACCCGGGACCTTTGGATTAGAAGTCCAACGCGCTATCCACTGCGCTACAGGGACAACACGCATCTTCGTAGCAAGGATTTGGCAAAGTTTTGGATTTTGCCAGATCAGAAATAATTTTTAAGTCTTTAACTGAAAGTTGACATAAATTTAAAAACTGATCTTGGAAAACAAAATGAAAAAAAAATATATATGTGTTGTCCTGCAGGAGAGATTCTTTCGAAAGGAAGTATGTCTTGGAACAAGAAATGTTTAGAGGTGAAATAAGTAACAATCCCATGCTTTAGGTACACTACATTTTTATTACAAATCCCTTAACTTCTTGGAAGTAAAGAACAGACCAGAATAGAGTTGACTAATGGGATTTAAGTAATCCCTATTGACACATAAAAAGGATAATGAAATTCGAAGCAGTCTACAATATGAAAATCTGTAGAACTCTAATTATTTTCATCGTGAAGTGAGCAGAGAATCCCGTCGTCACATATAAAACGATTAATCTTATTTGTGTGCATTAGAAAAAATCTTTTTCAAAAACGGGGCCCGCGTCTAGCTCATACCAGACTAGGAAACGCAGAAGAACGATCATCCCTGCCGGGATTCGAACCCGGGACCTTTGGATTAGAAGTCCAACGCCCTATCCACTGCGCTACAGGGACTACAGAACATTGCATTCCACGAAGTCTGACAAAGGTTTCTTCTTTTGGATCGTACCAGTTCAGATATGAATTTTAAGTCCTCAGCTGGGTTGGGTTGGGTTGATTTTTGACGGCCAATTATCTACACGAGGGATATAGGCCCGGGGGGAGTGCCCTCCGTGGGGGTCTTTCTAAGGGAACCTAATCCGTATTAACGCATGGAAGATCCACGGCTCGAAGAAAACCACGAAAACTCCGAACGATTAGGCCGACGGGCGCGATTGGGATCAAACCCAGCACCTCCCGTCTACCAGCTTCGAGAGCAGAACCTCTCGGCCACTGGTGGGGCATCCTCAGCTGGGAGTTGGATGTGTGATTAAGTTTTCAGTGAAATTTACCGCACTCGTTTTTGTAATAAAGTTTGTGCCAAATGATACCATTGTACTTTCTTGAAAAGATTAAACGTGTGCTGCAAGTGCCATGACGGCTATTTATCCGACATTTCATTTCATACATAAACTTTGTATAATTTGAAATAAAAATATGTGTTTTAACAAAAAATTAAAATGTCGGAAACTACTATAAAAGCTTTACAAAAATATTTATTTTCTTAAATATCGGAGGAAAACCTTTCCTGGAACGCTAAAAATAACTGTAATATTTACATGCAAGTTTCGATTTGTGGTCCTTTGAAGATGCAGTTTGTTTGAGAAAATATAATAGCCAACGAACCACAATGTTTCCATTTAGGATAGCAGTTCGCACCCTCCTGAACAACTATAAAGGCGACAATAATGAAGGAAACAAAATATAATCAAATTGCATATATTTTTATGAAATTAGATATAATTGATTCACCTCTCCATTGCTATCTCTTCATAATTCGTAAAATTTAAATTTAAATTTCCATTATCTAAAGCCTGAAAAGACTATACCACGTTTGAAGAAAAGAATGTTAAAACATTTACATTTAAAAGAAAAACGTTATAAATAGTTATTTACCTAGTTGGATTTTTGCACGGGATGTGCAAAATTATCGAAGTAAACATAAAAAGATCTATAAAGACATATTAACCCTTTATGTACTGAATTATGAATTCATGATAATTTTATCCTCTAAAGCGTTTTTCGTGAATTTTTGAAACTACATTAGAAGATTTGCATAATCATTTAATAAATTTTAGAAGGACTCAAGGATTTAGAAGGTTGGTTGGTTGGTTGATTTTGTGACGGCCGATTATCTACACTAGGGATATAGGCCCGAGGGGGAGTGCCCTTCGTGGGGGTCTTTCTAAGGGAACCTAATCCGTATTAACGCATGGAAATCCATGGTTCGAAGAAAACCACGAAAACTCCGAACGATTAGGCCGACGGGCGCGATTGGGATCGAACCCAGCACTTCCCGTCTACCAGTTTCGAGAGCAGAACCTCTCAGCCACTGGTGGGGCAGATTTAGAAGGATTAACTAAATTTGAATTTAAAGGGAGTCTGTGCAATATTTATACCCCCACTCAAATATTTTATTTTAAATATTTTTCTAAGTATTTTGTAGAATTAGGAAATGCACAAATATAATGTTTTTAGAATAGAAATAAGAAATATTTTCGAATTGAAAATCCTCCTGTCAACGCCAAGAAAGCTGAAAAGATGCAAAGGCAAAAAAAAATCCACCCTTTTAAAAATATTTTTGCTTTGTGTAACCAATAATGCTTTTGGAACAAGAAAAAGTTATGCATCTATAACTCATTCTAAACTGTATTCCTATTAATCGATGTATTAAATGAATTTTTTAACGAGTTATTTTAATGGCACTTATAAGTACCGTCAGTAGATAATGGTTTAAAGAGTTATACATAACAGACAACATACTGTCTAGGTTAAATGCAGATCTCGAATTTTTAAAACAGCTAAATTTAGTTAGCAGATGTCCTTATCTTTGTGATGTCATACATTTACGATGCACTTTTGAGATTTAAGCAGAAGGATGCTTTACAGAACACGCCAGTAAACGTGGTTTTCGTAGTTAGTAAAGAAAAAAGAATTTTTCTCTCATGTTATAGGATAAATTATGATGAAGCTCTAAATTATACAAATAATAAATTTTAATTTTATTTCATGACATATTTTTATTTACCTGTGAGATTGTGTGAAGAAAGAAAAAGACATCATTAAGTAAGTATTTCGGATATGCGGAGAGAAACAGTGGAACATTTGTAAGAGAAATGTTTATATAGGAGTGGAATTTTTTCGAGGAGAAATGAGTAGCAATAAAATACATTCACCACTCTGAAATTATTGACAAATTCGATAATTTTTTTGAGAAGAATGGGCGAATCGAAAAAAGGAAGAAATGAGTCTCATTAATTAATTAAATAACCCATTCATGGTACAGAAAGGAGACAATGAAATGCATGTCAATCACTACATCCTTACGGAGAGGTATAATATGCAATGGAGAAGCTAGTCGATGTGTAAGGCGATTCATTCCATTAAAATTTAAAATTAGTTTACAAAAAAGTTACCTCCACACATAGTCATTCCCAGACAACAAAACGTTGCAAAGGAACCATCCCTGCTGGGATTCGAACCCGGGACCTTTGGATTAGAAGTCCAACGCGCTATCCACTGCGCTACAGGGACAACACGCATCTTTGTAGCAAGGATTTGGCAAAGTTTTGGATTTTGCCAGATCAGAAATAATTTTTAAGTCTTTAACTGAAAGTTGACATAAATTGAAAAACTGATCTTGGAAAACAAAATGAAAAAAAAATATATATGTGTTGTCCAGCAGGAGAAATTCTTTCGAAAGGAAGTATGTCTTGGAACAAGAAATGTTTAGAGGTGAAATAAGTAACAATCCCATGCTTTAGGTACACTACATTTTTATTACAAATCCCTTAACTTCTTGGAAGTAAAGAACAGACCAGAATAGAGTTGACTAATGGGATTTAAGTAATCCCTATTGACACATAAAAAGGATAATGAAATTCGAAGCAGTCTACAATATGAAAATCTGTAGAACTCTAATTATTTTCATCGTGAAGTGAGCAGAGAATCCCGTCGTCACATATAAAACGATTAATCTTATTTGTGTGCATTAGAAAAAATCTTTTTCAAAAACGGGGCCCGCGTCTAGCTCATACCAGACTAGGAAACGCAGAAGAACGATCATCCCTGCCGGGATTCGAACCCGGGACCTTTGGATTAGAAGTCCAACGCCCTATCCACTGCGCTACAGGGACTACAGAACATTGCATTCCACAAAGTCTGACAAAGGTTTCTTCTTTTGGATCGTACCAGTTCAGATATGAATTTTAAGTCCTCAGCTGGGAGTTGGATGTGTGATTAAGTTTTCAGTGAAATTTACCGCACTCGTTTTTGTAATAAAGTTTGTGCCAAATGATACCATTGTACTTTCTTGAAAAGATTAAACGTGTGCTGCAAGTGCCATGACGGCTATTTATCCGACATTTCATTTCATACATAAACTTTGTATAATTTGAAATAAAAATATGTGTTTTAACAAAAAATTAAAATGTCGGAAACTACTATAAAAGCTTTACAAAAATATTTATTTTCTTAAATATCGGAGGACAGCCTTTCCTGGAACGCTAAAAATAACTGTAATATTTACATGCAAGTTTCGATTTGTGGTCCTTTGAATATGCAGTTTGTTTGAGAAAATATAATAGCCAACCTACCACAATGTTTCCATTTAGGATAGCAGTTCGCACCCTCCTGAACAACTATAAAGGCGACAATAATGAAGGAAACAAAATAGAGATGCAACGAATATTCGGCCGAAGCCGAATATTCGGCCCATTCGGCCTGTCTGCCGAATATTCGGCTTCGGCCGAATATCAAGTCCATTATTCGGCCTTGGCCTAATAGTACTGTAATAAATGTTTTTATATTTACACAGTATAACTTTTTAATTTGACAATTTATATTCATCATGCATAATGAAAATTTTATTTGAAATTAACTAACACTTTTTTTTCCCCATTAACTTTCATACTGCGAATGGATTTTATCTACCCATTTTTATATAAGAGGCTAATTTAGGAATCATGTTAAAAACTTTTTATGCGGTATCAGTAAGCACAAAAAGTATCTGTAATAAGCTAACATTAAATCTATTGAAAATTGTTTTAACACAGGTATACAAGCTAATTCATTTTTTTTTATCATAATGGGAAGTTTAACATTTATCCCTTGTTACATAAAAATATATTTCTTTCAATAATATTTTGAATTATACCTATAAAGAACATAAATATATGATTGATTAGATACAGATGTTTAAGATATTTAAGTCATATGTTGCAATACTTAAGGGTTTTTTTTTTTTTTTTTTTTTAGTAAAATACGCTTAAAAGTTAAATGTAATTTAAGTGATTTTTTTAAGCGTGTTACTATATCTTATTAAATAATGAAAGAAATGTAAATACTAAATTCTTAATTAGTATGCATATGCATTTACGTTTTAGATATTTTTTTTTTCAAGAATAGCATTGTAATGTTTATATTTGCCTTAAAAACAGTTAAAATGTTTTCAATAAACGTAGATTGTGATGCAGAAATAATAATTCAGCATTCTCAGGTGATTGCCTTTTTTTTTTTTTCGTAAATGTTACCTGCTTTTGAAAATAATCTCTTACTATATAATGGTAATTTCTGGTGCAGAAAGGTACTTTTTGGCTAATCATGAAAGGTTTGGAAAGTCTTCCGAATTTTTCGCCCACCACTCCAAAGGACACTTGTCTTTCTAGCAGTGGCTGGGAAAGAAAATTACTAAATTCTTTTCCTTCTTCACATTGAGGGCCACTTTCTATAGAGGCTTCACTGCTGACAGGAAAGAAAAAAAAATAATAAAGATGAAAAAAAATTTTGTTAATTGTGAGCTTTATAAAGTCTACAATGATTTCTTTCCACTATTTTAGAGGATATTCCTTTCACCCTTTCTATCAGTGGTTTTTCTTAAGATATTAAGATTTCTTATTTTTTATTTTATCTGAAAGCTGAAACTTATGTTTCCTAGTACTTTTAAAATTTTGTCATTATTTTAAAATGTAACAACAACACACATATCTATTAAAATGTAACTAGACAGTACCTGATGAGGAACTTTTGCTAAGAATTTTTTTTTGGGGGGGCTGAATTATATTATTGAGGCAATTTTTAGGCCGAACATAGCCGAATATTTTTTCCAAGTAAAATAATGCTTTAAAAAAATTAAAAATTTTGTATATAAATAATTTTTTAAAAGAAAACAATACATTTTAATTGTGAAATATACAATAATTGTGCACATAGTGCATACTATATTTTGATTTTAGGCAAAAATAAGTTCATTATTCGGCGGCCGAATAGGCCGAATATTCGGCTATAACTTGGCCGAATATTCGGTATTCGGTTATTCGGCCAAACCACTATTCGTTGCATCACTAAAACAAAATATAATCAAATTGCATATATTTTTATGAAATTAGATATGATTCACCTCTCCATTGCTATCTCTTCATAATTCGTAAAATTTAAATTTAAATTTCCATTATCTAAAGCCTGAAAAGACTATACCACGTTTGAAGAAAAGAATGTTAAAACATTTACATTTAAAAGAAAAACGTTATAAATAGTTATTTACCTAGTTGGATTTTTGCACGGGATGTGCAAAATTATCGAAGTAAACATAAAAAGATCTATAAAGACATATTAACCCTCTATGTACTGAATTATGAATTCATGATAATTTTATCCTCTAAAGCGTTTTTCGTGAATTTTTGAAACTACATTAGAAGATTTGCATAATCATTTAAAAAATTTTAGAAGGACTCAAGGATTTAGAAGGATTAACTAAATTTGAATTTAAAGGGAGTCTGTGCAATATTTATACTCCCACTCAAATATTTTATTTTAAATATTTTTCTAAGTATTTTGTAGAATTAGGAAATGCACAAATATAATGTTTTTACAATAGAAATAAGAAATATTTTCGAATTGAAAATCCTCCTGTCAACGCCAAGAAAGCTGAAAAGATGCAAAGGCAAAAAAAAAAAAAAAAAAAAAAAAAAAAAAAAAAAAAAATCCACCCTTTTAAAAATATTTTTGCTTTGTGTAACCAATAATGCTTTTGGAACAAGAAAAAGTTATGCATCTATAACTCATTCTAAACTGTATTCCTATTAATCGATGTATTAAATGAATTTTTTAACGAGTTATTTTAATGGCACTTATAAGTACCGTCAGTAGATAATGGTTTAAAGAGTTATACATAACAGACAACATACTGTCTGGGTTAAATGCAGATCTCGAATTTTTAAAACAGCTAAATTTAGTTAGCAGATGTCCTTATCTTTGTGATGTCATACATTTACGATGCACTTTTGAGATTTAAGCAGAAGGATGCTTTACAGAACACGCCAGTAAACGTGGTTTTCGTAGTTAGTAAAGAAAAAAGAATTTTTCTCTCATGTTATAGGATAAATTATGATGAAGCTCTAAATTATACAAATAATAAATTTTAATTTTATTTCATGACATATTTTTATTTACCTGTGAGATTGTGTGAAGAAAGAAAAAGACATCATTAAGTAAGTATTTCGGATATGCGGAGAGAAACAGTGGAACATTTGTAAGAGAAATGTTTATATAGGAGTGGAATTTTTTCGAGGAGAAATGAGTAGCAATAAAATACATTCACCACTCTGAAATTATTGACAAATTCGATAATTTTTTTGAGAAGAATGGGCGAATCGAAAAAAGGACGAAATGAGTCTCATTAATTAATTAAATAACCCATTCATGGTACAGAAAGGAGACAATGAAATGCATGTCAATCACTACATCCTTACGGAGAGGTATAATATGCAATGGAGAAGCTAGTCGATGTGAAAAGGCGATTCATTCCATTAAAATTTAAAATTAGTTTACAAAAAAGTTACCTCCACACATAGTCATTCCCAGACAACAAAACGTTGCAAAGGAACCATCCCTGCCGGGATTCGAACCCGGGACCTTTGGATTAGAAGTCCAACGCGCTATCCACTGCGCTACAGGGACAACACGCACCTTCGTAGCAAGGATTTGGCAAAGTTTTGGATTTTGCCAGATCAGAAATAATTTTTAAGTCTTTAACTGAAAGTTGACATAAATTTAAAAACTGATCTTGGAAAACAAAATGAAAAAAAAATATATATGTGTTGTCCTGCAGGAGAAATTCTTTCGAAAGGAAGTATGTCTTGGAACAAGAAATGTTTAGAGGTGAAATAAGTAACAATCCCATGCTTTAGGTACACTACATTTTTATTACAAATCCCTTAACTTCTTGGAAGTAAAGAACAGACCAGAATAGAGTTGACTAATGGGATTTAAGTAATCCCTATTGACACATAAAAAGGATAATGAAATTCGAAGCAGTCTACAATATGAAAATCTGTAGAACTCTAATTATTTTCATCGTGAAGTGAGCAGAGAATCCCGTCGTCACATATAAAACGATTAATTTTATTTGTGTGCATTAGAAAAAATCTTTTTCAAAAACGGGGCCCGCGTCTAGCCCATAGGGGACTAGGGAACGCAGAAGAACGATCATCCCTGCCGGGATTCGAACCCGGGACCTTTGGATTAAAAGTCCAACGCGATATCCACTGCGCTACAGGGACTACAGAACAATGCGTTCCACAAAGTCTGACAAAGGTTTCTTCTTTTGGATCGTACCAGTTCAGATATGAATTTTAACTTCTCAGCTGGGTTGGGTTGGGTTGATTTTTGACGGCCAATTATCTACACGAGGGATATAGGCCCAGGGGGAGTGCCCTCCGTGGGGGTCTTTCTAAGGGAACCTATTCCGTATTAACGCATGGAAGATCCACGGATCGAAGAAAACCACGAAAACTCTGAACGATTAGGCCGACGGGCGCGATTGGGATCGAACCCAGCACCTCCCGTCTACCAGCTTCGAGAGCAGAACCTCTCGGCCACTGGTGGGGCGTCCTCAGCTGGGAGTTGGATGTGTGATTAAGTTTTCAGTGAAATTTACCGCACTCGTTTTTGTAATAAAGTTTGTGCCAAATGATACCATTGTACTTTCTTGAAAAGAGTAAACGTGTGCTGCAAGTGCCATGACGGCTATTTATCCGACATTTCATTTCAAACATAAACTTTGTATAATTTGAAATAAAAATATGTGTTTTAACAAAAAATTATAATGTCGGAAACTACTATAAGAGCTTTACAAAAATATTTATTTTCTTAAATATCGGTTGGTTGGTTGTATTTATGACGGCCAATTATCTGCACGAGGGATATAGGCCCAGGGGGAGTGCCCTTCGTGGGGGTCTTTCTAAGGGAACCTAACCCGTATTAACGCTTGGAAATCCAAGGTTCGAAGAAAACCACGAAAACTCCGAACGATTAGGCCGACGGGCGCGATTGGGTTCGAACCCAGCACCTCCCGTCTACCAGCTTCGAGAGCAGAACCTCTCAGCCACTGGTGGGGCCTTAAATATCGGAGGAAAGCCTTTCCTGGAACGCTAAAAATAACTGTAATATTTACATGCAAGTTTCGATTTGTGGTCCTTTGAAGATGCAGTTTGTTTGAGAAAATATAATAGCCAATCTACCACAATGTTTCCATTTAGGATAGCAGTTCGCACCCTCCTGAACAACTATAAAGGCGACAATAATGAAGGAAACAAAATATAATCAAATTGCATATATTTTTATGAAATTAGATATAATTGATTCACCTCTCCATTGCTATCTCTTCATAATTCGTAAAATTTAAATTTAAATTTCCATTATCTAAAGCCTGAAAAGACTATACCACGTTTGAAGAAAATAATGTTAAAACATTTACATTTAAAAGAAAAACGTTATAAATTGTTATTTACCTAGTTGGATTTTTGCACGGTTGGTTGGTTGGTTAATTTTTTGACGGCCGATTATCTACACGAGGGATATAGGGCCGGGGCGAGTGCCCTCGTGGGTGTCTTTCTAAGGGAACCTAATCCGTATTTACACATAGAAAATCCACGGCTCGAAGAAAACCACGAAAACTCCGAACGATTAGGCCGACGGGCACGATTGGGATCGAACCCAGCACTTCCCGTCTACCAGCTTAGAGGGCAGAACCTCTCGGCCACTGGTGGGGCTGGACGTTTGCACGGGATGTGCAAAATTATCGAAGTAAACATAAAAAGATCTATAAAGACATATTAACCCTTTATGTACTGAATTATGAATTCATGATAATTTTATCCTCTAAAGCGTTTTTCGTGAATTTTTGAAACTACATTAGAAGATTTGCATAATCATTTAATAAATTTTAGAAGGACTCAAGGATTTAGAAGGATTAACTAAATTTGAATTTAAAGGGAGTCTGCGCAATATTTATAACCCCACTCAAATATTTTAATTTAAATATTTTTCTAAGTATTTTGTAGAATTAGGAAATGTACAAATATAATGTTTTTACAATAGAAATAAGAAATATTTTCGAATTGAAAATCCTCCTCCCAACGCCAAGAAAGCTGGAAAGATGCAAAGGCAAAAAAATCCACCCTTTTAAAAATAGTTTTGCTTTGTGTAACCAATAATGCTTTTGGAACAAGATAAAGTTATGCATCTATAACTCATTCTAAACTGTATTCCTATTAATCGATGTATTAAAGGAATTTTTTAACGAGTTATTTTAAAACACTTTTAAGTACCGTCAGTAGATAATGGTTTAAAGAGTTATACATAACAGACAACATACTGTCTGGGTTAAATGCAGATCTCGAATTTTTAAAACAGCTAAATTTAGTAGCAGATGTCCTTATCTTTGTGATGTCATACATTTACGATGAACTTTTGAGAATTAAGCAGAAGGATGCTTTACAGAACACGCCGGTAAACGTGGTTTTCGTAGTTAGTAAAGAAAAAAGAATTTTTCTCTCATGTTATAGGATAAATTATGATGAAGCTCTAAATTATACAAATAATAAATTTTAATTAATTCGTGACATATTTTTATTTACGTGTGAGATTGTGTGAAGAAAGAAAAAGACATCATTAAGTAAGTATTTCGGATATGTGGAGAGAAACAGTGGAACATTTGTAAGAGAAATGTTTATATAGGAGTGGAATTTTTTCGAGGAGAAATGAGTAGCAATAAAATACATTCACCACTCTGAAATTATTGTCAAATTCGATAATTTCTTGAGAAGAATGGGAGAATCGAAAAAAGGAAGAAATGAGTCTCGTTAAATAATTAAATAACCCATTCATGGTACAGAAAGGAGACAATGAAATGCATGTCAATCCCTACATCTTACGGTTGGTTGGTTGGTTGATTTTGTGACGGCCGATTATCTACACTAGGGATATAGGCCCGAGGGGGAGTGCCCTTCGTGGGGTCTTTCTAAGGGAACCTAACCCGTATTAACGCATGGAAATCCATGGTTCGAAGAAAACCACGAAAACTCCGAACGATTAGGCCGACGGGCATGATTGGGATCGAACCCAGCTCTTCCCGTCTACCAGTCTCGAGAGCAGAACCTCTCAGCCACTGGTGGGGCTCTACATCCTTACGGAGAGGTATAATATGCAACGGAGAAGCTAGTCGATGTGAAAGGCGATTCATTCCATTAAAATTTAAAATTAGTTTACAAAAAAGTTACCTCCACGCATAGTCCTTCCCAGACAACAAAACGTTGCAAAGGAACCATCCTGCCGGGATTCGAACCCGGGACCTTTGGATTATAAGTCCAACGCGCTATCCACTGCGCTACAGGGACAACACGCAGCTTCGTTGCAAGGATTTGGCAAAGTTTTGGATTTTGCCTGATCAGAAATAATTTTTAAGTCTTTAACTGAAAGTTGACATAAATTTAAAAACTGATCTTGGAAAACAAAATGAAAAAAATATATATATATGTGTTGTCCTGCAGGAGAAATTCTTTCGAAAGGAAGTATGTCTTGGAACAAGAAATGTTTAGAGGTGAAATAAGTAACAATCCCATGCTTTAGGTACACTACATTTTTATTACAAATCCCTTAACTTCTTGGAAGTAAAGAACAGACCAGAATAGAGTTGACTAATGGGATTTAAGTAATCCCTATTGACACATAAAAAGGATAATGAAATTCGAAGCAGACTACAATATGAAAATCTGTAGAACTCTAATTATTTTCATCGTGAAGTGAGCAGAGAATCCCGTCGTCACACATAAAACGATTAATCTTATTTGTGTGCATTAGAAAAAATCATTTTCAAAAACAGGGCCTGCGTCTAGGCCATACCAGACCAGGAAACGCAGAAGAACGATCATCCCTGCCGGGATTCGAACCCGGCACCTTTGGATTAAAGTCCAACGCGCTATCCACTGCGCTACAGGGACTACAGAACTTTGCATTCCACATAGTCTGACAAAGGTTTCTTCTTTTGGATCGTACCAGTTCAGATATGCATTTTAAGTCCTCAGCTGGGAGTTGGATGTGTGATTAAGTTTTCAGTGAAATTTACCGCACTCGTTTTTGTAATAAAGTTTGTACAAATGATGCCATTGTACTTTCTTGAAAAGAGTAAACGTGTGCTGCAAGTGCCATGACGGCTATTTATCCGACATTTCATTTCATACATAAACTTTGTATAATTTGAAATAAAAATATGTGTTTTAACAAAAAATTAAAATGTCGGAAACTACTATAAAAGCTTTACAAAAATATTTATTTTCTTAAATATCGGAGGAAAGCCTTTCCTGGAGCGCTAAAAATAACTGTAATATTTACATGCAAGTTTCGATTTGTGGTCCTTTGAAGATGCGGTTTGTTTGAGAAAATATAATAGCCAACCTACCACAATGTTTCCATTTAGGATAGCAGTTCGCACCCTCTTGAACAACTATAAAGGCGACAATAATGAAGGGTTGGGTTGGGTTGATTTTTGACGGCCAATTATCCACACGAGGGATATAGGCCCGGGGGGAGTGCCCTCCGTGAGGGTCTTTCTAAGGGAACCTAATCCGTATTAACGCATGAAATCCACGGCTCGAAGAAAACCACGAAAACTCCGAACGATTAGGCCGACGGGCGCGATTGGGATCGAACCCAGCACCTCCCGTCTACCAGCTTCGAGATTGTATTTTATGTCGGCCAATTATCTGCACGTGGGATATAGGCCCTAAGGGGGGGAGTGCCTTCCGTGGAGGTCTTTCTAAGGGAACCTAACCCGTATTAACGCTTGGAGAACCAAGGTTCGAAGAAAACCACGAAAACTCCGAACGATTAGGCCGACGGGTGCGATTGGGTTTGAACCCAGCACTTCCCGTCTACCAGCTTCGAGAGCAGAACCTCTCGGCCACTGGTGGGGCCACACTAATGAAGGAAACAATATATAATCAAATTGCATATATTTTTATGAAATTAGATATAATTGATGCACCTCTCCATTGCTATCTCTTCATAATTTGTAAAATTTAAATTTAAATTTCCATTATCAAAAGCCTGAAAAGACTATACCACGTTTGAAGAAAAGAATGTTAAAACATTTACATTTAAAAGAAAAACGTTATAAATTGTTATTTACCTAGTTGGATTTTTGCACGGGATGTGCAAAATTATCGAAGTAAACATAAAAAGATCTATAAAGACATATTAACCCTTTATGTTCTGAATTATGAATTCATGATAATTTTATCCTCTAAAGCGTTTTTCGTGAATTTTTGAAACTACATTAGAAGATTTGCATAATCATTTAATAAATTTTAGAAGGACTCAAGGATTTAGAAGGATTAACTAAATTTGAATTTAAAGGCAATCTGCGCAATATTTATAACCCCACTCAAATATTTTATTTTAAATATTTTTCTAAGTATTTTGTAGAATTAGGAAATGTACAAATATAATGTTTTTACAATAGAAATAAGAAATATTTTCGAATTGAAAATCCTCCTCCCAACGCCAAGAAAGCTGGAAAGATGCAAAGGCAAAAAAATCCACCCTTTTAAAAATAGTTTTGCTTTGTGTAACCAATAATGCTTTTGGAACAAGATAAAGTTATGCATCTATAACTCATTCTAAACTGTATTCCTATTAATCGATGTATTAAATAAATTTTTTAACGAGTTATTTTAATGGCACTTATAAGTACCGTCAGTAGATAATGGTTTAAAGAGTTATACATAACAGACACTATACTGTCTGGGTTAAATGCAGATCTCGAATTTTTAAAACAGCTAAATTTAGTAGCAGATGTCCTTATCTTTGTGATGTCATACATTTACGATGAACTTTTGAGATTTAAGCAGAAGGATGCTTTACAGAACACGCCGGTAAACGTGGTTTTCGTAGTTAGTAAAGAAAAAAGAATTTTTCTCTCATGTTATAGGATAAATTATGATGAACCTCTAAATTATACAAATAATAAATTTTAATTTTATTTCATGACATATTTTTATTTACCTGTGAGATTGTGTGAAGAAAGAAAAAGACATCATTAAGTAAGTATTTCGGATATGCGGAGAAAACAGTGGAACATTTGTAAGAGAAATGTTTATAGGAGTGGAATTTTTTCGAGGAAAAATGAGTAGCAATAAAATACATTCACCACTCTGAAATTATTGACAAATTCGATAATTTCTTGAGAAGAATGGGCGGATCGAAAAAAGGAAGAAATGAGTCTCGTTAATTAATTAAATAACCCATTCATGGTACAGAAAGGAGACAATGAAATGCATGTCAATCACTACATCCTTACGGAGAGGTATAATATGCAATGGAGAAGCTAGTCGATGTGAAAGGCGATTCATTCCATTAAAATTTAAAATTAGTTTACAAAAAAGTTACCTCCACACATAGTCCTTCCCAGGCAACAAACCGTCGGCCTAATCGTTCGGAGTTTTCGTGGTTTTCTTCGAACCTTGGATTTCCAAGCGTTAATACGGGTTAGGTTCCCTTAGAAAGACCCCCACGAAGGGCACTCCCCCCTGGGCCTATATCCCTCGTGCAGATAATTGGCCGTCATAAATACAACCAACCAACCCAGGCAACAAAACGTTGCAAAGGAACCATCCCTGCCGGGATTCGAGTCCTGCAGGAGAAATTCTTTCGCAAGGAAGTGTCTTGGAACAAGAAATTTTTAGAGGTGAAATAAGTAACAAACCCATGCTTTAGATAGACTCCCTTTTTATTACAAATACCTTAAATTCTTGGAAGAAAAGAACATACAATAATAAAGTTGACTAATTTGATTTAACCCAGCAAAGAAAGAAACAGTGGGCCATCAGCTGGAAAAAAGATGGCAGCCAGCATTGCCATTAGCGGTAAAGGGCAAGGGTGCCATTACATAATCCTGTCGAAAAGTGTCCAAGCCGAATGCAGCTGGCCCATCAGTGATGGCCAAAAGCAGCCAGCATTGGTATGACATCACATTACTTTAATCTGGCACTTTTCCTGCAGTGCTAGCACCTATCCCACTGCTATTCCTTTGATGGGCCAGCACTTTCCTTTACAAAAATTTCTTATAGAATTCTATAAAAATATAAAGTATTATATAATTATGGCTTTTTTTTCTATAAGCTAGTTTCACTAAGAGCTATAGAAATATCTATAACAGAAATATTTTAACTTCATGTGGTCAACATCCCAAATACTGACCGCGCTCGATGCTGCTTGGTTTTCTTGATCGGACATGAACAAGTGCTTTCAGCGTACGCAACGACTGCTCATAGTTTTCAATTTCTCATTACACTATTTCAAGTTTGTTTCTTTTGTGATTTACGTTTCCAATCATTAAACTGGTATAGAAATTATTCTACTGTATAGAAATCCAACGTATTTTATACGCTTTTTTCTATTATTTATTCTGAACTGCGTAAATTATGAAAACCGAAATCCTTTGTAACCTAGAAAAACCAGATTTAAGGAGAAAAAAAAAGTGCGTTGAAATAAATAATTTATTTATTTATTCATTTACTTATTTATTTTGTTGGTGGCAGTGGTGCTATATTTTTTACAGTTTCAAAAAAAAAAAAAATAGCTTCATAGCTTAAATTGTGTTAAAGATATTCATTTCAGATTTATGTTCAAATACTCAATGTCTTCGATATTCACAGCGCCACCTAGCGTAAGGGTTCCCAGCAATAATACTGCAAACGTTCGTGCACTTCCATGTAGTGGTGGGTCAGCGCATGAGATAAAATGGATGCCCACCAGAATTTTATCTGAGGATTTCCAACAGCAAAGTTGACTGAAGCTGTCCAGCAGTGGTCATGCAGTGGTAGACCATCAGCCAGCACTTCTCCATCATTCCTATCTTGCTGCTGGCCAGCAATTTCCTTTTTGCTGGGAAGTAATCCCTATTGACACATAAAAAGGATAATGAAATTCGAAGCAGACTACAATATGAAAATCTGTTGAACTCTAATTATATTTTCATCGTGAAGTGAGCAGAGAATCCCGCCGTCACATATAAAACGATTAATCTTATTTGTGTGCATTAGAAAAAATCATTTTCAAAAACGGGGCCTGCGTCTAGGGTATACCAGCCTAGGAAACGCAGAAGAACGATCATCCCTGCCGGGATTCGAACCCGGAACCTTTGGATTAGAAATTCAACGCGCTATCCACTGCGCTACAGGGACTGCAGAACTTTGCATGCCACAAAGTCTGACATAGGTTTTTTCTTTTGGGTCGTACCAGTTCAGTTATGAATTTTAAGTCCTCAGCTGGGAGTTGGATGTGTGATTAAGTTTTCAGTGAAATTTACCGCACTCGTTTTTGTAATAAAGTTTGTGCCAAATGATACCATTGTACTTTCTTGAAAAGAGTGAACGTGGGTTGCAAGTGTCATGACGGCTATTTATCCGACATTTTATTTCATACATAAACGCCCCACCAGTGGCCGAGAGGTTCTGCTCTCGAAGCTGGTAGACGGGAAGTGCTGGGCTCGATCCCAATCGCGCCCGTCGGCCTAATCGTTCGGAGTTTTCGTGGTTTTCTTCGAGCCGTGGATCTTCCATGCGTTAATACGGATTAGGTTCCCTTAGAAAGGCCCCCCACGGAGGGCACTCCCCCCGGGCCTATATCCCTCGTGTAGATAATTGGCCGTCAAAAATCAACCCAATCCACTCATACATAAACTTTATATAATTTCAAATGAAAATATGTGTTTTAACAAAAAATTAAAATGTCTGAAACTACTACAAAAGCTTTACAAAAATATTTGTTTTCTTAAATATCGGATGAAAGCCTGTTATTCGTTTCGTTTTATTTTCTGAATTCGGTTTTTAAATTAAGGTCAAAATAAAAATCTATATATATATTACGCTATCGTGCGTGGCACAGAAATCGCGATTATTTGTTAATTGTTGAACGGCAACGCCGATAAAACTCTTCTCATTGGTTTTTGTGTGAAAGTCCATTGACAAGATTTAGGCGGAAGTAAATCCTGTTTGTTTACGTTTCCCTTCCCTCTTTCGCTGGAACTTCACAATATCGTTAGAAATCTATATATATATTACGCTATCGTGCGTGGCACAGAAATCGCGATTATTTGTTAACTGTTGAACGGCAACGCCGATAAAACGCTTCTCATTGGTTATTGTGTGAAAGTCCTTTGGCAAGATTTAGGCGGAAGTAAATCCTGTTTGTTTACGTTTCCCTTCCCTCTTTCGCTGGAACTTCACAATATCGTTAGAAATCTATATATATATTACGCTATCGTGCGTGGCACAGAAATCGCGATTATTTGTTAATTGTTGAACGGCAACGCCGATAAAACGCTTCTCATTGGTTATTGTGTGAAAGTCCTTTGGCAAGATTTAGGCGGAAGTAAATCCTGTTTGTTTACGTTTCCCTTCCCTCTTTCGCTGGAACTTCACAATATCGTTAAAAATCTATATATATATTACGCTATCGTGCGTGGCACAGAAATCGCGATTATTTGTTAATTGTTGAACGGCAACGCCGATAAAACGCTTCTCATTGGTTATTGTGTGAAAGTCCTTTGGCAAGATTTAGGCGGAAGTAAATCCTGTTTGTTTACGTTTCCCTTCCCTCTTTCGCTGGAACTTCACAATATCGTTAGAAATCTATATATATATTACGCTATCGTGCGTGGCACAGAAATCGCGATTATTTGTTAATTGTTGAACGGCAACGCCGATAAAACGCTTCTCATTGGTTATTGTGTGAAAGTCCTTTGGCAAGATTTAGGCGGAAGTAAATCCTGTTTGTTTGCGTTTCCCTTCCCTCTTTCGCTGGAACTTCACAATATCGTTAGAAATGCCTGTAAAAGATCTCGACGAATGCTGGAAAGTGAGGAAGAGAAAATCGAAATATGATCGAAAGCGCCGTCAATCACAGAGTATAAGCGATTGCCAAATTAGGCTTAATAACTGTCGCATGGGCGAACGGGTTGTTTCTGAAATCCGAATTACTGATTTAAAAGTTCAGGTGCATAACTGTGGGGAGCATAAACAACAACGCGAAAAAAAAAAAAAAAAAAAGAGAAAAGAAAAGATTTATGCTCCGATACGGAACCTTCATTTACTAAGTTGTTTGTAGCGATTGTGGCGTAGACGTTTAACGCCTTAGTTTTCTGTATGAACATACTCTGGTTCGGAACTCTACAGGGCTAAGTTGAAATTTGAGTTAGTATAATTTTGCTATTTTAAGGATTGCATTCCCTTTTAAGAATATCTAAAGTGAAAAAAAGCGGAAATAAGTAAATAAATACATACAGTAAATATTGTTACTTTTAAAACAATTGAATTATTAAAAGAAAAAAAAAACTACAAATAAATGAATCGAATTATAAAAAAAATTACTACATTCTATAAATATCATTGTTCAACGTATCTAATTAAAAGATTTTTTTTTTACAATTTTAAGAGTTTTTAATTGCGATTCAGTTGAATTATTTGAGAAAAAAACTGCACATAAATTAATCGAATAATAAAAAAAAAACTACATTTTACGTTGTTCAATCGATTTAATTAAAATAACTTTATTATATATATATATTGCAATTTTAAGGTGTTTTTTTTTTATCTATACCAATAAAAACATTTCTTTCACTTATAAAAACCCTCGCTAATGGCACCAAAAAGACAACAAAAAAAACAACAACAACAACAACAACAACAACAAAAACAACTGTCTAAAGATATAAAATGATGCAAACTTTACCGTACAAAGGGTCTGTCCGTTCCGGTAATAATTCCAATACAGGGCCCCTACTAGAAGTAAGATACAATAAAACCTTCTTAGACGGAATCACAACGACCAGTGATAAAGTCCGTTTTATGCAGGCTCTTTAAATTGAACAAAACATCGGTGCATTTTTTTTTTTTTTTTTTTTTTTTTTTTTTTTTTTTTTTGGTTGGGAGGGAAGAGAGCTGAAATCTGTTTTTTTTTTTTCAGTGTATTGCACGACTCCGTTATAAACAGGATTTACTCTATAAGAAAATAAATTTGCTGGATAGTATCTTTTTTAAAAATCTATATAGTAGTATTTGCTTGCAATTTTATAATTTCTTTTTTAGTGTTACAGTTTATGATGCATTTGTAATTACTTTTTCTTCGACAGATTTTAAATAAAAATTTAAAATATTGAAATCATAATTAAATTTTAATTGAATTCACCAATTAATTTTGAATTAAAGAGTTTAACGTGTGAAACAAATAAAAATTTTAAACCTTAACCACTAACTTTACACAACTTTCCAACTGAACAAGAGCCAGGCGCTGGTAATTTGCATCTTCTCTACCCCCCGCACCCCTCTGTACCGACCTGCGATACAAATTTCAGGCTTATTTAAGAATACTATTGAAGGCCCGGGCAACGGCGGTCGGGGCAGCTAGTAAAGATTTAAAGTTCATTTCTGATAAAGTAAAATCCAAAATTTTATCAAAAGTGTTCTCTAAAAACAAGTGTAATAGATGTAGCGCGGTGAATAGCGCGTTCAACTTCTAATTTAAAGATCCCTTCTTGTAATAATAAATATCTATATATCTTTTTTTTTTAAATTGTTAGCTGCATTAAGTTTGAAATTTTGGGTTTTAGAGAATGAGACTGAGGGAATTAAAATTTATGACATCTATTTATGGTATTGTAGTTTAAAATGAATGAATAAATAAATAAATAAAATACTAAATATTGTTACTTAAAAAAAAAAAAAAAGAGAGAGAGAGAGAGAGAGAGAGAGAAAGTAGTAAGTAAAAATAAATGCTCTACCCAACTATTTTTAGTTAAATTTCTGAATAAAATGTAATATACATATTTCAAATGTATTAAAAACTTTCAACGAGAATATTGGTATTCAAAACAGAACATAACCCGGAAAGGCACACACTTCTGCGTTAAACAGTTCTACAAGCCTTTAGTAGATTTTTTATAATTGAAAATCTGATGAATATTTTGTTCGTATCTACAGCCGTACTGAACGTACTGACGTACTGAACGTACTGACGTACTGAACGTACTGACTTCATAACTTTGCGATGAAAATCGTAAAAGATACATATATTTTTTTATTATAGTCTCCTTCGTATTCCAATCTCATTTTTAAACCAAGAAACAATAATTACTTAAATAACATTAGTCAACTAATCTCCACCCCTCCTTCGCAAGAAACTAAAATATTTGTAATTAAAAAATAAAGCATCAAAATCATGGGTCTATTACTTATTTAACGGCTAAAAAGTTCATGGTACAAGACAAATTTTCCTTTCTAAAATATGTCTTTAATTGTTATGATCTATTAATGGTCGTGTAGTTTAAAATAAGTAAATAAATAAATAAAAAACTAAATAATGTTATTTTTTCAAAAAAAAAAAAAAAAAAAAAAAAGAGGTTGGTTGTTTTTTGACGGCCGATTATCTACTCTAGGGATATAGGTCCGAGGGGGAAGTGCCCTCCGTGGGGGTCTTTCTAAAGGAACCTAACGTATTTACGCATGGAAATTCACGGCTTGAAGAAAACCACGAAAACTCCGAACGATTAGGCCGACGAGCGCGATTGGGTTCGAACCCAGCACCTCCCGTCTACTAGCTTTGACAGCAGAACCTCTAAACCACTGGTGGCGAAAAAAAAAAAAAAAAAAAAAAAAAAAAAAACTAAATTATTAGTAATTAAAAAGTAAAGCATCAAAATCATGGGACTATTACTTATTTAACGGCTAAAAATTTCATGGCCCAAGACAAATTTTCCTTTCTAAAATATGTCTATTGTAGGGCTATAAATATTATGTTTTTAATTTTTTTTCAAAGTTCAGTTTTTATGTTTAAGTCAACTTTCAGAAATGGTTGGTTGGTTGTATTTATGTCGGCCAATTATCTGCACGTGGGGTATGGGCCCTAAGGGGGGGAGTGCCTTCCGTGGAGGTCTTTCTAAGGGAACCTAACCCGTTTTAACGCTTGGAAAACCAAGGTTCGAAGAAAACCACGAAAACTCCGAACGATTAGGCCGACGGGCGCGATTGGGATCGAACCCAGCACCTCTCGTCTACCAGCTTCGAAAGCAGAACCTCTCGGCCACTGGTGGGGCCTTTCAGAAATGGACTTAAAGTTTCTGATCTGACAAAATTGAAAAAATCGCTATGCAATTGTCTGTAGTCGCTGTAACGCGGTGGATAGAGCGTTGAACTTGCGTTATAAAGATTCAGGTTTCGAATCCCGACACCAGTGGTTGAGAGGTTCTGCTCTCGAAGCTGGTACACGGGAGGTGCTGGGTTCGATCCCAATCTCGGCCTAATCGTTCGGAGTTTTCTTCGAACCTTGGTTCTCCAAGCGTTAATAGGTGTTAGGTTCCCTTAGAAAGACTTCCACGGAAGGCACGCCCCCTTAGGGGCCACACCCACGTGCTTATAATTGGCAGACATAAATACAACCAGGCAAATGTTTTATGAAAAGATTTTTCCTAATGCGCATAAGCCCCACCAGTGGCTAAGAGGTTCTGCTCTCGAAGCTGGTAGACGGGAGGTGCTGGGTTCGAACCCAATCGCGCCCGTCGGCCTAATCGTTCGAAGTTTTCGTGGTTTTCTTCGCACCGTGGATTTCATGCGTTAATACGGATTAGGTTCCCTTAGAAAGACCTCCAAGGAAGGCACTCCCCCTAGGGCCCATATCCCTCGTGTAGATAATTGGCCGTCAACAATCAACTCAACTCAACCCTAATGCGCATAAATATGATAAATCGTTTTATACATGACGACGTGCTTCTCTGTTGCCTTCACACTTAACGAAGAAAATAATAAGAGTTATACAGATTTTCAATTTGCTTCGAATTTCATTATCCTTTAATAGGGTTGGTTGTGCTTATGACAGCCAATCATCAGCGCGAGAGATACAGGCCCTAAGGTGGGGTGGCGCCCTCCGTGGGGGTGTTTCTAAGGGAACCTTACCCGTATTTGCGCTTGGAAATCCAAGGCTCGAAGAAAACCATGAATCCGAACGATTAGGCCGACGGGCGCGATTGGGATCGAACCCAGCACCTCCCGTCTAACAGCTTCGAGAACAGAACCTCTCGGCCACTGGTGGGGCATCTGTAAGTAGGTATTACTTAAATCATATTAGTCAACTCTATTCTGGTCTGTTCTTTTCTGCCAAGAAGTTAAGGTATTTGCAAAAAAAATGTGGTGTATCTATTGTTACTTATTTCACCTCTAAAAATTTCTTCTTCCAAGACATACTCTCTTTCCAAAGAATTTCCCTGCAGTACTACACATACATTTATTTTATTTTGTTTCTAAGTTCAGTTTTGAAATTTAAGTCTAATTCCAGTTAAGAATTTAAAATTTATTTCTCATTTGGCAAAATCTACAACTTTCCCAAAACCTCCCTACAAAATTATGTGTAGTCCCTGTAGCACAGTGGATAGCGCGTTGGACTTCTAATACAAAAGTCTGGGATTCAAATCCCGGCAGGAATGATTTTTCTTCTGCGTTTCATAGTGTGGTATGGGCTAGTTAAAGGCCCAGTTTTTTTGAAAAAGATTTTTTCTAATGCACACAAATATGATGAATCGTTTTATATATGACGACGGGTTTCTCTACTCACTTCACGCTGAAAATAATTAGAGTTCTACAGATTTTCATATTGTGGTCTGCTTCGAATTTCATTATCCTTTTTTATTTGTCAATAGGGATTTGTTATTTCCCATTAGTCAACTCTATTCTGGTCTGTTCTTTTCTGCCAAGAAGTTAAGGTATTTGTAATGAAAAGGTAGTGTATCAAAAGCATGGGACTGTTACTCATTTCACCTCTAAAAATTTCTTGTCCCAAGACATACTTCCTTTCGGAAGAATTTCTCATGCAGGACACTAATATAAAGTGTATCATTTTTGGTTCACAAATATAGATGTATTTAAATAGAGAACATAAATAGTACATAGATTTGTTTAACATGGGGGAAAATACACATTTAAGGACTCCTTGTTCGTAAATTTTATGTTATATGAATACTATACTTATATCACTAGTCAAATACACTTAAGAAAATTTATAAGTGAATAACCTATATAAGTAATTCACTTACCTCCTGAAAATAAACAGCTTATTAATATGAGATCGAAGATCGTTGAAGTAAGTAATATACTCGCATGCAATATTAGTAACAGAAGAAAACTTTATTTTTTTTCTGCGGGGATGAAAGGTCAACACAAAATCTACCGAAGAATTAATTTCATTTATCTAACAATTCTAATCGAAATTACATTAAAATAGCGGTGCACAATCTTTGAAAGAGAAGGGCCACTTACAAAAATGTCTGGGTTGTCGAGAGCGACATCAGTAACACGGAGAGAATTCTACTTCGGGGAGGTGATCTGTGGCCTATAATCAGATAAAAAATATGGTTTCAAAGAGGAGGGAAGTTTTATCTCTCTAGATTGACCTGCCCAGCTAACATATCACATTCAGTTGGCAAGAATATATCAACAATTTACATTTGTATATATAACAGAGATGTAGCAAGGATTATTTTCAAGGAGTGGTAATATTACTTGACTTTATTCGGGGTAGTAAATATTGTTTTATTAAAAATGCTAAAAAACATAGTGGCTAGTGCCGAAAAGAAAATATGAACTTTATGAACGAAGGGGGGAGGAGGAGCCGATCAACGAAATTTGAGACTTTTTCGCTCCTGATCGAGAAAATTCGCGATTTTTTTCGTGCAGGACCAACAAAATTCGCGATTTTTTCGTGTCCGACCAACAAAATTAGCGATTTTTCCGAGTCCCGATCGACTAAACTCATGATTTTTCCATGCCAATCGAAGAAATTCGCAGTTTTTCCGTCCTTGATCGACGAAATTTACAATCCTTAACAGGCCGACGAAATTTGCATTTTTTCCCGCGGCAAATTGACGAAATTGACGATTTTTTCTCGCGATAAACGGGCGAAACTCACGATTTTTCTGCGATCGATGAAAGAAAATTTCAATTTTTCCGCGCATCATTGACAAAATTCGCGATTTTACCATGTCCGATCGAAGAAATATGCGATTTTTTCGCGCCTGATCGACGAAATTTGCGGTTTTTTCGTGTCCGAACAACGAAATTCACGATTTTTTGGAATCCGACTGGCAAAAATCGCGATTTTTCCGTGCCTGAGCGACGAAATTTGCGATTTTTCCGCACTCAATCAACGAAATTCGCGATTTTTTCTCGCGATAAACAAACGAAACAAGCGATTTTTCCGAAGCCCATCAACAAAAATTGATATTTTTCTACTCCCAATCGACAAAATTCGCGATGTTTCCATATCCAATCGACAAAATTCTTAACTAACTGACGAAATTTGTAATTTTTTTCGTCGCCAAATTGACGAAATTCGCAATTTTTTCTAGCGACTGACGAAACTCACGATATTTTCGCAGATGATGAACAATCGTTGCAATTTTTCTGCGCATCATCAAGAAAACTGACATTTTTTCGATCGACAAAATTCGCAATTTTTCCTTTCTCGACCAACGAAATTCGCAATTTTTCCGAGCCCGATCAACGGGATTTGCAATATTTCCGCGCCTTAGCGATAAAATTCGCGATTTTCCGTGTCCGATCAACGAAATTTCCAATTTTTCTGAGGCTCATCGTCAATATTCGTTATTTTTCAGTCCCCGATTGACAAAATTCGCGATTTTTCCGCTCCGGATCAATGAAATTCGCGATTCTTAACTGGCTGACGGGCAAATTAACGAAATTCACGAATTTTACCTGCGACCATACGGACAAAAATTGCAATATTTTCACGTTTTAAATAGACGAAATTCGCGGGCCACAGGTTGTGCATCCCTACATCAAAATAAGAGAAAGCAAAACACTGTCAAAGCAGTAATAACAAAGAACAGACACCACGGATCTGGTAAACTCACAAATCAAAAAAGAGGAGGTGTAGGGGGACTGAGCTGGTTTTTGATTTCATGTACTGTATTTTTTATTTCATTTCAGATACTAGTATCACACTTTCGCGTACCAGTAAACAAGTCTTCACGTACCAGTACTGGTACGCGTACCATAGTTTGAGTACCCCTGCTAGCGTTATAAAAAGAACATTAAAAAGTGTTTTCTACAGGGTAGTTAAGGAGGCAGAGCACCCCTCGATGAAAAATCTTTAGTTTATTATTATCTTAGTGTTTTATTTTTTTAAGTAATTTAAGAAGCGTACATTTTATAATTTCTTTCAGAATTGTCAGGATAAAGAAATTTAATTATTTAAATTTCGAAATTCAGAGTATGGCAATGACCATTCTTTACCATCTTTGCCGGAAAGTATGAATGCTATCAAGGAAACCATCTATAACGAATTTGTCTCCTGCTTTTTCATGTTAGCAGGCTTTACTGCACTTTAAAAAGAGTAATACTTCTTAAACTCGGAAAATATAATATAACCTCTTCCGAGTTACCCACATTTCCGAAAACCATTCTTTATGTTTAGAAATCTTAGAAACCAATATAGTTTCGAGATATCAAGAAACATTTATAAAATCAAAGTTTCTTTTGATGCCACTGATGTCCGGAAAAGTGTCAGAGAAATTTTTATAGTGTATTTATCAGTTTTCTCAAACCGGAATATAGTTTAGTTTTTTCGGATTCGGCAGGGGCGTCGCCATGGGGGTATGGGGGGAGCCTCCCCCCCAATATATGTGAAGTTGGGAAATTTGAGTTTAGAGTTGGGAAATTCTAGATTTTTGAGACATTTTCTTTTTTAAAAGTAATAGTAAAATTACGAAATTTTTATTGTTTTGGTGATTATTTTGAGTACTGCAACAGTAAACAAGTTAAATTATCAAAAGAAATACAAAAAGAAATCAGCCACACTCAATCTATCATTGTATTTTTCAGTTCTAGAAAAATATTGTACATCTACCAGACCTAAATTTCTCTACTCCTGTCCATCAATAACTGACTAATTAGTTCCTTTATTTCCTCCAAAACTTTTTTCCTTTCTCAAAAATTTCACCCTACCTCCCCTTCTCCTCCCAAAAGAGAATCCAGCTATTTTAATCCAAAGGGATTGCAGCTTCTTTTGAAAATTGGAGATCACTTGTAGCACAACAGAAAGGAATGTAGTAACCTACTTGAAACACAGCTATGGGCAAGAAGATTTGATGAGTTTTCACAACTTTTTTGACTAATTTTGCGATTTTTGGACAATATTTTATTCATTCTCGTGATTTTTTTGCCACAAAAATTAGTTAACCCTTCGCTGTCAAGTAAAAAGCGTTATATGAGCAAATGCGGATATAAGAAGTCGTTAGTTTAGATAAATTTGTCACATTTTACTTTTATTTGTGTGCGGAAATATATATCAGTCCTGTTCGTTTATATTCATATGTGTTTATAAAATTTTAAACCAAAAGTCCAGTGTTCTGTGTTTAAAGCTGTTCTAAAAAGTTACTATAAATCTCAGCGCGAAGAAACCATTCATAATAGGAAAAGAGTTTTCGTGCAAGATTTTGGAGCATCTAAAAATACATTCGAGGATGAAAAAGGTAAAAAATGGACGATTTTAATTTGGAACAGAAATATGACCATGAAAGCAGTCCATCAACTGAAGAAAAAATTGACATGCACTGTAACACTGACACGTTGCACTTGAATAAAATTTTGAAGAAATAAAGATTTCCTTACAGACAAGCTCACAAACAATTATGAATATTAAGATGTGACTGGAGAAGCTGAGTTCCGAAGCACCGTAGGAAAACGGATTCACCAAAGGCAATCGATAAAAATAATAGCACAGCAATGGACATTGATACACATAAGTTTTACAGTAAAGAATTATAAGAAATACAAGAAAATTTCAGGAATTTAGTAATGGGCTTAAATGACAATGTTCCCTATATCAAGAGGATATTGCAGCAATGCATTCCATATTTAAATTGCAATTGTGCAAGGGAAAAGTTAATAATGTTTCCCCCTGGATATGAGAAACCGGATGTACATGACTTGCAGAGTCAAATAGAAATAAACCAAATCCCAACTCCCTTAACAAACCTTTTACTCATGCCATGAAATTCAAATACTATTTGGGTCACGCCGTCAAACTATATACTCGTACCTTAACATTCACAGCAACTTATCTTTATGGCGTTGCATCTAATAAAAGAATCTTTTGTCAAATAAAAATTTAAAAAATATATATTGCAAGCTACAATGAGGGATGACAGACTTTACAGCCTAATGCTTTTAAAATATGAAAGTGAAATAGGGAATTTTATTAAACTAAGCGATGTTATTAACATGTGGGTTTCTTTGAAGACCACAAGAATTAATATTAAGTAAAAACTAGTCGGATGTGACAATCCCAAAATTTTCTTCTACTCCATATATGTTAATGCCTCAAAATTTGCAATCACAGTGCCAAAATTAAATAACAATTCTTTGCCTATAATAACAAACTCTAAAGGTATAGATTTGTTGAATGAGGAATTTGCACACATGGGGAAATCGGACAACTACATGTTTTTCTGATAATTTCAGATTCATACATTTCAAAAATTCCCTCAAAAATGTAAAAAAATGGGCCAATGGTTTTTAAATTAAGCTTAAAGTTAAGAGAAAACCACGCGACTAGAAAACGCTGCGTGATTGGCTGTGACGTCACTGTTCATGATATGCCAGTGTTTACATTTTGTTAGCAGGCGGCACAGAGCAAGCAAGCGGCGTTTTGGTTCTATAAGCCTGTGTTTTGATATCATTTTGAAATTTTCTTTACATCCAAATTTATTTCTTCTTTGATCTTTATTACATTTCATTAATCTCGCTGTATAAAGGAAATAAAATGGCATTATTTCCAGTGTTAAAGAAAAGTTTCGATTAAAAAAAATAGCTACATTAGTTTCTTTCTTTTCAACAAATTAAAAACATAAATTCTCCTTGTAAAATATTAGGTAAAGCTTTTTTAATGTTACAGTTTTGAGAGGGCCTATTCTATTTAAAATATATATATAAGATGTTGTTACTTTGCATAAATTGATTTAAAACATTCCATTCTCAGGATTGCCACAAACGACATTTTTTTTTTACTTTCTTCTATCTTTACAAGATGAAAGTATTGGATTCGTGAAAATTTTCGACTTTCGGTTTTCGACGGATTTACATGTTTTAGGAATCAGATTCCGAAAAACATGTTTTTACAAGATGTCTGTCTGTGAGTCTGTGACTCTGTATGTATGTGATACAAATTTTGTGGGCGCTCTATCTCTAGAACTAATGCACGGAATTTAATAAAAATTTACATTCAGTTAGTCCCTGATATAAATTGGTGCTGATTAGTTTTTGGTGTAAATCGCTCAACAGGTGGCGCTGCTATGCAGCATTTTTCACGATTTCCACAATAGCTCAATCTCCAGAACTAATGCGCGGATTTTCGACAAACTTCAGAATCAGGTATACCTGAATATGAATTAGTTTTTTTTATGTGTTGGTGTAAATCGCTCAACAGGTGGCGCTGCTATGCAGCATTTTTCAGAATTTCTACTATAGCTCTACCTCAATAACTAATGCACAAACTTTCATGAAACTTCAGATTCAGATATACCTTGATACAGGGTTCGTTGATATATATCAATGGATATATATCATGATATATATCTTGATATATATCCGATATTTATTTTTAAAATATCAAGATTTTTGATATTTTCGATATTTTCAAATTCTTGATATTTATTTTCAAAATATCAAGATGTTTGATATTTTGTATATTTGATATTTATTTTCAAAATATCACCAAGTGAGATAATTTTGATATTTTCCACATTCAAAGCAAGTGTAAATGAAATTTCCACATGTTATTGACTGTATCATTCTATAGATAATTTACTTTTGCCTTCGGCAGTAACTTTTTTAGCAAAAGAAGAAAGCAAATCTTTTCCAAGCTTTATGTTTGAAACTTTTATTTTTAAATGTAGAGCTAATAATTATGTTAGACAGTTAATTCAGAACAGCCATTGAAAGATAAAATGTAATTTTGATAATTCTTTATATATAGCCAGAGTTCGTTAATATATATCAATGAATATATATCCAATATTTATTTTCAAAATATCAAGATTTTTGATATTTTCATATTACTTGACATTTATTTTCAATATATCAAGATGTTTCATATTTTCTGCATTTGATATTTATTTTCAAAATATGAATGTGTGCAAGATATATTTGATATTTTCAGTTGTAATTCGTAATATTTCAGTGTAAATGAAATAAATTTTCAACTGTTATTGACTATGAATCTGTAGATAAAGAACTTTTGTCTCTTCTGGATGTGACTTTTTTAGCCAAAAAAGAAAATAAATATATTTTTGAAGCTTTAGATTTGAAGCTTTTATTTTTAAAATGTTGAACTAATAATTATGTGGGACATAATTAATTCAGAACAACCATTGAAAGATGAACTGACTAACTTAAATAAGCAGTTATATACTGTTTCATTAGAAAGGAATCTTTTCTCATGTTTTGGTCCAGTTTAGTTTAAACTATATACAACATGTTAGAAAATACGAAATAAGATATTTTATACTTACATTTATGTTAAAATTTTTCAATTAAAAGAACTTTTTTGTATTTAAAATTTCTGATTTTTTTTATACTTGATCTTGATACTGAATCCTATAGTTAGTTTTTTTTTTTTTTTTTTTTCTTTATAAAGCAAATTGTTACTGTTTTCAATTAGTTCATCTTTAACTTTGTTCTAAGTGAAAAAAAAAAAAAAAAAAAACAGAAAATAAAAAGAAAAATGCATTTTTAGAATATTCTTTGATTAAGTTTTCATGTTAAGTGCAATATATTTTAGTTTCTAATCTATATTATGCTTGAAAACATTTATTATCAGCGGTAAGTTGGCTGCTTTGAAAATATCGGATATATATCGAAAATATCGGATATATATCAAAATATCGGATATTTTTGATATTTTCGAAAATATCATGATATTTACGAACCCTGCCTTGATATCAATTAGGGATTTTTATGTTTTGGTGTAAATCGCTCAACAGGTGGCGCTGCTATGCAGAATTTTTCACGATTTCCACAATAGCTCAATCTCCAGAACTAATGCACGGATTTTCATCAAACTTCAGATTCAATTAGTCCTTGACATGAATTAACGTTTTATAATTTTTATTAATGGCTTTGTAATTTTTTTTCTTACTGTATATTTGAACTTATATATTAGTTTTTGTTCCAGATCTATTTTTTATATTTCCTAGAGAGTGAAATTTTAAAACAAACTCAAATTTAAAAGTACACTTTTATACAAAATAACCTGGCTTCTGGGCCAGATAAGTTTGAACACAAAATCAAAGAATGTTTTAAAAGAAGTCAGAAGTAAACATTATCAGAAGGCAAACACTGGGTACAACAATAACTTTTGAATCAATTGTGCAACTACTTGACAAGGAATTCCAAAAATCAAGTCTGTGCTGTTTTCTCCCTGAACAATACCCTTCCCTCCCTCCCTTCCCTGCATACTTGTACATTGTAGCATGTTGAAATAATTTTATGCAAACCTCCATTAGTCCAGAGAACAAATTCCAGGGAGGTGCAAGATTTCGGATCAAATGTGCCAATAGTCTGCTGAAGGCTTATTTTTTTACTTCTTTTTGTAAGGATGATCTCGAAAAAATATATTTTGTTTTCTATTCAATAACGCAGACCTTTGTGACTCATTTTTCAATATAAAAGTATAATTATTTCATGCATGATTATCAAAGCGATTTATAACTGAACATTTTTTAATTTTTCTTCAAATTATTTAAATCTTAAGTTATAAGCGATTGTTGTCTCATTACAGCAGTTTTATTCTTCTCCTGCGCTGTAACGTCTGAAAATTCGTTTCAAAACATCAATTAAATAGCATTTCCTGCTTTACCGAAAAAACTATTCGGTTATATCTTTCCTGAATAAGAGCACCGGCCAATTTCGTGTACTTGCGAATAAAATTGAAATAAAAAAAGTGTCAGAAAGAAACCAGTTTGAATAAATGGCCCTAATGGAGACTATAAGCATGAAATATACTAATTTAAAAACAACTAAGAGTATTTTCACAGAACAGTTCGTGTGAGAAAAGTTTTAACATATCAACATAAATAAATGACGTTTTAAAAATTCAAAAATAAGCTTTTACCACTTTTCTTTTCCAAAATGAAAGATTGAATTTCATAAAAACCCTACTCCACCCCTACTTAGAATATTTTTTTTACCACATGAATGTAAAAAAATAAGTCGAATTATTTTCCACAGGCCGTTCAGAAGCCCTCTTGACGAAAAATACTTAGTTTCTCTTCCTTTAATATTTAATTGTTTTAAATCATTTTATAAGGATAAATGTTATTAATTTTGCACTAAATAATGCATGTTATAATGACTGCGTAATGTCAGCCAAAATAAATAGCGTAATAAACATAAATTTTAAAACGGGAAAAAAAGAAAGTGGATATATCCAACGCAGTATTCAAACGCGCTCCGAACACGTATCAACAGTTTGTTGTCATGAGCTATGACGTCACAAGACCGGCTTAGGAAAAGTGTCGTTTTCGCCATACGATAAATAGTGCGATGTAAAACCGTTATAAATCTGTAATTATTACTCGAAATAAAAAAAAAAATATACACACTGTTCTTCATATCTTTTCGTGTTCTGTTGTATAAAGATAAAATTAGAAAACGTGAAAATTCCTCATTGTGTGCATTTAAAAAGGAGATATAAGCTTAGCATTTTTCAAACAAATCATTGAATTTTGGCACCCAGCCTCTTAGATGTCTGCAACCAAAATTCCTTACTCAAAGTGCACAAAAGCGATAGCTTTGGACAGTATAGACCCAAGCCTAATAAGGATCTATTTATGTGGAAGTGCTACTTATGTGGAATATGAAGTTTGACTAAATTCCGTGCATTAGTTTTTGAGATACAGCTATCGCAAAATCGTGAAAAATGCTGTATAGCAGCGCCACCTGCTATATGATATACATAAAAAGCTAATATGCATCAAATTATATCAAGGTTTAACAGAATATGACGTTTGATCAAATTCCGTGCAATAGTTTTTGAGATATAATTATCGCTAAAATCATGTAAATTGTGAAAAAGGCCGCATAGCAGTGCCACCTGTTGTACGATTTACACCAAAAACAAATCCGCACCAATTTTTATCAAGGTACAGTCAAACCTCGTTAACAGGAACTGTTTCCGTTTGCCTCGTCCAGTTGTAAGTAATGTAGTTAAGTTCCGTTAACACGAACTACTTTTAATACGAACAAAAAGTGTTTCCCCTTGAGTGTTCGTGTTAACGAGGTTCGACTGTATAAGTAAATCTCTAAAGTTTTATTAAATTTCGTGCATTAGTTCTTGTGTTAGAGCGCCCACAAAATTTGTATCACATATAGACAGACAGATATTTTCTAAAAACAGTCTAATCGTGTTCAGGACTTACTAAAACGTATAAATCAGTCTAAAACCGGAAGTCGAATTTTTTCACGAATCCAATACTTTCTTCTTGTAAAGATAGAAGAAAGTAAAAAGCGTATTTGTTTTTTTTAGTAAACAAACCCATAATTAGAATTTTTATGTTTTCAGTTTCAGAATTTTTTTTTGGAAAGGAATTTTTTATGCAAAAGTATCATTATAATTATTACACACGTTGTGCATATCATTTTAGTCGAAAATTGGAGCAATTTGTTTCAAGTTGGGAAATTTTCGAATTCTCCCCCCCCCCCCCCTTCCCGAAAAAATATCTGTGGCTACGCCCCTGGCTATCGGATCTCAAGTAAACATTGCATGATCAAGAAACATGTTTTACAGAAATAATGATAAATTAAGGTCTATGCAAATATAATGTTATCATTTTAGGGGGAAGGGGGGGGGGTGTCTGGCACATGATATCGTAAGATATCTCTAGGGGGAGAAGGCGTTGTCTTTTGATATCGTTATCATTTTGGATCCAACCAAATTTTTCTCATTTTATTTGTAACCTGGTCTTTACATCAAAATAGTACGTTATCTATTTTCTATGAAAATACAAAGTTATTATTAAAATCATTATAAAATTATTTAATTCCAAAATATGGAATACCCCAATGTTGGGCATTCCTATTCTTCTGTCATACATGTATGCATATATAATCAGCTGTTTTACAAACCATATGTTTGAAATGATACTTGTATTTACTAGCAAATAAAAGAGAAAGAATGTTGTCCGCCTGTTTTGTTGATAAGAAGTTCTGCCTGCCTCTCCCCGTAAGGGGGCAAGTGCAAAAAGACATTATTACTATTGAATGCATTACGTAACAAAAGGCTATTATTAAATACATTTAAATAGTAACTATTTCTTTTAAGTGTTATTTAATATAAAGTTATTTCATAGATAAACTGATATTTCATTGACTTCTCTTAAATCCATAAAGTATGCGAAAAATAAATGTAACCATATTTGTATATCACTTCAAACAAAAGAAAAAAATTCCAAAATTCTAAAGCATTTTTGTACATTGATAACGATATCGTTACAGGGGGGGGGGGGAGGGTTCGAGGGATGATACCGTATGATATCGTAAGGGGGAGAGGGTGTCCAAAATTAAAGAAAAATTGATAACGTTATATATGCACAGCCCCTTAACAGCATTGACATTAACACTAACATTGAAATTAATATTATTTTGTAAATGTTACATGCATAAATTCAATTAAGCAGCAGAAAATGTTTAATTGGAGACTTTATAGAATTCTGAAAATCGATTAATACACTACAAAAAACTAACTGAGAAACGTTTCTGAAAATCAGCGGCAGCAAAAGAAACTTTGTTTTTATAAATGCTTCTTTAAATCCGAAAATATACTGGCTTCTGAGGTTTCTAAAGATGAATACGCTTTTCGGAATTGTTGCAACTTGGAAGAGGCTATTGTATATTTTCGTTTGTAGTTATACTGGGTGCCCACTTTCAACAATGTCCGATGGCTAATTCCTAAACCGTTAGCCATAGGCATATAGTTCCAATTACAAAATGTTTTAATTATTAATTGTTAAAAATTATTTTAAAAGTCGTTTGGATCAATAAAAACATTTCTTAAGAAGTTGCGAAATTTAATTTAATATACAGTCAACCCGTCCTATAAGTGATATTTGATGAAATATTCCTATTACAGTAACAAGTAACAGAAAAAATCCCTATTCATCTATTAAACTTTGAACTACACTATATGGCTATTAATGACCGTCAACTTTCAATTTTAGACATTTTGTCGTATATTTAGAGGTATACTTGACAGATTCTTCTGGAATTTCAGGATTAAAAAGAACAGGTATGACTTCATATTTAGCAATGTCGATTTCATAAGGGGGGCAATTAGGGGGCCAACAAAAAATCAAAGAAAAAAAATAATACTTGAGATCACCCTGTAAAATAAAATGCACGAAATGATCTATCGCTACCGAATATAAATAAACTGACATTGTGCAATATGTGTATTCTTTTGTGTAAGAATAGCACGTATATTAATAGAGATATAGAGATTTATTTAAAAAATGAAAAAATTCTTGCATGGCTTTTGCTTATAACATGCAGGGTTTTCAACCAAATTTAACGCCAGTTTCCGAAAAGTTGACAAAATATAGTAGAAACAATATAGTGCAATTGGAATATAAATATATTAAATATTTTAGGAAATATGAGCAGTTGTATGAAATAGCTATTAGCTGCACATGCGCGAACGATAACAAGGATTATTTTACATAATTTAATAGTCAACTCTATGGAACGACTTATTAAAAAAAATTTAGTCAAATATCAGAAAGATATCGGCATTAGAGTGAGCAAATTTTTAGTTGTTCTCTAAAAGCAGCTCAATGATAAGGAATTTTCCACAAATTGTCATTTTTAATATTTTTTTTTTTTAATTTTAATTTTTACTTTCTTCTATCTTGACAAGAAGAAAGTATTGGTTTCATGAAAATTTTCGAATTCCAGTTTTCGACGGATTTACACGTTTTATGGGTCAAAGATTCCAAAAAACATGTTTTTACAAAATGTCTGTCTGTGAGTCTGTCTGTCTGTCCGTCTGTCTGTCTGTCTGTCCGCCCGTCTGTCTGTCTGTATGTGACACAAATTTTGTGGGCGCTCTATCTCAAGAACTAATACACGGAATTTAATAAAAATTCATATACAGGTAGTCCCTGATATAGATTGGTGCTGATTAGTTTTTCGTGTAAATCGCCCTGCAGGTGGCGCTGCTATGTAGCATTTTGCAGGATTTCCGCAAAAGCTCTATCTCAAGACCTAATGCACGGATTTTTATAAAACTTCAGATTCCGTTAATCCTTGATATGAATTGGCGTTGGTAACGTTTTGGTGCAAATCGCCCAACAGATGGCGCTGCTATGCTGCATTTTGCAGCATTTACACGATTTTCGTAATAACTCAATCTCAAGAAATAATGCACGGATTTCCATCAAACTTCAGATTCAGTTAGTGCTTGACATGAATTGACGTTTTGCCCCTTGTGGTGTAAATCGCTCAACAGGTGGCGCTGCTATGCTGCATTTTTTGAGATTTCCGCAATAGCTCTATCTCAAGAACTAAAGCTTGGGTTTTCAACAAACTTCAGATTCAGGTATACCTGGATAGGAATTAGTGCTATTTATGTTTTGGTGTAAATCTCTCAACAGGTGGCGCTGCTATGCAGCATTTTTCACGATTTCCACAATAGCTCAATGTCCAGAACTAATGCACGGATTTTCATCAAACTTCAGATTCAGTTAGTCCTTGACATGAATTGATGTTTTGTACCTTTTCGTGTAAATCGCTCAACAGGTGGCGCTGCTGTGTTGCATTTTTTGTGATTTCCACAATAGCTCTAGCTCCAGAACTAATGCACCGATTTTCATCAAACTTCAGATTCCGGTATACCTTAATATGAATTAGTGCTGTTTGTGTTTGGGTGCAAATCACTCAACAGGTGGCGCTGCTATGCTGCATTTTTCAGAATTTCCCCTTCAGCTCTATCTCAATAAGTAATGGACGAATTTTCATCAAACTTCAAATTCAGGTATACTTTGATACGAATTGGTTCTAAATTGATGTAGTTTTACTATTTAAATGATTTAATTGACGTGATTTATATAGAAGAAAGTTTTGTGATGGCCACAACATACTAGTTTATTGATGCTTTAGTTCTTCTTGGATAACCACCAGAACGAGCCTATACCATGATCAAAAGAAGTATCAAAATCGAAGCATTTTTTCCAAATCTACTCGTTGGTAGTCACTAAATACTAACTTTTTTCTGAAAGTCAGTTAATACAAAATGACAATTTGTGGAAAATCCCTTATCATTCAGCTGCTTTTAGAGAACAACTAAAAATTTGCTCACTCTAACGCCGATATCTTTCTGAATTTTTACGATATTTGACTGGATTGTTTTCAATAAGTTGCTCCATAGAGTTGACTATTAAATTATGTAAAATAATCCTTGTTATCGCTCGCGCATGCGCATATAAAAATTATTTTATACAACTGCTCATATTTCCTAAAATATTTAATATATTTATATTCCAATTGCACTATATTGTTTCTACTATATTTTGTCAATTTTTCTGAAACCGGCGTTAAATTTGATTGAAAACCCTGCATGTTATAAGCAAAAAACATGCAAGAATTTTTAAATTTTTTAAAATAAACCGCTATATCTGTATTAATATACGTGCTATTCTTACACAAAAGAATACACATATTGCACAATGTCTGTTTATTTATATTCGGTAGCGTTAGATCATTTCGTGCATTTTATTTTACAGGGTGATCCCAAGTATTATCTTTTTCTTTGATTTTTTGTTGGCCCCCTAATTGTCCCCCTTATCAAATCGACATTGCTAAATATGAGTTCATACCTGTTCTTTTTAATCCTGAAATTCCAGAAGATTCTGTCAAGTATCTTTCTAAATATTCAACAAAATGTTTAAAATTGAAAGTTGACGGTAATTAATGGCCATATAGTGTACATTACTTATGCCAATTCTTTGCATCTGAACTCTGAACACAGATGAACTGGGCCATGCTTCGACGGATCGTATACAAAGTGCTTAAAGTATTTGAAGAATTTATTTCGTGTGTACAATTCTGCATTGTAGTCTGAGGAAGTCACTTCGAGCAAGTTTTAAGATAACTTTAATTTTTCTTAATTAAGTTTCAGATAGGATAATCTAATAGCATTTTAAAATATATATTATTTTGTTAAAACCTGAGACTGTTGCTTTTCAGCATTTCATTTAACTAAAATTCTGTTATTTTTAGGTAGCTTTCTTTACAAAAAGCTACCTATTGCAGCCGTTCGGAGGAAAGCGATTTCAAAAAATTTTGGTATATTTTCATCGATCATGACCCCCAGACCCCGAAACCACCCTCCGTTCAAAATTGATATATATATATATATATATATATATCTGACCTATGTTACACTGTAACTCTCGTATTTATGAACCGATTTGGATGTAATTCAGTGTGTACATAGTACATACCAATGTCTCGACCGAATTCGTTGGCCAGCTTCATCCGCCATTTTGTTTCAAAATGGCGGCCATTTAAAATTTTTAAAAAAATTTAAAATTTGAAATGTGGTACCAAAAAATTGAAAATGGAAAAATATTTTTTTCTTATGTCTTTGACCTTTATACAAAGACTCCGTAGTAGTTTTTGTTTCGTCTATATCTTAAAAAATGGCTGAGTTATAGCATTTTGAATTTCTAGCGAAGCTGACATTTTGAAACGTCCTGAATTTTGTCACGCGATAAAAGGCGTAATTATGAACCGATTTGGATGTAGCTTCGTTTATACATAGTACAAACCAATGTCTCGAACGAGTTCGTTGGCCAGCTTCATCCGCCATCTTGTTTAAAAATGGCGGCCATTTAAAATTTTAAGAAAAATTTAAATTTGAAATGTGGTAGCAAAAAATTGAAAATAGAAAAAATATTTTTTTCTTATGTGTTTGACCTTGATAAAAAGATTCGGGAGCAGTTTTTGTTTCGTCTATATCTTAAAAAATGGCTGAGTTATAGCATTTTGAATTTCTAGCGTGGCTGACATTTTGAAACGTCCTGATTTTTGCCACGTGATAACAGACGTATTTATGAACCGATTTGGATGTACCTTGGTGTGTACATAGTACATACAAATAACTCAACCGAGTTCGTTGACCAGCTTCATTCGCCATCTTGTTTCAAAATGGTGGCCATTTAAAAAAAATTTAAAAAAATTAAATTTAAAATGAGATACCAAAAAATTGGAAAATGAAAAAGATTTTTTTTGTATGTGTTGGACCTTAATACAAAGATTCCGAAACAGTTTTTGTTTCGTCTACATCTAAAAAAAATGGCTGAGTTATAACATTTTGAATTTCTATTGTGGCTGACATTTCAAAACGACCTGATTTTTGTCACGCGATAACAGGCGTATTTATGAACCGATTTGAATGTAACTTCGTCTGTACATAGTACATACCAATGTCTCGACCGCGTTCGTTGTCCAGCTTCATTCGCCATCTTGTTTTAAAAGGGTTGCCATTTTCAAAAAAAATGTAATTTAAAATTTAAAATGAGGTATTAAAAAATTGGAAAATGAAAAAGATTTTTTTTTATGTATTTGGCCTTGATACAAAGATTCTGGAGCAGTTTTTGTTTCTGAAAATTTGTTCTTTTGTTTATATCTTAAAAAGTGGTTGAATTATAGCACTTTGAATTTCTATCATGGCTAACACTTTGAAACGATCTTGTATTTGTCACGCGATACCACACGTATTCGCATATTTCGATGGAAGAAGGCATGTGGATAGTATACATCAATATCTCGACCAAGTTCGCTGGCCAGCTTCATCAGCCATCTTTTTTCAAAATGGCGGCCATTAAATTAAAAAAAATTATATTTAAAGTGAGGTGCAAAAAAATTAGAAATTGAAAAAGGTTTCTTTCTTAAGTATTTGACCTTGATATAAGGATTCAGGAGCATTTTTTGCTTGTCTTTATCTTAAAAAATGGCTCAGATATAGCAGTTTCAATTTCTAAAGTGGGTGACATTTTGAAAAATCTGATTTTTTGCTTGCGACAGCATTCGTATATATCAACCGATTCCGATATGAGTGAGCATGTGCACTGCAATTACTAAGGTCTCGACCAAGTTCACTGGTTAGCCTCATCCACCATGTTGTCTTAAAATGGCAGGCACTTTAAGAAATCGCCGAATTTGGCAGCCAAATATAAGTGACTTTAAATAAAAGCAGCTTGGATAAAGCTGACTAATTTCGCGAAATTCTCATTCATAATGATTTAGTATTGATAAAAATTAGTATTGAATCTCCTACATTCGGTTTCCACTTAATTGAGCTTCGTGTGTTTGAATAATATAAGTTGGCTTTTTAAAAATAAGGAATATGAAAGCTACCTCTTCCTCCCGGCACTGGCCGGAAGGACTTTTTCCTTTATACTTTCAGTACAAGTTGTATATTTTGCATTTAATATGTCAGAATGAAAACAGATTCCAAATTTATATTGTAATACTAATTTTATTCTCAATTATTATTATTTTTTAATGTCTGACGATTAATTTATATTTCTAGTAAAATTTTGAATGGCCTCTATTTTGGAGCAAAAAAGATGCTTCAACTTTTAACAGCTACTACTGGGCCAGTTTCAATCGAACAGAGATGGATCTTTTTTGTCTCACTTCTTACTGTAATAGGATATTTTTTAGTAAATATCACTTATAGGACCGAGGGACCGTATAAAAATATAAATTTCGTATTTTTTAAAGAAATGTTTCTATTGACCCAAATTGCTTTTAAAATATTTCTTTATGTCATTTAAAACATTTTTTCTAGTTAGAACTATATGTCTTTGCCTAACGGTTTAGGGAATAGCGATTGGACACCGTTGAGAATGGACATCCTGTATTACATTTTCGTAGATTAAGATTTTTTTCAGTGTAATTGTTAAGGAGTCTCACTCTCAAGACTCTTAAAATTGTAAAAAATGAAAAAAAAGACTATTTTCAACATTTAATATCTCTAAGTGTATATGATTTTAAAACGAAATTATTATTGGGATGAAAGATATAAGTATGTTCTTTCATTTCATGTATTTCAAAAATTGTAAGATGCAGAATTAGCATTTTTAGGGGGGTCCAAACTGTCAGATATTTGACGAGCTGAAAATTGGTATAACAGCTTACGTGCAGGATTACAAAATAAATTGTGCAACTAGAATAAAACTGTTGGCGCCTACTTATACTTCAGATTGTAATAATTACTCTGAACCTAAATAAATTTGCATTTAAAGAATTTTTATATTTTTAACACAAAGTTGTATTTAGCCAATGAAAAATTTTGAAAATTTCAATAGCATAATCACCTAAATTTTTTTTGAACAATAAAAAGGAAATTTTAGGTTCAATTTATACAGACATACATGAAACATACGTTTTGAAAATTTCATGAAAAAATATTCAGAAGTTTTTGAGATATCGTGCGTGTTATGCCCAAAAACGTCATTTGGAGAAAAATGACTTCAAAGTTTCGAAAACGCCCCTTCAGCTATTAAGCGGGTATAATTCTAAAGGCCATAACTTCTGTTCTAATGGGAATTTCAAGGAAACAATTTTATCAAAATGTTTAAAAAAAAGACAGTAGTTTAAGGGGGCTCAGGGCTTGAAAATTTTTAAAAAATCGATTTTTCTTTTAGTATCTATTTTGATTATTTAATTAATCCTGAATACATTGCAAAAAAACCGCATAAAAATATTTGCATTTTTGATTGAGTTACGAGCATTTATGTAACAATTATTACAAAGCCGCACCCATTTAATCGAAACTTTAAGTCGCGTTTTCTCAAAAACTTGATTTTTGACGACTATCCATAAGATTAAAAAAAAAAAAAACTATTTGATGGAATGGCTTAAATTTTTTTTTTTTGCACGCATATAACATCATTATCTATAGAATAAATTAATATATTTTAGATAGTTTAATATTTTGAATATTTTTAATGAAAAAAAAGTTGCATTTTTTAGGGTTTTTTACGTTTTCAAATTTGAGAGTTTTTTTTAAATAAGGTTTCCTTTGAGTGATAGTTATATCCTTAATTCATTCCATGGAGTAAAGTTTCCTGATCATTGTGAAGCAAAAATTAGGTTCTTATGTCAATTTAACGTTAAGATATCTTACGGATGGTGATATGACATCTAAATTTTTTTCCGAAAATTGTATTATATAAATTTTGCTATATTTTTTGTTTTATTACATTGAAGTACTTCATTTTATAATTTTATAAGACTACAAACATACCTTAAAAATATCAGAAAGTTTAAATTAGTTACACTGAATACATCTGTTTTTATATGGACTCGAAGCGAGAGCTCTGTTTGCATATTTTTCGTTATTGATCAAACCCTGAGCCCCCCTAACGTCTAAAAAAATTGAAATTTGGAAAATTTTGAAGCTTTAAGAGTTCTGAGACCCCTTTTCAGAGAGATGCTCTTTCGAAAGCAGTGTTCAGTTTTTTAAAAAAGTTTTAATTATCCATAACAAAGTATATTTTAAGTACGGCAAGAAAGCAAATAAATTACTCTTTTAAAAACATTAATAGAATGAAAGCAATAGTTTATTGCCGTTTTTCTTCTGTTCTCTGTTTGTCATCATCAGAGAATTTTAATTAACTTTACTTCGAAGATTACCCGAACTCATAAGGCATTACGAAATGAAAGCTCTGTATACATAGCATAATACATCTGTAGTTATGAAACGCTATTACATGATTTATACCATTTGCTCGAGTGAGCTATCGGGATCTGTGTTTCACAAAAAGTAGAAGAACAAATCAGTATAAAAGTGAAAAGAAAGAAAAAAACGTGCGTCAGGCATAGATTATGAAAATCTTTCCAACACGTTCAGAGTAATGTAATAAAACGTCATCGTTTAATAAGTTGAAATATGATGTCTAACTAAATTAATATTTACTTAAAGTGATAAAATACTTTTAACAAGGCAAAAAAAAAAAAAAAACCCTTTATTACTTGGCTTCCAAGAAGGGTTATGTGTTTCACGCGTATCCGGGTATGTGTATTTCTTTATACCCTCGAAACATCCCAACGGCTGGATGGATGTTAATGAATGAGGTCTCTATCGATTCGTCTTATCTGTCCGATGGTTATAGGCTAGGTTTCGTTTTTATAAATTCAAAATGGCGGTAGATACGAAAAAAGAAATTACGCACCATACTGAGTGACATATCATTGGATAGGTCTTTCAAAATGAAGATTATGTTTCATTGACTATTTTACAGTCAGAAGCCCCGTTTAAATATTACACAACCTGGAAGTTGTGTCGGTAGGATCTCTAGTTTTACTGCAACTCTAACCATCATAGACATCTATAGGCCTCATCAAAACAGTGTTTATAGATAGGAACTAACAATTAAACACTACTCAAAAGTCATCAATACAAGTAAATAAAAAAAAATAGGTAAGTAATATAAAAAATAGTTTCACATTGATGAGAAATAATTAATTAGTTCGCTTTTTACGCAGTCGGGTTTTTTGATTTTTTAAATTTAATTTTTACTTGTTTATTCATATTATTCACCGAATTCATAAAGACTTTTAACTATGTTGGAAAGTGTTAAAAATGGTTTTTTAAAATACACTCTTTTACAAATTACACCCTGTAAATGTTTTTGCCTTGTTAAAAGTATTTTATCACTTTAAGCAAATATTAATTTGGTTTGATGTATTCAAGTGATTTTTTATATAGTTTTATATGATGTCTAATAGAGAAATTTAGAAAACGCATAACACATTTGAAAACCCAATTTGAGCGATCCCCATCGGAAAATTACCCGAAGTCTTTTGTGCAGCCCTGTATGTGATATATAGTTTTGTATCTATATACCATATCGCCTATAAACTACATATGTGCAAAAATGTAGTTCAATTAGGAAATGAAAATCTCAGTTGAAGATTCCCCTTCAACAATTTTCTCTAATAAGGAGATACCGGGTGTCCCAAAAAGGACTGACTGATTTTAAAATTCAATAACTTGCAAACGGTGACAGATATTAAAAAAATTCTTGCAGGAGGGTTATGCATAAGGTCAAAAGTTTTATTACAGTGATTTTCAATTTTAGTTCAATTTACAAACAATAGATGGCGCTGTAAGCAATAGTCGCTAAATACAGGCTCGATTTCTGGTCCTTTATCTTGTTCCATGCAGAAAAAGGAGATGGAAATGTATTATCCGGGCCACGAAGTACCAAAAATCGAGCCTGAATTTAGCGACTATTGCTTACAGCGCCATCTATTGTTTGTAAATCGAACTAAAATTGAAAATCACTGTAATAAAACTTTTGACCTTATGCATAACCCTCCTGCAAGAATTTTTTTAATATCTGTCACCGTTTGCAAGTTATTGAATTTTAAAATCAGTCAGTCCTTTTTGGGACACCCGGTATGTACTGGAATTATTTAGTGCAGGCCTGTATACGATCTATAAAATTTGTACATAACAAGTAGATGCAAAAAATTAATTAAAATTAACCCTTAAAGCTCCGGCGTCTCTTACACAAATTTTATTCGATCGGCACTACTTTTTAAAAAGCAGTTTCCTTCAAGTACACAATTTCAAAAATGCTCTGATTAAATAAGGTGAATTTTATTTTCCTTTATTACTGGTACCAAAAACAAATTTTGCAAAGACTAAGAATGTCTCCGCAGCGGAGCCAACGGAGTGGGAAGAGTTAAATGTGCATACCGGAATTCAAAACGCACTTCCAGCAATTATTGAATAAAGACATTATTGAAACCGAATTCTTTTGTGTGTCCCTGTAAATGAATAATAAATGCTATGAACACCCTCATGTTGTAGCGAACCTTGGTGGCTTATATAAATTTCAATGCATTTGAAATAGCGTAATGTCATTAAAATACACTGCAAATGATTTTTCCCCATGGACCATACACAACGGAATTCTTTTGAGTGCCCCTGTAAATGAACTATTAATGCTACACACTTCATTTTCAATTACGAATATTCCATGTTGACTATCATTAACAAATATCAATTACATGAAAATCCGAGTGTATTTACGCGAGTTAGAGAGTGTACACGTACAGACAGTCGGCCAGACATACCGAATTCATAAGCACTTTTCAACTATGTTGGAAAGTGTTAAAATTTTTTTTTTTTTTTTAAATACACTCTTTTACAAGCATTTAATGTTCTTCTTGAAATTCAAGCCTAATTGTTTTACTGCAATTCATGTTCCTCCTCACAAAATTTCCCTTAAAATACATGAATTTGACGTGGAGATCAAACTCGATTAGGAAAAATTCACTGCTTTTTTTTACACCTTGTAGAAGCAAGTGTATTTATTAACTAGTCGGAAATTGTACGTCAAACGTGGCAAATGAGGTGCGTTCTTAATATAACTGGTTTTATAAATATTCAGATCTTCGGGCAATCGCTGTTGCATTCTTATGCAAAAATGCATGGATACAAAATTAATTACGGTGCTATATATTAAATTCAGTAATATATAAATAATAGGACTCCATCTTAAATGTGACATAATCACCATGGCAACTTAGAATCATTACCTATCATGGGATATCATTGAGTTTATTTACGTATGATAGGATTTAATAGAATGAAGAAAACTTTTATTAATATCCTTTTAAGATTTGATTCATTTTTCATAAAATTGGAAATGACTCGACAAAATTCTGCAACGATTATATATATTAAATTTCAAGCCATTCGGTTGAGCAGATTTTGCGCTGTTATATGCGGGCAGACGAAAAGACAGACAGACAGAAGGACCAGACGACTAATATTAGGTGCTAAGTATTTTTATAATTACAAACGCACCTAAAAATGTTTATGTAGACAGCAGTGAAGATTTCCATACTTACCGACATTTTTTGAGAGGAAATGGCAATGTGCAGAGATACCATCTAAAAATTGCACTGTTTTGAGTTTGTTTCGCATTACAATGTAAAAGTCATAAGGGTTACATTAGGAAGTGATATATGTGAATACATTTCTGCATGATATATTGAAATATGTGGAAATCATTTTTCTACATTTTGTGAATTTTTATGTGATGAAAGATACAATTATGTTTATGATAAAGATACCATCTAAAAATTGCACTGTTTTGAGTTTGTTTCGCATTACAATGTAAAAGTCATAAGGGTTACATTAGAAAGTGATACATGTGAATACATTTCTGCATGATATATTGAAATATGTGGAAATCATTTTTCTACATTTTATGAATTTTTATGTGATGAAAGATACAATTAAGTTTATGATAAAGGAAGAATTCCTGCATAAAAGCAAAGAGAAGGTTGATATTTTAGATTAATTTCACATGTATCTTATTTCTTATAGCATTATGACAAAAATATAACCAAAATCCGAAATCATATGTACAAATTGCAATTCTTGTTACAGTCTTTATCATCTCGTGATGTGATCATGAATAGAATCCAAGTATATGGGTATAATGTCTTAATTTTTAGAGGACAGTGCTCATTAGAGGGTATTTTATATATTTTTCAAAACATGAAGTTAAGATTAATTGAAAATACGATAAGTTTGACCAATATGATTAGAGTATTCTTAACACATTTCCGTCAAATGCAAATATACCATAAAATTGAATAATGTTCTCCCAGGGGAACCTGTATATATATATATTTAAGAAAAACAAGAGTACTTAAGGTTTAGGCCGCAAATTTATTAATATTATCTGTAAAAAAAAAAATTCTTCTTCTGTTACATTGTATGGACTTAATGCAATTCTAGCACGGTTTGAAAACTAGTCGTTGGGGGCCACCGTAATACTAAGTTGAGCAAAAAGTTCTGGGAAATTGGTGAAAATTGCGTTGTTGTGCGCAAATTAACAACAAAAGCAACAAGGACTATTCTTCAAAGTAGAGACCATCATAGTCTACGACTTTCTGCCATCATTCTGCCACATTCCGGATTTGCTGGAAGCACCATGACGTCTCCTCGGAATCGAAAAACTCTTGAAATGCTTCATCAACTTCATTAAAGGATTGAAATCGACGGCCCCCTGAAAAAGTGTTGCATTGATCGAAAGAGGCCATAATCGAATTCCTGAACTCCTATATATATGTTGCATTCTAGCAACATTGGATTGGCTTTATCGTTGAAAATGCCGTACTGGCTGTCACGATAGTAGCTGTGGATCACATGCAGCGATAATGGCGTAAAAGAAGTGGTCAGAACAGATAATTCGAATCTGTTATGTTAATAGAACCAATTGCTGAAATGCAGTTGTCGAGTGAAAACAATGGAATGCATCGTTCCGTGAAGTTTCCCCAGAAGAAATTGAAACAACTCATAATATCAGTTAAGCACTTTATTAGAATATCTTGCAAAAAGTGCAGTTTCCACCAAGATAATTAGCCATCGCTCCGTAGTAGTAATTAGGTTTAATCAAAGTTCCAGATAATCGAATAACAGGACGGTGACCAGGGGATGGATGAAAACTGGAAATACGACTCAAATCTGCTGAAACACAGCGAGTATCAACTTTTTGTTCCTCACGTGTAAGGATACAAATATGACGTAGATCGCGTTCTCAACCACTGAATAATTAAGAATGTCACGTGATATAAAGAGTGCGGTCAGAACTAGCGGATGAATTTGAAGGAAAAAAAGGATAACATCAGAAATGCGCGGGAAAGTAAAAACGGAAACTAGAAGAATAATCTCGAAAGAAAAAAGCGCGGGAATGGAACATTTAATTTAAGAATACTAAAAGCGTAATATTTAAGCGATTAAGACATTAAATTAAAGGGAATTTAACAGAGTAAACGATAGAGATTATTTAAGGATAAGGATTTAGTGAATATAAAGTAGTAATTTAGAATAAGATAAGGATATCGCGGAATTAGATCTAATAATGTAACATATATATATATATATATATATATATATATATATATATACACCACTAGTACTCCTATATACGATACAAATTCTGGTAACTATTAGATGAAAAATTTCCCAGAACTTTTTGTTCAACCTAATACTTACCCATAATGGATATGCATAATATAAAATAATGTGGAAATTATGATCGCAAATATCAAGGCAACTGATTGCCGATCGACTTCATTCTTTATGTAAAATTCATGTTACATTCATTCTTTAAAAGAAACAATTCCGAAACTTTTTATGTGCGCTTCATCAGAACGAATGTTTCGGAAGTCCGAAAAAATAGTTCCGGATAACTAAGGTTGCTGAAATTTAATAGGCTTTATCGCACTATTACATTCTAAGTACATACTAAATTTCAAGCCTCTATTTCTATTTGTTCGGTAGGCAGAGTGTTTAAAATCCTGGCTTGATGACGTCATAAACTTTAAATCGAGGCTAACAAAAAAGACAGGCTACCGCGGTGGGTCCGATTCTTCTTTTTTACAGACCGCTGGAGTCACGTGAGGCTCGAATGCACCAATGAAGGCGTACGAAAAGAGCATCACGTTACTCCAGAGGTCTGTAAAAAAAAGAAGAATCGGACCCACCGCGGTAGCCTGTCTTTCTCGTTAGCCTCGCTTTAAATACTCTATTACTGAATTGCGTAAAAGAAACATCCTTATAACTCCAAAAATGATAATTCTATCCACTAACGCTTTACTGCGTCGGATTAAGCGTCTCATTTCCAATTAAAATATATTTTTGAACTGAAATTTGAATGAGATACTGTGTCATGAAAAATCGAAGAGTGTGGAAAATAGGATTACAAATATCTCGGCAACTAATTATCCGATCGACTTCATTCTTAGTGCAAAATTTATGTTTCTGTATTGTCCTTTACACTCACTCCTAAAAATAAACAATTTCGAAAAATTTTATATACCTTTTAACAGAACGAATATTTCGAGAGTCCGAAAAAAATAGTTCCGGATAATCGAGGTTGCTGAAATTCAATAGTCTTCTTTTCATTATTACATTCTAAGTACATACTCAATTCCAAGAGTCTGTATCTCAATTTTTTCGGGAGATAGAGCGTTTACAGACAAACGGACGGCAATTTTTTTTTCTTCTAAAAATATGTTTTTCGGAATCTCCAGTGTCTGAAACGTGTAAATCCGTCAATTTTTTCTTTCTATTTTTAAAACGATTACAAGACTTACACTATACTGCATATCAAGACTCCCTACGTATGATGAGTAAATAATACATAAAAAATCAGCTATACGAATATCGTATAAAAACTCTTATATAATCTTGATTTCAGGACAGTTCATTAGTCATAGAAACATGTAGATATTTACGTGCTGCAATAATTAACCCATCGATATTTCTTTTTTGTAGTTCAAAAATGAACTTAACTTCTACATAAATTTGATCGATTCCAGAGTTTAATTTCAAAATATCTGTACCTTACATAATATTTTATCTGTTTTGAAAAGGTTTTAAGCGTGCAGTAAAACTATTTATGATCTACATCGTGTAATTTGTAATGAAAAATGTGTTGTATATTAACATTGTAACTATGTAAATTACAAAAACTAAATAGTATTGCTATAGTTACCGGAAAGTTTTAAAATTATACACTTTTTAAAAAAGAATTGATGATTACATTATTAGTAGCGAGCATCCTAATGTTAGAAAGTCATATTAAAAGAGAGCATATTGTTTTAAAGTTGTATTTAAGTTTACGATAAAAATACATAATGCTTATGATGAACGATAAAGGTAAAATTCGTGTATTTTATAAATGTTCTTATGCATATAATTATGATACAAATTAAGGTAAATTATTAAAAAAAAGAACGAAACTTTATATTTCAGTGATATTCATCATAGATCATGGTTTTCTTTAATTGATTTTGGAAATGATGTTCCAATTAAAAAGTAAAACTCATACTGAAATAACATTTTTAACTTCTCGCTTCGTATAACCACAAAATTGTAATTGACCAAAATATGGTTTCATCTAAAATAGCAGAAGTTTTATAATAAGCAATATTAAAATATATAATGAACATCAAAATAAATTCAGAAAGTCTGTCTGATTGCCGAACTCTAATGTTTGAAATTTATCAAAATATGGTATCATCTACCACAATGAAAATTATATCATAACATTCTTCATTAAAATGAACTTCATGATCAATTCATGTTTTAAAATCGTCGAACTATAAAAATGGGAATAAATCAAAATATGATTACGCCTAAAATTTTAAAAATTCGTTTTCTCTCAGCAACTGTAATCTCCGATGAAGATATTAAAACGTATTTGAAAAATCGAAAGGATCTGTACAAAATATGGTATCATCTAAAATATTGAAAATTATATCATAACATTCTTCATTAAAATGAACTTCATAATCAATTCATGTTTTAAAATTTTTGGATCATCCAACTACAAAAAGGGGAATAGGTCAAACTATGATTACGTCTAAAATGTTTAAAATTGGTTTTTCTCAGCAACTGCAATCTCTTATGAAGATATTAAAACGTATTTGGAAAATCGAAAGGTTGTGTACAAAATATGGTATCATCTAAAATATTGAAAATTATATCATAACATTCTTCATTAAAATGAACGTCATGATCAATTCATTTTTTAAAATTTTCGGATCATCGAACTACAAAAATGGGAATAGATCAAAATATGATTACGTTTAAAAATTTTAAAATTGGTTTTCTCTCAAGAACTGCAATCTCCGATGAAGATATTAAAAAGTATTTGAAAAATCGAAAGGATGTGAACAAAATATGGTATCATCTAAAATATTGAAAATTATATCATAACATTCTTCATTAAAATGAACTTCATGATCAATTTACTTTTTTAAGTTTTCGGATCATCGAACTACAAAAATGGGAATAGATCAAAATATGATTACGTCTAAAATTTTTAAAATTGGTTTTCTCTCAGCAACTGCAATCTCCGATGAAGATATTAAAACGTATTTAAAAAATCGAAAGGATGTGTACAAAATATGATATCGTCTAAAATATTGAAAATTATATTATAATATTCTTCATTAAAATGAACTTCATGATCAATTCATGTTTTAAAATCGTCGAACTATAAAAATGGGAATAGATCAAAATATGATTACGTCTAAAATTTGTAAAATTGGTTTTCTCTCAGCAACTGCAATCTCCGATGAAGATATTAAAACGTATTTGAAAAATCGAAATGATGAGTACAAAATATGATATAGTCTAAAATATTGAAAATTATATCATAATATTCTTCATTAAAATGAAGTGAATGATCAAATTCATGTTTTAAAATTTTCGGATCGTCGAACTATAAAAATAGGAATACATCAAAATATGATTACGTCTGAAATTTTTAATATTGGTTTTCTCTCAGCAACTGCAATCTCCGATGAAGATATTAAAACGCATTTGAAAATTCGAAAGGATGTGTATGGGCAAATATGTTTGTTGCTGTTAGAAGTTCTGCATGCTTCTTATCAAATTTCGTTTGCAGATAGTGGAGGAGTATTACTTGAAAATGGTTCTTGGACAGGCTTGATAGGGATGTTAAATCGTTCCGAAATAGATTTAGCGATGACTAGTTTTTTCGTGTCTGAAGACAGAAATGAGGCAGTACATTTCATATACCCTTTCAATTTGGATGAAACAACATTTATAACAAGAAAACCTCAATATTCTCCACAAACCTTTGCAATATTTTCTACTGTTTCTCTAGCCGTCTGGTTAGCTTTGGGAACATCAATGTTTGTTATAATATTTTTAAATTTCTTGCTAACTAACAAAAAATATTCATTTGATATAATTGTATTTAATACTCTGGCTGTATTCTTAAAACAACATGCGTCTATAAGAACGGTGACGATCAGTGAAAAATTGTTGCATTGTTCTTGGATGATTGGAACAATATTTTTCATTTTTTGTTACAATTCCGTTCTTTTAAGTTTTTTGACATTTCCGCCAAAAGTGGGTGTGACAAATTTTAAAGAACTTGCAAAAGCTGTACAGAAGGGCGATTACAACTGTATGTTTGCTGAAGGATCTTCTGTGCCAGATTATTTTTGAAGATCGAAAGAGGAAACATTAAAAATAATAGGCGATAATATTAATGAAAATCTTAATGGTTACGGAAGTATAGAAAAATTTTTCCGCTTAAAAGGAGAAAAATTAGCATATCTTGAGAGCAGAGGTGAAGTAGCATTTGTGAAAGATAAGTATTTCATATCAAACGATCGTTTACTTCAATACATACAAGCAATGGCAACCACAAAGAATTTTTGTTGCAAAAATCAACTGAATTTGGTTCTGCACAGGCTACAAGCTGGAGGATTGGACCAAAAGTTTGTACAGGAAAGAAATTTTAAAATTGCTTCAGAAATATTTTCTTCTGAAGTCGTCGAATCAGATCTTTTGAGGAGTATTACAATTGCAGATATGGGTGCAGCTTTTACTTTTTTGATGTTGGGATATTGCATTGCTTTTTTTATCTTAATAGTTGAATTCATTCAAAATCGTAAAAGAAAAACTTAAATTTCCTTGATACTGATTGTGAATGCATGCAAACATATATACTGCTGAATATTGCTCACACATTGAAATAATTTCTCTGTCAAATCACACGATAATCAGTTTTGCAAAATTCACAGTATTTATGGGTTTTTAAGATGATAAAACATATTTTATATGAAACATTTCCATTATTACCGCCACGATTCGAGAGGAAATGGTTGATAAGGCGACGCCGACGTACCGTTTAAAATTTGGTAGCACGGTAGTGTTCTGACTCCACAAAGTAAAACTAAAAAGGATTACTTTGTAAAGTAATACATGGGATAAATGTTTCTGTATGACACATTGGCGTATGGGGACACATTTTTTCTATATGTTCTGGATTTTTATATGGTGAAAACTACAATTAAGTTTATGATAATGCATGAATTCGTGCGCAAAAGCAGAGAGAAAGTTGATGTTTTCACAAAAAACGTCTGTTTTGGATTAATTTTATCATATAACCTTAGCTCTCATAACACTATTGCAGCAACTCGAAAATTGTACTTCAAACGTGGAAAATGAGGGGCGTTCGTACTATAACGAAATTTGAAAAATATTCAGATTTTGGTGCAATAGCTATTGCACTTTTATGCAAATATGCATGAATACAAAATTTATTACTATTCTATATATTAAATTCAGTAATACGGAAATAATATCACTCTATCTTAAATAGGACGTAATCACCATAGCAACCCAGAATCATTACCTATCATTGGATATCACTGAATTATTTACGTATGATAGGATTTAATATAGGGGTGCACAACCTTTTTAAGAGAAGGGCCACTTACAAAAATGTCTGGGCTGTCGAGGGCCAGATCAGTAACACGGAGAGAATTCTGTTTCGGGGAGGTAATCTATGGTTCTATAATCAGATAAAAAATATGGTTTCAGAGGGGGGGGGGGGGAGGGTTACCCCTCTAGGTTCCGCTACCCAGTCATCATATCCAATTCAGTTGCAGGGCTGCCACTGGCGACTATTTTTCAATTCTGACTGGCACCACTTTCTGAAAACAGAAATTTTTAACACACACTTTGCCGATATTTGCAAGAGAAATATACTTCAAAATTTAAATGAGAAAATACTGGGGTGAAAAGAATAATTAAAAAAAAAAAAACCCGCCCTTGGCAGCCCCGCAGTTAGCAAGAATATATCAACAATTTACTTTTGTATATGTAGCAGAGATATAGCAAGGATTATTTTCAAGGAGTGATAATATTCCTTGACTTTATTCGGGGCAGTAAATTTTGTTTTATTAAAAGTGCTAAAAAACAAGTAATATAAAAATTTTGTTTTTAAAGTCAATTCCTACTTAGGTCATCAAAGAAAAATTTAATATAATCCCTTAAGCTAATATTAGTTTTTGTTGCATTAAAATATCTCAATTTGTTGATTTTCTATAAGCAAGTAGGTTTACAATGGAACTCTATGGTAATTTGGTGAAATATTAGAGATATCTCCAAGTTGGCGCCACTTTTGACGACTCATTTTGGCCGCCAAATTTGGCAATCTATCGCCAAGTTGGCGACAAACTTGGCAGTATTTGGCGACAGAACAGGGTCCCCCCTATGGTAACCCCTTATTGAAAATACTTTCATTGATCTTCAATAACCAATGGCCGCCATTTTGTTTCCCATGCAAAGCTAAAATTAATTAATTAAAATTTAATTAATTAATTAATATTTGAAAAAACTGTATTAACATCAATTGTCATCCAGTACAAGTTTAAAAAAAATTATTTCAACTTGATAGGAAGAATAATGAGTATTTTATTAACGATTAAAAATTTGAACATGATAAATAAGTATATAAATAAATATAGGAAGAGTGTGAACTAGTAGTAGGAATTGAAAAATAGGCATGAAAGTGGATAGTGCCGAAAAAAAAAATGTGAACTTTATGAACGAAGAGGGTGGGGAGTCGCTGACCAAAATTTGATATTTTTCGAAGCCTGATCGACAAAATTCGCAATTTTTCCGAAGCTGAACGACAAAAATTCGCGATTTTTTCGCACCTGATTGACAAAATTTGCTATTTTTCCGCACCCGATCGACGAAATTTGCGATTTTTTCGCGTCTAAGCGACAAAATTCGCAATTTTTTCGTTCTTGACTAACGAAATGCGCGATTTTTCCGAGCCCGATTGATAGAATTCGTGATTTTTCCGTGCCCGACCGACAAAATTGACTTTTTTTCCGCACCCGATCAACGAAATTTCCGATTCTTAACTGATTGAAAAAATTTGTAAATTTTTCCCGCTGCAAATCGACGAAATACGTAATTTATTCTCACGACTGACGAAACGCAATATTTTTCCGCAACCGATCAACAAAATTTGCAATTTTTTCTCGCATCATCAACAAAATTGACAAATATTTCTGTGTCCAATCAAAGAAATTTGCGTTTTTTCCTTTCCTGATCAACAAAATTTGCGATTGTTCCGCTTTCGATCAACGAACTTTTCAATTTTTGCGCGCATCATCGACAAAATTCGCGATTTTTTCGTGTCTAACCGACAAAATTCGAGATTTTTTTCGTGCTCAAACAACAAAATTCGCGGCTTTTCCGTGTCCGATCGACGAAATGTTTGATTATTAGCACCTGATCGACGAAATCTGCGATTTTTTCTGCCGATAAACACTCAAAACACGCGATTTTTCCGAATCCGATCAACGAAATTTGAGATTTTTCTGCTCTTAATCTACAAAATTCGCGATTTTTCCACACCTCATCGACGAAATTCACGATTATTAACTGACTGACGAAATATGCAATTATTTCTCGCGACTGGGGAAACGATTTTTTTGCAGCCGATGAAAAAAACTTATTAAAAAAATTCTATTCCGCGTCTGACCAACGAAATTCGCGATTTTTCCGGACCCGATCGACGTAGTTTACTATTTTTTCCGCCCCTCATCGACAAAATTAGCGATTTTTTCTGTGTCCAATCAACGAAATTTGCGATTTTTCCGCGCCTTACCGACAAAATTTACAATTTTCCCGTGTCCGATCAAATAGATTCACGATTTTTCCGCGCCTGATCAACGAAATTCTTACCTGACTGACGAAATTTTCCCTTTTCCGCGGCAAATTGAGGAAATTCTTCATTTTTTACTGCGACAGTATGGACAAAAGTTGCAATTTTTCCAGTTATAAATTGACGAAATTCGCGGGCCATACGTTAACCCATCGCGGGCCACAGGCTGTGCAAGTGCATCCCTAATATAACTGAGAAAACTTAATAAAACTGAGAGAACTGCGAAAACTTATATTAATATCTTTTTAAAGTTTTGACTCGATTTTCATAAAAGTTGAAATCACTCACCAGAATTTTGCAACCATTATATATATTAAATTTCAAATTATTCGGCTAGGTAGTTTTTGCGCTGTTATATGCAGACAGACGGACGGACCAGATGATGACTATAGGTGCTATATATTTATATAACTACGACATTTCTCCATAGATCTTAACATAATGGTTTACTTCTGAGTCTCTCTGTAAATAAAATACGAGAGCTACATACTTTATTTTCAATACCGAACATGTCATAGTAAATTTCAATAACATATATCAATTGCAGAGAAATCCAACTATATTAACGTAAGTTAGAGTTTGAACAGACAGACGGACAGACAAACCAAATTCTTAAACACTTTTCAACTATGTTAGAAAGTGTTAAAAACGGATAATAGGTTGAAATTCCACTTTCAACAATTTATACCAATAGACGGAAGCATACTTGAATACTTTTGTACAGTCCTGTATTTTACCTACTATCTTTACGTACACGCCACTATTTAGCTAAAATTTAATTAAGACTAAAACAGGCTTAAAACTACTGAAATCACACTTCCAGAGATTATCCTCCATTGACGGCCATGTATCCAATTCTTTGCGTGGCCCTGTATTTTCTTTTATCTATATTCTACAAACATATCTTAGTATACTAAATGTAGTTCAGCATAAAAATGCATAACTCATTTAAAACCACCTTTAAACTATTAAAATACGCCCCAAACAATGTTTCGCCCTATACCATTATGTAACGGAATACTTTTATGTGGCCGTGTAAATTAATAATAAATATTCTTAGTACGGCATATTCTACAGAATGTATATTTTAGTGCGCTTCATAAATGCATATGAATTCTATTATGTTCGAAAGGGTGTAACATCATTAAAATGCACTTGAAACTATTTTTTCCGATTGACCGTAAAGTAGCAGAATACTTTTGACTGTCCCTGTTATTGAACCATACATCCGATTTTCATAAATTTGAAATGGTTCGACAAAATTATGCAACAATTATATATTTTAAATTTTAAAACATTCGGTCGCGTTGTTTTTGATCTGTTATATGCTGGCAGATAGACAGACTATAGGTGCTACATATTTATATAATTATGAACGCACCTAAAAATACATAATTTTTGTTTGACTGCAGCTTTTTGAACTTCTAAAAATAGCACACTTTCACTTGTTACAGCGTCGAATAGGAAAAAAATCTATTTCCATATGTAATTTTTTGAAAATTGTATCACAATTTCTTTAAAAACTGTGTCACAATTTAATGGTATATACAAATATTATGCAGACATACATACAAAAATTTACAATAAACACAAATGGAGTGAAAAAATACTCAGAGACAGAAATCGAACCTGGTACCACAACTTACTAGGCTGTTGCTCTAACCAATGAGCCACTACGGCCGATACCTGGTTCCACAATGCTCCCCAAATAAACCATGTTGGGAAAGTCACTAGTCATCTATCAGACAGTCTTGGATGACCGGACAACGATGAATAGAATTTATTATTTCATAGATCTACAATTAAGTCTTGAAATGCAGGCGTTATTTATGTGTGTATGTGTGTCACATAGATTAACATCCAAGATCGGACATTCCCATAGAGCGTAATGGTAATGCGATTGCGATCGTAGCGCCCTTAGTGACAATGAAGAAGAAACTTCCCATCCTTGTAGTATGCTTATTATTGAGTATCTACCTTAAGCCGCTATCAGATTCACCGACTTTTCGAGCAACCAACTTTACAGCCGATTTTAACCCCAACTTTTTCCATTTAAAAGGGAGAAAAAGGTTACAATTGTCTTTGCTAAAGTTGGAGGAAAACCCGGGAAAACCAGTACTACTAGTACCAGCCGTCAATATTTATCGCATTTTCGTATCAATCGCTTATCTCTGATTCGCTGAAATGTTGAAAGGTGGGAGGAAAAGTTGCGGCTAGGACAGATTTTTTTGAGATGCGGATAAAAAGTTGGGGATATTGCTGTTTGCTATCACACTGGGTGTCGAGACAACATTTCGCGAAAAGTTGGAGGAAATCAAGAGTTGGCTCAAAAATTGCTCGAAAAGTTGGTGAATCTGATAGCGGCTTTATTGTGATCTTTCTTTTAGGTAGCTTTCATTACAAAAAGCTACCTATTGCAGCCGTTCGGAGGAAAGCGATTTCAAAAAATTTTGGTATATTTTCATCGATCATGACCCCCAGACCCCGAAACCACCCTCCGTTCAAAATTGATATATATATATATATATATATATATATATATATATATATATATCTATATCTATATCTATATCTATATCTATATATCTGACCTATGTCACACTGTAACTCTCGTAATTATGAACCGATTTCGATGTAATTCGGTGTGTACATATTACATACCAATGTCTCGACCGAGTTCGTTGGCCAGCTTCATCCGCAGTTTTGTTTCAAAATGGCGGCCATTTAAAATTTAAAAAAAAATTTAAAATTTGAAATGTGGTACCAAAAAATTAAAAATGGAAAAATATTATTTTGTTATGTATTTGACCTTTATACAAAGATTTCGGAGCAGTTTTTGTTTCGTCTATATCTTAAAAAATGGCTGAGTTCCAGCATTTTGAATTTCTAGCGTGGCTGACATTTTGAAACGTCCTGAATTTTGTCACCCGATAAAAGGCGTATTTATGAACCGATTTGGATGTAACTTCGTTTATACATAGTACATACTAATGTCTCGACCGAGTTCGTTGGCCAGCTTCATCCGCCATCTTGTTTCAAAATGGCGGCCATTTAAAAAAATAAAAAAATGAAAAAATTAAAATGAGATACCAAAAAATTGGAAAATGAAAAAGATTTTTTTGTATGTGTTTGACCTTAATACAAAGATTCCGGAACAGTTTTTGTTTCGTCTATATCTAAAAAAATGGCTGAGTAATAGCATTTTGAATTTCTATTGTGGCTGACATTTTAAAACGACCTGATTTTTGTCACGCGATAACAGGCGTATTTATGAACCGATTTTGATGTAACTTGGTCTGTACATAGTACATACCAATGTCTCGACCGAGTTCGTTGGCCAGCTTCATTCGCCATCTTGTTTCAAAAGGGTTGCCATTTAAAAAAAAATTAAATTTAAAATTTAAAATGAGGTATTAAAAAATTGGAAAATGAAAAAGATTTTTTTTATGTGTTTGGTCTTGATACAAAGATTCCGGAGCAGTTTTTGTTTCTGAAAATTTGTTCTTTTGTTTATATCTTAAAAAATGGTTGAATTATAGCACTTTGAATTTCTAGCATGGATTTCTAGCAACATTTTGAAACGATCTTGTATTTGTCACGCGATAACACACGTATTCGCCTATTTCGATGTAAGAAGGCATGTGGATAGTATACATCAATACATCGACCAAGTTCGCTGGCCAGATTCATCAGCCATCTTGTTTCAAAATGGCGGCCATTAAATTAAGAAAAATATATATATTTAAAGTGAGGTGCAAAAAAATTAGAAATTGAAAAAGGTTTCTTTCTTAAGTATTTGACCTTGAAAAGGATTCAGGAGCATTTTTTGTTTGTCTTTATCTTAAAAAATGGCTCAGATATAGCAGTTTCAATTTCTATTGTGAGTGACATTTTGAAAAATCTGATTTTTTGCATGCGACAGCACTCGTATATATCAACCGATTCCGATGTGAGTGAGCATGTGCACAGCAATTACTAAGGTCTCGACCAAGTTCACTGGTTAGCCTCATCCACCATGTTGTCTTAAAATGGCAGGCAATTTAAGAAATCGCCGAATTTGGCAGCCAAATATAAGTTACTTTAAAGAAAAGCAGCTTGGATAAAGCTGACTAATTTCGCGAAATTCTCATTCATTATATTGATAAAAATTAGTATTGAATCTCCTATATTCGGTTTCCACTAAATTGAGCTTCGTGTGTTTGAATGATATAAGTTGGCTTTTTTAAAATAAGGAATATGAAAGCTACCTCTTCCTCCCGGCACTGGCCGGAAGCACTTTTTTTAATGTTGCATGTTTACGTTTTCGATAGAATCTTACGCAGATACATGAACATAGAATAGACATTCTATTTTATATATCTAATATTTATTCTATGTTCATGCATGGATATATGTTTTTTTTTTTTTTTTTTTTTTACATGATTAGTGAACGGTTTTAAGTGCAACGAATACAAGGTAAACATTTCGTCTTGAATGCTATATATCAAAAGCAATGGTGTAATATAAAAATATACGAAATGTTGAACTCTACAAGTCCCAGAAAATTTCATAATTATTCCCCTTTCGCAGGAAAATTTTTATAGCCCGTGTTTTATAAATTTATGAAGTTTAACGTATTAAACAATCGTTACAATATTCTTTTAAAATTTATGCATTTTCACTTCCTTACAGATAAAATAAAAATATTGTTTTTAATGTAAATAATGTACAATCAATTCAATAATGTTTATAATATTAACATATAAGAAATAATAATAATAATATTACAGATAGGGAAAAATTCCTTTCGACAAATTTTTAGAATTGTATAAATCTAAAAGTTAAAAATAAATAGAGGTACTGACATTGCACTCAATAAAATTTTATTCGATATGAATAAATTGACACAATACCTGAATTTGATTTTTTACAATTTAATCTTATAAACTTACATATTTGCATTCTTAACACAATTTTTTGCGGCTTTCTTTTATATTATTAGTCTAATTATCATTTTGTAAGTTAAAAATTAACAATACAAGTACGGTAAAAAAAAAAAAAAAGCATCTAAATAAATAAAGCAAGCATGAATAGAATATCGTCTGACACCTGATTCGTTTTAGGAACGAATAGATATTCAAACCATAGAGGATAAACATATTTCTTCAACATAGGTAAATTTCGGAGGTTTGTTAGTTCTTCCCCCTTGCCGATAGTGACGCTAGTACTGTTGCCATTACAGATTTTGCCTTAAATGTCCCATCTTGGTCCTTAATCTATGGTGTTAAAAATCATCCCAGTCGCGCAATTAACAAGCCTCCGAAATTTACCTAAGTTTAAGAAATATGTTTACCCTCTATGCTTTGAATATCTATTATTTCTTAAAACGAAGCAGGTGTCAGATGATATTCTATTCATGCTTGCTTTATTTATTTAGCTGCTTTTTCTTTTCTTTTTTTTTTTTTTTTTTTTTTTTAACCGTACTTGTATTGGCCACTAACTTACAAAATGATAATTAGAGTAATAATACAAAAGAAAACCCTAGAAAATTCTGTTAATAACGTAAATATAAAAGTTTATGAGATTAAATTGTTAAAAATCAAATTCAGGTATTGTGTTAATTTATTCATATCGAATAAAACTTTATTGAATGTAATGTCAGTACCTTTATTTATTTTTAACTGTTAGATTTATATAATTGTAAAGATTTGTCGAAATGAATTTTTTCCCATATGTAATTTATATTCTTATATGTTAATATTATGATTATTATTGAATTGACTTTACGTTATTTACATTAAAAACAATATTTTTTTTATCTGTAAAAAAGTGAAAATGCGTAAATTTAAAAAAAAATATTGTAACGATTGTTTAATACTTTAAACTTCATAAATTAATAAAACATCGGCTATAAAAATTTTCCTACCGAATGGGAATATTTATGAAATTTTCTGGGATTTGTAGGGTGCAATACTTCGTATATTTTTATATTACACCATTACTTAATGTAGCTTTAAATACAATGACAGTGAGCAAAAAAAGTATTTGCACGCAGACGATTTTTTGCATAAGTAACCATAGAAAGCAAATTTGATACTATTTTCTTAATTATTCATTTATTTAAATAAGAAGAAAATAAAAATAACTACCCATTTTCCTTAAACAGTAATATTACACATTTTAAAAAATAAATTAATATTTTCTCATACCTAAAAGTATTTGCACAAGAAGCATTGACTGTTAAAAAAGGCATTAAATGTGAACATTATGCAAATGTTTAGCATATCAGTCCCGCAGTACATTAGCCCCGCACTTTAAAGTCACGTAATATATTAACTGGAGCAGGGATTCTGGGGAGTTTTTGTTCTAATGGCGCCGAAAACGTGTGAACTGTATGTTGCTATCCGTGAGAAGATTAAATTTCTTCACAATTCTGAATTAAGTTACCGAGGAATAGGTAAAAAATTAAATCTAAACTTTTCTAAGCGTTCGTTATGTAATTAAGAAGAAAAAAGAAACTAGTTCGACAATAAATAAGCCGCGAACTGGGCTTCCAAGAAAGCTAAATACTAGACAAAGGAGAGCCATCATAAAATAATCTTCAAAAAACCCTTTTCTAAGTGCTCGAGAATTGGCTGTTGATGTCGCTTCAACGTCGGGAACAATAGTTACACCACAATCAATTAGAAATATTCTTCATGATGCAAATATTCGAGGAAGAGCCCCTCGAAAAAACTATTTATTAGTGAAACAAATAGGGTGAAAAGACTTGAATTTGCAAAAGCTTATGTCAGCAAACCACTAGAGTTTTGGAAAACTGTTATTTTTTCCGATGAAAGCAAGTTCAATATTTTTGGCTCAGATGGTAAGAAAACTGTATGGCGAAAGCCAAATACTTCTCTTCAAATTAAAAATTTGAAACCAACTGTAAAACATGGCGGTGGTCATGTAATGATTTCGGGATGCATGTCTTTTAACGGAGTTGGCGAAATGACCTTTATTGAAGGCAATATGAATGTTAAACAATATATTAATATATTGCGAGATCATTTATCTAATAGTGCTCTGAAATTAGGAATTCCTAATTCATATTATTTCCAACAGGATAACGATCCGAAACACACTGCATATATTACGAGGTTATGGTTGCTTTATAATGTAAAAAATCAATTGTAAACGCCACCACAATCACCAGACCTCAATCCGATTGAAAATTTATGGCATATTTTGGATTTGAAAATAAAGAAAAAGAAAATTTCTAACAAATCAGAACTTAAGCAAGCTCTTAGGGAAGAATGGCTACAAATCAGCAGTGAAACATGTCACAAATTGATAGAATCAATGCCCAGACGATTACAAGCTGTAATTGAAGCAAAGGGCATGCATACTAAATATTAGCACTGTTTTTAACTTATAAATAATTCCTCTAGTTCTATTTTTATTGCTAGTGTGCAAATATTCTTTTGGCAGTACAAATTCTACTTTTTTATGTTTTCATATTTTAAATATAATTATTAAGTCAGATATTAAATATGTTTATTTGTTTTGTAAAAGTGTTGGTATTTTTAATTCTTAGTTGCGCGAGCGAGTGTGTAAGCTCCTGCACGATGATGCTCACGGGAAGGATGTTCTCGTCGGGTGCCAAAGGTGAGAGTTCTCCTACGGCTTTGAGTCGTACTTCTTCTATGAGCTCTGTCTCTTCTTCCGCTACTAATCATTTAACTCCTAATGAAATTTTGGATAGGTACGAGAATGAGATTCTCGGTCCCAGGCAAATCTTAAATGACGGATCTCCTTACGAGATGTCCGATAGAGAGAAAATTCAAACTTATCGCTTTTTAAGCGCTAATAGTGAAATTAATTTGATTGAAGCCATAAAAGTTGTTATTAATCTTTATAGAATGACTAAAACTGACGATATAACTATCCCAGATGTTGCTGAGAATAACTTTACTTTAGTGTCTAAAAAAAGAAGGAGGACTAACTCCAAAAATTCTACGTTATCAAAAACTGATGAAAACTCAAATTCCGCGGATTCAGATATGGAATCAGTTAAGGATGAGACTGAACAACCAGAAAATGTTAGTAAAAAACCCAAACCAATAATGGTCACTGGGATTGTAAATATTATCAACTTCACTAAAAAACTCGGTGAGAAGTTTAACTTCGAAGCCAAAATTTCCGGTAACTTTATCAAAATTACCCCAGTTAACCTTACTACTAAACAAAAACTTATAGAGCACCTTAAGCATAACAAAACTCAGTTTTATATTGTCCCAGATAGGGAAATCCCAATTAAAGTTGTTCTTAGAGGTTTGCCAACCTCCACTAACATAGATGATATTAAAGAAGATTTAACCCTTAAAGGTTACACCATCATTAAAATTACCCAACTTAAAAGTCGCAGAGAGGATAAAAAACCTCTTCCGTTATTTCTAATTGAGCTCCCCAAAACTAAAATTTCCTTTGAAATTTACAACCTAAAATCTATATTCCAAATACGGGTCAACTTTGAGAAATTTAGAGTAGCCAAAAAGGCCATCCAGTGCCATCGTTGCCAGAAATTTAACCATATATCAGCTAACTGTAACATGGATCCCACCTGTGTAGGTTGCGGTGGTAACCACCTCTCCACCGACTGTACTTATAAGAATGCTGAGCTACCCAGACCACCCCCAAAGTGTACTAATTGCGATTTGCAACATCCTGCAAGTTGCAAGGGTTGTAAAAACTTCCCAGTCAAGCCCCAATTCAAAAAATCTTTCGCTGAAGTTATCTCAAATTCTAAAACTCCCAGGGAAAAAACGATGAAAGTCCCAAAAATGCAAAAAACCGCTGATAAACCTAATGAAAATATTAAACCCACCCCTCCTACTGAACACCTTTACGAATTAAGTGAATTTACAAATGAAATTCCAAAAATTGTCGAAATTGTGCAAAAAATAAAAAACGAACTTAAAGTAACTCACTTATCTGAAATCACAGAAAAACTCAGCAACATCTTGGAGTCGATTTCTGCCAAAAATGACTATCTTTCTAAAATTCTAACCTTTGCTGAATTGCTCTCTATACCGAACGAAACCGTTCAAAAAACTTAGAAAAAAAAAATGTAATTTTATTTTTTCTACTTTAAACTATTTATAATGTATTTTACTGCTTCTTTAGCATTTACCTAAAATTAAACTTTGTATGGTCTCTGAAAAGAGTCTTTTTTGTTTTTATGAGGCTAGTCCCGGTAGCTCATTTCGTTCGGCTTTTGGATCTTATGGAATTTTTCTTATATTGTTAGACATTCTTTCCTATATTTCTCTTTTAGACTTTTTTATCTATCGTGGTACGCCACAAACTAACTTTCTTTCTCACGGCACCCTTGAAGCCATTCTAGTCGAACCACATTGTTAGACGGGACGTGCAGATGACCTCATCTAGGTAGTCCATAACTACATCTTATGTTCCATGTTCCATGTTCTTAGTTGCTTTTTATTTATTTATACATATGCTACAACAAATTTACCTGGTGCGCAAATACTTTTTTTGCTCACTGTATATCATATTTACTTCATATATAGCATTCAAGACGAAATTTTTACCCTGTTTTTCGTTGCACTTATATCGTTCATTCATCATGTAAAAAAAAAAAAAAAAAAGCATATATCCGTGCATGAACATAGAATAGATATTAGATATATAAAATAGAATATCTATTCCATGTTCAAGTATCGGTGTAAGATTCTATTGAAAACGTAAACATGAAACATTAAAAAAAGAAAGATCACAATAAGGTAGATGCTCAATGATAAAAATTTTACAAGGATGGGGAGTTTCTTCCCCATTGTCACTAAAGGCGCTACAATCGCAATCGTATTACCATTACGCTCTATGGAAATGTCCCATCTTGAATGTTAATCTATGGTCATAAGTTACCCATTTTTTATGTTTTTAAAAATAATTCTCAAGATGATTTTTTTTAAATCTTTCTCTGCCGCATGCAGGCAGACGATTACAAAAGAAAAATCGGTTTGCACTTAAATATAAATAAAATAGTTCAGCATTTTTTTTCGGCCTTATATTCCATAACGAAATTATCAATAAATAAAATAATAAAATAAAAATAAAACACAAATTTAAGACGTGTAATTGAACTACTCTCAAACCACTGAAATTATCAGAATAGATAATGTGCATGTTTGTCAACAAACTGGCTTTTTGCGTGACAACTCAACTTGTAGGCAAAAATTCGAACTAAATTGCTTGAAATTATGCTAAAATATTCGCAATTTTCACGTAGTTATAATATATTGCATTATATGTAGAAAATAACACGTTATAAATTACTAACTCTGCGAGAATTGTTACTTTCTGTCTACAGAAAGTTGAGAAGTACGTCTTTTTTTTGAATGAGTGACGTCACATGCACATTATCTATAAAAAAGGCTAGCTATCTGTGGCGATTTCTTCGACTGTTAAATCCTGGTACGAGGCTAATACGAAAGTATCGCTTTTGATACATTTTAAAACTTTATTTGAATATCTAATTTCTATTTTTCATATAAAAATGAATGTTGGTATTGCTAGTAAAATATATACAGTGAAACCTCTGAATAACGGTTACCCGTGGGATCAGTGAAAAGTGACCGCTCTTCAGAGGTGGGTGTTATTCAGAGGTTTCATAAAAAAAAATCCAAATTACATAAATTTAAATGAAAATACACACAGTAATTTTAATAAATCCTCATTATTTTAATACACTAAAAAAATGAGTGATTTGAAATTGTTTTGTTTTTTGTTCTTTTTGCTGCAAATATCTTTCTCCAAAGAAATAACAATATGAATTGTTTTGCTATACAACTCATCATCATTATGATTTAATGTGAAATTTAGGATTTCATGAAGGTTCGTTCATCAAATCTTCGGCATATGTGTTAATACTGGAAATTTTGGGTTATTCTATAATCCGTTTCCTCTTCTTCTCTCCTATCTTACATCATTTGCTGTACGGAATCAAATGTGGCAGTAACTGCCAAATCTTTGTCCAGACATACAAACTCGCTGCCCTTTATGTTAGTTATATATGCCTGCCGTTCTAAGCATATTATCTACATTTCCCCTATAATTATTAATGTCTTCATTGTCTGATTGTTGACATATGAAGTAAACTTTGTTTGATTTGCTTCACATTTTGGTTTGCAAATAAAGATGAAATTGTGCCAGGAGCTGTAAATTTGTTTTTCTCGTGACTTTTGAGTGACCGTTGTCCAGAATTTCTTATTTAGAGGTTCGTGCTAATGTTAATGCTAAGGAACGTGTTTGGTTCCATCAACATGTGACCGGTATTCGGAGGTTTTTGTTGTTTAGAGGTGGCCGTTCAAGGAGGTTTCACTATATATAGGGGAGACTGGGGAGGGTTGACCCATTTTTTTTACAAGATGGTTTTTTATTTTTCAAATATTGAACTAGAATGAAGTTTCATGTATCATTTTATTCTTTATACAATCAGTTATCTAAATAAAATTGCGACATAAGTTTACTACACAAGAATCTTTAAAAATGATTGATTTTAAACATGAGAAAATAATGGGTCAAGGCTCCCCACACGTGGGAGGCTTGACTAATTTTATTTTATATTGAAATATTTGTTAAGGGAAACAAAATCAGTTAAAAAAAATCAGAAAAACTTTATGCTACAAGGTTTAATTATTAATAAAAATATTTCGGATGTGATCTGTAAACAAACTGCTTACACGAAATTCAAGGCACAGGAGAAAAATTCTCTTTTAAACACACACTGTTCATCTTGGTGAAATTTTTTTACAAATCTTTCTAAAGTGTTTTGATCAATGCTATGTTCTTTTGCAGATGAATGAATACCTAACATTTCTTAAGGCTGCTGCTTTCAACCATTTTAGTCTCTTCCATTCTTTCTATTTACCTAACATGGGTACTATTGGTATCTGACCATGTTGAAAATGCAATTTTCGACCAAAACTGTCAATTTTGTTTTATTTTATTTTATTAAAGACCAAATTTTTACCTTTCCAAAACTGTATTTGTTTTTATCGTACGATAAATAGATCCAGAGTTATAGCAGTTTTAAAACTACTCAACAATTGTCACTCAAACCGGAAGTGCTGTTTAAAAGGCCGTATGTTTGGAGAAATTTCGCGGTTTTGGAAGCTTTTTCTTAATAATAAGAAATCTAAATAATATGCTCCATGAAATTTAGATGTATATTACTGTAAATTCTTGTAATAAAACATAAACCTAAACTTTTTGCATTTTTTGGAAAATGTAATTTTCGGTGAAAAATCCATACACAAAACATGATTTCTTAAAAAGTTGCTGGAATATCACTATGAAATTTAAAATGTATGTTGTTTACACTATTGTGAAGGCAATGAACTAAAGGTTCAAATTTAGAATAAATATTTTTTGTTTTATGGATGCTTTTGTGAAATGACATCGAAAAATATGGCGTAGAAAGTGATCGTGTGCAAATTCGGCACCGTCTGGTCTAGATACAGAAGACGAGCTCTATGTTTTTCATAATTTACCTGTAAAATTGTATAATATTGGATTATACATGAATTTAAAAAGGTATTGAATAAACCACAAACAATCCAAGTCACTTAAAATTTAAGAATATAGTGTTTTCGATAACGGGTACATCTTCGATGCGAAACGTCATATTTTGCTTTGTTGAAAAACTGGGGGCGAGGGGGAGGGGGAGGGATATGACCTTCTAGAGATAAAGAAAGGGTCCGTACTAAAAAAAATAAGTATGGTTTATAAAAACAGTGAAATTTAGATGTATATTACTGTGTAAAAAAGCCACAACAGATGACACTGCCTGACTGGCTAACTTACCTGCTCGACCGTCCAGTTCTCCTGCAACGTATAGCGGATTGTATGAAATTTTTAGAAGACAACGATTTTATATTTACCAATCCCCTCCCTTTCTAAGATAGCTGAGCAAACTCATTGTTTTCAGTTCCTATTTCAGACAGGAGCCCCTGTTTTGTACATAATATAAATATTTGTCTTATTTTCTTTGGTTTGTTTTATTTAGTAATTTAGTATTTTCATTATATTTATCAGCATATGCATTTCATTTAAAGTTTTTCAGCTCTAATATTCAAAAAATATGTCTTGTAATTGTTTATGCATGTATACAACATAATGCAATTGCTGCCAATGTACGTACTGATGACACTTCTTGTGAGTTTCAGAGTCAAAAACATCAAACTGAATTTATTTTTCTGTACGTTATTAAATGTTTTAAAATATTGTAAAGACTACTCATTGTTAATGTATTTTACTTACTATATGCAGTGGATTTGAGTATCCCCCTCCCCCTCCGGGATTGCACTTTTACTCTAAAGCGAAAGCTGGGTTCTCGGGGCGGTCATCCCTGTCATCCCTATATATTACTATAAACTCTTGTAGTAAAACTTAAATCTAAACTTTTTGCATTTTTTTGAAAATGGAATTTTTCGGTGAAAATTCCATACACAAAACATGATTTCTCAAAATGTTACTGGAATATCCCTATGAAATTTAAAATATATGTTGTTTACACTATTGTGAAGACAATGAACTAAAGGTTTAAATTTAGAATAAATATATTTTGTTTTATGGATGTTTTTGTGGAATGACATCGAAAAATATGGCGTAGAAAGTGATCGCGTGCAAAATCGGCACCGACAGGCTCTACAGAAGACGAGCTCTATTTTTTTCATAATTTACCTGTAAAATTGTATAATATTGGGTTATACACGGAGTTAAAAGGTATTGAATAAACCAGAAGCAATCCAAGTCCCTTAAAACTGAAGAATATAGTGCTTTCGATAACGGGTACATCTTCGATGCGAAACGTCATCTTTTGCTTTATTGAAAAACTGGTGGGTGGAGGTGGGATATGACCTTCTAGAGATAAAGAAAGGGTCAATACTTTAAAAAAATAAGTTTGGTTTATAAAAAAAGTGAAATTTAGATGTATACTATAGTAAATTCTTGTAGTAAAACGTAAATCTAAATTTTAAATGCATTTTTTGGAAAATGTAATTTTCGGTGAAAATTCCATGCGCAAAACATGATTTTTCAAAAAGTTATTGGAATATCACTATGAAATTTAAAATATATGTTATTTAGACTATTTTGAAGGCAATGAACTATAGATTTAAATTTAGAATAAATATTTTTTGTTTTATGGATGTTTTTGGGGAATGACATCGATGAATTTTATGAAAATTAACATGTAAACAGGTGCGATATGCTATAAGTTTTGAAATACTTAAAGAATCTCTTAGATTTTAGTTCATTGCCTTCACCAATGTCATAAATATGAAGTGTAAAAAGGAAATTAAGATACATATAGTAGAATTTTCTTTAGAGCGTTTTGCGTTTCGGGCCAAATTTCACTAAATTTTACTATAAATTCCTCCATATACCAAAATTTTATGAATGAATGAAATATTTTTTTGTTTTTTTCTCACATTTTCTAGTCATAATCTTAGTAAAAATAAGTTAAAAAAATAATTAAATTGCTTTTTTGGAAAACTGCTCCGTACGTAGTCAGGCACCTCAGGTATGTTTAGCCTAATTTACTGTACAATTTTAATGCCTGGAATGAAAGCTGAATATTTCATCATTAAACTTAAATTTCTATGATATATTTTATCTCAGAAAATCTTACAAAACTTTTTTTCTAAAAAAATACACTTTTTAACGAAATAAAAGTTCTTATCAACTTCCGAATTTATATTTCCTTAAATTTTTTCTTGCTTCTTATAGCAATTCTTCTCATCATTATTTAATAAGGTTTAAAAATTTACCTTTCTATAGCTCAATTTTACTTTAGCAGTGGCCAAGAGGTTCTGTTCTCGAAGCTGGTTGACGGGAGGTGCTGGGTTCGACCCCAATCGCGCCCGTCGGCCTAATCGTTCGGAGTTTTCGTGGTTTTCTTCGAACCTTGGATTTCCAAGCGTAAATATGGGTTAAATTCCCTTAGATAGACCCCCACGGAGGGCACCTCCCCCCTTAGGGTCTATATCCCTCGTTTTGATAACTGGCCGTCATAAACACAGCCAACCAACCATTTTACTTTAGTTTTACAGAATAAATTTACATTATTTTAGAAATATAACCATTAACCCTTTATTATGTGCAGTGTGTAATAAAAATATTTCCAAAAACACTTCAGTAAGGAGCTTTGACTAAACTGGTCAACCCTCCCCACATTGATTGGGTCAAGCCTCCCATACTTTTTAGCACATGGTTACGTTTAGCCTAATTTACTGTACAATTTTAATGCCTGGAATGAAAGCTCAATATTTCTACATTAAAGCTACTTACTTAAATTTCTATGATATATTTTATGTCAGAAAATCTTACAAAAGTTTTCTAAAAAATACACTTTTTAAGCTGAACACAATTGATTTTTCCACACATGTTTCAAATTATCTTCATGAAAAAGACTATTGTTTGAGCATTTCAGAATCTTTGGTTGAAAACTATTCGCAAAATTCTGAAATTCTTTTTAAATAGGAAAACTGAAGTGTGGGTCAAGCCTCCCCAGCATATATATATATATAACCATTAAATAAACATTATCGACCAACAACAAAAACTGTGAAATTATGAATAAAATGACATTAACAAATACAGTTCCCCTAACACACTTAATATAGATTCCAAAAGCATAGTAAAAAACAGCAGAAATTGAATACCATAAATGGAATGATAGAAATTTGTAGAACTTTGACAGAATAATCAGGTCCCAAATGCCTTAAGTTCCACAAATAAAATGTGTGGTTTCATCATCATATTAGCCATAAATTAGCTAAAGCATATAAATTTGGGATTACCACACACAGAAAACCGAGAAATAAACCATTGAACACCAATTAAGTTAAAAATGAAACAAGATTAAAAACAGGATAGAGGCAAAAAACAACAACAAAAAACAAATTACCAGATTAAAATCCATACTGTCATAGCGTTAGGTATAACATATACACTTATTATGCATTTTATTCGCATTTAAGATAGTATACTATTAGAAATTAATATGATATTGTCCTGAGTAGGCTAAAATTTAAATACAAGTTAATCGTTAAATTTATTAAATATTATTGAATATGAATAAATTTAATATGAATTGATATATATATAAATATAACTACACCATTATACATATAAAAGTATCGAATCAACATACATTATAAATAAATTAATAAATAAATAAATAAATATATACATATATTAAAAAAAATAGGGTTTTCACTTATATTATGTAACTCGTAAATGCCGGGTCAGAACTCCTTATTAATTGTAAAAGTGTATTTTTTTTAATATTACACTCTTCATTTTTTATTTATAATTTATTTTCTACTTTTTAGATTTTAAAAAGTTTCATTGTTACAACCTTACAGTTATTTGGCATATTTTGGCGAACGTTTATCAGCGAATCATTAAATCCATTGTTGTTTCAACTCGTATACATTTTTTGGAGTTACAGAGAATATTTGGCAAGTTTTCGCCTGTGGCGGGCTACGGAAAAATGCCTTTAAATTAATGAATTTATAATTAATTTTTAAAATTATTAAAATGTTGTATATTTTTGTGTACTTCCTTTTTTACAATGGCAACACCGAATTTTGACACTATATTTTAAATATTTGGTTCAAACTATGCCTAGAAATGAAATTTCAAGTCATTTGGATGGTATGTTTTTGAATTATAAACATTCAAAATTTAGAGCTTCTAATGTTAAATTACATTTTCATATTTCTATTAATATATTCTGAAATTATAATCCTAATGTGATATTTTTTGTGTGGTTATAATACTAAAGAACCCAGACATATATACGCTGAATTTGTAATTAAAAATTTTTTTTATATGAATTATGAATAATGAAATTAACATTCGAAAAAAATTTGATTTACAACCTACAATTTTTTTTAATAGATTTATATTTATCATTTCCTGCTTTGTGGGGATTTTCAATTTCAAATTTTTCTTCCACGTAGTTTTCAAATTATGATTTAAAAACATCAAAATGATGGTTTAAGAGGTCATCTATGATGTAAAAAAAAAAAAAAACATAACTTAAAAAAATATATATGTTTTACTCATTTGGGCTGGCAGTAGTCGAAACATATTAAGCGAGTGAAATGGTCATTTCTGGCAAGAAATAATACATTAATAGAAGTGACTTAGTCATTCTGTAGCGTTTCAACAATCGAGTACCGAACTTCAATTTGAATACAGCCCCTAAAATATGCTTATTCTAAAACGATTAATTTCTCTGAAACCAATCGTACGAATGTCATGAAAATTTGTATTTAGACTAATTGAAGGGTGTAGAATTTATTTGTGCACTGTAAAAAAAAAAAAAAAAAAAAATTCCGTTAAAAAACGGAAATAGTACTGGCAATCCAGACGCCAGTACTATTTCCGTTTTTTTAACGGAAAATTTTTTTTCCGTAAATTCCAGAAAATCTTCCGTTTTTTCACAAAATTTTTCCTTTTTTTTTTTTTTTTCGTATATCCGTATTTAAATTTTTTGTTTCAAAGGCAAAAAAAACAAAACAAAAAAAAAACAAAACATATATATATATGGGTCATTCCATGCAAAATGAGCAAATCAGCTGTGGCACACATGTCACCGATTTTAATCAAAATCAGTCTATAAGTAGATCATATCTATTTATGAGTAAATGTAAAATAATAGATTTCTGGATTGTTAATTTAAGTATTAAAATTTGCATTAAAATTGAAAGTAAATTCGAGGTATTGTCTATGTGCTTAAAATTTCAATTTCGACTATTAGCCTTAGGAATGGAAAGAATATATTAAAAATTATTTACAATTAGGAATGAATGATAATTAACAGACTGGCGTAAGTTAGTAATTGTATTTTTATTTCGTATCGAGAAAAAAATTATTTTTGAAAATTTTTGAGGGAAAAAAGCAATATTTCTATTAATCCTTTACACACGAAGGACAGCCTTGACAAGTTGCAAATTGCTACACCTTATAGCTAAAAGTATATATTTGAAATATGGAAAGTTTCATTCTTGCCTTTTTTATTCCTTAATGAGAAAAAAAATAAATAGTAAAAAATGTTGAGGGTAAAATGCAATATTTCAATCACTTTTTTTTTAAGTCAAGGAAAGCTTTATTAAACTTTTAAAATATTTGATATTACAAATAAATGTATATACTTTAAATACAGAAACTTTTATTCTTGCTTTCAGTTTATTTTTGCCTCAAGAGAATTTTAAATTAGAGTAGAAAGAACTGGCTAAGCTAAACGAAAAACTATATATCAATTCTAAATTCAAATAAAAAAACTAGATGGCAGCACTAAATATGTTTTCCCATGAAATCGTGCAATATTTTAAGATACGCGGGCGAATTCAAAGAGGTATAGCGAATGGAATCTAGAAAACATTACTATTTTGAACCCATTTTTCTTATGTTAGGAATCAAAAGGCAATCTTGAATTTTTTTTAACGGATTATGGACTTATTAATATTTATGTCTGTGCAATATTGTTACTGTCGGGCCTGTCCTTTTTTCATTTTTGACTTATACAGAAGAGGAAAAATCATGATTTTGTAATTTTTTTTTTTAAGTTTCTAAGTTTTTTTGAAGATGAAGGAAATAAATGGCCACTTTAAAACTTGGGGAATTCGATCTACATATGACATACTACATCAGGCATTAATTTCACAGAGGTTTTTTAATTCCTTTGATTTTTATAACGATTCTAATTTTCTCAAAATTCACAAATTTTCAATTTTTGCAACCAATTTATAAATAATCATGGTGTTACTAGATTATTATTACTCAGTAAATAAGAAGATAATTTTTCAGAGTTTACAAAATTACAAAAAAAAAAAAATTCCTTTCTGTTAAACAGCTTTCAAGATACAGAACTTCAAACTTGCAACTTTGGACGATTGCGCACATGCCATTCTATATCACAAGTTTTTAAATGTCCAAAACTGCTAAAAAAATTTATTTTTTGTCAAGATATTTTGCAGAGCATTACTTGAATATGAATTGAACCTGTGCATCGAATTTTATTAAAATTGGTTAGTATGTGGCCACGACTTTTTTTTAATTTTTGCTCATTTTACGTGGAATGACCCATATATAATACAACTTTTCGAGAAACTTACACCTTTATGAATTCCAAGGGACACGTTTATCAAGGTAGCGTATCTCTAATTTATTCAAATAACAGTAATGAAACAAAACTTACCTAGGGTGGAATCGAACTGAGGAACCGGAATGTACCAGATTAGTGCCCTTATTCACCATGCCATGGGGACTCGAGTTACGTTTCCAAATGTCGTTACTTATTTCAGATGCTTTTTATGAAGTAAAGGCACGGTCTTAAGCAAGGTTGGTTGGTTGGTTGGTTGTATTTATGACGGCCAATTATCTGCACGAGGGATATAGGCCCAGGGGGAGTGCCCTTCGTGGGGGTCTTTCTAAGGGAACCTAACCCGTATTAACGCTTGGAAATCCAAGGTTCGAAGAAAACCACGAAAACTCCGAACGATTAGGCCGACGGGCGCGATTGGGATCGAACCCAGCACCTCCCGTCTACCAGATTCGAGAGCAGAACCTCTCAGCCACTGGTGGGGCGTCTTAAGCAAGGAACGTATTTTCGTTGGAGATATTTTTCAATTGAGTGTACAATTCTGAATATTTCCATAATTTTGAAAATTTAGCCTTTTAATTTTATGCTTTATAAAAAGAAAAAAAATTAGTCTTTAAAATATTACGTGCATGAAAGAATGTATTATAAGTAATAATTGCTTCTTTTTTGCAAGATTTTAAAAATTTTATTGTACTATTATTTTTATTTATTTGTTTGTATATACATCTATAATTTCGTTATTATGTTTCAGATATGTTTTAAGTTTTATGTGCGAATCCGTTAAAGTGAATAGATTAAAAAATATTAAAATTAAAAATAGAGTTTTTCAATTTTTTTATTAAATAATAATAAGTATTATTTTAAAATCATTATGAAAAATAAACTGTAACATTTCCTTCTCAACTATCTGAAACTTAAAAAGAATTAATAAAATTCATTTAAATATCAGATTATTATTATTTTTTAAAATATTGTAAAAAAAAATTTAAAAACAATTTTAAAACATTTTATTTAAAAAGAAAGAAAGAAAGAAAAATACTACAGTGTTAGTTTTAAAAATAAAATTTCAGCTAATTGACAGCCAAATATTGGCATTTTTTAAATTTGAAATTGGGGAGGAGGGGGGGGGGGAAGGCGTAAGTCAACGCTAAAGACATAAAATTAGAGATAAGTAATAGCTAAATATTGGTATTTTTGAAATTGTGATATTCAAAAAGGGGGTGGTGTTAACTTAGCGGTCCCTATTTGTAATTAAAATATCTTGATACATAAACATTACCTTTATCAGACAAATAAGATATATTAATTTATTTCTAATTGAATGAGATTGCTCTTTTATTTTTAACTTAATTAGTATTACAATTTAAAAAGAATTATTATTGTAAGAATACGAGTATTTAATGCCCCCCCCCCCCCCCAAAAAAAAAAAGAAAAGTATTACATGCATATAAAATAGGAACAATTATGACTCCTTTTCAAAATTGCATGCATTTAAAAAATAAAATTTCTATCATAACTTTAGAAATTAATCGTTTTTTTCAATTAGAAATAATATTTATCGTATCATTTTTTAATTACTATATTAAACGAATAAGAGATGAAAACAGTTATTTAATATTTAATAAGTTACTTGATATCTTTAATTTTTTATTTGATACAAATTAAAAAAACAACTGAATAAATTAAATTGGAATTTATACGGCATTCTACGTGGCATTAAATTCGAAAGATAAAATAAATTATATTAAATTTTAATTGATATATGAAAAGATATTAATTCATATTTACTTAAAATAAAGAAAAAAAAGGGGAAAAAAGAAAAGAAAAGAAAAGAGAAATAGTGACTAACCAAGTCTTAAACGTAAACATATGTTCACACTACAACAATTCATTATTCCGCATTCCAACTAAACACAGCACCACTCTATACAACACAGACGTCAATTACAGAAATTGTACTGTTTTGAAAGAATGATGAAATAATTTTGTAAAATTTACGGAAAACCTTCTTCATTTTGATCCGAGAACGGGAAAATTATCCAATTACGGAAATTGTACTGTTTTCAAATGAAGATGAAAGTATTCCGTAAAATTTAACGGAAAATATACCGTATTTTTACGGATTTTATTTTACAGTGTGGTGTCAAACTTGAGTATTGATTGAAAAAAAAAATATATACAGATTTTGGGTTCGTTTTAATATGTAGATGGCCCCCTAAGCAATTTTTATATACATCATTTGAAAGTAGACTTTATTTCTAATCATTTACTACGAGTAACTTTTTTCTACAATATTTTGTTGCAGAGTTAGTAGTGGGTGTTTCCTTTTTTTTACCCACAACTGAACCTTATAAATGATACTGTCGTATTGTAATTTTATATGTGGATTGCTGTCTTTAATTTATTAGAACTTTATGACATGCTATGTATGAAAAAACATTTTTACATTCTTTTGTTTAGCTGAACCTAGTTTTTGTATGTAAAGATAGAATTTCGGAATCTATTTTTAATCCACTTGATACCAGACAACCTGATACTAGAATTATATAAAATACGTTTATAGGTGTGTTTCGATCATTGAACTATTTCAGAAATTGAATATTGAGTTAAAAAAAAAAAAAAAAAAAAAAAAAATTCTCTAATCATTTGTTTTTGCAGAAATGATTTGTCATTTTTAAAATGTATATTTGACAAAAAACAAAAACAAAAAAATCCTTCAGTAATAAAATCTTCATACTGTTTATTTGTACACTGTAAAAAAAAATCTGTAAAGTTACTAAAGTTTTTCTAGGAAACTGTGATTTCTAGAACTTTTCATGCAACAGCAACACCAAAGCGATATAAGTAAGCGTGCAAACTTAATCTTGCGGACGGAGTGATAATCCACATACGCGGGCTTTTAGGGCGGTGCATATTTTCTAAATCTTTAGCCACTCATGGAAGTGAATTTTGTTTTGCCACATTTATTGCAAAATAATGGCGTAGCAAGAGGGGCATCCATATGCACATGACACCACGAGGTTTTCTTCGCCTTGTCAAATCGACTTCATTTATTAATCAAGCTGAAAGAAACTTTATAATTTTAGTGGTGTGAGTAAAAAACAGTTAGGTATTTACACGTAGTTCACACTCCATCCGCTACGTGGCGCGTGACCTTGATTGATGTGACCTCGCTTTTAATCTTGCGGTTACTTCTGCCATTTAAGATAGGACGCTTACTTATATCGCTTTGGCAACAACAAAAATTCATGTAACAGTTACACTTTTACACCGAAAATCAAAAAATCTGTAAGGTTACTAAGAATTTTTTAGGAAACTGGGATGCCTAGAACTTTTCATGCAATTGCAATCAGGGTTACAGATACAATTTTAGTAAGATTACTGTAATTTTAGCAGATTCATTCGTAAAGCTGCAGATTTCTGTAGTTTTACAGAAATTAGTTTTGTAGATTTACAGATTTTTTTTTTTTTTTTTTTTTTTTTTACAGCTACAGATGAAAGTTTAGTAAGCATGTAACTTTACATCTGTAGAACTACAGACTTTTTTTTACAGTGTATGAAGTTTTGTGAAAATGAAACACAGAACAACATGCCGTCATTTTTGACGGGATTCATATACTAGTAAAATAATAAAGTGCATAATATGAAAGAGTACGTGAAAATTTAAATGATGGCGTTTCATAGATTGTGGAATTTTAGAATATTTTTATTTATTTGTTTTGAAAAGGACTCGGGTACACTGTAAAAAAAATCTGTATTTCTACAGATGTAAAGTTACAGAAATCTGTATGGTTACTAAAATTTTAGCTACAGAAATCTGTACCTTTACAAAAGAATCTACTAAAATTACAGTAATCTTACTAAAATTTTATCTGTAACCCTGGTTGCAGTTGCATACAATTTTCTAGGCATCCCAGTTTCCTGAAAAATTCTTAGTAACCTTACAGATTTTTTGATTTACGGTGCAAAAGTGTATCTGTTACAGGAATTTTTGTTGTTGCCGTTACATAAACGTTCTAGGAATCCCAGTTTCCTAGAAAAATTTTAGTAACTTTACAGATTTTTTTTTTTTTTACAGTGTAGAGTCGAAATATGTAAACAGTTGAATTAACCTATTTTTACTGTTTTTCTTAAAGTTGCAATGTACAGTTTTTAGCAATTAAAATGAAAAAGATAAGAAATTACTCTTCTAAAAATTAATTACAGAATAAAAATTTTAAGAGCAGTTTATTTTCCTTTTTCTGTTTTTCGCTGCCTCTATTCACCAGAGAATTCTAATTAACTGTTACACCGAAGATTACCTGAACCCAAAAGGCATTAGAAAAAGCATAAAACACCTGTAGTTATCAAACGCTATCTCGTGATCGATAATATTTGCTCTAGCGAGCTATCGGGATCAGTGTTTCATGAGACGCAAATAAGAAAAGAAGAAAGAAAAAGAAATCTCCTCCACATTTAAAGAGTGCTCAAACCAGGTGGAACCGCTTCTTTTGAAGCTATGAAACGAGGGGAAGTATATTTCTCTAGTGTGCGCCAAACTATTTAACGAAACCACTCTTCCGCATGTAATAAGGCAATCCAGCAGGGGGCGCACGCATCTGCTCCCGCGCTTCTTCATCCCTCTCCATCCTTCTTATTTCATTCCCCAGTTACGCCCTCTGGCGGTCAACCACTCCGTTCTCCTCAAATCTTCTCATCGGAAGATCCTCTCCACAGCATTTTCGGTGAGTGGAAATCCTTTTTGGATGTTTTCTTTATTTTTCTTCCCAAACAGCTGTTTACGAATGCAGGCTACATTATTGTATTCCGGAACCACACATGATTTCCGTGCAAATTCCAGGATTTTGATGGAGGCGGTGGATGTATAAGATCGGGGATGTTTTCGGCTTTTACCATCCAGGCACGTGGGAAGGCCGAGTACGTGACGTAATTTTTGCCGCGCGATCTCAGCACCCTTTTCCGGGTGCTCACCCATTTTCCCACTGTGTTTTGGAGTGGGTATTGAGGTCGTTGAGTTGTGTAGAGAAACAAAAATTTTTTGAGCAGCGGTTTCAAATAGATGAAACGGAGGAACGCATGTGTTTTTGAATATCTTAGCTACGGATGCAATCGATGGTGGTTGCGAATATTGTAGTTGTTATTGAATGGTTATGTTGAGGAAAAAACAATGACGTAATGTAACTGTAAGATTTTTTTTTAAACAAATGATTACAATGTAACAATGAAGTGGAATGTATACAATGATAATTTTTCATCTTCAAACAACAAACAAATGAATAAATAAATATTTAGATCACTGTCAAAAGCCAATACACTATGTTGTTAAGATATAAAGAAACGCAAATTGTCAGCAGTGGTTTAAAATAGATGAATCGGAAGAACGTATGTCATTTTAAAAAAAGGTGTATTCAATAGCGGTAGCGGAATAGTGTAAGCGATATACAATAGTTAGATAAGTTAAGGAAAATATAACGGCGTAACCTAATTGATAGATTTTCTTTTAAAAAATGATAATAATGTAACGTAATGCAATGAAAATGTTTCATCTTTTAATAGTAAATAAAAAATACATGTCGATCAAAAGCCAATAAACAACGTCGTTGATATGTGTAGCGAAAAAAAATTTGTGAGCAAATGTTTCAGATATATGAAAAGTAGGATCGAGTGTTATTTTGAATATTTTTGAAAGAGATGCAATCAATGGGGGTAGCCGAATATTGTAGGTAATATCGAAGAGCTATGCTGAGAAAAAAAACAATGACGTAACAGGGGTCTGTCCAGACTTTTTTCACTGGGTCCTGTTTTTGTGAAAATGTGAAGTTTTTCTTATATTTGTGAAAATTCTAGTCATAATTTTGTGAATTTGAAACTATTGTTATATTCATGTTCTATCCTTCATATATAAAAAAGGGCAAGTAATATGTTATTTCATGAGTTCAGCTGTTATTTTACAAGTCAGATTTTACTTTTACATAAATAAATGTGTAAAAGGTTCAATTTGAAGGTGGGAAAATTTTGTAAAAGGTCTATTTATGAGACAAAGAATTTTGAGAAGAGTCCCGTTTTAGAATAAAAATTTTTGTGAAGGGTCCTGTTTTGGGATGAAAAATTTTGTGAAGGGTCTTTTAAAGGACCTAGAATTTTTCTAAACAGATCCCTGCGTAATGTAACTGGGAAGTTTTTTTTTAAACAAATGATTACAATGTAATAATACTGTGAAATGTATACAATGATAAATTTTCATCTTCAAAAAACAAACAAATATATAAATAGATGTCTAGATCGTTGTAAAAGTCCACTAAATTATGCCGATTGGATATAAGGAAACACAAATTGTGAGCATTGGTTTAAAATAGATGAATCGAAGTAACGTAAGAGATTTAAAAAATTTAAAAAAAGGGTGTAATTATAACAACATAATCTAATTGATAGTTTTTCTTTTAAAAAATTATAATAATGTAACATAATGCAATGAAAATGTTTGATCTTTCAATAGTAAAAAAAAAAAAAAAAATACACGTCTATCAAAGGTCAATAGACTATGCCGCTGAGATATAAAGACACGCAAATTGCGAGCATTGGTTTTAAATAGATGAATCGGAAGAAGGTATGTCATTTAAAACAATTAAAAAAGGGTTAATCAATAGCGGTAGCGGAATAGTGTAGACGATATACAATAGTTAGATAAGTTGAGGAACATATAGAGGCGTAATCTAATTGATAACTTTTCTTTAAAAAATGATAATAATGTAACGTAATGCAATGAAAATGTTTCATTTTTCAATAGTAAATAAAAAATACATGTCTATCAAAAGCTAATAAACAACGTCTTTGATATGTGTAGCGAAAAAAAAAAAAAAATTGTGAGCAACTGCTTCAGGTAAATGAATCGTAGGAAAGAGTATTATTTTGAAATTTTTTGAAAGGGATGTAAACAATGGAGGTAGCTGAATATTGTAATTAATATTGAATAGCAATGCTGAGGAAAAAACGATGACGTAATGTAACGGCAAGGTTTCTTTTTAAACAAATGATTACAATATAACAATGATGTGAAATGTATACAATGATAAATTCTCATCTTCAAACAATAAATAAATAAATAAATAAATATCTATATGACTGTCAAAGGCCAATGGTCTATGTAGTTAAGATATAAAGAAACACAAATTGTGTGTGTTGGTTTAAAATAGTTGAATCGGTGAAACGTATTGATTTTAGAAATTTTAAAAAGGGTGTCAATAGTGGTAGCTGACTAGTGTAGACGATATAAAATAGTTAATTTGCAGAAAATATAACGATGTAATCTAATTGATAGTTTCTCTTTCAAAAAATGATAATAGTGTAACGTAATGCAATAAAAATGTTTCATCTTTTAATAGTAAATAAAAAATACATATCAAAAGCTAATAAACAACGTCATTGATATGTGTAGTGTAGTGAAAAATTGCTTCAGATAGATGAAACGTAAGAACGAGTGTTATGAAAAGGGGTGTAATCAATGGGGGTAGCCTAATATTGTAGTTAATATCGAATAGCTATGTTGAGGAAAAAAAATAATGACGTAATGTTACTGCTACATTTTTTTTTTTTTGTTTTAAACAAACTATTACAATGTAACAATGATGTGTAATATATACAGTGGTAAATTTTCATCTTCAAACAATAATATTAAAAAAGATATCTGCAGGACTGTCAAAGGCCAATAGACTATGCCGTTGAGATATAAAGATACACAAATTGTGAACATTGGTTTAAAATAGATGAATCGGAGGAACGTATGTAATTTAAAAAAATTAAAAAAGGGTGTAATCAAAATTGGTAGCCCAATAATGTAGACGATATACAATAGCTAGTTAAATTGAGGAAAATATAACGACGTAATTTAATTGATAGTTTTTCTTTTAACGAATTATAATAATGTAACGTAATTCAATGAAAATGTTTCATCTTTTAATAGTAAATTAAAAAATACCACTCTGTCAAAAGCCAATAACAAAGCCATTAATATATGTAACGACACAGAATTTGTGAGCAATGGTTTTAAATAGGTGAAGCGGAGGAACGAGTGTTATTTTAAATATTTCTAAAAGGGATGTAATCAATCAGGGTAGCAGGATATTGTAGGTAATTTCAATAGTTATGTTGTGGAAAAGAAAACAATGATGTAATGTTACTGCTAGTTTTTTTGCTTGTAACAAATAATTATAATGAAACGTAATACATTAATAAATTTTCATATTTAAATTTTGTAAATAAACAAATAAACAACTACGTCATTGAGATATAAATAAACAAAAATTGAGAGCAGCGTTTTTAAATACTACAAAATGGAGAAACTCAAGTGATTTTGAATTTTTTAGAAACTGACGTAATCAATGGTGGTAGTTGAATATAGTAGGCGATATCGAATAATTACGCTGAGAAGAAAACGTTGACGCAATGTTTCTGCTAGATTTTTTTCTTTTAACCAATAATTATATTGTAACATAATGCAATGATAAATTGTGATCGCCTAATAACGTATAACAATAAAAATAAGTAAATATATGACTAATGTAATCAATGATGATAACTGAATTTTCCCCACGACATGGAATATTTTTTTTTGAGGAAAAATAAGGATGTAATATGAAGTTATTTTTTTTAACACTTCCATGCATGGCAACCTTCTTATGTATTACAAAATCACTTCCTCGAGAACTGTCAATTTTTTATTTATGTTCCTTTATCGCATCTAAAGATATAAATTTTATATATGAAGTTCAATAATGTTTGTGAAAAACAACTATAGATAGAATTTTTTACTTTTTAAGTATGCAGTTAAAAAATCCGTTTTTGCTTTTGCTCAACGTGAGAAAAGGTTTTCTGGAATAATAAAAAAATTTCGTCAAAAACTGTAAAAAAATACAGGGAACAAGTTGTTGGAACCCTCCTGTGATTGGTTGGGTTGATTTTTGACGGCCAATTATCTACACGAGGGATATAGGCCCGGAGGGAGTGCCCTCCGTGGGGGTCTTTCTAAGGGAACCTAATCCGTATTAACGCATGGAAGATCCACGGCTCGAAGAAAACCACGAAAACTCCGAACGATTAGGCCGACGGGCGCGATTGGGATCGAACCCAGCACCTCCCGTCTACCAGCTTCGAGAGCAGAACCTCTCGGCCACTGGTGGGGCCCCTCCTGTGATTGGAAGAGATTTTATTTCTGTTTGAAGAAATTTCAATCTGTTGGGGAATTTCTGGAAAGTTTGAATCTAAGTTTGCGGATTTTTCGTGTTTTAAGGAGACCGGGTAAAATCTATCTCGGTCATGTTAAAATATACGAACTCTATGTACCTTTTTCGCAGAAATGGTGAAAGATAGAGGTTTAGAATTTTTAGAGTAGTTTGAATAACATGCTTTACGTATTTTAACAGACCATTTTCTTTCTAAGTGAAACTGAAAATTAATTATTAATTATTTATTGAAAGACATTTTTAAATTAGCATTTTTGGTAAGATTTCGCTGCCTAAAATAAATAATTCTCAATAAATCATTAAATCCCTGTGTTAAAGTACGCACTATAATATAATATAAGTATTTAGAAAAAATGCGAGTTCTTAAGTTTAATAGACATTGAAAAAAAGGAACACAAACCTGAAAAATCGAAGTTTTGAGAAAAAGTCAAAGCTGTGAAGCAGTGTTGCCAGTGGACTACTTTTTTTAAATTATGATTTCTTGATTGGCACTACTTTTTTTAAATAGTAAAATTCGCCTTATTTAATAACACATTAATTAAGGCGAAAACAATGGGAATTTTACCACTTTTTAGAAAAGTGGTGCCAATCAAGAAATCTGAATTTAAAAAAAGTAGCCCGCTGCAGTGAAGTGCTCTTAGAAAGAATGAAAAAATGTAAAGATAAAAGTTGTAACGGTAAAACTTTAAACTATTTAATGATATAAAAAAGTAAAAATCAATTTTTTGGTTGAATTTCATTTACTCGGTCCCCTTAAGGGGGCTGGTCACTCAGCTTCGGAATTGTTCTTCGCATTGTTAAGTCTATGGACTTCTGATGCATTCGTATATTTAAAATACCTTCTCTTGAAATTCATATTTTTAACATCTTTTTCCTGTGTACTCTTCTCAAAGGATATCTCTTTTTTTCTTAGTTTTCAAAATATTTCAAAAATCTCTGCTGAATTTAATATTTTATGTGTTAAAAGCGGGTGAACTGTGAGTAAGATTTTATCACTTCACATAAAATTTAGTCTATACTTTAGAAATATTTTGAAAACTAAGGAAAAAAAAAAGACATCTTTTAGGAAGTGTACACAAAAATAGAAGTTAAAAATATTAATTTTCCGAGGAGATATTTTAAATATATGAATGCATCAAATGCCCATAGACCATTAGTGAGGGGAAATCGGAAGCTGAGTGACCAGCCCCCTTAAAGGGGAAATGACTACAGTGTTTCGCGGCAGACATCCCGTGACTACTTTGATTCCTGCCTTTAAATCACAGATTTGCTTACTTATTTAAATGTTTTGTTGCTGCATGGATATGTGATTGGTGGTTGAACAATTAGAGTGATCCATTTGAGTTTAGATAGCATGATTTCGAATCCACGTCTTCTTTTTATTCCCAACTTTTCTTATAGATCTTTATTTAAGAATGTTTTATCTGTTAAAATATTCGATTTCAAGTTTTTTTACCCGACTGCCAAGAAGGGTTACGTGTTTCACGCGTATCTGGGTATGTGGATTTCTTTATACCCTCGAAACATTCCAACGGTTGGACGGATTTTAATGAATGAGGTCTTTATCGATTCGTCTTAACCGTCCGATGGTTATAGGCTAGGATTTGTTTTTACAAATTCAAAATGACGGTAGAGACGAAAAAGATTTTTTACTTACCCTATTGAGTGAGATATCATTGGATATGTTATTCAAAATGAAGACGGTGTTTCATTGACTATTTTACAGCCAGAAGCTCCGTATAAATATTACACAACCTGGAAGTTGTGTAGGTAGGATCTCTAGCTGTATTGCAACTCTAACCATCATAGACATCTATAGGCCTCAACAAAACAGTGTTTATAGATAGGAACTAACCATTAAACACAACTTAAAAGTCATCAATAGAAGTAAATAAAATAAATAGATAAATAATATAAAAAGTAGTTTAACATTGATGAGAAATAATTAATTCGCTTTTTACGCAGTCGTTTTTTTTTTTTCGTGAAAGAACCTGCTTGTTTAACCCTTTTTTATTTATAAATTTTTTATCTGTGAAATATTCTACTTCAGTTTTATTTTCCACTTTTTTATTTAAAAATATTTTATCGGTTGCTTTATATTTTTCATGATAAATTGAATACTTTTTATAACACTAAATTTTGATGTTAATAACAAATAAAGATTTATTTTTCCTTTCTTCTATCTTTATAAGAAGAAAGTATTGGATTCATGACAATTTTCGACTTTCGGTTTTCGACGGATTTACACATTTTAGAGGTCAGAGATTCCGAAAAACATGTTTTTACAAAATGTCTGTCTGTGAGTCTTTGACTCTGTCTGTCTGTGTGTCTTTGACTGTCTGTCTGTATGTATGTGACACAAATTTTGTGGGCGCTCTATCTCAAAAACTAACGCACGGAATTTAATAAAAATTTATATTCAGTTAGTTCCTGGTAAAAATGGGAACTGATTAGTTTTTGGTGTAAATCGCTCAACAGGTGGCGCTGCTATGTAGCCTTTTTTACATTTTCCACATAGGCCAATCTCCAGAACTATTGCACGGATTATTATAAGATACAATTTCAGATACAATTAGTTCTTGACATGGATTGATGTTATGTTTTATACATTTTGTTGTAAATCGCTCAACAGGTGGCGCTGCTATGCTGCATTTTTTTGCGATTTCCGCACTAGTTCAATCTCAATAAGTAATGTTTGGATTTTCAACAAACTTCAGATTCAGGTATACCTGGATATGAATTAGTGCTGTTTATGTTTTGGTGTATATCGCTCAACAAGTGGCGCTGCTATGCAGCATTTTTCATGATTTGTACAATAGCCCAATCTCCAGAACTAATGCGCGGATTTTCATCAAACTTCAGATTCAGGTATACCTTGATATCAATTAGTGCTGTTTATGTTTTGGTGTAAATCGCTCAACAGGTGGTGCTGCTATGCTCTTTACGAATTTCCGCTATAGCTCTATCTCAAGAACTAATGCACGAATTTCCATCAGACTTCAAATTCTGATATATACTTTGATATGAATTGGTGCTAAATTGATACAATTTCTTGTGCTATTCAAAAGATTTAATTGACGTGATTTATATAGAAGAAAGTTTTGTGATGGCCACAACATGCTACTTAATAAAAGGTGCGCAGTATAGTCGAATACTTTTATATTTTTTTAAGCAAAGTATATTTAAAGATAAAAAGGCAGGAATTTAAATATGGCAGCGTGATGTCTGCCTCGAGACACTAGTGAACATGAGAAACGTAAAAATTCCGTTTCTAACACGAAAAATTGCTCTGGAGCACAGTTGTCGGAGAACAATTGTGATTAAGTACGAAAATGCAAATTTAGATTGGAGGATTTAGGTAATTTTAACGCTAAATTGGCGAATTATTTGTATTTTGAGAGAAAGGGGGGGGGGGGGAAAACAAAGCGTAAACTTCCGTTAATCAACGGAAAAATTGTCCATTTCAAGGAAGAAGAACGTGACTACTTTATAAACTCTTTCAGGTCCGACGCTCAAATAATAATACAAGTGCTTATTCATTGGTTTTTTACTTTCTTCTATCTTCAATAGAAGAAAGTATTGTAATCGAAATTTTTTTCGACTTCCGGTTTTCGACGGATTTGCACGTTTTAGGTGTCAGAGATCACAAAAAGCATGTTTATACAAAATGTCTGTCTGTCTGTCCGTGTGTCGCCATTGTACCATCAAAAATTGTATGAAGTTATGCATAGAATTGAACCAATTTTTTTTAAGTTTTTGGCTATGGCAAGCAGGTCCTCCATTAATTTGAAAAAAAATCCGCATGTAGGGGGCGCTGTAATAGCGATTTTTGTGCATTTTGAATATTGTACCATCGAAACGTGTATGAAGTTATGCATAGAATTGAACCAAATTTTTTGTGTATGTTTTTGGCCATGGCAAGAAGGTCCTCCCTGAATTCGTAAAAAATCCACCGTTAGGGGGCGCTGTAATAGCGATTTTTGTGCAATTTTCAATATTGTACCATCGAAAAGTGTCTAAAATATTGACATGAGATAGAAGAAAGTTTTGGATAGCACATCCAACTAGTTTCAAACAAAATGAAATCGTAAATGACAGAAAAAAAATCTTTTCTGAAATTCATCCTTTAGGCGCTTAGTAATTTAGGTTAAAAAATAGGGATCTAAAACTACAAAGCCCTTAAAAACATCAATTTAATAACCGTTAACCTAAATTAACGCAATCACACATTTAAGAGCTTTAAACAAGTAAATAAACTACAAATCCTCAAAATTTTTATTGAAAAAGATTTAACTTAAATATGAAAATTTCTCACTTTCTTGGTCGTACTGTCTTTTGGGCATTTTTAGGCATTTTGCAAATTCAGATGAAAATAACATTTATTTTATGTGGGAATCAGCTTAGATGCTGCCATTTATTCATTTGCTTTGAACGCAAAAAACATTCAGCTATTAAGAAGTGATGTAAACATAAAAAAAAAAAAAAAATCGGACATTTTAGTTTTTATAAGGAAAAGAACAGAGGTTCCCGTATGAGGATCCAGGGACCGAAGAGGATATGGTCACCTTTTTAAGGGACCTTTGAAAAACGTTGAAGGTTGCTTGTGTTTATGACGGCCAATTATCAACACGTGGGATATAGGGCTTAAAGGGGGGGGGGGTGACCTCCGTGGGGGGAAAAACTTTCAAGAACTTACTTATTACATACAGGTATTATTAAAGGTAGCACTTAGAAAAACTGATTTTGACAAGAGAAAAAATCATTTTGTGAGTAAAAGTGGAGAATTACATTTTTTTTTAAATTAAAGAATTTTAAAGTTTGCTGTTTTTAAATACATTACTGTATTTTAAACAGTAAAACTTCAAATATTTGTCAAGTCGCTCCATTATTACTTTCTTCTATCTTTACATGAAGCAAGTATTGGATTCATGGAAATTTTCGAATTCCGGTTTTCGACGGATTTACACGTTTTAGGGTTCACAGATCACGAAAAACATTCTTTTACAAAATGTCTGCCTGTGTGTGACACAAATTGTGTGGGCAATCAATCTCAAGAACTAATGAATGGAATTTAATAAAACTTTAGACTCAGTTAGCCCGTGATATAAATTGGTGCTGATTACTTTTTTATGTAAATTGGCCAGCAGGTCGCGCTGCTATGCTGAATTATTCAAGATTTCCACAATAGCTATATTGCAAGAACTGAAGCACAGATTTTCAGACAACTTCACATACAGTTATTCTTTGAAGTAATTTGGTGCTGATAACTTTTTGGTGTGCATCGCCCAATAGGTGGCGCAACTATGCTGCATTTTTCACGATTTCCGCAATATCAGTATGTCAAGAACTAATGAATGAATTTTCATCAAACTTTACATTCAGTTAGTGCCTGATATAAATTGATCTTGATAGGTTTTTGGTGTAAATTATGCAACAGGTGCCACTGCTATGCAGAACGTTTCACGATTTCCGCAATAGCTCTATCTCAAAAACTAATACATGGATTTTCATCAAACTTCAATTAGAAGTTGACATTGGTTGTTGCTGATTAGATTTTCGTGTAAAGCACCTAATCGGTGGCGCTGTTATGCTGCATTTTTTAGGAAGTATTAACATGTATGAAATAGAGTAAATTTTTGGGATTGCCACATCCGACTAGTTTTTTGTATCCCCAATACAGTGTACTTAATTAAATTAGGAATTTTACAATATAATGCAGAAAAAAAAGGAACGTTAAAGAAATCATGTTTTTTACTGCGATTTTGCCTATGTTTGTATATTTTAATTTTTTTTCTCATAAACTAATTCATTAAATGTAAAATGGACACCTACTTTTATTAAGTACACCATATTGAGGATAAAAAAAATAATGGAGTGATTTGACAAATATTTGTAGAAGTTTTAGTATTTTAAATACAGTAATGTTTCAAAAAACATCAAACTTAAAAATTCTTTAAATAAAAAAGAATTAAAATTTTCAATTTTTACCCACAAAATGATTTTTTTCTTGTCAAAATCAGTTTTTCAAAGTATGACCTAAAAAAAAATTCTTCAAAGTTCTTCAAAAGGTACCGAGTCCCCTTAAAACTTTCTACAACAAATTGCGCAGTGATTTGGCAAATATTCGTAGAAGGTTTAGTGTTTTAAACGCAGCAATGTATCAAAAAACATCAAACTTTAAAATTCTTTAAATTAAAAAAATATTAAAATTTTCAATTTTTACCCACAAAATGATTTTTTTCTTGTCAAAATCAGTTTTTCAAAGTATGACCTAAAACATTCTTCAAAGTTCTTCAAAAGGTACCGAGTCCCCTTAAAACTTTCTTCAAAAAATTGCGCAGTGATTTGACAAATATTCGTAGAAGGTTTAGTGTTTTAAACACAGTAATGTATAAAAAAACATCAAACTTTAAAATTCTTTAAATTAGAAAAAAATTAAAAATTTCAATTTTCACCCACAAAATGATTTTTTTTCTTGTCAAAATCAGTTTTTCAAAGTATGACCTAAAAACATTCTTCAAAGTTCTTCAAAAGATACCGAGTCTCCTTAAAACTTTCTACAAAAAATACTGCAGTGATTTGACAAATATTCGCAGAAGTTTTAGTGTTTTAAACACAGTAATGTATCAAAAAGCAGCAAACTTTATAAAATTCTTTAAGTTAAAAAAAAAATTAAAAATTTCAATTTTTACCCAGAAAAGGATTTTTTTTTCTTGTCAAAATAAAGTATTACTCTCCCAAAAATTCTTAAGAGTTCTTCAAAAGGTACCGAGGGACCTTAAAACTTTCTACTCGGAGTTCATGTATTCATAGTTTAAATTCGGACAAATCACTGTTCAACAATCATTAACAATAATTTTTCGTTCAATGTAAACCTCATAGTTTTGTTATTTAATCGTGAGCTAAATGTAGGATTTTTAAAATTTCTACGTCATTTACTCTTAATAATCCATTTTTAATCTGTTTTAAGTGCAAAACCCGTTTTTCAACCGTTTAACCCCTTATGTGCTGAATTATGAATCCATGAAAATTTCATCTTCTACAGAATTTTTCGTGAATTGTTTAAACTACATTAGAAGATTTACATAATCATTTAATAAATTTTAGAAGAACTGAAGGATTTAGAAGGATTCATTAAATTTTAATTTATAGGAATTTTGTGCAATATATATTTTAGAATAATTTTTACTATTTTTTTTCTCTTGAAATATATTCTTATATGTACATTCCTTTTCGTATGAAAACCTTTAAGAAAAAAATTAAACAATTTGTCTCCGGGATTTACAGAAATATTTATTTAAAAAAGTAATTTTTTAAAAACAATAACAACAACAACAATAATCTCCCTTTTAAACGTGCTTTTTACTTCTAGGATCAGACGTTAAAATTTTTTTCTCAGAAAACAAAGTATCCCGAAGACACTTTAAACAATAATCATAACACTCTACAAAGCACACAAGTACACACACTTCCATTTTTGTTTCATTTTATGATTAAATATTTTTATTTCATTTTTTGTTTGGCATCATCTATATTTAAAACATTTATTTTTCTTAATATATTGAGATATTTCGTAGTAGGTTATATTTATAAAGATGTTTTCCTTATGTATGTTTTTTTACACTGGTGTCCAAAATTAAGGACCAGTCACAAAATGCTAATTTTTAAGAAAGCGAATACTCAAAAGGAAATAATATGATTCAAATAATTACTACCCCTACAGCACAGGTAGTCCATATAACATCTCATTCATGTCACAGATGGTCACAAGTGTCTCAGTCACTACGGTGAAACAAAATATAGGAAATTCCACACGTCTCATTATGAGTCTCAAATGATCACTATATGTCACTCCACTGAGACGTCAATGTGACTGCTGCTTTGTGACGAGTCACCATGTGACTTTACAATGTAGTTACATTGTGACTCTCATGTGATTGTCATTTTTAGACTCAATTTCAAAGTCATCATGGATGTTGCATTATGATAAGCCACCAAATAACTTCACATTATAGTCACATGGTGACTTTTCACAAAAGAGCACAATGGTGACTTCACAGTAGTCACTCTGTCATCTGAAAGTCATCATGTGACTTTAATGTGACATTATTTGGTAACTTATCACGTATTGGTAATTTTTTTGCTTCACCGTAGTGATTGTGACACTTGTGACCAAGGGTGACACGAATGAGATGTTATATGGACTAACTGTGCTGTAGAGATAGTAATTATTCCAATTATATTATTTCCTTTTGAATATTCGCGCACTTGAAAATTAGAATTTTGTGATTCGTCCTTAATTTTGGACACCAGTGTACTATTACAATGTAAAATTTTATTACATAGCATCTTTAAATTAAAGATTAGGTCATTTTTGAACTTGTAAGACATTATTTATTTCAATGGTGTTATATATATGTAAAGCCTGTATTTTAGTTTTAAATTAAATAACTAGTGTTAAAATATAGCTAATTATTTACTATTTCACACGTTTTTCACAGTCAAAGAAAAGCTATCTATTTTTACTATTTTTTTAAATAATTGATGATACAGAGTTTCATTTTGCATGAGCCATATTTAGAAACTTCTACGATTTTTCGTTATCAGCAATTTCGAAAAGAATTCATTGCTTTATTTAATGGCTGGAATAAAGTGATTCAATTTTAAAGTCAAGAAATAAGGCGATTTTTAATCAGCAAACTAAAAATCGTAGCAGCAGTTGGCAGCTCTGCATAAACATATTTTGCGAAAAATGACGAAAAACGTAGATAAAATATAAGAAAATTGCTTTATTGTCAGATTTTACATACGTAACACTCCATAAATATCTTGGGTTCATAATAAATACCTTGTTTTCCTGAATAAATACCTTTGATTCTCAATAAATACCTTGGGTTTTTATTTTAAAGGAGTATTCTTTCTACCTTAGCTGTCATGTCAGTAAAATCTGAAGACGATTCAGGCTATTAATGTTTCCAATTGACAATCGCGTTGTAATATTTTTGGTCTTTTTTTGTGTTTTTTTTATTGTAATTGTGTTGGTTTCTTTTTACATGATCGGGTTTCTTTTATGTCCGCAGGATCAGTTTGCAATATATATATATATTCAGTGTTGAATTCAGGCACTTTTCTTCGAGAGGGATTTCTTTGACGCTCCCGGGGGGGGGGGGGGGAGGGCATTATAGAGTTCAGGGGAAGAAATTGCGCTTTTTGACCATTGAAAACACAAAATCTCAAATCTTCCGGGGGGACATCTCACTGCTCCGGAGGGGGGGGGGGGGTGTCCTTCCGGGCCACACCCAGAATTCAACACTGTATACATTTAAAGAAAAATATCACAAAGGAGCAGTTAGAAGAAAAATATGCTCGTAAATTAAGACCTCATTTTATTCAAAATTTTAATTCAGTGTCAATGGATTATTTGTATTTTATTATCGAATTCTCTCTCATCTGAAATTTAATAAACATATATTTAAATTTAGATTATATATTATATTAAATCATACATTTAAATCTTCCATTATGAATGTATCCAAAAACTTTTTGAAAAAAAAAAAAAAGCAAAGTTACTTTTCTATTAATAAAATATGTAAAACTGAAATCTGTGCCAGGTGTAGTTCATACTTACAAGGGAACCACTTTTGGTGTTGCTCGCACCTAGCATTGAGACCTGTTGCATTTTAAAGTCCTACATTACGAAGTTTGAGAATTGATAAAATTTTTCTGTTCAAATAATATTTCTTGATTTTACAGCAGCATAACTTTCTGAAAATGCAATTTTCGTGACCACTTATCGGACTAGTAACATAGAAGTTTTTTAAAGAAAAGCATGCAAAAATAAAAATTAGTTAATAATAAGTATAAAATATTAAAAAAGTTTATAAATTCCTTCAAGAACCCACGAATTTGATTTTGAAAAATTGCAACATTATATTCAGATTTTTGGCGGGGAAACAGTTGGCGTTTTTTTTTTTTTTCAAAAGTAGAGCTTTCCGGCAACCCTAGCCAAATATCATAGCTGTTTGTCTTGTGTGAGGAGTGATTTGGACTTCAGTACAAATTGTAATGTCCGACCTAATTAGCCACAGTAGTTTTTCTAAATTGTATAAAAATTTTAATTTACTTTATAATTACTTTTACCAAAGGACCATTTAATACAGCAACATTTCATTTTAAACATTCGAAACTTTATTCCATTCGATTTCAAAAGAAAATAGTTTGCTTATTTTGTATTTCCCTAAAAAATAGTTCTCAATGATCTTGGAAGTTTTTGTAGAATTATATTTACTATTTATATATTTATCGTTTGCATAGAAAAAAAGGAAAAACCTAATATTTGTTTCTTATGCTATCAATTATAAAAAAAAATCGCAATCTGATATAATTCTAGTTATATGTACTGTACATTTACTCTTCGGATAAAGTGGGCGGAAAAATTGTAGTGCCATATTTGGGGACTTAACACACTTTCGGCGTGAAATAAATAAATAAAATGTAATAATAAAAAATTAAAAGTTTAAAAAAGTAGATAAAATATGATGTTAACAGAGAAATTTTATCGGTTCTCTAACTTTTATGCATAGGGCTACAAAATGCACTAGGTCTCGTTGCTAGGTGCGAGCAACACCAAGAGTGGTTTCCTTGTTTGAAAATACAAAGTAATCGAGAAAAACGAAGAAAAAATGTTTTCTTTTTTAATCAGAAAATTAAATTTCTAGTGAAAACTAAATTATGGTTTATGTGTTTTTTCTGCAAATAACACATACATCATAAAAATAAGATAAAAAAATTTATCAGTTTTTTCTTTCAGAAAGAAAAAATCCAACTGCATTTTTGAGGAAGTAAATTAATAGATTTATATGAAAAAGGGATTTTTTAAAGCGTCACTTTCGAATATGAGTTTAATAATTAAAGGAAACTCATTAAACTGATAACAGCATTTTTAAATTAAGATTTATTTTTAAAAAATAGAAAGTTTGAAGCGTTTCAATTAAAAAAATAATTTTTATAAGCTAACGTTTACTTTTCATATTTATTTTCTTTTAAGTCAAAGCTGAAATCGTGAAGATAAAAAAAATAATATATTATATTAAAAAAAAAATATGCGTAACCAAAAATTAACTCAGTACTTTGCTCTTGATAGAAACATAAAATGAAAGGTCTAAATAGAAATTTAATAATAAAGGTAAAGTGGTTTCTATGACTAGATTTGAATTGTTATTTTTTTTCCCGTGCGAAAAATACTTTCAAATATTTCAGTAAAGTAATACCCAGACTTACGTCACCCCGCATTCACGTCGTCTGGCCTGGAGAAAAAATTCCTTAATTAAGCCCTTTGAACTTTCGAAGACTTTTGGTTTTATGGTGGGAAAATTGCCTGTGACAGTCAAGTGATAGTTACAAACAAATAAAGTCACTAGAAAAATCTCAGAAAACTCAGATCCTCAAATATACGAACAGGGAAGCTAGAAGAGTAGTAAATTGCAAGTTAACAACGTATTGACTTATTCCAAATTTTTGTATTGCAAACTTATTTTTTTGCTAATGTTAAATGTATGTAACATAATCCCAAAATACAATAGAATATGTTCATTAGTTTTTGGTGAATTTTTATTACTTATCCCTTTTTTTGCTTATCTCAATGTACCTCGACTTACGTCGTTAGTCTTGGAACGAATTTCTGACGTAAGTCGGGGTATTACTGTATATCAATCATTTCTAATATATCTATTTCAATAATTTTTAGAATTTTAATGACTTTTAATTTAAAATAAATAATAAAAAAAATAATCTTTATAACTAACCCATATTTTACCAAATACTAAAATATTGTATTTTCGCCAAAAATTTTGTTACAGACTAATTACAGAACAAATAAAAGTAAAAGAATTAAAATCTTACCAAAACTTTATTAGCTTCCTTTAAACAGTCTCATTTATATATAGGACTGTTGTACAATCCCTATTATAAATTGTGTTAATCTGTTTTGCAACTACACAGTATCACTAAGTTTTATTCATCAATCAGATTTGTCTTGATTGAGAATTGGAAGAGAATTTTGCCATTCCTTTCACACTATTATTTAAATAATAAAAAATGTATCAGTTAAAATTGTAAAAATTAGAAAATTATAAAAAAAAATAAAAGTATAAAATTCTAATTTTTACTATTACAATGTAAAATTTCATTACATAACATCTTTAAATTAAAGATTAGGTCATTTTTGAACTTGTTAGATATTTTTTATTTCAATGGTATTATATATATTTAAAGCCTGTATTTTATTTTAAAATAAATACACTAGCATTAAAATATAGCTAATTATTTACTATTTTACACGCCTTTCACAGTCAAAAGAAAAGATATCTATTTTTACTATGCTTTTAAATAATTGATGATACAGAGTTTCATTTTTTAATGAGCCATAGTTGCAAACTTCTACAATTTTTGGTCACCAGTAATTTCGAAAAGAATTCATTGCTTTATTTAATAGCAGGAATAAAGTGATTTAATTTTAAAGTCCAGAAATAAGGCGATTTTTAATCAGCAAACTAAAAATTGTAGCAGTTGGCAGCTCTGCATAAATTTATTTTGCGAAAAATGACGAAACACACAGATAAAATATAATAGAATTGTTTTATGGTCAGATTTTATGTACGTAACAAAGAGGCTATTCTCCATAAATATCTTGAGTTCTGAATAAATACCTTGGATTCTTAATAAATACCTTGGGTTTTTATTTTAAAAGGTTATTCTTTCTACCTCAGCTGTCATGTCGGTAAAATCTGCAGACGATTCAGGCTTTTAATGTTTTCAATTGACAATCTCGTTGTAATATTTTTGGTCTTTTTAGGACTTTGTTCATCTGACGAAACCCTATTCGTCTCACTCCTCTGTCTGTCTGTCTGTCGGTCTATGATAGGGCCCGTTCTCAGAAATTATATATGTTGGAGACTTGAAATTTTGCATACTTATAGCTGAACGCCTCAAATCAAACGAGAAATCATAAAATTTTGAAAAAGTCTTATATTTACCCTTCTGGGCTCTAACTTGTGTATTTTAAGCATTTTTTTTCTAACTGAGTCTCTAATTATGTTGGAGACTTGAAATTTTGCATATTTATAACGGAACACTTGCGATCACACGACAAATCATAAAAATTTCTAAAAAGGTCTTATATTTACCCCCCCCCCCCCAGTCTTTAAATTGTGTATTTTAAGCAATTTTTCTAACTCAGCCCGTAATTAAGGTGGATACTTGAAATTTTATATACTTATAGCAGAACACTTGAAATCACACGAAAAATCATAAAATTTTCAAAAAGTCGTATATTATTTACTTTCCGGGCTCTAACTTGCGTATTTTAAGCAATTTTTCTAACCTCCGCCCTTTTCACCCGGTGGGTATTTTTCTAACTTTTGCCGACACCTCTCACTTGATATATCACTGTGCAGCCCTTTGACCACTCTTTCATATTATGCACCATAGCTTTACATATTTCAGTTCCACTTTTTACCGCCAGTGGGCGGCTACCTATCTCGGGTGCTATGGGCCCGATCCCCTAGACTAATATATCTACGGATAGGTTGTAAAAAAAGAATTTCGTTCGGATAGAGGTTTGTTTAGAATAGAGTGCGCCTCCTGGATGCAAAATGTGGAACTAACAGATTTTACAAAAGGATAAAGCGTTTTGAAAGGAATATTAAATGAAACCCTCTGTGGGATCTGTGATCATACTTACCCACTTGTTTTGCGTTTTTTTACTGTAATTGTGCTGGTCTCTTTTTACACGATCTAGTTTCTTTTAAGTCCACAGGAGCCGTTTGCAATATATATATATATTTAGTATTGAATTCAGGCACTTTTCTTCGTGAGGGATTTCTTTGGCGTTCCGGGGAGGGGGAGGGAACATTATAGAGTTCCGGGGAAAAAATTGCGCTTTTTGACCATTGAAAACACAAAATCTCAAATCTTCCGGGGGGACATCTCATTGCTCCGGGGGGGGGGGGGTGTGCGGTATGTCCTTCCGGTTCACACCCTGAATTCATCACTGTATACAGGGTAATTAAAAAGAACGTTGGCAAAATGACATGGAAAATCAGGCATACAACAAGGATAAAAAAAGCACGTTGGAATATAGTATCGGAAATCACTTATTGAGTCATAAATATAGGGTGTTTCATTCTAACTCAATTTGGGTTCACGGTCATAACTTTCAAAAAACTGAAGTACATTACTATAAGACATTTAACAGACATTCTCACGTTTGTTGTAAATGTGATAACACCAAACAAAAGTGGTAGAAGTTTGCAATATCAGTGTGCATTGGACGCCCCACATTTTGGGCTGTGATGATCCATTCATACGGTATCATCGATTGCTAGAGCGACGAGTTTCTCCAGAACCTTTCGTAATGTTATCATATTTCAGACAAAACAAGGTATGTACAGTCGTGGAAAAAAAAGGTAAACACCTCCTACTAACTCTTCAATAAATTATCGTAGAAGAAAGTTACTGGTACGAACGATTGGAAATAAAGTCTACTTCTAAATGATGTATATAAAATTTGCTTAGAGGGCCATCTACATATTAAAACGAACTCAAACTTTGTTTTTTTCAATGGCAGTACACAATTCTGACAGCATAAATGAACTCTACACCCTTCAAATAGCCTAAAAACGAATTTTTATGCAATTCATACCGTAAGTTTCCGAGAAATTAATTATTTTAAAACGAGCGTATTTTAAGGGATATATCCAAGTTCCTGTTTTGAAGTTCCGTACTCGATTGTTAACCGAGAGAGCCCCTTTCTTGATCAAGGCACCTTAAGCGCCACTCAAGGAGTCAATGTTGGATTACAATACAGCAGAATAAATTTCAAAATGTTTACTCTCTTCCATCATAGACGGCCCCTTAAACCATCATTTTGCTGTTTTTTAAGCATAATTTGAAAACTACTTCGAAAAAAAATATGAAATTTTGGTTTTCCATAAAGCAAGACATAATAAATCTAAATCCATCAAAAAATTGTAGGTTGCAATTCATAATTTTTTCGAATATTAATTTCATAAATCATAATTCATATCATAAAATTATAAAAATTGCAAATTCAGCATATTTATGTTTGGGTTTATTAGTATTATTGCTACAAAAAAAAAAAATTAGCACATTAGGAGCACATTCAGGAGATATAAATAAAAATATGAAAATGTAATTTAACATTAGAAGCACTAAAATTTGAATGTTTATAATTCAAAAATCTTATCATTCAAATGACTTGAAATTTGGTGCCTAGGCATAGTTTGAACCGAAGATTTGAAATATCTCGTTAAAATTGGGTATTGCCATTGGAAAAAAAAATGAAGTTTGGATTCGTTTTAATATGTAGATGACTTCCTAAGAAAATTTTATATACATCATTTAAAAGTAGACTTTATTTTCAATCTTTCGGTACCAGTAACTTTGGTCTACGATGATTCGTTGAGGAGTTAGTAGGGGGTGTTTACTTTTTTTTCCACGACTGTACATATCGCTGCTTTTCTTTGCAATGTTTTAATTTTTCTTGAAATTAGGACCGTCGACCCGAGTTCAGTTAGTATGAAATACCTGTATTTGTGATTAAATAAGTGGTTTGCGACCCTATGTTCCTATGTGATTTTTTATCCTTGTTGTATGCTTGATTTGCCATGTCATTTTGTCAACTTTTTTTTTTAAATCACCCTGTATATTTAAAGAAAAAATATTACAAAGGAGCAATTAGAAGAAAAATATGTTCGTAAATTAAAAACACATTTTATTCAAAATTTTAATTGAGTGTCAGTGGATTATTTGTATTTTATTATTAAATTCTCTCTCATCTGAAATTTAATAAACATACATTTAAATTTAGATTATATATTATATTAAATTATATATTTAAATATTCCATTATGAATGTATCTAATAACATTTTGAAAAAAAAAAAAAGAAAAGCAAACTTACTTTGCTATTAATAAAATATGTAAAACTGAAATCGGTGCCAGGTGTAGTTCATACTTAGGAAATATAAAGTAGCCGAGAAAAACGAAAAAAAAAAAATGTTTTCTTCTTTTTTTCAGAAAATTAAGTTTCTAGCGTAAACTAAATTATGGTTTAAGTGTTTTTTGTGCAAATAACACATACATCATAAAAATCAGATTTAAAATTTTAATTAGTTTTTTCTTTCAGAAAAAAAATCCAACTGTATTTTTGAGGATGTAAATTAATAGATTTACATGAAAAAGGGATCTTTTAAAGCGTCACTTTCGAATATGAGTTTAATAATTAAAGGAAACTCGTGAAACTGATAACATTGTTTTTAAATCAAGATTAATTTTTAAAAAATAAAAAGTTTGAAGTGTTTCAATTAAAAAAATAATTTTTATAAGCTAAGGTTTACTTTTCATATTTATTTCCTTTTAAATCAAAGCTGAAATTGTGAAGATAAAAAAATGTATTATATTAAAAAAATATGCGTTACCAAAAATTAACTGTGTACTTTGCTCTTGATAGAAACATCAAATGAAAGGTCTAAATATAAACTTAATAACAAAGGTAAAATGGTTTCTATGATGAGATTTGAATTGTTAGTTTTTTTTTTCACGTGCGAAAAACATTTTCAAATATTTCAGTACAGTACTACCCTGACTTATGCCCCCTCGACTTATGTCACCCCGCATTCACGTCGTCTGGCCTGGGGAAAAAATTCCTTAATTAAGCACTTTGAACTTTTGAAGACTTTTAGTTTTATGAAGGGAAACTTGTTTGTGACAGTCAAGTAATAGTGACAAACAAATAGTCACTAGAAAAAGCTTAAAAAACTCAGATCCTCAAGTATTCGAACAGGGCAGCTAGAAGAATTGAAAATTTCAAGTTAACAACTTATTGACTTATTCCAAATTTTTGTATTGAAAACTCATTTTTTTGCTAATGTTAAATGTATTTAACATAATCCCTAAATACAATAGAATATGTTAATTAGATTTTGGTGAATTTTTATTACTTATCCCTTTTTTGCTATCTAAATGTACCTGGACTTACGTCGTTTTCGATTACGTCGCTAGTCTTGGGACGAATTGCTGACATAAATCCAGGTATTATTGTACAGTCGGACCTCGTTATCCCGACACCCGGTTTTCACTTCACTCCCCTTATCACGTCAGTTTTACAAAGTCCCGATTTTCTATATATGATTTTAATGTAAATAAACTCCGGATTTTACGTCGTTGAATAATTTTCAACTCCGGATATCCCGACGGTTTAGGAAAATTGCCCATTTTTTAAAATCCATCTTATAAGCACGGAAATTAAGCAGTAAGAATTGTCTTAGCAAAACGTTTTGCAAAAGTGTTTAAATTACCAATTGAGATAAATGAGAAATGTTACTTTAGTTCTTTATCTGAATAAATAAACCCACACACTATGGATGACACACTTAAGTTCCAGATAAACGTATCAGTCTACTCGCGGTCTTTTTGTTCAGGTCAGGCAGCGCTTTCCTGTGGTTACACGGCGTTTTTCATCCGACTAAAACCGAAGCATTACATTGCATTGAAACTATCAGAAATTATCTAACATCCATTTCTGAAACAACGAATATTGATTACAATTCACTGTATAATATTAAAAAAAGAATTTTAGGAAGCACATCTTGGGATAAGCAAACTTTTATTCATCAATATTTCATGTAACTATATATATATATATATATATATATAAAAAACTCATCATAAATCTGATTTTTATTCTTTTCAATTTTGTTTTTGTGTTTATTTTGTTTAATAATAACGTTTTATTGCTTAAAACTGCAAGAACAATTATGAATTTAAATTGTCTTAAATTAATAAAAAAATACAGCTTTTTATAAACATATTTTTCTCCAACTCCGGTTACCGCGACACTCCGCTTGTGACGACACTTTTTTATGGTCATTAGAATGTCGGGATAACGAGGTTCGACTGTATATCCATCATTTATAACATATCTATTTCAATAATTTTTAGACTTTTAATGACTTTTAATTTAAAATAAATAATAAAAAAATAATCTTTTTATAGCTAACCCATATTTTACCAAATAAAAAAAAATTATATTTTCGCCAAAAAATTTGTTACAGTCTAATTACAGAACAAATAAAAGTAAAAAAATTAAAAACTTACCAAAACTTTATTGGCTTCCTTTAAAGGGTCTGATCTAATATAGGACTGTTGTACAATCCCTACTATAAATTGTGTTAATGTGTTTTGCAACTACACAGTAACACTAAATTTTATTCATCAATCAGATTTGTCTTGATTGAGAATTGGAAGAGAATTTTTGCATTCCTTTCACATAACTATTTAAATAATAAAAAATATGTCAGTTAAAATTGTAAAAATTAGAAAATTAGAAAAAAATAAAAGTATAAAATTCTAAATATTGCAAAAATTTTATTGATTTACTTTAAACAGTCTGACCTATATATAGTAGGACTCTTGTGCAATCCCTACTATAAATTGCGTTTCCCTGTTTTGCAATTACACAGCAATACTAAGTTTTACTCATCAATATGATTTGTCTTGATTAAACTAGAAGAGCATTTCGGCAATCCTTTCACACAATTACTTAAATAATAATAATAATAATAATATATGTTAGTTAAAATAGTAAAAAATAGCCAAATATAAACAAATAAAAGTATAAAATTGTAAATCTTATCAAAACTTTATTTGTTTCCTTCAAACAGTTTGATCTATATATAGGGTTGTTTTATAATCCCTACTATAAATCGTGTTAATCTGTTTTGCAATTACACAGCAATACTGAGTTTTACTCATCAATAATGTATACGACTTTTCTTGATTAAACTTGATGAGCACTCTAGCCTTTTTTTTTACACACAATTATTTAATTAATAACAAAAAAAATAATAATATAACATTTTAGATAAAGCAGTAAAAATTAGCCAAATTTAAAGAAATAAAAATATAAAATTAAAACTCTTATCAAACTTATCAACTTTATTTGCCCCCCCCCCCTTTTTTTTTTAACAGACTGAGTGATTGTATGATTAGCGATTTAGGGGGATTGTATAATACTTACTATGAAATATGTACACCAGTTTTTTGATTGCACAGCAAAACTAAGTTTATTCGTTATAGACTATAAGATTCGTCATGATTTAACTTGATGAGATTTTTGGCTTTTTTCTCCACACAATGATTTGAATAATAATAATAATAATAAAATAACACATCATGTCAGAATAAATAGCAAAAAATAGGCAAGTTAAAAAATCTAAAAAATGGAAAATGCTTAAAATTGAACTTAAAATGAATTTAATTTATACTTATCAAATTAAAAATCTACTTTTATAGCTAAGCAGAAATTAAAAAAAGACTACATTATGAAAATTTGATACATCTGAGCTGTTTTCTATACTGGGCGATAGTAAAACTTGCGTTAATCACAGGGTTCTATGAGTCAATATCTTTTTTTTAAACGCTTTTCTACTTAGTTGAAATTTGTTAAAATGGTGTGTGCTAAAATATAATATGATTTCGGTTTGTCTGATTACCGTTATCCGACCTCCATCTCGCCCCACCAGTGGCCGAGAGGTTCTGCCCTCGAAGCTGATAGACGGGAGGTTCTGGGTTCGATCCCAATCGTGCCCGTCGGCCTAATCGTTTGGAGTTTTCGTGGTTTTCTCCGAACATTGGTTTTCCAAGCGTTAATACCGGTTAGGTTCCCTTAGAAAGACCCCCACGGAGGGCACCCCCCCTTTGGGCTGATCCCTCGTGCTGATAATTGGCCGTCATAAACACAACCAACCAAGCAACCGACCTCCATCTTTCTCAAATATGCACCGGATTGCCATCTACTTAATATATGTTATAGATATTTACTAGATGTATAAGATAGATGTGTAGATATGAAAAATAGATATTTACATATTTTTTCATTATTGAAAACAAAGTGTGTTGCATTTATAGTTCGCTTACAGAGAAACCTAAAAAAATTCCGTTACATTCTGGTCTATGGGAAAAAACCGTTTGCAGTGTATTTTTACAATATTATACTATTATATATAAAAATACATACATATATATATATATATATACACACACACACACACACACACACACACATATATATATATATATATATATATATATATAAATTTTCCAGGTGCACATAAACATGTTTTCTGTAGAATATGGAGTGTAAAGCATTTATCATTCATTTACAGGGTCACACAAACCAATTCGTGTACTTTACTGGCTATGGTTAGTAATAGCTGAGATCTGGTTTTCAAATATGTTATGCTATTTCTAAATTGTTCACTTAGATTACTGCTTTACCTTATTAAACATCAAAATTTTCTTAAAGTAATCTGGAAGTATTTTTCGAACACTTTCATAATCTATATGCTTGACGCTTGATTTTTTTTTTTGTTTGATTTAACATAGCTTTTATGAAGAAAGATAAAAATATGAAGACACAAAAAGGTGGAGAGTAGGGGTCCATGTTGTGAGATCACATTTAAATAAGTTAAACAGTAAAACCAGCTAAGACATAATCGCATATGACGAAATACAGTATAACTTCAAAAATCCGGCATAATCGGAACCGAGACTATGCCGGATTTTTGAAAATTCCGGATTTTTGAAGGAATATCAAAATTAGTACTATATTTTTATGGTGCCATTAGCCATGATTTAATTCATTATTAAGTGTTAATTAGGAAGAAAAAGAGAAAATTAAATTAAAAAAAAAACTTACTTTATATGATATTTTCTATATCCTTCTATATATAAAAAAAGTTTTGATTTGGAAATGGACCAATGAAAATCTGCGTAGATATTTCGGGTAGATCCACATCCAATTTGAATGCTTAAGCATGGCCTTTCATCGTTAATATTAAAAAAACTGTTGCATACAAAAATATGAAAATCGGTAGTATTATAGAGAAATGTTTGATAAACACGCTGATGCAGACAGTTTTCAAATCGAAGAATTATTTTAAGAGATATTTAATGCTAAAGTTGGACAAAATCGTTCCATTAAAAAAGTTTTATTGGAGCAAAAACTATACATGAGAATTTAATCATTTTTAGATTATTTTATACGTTATAAGTTCCCGGTGCACAGATTGTATTTCTTTTTCTAATTTGACTTTTTTTGAGGTTTTATTTCAATTTTAAATTCAAATTTTCAGCATTTCGAGAAATATTTTTTACAAATTTTAGAAAATGTTATTAATTTAAACTGTTGCCAGTTGTATAAACAGCGCAAACAATAATGTTTACTTCAAATTAAAAATTTATTTTACACGTGACTATTATAAACAGAAAATATAAAAAGCAGGAACTCGTTGAAAATTACGTCATAAAAATTATAATTACACGTGAATTTTAAAAGAGGCAGAATATTATAAAATAATAAATTCATAAGCATGCGTTAGAAGTCTTAAATAGGAGAATTTATGTCACATTACACTTATTATATAAAATGAACAAAAAATAATATTGCAAAACAGTTTAAATTTAAAAATTGCTTTAGACATTTATTTGATATTTTAAGATGATCATAATATTTCACTTCTAACAAAAGTATTTTTACGTGAATATTAAAAAGAAAAAGAAAAGTTTGGTGAAAATTACGTCAGATTATAATTCTCAGATTCAAATTATAATTCAATCTTCCGAAATCTTTTTAAAGCCGATTAAATTATCGTGCTGTTAGAGTCTGCGGTGTCTGAACGGGGGTTGACGAGCATAGCTCGTAGGAGGCAGAGCCCCCTAGTTACAGAAAAAAAATTCTAACAAATAGCGAAATTATTTCTTGTCTTGTAGTTTAGGAAACATCGATGTCAACTTTGTTTGCTTCAATTTTTTTGACCGCTTTTTAACAAGTTTTTCTTGTATTTTATACAAATGAAGGATGGGTATTTCGAAAATACAGTCTTGTTTCTCTAAAACGTATATCAATTCTCCAGTCAAATTTATGCATTTTTCTTCTGCCAGTTGTTCATCCTCGTCTTCTGAGCTGCTACTAGCATTATCGGCGGTTCTATTCAGCATAGAATCATCGATCTCGCTGTCCGTTAAATTGTTCATTGTTGATTCATTTTCGTCAATGCTTAGCCAATCATCCATATCCGTTTCTTCGAAACTTAATGCATTTTCAGATTTTGCGTGTTCAGTCAGTTCATAAATAGCAGTCTTTTCACGGCAGATTTGTAACCATGAAAATTCATCCTCATCATTGATGGTGCCGTTGCCGAAAATTCGTTCCAGCCATATATTGTGCCATGCATTTGCCGAAGTTGTTCTCGTTGCTAAGCAACAATGCGGCTCCTAGAAAATTTGTTCAGGAAATAATTGCTTCTGACAAACGTCAAAAAAAAAAAAAAAAATATATATTTTTTTTTTACATTTTAACTTTCGATCTTGAAGTTTTTATTTCATAAAAAATTGCTATTTTTCTTCTCCCATAATTTGAAAATATAAAAGAAAAGGGAAGAGAAAAGATTGTTTTGATGCAGGATTTTTTGAAGTTGCTGGATTTCTGAATGCCGGATTTTTGAAGTCGCACTGTATCTCCATTTTAGACAGGTTTTCGTCTTAACGTGTAAAGTTGAATTATTTAAATTATGGAAAATTTTCGTTTGTAGAAGGATTCCGCTAAAAACAGTTCTGTTCTCACAGTTTTTGTGTATTAAAGGAACCACATCAAGGAACTAGGTGCACATAATGCACTTAACTTAGTGGTGAACATAAGCGCTTAAGTTAAATAATGCTATAAAAAGTGATAAAATATCTTTATTAAGATTATATTATATAATTAATATATTAAGTATAATAATATAATTCTGTACCTTGGACCAAAAAGGGCCAATGTCCAAAATTGAGAAATTTGAGTTAAATGCATGAATGAATTCAGGATGCGATATAAAGTAATTGTTAAAAGAGCCAAAGTGCTCCCAATATTAAATCATTGAAAACAAAATATTTTGTCGAGGCCAATGTTACTTACTGTTAATGTAAAAATGGCCAATTTAAAATGTAAAAAAAAAAAAAAAAAAAAAATCAATGTAACATTACATTGTAGTGAGAAAAACATTACTGAATTGAAAAACACAATTTTGAAAAATTATAGTACAGAAATCGTAGCAAGATTCTTAAAATTCCTCAAACTTAAATTGGGTTTCCTGCCATTTGAGAAAAATGGACATTAGCCCTTTTTGTTCCAAGGTACAGAATTATTAATTATATTAATTATATTATATTAATAGCCAATTTAATTTCAATTTATTTTTATGTTTGCCTTATGTTTTTCATTATGCATGATGTCTCGTGACATTGTTTACTATGTTATTCTTTTTAAATTATGTGAAAATACATTCTATCATGAATGATTTTGAAAATGTCGCCTTTTGTGCGATGAAACGATCGTCAACCTTAATAAAGATGTTTTACCACTTTTTTTAGCATTATTTAACTTAATCTGTTTATAAGTGATTATTATACATGTTGTCATAAACGCTTCTTCAAAATTTTTGTAGTATAATTTTTTGATTATTTATTATATCTATTTAATATTATATAACATTTAGGTTCAGGATAATTGTTAAAAATATCTTTTTAGTGGCTCTATATTTAACATTTTACAATTTTTAAAAGGAAAAAAATATGATTTTCTCGCTAGTAATTTTATATTTACATCTTTTTCTTTAAACTTAAATTTACACTATGTGCAAAACTACTTAAAAAATGACAATATTTAAAAAAGATGTTAAATTACTTTAATACCTTAGTACTTTCAACTATAAAAACATAGTCTTCGTCAGAGGAATACAAGAAATATTATTGTTATTAACGTCTAATTTTCAAAATCCACGTAGATGATGACGAAAGGAGTGAAAGTGGAAGTCAATTTTTAGATCCGGGAAACAATGGGAAAATAAAACATGGATATAGGAAAGTGAAATATTACTCGTTTTATGATACTTTAAGCAAACTGAGCCAAATTCTGGGTATATTGTAGGATAAAACACCATTACAAACGGTATTTTCTTTAATAATAATTTCTATTGATTCGCGGATGATTAAATCATGATAATTCTTTGAGGGATATATAATTTTTGCGTCTTCGAAATTAACTTGTATATTCTGCTTCTGGTTAAGTCTTGACAGAGCTGTTGTAAGTCGGTTGTACTTTAAATCTCTCAAATGTCCTTTAATACGAACTTTAAGTTTACGCGAAGTCATTCCTTATGCATTCGAGATAAATATTTTCAGCTTTCTATTTATTTATTTACTGATATTTTTCTTTGTTTTCTATTTTATCTGTATAACTATTTATTTTATCATACTGTTTCAAAGGACAAGAAATGGCCATTCAGTAATGGGTATTATCTTTAACCCTTTCGGGATGGGTGATGCATATATGCATCGTCAAAAGGTGCATGTGAATTTGTTTTTGGCACCAGTAATAAATAAATGTAATATTTGTCTTTTTTAATTATTCTTTGGTATTTTACAAATAAAGAGAACTGTTTAAAAAAAGCGGTGCATTTCAAATAAAATTTATGTAAGGGATGGGTTCAAAAGGGTTTTAAACGATATGAAAGATATTCTTATTAACTTAACAAAGATTTATAAAATACTAGTTGAACAAGTTCTTTAGTTATTAAAATCCTTGTGATGTTAAGTTAACAATAGTTAAACTTGTTTTCAAGTATCGTCACAATAAGATGAAATAATATAAAATATTTATGCAACACCAAATTGGTGTGTCTGTATTTTAATTAATTATCAGATAAAAGAGTCACAAAAGAGGAATTGAAAACGTTTTGTATGAATTTTTCAAGCTCATTTGAATATGAATAAAATATAATTAATTTGTCAGAAATGAGCATAGGTCATAGACTCAAAGTAGTTAATAACTTCACAAAAAAGACGTTTTCAAACTGCAAAAGAATGGAATAGATATAGTTTTATCTACTTACGTATTAGTCTAATGCATTTTAAATAAAGCGTGAAATAACTTTTGAATTCTAATTTGAGGATAATTGTGTGCTTATTGTAAGTATTTTTGAAAACAACAACAGCAAATAGGACAAGTGCGAGTTGCACTCACATTCCAAGGGTCCTAGTTATGCCATATTTACGTAAAGCTTAAGTAAGCACCTAGTTTTATAAAAATGTGCAAAAAATTCCAATACGTTAATTTGGCGCTAGTCCCGATTATGGAAATCTTTGAATTTGTTACGTTGTCAACATATAATTATACTTGAATAATTTTAACACAATTATTCTAATTGGTTAATAAATCACACCAATTGTAATTTTCCAATTGGGTGAAAAAGTGTCCAGGCCAGGATTCGAGCCAGAGACCTTATGGTTGAAGCTGCAAATTCTCTGCCAACTGAATTATCGTGGACGAATCTGTTGGACGCACAATTTACCCAGAAACCCGATTATTAATGATATCTGGTCTGACTTCTGAATCAGTCCAACGGAATAAATCGCAGTTAATGGAAGTGAATTGTATGTTCCATTACCTGCGATTTATTATGTTGAGCTAATTCAGATGTCAGACCAAATGTCGCAATCAATAAGGTTTCTGGTTGCAATGTGTGTCCGTCAAATTTGTCCACGATAGCTCAGTTGGCAGAGAATTGGCAGCTTCAGCCAAAAAATCGCTGGTTCGAATGCTGGCCTGGACACTTTTTCACCCAATTGGAAAATTACAATTGGTGTGATAGAATTATAAATTAATGGTTTTCGGATTTTTTCCCTTACATGTTTTATAAGACCTTCCTTCGTGTCAGATTTCAAGGTTCTAGGTCAACCGTAAGTATCCTGCAGGTTTTACTATGAAAACCTATAGGGTACTTCCGATTGACTTAGAACCTCGAAATTCGGCAAATCGACACAGATTTATAAATTAGCGATTTTCGGATTTTTCCTTTCACATGCACTATAAGACCTTCCTTTGTGCCAAATGTTAAGATTCTAGGTCAATGGGAAGTATCGTATAGGTTTTACTCTCAATGCTAAGTTAATTAAGGGTGTTCTCAAATCCAAAAGGGCAACTTTTTGACATAAGTTTTAATTTATTTTTGTTCGAAAATGCATGAAACTAGCTGGTGTTGTTGTTCAGAAACTATGTCATCGAGCTGTTTTTTCCAATTTTTTGCAAATGCAATAGACCTTTCAGAAAACAGTGTCAAAGTGGACGTTTTGAACCGAGTTTCCGCGCGAACGGAGAAAAAGCACTCAAGAGCGGGCGAAAACCTGTTTGTCACGTGATCAAAATTGCTTTTAACTCAATAGGTAATTGATAGATCAAAAAAAGGAAAAAACAGTTCAATTCCAAATCGCTTCCTTGGCCAGGCTTTCTTAAAAAATGAATTTGTAAATGTGTCAAAACCTTTTGCGCTTGTTGAGCAGAGGCCCACCAGTAGCCGAGAGGTTCTGCTCTCGAAACTGGTAGACGGGAGGTGCTGGGCTCGGTCCCAATCGCGCCCGTCGGCCTAATCGTTCGGAGTTTTCGTGGTTTTCTTCGAACCTTGGACTTCCAAGCATTAATACGGGTTAGGTTCCCTTAGAAAGACCTCACGAAGGGCACTCCCCCCATAAATCCCCCCTATATCCCTCGTGTTGATAATTGGCCGACATAAACACACACACACATAAACACACACTTGTTGAGCAGAGCAGTTGAGAACAAGTTATTAAGCCTTAAGTTATTTTTCAAAATGGATCGTTACGATACAAAGGCCTGAAACCTGGAAAATAATTCAAAATTTTAAGAGGAGGTAAACGTACATCGGTCTGAAAAGTATACTGTCAGAAAAACTCGTCAATATACACCAAATTCTTCCTCATTTTTTAACAAATAATTTCTGTACTCCTAGAAAACATGCTTTATCCGAGAATTCTTCCGGAATGTCTGCAAAAGAGGGAGAAATTCCATTCATTTCTAGCACGCATGCGCTCTATTAATACTAAAATCCGAATTTATTTTAAAAATGAAAAACCATAAAGTCTATAAATTAAAATTTCTAATTTAAAAATAATAATAATAAAAGTTTTCGAATTTAAAAATAAGTAACAATTACTTTTTCATTCATTCAAAAGTACTCACAATTGATTTTTTAAAGGTGAATAAGTTGAATAAAGTTAAATAAAGTTGAATTTATAAAGATGTTTATAAAAAATATATTAGCATTTAAAATATATTTTAAATGAACACATTTGCATACTTTCCTTGTGCTTAAAAAGAAATAAAGAAAAGTATAAAAATAATGCACAATTATTTCCAAATCTCAATAAATAATTAGTACTTTTATTTATAACATGAAGCAATTCCATTCATCTTATGACACGGAGTTGAGAATATCAACTTTATAACAGTCTAATCCCCATAATTTTAGTCTAATGAGCACATTTTTTAAAAAGTACGTATGGCTAAATCTAACAAATATATTAAAATAGATATTTTATTTTTAATTATATCAATGGCGGATCTAAGGGGGGGGCGAAGGGGCGATCGCCCCCCCCTTGGGCTAATAAAGGGTTTGTAAAACGACATTATGCATCCTCACGGGAAATGACTTGGGGCGGAGCTCGAGCCCGGCGCGACCCGACCCGGGTCGCGCCACTTTAAATCCACGGGACTCAGACTGTGTCAGGTCTTTTCTCTTTTAGAGGCGGGTCGTGCCCTGATCTTAATTTTTTCTGCAGATTCGGGTCGGACCAGACTTCTTTTTCCTCCAGATTGAACCTGGCCTGGATTTCATTTTCCTAAAGGTCTGCAATGGCCAAAAGTTACAGGTCGGGGCTCGGCCCGGAATAAAAGCTAAACATTCGGTCCGTGTCAGCCCGTAGGATAAGCATTATTGGCCTGACCACGACCCGAGTACTCCTCTAAATTCTTCCTCCCGAGCCCAAGTTGGTCCGACCCGACCCGAGTCACGCCAGTTTAAATCCACGAGACTCGGGCTGGTTCAGGTCTTTTCTCTTTTAGAACCGGGTCGTGCCCTGATCTTAATTTTTTCTGCAGATTCGGGTCGGGACAGACTTTTTTTCCTCCAGATCGAGCCTGACCTGGATTTCATTTGTCCTAGAGGTCTGCACTGGCCAAAATTTCCAGGTCGGGGCTCGGCCCGGAATAAAAGCTAAACATTCGGTCCGGGTTAGCCCGTATGATAAGCATTATTGGTCCGACCATGACTCGTGCACTCCTCTAAATTCTTCCTCCCGAGCCCAAGTTAGTCCGACCCGACCCGGGTCGTGCCAGTTTAAATCCACGAGACTCTGGCTGGGTCAGATCTTTTCTCTTTTATAGTCGGGTCGTGCCCTGATCTTAATTTTTTCTGCAGATTCGGGTCGGGCCAGATTTCTTTTTCCTCGAGATCGAGCCTGGCCTGGACTTCATTTTTCCTAGAGGTCTGCACTGGCCAAAATTTACAGGTCGGGGCTCGGCCCGGAATAAAAGCCGGAATAAAAGCTTCGGTCCGTGTCAGCCCGTAATGATAAGCATTATTGGCCCGGCCATGACCCGTGCACCCCTCCGAATTCTTCCTTCCGAGCCCAAGTTGGTCCGACCCGACCCGAGCAATAATGACCCGGCCAGTCTGCAATCTTACTTATTTGTCATTCGTAAAAATTATATTTGTTTTGTACATTTGTTTAGCGAAATCTTTAGAAATTTAATTTGATTTGATAAGTTACAGAGATGCATTTTTTTTAAATTTACTTTTTTGCTTTGTAGAGCTCTAAGTCATATTTTTACGTAGTGTTTACGTATATAATTGCCTAAATAGTCATCGTTATAGTCATTAATATTGTCGTTTTTCTGTATTCATGAAGTTCGAACATAATCTGAAAATATGAGCATAAGGAAGTCTACTTTATGAATAATTTTAATTGCAAAATGCAGGCAGGGCTGCAGTTGATTTTTTAGCTTTTATACCGGGCGGGGCCAATAGTTTAATTTTTTTATGTAGGTTGGACCTGGGCTTAGGCCTGATAACTTTAGCCCAGATAAACCTCTAACTGACATATTGAAGCCAGCTTAACTTTTTTTTAAATGCTTAATTTCAGCCATCATCCCATAACTACTGAATATACCAGGTGTCCTATAATGGACTGGCTGATTTTAAAATTCAATAAATTGCAAATGGTGACAGATATTAAAAAAATACTTGCAGGAGGGTTATAGATGTCGGAAACAGCGGTGATTATGTTCCAAATTTTCCGGAAATTTAACCCTTTCGCTGCGCAACCCGCGATTTCCTCGGCCAACGTAAAAGTGACAAAATTTGCGCAACCCGCAATTTCCGCTGCAAATCTTTTTTTTTTTTATGATCTAATTCTATTAAAAAAAAACTCTTTCACAAAGATTTCGGACATATTTTAACTCTAAAATATATGCAGATTTTAAATGTGTAGTAAAATAAATGCGCAATTTTTAATTCTCTTTGATTAAAAAAAAAAAAAAAAAAAAAAAAAAAATACACAGCGAGAGGGTTAAAGCATTCGGTTCCGAAAATTAAAACAAAATCGCCAATCAGAAAAATCGGACATAAAAATAATCACGAATTTTGACAAATGGGCTCCATAAAAAATCTTTTTCGTCAATCGTTCGCAGAAAATATCTTCAATTTCTCCAAAGAATCACGAAAAAAATGCGAATTAGGTCAAAGAACGCGCAAAAAACGTGAATTTGGTCAGAGGGTCACAGAAAAAAGGCGAAATTTTTCAAATGATCGCGGAAACCGCGAATTTCGTCAAAGGGCAGTAGAAAACTCAAATTTTGTCAAAAGATCGCGGAGAAAACGCAATTTTTTTAAAATAGCCACGTAAAAACGCAAATTTCCTCAAAGGATCGTGAAAAAAATGTAGGGGGGGGGGGATAGGGGAGGGTTGATACATTGACAATTTTTCTCAACAAATGGCATTAACAGCAATTGTAACAGATGTAAAGGCTTCTTTTATTAGCAGAGGCCATCATTAGCTGGACTTAGCAGTGAAGAACTGACAACGTTTTTTTTTTCTTAATTTTTGAAGATTTTTTGAATGTCAAAATTTCTATTATGTAAATTATTTTAAATGCTGATTTTTTTTTATATCTCTTATTACAGTGAAAATAATATCTTGTAATTACTTTTTATTTGTAAAGCACATTGTTAGGGTGAATTTTACTAGAAAGCAGATTGGCATTTTGCAACTGCATTTATACAAAGTGATTGAAAATCCAATAAGGCATGATAGGGGAAAATGATACATTACTGCTGGGGAGTAATGATACACTTGTATGTTTGAAATTTATTAGTTTTTTTAACTTTTAAACTAATATAGGACTGTAATATTCATCATTGTTTTATAGCAAGAACTACTGAAATTGGTAAGGAAGAACAAAAAGACTATTCATAGACATTATGTAGGTTACATAGAAAAGCAGTGCGATGATAGATGGTTGATCTATGAGGGTTGATAGGCGCTTTGATCGTCATGTAGAAGGAAAAAAGTTTAAATGGCCTGAAAGGGAAAATGTTTCTATAATTGACGAAGGTCAAATTGAAAAAATAATAAATCTACCCGATTTTACTTATCAAAATGATAGCGTTATTAGTTTTACTTTTAACCATTTCAGGGATGGTGGTATGTTTATGAAACTACTTAAGTTTAATTCCCAAATACCACATTGGCACCAGCATTTTAGTAAAATATTTTCCATTTACTATGAAAGTTATATATTTCCCTTTTGTTATTTCTAATTAAATTTGTTGGTAAATTCCGGTGCCATTCATTTATTCAACACTTTAGCATTGAAAATGTTTTGCCCCTGAAAGGGTTAAAGGAATCTTAAATGTGCTAAATTTATGTTAAATAGTTTGCAAATCAGCAATGTTCACTTCATTTTTCCTTACAGCTAGATCTCTAGGGGTTTTTTTCATTATTTAATTTCTAAAATGTGTGTTAATAGGATTGTTTAAATAATAGCAACAGTTTAAATATTTTTGTAAAAAACATTTCTGAAACAAAACTATGTCAATGTCATTTCGTTTTAAATTTTATTTAAATATTCCAAGATTTATCATAAAAAATTGTATGACGCATAAATTGAATTGTCTGCATTTTTTTTTTCAATTTACATAACAATGTATCAAACCTCCCTTGCTAGTGTATCAATCCTCCCCAGTAATGGGGAGATTTTATACAGTAGTAACCATTCAAAATAATTGGGATATATTTTTTGAATGACTATTTTTTAAATCCATAATATTTTTAACAAATGAATAAAAAGTCACTTTATAAGAAAACATGAAAAATTCGTTTAAAAATAGATTTCTAAGGGTTGTAAAAAATTAGTAAAAAAAAAAGTGTATCATACCTCCCCTACCTCCCTACATTTTATCAAATAATCGAGAATTTCGTCGTGTAAAAAACGCGGATTCCTTCAAATAATCTCGGAAAAAAGCGAATTTATTCAAATGATCGCTTTAAAAACGTGAACTTTATCAAAGGATCGCTGAAAAAACGCGAATTTTGTCGAAGGGTCGCGGAAAAAAACGCGAATTATATCAAAGGGCTCCAAAATTACACTAATTTCGTTAAAGGGTTGCGGAAGAAACGCAAATGTCGTCAAAGGGTCGAAGAAGTGCAAATTTCATCAAAGAGTCGTGGAAAAAATACAGTGGTCTCTTTAGAAAACAGCACACATACATACATCTATGTTTATTATTATAGGTAAAGTTTTGAACCTGAATTAATATACTGAACTAACTTTGAAAAAAAAACCCAACAGGTTAACCCAAACCCAGTTTCAGGAATCTACACTCAGCCTGAAATAGATCCGAATCGAAAGCAGCTAACCCGACCTGCAACACAAAATAATTAGTACCCGGAGGGAATCCCGCCCATCTACTGTAACCTTTCATAAAATTTGCTTTGAATTTCAGATTTTTTTTTTTTTTACTCAAAATTACCCCTGATCAGGAGTTTTTTTTAAACTGCGATTCTTTATTTTAGTTTAAAATAGCAACGATAGATGGCGCTGGAAGCAATACGCGTACAATCGGTTCCCGGAGGAGGTAGGCCGGAAATCGGGCCCCGATTTAACTACTATTGTTTGCAGCGCCATCTATCGCTGCTATTGTAAAGTAAAATCAAGAATCGCAGTAAAATATCTTTTGACGTCTTAGATAACCCTCCTGCAAGATTTTTTTTTAAATTACTGTCACCATTTGCAAGTTACTGAATTTAAAATTCGTCAGTCCATTTTAGTACACCCGGTATGTTTATTAACAAATTTCAAAGCATTCTTTACTGAATTACAACTGATCTTAGATATAAAGAGACAAGCAGTCTTATGCCAACTTAGTATTTTTGACATAATCCTGAAGATTAGTATTCCTAAATAATTATTTGGTCGTGTCCGTTATGGATTTTTTACAGTATGTAGTTTTTATCTTAAAAAATAGTTAGACTTTCTTTGCAAAAATCGGGTCAATCGAACCCTTCTCGCAAGAGTGAAAACCCAATCCGAAACTGACCCAAACCCGAAATAATGTATGTCAATCTGCTCCAAAGCCAACGTGTTAGGCGCAGCTAAAAAGTAGAAGTCAACCCGAACCGCAGCAGAAAAGTAGAAGTTAACCGGGTACAAACCCGATCCACAGCAAAAAAGTAGAAGTTAAACCGACCCGCAGCAAAAAGTAGAAGTGGACCAGACCCAAACTTGACCCACAGCAAAAAAGTAGAAGTTAACCCGACCAGCAGCAAAAAATAGAAGTTAACCGGATCCAAACTTGACCCACAGCAAAAAAGTATAAGTTAACCCGACCAGCAGCAAAAAATAGAAGTCAACCGGACCCAAACCCGACCCGCAGTAAAACGTAGAAGTAACACGACCCGCAGCAAAATAGTAGAAGTTAACCAGACCCAAACGCGACCCACAGCAAAAAAGTAGAAGTTAACCGGACCCAAACCCGACCCGCAGCAAAAAGTAGAAATAACACGACCCGCAGTGAAAAAATTAGCCCCGACCAGTGCATCAGATTGACGTTTGCAAATTTCTAAAATCGCCCCCCCCTTGAGGACTCTCCAGATCCGCCCTTGAATTATATTCTTTAAATTGTTGGATCAGCCACGGAGTTGATGTTATAAAAACTTAACCTTACGTTTTTAATTTATAAAAGGTGCTTTGTGAAAATACAACAGCAGCTATCCACCTAGTTGTTGAAACAATAGCAATATGACACACTTCTTCTTCAACTAAACAGAAAACAAAAGCTACAGTTCTGCCACCTATAGGTTTTTATGTTAATTATAACATAGAAACGGAATTGATACAACAATCTGGCTACAGATGTTCAGACACAGATTTGACACAAAAAATATTTCGCTCTTCATAAGAAGCTCACTGTCTCTCCTATGCAAAGTAAAAAGAAAAAAAAATAAATCTAAGGTGAAGTGCGGAAAAGAATGTGTTTTATTTATGAACCTGGGAACCCTGTTTTATTTATGAACCTCCATGAACCTGGGTCCTCGGAGTTAATATTTACATACTTCAAAATTAAATTAAAAAATAATGAGTGATTAAAATCATGATTTTATGCATGGAATAAATACCTCTAATAATATTTCTGCTATTGCATGCAAAAATATTACAAAATGTTACAAAAATTTACGCTGTTGCTTGCAATGAACTCTGGTTATAACAATTGTCTTAGTTTTGGAGAATGATCTTCCAACGACTTGGCTATAGGCCAAAACATCCATTACGAAAATTTAACTGGAACATTTCCGTTTGTCCGTCCTCGAAGCTGGTAGACGGAAGGTGCTGGGTACCCAATCGCGCCCGTCCGCCTAATTGTTCGGAGTTTTCGTGATTTTCTTCAAAACTTGGATTTCCAAGCGTAAATACGGGTTAGGGTTCCCTTAGAAAGACCCCCACGGAGGGCACTCCCCCCTCGGGCCTATATCCCTCGAGTAGATAATTGGCCGTCGTCAAAAATCAACCCAACCCAACCCTTTTGTCCATCTTGGAAGTAATATTTCCATTTTTAACATTCTATGACTGAAGAAAAAGATGAAATTTTCCGTTTAATATAGAAAAAAATACGATTTGCACAAAAAAAAAAAAAAAAAAATCCTTTAAAAGACAAAATGTCACATAAAATCAGCCGTATACGTGCACATCTATCTATATATACATATATATATATATATAGAGAGAAAGAGAATAAAAAAGTTTTTTTTTTTTTTTTTTTTTTTTTTCTTTTTCTTCAGTGTGTGCGCATTACCTGCGCCATGTAGCTTATCAAACCCTTCTGAAATAAATAAAATAATTTTTTTTCCAAAAACATATTGCATTTAAGTAGCCATGAACCTATTTTTAATAAAACTGAACGAAATTTGATAAAATGGTGGCCGTTTGAGAAAAAGTGTAATTTTTTTTCGTTCTTTTTTCTCTAAATTCAACGTGGCTTGAAAAAAATGTTATATTTTTTTGATACGAAAGGCTAGTAGCCCACAAAAATAAATAATCTTAATTTTACAAACACAAAAAATTGATTGGCTAATCAATTTAAACATTTTATTACACGACATGCTGAAAAGTCGTTTCAAGAAAAACGTATTTAAGATTTTACTACCTTGTTAAAAGTCTGCTGCAAGCAGTACAGTCCTTCGACCGTTTTGCAAGTAACGATTGTCACACCAGTGGCTGAGAGGTTCGGCTCTCGAAGCTGATAGACGGAAGGTGCTGGGTTTGAATCCAATCGCACCCGTCGGCCTAACCGTTCGGAGCTTTCGTGGTTTTCTTCGAACCTAGGGAAACATTGCGTAAATACGGGTTAGGTACCCTTAGAAAGACCCCCACGGAGGGCACACCCCCTAGGGCAGGGTTGGCGAACCCTTTTATAGTCGCGTGCCAATTTTCTTTCAAAAAATATTTTACTTGATCCTGACGTGCCAACTGAAAAAGAAATTTAGTGGATTGAAATATAATGAATCAAACTACTTGAAAATTACTTATTAGGATATTTTCTAAAATGAGTAACATATATGCAAGTATTACACAGCAATAATTATAGAAACAATTATATTTTAGAAATTAATTAAAAACTAAATGTGATTAATTGTTGTATCTTGGATGAAAAATAATTAATATCATGCTCATGTTCAGTTAATTTCAACAGAATGCAGACTAAATGACTTTATATGGCAACCACTCTCTATTTGATATTTTATATTCTAAATTTGCGAAAATGATGAATTTGCGAAAATGACAGATATAAATGGTAAGAAAAAATTATTAAAATTGAAAAAAAAAGACAGTTTATTTAAATAATTCTTAAATTAATTCAAGTTGCCATAATTTACCATCGGTAATATTCTTTCCTTTTTGGTAGTTTTCAAATATTTTCTTTATTTGATAAATCTTCGAAACCATATTGAATAAGATTAATATTATTCAGTTTGCAATTAATCGAATTTAGAATCTAACCAAGTTCGTGTATTTTGTGTAAAATCGCTGTATCCTCATTTAGAGACTTAATCAACGCCGCGTCGTGCCAAAATTATTCTTTGGCGTGCCGAAAGTGGTACGCGTGCCATAGGTTCGCCGACCCTGCCCTAGGGTTTATATTCCAAGGGCAGATAGTTGGCCGTCATAAAACAACATCAAATAACGATTATATGAACATATTATGAAGGTGTTATTAACCAAATTATGGTAAGTTTCAATTAAAATTACGGTTAAATAACTGTTATTTATAAAAATAATCGAACTACTGGACAATTTGCTACGAATTTTTAAAAGTGTGAAGACAGAAAGAGTATAAAATGTTTTGGTTAATCTTTTATATTATCTTATATTTCATCTTACAGTTAGAACGCAATTTTTAGATTTATATCTGCGAAGCATGTGAGCAGCTGTCTGCTGCCAGGTACCGTGTATACTGTTTTTCAAACGGTTCGTACTTGCTTTCAGTTAACCCTTTAAAGACTGATGTTATGTTTTCGCAACATTATTTTTGCGATTTTTTTTAAATTTTACTGTGAATATTTTTTCAACAAATTTATTATCACATATTGAATATATATGGCTTATTTTCAAGAAAAAAAAATTGTTAATTGATTCGAGTTGTAAAGAATTAGAAATGTGGGTGAAACAGTACGAAATGTTTTGAAAATTTTCGATTGATAAATTTCGGATTGTGGTCATAGATGAACTTAAAGAAGGAAGTAAAATTTAGCAATTCAAGATATGGATATAGTAGCTAAAAATATGTAGTGAATGCAATGTGCCGCTACATAGAAAATGCTTTAAAACTTTTCTATTGGCAAATGTACTGACGTTGTGTTTGCACAACATTATCACATCTCACATAAAAAAAAAATATCGCTTTTTAGGTTCGTTCGTAATTATATAAATACGTTGCACCTATAGTCGTCGTTCAGTCCGTCTGTCCGTCCGCATGTAACAGAGAAAAAACTACCCAACTGAATGGTTTGAAAATTTAAATATATGATTGTTTCAAAATTTTGTCGAGCCATTTCAAATTTTTTGAAAATCGGATGTATAGTTTAATTACAGGGACAATCAAAAGTTTTTCTTTACATTACGGCCAATGGGAAAAATTATTGCAAGTGCATTTTAATAATGTTACAGGCTTCCGAATGGTCTGAAATTTTAAATATATAATTCTTGTAAAATTTTGTCGAGCCATTTCAAATTTTATGAAAATCGGATGTATAGTTTAATGACAGGGACAGTCCAAATTTTTCCGTTACATTACGGGGAATGGGAAAAAAAAAATTATTGCAAGTGCATTTTAATGATGTTACAGACTATGCACTTATGAAGTGCAAAACAATATACATTCAGTACAATATGAGGTGCAAAAAATAATTATAAAACTAGTTATAGTACGAACGCACCTCATTTGCCACGTTTGACGAGCAATTTCCAACTTGTTTTTTTTTTCTCTTAATCAGTCATCAACGTGTATGAAATAAAATTTTAACTCATTTATGCAAAGTATAAGTAGTCTCAAGTATAAGCAGTCCTTAATGGCTTAACTATAATTTAAGTAGTTCGAGTTTTCTCTAAGCGTTCCAGGGGCTTATTTCAAACTCTATAGGGATTCAAAAAATGCAAACAGTAAAGAAAATAGATTTTTTTTTTCCATGAACGGTAAAGTCACCTTAATCGTAATAAACACCTTAAATACTCATTTCACGTATTTGTTTTTTTATTTTTTCATATTTAGCGGCAACAGTAAAAAAAAAAAGCTTAGAAATTAAAAAATAATTATTTTTTAATCATAACTCTAAATAGTTATAAAAAGGTCCTATTTATAATATCGTGGATTGCTTATTATAGTGTTATATATTGATTTTAAATTACTCTTATACTGTAGATAAAGCACTAGGATTTAAGGACAATAAGTTACAACAAATGCATTATGAAGGTTATAATGAGATAACATATTGATTATTGAATTTAAGTTAGTAAACCATTCATGGCTTATCAAGCAGCTGAAAATACGTTTTAAAATTTTATACTTAAATGTTTGGTAAACTTCAGTAATTTGCTGCAAGTAAATTTCATACAATGCATAATATTTCAAAATGCATACTTTTTGTTTTTAATTCTATTCATTAATTAAACATTTTACAAACATTTTTAGTTCATTATTTATATGTTTAACAATTTATGCATTTTTATTTATCCATCTTGAATGTATAGAAATTCCAATATAAGGATGTAAAAAGAACAAAAAATTTCAAATTGTACGTCAAACGGGGCAAATGAGGTACGTTCGCACTATAACTAGTTTTATAAATACTCAGATCTTGGTGCAATAGCTGTTGCACTCTTATGTCAAAAAGGCATGAATACGAAATTTATTACGATTATAGATATTAAGTTCCGTAATACGGAAATATTAGGACTCCATCATCAATAGGACGTCATCTCCATGACAATCTAGAATCATTACCTACCATGGGATATCATTGAATTAATTGCGTATGATAGGATTTAATAGAATAATCACCATGACAACCTAGAAATATTACCTATCATTAGAAAGTAAGTATTAAACATTAAAAGGTAAGTTTATTTCTATTTTGTGTATCAAGGATCCAAATAAGTAAGTCATAATCTTAGCTTGTAGACTTCTTTTAAATACGTATTTTTTTTTAAATTGCGAAATTATATGTTCAAGCCTATTTTTTATGCATGTTATCATTGAATTAATGGGATATCATTGAATTAATTAGGTATGATAGAATTTAAAAGAATGAAGAAAACTTTTATTAATGTCTTTTTAAGTTTAGATTCGATTTTCATAAAATTTGAGATGACTCGACAAAATTCTGCGACGATTACATACATTAAAATTCAAACCATTCGATTGGGTAGTTTTTGCGCTGTTATATGCGGACAGACGGACAGACAGAGAGACAGACAGAAAGATGAAAGACCAGATGACGACTATAGGTGCTACGTATTTATATAATTACGAAGGCACCTAAAAAGGAGTTATTGATAAGAATTAGTACAAAAATTTTTATCATAATAAAATATATACTACAAGCATTATTAAATTTTCAATGAAATTTTTTATGAAGTAATAAATACAACAGATATCTATATTGTGTCCGTCCGTATACGCTGACGTCATTTTGATGGTGGCAACAGCAGTCGATAAAATTAAACTTTTTCTGCATTTTTTAAAAGCGCTAAATATCGCACATTTTCAGTTTTTTCACCGTCGAATAGGGGAAAAAATGTACTTTCAAACACGATTTGTATGAGAACTGTATCGCAATTTGTTTGAAAACTGCATCGGTATTTACTCATTTTTTATTGTTTTTAAACCAATTTTAAAACATAATTGTTTTCTACCTCTGTGGCGCTGCAGACAATTACGAAAGATAAATCCGTTTGTACTTAAATTAATATAAGTAGCTCAGTATTTGTTTCCGACTAATATTACACAATGAAGTTAAAACATTGATCAAATAATAAGTAAAACTATAAAATATAAATAAAACAAAAATTTAGGACATGTAATCAAACTACGTGCTTAAACCACTGAAATGAACAGAATCGAAAAGGCTGATTGTAAATAGTGATCTTCGACGATTTATACGACTGTTAACTCCCGCCGCGAAACCTTCTGCTCTCGAAGCTGGTAGATGGGAGGTGCTGGGGTCGATCCCAATCGCGCCCATCGGCCTAATAGTTCGGAGTTCTCGTGGTTTCCTTCGAACCTTGGTTTTCCAAGCGTAAATACGGGTTAGATTCCCTTAGAAAGACCCCCACGGAGGGCACCCCCCCTTTTAGGCCTATATCCCTCGTTCTGATAATTGGCCGTCATAAACACAACCAACCAAACTGCCGCGAAACCAATACGAAAGTGTCGTTTTTAATAAATTACAAAATTTTATTTGGACACATTATTGCTATTTTTCATATAAATATGATTTTTGATATTTTTAGTGGGTATTCTAAAAAAAAAAAAAAATACAGGGTGCCCACTTTAAAGTTGTTTACAGACGAAATTATTTTTTTTATAAAGTTATAAAATTTTGTGAAAAACATTATAAGGGGATAGGAAATTGTTTAAACAAAAAAAAGTTCAAAATTTCACCATCAGAGGTATTTTTTAATAAATTACACATTTAGCATGACGATAGTTTAGAAATTTTATTTATTAACTTAACCTGATTCTAAAGACATCATTTCACGACATGTTCCTAGCATTTCCCAGAACACACTGAGGTCAAACAAATTCCCATACCTTTATTATGTCCTCCACAAAATTTCACAACATTCTGGACAATAATTTCGTCCGTAGACAACTTTAAAATAGGGTCGTTTAATTATGGACACTCTGTAAATAAAATTTCTAAACTATCGTAATGCTAAATGCGTAATTTATTAAAATAGCCCTCTTTCGGCAAAATTTTGAGCTATATATATATATATATTGTTTAAACAAATCCCATCTTCTTATTATGTCTTTAACAAAATTTCAGAACTTTATGAACAATAGTTCTGTCTGTAGACAATTTTAAAGTAGGTCGTTTAATTATGGACATCCTTTATATTAACCCTCTAGTGCGCAGCTTATGCAAACAACAGTGTTTTGAATTTAACACTAGAACCGCCGGAAATTTTACTTAAATGTTATAAAAATATTTTGCACCAGAATTTTTATTAAAAACTACCTAACTTATTTATTTAACTTATTTCTCCTTGGTACACTTCATTAGATCTCGTGAGGGTGGGCCTCCGGATCTCGTCCAATCGGATTTCTCCTGCTTTTTGCTGTTTTACTTTTCCTCTCAAGCGCAGAAATTTCTCTGCAGTTAAACTTTTTACCCGACTGAAAAGAAGGGTTATGTGTTTCACGCGTATCTGTGTATGTGGATTTCTTTATACCCTCGAAACATCCCAACGGCTGGATGGATTTTAATGAATAAGGTCTCTATCAATTCGTCTTAACGGCCCGATGGTTAATGGCTAGGTTTTGTTTTTATAAATTCAAAATGGCGGCCGTAAAATACAAAATGGCGGTAGAGACGAAAAAAAAAATTACGAACCCTATTGAGTGGCATATCATTGGATAGGTCTTTCAAAATGAAGACTATGTTTCATTGACTATTTTACAGTCAGAAGCAACGTTAAAATATTATACAACTTGGAAGTTTTGTAGGTAGGATCTCTAGCTTTACTGCAACTCTAACCATCATCGACATCTATAGACCTCATCAAAACAGTGTTTATAGATAGGAACTAACAAGTAAACACAACTTTAAAGCCATGAATACAAGTACATAAAAAAATAGGTAAGTAATATAAACAAGTAATATAAAAAAAAAATATTTTAAGTCAATTACTACTTAGGTTAATAAGAGAATTTTTTCTTCTCCCATTATTCATTCCTTTTGAATGGCGCTTAAAATGCCTTGATCAAGAAGAGGGCTCTCTCGATTATTGAAAATTAATTAATTTAATTTAATTAATGAATTAATATTTGAAAAAAAACTGGATTAACATCAAGTGTCATTCACTACAAGTTTTAAAAAAATATTTGAGCTTGATTGGATGAATAGTAAGTATTTTATTAACGATTGAAAATTTGAACAAGATATATACAGTGTGTCCACCTATAACCTGACCGACCTTTATTTTCACAACCGTTGGTCCTAGATGCATACTTCCAATTACAAAAATGGTTTAAATAAGGTAAAGAATTATTTTTAAAGCGATTTGTGTCAAGAAAAACATTTATTTAAAAATTACGAAATTTAAATTTTTATACGGTCCCCCGGTCCTATAAGTGATATTTAGTAAAAATTTACTGTGACACTAACAAGTAAGACAGAAAAAGTCCCATTCATCTAACATTGAAATTGACCGAGTTATGAAACTCTGAAATGCATGAGTTATACCATTTTTTGGCATATCAAAACAGATGATTTCGACCATGCTTTCAGGGGTCGTATATAAAGTACTTAAACTTATTTCAAGATATCTGCGGTTTGAAAGAAATCGTACAACTATTACGATTGAACCAACTTTATTAGTTAAGTTTCAGATTAGTTAAAATAATTGTATTTTAACATATGTTGTATTTTGTAAGGATTTGAGGCTATGATTTCTTTTAACAAAAATTATGTTATTTTCATAAGGTTTTATTTAACTTGCAACGATCGTCTTTCCAGTTTAAAATTTGTACTCAAACTTTAACTGACTTTCAAATGTCCGATCAAAGTTAAAATTTTACATACTGACTTAAATCCGATTACAATGTAATTTTATTATGATTTTCGACGCTTGCCATCTTATACATACTTATATTAGAGAATAATACAAAAAAATTCGGATAGATTACCGTCAACAAGTTTAAGAAATGGTTTTAGATTAGATAACATAAACCTGCGATGGCTGTGTTTTTTAACTTTTATAATTACTTTTATGTATTTTTTAACGCTAAATAAAAAAATCACCTTCACTTTTAACCATCACGTCAGAATTTTTCGCAAATCGTAAATTTCAAGGTTAAAAAATAGCAAAAAAATCTGATACTATAAAATAGATGTAAGACTTTTTTATTCAGTTTAATTTTATTTAATTCAATAATTTATTCAATTTTGTGGCTTATACTGGGTTTCTTACAGCTAAACAGCTCAGGGGTCCGATGAGGTTGGGAGGGGAGGATGGATCAATTTTAACTTTGAGCTTTTTAACTTTGAAGTTTGCGATTTGACAAAAATCCTGACGTGATGGTTTAAAATGAAGGTCATTTTCGGATTCAGCGTTGAAAAATACATGTGAATCAATTTGCAAAAGCTAAAAAACATGACACAACCCAAAATTTTAAAGACGGTATAATCTAACAGCATTTTAAAATATGTATCATTTTTGTAAAGAATTGAGGCTGTTGTTTTTCATCCTTTTATTTAACAAAAATTCTGTTATTCTTATTCTCTTATATGTTCTGTACAAATTGTATATTTTGCACTAATATGTCAGAATGATTAAGGATTTCAAATTTATATTGCAAAGCTGATTTTATTCTCAACCATTTCTTTAATATATCTGACGAAATTATATTTTTACTAAATTTGTGAATGACCCCTTATTTGCAGCAAAAAATATGCTCCAACTTCAAATAGCTATTACTCGGTCAATTTTAATCGTAGAATAACGGGACTTTTTTTGCCTTACTTGTCAGTGTAACAGAAAAATTTTACTAAATATAACTTATAGGACCGGGGGACCGTATAAAAATTTAGATTTTGTAATTCTTCGCTAAATTGTTTTTTCGCTTCAAACTTTTTCTATCTTAACTCTATACCTAATTTTGACCATTTTTGTAATTGGAAGTATGCATCTAGGACCAACGGTTACGAAAATAAAGGTCGGTCAGTTTCGTGGACACACTGTATAGCGAGAGTGTGAGCTAATAGTAGGAATTGAAAAAAAAAATAGCTTCACATTGATGAGAAATAACTAATTAGTTCGCTTATTACGCAGTCGGGTTTTTTGATTTTTTTAAATTTAATTGTTTATTTCCTCGTACGAACTCACACCAGAAAATTAAAATAGAAATATCTGCTTCAATTAATAACAGATATTCCGTATATAAATAAAGCGAAATTAACCATTGAATCTTTCTGGTGTAAAATCAGATTCTCTGAACTACGTAATTTCTAGAACGAATTCTATCATGGGAATTAAAGGGTTAAAGGTTAAGTTTTATAAAATAAATAATTATATAAAATAAGGAATTTGGAGACATACTTATTAAAAATATTTACTAATTCGCAGTATTTTAGCGTAAAACAGCCACACTACAGTGGTTTTTACTTGTATTGCAGATGTGCAACAGAAGAAAAGATATAGGGAAAATGCAGCGTATTATAGGAAAAATGCAGCTCTGATTTTTTGCATTATTTTGCCTGTGTAATAAACCTTTCAGAAAATCATATATAATTTTTTCAAAACAAAATAAAAAATCACGCATTTAAGGGTTAAATGTAAATATCTTATCAATAAAAAAAAAAAAAAAAAAAAGGTTTTCACTTCTATTCTCTAACCCGGGAAGCCCGGATTTATCCCCTTGTTCCAGTAATTACGCAAACATGTAAAATTACATTTAGTTATGTGATATAACTCATTACTTGGGAAAGGAAGAACTTGAGACAAAGTTACGGATCAGTGAAAGATGGGAATGCATGACGAATTAGAACTAATCTAGAAACTAAATTCTTTTATAATGAAAAAGAGATTACAAATACAATTAAAGCAAGAAGAATGCAGTGGCTAGACCACTTAATTAGAGTGACTAATGATATTAAGTTAACGGGAAAGAGGTGTGTTGGAAAGAGCTAGAAAGACATGGTTCGAGGAGTAATTAAAAGACAGACAAAACCAAATTACAAATTATAATTTAAGGGCCAATATTAGAAAAATTTGGCGGGGTGTTGAAAAGGAGGGAAAATTTGTTCATGGATTGTAGTTCTATGGTGCATGCAGTGCTGCTAGTGTGTTATCAATATTTTTAAATTCAGATTGCTTGATTACCACCACTACTTTAAAATAATATAGTTCGCTTTAAAGCTTTATAGTTATCTGTCATTAAATAAAAAAAATATTACTATTGTAAAAAAAAAAAAAAAAAATGGTAATCAAGCAATCTCAAATAGTAATAAAAAAAATCCCTGCCGGTTCGGGCTTCAGGTACAGGTAGATTTTGAAGTTAAGCACTAATTTCACCAACAAAAACTAAATCAAGTTTAGAGATAAACCCAGTTTAACAATTTTATCTGGCCGCTTTTGACGAGTTTTTAATTACATTTTTCTGTAAGAGTTGTTTTTATTAGAATCATGTTAATACGATAATTTTTTCTTCAACCCCGATTTTTTTCATCCCTTGAGAATATTTTTAGTAATATCATCCCTTAGTAGAGTTCATCTTATTAAAAATTTGCTACTACAGAAGTTATAGATAATATTAAGAAGATTTATATAATAAATTTAAACCGCGTGGTCATTATTTCATTAAATGAACCACACACTATATTTTAAATTCTGATGTTCTTTCTATGGAGACACGCGCGCGTTTAATAATGCAACCCTATATACAGCATCTCTGTGGTTTGTCAAAATATTTCACAAAGTCAATGAGGCTTTTTTATCGCTTTAGTGGCGGTTTAATGGAGGTGTGACTTTTTTTCTTCTACCCCCTTTTTTGCCGTAAGAGTTGGTCCTATCAAAAACTTGTCATTACAAAAGTTGTAGATAATATTAAAAAAAATTATAATAAGTTTAAGTGAATTTGATATCTTGTGAATTGACGAAGTTATAAATTTTTTTCTTCATCTCTCCCCCTCCTTTTTTAAAAATTTTGTTTTGCTGCAAGAGTTGGTCCTATCAAAAACTTGTCAGTATAACAGTTAGATAATATTAAAAAGGTTTATAATAAATGAAAGTGGATTTGATATTTTGTGAATTGACGAAGTTATGAATTTTTTTTTCTTAAAACTCTATTTTTTTCGTCCATTGAGACCATTTTGAATGATGTCAAAAATCTGTCATACATAAATTTTTGGCCCTTTTCCTAGATGTAATAATAACGTTAAACTGATTTAAAACCATATGTAGCATAATTAAGAAGTTATTTTTTTTCTGTTTTCACAAAAACCTTTCCCATTTTCACATCTTTGGTCCAACTTTGTCCATGAATGAGCTTGACCGAGATTTTCTGCATCAGTTTGGAAGAAATTTGTGCAGAATTATGAAAGTTATCGTGTCCATAAAAAAGTGATATATAAATATATAAAGTTTTGAACTGGGGGTCGTTTTGGGTTCTAGGTGTCATGATCTGCGTAAATCTGCAAAAAAAAAATTCAGAAATTTATATATCCCTTTGAGGGGCATGCAATTGCGTTTGTGAAATGCTAAATTCCCACCGGAAAATTTGAAAATTTTTATTTGTAAATAAGGAAAAGCAATTTTTCAACTATTTTCCCTCACAGTTATAAAAGTAAAACAGTTAAAAGTTTCTGGTGCAAATCCTAATTAAACTTAGATGGGATATAATATATCCCACCACCCCTCAAGGGAATATAGGGGGAAATATAATAGGTAGGGTTTCTTACAAAATCTACCTAAAATAGTGGCGGACTTCTAACACTGTACACTGTTAAGAAATTGTGGTAGGTTGAAGCAATTTCTAGCGCTGCAGTAGCTACCACCATAAAATGGGGGAAATATCGTTCCAACATTTGAAGTTATGGGAGCTCCAAGTGTTGGAACAGTATTTGACTATCTTGTAGTTACAAATACTACAGCACCAAAATGTTGTCCAAACCACCACGAAATTTTTAACAGTGTATGTATACTCTAAACAAAATAGAGAAATGTTTCTTGATAAAGCAAAAAGTTTTACGAAAATATAATATACCTCTTCCAAATTACCTACGATTCCAAAACGCATTCCTTTATATCCAGAAACCTCAGAAACAAATAGATTCACGAGATTTAAAGAACCATTTCTGAAACAAAAGTATATTTTTTTCTGCCCATAATTTTCGAAAACCTTATAAAGTTGTTTTCATAGTGCATTAATCAGCTTTCTAGATTCGGTATCAACATGAAATGTTGTTTTTTAAAACGCTATCTATTCTCATGTAAACACTTGTACATGCATAACAAAATTTATACATGAAAAAGCAAAAAGGAAATAAATTAGCAAAACAATTTAGCAAGTTTGTCTGTTGAACTTGAAAATGTTTACTAGAGAATCGGTACCGAAAGTCACTATTCGACTTCATTGTGACATTATTTGGCGACACATCACAATACAATGCCCACAATGACTTCAAAATTGAGTCATCAAATGACAGTAACGTGAGAACCATAGGTGACTTCATTGTAATGTTATCGTCACAAAACAAGAGTCACAGTGACTTTTTAATGGGCTCACCATATAACGATCATTTGAGAGCAATAATGAGACGAATGAAAAATCCCATATTTTGTTCGACCGCAGTGACTGTAACACTTGTGTCTATGTGTGACATGAAGGAGATGTCACATCAATTAGCTGTGTTGTAGGGATAGTGCCTATTTCTAGACCTGATGTTTATATAATTTTCATTTGAGTTCTCACATGTTTGAAAAGTAGCATTTTATATTTGTTGACTGTGACATTTGTGACTATATGTGACGTGAAGGAGATGTCACATCAATTAGCTGTGCTGTAGGGATAGTGCCTATTTCTACACTTGATGTTTATATAATTTTCTTTTGAGTTCTCACATGTTTGAAAATTAGCATTTTATATTTATTGCCTGTGACATTTGTGACTATGTGTGACGTGAAGGAGATGTCACATCAATTAGCTGTGCTGTAGGGATAGTGTCTGTTTCTACACCTGATGTTTATATCATTTTCTTTTGAGTTTTCACATGTTTGAAAATTAGCATTTTATATTTGTTGTTTAAGTTTTGCGTACCAGTTTCATCGAAATATGTAAAACAAAATACACTTTAATTTTATGTTTGAAAAAAATTTTCGCCTTTTCCTTCATTTTCTTTTTCGTTTTGACACTTCAGGAAAAAGTGTGTGATGTATCACATACGAATAAGATGAAAAATTCTAGATAAGGTGCGACGAGCCTGCGTTCTAGCAGACAAATTGCCACCACCATTTCCGAACTACCATTTATCAATAGTAGCTCAAGATTACTATTGCTCAATAGTAATCTTCGCTTTATTTGATCGCGAAATTTTGGTTATTAAAAAAGTCGAAGTTTAGTATTTGGAAATAAGCGATGAAAAATGGCCAGCTAGCACGCGGTTTCACCACCCTTGTTCTAGAATCTAAGATAAATTGAATTTTAAGAAATATTTTATTCTTAAAATTCTTCACCATAAAACTACCTTAAAATTAAAAAATAAAAATAACATATTTTGAAAACCTTCGGAAAGAAATAAAAAAATCCAACTGTCGATTTTAATAAGAGATTTTAAAGCATTTGAATCCTAAATTTAATACAAAATATTATAACAATCCTTTTGCAATTAAACTCCTGAAAAGGGATCTAAAATTCTCCTACGGCATTTCACATCGCATCATAATCTATTATTTTGACGTTAAAGTTAAATAATATCGAAAATATAATGATGTTTATAAAAAAGAAAATACGGTTCGCAGAGCTTCTTGCTTTTTGAAAGGGAGGTCAAAGAAAATGATGTTTAATAAATATTTTATTATCTTTGTTACGTTACTAATAAGAATCCCGTGGAATCATTTGGTATTTTAACTTTGAAGCTTAAAATAATAATTTTATAGTCGATTGGATTAATCGATATACATCGAAAACGTTTTAAAAAACTAAATGTGCGTGCATTCACAATTTTATTATTTTATTTTTTAGCACATGTTAGTAGTTTAAATTGTTCTTCTTGGAAACTAAACACAATCATTAAATTCTACGCATTCAACTATTGAAAGCACAAAGAAAATATAAGAAATAACGAATACAACAATAACAACACCAAAAATTAAAAAAAAAGTAAAGCTATATTATGCTCAAATTTTGTGTCAAAATATTGGTTTTTCTAAATTTTTCTGAAAAAAAAAAATGAACGAAATAAATTATAAAGGATAACAGTTAAAAGTAAAATGATTTTTTTTTTATGGTATTGAATCTTTTCAACATAGATATATGAAAAATCTTTTAAATTACTAGGGGGCTCTGCCCCTACGAGCTACTCTCGCCAACCCCCGTTCATTCACCCCAGACTTTAAAAACACGCTAATTTGATAGGGTTTAAAAAATTACCGAAGATTGAATTATAATAAAAACACTAGTGGCAATCTCCCTGTGAACGGTGTTCCATTCATTTCCCTTTGATTGGGGGGAATTTAAGGACGAATCAGCTGCTGATAAGACATCTACTGGCTGATTTCGTATTTTATTAAATAACATTAGTTAAATGTTTGAAAATCAGCTAATATAAAATGAACTAAGTAAACAGAGTCTTTGCCTCCCAGAATTTTTTAACAACGCTATAAGAAAATTGTTTTAAATAAGACATTTTAAATGTATCGTTTTAAATATGACGTAATTTAAAAAAAAAAAAAATTCCTTTCTCCCTTTAATATTCCCGTGAAAATACTTTTGTTGTTAGAAAGGAAACATTATTATTTACTGTCTTAGAATTGGCAACAATAGTTAAAGAGATAATCTCGAAATATGAAATAAATATCTCGTGTAAATATATTTTTAATTTAAACTATTTGGCAATATTATTATTTAGCCATTTTAAATAGGGCGTAATTTCCCCCATTTACTGCTTTTAACAATTATTAATGAATTTATTAATACAGTTTTTTTGACGTAATTTTCAATATTTTCCAGCTTTTAACACGTAATCATTTAATTCTAATTTAATTTTTTTTCTGTTTTTATAGTCAAGGGTAAATAATTTTTTAATTTAAAGGAAATACACTATTCTTTGTGCTGTTTTTACAAAAGGCAATAATCGAAAATAATAACCTTTTCTAAAATATGAAAAAAAAACAAAAACAAAAACAATATCACTTGAAATAAAAAGTTGAATTAAAAATTAAAAAAAAAACTCTCAAAACATTAGTCAAATTAAAAAAATAAATGCAGTCTGCATACCGCCAGATTGTAATGTCAGATTGTAATGTTACATCAGAAAAAATTAATAAATTCCTATGCATAGCTTTTGCTTCTATAAAACTTTATTAAGGGAGCAATTTTGACCGACTTTAACAATTAATATCTCTTAAAAGAATTCTTCGATTCTCAAACTGTCTGCTTCGACGTATTTATTAAACATTTCTCTATAATACTACCAATTTACATATTTTTGTATGCAGTAAGTAGTTTTCTTAATATTAACGGAGAAAGATCTCCGGTCACAAAACATTCATTTATTGCAGCGGTAACAACGTTAGTTACTTTTTCTTTTTTAATAATAGTGAAATTCCTTGTGATCATAAATAATAACTTTTCAACTAGCAATATTTCTTAAATTTGAACAGGGGTTTTAAACTCTACTGTTATAGTTTTAAACTTGGTTAATGGTTAAATATAGTAAAACATGATTTAAGTTTAATTAATTTTGAGGACTTGTTTACTTTTTAACACTTTCTAACATAAGTGAAAAGTGTTCATGATTTCGGTTTGTCTGTCCAAGCTCTAACTCTCGTAAAGTATACTCGGATTCCCCTGATTTTGTTGTATGCTGCACTGTAAAAAAAAGTGGTAACGTTCCATGTAAAATCCAGGAACGTTTCGCCTTTTCTCAGGTTTTCAGAATAATTTAGCTCTTTCCTGTGAAATTCTGGTTTTCTTATCTGAAACGTTCCTGAACAAAAGTTGGAAACAGCAAAACGCTGCGGCCGCCATTTATTATTTTTTTGTTATAATCCGTTGCTCGCGCGCGAGTGTCGAAAACGAATTCCTTAAATGAATGTAAAAAAATCAATATGGAATGCAAATAAATCAATAGACGACATAATCCTTTACGTCTCTAATGTCAAGACCATTCAGATGAAAATACAATACCTCTGTGACATCGCTAAGTTGGTTGTATTTATGACGGCCAATTATCTGCACGAGGGATATAGGCCCAGGGGGGCGTGCCCTTCGTGGGGGTCTTTCTAAGGGAACCTAACCCGTATTAACGCTTGGAAATCCAAGGTTCGAAGAAAACCACGAAAACTCCGAACGATTAGGCCGACGGGCGCGATTGGGTTCAAACCCAGCACCTCCCGTCTACCAGCTTCGAGATCAGAACCTCTCAGCCACTGGTGGGGCGTGACATCGCTAAGAGATTATCCCTCGTACTTGTCTGTGGAATGTTTAACGAGCAGCCCGTGTAAAAAAAATACACCTATTATTTGGATCTCCATTAACCAGGGGACCATCAAACATGATTCTCACCGATTTTGATTAATTTAAAGTATGTTTTAGAGTTCTTATCTCTAATTATTCTTGTGAAAGGATTTCTTCAAATGGGCCTTAGATTTTCAGAAATTGGATGCCGAGGTTTAGCATACGTTTCAAATACCCATTAGTTTGCAGCTCTCAACGTGTCTTTCGTGGTGTGGATGCAGAAAGCTCGCGCGCCACCCGTATGGCCCGAGTTCGATGCTACCTCTGGACTTTGTTTTTTTCTTTTTTAATTAATTTTATGTTTTAACACTTTATTACAATTTGATTTAAATTTGATATATATTTGACACTTTGAATTGCTGCAAATTTGAAATTTTTTTTTTTTTTTTTCGGAAAAAATATACAATTACGTTTAGGTTTTTTTTTTTTCATGAAAATTTATATGTATTTTATCTAACTTGTAAACTAACATAATTACTGACGAAAATCCAAAATATTTTATGTCTAGATTTTTTTTTAATTATTATTTACATTTATATATTTTTATATTTTAAGCAAAGTTCAGAAACAATATATCATATATATATTTACTTTATTGAATTTTAACTGAAAATTTATTTTTTCGTGTAAATTATAAATAATAATTTTGATGTCAATTTCAAAATATTTTTTCATTCTAACAAATAATGATAATAAAGCTAAAATTGTCAACTGGAAATGTAAAAATCGTCTGCGGATCCCGCATGACGTATAACTTATGATATATATTTTTAAAGAAATCGTTAGATAGCGTTTCATAATAATATCAGAATAGATTTTAAAAAAATATTGATATATTTTATGTTCTTTTGAATACAAGTACTAGGTAAGAAGTTATGCTCCATTATAGGAATTGTTTTCGTATAAATATTCCGTTTTGAATATCTCTACAATATATGTCACTCGATTAATTGTATATTTACTAAACTTAAATGTCAAAGTCAGTAATAGCAAACAATTTTGTATTTCGTCATTTGTCATATTTTAATATATTGAACAAACCAAATATTAAAAAGATATTTATTTTGTTTTTATTTTTTCTAATAAAATATTGTGCATTATTTGAGACTTGTATTTAAAATATAAAAAGGTAAATAATAATAATATATAAGGGTACCACCAAACATGATGCTCACCAATTTTTATGTTCTCGAAGCTGGTAGACGGGAGGTGCTGGGTTCGATCCCAATCGCGCCCGTCGGCCTAATCGTTCGGAGTTTTCGTGGTTTTCTTCGAGCCGTGGATCTTCCATGCGTTAATACGGATTAGGTTCCCTTAGAAAGACCCCCACGGAGGGCACACTCCCCGGGCCTATATCCCTCGTGTAGATAATTGGCCGTCAAAAATCAACCCAACTCAACCCAATTTTTATGAATTCTAAGTATATTGTAGAGCTCTTATCCCTAATTATTCTAGTGAAAGTATTTCTTCAAATGGGTCTTAGCGCCCCACCAGTGGCCGACAGGTTCTGCTCTCGAAGCTGGTAGACGGGAGGTGCTGGGTTCGATCCCAATCGTGCCCGTCGGCCTAATCGTTCGCAGTTTTCGTGGTTTTCTTCGAGCCGTGGATCTTCCTGCGTTAATACGGATTAGGTTCCCTTAGAAAGACCCCCACGGAGGGCACTCCCCCCGGGCCTATATCCCTCGTGTAGATAATTGGCCGTCATAAATCAGCCCAACCCAACTCAAATGGGTCTTAGATTCCCAGAAAATTGGGGGCCGAAGTTCAGCATACGTTTCAAATACTAATTAGTATGCAACTTTCGACGAGTATTACGTGGAGTGATCTCAGAGTGTTCACCTGCCAGCCAGAGGAACCGAGTTCGATGCTACCTCCTAACTGTTTATTTTTTTTATATTAATTTCATATTTTTGACACTTTACAAATTTTAATCAAAGTTGTGAATTTTTACAGCTTCGAAATTTTGATATTTTCAAAATCGATTTATGTTTTTGATCTTTCACGAAAACTTCTATTTTTTCTGTAATTTATATTTTATAATTTATAATTTTTCTGTAATTTAGTTAATATAAAAAAAATAAACAGTTAGGAGGTAGCATCGAACTCGATTCCTCTGGCTGGCAGGTGAACACTCCGAGATCACTCCACGTAATACTCGTCGAAAGTTGCAAACTAATTAGTATTTGAAACGTATGCTGAACTTCGGCCCCCAATTTCTGGGAATCTAAGACCCATTTGAAGAAATACTTTCACTAGAATAATTAGGGATAAGAGCTCTACAATATACTTAGAATTCATAAAAATTGGTGAGCATCATGTTTGGTGGTACCCTTATAAGACTGCACAATAATTCTAAATCTTTAGTCTAAAACTAGGGATACTATGTGAGCTTGGTTAATTTAAATGAAAAAAGAAATTAATCAATTATATAGAACATCCTTGTTGGACATAAAAAGTTTTTTTTCTCCCATTTAAAGGATTATAAATTAAAAGAAAAAGATAATCGTAAAAGAGTAAGTTACTATAAATATAATATTCTATCTTATTCCGCTAATATTTTTTATATGCTATATTATTTTTAGAACAAATTTGTTTTTAAAAAATATGCGCCTTAATATTATTTATGTTTTAATGGGTTTGCATTTAAGAATTATATATTTATGTCTAAGATTTAAAATTAGTTAAACCACATATACGCTATTGTTTTCTATTTTTTTTTCATTTTCACTCTATCTATATAACATGCAGTTGTACAGTTTTATTTATTTTAGCTTAGTGAGCTAAATCCAGAAGCAATCCAGAAATGTTATTTGAAAATAATGGGCAGTTGGGTTGTCCATTACTTATACGAAGAATTTCTGGAAAATAACAGACACCTTTTGAGCACTTCTGAAACGTTCCGTAGAAAATAAGGTAAGCTTTCTGTGAAATGTCAGTATTGTTTTGCTGTCAACAGAAATATTCCTGGTATTTCGCAGGAAACTTACTGGCATTTCTGTGGAAAGTTTTTAACATATAGAGTAAAGTTCCAGTCATTTTCAAGAAATGTTTCTTGGAAATAATGGGCAACTCAGCTGCCCATTTTTTCCCAGGAACGTTACGGAATTTTTTTTACAGTGTGTTGATATTTACTATAGCACAATTGTTATTGAAAATGAAGTGTATAGCAATTTTAGTTCATTTACAGGGACTGTCAAAAGTTTTTCCTTACATTACGGTCTATGGAAAAAAATTGTTTCAAGTTCATTTTAATGATGTTAGACAATTTCAAACGTAGTGAAATTGATAAGCATTTATATAGTGCAATGAATAATGAATTTTTAAGAATATGGGTGGCAAAGCATTTCCCATTCATTTACAGGGCCACACAAAAGAATTCCGTTACATAATGGTTTACAGGGAAGTGTTTGCAGCGTATTTTAGTTGTGTTACGCTATTTAAAATAGAATGAAAATGATGTACATTACTGAGGTTTACTGTAAGATACGTGTTGTATAACATGATGAGCATAGCATTTATCGTTCACATACAGGGACACGCAAAAGATTCGAATAGAGTACTGTATTTGAAATACACTGTCTATTAGCTATAAGTACTAGTAATGTGATTTCATTTACGGTATGCGCATTCAACTAAATTTTTGCTTAGTATGTGGTGTGTATAAATGCTATAGATCATTATACAGGGCTTCACAAAAGAATTCTCATCGTGAATGGCTTAAAGGTGGCTTTTAATTGAGTTATGCACTTTCAAGTAGAATTATATTTACTATTTATTATATTGCTAAGAAATGTTTGTATAGTATAAATAAGATCACATAACCCCGAAAAGAACTGGATACATGGCCTCCTAAGGATGATAATGTTTGGAAGTGTGAATTAAATTGTTTTAATTATGTTTTAACTTGAATTAAATTTTAACTTAATATGTACTGCATATAAAAATCTGTTAGTAGTATACAGGATTTTACAAAAGAATTCAAGCATGTTTTCGTATATTCATAGAAACTGCTGAACGCGAATTTTCAACCTATTATGCATTTTCAGCGTATTTTGTATAAATATGTACAAATTTTAGATTAAATACACAGCTGCTCAAAATAATTGGAATTCTTTTCTGCTATGGACGGTAATTGCTGAAATTCGGTTTTCAAATGCATTAAGAGTTTTCTAAAATGTTTACTTATATTTTTTTTACCTTACTAAACAATAAAGTTTTGGTGAAGAAGACAGGAAGTGTTGGAAAGTGTTTCCTAATCTCTGCTTGAGGCATGATTTTTCTTTCTTGTTTATAGAGGTAACACTTTTTATCGTGAGAGCACTTACCGACATAGTTCAAAAGTGTGCATGCCTTTGGTTTGTCCGTCTACCGTCTGTCCTTGCTCTAACTCTCGTAAATATACTCGGATTTCCGTGTAATTGATATATGTTACTGATGTTTACAATGGAATATTCGCTATTGAAAAGGAAGCGTGTAGTTTTTATATTTAGTTGACAAGGACACTCAAAATAATCCCGTTACATTATAGTCTACAGGGGAAAAATCGTATTTTTATCATGCTTTACTATTTCAAATACACTGGTCATCAAAATTAAAGGATAATGAGTAAAAATATGCTCACTAAGTTAATGTTGCCACCAATGCCCAATGCTATAATTATTTATGTTATTTAAATGCTATTGAACTCAAAATTACACTTCCGCGCATATATTAGCGCCGGAAATATGCAAATTAAATGATTGGCAATGTGGTGCGCAATGGACGTATGTTGAAATTCTGGTCTGTAGTGTTGTTTAAAATGAATGTAATGTCTGAGTGTGATTAGTATTCATTAGTTATGGCTGAAAGGCATAATTTAAGTTAAAGTCAAAAGTGGCGAATAATTGGTAGAATCGATGTAGGTCAAACACAAATGGAGGTCACCCAAGACTTGACTATCCCTCAAATTGTCATATCAAGAGTTTGGAGTCCCTTTTTAAGCACTGGATTCATTGATAAACAGCCTGGTCAAGGGCTACGAAGATCAACAATTGCATCCGACAAAAAAATGCACAAAATCCCTTTAAATTCAAATTTAATTAATCCTTCTAAAATCCTTCTAAAATTTATTAAATGATTATGTAAATCTTCTAAAATAGTTTAAAAAATTCACGAAAAATGCTTTAGAAGATGAAATTTTCATGAATTCATAATTCCGTACATAAAGGTTTAAAATAACTGCACAATTTCACAAGGTAGCACAACTAAAGTATACATGAAAAAGTATTAATTGACAGAACATCACGCACGTAAACGCACACCAGAGACTTTTTACAATTACATAAGAAATAGTTCCTTACAGGTGTGCTGCGTTATTTATGACGGCCGATTATCTGCTCGAGGGATATAGGCCCTAGGGGAGTGCCCTCCTTGAGGGGTCCTTCTAAGGGAACCTAACTCATATTTACGCAAGCTTTCCCAAGGTTCGAAGGGCCCCACCAGTGGCTGAGAGGTTCTGCTCTCGAAGCTGGTAGACGGGAGGTGCTGGGTTCGAACCCAATCGCGCCCGTCGGCCTAATCGTTCGGAGTTTTCGTGGTTTTCTTCGAACCGTGGATTTCCATGCGTTAATACGGATTAAGTTCCCTTAGAAAGACCTCTACGGAAGGCACTCCCCTAGGGCCTATATCCCTCGTGTAGATAATTGGCCGTCAAAAATCAACCCAACCCAAGGTTCGAAGAAAACCACGAAAACGCCAAACGATTAGGCCGACGGAAGCGATTGGGTTCGAATCCAGCACCTCCCGAGTTCCTTACAGGAGTGGCTTAGAACATATTTGTAATACTGTCACCTACAGACTTTTTACCTAACTAAAAACGATTTAATTTTGTTATTGATTTTCTTCTTATTAATTAACTTTAATTTTAATTTGTTATGGAATAAATACGCTCTTAAGAAAGTATTTCATGTTTTACATATGTTTTTTGTCAACAAGTAAAAATTTTAATTAATATTTTAAGAACAGCTATGTATTGAAATCACTCAAAACTACTCGTACATTGATAATATGTGGAATTATCCGCATTCTTGCACAGTATACAGCCTGTAAAGCTTTGCATATGCTAATGAAGCAAATGAAAAAAAAAAAAAACTAATTGCATAGTTGATCAACTACAAATTACAAAAATCGTCACAAATATTTAATAAAAAATGTTAAATTTAAACTACTTGGATTTGCCAATCCCAAAACTTTCTCCTATCTCATACATTTTAATATTTCAAAATGTTGTTACAGATGTCAGTATTACATTATTATTAGTTCAATACTATATCAACTTCGACTTTCATCTTAAATTTCTGTTTCAGTCAATTAATCAAGGTAAAAACCAGTTGATCTCAATAATGATAGATATTAACCTTTAACTGATGTTACTGGTCTCTCAGACCGCGGCTTTTTTCTATTTTCATAGTTTAACTTGCAATTTTCAGTTTAACTACAAACACTACAGATATTTGTTTCGTTTGGAACTTTGGTACTATCGCCAGATACATTTGAATAGGTGAATTTTAATTATAATAGTCCTGTACAAAAAGTTTAGTAAAAAAACACCATCCTATGAGTTAATCGTGCCTTTTATTAATCTTTTGATGGAGTGGTCTCACACTACTTATGTGATAATTTCTGTGGCATCAGTTAAAAGTTAAAATCAATAGTTTTCCGTTATTCTGTTGTATAGCAGCTGTTTGCGAATAGCCGGCTTATCAGGACGTGAGGTTCCCGTCATTTCACGAGCCGCCGGTGTAATCCCGTCTCCATCTGCATCGATTCGTCTGCCTTGCATTTCGGCCCAAAATTATCCCTTCAGCGGTAAATCTTAGCTTTTCGGCCACATCAATTTTCAATTTCCCCCAAAATTGCCCCCTTCTACAGCTAAGAAGTCTGCCACCTTTTAGGCATAAAAATAATCCAACCCTTTTCCAACTGGCAGGGCAAGTACGTGGTGTGAGGCAACAATCATAGTTTTGCAAAGTGTAATAAACAACCTAGACCATCAACTTAGCTTAATATAGTCGGCCCGGGTGCTTGCTGGTGTGGTCACCGCGGTCTGGTCCGCTACCTGCGGCGATCTGGCGTATGTACTCACAATGCATTGCCCTGCTTTTCAGGCAATTACAAACCCGTTCAGCTGGGTTAACCCCGGTAGGTAGGGGCCTGGTCATTGGTCTCCGAGCCGCCGGTGTACAATAGAACTACGAAAAATCAAGAACATTACACAAAATTCGCTATTATAGTGCCCCTTTCAGCGGAATATTTCCAAATTCAGAGAGAACCTTCTTGCCATGGCCAAAAACATACACAAAAAACTTGGTTCAATTTTATGCGTAACTTCATACAATTTTCGTTGGTACAATATTGGTAATGACACAAAATTCGCTATTACAGTGCCCCCTTACGGCGGATTTTTTCCTAATTAAGAGAGGACCTGCTTGCTATAGCCAAAAACTTAAAAAAAAATTGGTCCAATTCTATGCATAACTCCATACTCTTTTAGATGGTACAATGGCGACACACGAACAGACAGATATTTTGTAAAAACATGTTTTTTGGGATCTCTGCCCCCTAAAATGTGTAAATTCGTCGAAAACAAGAAGTCGAAAAAAATTTCGATTGCTTCTAATGCAGATAAGAGAAAGTATAAAGGGGATTTTGATTTCTGGCTGCATTTAGTTAGTTTTGTGTTTAGTGTAATTTATCATTTGCTACACATTAAGAAAACAAGAACGAAAAATCATGCATCATTTCCAGCAATTATTGTTCATTTGCTTCAATAGTTCAATTAGTCTTCATTTTCTTCTGTACTCAAATTCTTTTGTGTGTCCCTGTAAATGAACGATAAATTCTATGCACACCCTATTCTATAATAAAAACCTTGCAGTACACATCAGTGATATATATAAATTTCAGTATGTTTAAAATAGTATAGTATCATTAAAATACACCGCAAACGACTTTTTCCATAGATCGTAATGTAACTGAATTATTTTGTGTGTTTCTGTAAATGAATCGTAAATATTACACACTTCATTTTGAATACATGTCATAAAATAGTGATAGCCAATAGCATATACCAATTTCATGGCAATCGGGCAATACTTACGTGAGTTAGAGCATTGGCAGACAGACCGACAAACCATATTCATAAACACTTTTCAGCTTTGTTGGAAAGCCTTACAAAAGAGACGACCCTGACCTTAACTCTACACTATGCAGTGATGCATATATGAATCAATTAAAATTTCCCCTTTAAAAAATAAAGTTCTTGGATACTGCTATATTTAAATAAAAATACTTGCCTTATATAGTCGTAAAGGCCTAAAATTAAATGCTATTAAAAACTGTGGTTAAATTTTCTGGTATTTCACTTTAAATATGTACAGTAGTTCCTCGATTATCCGAAGTAATTGGGACCGACCCTCTTTCGGAAAATCGAAATTTTAGGATAATCGAGAAAGCTTCCATTTTAAGATTAAGGAGAAATATATGCAATATTTCTTATTATGGTAACAAGTGCTTAATAAAAATAAAGCGATAGCAAAATAGAAACACGAATAAATTACCTGAATTTTAATTTTGAAATTAAGTACCTTTTACATATATCACAAGTGTTTGAAAAAAAAAAATGTTTTGTTTGTCGCAGTTTCAATTGTCTTTGTTTTGTAGCTCTGTCACGGAGTTTTTTAATATTATTAGTTCACCAGTATGACAGTGCTTCAGCTGCTCCATCCCTGCCAAAGCTTTTGTAAAATATTTAAAGGCTTCAGAATTGCTAATTTGTTCGTTTTCTTCGTTTCATTTTGCAGCTTACGGGAGCACAACTTAAATTCCAAGGAACTCTAAGAGAGGGGATCGAAAATATTTATATGTACTCGTAGTTCAGAAAGGACCACTTGCACACAAGGAATATGATAAGTAAAAAGAAAAAAAAAGGCTTTCAAAATGGATTTTATATACAAAGAATGTGATAGTTAAAAAAAAAAGAGCTTTAAAAATGGATTTCGGTTGAGAGTTTCGGTTAAAAGAGTTTCGACTAAAAGAGGTTCTACTGTATATATATATATAAAAAACCTACTTCCAAAAGAAAAAATTGTACAATGCAGGTTTAATGTAAAATAGTTTATTTGGAATTTAGCCTTTTATAAATAAATTCAATTCCATGCAACCACTATATTTAAGAAAAAATATTCTACTTATAAAATAATAAAACCTTGTTATTAAATAACGAGAGAAAATACTCTTTAAAATTTCTGGTGTCCTTCTTTAAATATGAATATATATATATAAACATACTTCCAAAAGAAAAATTCGTGCAGTGTAGGGTTATGTTAAAATTATAAATATTTAAATAACAATATTCTCCTTTCACAATCACTAAAGCATTCTATTAATAAAGGCGACCAAATACTCTTTAAAATTTCTGATAGCTAACTCTAAATAAGAATATACATAATTAAAAAATATTGTTCCAAAAGAAAAATTCGTGCAGTATCGGGTTACGGTAAAATTAATTTTAAAAAATAATAAGGTAATATTTAAAATGTAACGAAAGTTTCTTGTCAAAAAATATCTTAATGAAAACGCTCAAAACTAAACTGATGGTGCATCGAAAATTCAGATTTATTGCATAGTTTGCAGACAACAAACTTTACCTTACTCAAAATAATATAGAAAAGCAATTGCAAGTGTTAAAAAACCTATTACCTAATTAAGCAACTTCGCATTACGCGGAACTCAATCAATATTGATCTAAAAAACTGTTTCATTAAAAAAAGGAGAAGTTTTTACTTGTTTTTAAGTTTACTTATTCTCGTAATTAACCCGAATTCTCATTTGCTCGCAGTAAAAAATTCGAATCCGCCCTTTAGGCAATATTTGTTGTATTACAAAAGTTTCTTAACAAAAGATAAAATTTTCAATAAAACTTACTCAAATAAATAGATAATAAAAAAAAAATCAAAGCTAAAATAATGTTATATTAAAATTTTACATTCCTGGAATAGTTTAGGAAATCTTTATATATGTTAATGTAATTAGTAAAACCCAACTAATTCTATAGGATAAAAACAATAATTACTTAATTCAACAAGCACAAATTTAAAACGTATACAGGGTAACGTTCTGGTAAACGTTTCCAAGTAAGCTTTTATAGCGTATGCATCTGTATAATGTCATCTGTAATTTATATCTTCCTGCATGCAGAGCTATGTGCTATAATTTCATGTTACAGTAAAATCATGCAAATTTTCTTTCGCCTCTCCAGTGAATTTTACTTTTGTCGAGATGTGTCACTTTTCTTACGGATGAGCGATATAAATAAATATTTATTTTTGTTAATTAGGACTAATTACTTGATGTGGTACTTCAAAGTATCGTTGGGTCATAACGCTTGGACAAAAATTGAGACTTGGAAAAAAAACTATATGTAACTTTTTCTTATTATTTTAATGTTACTTATCATGCATATACCTAGTCTGTATATGTCTATGATGTATATATCCCTAGATGATGACGCTGTTGGTGCATCATCAGTGAATATTTCGTCATCAGAAGAATATTATACAGTTGAACAGTATCGTCAGATGGAAAGCATATCTGAAAGAAATTTCCAAACCTTTAGTTGTAGAAAACTCAAAAGGATTCATGAAAATGCTAAAAGATATTTTTAGATTTTTTTTTCTAATTTGTAATTTCCATTTTGTTTTATAAAAATACAATATTTTTTCTAAAGTTAAAAATAACATACTTTTTGTTTTATTATTCATCAGTGCTATACATAAATCATGATATATTTTCCCCTACATTCTATCAAAATCCACCTGTCTAGCACCCATGCATCCCTATTAAATATATACGTTTTTATGTACCATATGTATTCAAACTATAAAATCTAAGTAAAAAACCTGTTCAAAGTAGTCCCAACGGTACTTAAAAGTACAGCTTTGAAAAGTGCTTTGAAAGCAAACAAATTGAAATTTAATTTTTTTTAGCGTTCAAGTGATCTATTTAAAACAAGAAAAGGAAATATGATACATTTACTTTTAAGAATTAAGATGTTTCCAAGAAAAAGTTAGGGATACCAAATCAGACAAGAAAATGGGAGCAAAATTGAAACTCACACGCGCAAAAATAGCTTTGTGAACAATTGAAGAGCTAAGTGGAAGAACATGTTAAGTAACAAAAATTACATTTGAAGAAATTTAATGTGAAAGTTTTTGTTGTCAATTTTAATGATTTTTTTTCTGTTTGATACCATGTGTTTAAAATATTAACAGGTGTGGTACTGAACTCTATCAAAAAAACTTATTCATATTTAATTTTTAAATATTAAAAAATATTAATATTATTTACATTATTAAATAATAAAATATTAAATATTAATGAATAATGTCTTAAATCTTCAAGGCTAAATAGAATTTTGGTATTTTAGCTTTATCATGTGAAAGAATACCCGATAACGCCTTCGTACAAAAGATAAAATAATTTTGAAGAAAATGTAGCATAATATGTTCTTCCACTCAGCTCTTCAATTTTCAGCTTTACTAGAACTGTTATTGCTAGCTAGTGGTTGTCAAGGGAAGTATTTACTATAGTTTTCTAAAATTGCCATTGCGAATACATTCAGTGAGTGTGTTTTAATTGGGATAAGAAACTGGTGGTACTTCAAAGTACCGTCGAGCATAAAGGGTTAAAGGAGAAAAATCCGGCCTTAACGTAATATTTGATGTTCTACAAAAGATAAACTTTTACATGTAGCACAAACACTGATAAAAAATAAAACGTGCCTGTGTGTCCATATTCTGTACACATGTTCAAAAATGTTTCATATAGCAAAATGTTTACCTTTTTATATAATCCTTTTAGGTACATTTTTTCCTATTACCTTTTCCATAAAAAACATTTTTATTCAGTTTTCCATTTTTAAACGTTTTCTCAGAATATAAAAACGATAAAATTTCAATTTATACAGAAGAAAGTTTGTTTGTACGAATTTATTTTTTGAAACAGGCTAACTATATTAAATTGTAATATAAAAACCGAAATAAAATTCTTTGATACATAACATTTAAAAGCTTAAAAGAAATGTTATCTTCTTTTACTTACTGTAAAGGATTAAAGTAAGGGACTTTATGCGCTTTATATTATTCAATTTCTAAACTGATATCTTTAAATTAAGAAACCTTTGCAACCAGTATATTTTTCATATTAATAAAATAATGTTAATTATAAGAATAATGTTATACAAGTAAATATTTTCACGTTCAACAAACATGTTTTACAGAGAAGCATGATAAATAATTGCATTAACATTAGGGTAGGGGAGTACACAGTGAGACATGGTACACAGTGAGACAGCAGCAACTTTGACATATAGTTGTAACTTTTTCTTCAAGCTGACACACACGCATAACGACCTCATCTTATTCAACACGTGGATGTAGTTTCCGCACTTCAGTTACTCGTCCGACAAAATAGTAAATAATTCCTTATTTTATAGTGGTTAAAGTTACATAAACGTCTATTTTAGAGTTTATTTCCTTCAATATGACATATATTTACTTAACTAAACCTACCTATATCTAATAATAGACTATTTCGGCAATACGACTTAAACTTTTTAAAGCGATGAAATTGATGTAACAGATGTGGCATCCATTTTGTTACAACGTAACGAAAGTACACAGTGAGACACACAGTTGTGGTACACAGTGAGACGTGTCTTATTGTGTACCTACTATGTGGTTCTGATGTTAAAAAAGTCGTTTATTAATAAAAGAAGGTTTTTCTCTCTCTTTCTGTCTGTGTGTATGGGCGTGCGATGGCTAGGGAAATTTACTAAACGTAAGAGGCTGAAAATTTGCATGAAGGTAGCCCAAGGTCTGCCATTGTCCACCCGAGGCTCATATTTTTAATATTTTGAAAATCTAGAAATATTAATTAGAAATTATAAACTTCAGAAAATTATTGATAGAGTGTAAAAATGTATGATTTATAAAAATATATACATTGTCTCACTGTGTACTACTCGTTGTACACAGTGAGACAATTCACGATACTCCGTTATGCTGCTTCTGTGCTTTTATAAATAACTTTTTAAAAACCATTTATACATTAATGTGTAGCGCATTTGTGTAACTTAAAGATGCAGCAAAATTTTTTTCAAAAGAATAAAAATCGTCGCCATTTGTTAAGTAATAATAAATTTCGTCTCAATGTGTACTACCCTCCCCTAACATTAAAATTAATATTATTTTGTTATTCTTGCATGTATAAATTCCATTTCGAAGCTGAAAATATTTAACTGAGAATAAATAGCATCCTAAAAAACGATAACGGTGTGACAAAATTGATTAATACATTATAAAAACTACTCGGAATTGTCTCCAAACATAAGTGACAGCAAAAGAAATTCCTTTTTTTTGTAAATGCTTTCTTATATCTCGAAAATATATTGTTTCCGAGGTTTCTAAAGATAAAGGATGCTTTATTCAATATCGTGGGTAACTTGGAAGTGGTTATTGTTTATTTTTGTCGGTGGTTACATTATATTTTCGCAGATTAAGAATCTTTTTTCTGTGCAATTTAAAGGACAAATGAATCAGCCTTAACGTGATATTTGATGTTTTAGAAAAAATAAACTTTTACATGTAGCACAAACATTGATACAAAATAAAACTTGCCTGTGAGTCAATATTCTGTAAACATGTTCAAAAAAAGTTTCATATTACTAAGCAAAATGTTTACCTTTTCATATAATCCTTCACTGTAAAAAAAAAAAAAAAATAGGACCAGATTTCCTGTAGGAATCGGAAAAATAGTTGCCCTTATCGTACCGGAAAATTTTCGACCCAGCTCGGAATAAAATCAGTAAAATCTGAATAAAATCCGTAAAATTGGAATAAAATCCTTAAAGTACCGTTTTAATGAACGTATCCTTTCTTTTACGAATTTTATTCCGAGCTGGGTCGGAAAATTTTCCGGTACGATAAGGGCAACTATTTTTCCGATTCCTACAGGAATACTGCTCGGATTTTTTTACAGTGTTTTACGTACAGTTTTCCCCTTTAACTTTTGCATAAAAAACATTTCTACTCGGTTTCCAATTTTTAAATGTTTTCTGTGAATTCAAAAAAGATAAAATTTCAAAGATTTGTTTGTACGAATTTATTTTTTCGAACAGAGTAAATATATTACATTTTAATATAAAAGCTAAAATAAAATTCTTTGATACATAACATTTAAAAGCTTAAAAGAAATGTTAACTTCTTTTACTTGTAAAGGATTAAATTTCTGAAATTTCTGTGCTTTATATTATTCCATTTAGTAAGCTGAAATCTTTTAAATGTAACTCCTTAAATGAAAATATGGATGCTAATAATATTAGCAAATATTATTTTTATACTTTTATAATGATTTCAAACTTTATTAAAGTTAAGACTACCTTATGAAAACAACAAACTCCTTTGAGAGATTCTTAAAATTTAGTGAGATTTGAAAATTTACATATGACGAAGATTTTTTATTCTTTGAAAAGGTTTTTAACAATGAATTTTACATTTAAAATTTTCTAAACGATTTACAATTCTCTTATGAAATCTTCAAATACACTTTGAATTTTACACAAACCGTACATTGAACTTAAAAGTACTACATTTCGGAACTGAAATAAAATTCAATATTAACTAAATTTTAATAAACATTTCATCGTTACTGATTTTAATCATGATACGTGCTTGATTTTGTTAAGTAGCAAATATTATAATATTCAGCATATATTTAAATATTCAGCATTAATATTTTCATTATTGAAAAATAAATTTGTTTATTAAATTCCAAATGTCTTTAAAACTAATTAAAAACACTTTAAAATGTGCAGTTTATATTTAAAATGCTTCACTGTATAAAAGCCAATTTTAGTCAAAAAGACCTATTTTGGGCAAGAAAACTTGTTAAAACCAATAAAAACTATCGGCGTTGCTTTTTAAAATTATAGCCAGCTTTTTTGAAAACCTGCAATATAATAAAATTTTTTCTGGTATTAGATTTTCGTGAATATTTATTTGATTTTTTTTTATTCCAGACCCAGACGACATCTGGTGTATCAGCTAATACGCTATTAAAACTACTTGAAAACCTACAATATAATAAAGTTTTTCTGGTATTAGATTTTCGTGAATATTTATTTGATTTTTTTTTTATTCCAGAAAAAGACAACATCTCGCGTGTCAGCTAGTACGCTATTAAAACTACTCGAAAACGTTTTCAAAAATCAATGGTTGCAAAAGAAACTTTTTAAAAATATAAATGCTTTTTTAAATCCCGAAAATATATTGGTTTTTGAGATTTCTAAAGATAAAGAACGCTTTTCAGAATCATGGGGAACTCGGAAGTGGTTATTGTATATTTTCATTCATGGTTATGTAGTAGACTCGCGATTTTACAACTCCCGATACAGCGACCTCTCGTGATTTAGCGACCATTGGATGAGGTCTCGACCATTTTTCAATACCTACAATGTTTTTCCTCGCTTTTTTTAACGACCCACAAATAATCCGAATCTTTATTTAGCGGACTTCGAAAACTTCATTTCACATTATCTAGAAATTAAAAATCTAGAAACAGTAAAGATGATTTTTCTTTCCCGGAATGTTACATGCGTTTTACAGCGTGGTGTTATAAGGTACCTGGGCCCATTATGGCCTGGTTCCAAATATGGCTCACGTCGTATATTTCATTTACTTGACCACCAGGACGATAGAAAGTGGAAAAAACATAAAGGCGAATTCGTATCACATGGGCGACGCTACTGGTAGGGAGAGTGAAATTTCGGCCAAAAAAAGTCGTGTTATTATTTCTTAATGGTAAGGGATATTTCGTATTATTAATATTTGTTCGCATTTAATACAAAGTAAAAATGAATATAATAACACTTTAAGATGCTATTAATGGTTTTACAATTACTTATTAGTATATCCGTTTTTTGGGGGAAAAAATGGCGGAGGTTCCCATTATGGCCAGGGTGGACCATATGTTTGTAATGACTTCAAGCGTATATATATTTTTTACGAATATAATTTTATTTCGCTTCTGTTCTTCAATTAATACAATTTTTAGTAAAAATAAATATCTATATATATTATTTATTTTTTTAATTAATTTTTTTTTTGTGATTTTCATAGCTTTCAAAAATTTTAATTAATATATATATGATGTGTATATATAAATATATATAAATAAATAAATAAATAAATAAATATATATATATATAATATATATATATATACACACGCACATTATATTTACAACACATCGGTATACCACAAGGTGGCTGTACATCCAGTTTATTATCAGACTTATATTTATATCACTATGAACGTACTTTTACTAATAATAATCTACATTTATATCGTTATATTGATGACATAACTTTAATTGCCACTGATCAAACTAAAATTTTTCAATTTCCAGTAGATTATCCCACTAATTTGGAATTAACGGAAAACCTCTTATCTAATAATACAATCAACTTCTTAGATCTTAAAATTACAATAAAAGACTACAAAACAATAACAGATCTATATGATAAACGTAAAGAATTTAAATTCAAAGTTAATACATTTACAAATTTTAAATCTTGTCTGCATATTTCTGTACATCGAAATATAATACTTAACCATTTATATAGAATAAAATGTTTATGTTCTTCTCGTCTAATTAATAATAATATTAAAAAACTAATTTATGATGCATTAAATCAAGGTTTTCCAAAGAAATTCATATATTCTTTAATATACAATTAGTACTTACATGATTAAAAATAATAATAATAACACATGCATAAACAAAATTACAAAAAAAACTTATAAAATAAGGAAAAATATATAAAAAAAATTAAAAATTGTAAAATAATAAAAAAATTTTATAGGACGGATGGGTGGGTAGATGTTAGAGTACGGAGGAGGGTGGTGTTGTCTGGATAATACGCAAAGGTTAATTTATTAAAAAAAATTGATGGGGCATTTTAATTATAACTACATTGCTAATACACTTTTTATACGGAGGTGATTCGATATTATATATATATATGGTGACGTTAAATTTTTATTTCAATTCATATTGAATTTATTTAGCTTAATTAATATTTAATCAATTTAACAATTAACTTGTTAATAATTTTCAGTCTTCTCGGGACAATATTATATTAATTTCTAATAGTATACCATCTTTATGGTGAATAATATGCATAATAAGTTTAATTGATATAACTAATGATATTACAGTTTGTATTAAAATTGGATTATTAGTATTTTATTATTCCTCTATACTTTTTAATAATGTTTAATTTGAGCTTAGTATTAAATGATTAATTAACGGTTTTATGTGAATGTTAATCCCATATTCATATTCTTTAGTTTTTTATGGTTAATATGAAAATATACCACACAATTTATTTGTTATCATTAGGCAATTGGGAAATGTAGATTCTGACATAATTATATCAACATCCATGTATTTTTTATTTTTTTTTCTTCCTATTCATTTTACTAATTAATTTTTTTATATTTAAAAGTATTTCTTATAGTTTATGGTTTATTATATATAATTTTTTTTATATATAATTTACTTAGTTTTATAGCATATTGCTATATTTTATTATAATTGTTTTGAAATTATTTAAATTTTCCGTATAGTTTAATTGGGTATGGTAGTAGAATATATTGTAATCATTCTATTAAAATTTGTATTTATTTAATATTTATATGAATAATGAAATATAATATGGTATTTTTATATTAGGATTTGTTGGGATATAGCAGTTGGTATATTATGACTGAATTAACTTATAATAGCATAATCTTTATGACATTTTGTTCATATTAGTTTCAAATTAATATCATAGATGGCAGCACTAAAATTTAAATTGGATTCTGTATGATGCTTCGAATAGAGTAATAATATCAATTTTTAACACAAGGTGGAGCTTAATGTTGGCTATTTGCGATTTTGTAAACTTATAGTTTTGGTATTTTTTACTTTATTTAAGATATTTAAAAAAATTTAAAAGTGTTAAGAGGTAATTTGCGTATTATGTAATTATTTTCTATTAATATTATTTTAATTGCATTTATCACAGTATTTCAAAATAGATTAACTGTATACATTAGGTTTTAAAATCTGTGTTAATTTAACTGTAAAAATAACCTTAAACTTATCGTGCTTATGGATACCATGTGCTGATGTGTACTTGGATAAAATAACTGGGATTTTATTAGGTATTTTGTGTAATATTACTATTTTTCCTTGTTATAAATTAATTATTTAAAATGTTGTATTGCTTTTTCCATTTCATAGCATTTCATAGCATTTCATAGCATTTCATAGCATTTTATTTTATTGTGTTTTCAGTTTGAAACTATTCTATTGGTTACATTGGTCGTTAGAGTACAGGAGAATTTTTTTTTTCAGCTTTTAGCATTTTTTCTCACAGAAAACGACTGATTTTGCTTATATAATTGAATTCTGTACTCTTGATAACGTAATTCAATATATAAGCTTTTCAATTATTTTTATCGAAATCCATATCCTTCTTTTTTTCTTCATTATTAATTCTTGTTATATAGTACAAGGAACTTTATTTTATTCATAGCAGCTTGTTAATTATGTTTTTGGTATCCATTCAGTGTGTTTGGGGACACTGTATTGTTGTAAATGCATTCATACTATCACAATTATTGATGGTGGTCAGTAATGTTTAATTAATGGTTATATATATATATATATATATATATATGTATATATATATATATATATATATATTATATAACATATATATATGTATATATATATATATATATGTTATATAACATGTAATAATTTGCAATTTTTTTGCAATTTTCTAATTTTATTTTGCAATTTTCTAAAAATTTACAAACTGGCCCATATTGAGAACGGGGTGTTCCCAATATGACACATTTTACATTTCAGTTTATATAATTTTTAATAGTATAATTACAAGTATAAAGTCTTTTCTTTTATTTACCACATTAATTCCTCTAAGCAACAGCATAAATGGTTTCCGGAAAAAATAATATTAACATGGTGAAAAAAACAATCAAACCTTAGGTTGGCCATAATGGGGCCAGGTACCTTACAATGTTTCAAAAAATGTACCGAAGAAACTATTCAACGATATTCTAATCAATTTAGAAGTAAACAAAATTCATAAAACGAATTCTTAGTGGCTATTCATATAGCAAATGATGCTTGGCAAGCGCTTTCTCAGGACACAGTTTTGCTTCCGTTCCGCCGGATGTTTAACCCCTTGAGATATCATTAAACACAAAAGTAATGTATCTAGAAATACTATTTATTTATCGGTTGTTATGGCATTCAAATGTAGTTTTGTATCTTGTTCAAAATACTTTATTTGAATAACAAAACTTCAAACTTAGTGTTACAACAAAAAATAAATATACTTTATAACTATTATATTAGATGCAAATTATTAATTAAAATTTTCTAATGTATGACATTTTTAAAAACAGTTCGGAATGTGCAATGTTCAGTAAATGGTATTATGTTTGGAATATTTTCTTTATCTTCCCATATCCATTCTTCTATACTTTCTGATGAATCTGATTCATCACTGCTGGATAAAGGTCTTACTCGTTTACGAACATTTCGGAATAAACTACTCTCTTCCGAAATTTCGATTGAGCTACTGGCCGCATCTTCATCCTCACTTTCGAAAAATAAATTCGTTTCGGACATACCGTTGGTTTATTTTTAACGTTAAAAACTCTAAACTGTGCGGAATTATTAATTTCTTGATATAGAAATGATCTTTGATTGCACTGTAAACAACAACTCGCAACGGAATGTTGAAGACGTCTGAGACACGTCAATTATTATTTTGACATAAGAAACAAATGACGTCTACCAGACGTCTTCGTATGTCAAGGGGTTAAACAACCAAACTTGGGAACTTGAACCTGCTGCCCAGGGGTTGAAAAAGCAGAACACCGAAACTGAAGATTCCAATAATCTAATATGCAAGCATTACGAAAACATGTTGTTTGACAGGAAATTCTTACATTTGAAGGATATGTTGACGTCGACGATAAGTTTAAAACTGAGGAAACATTATCAAAAGACGATTTAATCTGCAGCCTTCTGTATCCTGATTGGACATTATAAATAATTCTTCCAACGAGGAAATTGACGATATTCCATATATACCTCCTGCATAAAAAAGCAGAGGGTGTCATCAAGTTGTATGGAACATTTTTGGAAGAAAAGGAAATTCTAACGACTACTTTTAGATAATCAGTGACCTTAAAAGCAGTATTCTGGAAGTTTCCATCCTCCATTTAAGAGGCTACCTCAGTCAAACGAAAAGACCCGTTCGCCAATGCTAATCCTATGGAAGAAATTTATAAAGATATCTCGGTCGCATTTCAATATTTTTAAATGATTTCTTTTGCATCGAATAGTTGAGATCAATCTGTACAAAGGCCGTTGCTTACTTTTTCGATTTTGTTTACAGGTATTTCTTATGAGGACACTCTCATTTTCGGAACCAGTTTCGAAAGTAAAAGCATCCCCATAAAAAATATCTGCAATCAAAATCGAAAAAGTAAAAAACGGCCTGCATACAGATCGATCTCAACTATTCAATGCAAAAGAAATCATTTAAAAATATTGAAATGCGACCGAGATATCTTTATAAATTTCTTCCATAGGATTAGCATTAGCGAATGTGTCTTTTCATTTGACTGAAGTAACCTCTTAAACCAAAAAGTATAACACGATTCTACAAAAAATGTTAAATCTAAGGCTAATGTCAGATGAACGTCCTTTTGCACTCTTTTTTCCTTACCTATTATCCCTACTCAATGCTAGCGGCATTGTGTAGGGATAATACATACGGAAAAAAGTGTGCAAAAAGACGTCCGTTTGACATTAGCCTAAGTCATTTTATTATTTTGTAAAATGTTTAAATTCTTATAAAATTATTCCATAATTTTTAACAATTTTTTAAATCCATTTTAGGCTAAATACTACAAATATTTTTCTTTTATTATATAGAAATAAAATTCTTTGATACACAACGTCTAAAAGCTTAAAAGAAATGTTATTTTCTTTTACTTCTAAAGGATTAAAATTCTAAAAGTTATGTGCTTTATATGATTCAATTTGAAAAGCTAAAGTTTTTTTAAATACAACTCTTTGAATCTAAATATGGATGTTAATAATATTAGTAAATATTGTTTTTCTTTATGTTTGTATAATATTTTTACTTTTATAATATATTTTTTCCTTACGTATTATCCCTACACAATGCTAGCGACATTGTGTAGGGATAATGCATAAGGAAAAAACATGCAAAAAGACGTCCATCTGACATTAGCCTAAGTCATTTTTTTTATTTTGTAAAATGTTTAAATTCTTATAAAATTATTCCATAATTTTTAGCCATTTTTTAAATCTATTTTAGGCTAAATACTACAAATATTTATTTTTTAAATTTTATAAATCAGTAGTTTTCACTAAATTAGAATGTTAAGTATTTTTGAAGTGCATTTAAATCAAACAATATTAGCAACATTTGATTTAACGATAATTCGATTTAACGTCCTATTTGCTGAGGTCCCGTGAAGGCAGTTAAAGCGCGAGTCTACTGTATTATATTTTCGCAGATTAAGAAACATATATCTTTTTTAGAGTGTAGTTTAATGAAAAAAAAAAAAAAAAAAAAAGAATTCGGCCTTAACTTAATATTAGATGTTTTATGAATATAAACTTTTGCATGTAGCACAAACACTGATACAAAATAAAACGTGCCTGTGTGTCCGTATTCTATAAACATGTTTAAGAATGTTTCATATTACTAAGCAAAATATTTACTTTTTCATATAATCCTTTTACGTTAGAGGTCTGCACGGGCCCGGGCTTGGCCCGAGGCCCGCACCCGTCCCAGCAGAATTAGGGCAATTTTTTCAACGGGCCGGGCCGGGCCGACAGACAAAATAAACGGGCCGGCAAAAAATTAATCGGGCATGTCGGCCCGATATAAGAATTTAAGCGAAGCAGATAAAATACGAGCCGTTTTCAATTAATATGATTTTCTCGAGAAGTATAAATGTGCGTCATGAGCCGATGCGAGTTTAACAACATCATTACAGAAATGTAACATGTCCATCGTAGAGATCGACATCGTACAGTTACAAGATGTCTGATTCCGAGTTTAATTTTTTTTCAGAAGACTCGTGCCGGGACGGAACTGGTCTTAATCGATCTCAGGATGTTTAGAACAGTCATTGTGTTTTGTAGTATTAATAGTGATAATGAACTTCTCTTAACAGTATCTTTGGAAATATACCTTAAGGTGGTTCTCATATTCACTACTCAACAATGCGAAGCTTTCAGACAGATTTTCTGACAAAATTTTTAACTATAAAGGCATAAAATTGACAGGCCTGCCTATTGAAGGCATTTGGAAACGAATAGCTTTTTTCATATTTGATAAATTACTTACAGAGATAACAGAGATTCCTGTCACGTGACTGTACATTTTCCCCCTATCCTGTGCTATCGCTTCCGGAAATTCAATTCAAAACGCTAACTTTGACAGTATTTTCAGAAAGATATATTGCTTTTATCTATGAAAAAAACGACATTTACATAGCTTCTGAATAAGAATACCCGCCAATCTTACGCGTTTACGAAAATAAAAGAATTCATAAATTTGTCGAAATGTAGCTCCTTTGGATTTGAGAAAAGCCTTAAAAATGAGAGAAATATTTTCACAAATCTACTTTTTATTATACAGCTTCAAAAATTATTATGTTTTTAATCCTTTATTCTGAACTACATTAATCTTTTAATGAATCCTTATTTCCATTTTGAAATGTCTGTAGACACGATGACTAAAACACTGTAAGTAATCGTTAATGTTTACTATTGTGTGATCTCTGTTTTGCGATCATCATAGTAATGTAAAATATACTGTAAAATGTTCCCATAAATATGTATGTAGTATTCATTAAAAGAATCTTAATTGTATGTTGAGAAAAAAGGGATTTTTTTTTTTTGTAGGAATTGTGTCGGGCCGGGCCGGGCCTGTTTTCACTGATTTTTGTACGGGCCGGGCCGAGAACTGTAAAAATGCAAACTGGCCGGGCCGAACTTCAAATTTTTACACCGGGCCGGACCCGGGTCTGGAAATTCCGGCCCGTGCAGACCTCTATTTTACGTACAGTTTTTTCCATTAACTTTTGCATAAAAACATTTCTATTCAGTTTCCCATTTTTAAATGTTGTCTGAGAATTCAAAAACAATAACATTTCAATTTATGCAGTAAAAAGTTTTGTTTGTCCGAATTTATTTTTTGAAACAGATAAAATATACATTAAATTGTAATGTAAAAGTCGAAATAAAATTCTTTGATGCATAACATTTAAAAGCTTAAAAGAAATGTTATCTTCTTTTACTTGTAAAGGATTAAATTTCTGTGCTTTATATTGTTCAATTTGAAAAGCTAAAATTTCTTAAATGTAACTCTTAATAATATTAGTAAATATTATTTTTCTTAATACTTTTGTAATAATTTGAAAACTTTGTTAAAGTTAAGACTACTTTATGAAAACAACAAATTCCTTTGGGAGATTCTTAAAATTTTGAGAAATTTGAAAATTTACATATGATGAAGATTTTGTAATCTTTATGAAGTTTTTAAAAAATCCCTTTTACATTTAAAATTTTCTAAACGGATTTATAATTCTCTCATGAAATCTTCAAATACGCTTTCACTGCAAATAGAGGCGTCTTAAATTAAGACACATATGTGACTGAAAAAGTTATTCAGACACTTAAGTGTCTAAATTTGAAATTTCAGACATCACAGGTGTCTAAATTTTAGACACATAAGTGTCTTACTATGATCATGGCATAAATGAACTGATAAACATGTCTGAAAAATGGCGATGTGTCTGAAATTAAGACATTTAGAAATTTAGACACTTAAGTGCCTAAATGCGATACAATTGTATCATATGTGTGATGACTGTATGTATAACTGTATTGCAATATGTATGCCAGCACCACCAGAAAAACTTTTTTCGAATGGATAACAGATGTTTAAAATATTTTTATCCATTAAATTTGGTATTTTATATTTAAAAAAAAAAAGTAATTTGTTTAGATTATGGGACGTCTGGAAAATTGAAATAGTTAGCTTACTAAAGTTTTGGGACTTAGTTATTTTTGGCGCAATAAATAAATCAGTAATTGCTTTTCATGAAAAATATTTATTTTCAAAAATTACTCGCAATCATGGACGTACGCACGTATGTCCGAGGAAGAGCCACACCCTCCCGTTAAATACTAAGAGATGTACCGGTGGAAAGAAATTCAGGGAGGGACAAGATTTTGGAATAGTTGGGTCTGGGGTCAACAGCGTAATCCGCTTTTCTAAAATGCAGAACATAAACATGAAATAGGCAAACTAAGAATATTTTGACAGAACTCCTCGGGCAAGAAATGTTTAAAGATACAAACATAAAAATAAATATAAAAATTAATCGTTCAAAAATAAGTTTCAAACGACATTTTTGAAAATAAAACTTTTTTTTTTCTCAATGGACTCTTCCCCCCCCCCCCCCGACACACACACACCGTTTTGAGATAAATTTGAAATATATCAATATTAAAAGAAGAAAAGAATTAAAATTGTCTTCTACGAAGTGTTCAAAGGAAGGTGGATTTCTCTGAAGTAAAATTTTTAGTAACATTTTCCTTAACGTAAAATTATTCTATAGCCATTTATAAGAAAAGAAATATCATATATTTTTAATTATCAGACGTAAAGAAAGCATAATTGATTAAATTTCACTATACTGGGAGCAAAGCCCTTGAATATACTGGGAGGGAGAATGTATCCACCAGGGGGCACTGTAGTTGCGCATGCGTTTTAGATGTATTTCGTTTCGTTGGAACGTACGTTGTAGTAACTGAAAGTTTGTTTTATGTACGCGTACTTATTTTTTTGCGAAATTTCAAGTTCTGTGATTTTAAGTCGTATTCACTTAGTTTATTTATGTATTGAATATATACATCTGACTTAACTGCTTGACACCCAATGACTCTTATAAGCTGTCGTCGATATAATTCGGGATAGAGACAACACTTGAAGATTACCTCCGGGAACTCTACAAAGTGTGTGGCAAGGTGTGTGTGGTGTGGAACGTACTTAGTGTTAATTTGTATCGAGATTTAGTGTTATTGTACTTCGTCTTTATAAAAGCTGGTAAAAAAGAACTTTTGTCTGGCGGAGTATATTCTGAGGATGAAGCATTTCATTCTCTGAGTATGCTTAGTCGGATGTATTAACGTCTTCTTATAACGATGTATAACGTCCCTTCTAAAAAGATGCAAGTCTTTGCTCCTCACTGTAATAGTTTTTAAAATTTCAAATCGAGGAATTTATCTTTGCAACAGGATTAAAGTAAGTGTCACAATTTTTCTTTTTAGTACTAAATTTAGTGTTCTTTTTTTATGATTTTCTAAATAGCACTGATCAAAATCTTGCATAAAATGGTATTAGTTTTTAATCTGTTTGCAAAAAGCCCGCTAATTCTAGAAGTATATATTTTTTAACTTATGACGTTGCCTTTTATTACAAATTATATATTTTAAATTCTCATATGTTTCCCCTAATTTAAAGTAATAATATCACATTTTAAGTTAAATTCATTCTCTTGTTTTCCATGGGAGTTCTTAGTTTCAATTCTTATCTGTTTCAATTCTAATTCTTATCTATCACTAAACGACCACAATGATATAAAGAAAAAAAAAAGCTTTGAAAGATTTCCTAATTCTTTCTTACTTCCTATACATAGGGATTACAATCACGTATCCTGGGATTCCGCTCTATTTTTAATCCCGAAAATCCCGGGATTTTTTTCTGTCAAATCCCGGGATTTTCGGTTTTTTTTTTTTTTTTTTTTTTTTTTTTAACAGAGCAATATTCAACTGAAATAAAAAAAAATATATTTATAGACTTTTGCTTTTGGAATAAAAATCAATTTTTATAAATTTATGTATATATGTATCATTGAAAAAGAATGTATATCTCGAGTATTTTTTACATATATTTATAAGCGATTAAACATTTTAACGTGTAAATCTGTTGACCTGCTAACAGACGTCACAGCGATGAGTCAGGAAAAACGAAATCATTTCTTTATTTCGAATTTGCTGCGTGTAGAAAGATCTTCCATTCCATGAGTCATTTTGAGATTAACGTTTACTGATAAGCGTTTGTTTCTTTTCGTGCTTTTAAATTTATTTTTCTTTGAAGATATCTAATGAAAAGGATTTTCTACCGTAGAATTGTAATCTTTAATTACATGGTTATGAGAATAATGTAAAATTTAATTTGTCATAATAATTACTTTTTAATATTGTAAATATTTAGTCATTCAAAAACTTTTTTAACAGGAAATAAAAGGAAGTATGTAGAAGATAAAACATAAACTTATACGAAAAATACAAAAATGACAGATGTTAAGATATATATTTAAGACAAAAGAAGTTTGGAGACTATAAGTTATTTTTTCTTCGTGTTATTAATATAGAATATTTATTTATTTTTATTGATAGTTGAATAGCCTTTGTGATTACCCTCTGATCTACATAAAAACTTGCCCATGTGGAAATATAATTTTTTTTTAATCTAATTTTTAAATGATAAGGATTTTAATTTTTTTTTTTTTTCTGGGGGTCGGGATTTCTTTGAAAATTTCGTAAAGCTGATATCTTAAATCTTGCACTGATTATAATTAAAGTTTTGAAGTTTTATAGTAGGACAAGATTAAAAACCCAATATATATTTAACAAAATACAGAAGTAATTTTTTTCTCAATGTTATTAAAGTAGAATATTTATTTTTTTATTCATAGTTAAATAGCTGTTGTGATTATCATCTGATGCATATGTAAAAGTGCCTATGTGGCAATATAATTTTTAAAAAATCTAATTTTAAAATTATGAATTTTCATTTTTTTCTTGGGGGGGGGGGGGGATTTACTTGCAATTTTCTTACATCTGATATTTTAAATGTTTTTCGACATTCAACCGCCGAGTATATTAAATATTTTGAACTTTTAGAGTGGGAAAAGATTATAAAATATATATGCATATATTTATCCGTGTACCTTAATAGAGACACTGCGGGGCAGCTGAATTTGCCCGATAATCGAAGATGTCTGCTTTTGTGAGGTAAAAAAATATACAAATATCTATGCCTTGCGGATTAAAAAAGTATTCGCTAAATAGAGGTGTCCGCTATTCGGGAATGTCTATTAACATCCACAACGGATACTCCCGAATACCGGACATCTCAATTTAGATAACAATAATGCAGGGTTGCATTTTTTTCAAAAGAACTTCTTGATTAAAGCATGGGCATACTGGGCAGTGCCCCCCCCCCCCTACGATTTTAGTGCCACCAAATTTGATGTGCAATATTTGTAAAGCTTATATTTTAAATCTGTTTCGAAATTGTACTGATTATAATCATTATTTTGACCTTTCAAAGTAAAATAAGATTAAAAAAAAATCTTAATATTTAAATAAATATTTTTTGTTTTAATTTTGTTCAACTCCTGAAGTTCAAAATATTGATTATAATAAATACAATGTGGTAAAAGATTTAAATTATCATCTTAACGAAAATTGCATACCAAAATTAGGAGCACAGAAGAAAATCAGGCTGTATGGGGGTGGAGGGGGCAGGACCACAGCCAAATATTTTTTCAGGATTCAACGTGGTCAAACATGGCTACGTATGATGCTTACAAAAAATGGGTGCGATTCAGACGTTTGAAGTGTCTGAAATTCAGACGCAAAAAGTGTCTAAAAAAATTCAGACATTTTAAAATGTCTGAAAATTGAACACTCCGTTTCAGACACTTAAGTGTCTGAATTTCAGACATTTTAATTTATAGTGTTGAATTTTACATAAACTGTAAATTGAGCGTAAAAGTACTACATTTAGGGAACTGAAAAAAAGATCAATATTAACTAAATTTTAATAAACATTTCATCATTTACTGATTTTAATGAGGATACGTGCTTAATTTTGTTAAGTAGCAAATATTTTATTGCATAGAGGGAATTACGAGAAGAACACTATTTGATAAGATATTTTTTGTCAAAAGATAAAATTTCCAATAAACTTTTTTTTCAAACTGTACCCTACCTAATTAAAACACTCTGAAGTTTACATACAAGAAAAATTTTTACATGGTTATCGAAGTTTACAAATAGAAAATCTAAATATATTTTCTTGAAATTACCAAAAGAGAAAGCAAATTACTATACATAGTCAGTAAACCTGAATACACCTTATTCGAATTACACTGTAAAACGATAGAGGTTTATTGATATAAGAAAATATAACATAATCACGAAATGAAAATACACAATAACATCTCCCGAGTTACCCAGGATTCCGCAAAACGTTTTTTAGTTTTAGAAACTTCAGAAACCAGTATATTTTCCTGATTAAAAAAAAGAGTTACCTTCGACTCGGAAAAGCGTTTTAGAAACTTCAGAAACCAGTGTGTTTTCCAGATTAAAAAAAGAGTTACCTATGATTCCGAAAAGCGTTCTTTAGTTTTAAAAACTCCAGAAACCAGTGTATTTTCCAAATTCAAAAAAGAGTTACCTACGATTCCGAAAAGTGTTCTTTAGTTTTAGAAACCTCAGAAACCAACCCAATTAAAAAAAAAAGAGTTACCTACGATTACGAAAAGCCTTCTTTAGTTTTAGAAACCTCAGAAACCAGTCCAAATTCAAAAAAGAGTTACCTACGATTCCGAAAAGTGTTCTTTAGTTTTAGAAACCTCAGAAACCAGTCCAAATTAAAAAAAAGAGTTACCTACGATTACGAAAAGCCTTCTTTAGTTTTAGAAACCTCAGAAATCAGTCCAAATTAAAAAAAGAGTTACCTTCGATTCCGAAAAGCGTTTTAGAAACTTCAGAAACCAGTTGTTTTCCAGATTAAAAAAAGAGTTACCTATGATTCCGAAAAGCGTTCTTTAGTTTTAGAAACTCCAGAAACCAGTGTATTTTCCAAATTCAAAAAAGAGTTACCTACGATTCCGAAAAGTGTTCTTTAGTTTTAGAAACCTCAGAAACCAACCCAAATTAAAAAAAAAGAGTTACCTACGATTACGAAAAGCCTTCTTTAGTTTTAGAAACCTCAGAAACCAGTCCAAATTCAAAAAAGAGTTACCTACGATTCCGAAAAGTGTTCTTTAGTTTTAGAAACCTCAGAAACCAGTCCAAATTAAAAAAAAAGAGTTACCTACGATTCCGAAAAGCCTTCTTTAGTTTTAGAAACCTCAGAAACCTGTGTATTTTCCAAATTAAAAAAAAGAGTTACCTATGATTCCGAAAAGCGTTCTTTAATTTTAAAAACTTCAGATACCAGTATATTTTCCAGATTAAAAAATGTATTTATAAGAAAAAAAGTTACATTAAATTACGTAGCTAAAAGTGTTTAATTAAGAATTGATTGAATCTAAAACCAATACTCTGTTTTAAAAAACCTGATTAATATAATATGAAAACCACTTGGAAACGTATTCAAAAACCAATGACAGTAAAAAAAGTTTTTATAAATGCTACTTTAATCTCGAAAATATATTACTTTCTGGTTTCTAAAGATAAAGAATACTTTTTGGAATAATGGGTATCTCGGAAGATTATATATTTTCGTTCGTGGTCATGTTAAGCTTGCATAAATTAATTTTTTTTCTTTTTTTTTACAGTACAGCAAAAGGAAAAAGAATCATTAGTTATTTGAAAAAGCATGTATTACTAAAACTCAACAAATATTGAATTTAAATCTGCTTTTTAGAAAAACGAGTTTTGATTAATTGTTGTAATTATTTATTTATACTCTTGGTGTTTAACCTTAATTCTAAATTGTCATGCAGCTTAAAAAATAAATGCAAATTCGACCTCAAGGTAATGTTTTATGTGTTATACATATTTATTGTCAAAATATAAACTTTTATATATAGTACAAACATTGTCACAGAATAAAACATGCCTGTTTACTTTAAGCTCTGTAAAAATATAAGTTTCATATTATGTAAAATATTTAGAATTGTTTTTCGATCAATTTCTTCTATTATTACTTTGCATATAAAAATTTCTATTCAGTTTCCCATTTTTAGATGAGAAGATGTAAAAATGATAAAATTTCATTTTATGCAATAGAAAGTTTTGTTTATTCAGATATGTTTTTTTAAAGGATTAAATACATAATAGAGTCATATAAAAGCTGAAGTAAAGTTCTTCGATATATTACATTTTAAAGTTACACATTTAAAATGCATGCTGTCTTCTTTTATTCGTAAGGAACGAAAATACTGAAAATGTTTTGTTTTATATTATTCTTTTCTTTAATGTATTGTACCTTTTTGAAAAACTATGGATGATTATAACATTAGCAATTATTATTTTTTTCCCTTTAACCTTTTCAATATTTTCAAAACTTTCTGAAAAATGAAAACTCCATTTTTAAAAATAATTAATTTCCTTGGGGAATTCTTACAATTTTGAGAGATTTGAAAAATAACGTATAGTGAGGAATTTTTACTCATTATAAAGCTCTTTAACAATCGTTTTTACGTTTAAAATCTCGAAAACGAATTTGCAATTCCCTAAGATATCATCGAACACGCTCTAAATTTTACACAGACGTTAAATTTAACTAGGGAAAAAGAACAACAACTAATTAATTGAACAATATCAAATTACAAAAGCTAAATAAATATTAAATTTAAAACTATTTCTTTAGAAAAAAAAATTTTTCGAATCATTTTTTAAATTATTTATCTGCATTCTTGTTGATTAACTTTAATTATAATTTGTTATGCAGATAAAAAAGCAAATAAAGTTTCAAGGAAATAGTTGCTGCATTACAAAAGTTTACTTTCAAAAGATAAAATTTTATATTCGGCAAAAACATTTCTACAAAATAAAACATATCCCTGTGTCTTAAAATCTGTAATCATGATCAAGAGTTTTTCGTGTTTCATTCTAAGAAAAATATTTTGTTTTTCATATAATTCCTTTTACTTCTATTTTCCCCATTAACTTTTCGAATAAAAAAAAGTTCTATTCAGTTTTTCATTTTAAAAAGTTTTCTCAAATAATAAGAAATGATAAAATTACGTTTTATACAGCCGAAAATTTTGTTTAGCCAAAATTATTTTTTAAAAACAGACTAAATATATTAAATTGTACTGTAACAGCTGAAATATTCTTACGATACAGTATACTTTAAAGCTTAAATAAATATTATCTTATTTTATTTGTAAATAATTTATTTTTTGTATTTTATATTATTCATTTTCTTAAGCTAAAGTTTTTAAAATTTATTGTGATATTTTAATAAAAATATGGATGATCATGAAATTTACAAATATTCTTTTTTCTTTTTCTTTTTGTAATACTTTCAAAGCTATTAAAATGGAGACCGTTTATAAAAAAAAATAATAAAATCCTATGGGACACTCCTAAAATTTTGAACTGAAAATTTACATATATTTAAGAAATTTTGCTTATTATATAAATTTCTGACAGTTATTTTTATTTTAAAAATCCATTTGCAATTATCTTATAAACCTTCGAACGCATTATAAATTTAATGCAATTTTTAAATTCGACTTTGTACATATGTTAACCCTTCAGTGTCATAACTTACATTACACCAATTTTGATTTTCATCTTATAAGTTTCTGCTTCATTTTACTAATCGGAGTAAAAACGAGTTAGTATCAATAAAATTTAAGTAATATCAATAATTTTCGTTATTATGTTGTAGATCAGCTGCTTGAGATAAGCCATATTGGCCGGATTTGAATTGCCCGTCGCTGCATGGACAGACAATGTACAATAGAACTATGAATAATCGAGGAAAATCGCTATTACAGCATCCCTTCCGGTGGATTATTACCAAATTCATGTGGGACCTGCTGGCCATAGCCAAAAACATGCAAATGAAAGGTTCAATTTTATGCGTAACTTGATACATTTTCCGATGGTACAATAACAAAAATTGCATACAAATCGCTATTACAGCGGCTCTTTCCGGCGGAACATTCACAAATTCAAGGAGGACCTGCTGGCCATAGCCAAAAACATTTACAAAAAATTTGATTTAGTCCTATTCATAACTTCATACAATTTTCGATGGTACAGTAATGGAAATGACACAAAAATCGCTATTATAGCGAGTCCTTCTGGCGGAATATTTCGAAATTGAAGGAAGACTTGCTGGCCATAGCCAAAAACATACACAAAAAATTTGGTTCAATCCCATGCATAACTTCATACAATTTTCGATGGTACAGTAATGAAAATGGCACAAAAATCGCTATTACAGCGGGTCCTTCTGGCGGAATATTTCCAAATTGAAGAAGGACTTGCTAGCCATAGCCAAAAACATACACAAAAAATTTGGTTCAATGCTATGAATAACTCCATACACTTTTCGATAATACAAAGAGGACACACGGACGGACAGGCAGACATTTTTTATAAACATGTTTTTCGGGTTCTCTGACCCCTTTACATATAAATCCGTCGAAAATCGGAAATAAAAAAAAATTCGATTACAAAATATTTTTCTTTTGAAAGAAGAAAGCAATACTGCATTTCGAAAACTGAAAAATACGGAGAATATAAATTTTAACCCTCTCGCTGCTCATCCCGCGATTTCCACGGGCAACGTAAAAGAAGCAAACTTTGCGCAACCCGCTATTTCCGCGGTGATGTATTTAACCAAGATTAATCTTCAGAACTGCACTTTTATATGATTATTCTTCAAATTCAGATTTCTGAGAATCTTTTTTTAATGATATAATTATATATTAATAACAAGTGGGTAAGTGTGATCACAGATCGCACAGAGGCACATTTTAATATTCCTTTCAAAACACTTTATCCTTTTGTAAAATTTGTTAGTTCGACATTTCGCAACCAGGGGGCGCACCCTATTGTAAACAAACCTTTATCCGAACGAAACTCCGTTTTACAACATATCCGTAGATATATTAGTTGAGGGGATCGGACCTATAGCTCCCGAGATAGGTAGGCACCCCCTGGCGGTAAAAAGTGGAACTAAAACATGTAAGGCTATGCTACATAATAGGAAAGAGGGGTCAAAGGGCTGTGCAATGATATATCACGTGAGGAGTGTCGGCAAAAGTTAGAAAAGTGCCCCCCCCCATGTGAAAAGGGGAGAGGTTTAAAAAATTGCTTAAAATACACAAGTTGGAGCCCGGAGGGGTAAATAATATAAGCCTTTTTGAAAATTTTATGATTTGTCGTGTGATTGCAAATATTCAGCTATCAATATGCAAAATTTCAAGTCTTCAACTCAATTAGGGGCTGAGTAAGAAAAATTGTTTAAAATACACAAGTTAGAAACCGGAGGGGTAAATATAAGACTTTTTGAAATTTTTATGATTTGTCGTATGATCGCAAGTGTTCAGCTGTAACTATGCAAAATTTCAAGTCTCCAACTTAATTAGAGGTTCAGTTAAAAAAAAAAAAAATGCTTAAAATACACAAGTTTGAGCCCAGAGGAATAAAAATAAGACTTTTTCAAAATTTCATGATTTGTCGTTTGATGGGAGGTGTTCAACTATAAGTATGCAAAATCTCAAGTCTCCAGCATATATAGTTTCTGAGAACGGGTCTGTGACTGACAGACAGAGGAGTGAGACGAATAGGGTTTCGTCAGATGAACGAAATCCTAAAAACTGTTTAACAAAAATCTTTTACATATTTTAACGCTAAAATATATGTCGATTTGAAATATGTAATAAAATAAATGCGCAGTTTTTGAACTTATTTTGAAAAAAAAAAATACGCAGCGAGAGGTTTAATAGATATTTCATTGCCGTTGATTTTAATAATGGTGCATGCTTGATTGGGTCAAGCGGCAAAGATTTTATTGCATAGAGAAGTTTTTTTTTCAAAAACAATATATGATACATTACAAAGTTTCTTGTCAAAAGATAAAATTTTCATTACAATTTTTTCAAACAAATATCCTATAAAAGCAATCAAAACTAAATTGATGATATATCGAAACTTTAAATACTGAATATACTCGTAGCCAGTAAATTTTAAGCCAGCAAATTTGCAGCCAGTAAATTTAATATAATCTCATTGGAACTAGTGAACATCCCTCCCTCCTCACCCTGATCCAAATACTATCGGGTAACTCTAGGACAGATGGCCAGCCTAAATATTTTCAAAACTTGATCATAGATTGAAGCATAAACTTTGTTCGCAGGAAACACTAGTTCAACGAGTTCATTTATTGCGACATGCAGCTGTGTTTTTCGATTATAAAAAGTAAGTGAAATTTTAATGTTTATTTAATTTAGTAGTTGAATATTTTTGTCGAGTTAGGTATGCTTCAAATTTTGTTTATTCAAATTTTATTCACTCATTTTCCGTGGTATAATTGCATCTTTAAAAATTGCTATATATTTTTCATGATTAAGGGGTCTCAGGACTCTTAAAGCTTTAAAATTTTCGAAATTTTAATTTTTTTAGATGTTAAACTCCTACTTTTTCTGAACATTTTGACATAATTGTTTCCTTGAAATTCCTATTAGAACTGAAGTTATGGCTTTTACATTTATACACGTTCAATAGCTGAAGCGTCGTTTCGGAAACTTTGAAGCCATTTCTCTCCAAATGACGTTTTTGGGCATAACGCGCACGATATCTCAAAAACTTATGACTATTTTTTCATGAAATTTTCAAAACATATGCTTCATGTTAGTCTGTATAAACTGAACCTAAAATTTCCTTTTTATTGTTCAAAATGATATTTTTTTAGGTGATTATACTGTTGAGATTTTCTTAATTTTGCATTAGCTAAATACAACTTTGTATTAAAAGTATAAAAAAGCTTTAAATACAAATTTATTTAGGTTCAGGGTAATGATTACAATCTGAAGTATAAGTAGGTACCAAAATTTTTATTCTAGTTGCAACACTTGTTTTGTAATCGTGCGCGTAAGCTGTTATGCCGCTTTTTTGCTCGAAAAATGTCTAACAGTTTAGAGCCCCCTGTAAATGTTAATTCTGCATCTTATAATTTTTAAAATACACGAAATGAAAGAACATACTTATATATTTTATTCCAATTAAAATTGTGTCTTAAAATCTAATACATTTTAAGATATTAAATGTTGAAAATGGTCTTTTTTTTTCTTTTTTCAAATTTTAAGAGTCCTGAGACCCCTTAACTATATGAAATGTTTTATTTTTTGCTATTTTAACTCCACTTTTTCTTTCTTTTATTGGATGGCCATCTCCCCTCGGCTTGAAGGGAGATTTTAATTCAGTTTTGTTTTCCACTTTTTGTTCTCAATCTTTAATTATTTTTTGCCCAAAATACGATGAGTTTATGTATGAGAATTTTAAATATGCATAACTATTTCTTGTATTTACATTCAAAGAATTTTAATTTCAATCTTTAAAAACTATGGTCATCTATCCCAGAGTTACCTTACACATACCTTATTGGAACTAGAACTCCCTTCAAAATCTTTTACTAAAGGAAAACAAATTGCTTGATTGAAAAAGCACAAATTAAGAAATAATTTAATAAATATTGAATTTAAAACTACTTCTTCAAAAACGGAGTTTCTGATTCATTGTCGGAAATATTCATTCATATTCTTGTTGATTAACTTTCCATGAAGCCTTAAAAGAGTGAATATGGTTTTAATTGAATATTTGACGTTTTATAAATGTTTATTGCCAAATTTTAAACTTTATATGTAGTACAAACACTGAAAGAAAATAAAACATACCTTTGTCCTTTAAATTCTGCAAACATGAAATATATTTTATTCCAAACAAAATGTTTAGCTTTTTATATAATCCTTTTTCATTCAGTTGATTCGGCTAGATTTTTGCATAAGAACATTTCTATTCTTTTTTCCATTTTAAAATGTTTTCTCGGATAATATCAAAATAGCAAAATTTCATTTTATAGAAAAGGAAGTTTTGTTTATCCGAATGCATTTTTTGTATCTGACTAAGTATATTTACTGTAATAAAAACTTCGAAAAAAAAAATCTTACGATGCATTGCATTTTACAACTTAAGGGAACAGTTTACCTTTCCAACAATTTTGCTTACTTTTAAAAATATGGTTCAAATGGTGAACTCACTGCATTTCAATGTTCAACTAAAAATACATTTTCAAAAAATTGTTAAATTGATATTTAATTAAAATTTAAAAAAAGTTAAAATTTGAATTTTTTTTAAATTCCTATTACTTTTTTAGATATTGATATTTTTGCCCAATTTCTTTTAAAGATTTTCAAATTTGTGTTACACAAGACTGCGTATGGATTTTTAGAAGAATCTAATACAGTACAGCCCCGATTATCCGCAGAATTGGGTGGCAAAGGCACTGCGGATAACAAAAATCGCGGATAACCCAATAAAGACTGAAAATGGGTTGCAAACACGAAGAAAAAAAAAGAAAATTCAACATAAAACTATGTTTCAGTGTACAAAAAACATAATAAAGCGTTTAAAATACATACATATGCACAGTACATTAGAAAACTTTGCTTTACATCTAAATCACTAAAATAAAGAACAGTAAACAAGAAATAATGCCATACATACTGTACAAAAAGAGCTGAGTTACACCTTTTTTTAAAAATCAGTCACTTGTTTTTGCTTCTTGCTTTGGAAACACCTTTTCTTTATCTTAAATTGTAAACTATTAATTTTCTTTAAGTATGAAATAATTTTTATCTCGAAAATTATGTTATTCTTGATATGCTCTCCTGGAATTTATCATAATAGTCTTACTTAATTGTAAAATATTTTAATTGCTGTGTTTACGTTTGGTTAATAAAATCAAGAAAAGACATCAAGACTTTATATCTCGTATTTCAAACATTGTAACTGAGTCTAGAAATATTCTTCTATTATTTTCGAACACATGATTTTTTCTGTCTGTATTTATTAGTACAGCTTATTGTATTTTCCTTGCTGTTGGCTTGAATTTAAAGAAAATCTCTTCGCGGATAAATCTCACCGCGGATAATCGGGGCTTTACTGTATTACATTTAATATATATTTTTTTACTGATATATATAGTGTAAAATGAAGAAATCTACCACATCTTCATGTACTTTTTTTTTTTTTTTTTTTTTTTTTTTTTTTTTTTTTTTATAACAAAAAACCCGAAGGCTAATTCCATGACCAGATTTATCACATATATAATAAAGAACATGTACAAAAAAGTTTAAATCTCTATCTCAAATACAAAAAAAAAAAAAAAAAAAAAAAAAAATGCAATTTAACAAATTACTACGACCATTTGGAAAATGATTTTTTCAAAGACTAAAATTTAAGACATAAAAAATAGCACGGAGTTGATCATACATTACGTACGCCATGAATTAAACATTAATAGTGTTATTACACGTAAAAGTTGCAAGCGACAGAAATCGCCTGCGACTCGTACATATTATCCACCTGAAACTTAAGTATTATCCAAGCATTTCATTGGTTGTTCGGGAAAAGGCTTTTCTATCGTCAGATTTCCAAGAAATCTGACGGCCAATTTTAAATGAAATTTATTTCTTAAACTTCTAAACATCCCACAATATTACTTTTTATATCGTCGTATAGAGAAAAAAATGCACTTTTAAATGCAATTTGTTTGAAAGCTGTATCTCAATTTGTTTCTGAGTCATTAATTTTTTTTGTAGTTTTTATTACTTTTTTGTCATAGTGGCAACACTCTGTTGTCCATCTCTGTTGAAAGTAAAGGGAAATACATATTACTGTATAGACCAATCAGAGACCGAATAAATTGCAGATTAAACCAATAAAAACCTTCAGATATGCTTTTGATTTCCTACCCTGACGAGGACAATAACCATTTTTCCAAATGGTTAAAAAAAAAAAAATTCCTTAGCATTTTAAAAACATGAAGTTTGAACATGGAGCAAAGTTTTAATTTGTGTGGGGTAATTGCGCTGCGTGTATTAAAAAATTTGCAATATCTCGCGATATAATTGTCATATGGGTAAAACTGAGGTGTCAAAATATTCCCAATTAGACAGGCTTTCATTGATTTTTTGACCAATTTTAAGGTAAACTGTCCCCATAAAATAAATAGATTACACTATAACCTCGAAAATCCTGCATCGCCAGGGCCTAGTCTAAGCCGGATTTTAAAAAGTTTCGCATTCCTGAAAGAATATCAAAAGTACTTTCGATATTCTTAATGGTACCTTTACTTATGGTTTAATTCATACCCAAATGACATTTATATGATAAAATTGAATATATATATATACAGTAAAACCTTCCTAAAGTGACCACGTTCCGTTCCAATAAAAATTGGTGGCTCCGAGAGGTGGTCTTTTAATGGAGGTCATATTTAAATCTAGATTTTAATTGTTGAATAAAGATAACAATTAATGTTACTAAAATTTATTTTTCACATTAGGAAAAAATATAGAAAATGAAATATCAAAACAAAAGTTAATTACGTAAGTTAATTACTTCAGTTAATTATAATAATTATATAATAATAATATTATATAATTATATATAATTATAAAATTATATAATTATAAATAATTCATAATTAATTAATAAGTTAATTATTTCTTAACTGAAACTTTTACCCCGCAATCTTTCAACATCAAGAAAACTGAAAATAAGGAAATGAAAAAGAAATCATCCTTTTAGAAGGATTTTTCCTATCAAAAATTAATTAATTACATTTGAATTTATAGGGATTTTGTGTAGTATTTATAACTCCCCTCAAATTTTTGATAACAGAAACATAGAAATATTTCCTAACTGAAACTTTTATCCCACAATCTTTCAACATCAAGAAAACTGAAAATAAAGAAATGAAAAAGAAATCATCTTTTTAGAAGGAATTTTCCTATTAAAATTAATTAATTATATTTGAATTTATAGGGATTTTGTGTAATATTTAAAACTCCACTCCAATCTTTGATTTTAAATATTTTTATTAGAATTTTATAGATTTAGGAAATGTACAAATATAATGTTCTTACAACAGAAACATAGAAATATTTCCTAACTGAAACTTTTACCCCACAATCTTTCAACATCAAGAAAACTGAAAATAAGGAAATGAAAAAGAAATCATCCTTTTAGAAGGATTTTTCCTATTAAAATTAATTAATTATATTTGAATTTATAGGGATTTTGTGTAATATTTATAACTCCACTCAAATCTTTGATTTTAAATATTTTTATTAGTATTTTATAGATTTAGGAAATGTACAAATATAATGTTCTTACAACAGAAACATAGAAATATTTCCTGACTGAAACTTTTACCCCACAATCTTTCAACATCAAGAAAACTGAAAATATGGAAATGAAAAAGAAATTATCCTTTAAAAATATTTTTGTTCTGTGTAAACCTTAATACTTTTGGAACAAGATAAAGTATCTAAAGCGCATTGTAAACTGCATTACTACTAATCTACATATTAAATGAATCAGTTTTATAAGAAGTTATTTTGATGGCAATTTAGAGTACCGTCGGGGATACAGGAATAATAAGTTTTTATTGGATTTTATACCAGTGAAGAATATTGGTTTCGGTAATATAGTTTCGATTCTCTAAAGCAGACATTAATTTTCCAGTCAAATTTATGCATTTTTTCAATGACACTGTTTCTTTTGCTGCTGGTCCACGTTCCCCTGAGTTGCTATCACCATTGTAGGTGGTTTTATTGATCAAAGTGTCAGTGATCTCGCTTTCTGCGAATTCATCGCTTTCAATCTCAAAGTTTTGAATTTGTAAACAATTGTTATTTTGTTTCTCCCATATGCTGCAAGTGTAAAAATAGAGGTTAAGGGAGAGATGACTTTGATGCCGAATTTTGAAGCTTCCGGATTTCTGAATGCCAGAATTTTGAGGTCATACTATATTATTTTATTTTAGATAATTAAAAATACTTAAAATTTCTGTCCCTTGTTTTTTTTAATATAATGTAATTTTTCAATAAAATATTGATACTTAAAATATTAAAAAAATACCCCCCCCCCCCCCTCTTTTTTAACATTTGTGATAATCTCAAAATTTTGTTAAAATGAAGACAACCTTATAAAAAATAAACAGCAGAATTTCCATACCAAGAAAAAATATTTAGTTTACCATATAATGCTTTTACGTTCTGCTTTTATCCATTTTATTTTTGCATAAAATATTTCTGTTCACTTTTGCATTTTAAAATGTTTTCTCAGCTAATATAAAAGCAATAAAGATTCATCTTATCCAATAGGAAGTTTTGTTCATCCAAACTTATTTTTTAAAACGGATTAAGCATATTAAATTGTACAATAAACCTTGAAATAAAATTCTTACAATGGAATCCTTTTTGAAGCTTAAAATAAATGTTATCAAATTTTATATATAAAAGGACTAAAAAAGAACTCCAATTGCTGTGCTTTACTCTAGTCAACTAAATTTTCTTAAATGTACTCTAATTTCAGAATAAAAGGTGGATTTTTTGAATATTAACAAATAATATTTTTATTTTTTTACGTTTATAATAATTTCAAAATTTTATTAAAAACAGGTCCTTATAAAACAGGCAAAATACTATGATTTTGGTGATTTATTTTTGCAAACTAAGTTTTCTTAAATATACTATGATTTCTGATATGGATACTTTAAACAGTATGGTATGGATATCTGATATGGATACTTTAAACAGTTAAAAAAATATGGATACTTTAAACAGTAATAAATAATGTCTTTCCTTTTTTATTTATATAATAATTTCAAGGTTTTATTAAAATGCAGCCTTCCTTATAAAAGATTTAAAATACTGAAGTTATTGGGCTTTGTTTTTTTAATATACCGTAATTTTTCAATGAAATATGGATACTTAAATTATTAAAAATATTATTATTTTTTCTTATCTTTGTAATAATTCCCATTTTTTAAAATGCAGACCACCTTATAAAAAAAAAAGACAAACAACAGAGTTTTTCATAATAAGCAAAATATTTAGCTTGTTATATAATTCTTTTACGTTAATTTTTTTCCACTTCACTTTTGCATAAAAAATTTATGTGCAGTTTCCCATTTTTAAATGTTTTCTCAGCTAATATAAAAGCGATAGAGTTGCATCTTATCCAGTAGAAAGTTTTATTAATCCAAATTTATTTTTTAAAATGGATTAAGTAGATTAAATTGTACCATAAACACTGAAATAAAATTCGCGCAATGGATTACACTCTAAAGCTTAAAATAAATGTTGACATATTTTTTTTTTAAAATAAAATAATAATAAAAAAAGAACTGCAAAGTTTGTGCTTTACTTTAGTAAATAAAATTTTCTTAAATACATTGTATTTTTTGAATAAAACATGGATACTTTAAATATTAACAATTTTTTTTCTTTTTTCCTTTTATAATAATTTCAAAATTTTAACATGAAGATTTCGTTATAAAATAATTAAAATACTATATTTTTGTGCTTTATTTTAGTCTTAAATATACTGTGATTTTTTTAATAAAAAAGGGATACTTTAAATATTAACAAATAATATATTTTTTATTGCTATTATAATTTCAAACGAAGTAATTAGAAACTTATATTAAAACGAAGATTTCTTTATAAAAAATAATAAGATCTATTGGGAGATTCTTAAAATTTTGATAGATTTGAAAATTTACATATAATGGAGAATTTTTACTCATTATACAGCTTTTTAATAATCTTTATAAAATTTAAAATCTTAGAAATGGATTTGCAGTTCTTTTATGAAATTTAGCAGCACATTAACATTTTTAAGCAAACTTTAAATTAAACTTAAATATTTTATTTCGAGAACCGAAAAAACGGAGAAAGTGAATTTTTATTGATATTTCATCATCACTGATTTCAATCGAGGCTAACGAGAAAGACAGGCTACTGCGGTGGGTCCGACTCTTCTTCTTTTACAGACCGCTGGAGTCACGTGATACTCTTTTCGGACACCTTCATTAGTGCATTCGAGCCTCACGTGACTCCAGCGGTCTGTAAAAAAAAGAAGAATCGAACCCACCGCGGTAGCTTGTCTTTTTCGTTAGCCTCGTGATTTCAATCATGTTACGTCATCTTTTGGTCACTACCCAGCCAGTGGCCGAGAGGTTCTGCTGTCGAAGCTGGTAGACGGGATGTGCTGAGTTCAATCCTGATCCCGCCCGTCGACCTAATCGTTCGGAGTTTTCGTGTTTTTTCTTCGAACCTTGGTTTTCCAAGCGTAAATACGGGTTAGGTTCCCTTAGAAAGACCCCCACGGAGGGCACTACCCCCCTTAGGTCTATATCCCTCGTGCTGATAATTGGCGGAACAGATGTGTTATATTCCCGCGGCCGCCATCTTGGATTTTATCTTGGCGTGAAAACCCCTTTTGTGCAAAGTAGTAAATATCGCCAAGCAGCGATTTATGAGCATGTTAGGCTTCACGGGGTTGCCAGAACACGTCACTCTTCGGGGTTGACTTTTCGATAAACGCCAACAGAAAATTGCCAAGAAATCCAAGAAGGCGGCCGCGTGAATATATAACATCTAAGCCTAATTGGCCGTCATAAACACAACGAACCAACTTTTGGTCACAAACAGATTTACTGCATAAAATCATTTTCTGCAAAAACAATATTTGATTTACTAATTTACTAATTTTATTTGCTAAAAGGTGTAAATTAAAATTTTAAAAACTGTAAAAATAGGTTTTTCGACTGTTTACATATTTGGACTCTACCAGAGTCATTTTCAAAACAAATGAATAAAAAATTCTAAAATTGCATGGTCTATTAAATGCCATCATTTAGTTTTTCACATACTCTTTCTTATTATGTGCGTTATTATTATTTTTATTTTATTTGGATGCTCATTTTTATTTTCGTAAACATTGAGCAGCTTGAGCCATAATTTTGGTAACGAAAATGAAAATAAACATCAAAGTAAAATAAAAAATAACGAGCGTAATACATATACGTGAAAAATTGAATGATTTTAGGTAGATTTCGTAAGAAACACTACCTATTGCAATCTCCCCTATGTTGAAATTTCTGAAAAAATTTTGCAGATCCACCCCTAGAACCATGACCCCTAGAACCCAAAACCAGCTCCCCAGTCCAAAACTTTATCTATCTATCTGTCTATATATATGTACATCACTTTTTTATGGACACGATAACTTCCGTAATTCTGCACATATCTCTTCCAAAATGATACATAAAATCAAGGAGTAGAAAATCTCGGTCAAGTTCGTTCATGGGCAAAATCGGACCAAGTGGGTGGAAATAGGGAGGGGTTTTGTGAAAATCGAAAAAAACCCATAACTTCTTAATTTATATATATATATCAACTCAGTTTAAAGTTATTATTACTTCTAGGAAAAGGGCTAAAAATCTATGTATCACAGATTTTTGATAAAAATAAAAATGGGCTCAAGGGGGAAAATAATTGGGTTTTTCGGAGGAAAAAAATCACAACTTCGTCAAATCTTTGCTCGAGCAGATAATCGGCCGTTAAACATCAAACCAACCCAACCCTCGTCAATTCTTAAGGTATCAAATTCACTTAAACTCATTATAAATCTTCTTAATATTATCTACAACTTTTATATTGACAAGTTTTTGATAGGACCAACTCTTACTGAAAAAAAAAAAAAAAAAAAAAAAAAAAAAAAAAAAAAACGGAATAAAATGGGGAGGATTGAGGAAGAAAAAAATTCATAACTTCGTCAATTCACAAGATATCCCATCATATTAAATTTACTATTCGAATTTATCTTTTAAAACGGATTAAGTACATTAAATTGTACTATAAAATTATGCATTTTGTTAAGCAAAAATCAGTGTATTGCAACTCTTTAGTAAAAATATGGATAACTATAATGTTAGGTAAAAGTATTTTTCTCTTTTCTGTAATAACAATAATTTAAATAAAAAAAAATAAATACTGCCTTATAAAAAATAATTAAATATTTGGAGAGATTTTTGAATTTTGAGAGATTTGGAAGTTTAAGTATAATGGGCCCCACCAGTGGCCGAGAGGTTCTGCTCTCAAAGCTGGTAGACGGGAGGTGATGGGCTCAAACCCAAACGCGCCCGTCGGCCCAATCGCCCGGAGCCCTCCGTGGTGTTCCTCGAACCTTGGATTTCCTTGCGTAAATACGGATTAGGTTCCCTTAGGAAGACCCCCTCGGAGGGCACTCCCCCCCTTTAGGCCCATACCCGTCGTATTGATAATTAGCCGTCATAAACAACACCTAACACTTTAAATATAATGGAGAATTTTTAAGCTATAAAGATTTTACGGTATAGACAGCAAACACAATATTTGATAATTTTAATTTTTTAATTAATTTTCATTAGGGAAATTACGACTGAAAAATTACCGAATATTGAATACGTGAACATTTTAAAATTGCTGACTAAACGTAAATCAACAGAGTGAAAAAGGTCCAAACTGGGAATCGAACCCGGATCCCTATATAGCGCTCCAATACTCTGCCATTAAGCTACGAGGACGATACCCAGCGTTTATGAATGAGATATGTCAAGCTGAGTATCGTCCTCGTTGCTTAAGGGGGCTGGTAGCTTCTCATTTGCCCTCACTAATGTAAAGTCTATGGGTATTCGATGCATTCGTATATTTAAAAATATCTCCTCGGGAAATTAATATTTTTAACTTCTATTTTTTGTGTACATTTCCTAAAATATGTCTTTTTTTTTCTTAGTTCTCAAAATATTTCTAAAATATAGGCTTAATTTTATAGGAAGTGTTAAAATCTTGCTCACAGTTTGCCCGCTTTTAACCCATAAAATATTAAATCCAGCATAGATTTTAGAAATATTTTGAAAACTAAGAAAAAAAGAGACATCCTTTAAGAAGAGTACACAGAAAAAAGATGTTAAAAATATGAATTTCAAGAGAAGGTATTTTAAATATACGAATGCATCAAAAGTCTATACATTTAACGCCCCACCAGTGGCTGAGAGGTTCTGCTCTCGAAACTGGTAGACGGGAGATCGCGCCCGTCGGCCCAATCGTTCGGAGTTTTCGTGGTTTTCTTCGAGTCATGGATTTCCATGCGTAAATTCGGGTTAGGTTCCCTTAGAAAGACCCCCACGAAGGGCACTCCCCCCTCGGGCCTATATCCCTAGTGTAGATAATCGGCCGTCAAAAGTCAACCAACCAACTATACATTTAACATTACGGAGGAGAATTCCGAAGCTGGGTGACCAGCCCCCTTAATGGTAGACCATTGGAGCGCTATTCTAAGTGTCCGGGTTCGATTCCCAGCTTGAACATTTTTCACTCTGTTGGTTTACGTTTAGTTAGCAATGTGAAAAATTTCACGTATTTAATATTCAACAATATTTGATGTATTACAAAAACAAAATCTCGTCAAAAGCTAATATTTTCACTATAATTTTTCAAACAGATGTCTTATAAAAACAGTCAAAATTAAATTGATGGTATATAAAAAGTTACCTTCCGAGCAATGTTTACAGGTAATAAATCACACATTGAATTTTAAACTGCTTTGTTAAAAAAATATTTTCTGGATTGTTGCTGAGTATAATTACTCTTGTTGATTACGTTTAGTTCTGATTTGCTATTAAGTTAAAAAAAAATAAAATAGACATCCCGTCGTATGGACAGATAATATTTGATGTGTGATAATGTTTTTTGTCAAAATATAACTTTTTACATATAGCACAAACATTAAATCCAAATAAGACTTGCCTGTGTCTTAAATTTTGTAAATATGTTCACGAACACTTCGTACTGAGAAAAATATTTTGCTTTTCATAGTATCTTTTTCCGTTCGTTTTTTTTTCTATTAAATTTTTGCATAAAAATATTCTACCCAGCTTTATTTTTTGAAATGTTTTCTCAGATAATATAAAAACAATAAATTTCCATTTTATCCACTAGAAAGCTTTGTTTATTTGAATGTATCTTTTAAAACAGATTAAGTAAATTTAGTGCACGATAAAAGATGAAATTCTTACGAGTCATTACATTTTAAAATTTAAAATGAATGTTAACATCTTTTATCCGTAAAGAATTAAATACATTGAAACTATTGTGCTTTATACTATCCATTCTGTTAAATTAAACTCTATCAGCGTACTGTAACTTTTTAGAAAAAATATGGATGATTTAAATATTTTAGAAAAAAAATATGGATGATTCTAACTTGCTATTCAGTTTATTAAAAATGGATATAATGTCGTATGGCCAGATAATATTTGACGTGTAATAATGTTTTTTGTCAAAATATAAATTTTTACATATAGCACAAACATGAACTCCAAACATGAACTTGCCTGTGTCTTAAATTTTGTAAATATGTTCACGAACACTTCGTACTGAGAAAAATATTTTGCTTTTCATAGTATCTTTTTCCGTTCGTTTTTTTTTCTAATAAATTTTTACATAAAATATTCCTATCTAATTTTCTTGTTTGAAATATTTACTCAGATAATATAAAAACAATAAATTTTCATTTTATTCAGTAGAAAGCTTTGTTTATTTGAATGTATCTTTTAAAACGGTTTAAGTATATTAAATTGTACTATAAAAGATGAGAGTCTTACGACCTATTACATTTGAAAATTTAAATGAATGTTAACATCTTTTATTCGTAAAGAATAAAATACATTGAAACTGTTATGCTTTATATTATGCATTCTGTTAAGTTACACTTTATCAGTTTATTGTAACTTCTAAGTAAAAATGTGGGTGATTATATTATTAAAAAAAATTATTTTTCCTTTTCTACTTTTATAATAATTTTAAAAGTTTGTTTCAAATTATGAGATTTGAAAATTTACATATAATAGAAAATTTTTACTAAGCTTTTACAGTACAGATGGTAAACACAATATTTGACGTGTTAAATTTTTTTTTGTCAAAAGATAATATTTATACTATAATTTTTCAAACAGATATCTAATGAAATCACTCAAAATTGATAGTATATTAAAAAATTACCTTCCGAGCAATGCTTACAGTTATTAAATCATACATTGAATTTTAAACTCCTTTGTTGAAAAAAAAAAAAAAAAAAAAAAAAAAAAGATTTTGAGTGTATTTACTTTTACTCTTGTATATTAACTTTAATTGTCATTTGCTATCCAGTTTCACAAGAAAGCAAATGCTATCTTACGACCAGGTACTATTTGATGCATTACAAAATTTTTCAGTGAAAATATAAATTTTTATATGTAACACAAACATTAACTCAAAATAAGATATAACTGTGTCTTAAATTCTGTAAATGCGTGGGTGGTTCAATAATTATTGTCCCTAATATATATAAAATATTTGTACTGCGATGGTTGATATGGAATATCGAAGCCTAATCTCTTAAATGCCTATATGCTCAATTTCTGAACAGTAGCTGCTATATTAACATAGTTTTGGAGGGAGGAGAGAAGTTTTAAAGACCTATTTTTGGGGATGTTTTTAAGGAGGGGGTGAGGGTGAAATGCTGGTTTGGAGCTTATGAGGCTACATTTGTGACAGTGAATGAGATGTGGCTACATCACTATGATCCCGAGTCCAAATGGCAGTAGTTACATCTCATCCACTGTCACAAATCTAGCCCCGTAAGCTAAAAATCAGCCTTTCACCCCCCACTCTCCCCCTTCCACTCCTCCCCCCAAAACTATGTGAATATAGGAGTTACGGCTCTGAAATTGAGCATATAGGCATCTAAGACATTAGGATTCGATATTCCACAACAACCATCGCAGTACAAATATTTTATATACACTAGGGACAATAATTATTGAACCACCCTCGTATATTTAAGAAAACTTCATATTGAGAAAAATAGTTAGCCTTACATAATATATTTTTTCGTTGAGTCTTTTCCATTAACTTTTTGCATAACATATTCCTATCTAATTTTCTTGTTTGAAATGTTTACTCAGATAATATAAAAACAATAAATTTCCATTTTATCCAATAGAAAGCTTTGTTTATTCGAATTTATTTTTGAAAGCGGATTAAGTATATTAAATAAGATGAAATTCTTACGACCCATTACATTTTAAAACTTAAAATGAATATTAACATCTTTTATTTGTAAAGAATTAAATCACACAGAAACTGTTTTGCTTTATATTATGCATTCTGTTAAGTTAAACTTTATCAGTGTATTGTAACTTTTTAGTAAAAATATGGATGATTATAATGTTAGAAGAAAATATTTTTCCTTTTCTACTTTTACAATAATTTTAAAAATTTGTTTCAAATTATGAGAGATTTGAAAATTTACATAACATTTTTACTAATAATTTACGGTACAGATGGCAAACACAATATTTGATGTGTTAAAGAAAAATCTTGTCAACAGATAATATTTCCACTATAATTTTTCAAACATATCTAATGAAATCACTCAAAATTAAATAGATGGTATGTTAAAAAAATACCTTCAGTGCTGCGTTTACAACTAGTAAATCATACATTGAATTTTAAACTGCTTTGTTAATAATAAAAAAAGATTTTAGACTGTTGTTGAGTGTATTTACTTTTACTCTTGTTGATTAACTTTAATTATAATTTGCTATTCATTTTTTAGGGTTCCGTACTTAAAAAGTAAAAACGGAATCATTATAAGGTCACTCCTGTGTCTGTCCGTCCGTCTGTCTGTCTGTCTGTCACAGCCACTTTACTCGTAAACTATGGAACGTGGAAAGTTCAAATTCGGGGAAGTAATAAAGACCATTGACCCACATATTTTCAGATTAAAAAACATTCATAAATATATTTAGTAAAAAAGTAGAGGGGTTAATTATGCTACTTGAAAAAAAAAAATCTTTTCTTTGTATATCACGTGGGGTATCCTGTAAAAGCTTTTTTAACGCTGAACTCAAAAATACATTCCTTTTAATTTTAGGTATTATATTTTCAAAGATATTGTTGAAAATGTAGCGCAAAAATATGTTCCCCCTCCATCTAATTCCGAATCTAATGAAACTAAAATTATTAAAAAATTAGAGGTAGTAGACGTTAATATAAACCTCGCCAGAAAATTATAGCGATTACCCTAGGTCACATAGTGCTGGGAAGTTCTAGGCAAGTATAATACTTTTACCCGGTTACAGCCCTAAAGAGCATCCCAAAACACAGCGGTGGAGTCAAACAAGTAAAACTCCCCCTTCCTATCCTGATTTTATCGATTTGCAGGTAAACAATTAATATTTAGGATCATATAAGTTCCTAGTTGAGAGGGAAAAGTAATTCGGTAAAATTGCATAATATAAGAATACAATCATAATTACTCTAAATGATAAATTAAATCAAACCAAAGCGCTGTGTAAATTTTTGACGAACTCTCAACTTTTTGGAAAAGACTGCACTAGACTTTAAAGTTCTCAAAATCTAGAAGGTTAAATTTATAACTGCAGCTTGACACCTGCATATCGATGAGGAATGTAAATAAATACATACCTCTCTAACTCGATGCAAAAACTAATAAATCACACTAGATAGACATAAATAATGAGGAGAAAGTTATTTTACATTTACAGTTATTTTATTTACAATATATACATGCATTAATGAAAAACAGATTATCGACATAGCAAAGGCTAAAAGCATTAAATTTTGGTAGAATTCTTTTACTCAGCATATTAGAATAATAGAATTAACTCCTGACTGTAAACAGGCCCTATCGTATTGTTTAACAATACTTATTTTGCACATACAAAAACAATATATAGAGGCTACCTGTGATCCATCGCTTACTGGCATTGTCGTCAGGTCTTTCAAAGTCCATCCTTCGGAGCGTGGCTACCTGTGATCCATCGCTTACTGGCATTGTCGTCAGGTCTTTCAAAGTCCATCCTTCGGAGCGTGCACATGGCTCTGTCTGAGAATTATATAGATATTATTATGGTTCTACTACCGTGGAATCATTCCACAAATTTTATCGTAAAGATATATATTATTTTATTGTCTACCACGACAAATTTTACAGACTTAACTCGCAAGCCTATTATCTGGCCAACTGGACATCATTATTTTTTTTAGTTGCCCGGCACTCCTTCTAGACACATCTCTTGTCAGCTCCTCTGAGTAGAATAAAATCTCCAATCTTTTTTTTTTTTTTTTTTTTTTTTTTTTTTTTTTTTTTTTTTAAGATGGAATGGTACAGGGGGCCGTATGGACCGCCCTCCTTTTACGCTATCCGTCATTGGATCACGGCAGGTCTTGGGTCTCGCCCACCATTGCAAATTATTGGCTATTTCTGTATAATGCACATTGCTAAGGATTGGGTAGGGATTCCCCATCTCTTAGCCCCGTGTGCCCCCCATTCCTGTAGTAAAGGCTGATATTTATGACTGACCTAAATTGTCCTCAATAAATAATTGTTTGTCGTAAACGTCATCTTATTGTACAGTAAGTCTTATTTGCATCCCTGCAATAAATTCGGGTCGTAAATCCGTCCACTTGGGTGGTCTAGGACCCTGCAACTCTCATATGTGGGCACTGTAATATACATACATTTATACATAATACATAAAAACAATATTTAATTAATGTACATTATTTTTTTTATCATTAAAGTTTGCATTTTTTTGCCAAAACTTGATATGCTGTGCAAACGCACCAGCACATAGTTTTTGAGTAATTAGCCTTTTTCTGTTATACACAAATTTCGATTTACGGGCATCCAGAAAAATTGTTGAGCATCGCTGAATATACCTATCGTTGGAGAAGAATAAAAGCATCGATAATGATTTTCGAAAAAAATCATCGGTAATTAGCCGAGATATTAACCCTTAAAGGTACGGTCAGTTTGGACATACACAAGGACAGGGTCGGCGTACTCTATGCCTAGTTAACAACTTTTAATGATATATATGTGTAATGTACAGTAACAGTATAAAAGCAATAAACGTCAAATTGTTAAAAACATACTAATTTACGGGGTCTCGGGACTCTAAAAAGTGGAAAAAATGTAAAAAAGTCCATTTTCAACATTTAATGTCTTAAAATGTATATGATTTTAAAACACAATTTTAATTCGGATGAAAGATATAAGTATGTTCTTTCTTTTCATGTATTTAAAAAATTGCAAAATACAGAATTAGTATTTATAGGGGCTCGAAACTGTTAGACATTTGTCGAACAAAAAATTGGCATAACAGTTTACGCGCAGGATTACAAAATAAATATTGCAACTAGAATGAAAATTTTTGTGCTTACTTATAGTTATACTTAAGATTGTAATAATTTCCCTGAACTTAAATTTGTATTTAAAGCATTTTTACGTTTTTAATGCAATGTTGCATTTAGCTAATACAAAATTTTGAAAATTTCAACAGTAAAATCACCTAAAAAAATATTTTTTTGAACAATAAAAAGGAAATTTTAGGTTCAGTTTATACAGAATAACATGAAATATATGTTTTGAAAATTTCATGAAAAAATATTCAGAAGTTTTTGAGGTATCCTGCGCGTTATGCCCCAAAAACGCCATTTGGAAAATAACGGCTTTAAAGTTTCGGAAACGCCGCTTCAGCTATAGAGCGGGTATAATTCTAAAAGCCAAAACTTCTGTTCTAATGGGAATTTCAAGGAAACAATTATATCAAAATATTCAGAATAGGAGTTTAACATCTAAAAAAATTAAAATTTCTTACATTTTGAAGCTTTAAGAGTCCTGCGACCACTTAATCTTTTTCGGCACGGAGTAATTCTATTTATAAACTTATGAAATAATGAACTGACACCAGAATTCATAAAGGAATTTATTAGAAAATGCGAACTTGCTTATTTTCACGTACATGATAAAAGGAAAATTTTAAATATTCTTGGTGCCGTTTGTCCGTTTTGGAATTAAAATTAGGTGTCCGTTTTTTAAGGGCACCGCCCTCGAAAGATTTAATAAGAATGAATCGCATAAATACTGTGGGATTCGTGATAGTTCGAATTGATTGTATCTCTCAATATGCCTCGAGTGACTTTAACAGTTAATTAAACATCTGGGAAAACGCGGCACTGACCAAGGCGGAGTTACAACTTTGAGACCTCAATTCGAAGCGCGCTTAGCACAATGCCAAATTTAAACTTTGAACAAAGGTTTTGTTTTAGCTACACTGTAAAAATAAAGATTATTACTACGCTGAATTTAGTTTCATGAAATGCCAAATGAAGTTTAACAATGCGCTGCTTTTATTGTCAGTACCGAATTAAGTTCATCGTAAACAGATTAGGATAATATTAAAAAAAAAAGAGTTATACAAATAGCTATATTTGATATTATTTAGGTTCCATATCCCTTTGAACTTTCATGGTATACCCATTTACACTTTTCTAATATATACAGTTATACCCAACCCTACGTTGTATAGTTTTTTACAAAGTCTTAGTATTCTTTTAGCAACGTTCAATTACAAATTCATATATTTATTCTACGGAACCCTCTGTATGCGAGTAATGCTCGCACTTGACCGTTTATTTAAACATGGAAATTATGTCTTATGGCCACTTAATATTTGATGTGTTAATTTTTTTTTCAAAATATAAATTCTTACATATTACGCAAACATTAACTCAAAACAATACATGCCAATCTCTTAAATTCTTTGAATATGTTCACGAATACTTCATACTTAGAAAAATATTTACCTTTTCAGAACATATTTTTTTTTGTTCAGTTTTTTTTCATTAAAGCTTTGCATAAAAATATTTCTATCTAGTTTTCTTTTATGAAATGTTTACTCTGATAATATGAAAACAATAAATTTTCATTTTAAGTAACAGACAGTTTTGTGTATTTGAATATTTCTTTTAAAAACGTATTAATTATAATAAATTGTACAAGAAAATATGAAATTCTTACGAGCAATTACATTTTAAAACTTAAAATGAATGTTAACATCTTTTATTCGTAAAGAACAAAATACACTGAAACTGTTGTGCTTTATATTATGCATTCTGTTGAGTTATACTTTATCAGTGTATTGTAACTATTTAGTAAAAATGTGGGTGATTAGAATGTTAGAAAAAAAATTTCCTTTTCTACTTTTACAATAATTTAAAAAAATTGCTTAAAATTATGAGAGATTTGAAAATTTACATATATGTAATAGAAATTTCACTAAGATTTTACAGTACAGATAGCAAACACAATATTTCATGTGTTATAATAAAATAAATCAAAATAAGACATTCTTGTGTCTTAAATTCTGTAAATATATTCAAGAATACTTGATACTAAGAAAAATATTAAGCTTTACATATCTTTTTTCGTTTACTCTTTTTCGCTAATTTTTTGCATAAAATATTCCTACCTAATTTTCTTGTTTGAAATGTTTACCCGATAATATAAAAACAATAATTTTTCATTTTATGTAATAGAAAACTTTTGGAAGTTTTTTGGAAGTTACCTTTTAAATGGAAATTAAATATATTAAACTGTACTATGAAAGATGAAATTTTGACATTCCATTATATTTTAAAGTTTAAAATGAATGTTAACTTTTTTCATTCGTAAAGAATTAAATACACTAAAATTGTTGTTTTTATGTTATGTATTTCGTTAAGCTAAAGGTTATCAGCGAATTATAACTTTTTAGTAAAAATATGAATGATTATAATGTTAGGAAAAAATATTTTTCCTTTGTATACTTTTGCAATAGTTTTAAAAAATTGTTAAAGTGGACATTGCTTTATGAGAAACAAAAAATGTTTTTGAGAGATTTGAAAAAATACAGATTATGGAAAACATTTACTTAAGGCTGCTCTCAAATCCAAAAGGGCAACTTCATGACATAGGTTTAAAATTATTTTTATTCGAAAATGCATGAAACTAGCAGGTGTTGTTGTTCAGAAACTATGTAATCGAACTGTTTTTTTCCGTTTTTTTTGCAATCGCTATAGATCGCAATAGAAAGTGTAGTCAAAGTTAGCATTTTGAACTGAATTTCCGCGCAAAAGACGAATAACCACTGAAGGAAATGCGAGGAAGTCTTTGTCATGTGGCTTATAACCCAATAATAATATAATTTATTTATCAAAAAATGGAAAACACAGTTCGATTACAAATCACTTCCATAGTCAGGCCTTACAAATTTTATATTTTTCCGTTAAAAAATGAATTTGTAAATGTGTCAAATCGTTTTGCGCTTATTCAGCAGAGCAGTTGAGAACAGCCGGGAACAAGAGACTTTCAAACTCATTTTTTTTTTAATTGTATTTAAGAACTATTCAAGGTATCTGACTACGTTAAAAATGCAATTTTCGACCAAAATTGTCAAATTCATTTTATTTTATTTTATTAAAGACCAACTTTTTACCTTTCCAAAACTGTATTTGTTTTTATTTTACGATAAATAGATCCGGAGTTATAGCGGTTTTAAAACTACTCAACAGCTGTCACTCAAATCGGAAATGCTGCTTAAAGGGCTTTAAAATTTAAAAATTTAAAATTTTTAAATTGCTTTTAAAGGGTCGTATCTTTGGCGAAATTTCGCGATTTTGCATGCATTTGTTTAATAATAAGAAATGTAAATAATGTGCTCCATGAAATTTAGATGTATATTACTGTAAATTCTTGTAGTAAAACATAAATCTAAACTTTAAATGCATTTTTTTGGAAAATGTAATTTTCGGTGAAAATTCCATATGCAAAACATGATTTCTCAAAAAGTTATTGGAATATCACTATGAAATTAAAAATATATGTTATTTACACTATTGTGAAGGCAATGAACTAAAGATTTAAATTTAGAATAAATATTTTTTCTTTTATGGATGTTTTTGTGGAATGACATCGATGAATTTTATGAAAATTAACATGTAAACAGGTGCGATATGCTATAAGTTTTGAAATACTTAAAGAATCTCTTAGATTTTAGTTCATTGCCTTCACCAATGTCAGAAATATGAAGTGTAAAAAGGAAATTAAGATACATACAGTAGAATTTCCTTTAGAGCGTTTTGCGTTTTGGGCCAAATTTCACTAAATTTTACTATAAATTCCTCCATTTACCAAAATTTTATCAATGAATGAAATATTTTTTACTTTTTTTTTCACATTTTCTAGTCCTAATCTTAGTAAAAATAAGTTAAAAAAATAATTAAATAGCTTTTTTGGAAAAAAATGCTCCGTACGTAGAAAGGCACCTCAAGGGTACACTATATGAATTACGGCATATGTTTATCATACAAGAAATTGGAAAAAAGAATGGAGAAAAACAAGTAATTTTTCTGAATATTTTAAGCGTTATGAAGAACTTTTCAAAATGCCCCATGCGCGTTCCATATCAATTAAAATCACCAATATTTTTTATGTCAGTTTTGTTTACATATACAAATAAAACTGTGCATAGTTCTTTGAAACTAAATATAATTGGAAAAGTTAAAAGTATTTAAGTGCAGATGTATGATGCAAAAATGGTGAAAATTTCATAAAATTTAGATTTTCTTTTTCTTATTATTATATACAAATATGCAAAATTCAATGCAAAGTTTTATTTGAATATGTAAACCAAACTGGCATAAAAAATATTGAGGATTTTAACTGATATGGAATGCGCGTGGGGAATTTTGAAAGTTCATAACGCTTAAAATATTCAAGAAAAATCCTTATTTTTCTTCAATTTTTTTTTTAATTTCTTGTGCGATAAATATATGCTGCAATTCATATAGAGTGCCATTGAACAAAATTTAAAGTGCAATAATAATAATAATAATAAATAAACAAAAAAATGAGTTTTAAGGTCCCTTCTCCCCTTAATGAAAAATTTTTAGGCGGTAAAGATTTTACAGTATAGAGGAAAAAACACTATTTGATGCGTTACAAAAATTTATTATCATAAGATAAAATGTTCACTATAAATCTTCAAACATATGTGTAATAAAAACACTCAAAGTCAAATTGAATGGTATATAAAAAATTGACATTCTGCGCACAGTTTACAGCCAGTAAATCATACGTTAACTGCTTTGTTAAAAAAAGAATTTCTATAGTTTGTTGTTGAGTATAATTGCTTTTATTCTTGTTAATTAAATTTACTTCTTATTTGCTATTCTTTATATTTTATTATTTTTATTATTTATTTATTTATTTATTTTTATGGAAATCCTGTTTTAAGGCTAGGTAATATTTGATGTGTTACTAATGTCTATTGTTAAAAGACAATTTATGTACAAACATTGGCATAAAATAAAGCATGCACGCATATCTTGAATTCTGTCAACATGTTCAAGAGTGTTTCTTATTACTAAGCAAAAGATTGAACTTTTTATATAATTGTTTTAACTTGTTTTTTCTTAAAAAAAAAAAGAGTTCCTGGAGTTTGTTGTTCGGTATACTTAGGGGGAGGTGGCCTAAAATGATCCTAGCGGGCAAAACGGTCCACATATGTTTTCTTCCAGGGTAAAAATGTAACATAGCAGCTTCTTCCAATCGCGTCTTCAAATATCATTCTTGCAAAAATACATACAAATCAGGAAAATTTTTCAGAAATAATTTTCTAAACTTATTTGTATTTAAAAATAGCTAATAATAAGTAAATACTTTGAATATAAAAGAATTACACAGATTAAATGGAAGTTTCCAAAAACTGTTACATAAAGTTTTAATAGGTCAAAGAAAGCTTTTCGTGTAAAGAAAAAACTTTACTTTTTTTTTTCCTCAGTGGGAAAAAAAATGCTTGTTTTTCAAGTGTCAGTTCTCGGAAAAAAAAAAAAGTGGTAAATCACTGGCGTCAACTCAGATGAGTTTAACTTACTCTAAAAATAGAAAGTAAACAAACAGCTGGATAAGAAAAAATAGCCGTTTTTACGAGAAGTATTTTTTGTTTTGTTTTGGTATTTTTATTCAATTGTAACTGAATGAAAACATATACTTGTTAATGTCTTTGACTTGATGTCATAGCTGAAATTGATCTTAACAGAGCTTAAGTATTTGATTACAAGGTAATTAATCATTATGAGTGATCATTTTCTAGGATCGTTAGATTTTTATTTAATGGCTTTTTGATATTCTCTTTTGTTATGATCAAGTTAAAAACATTCAGAACGTGATCAAATTTAAGAATGTTAACACTAGAACCGCCGTTAGGGGTCATTTTGACCCCTGCCAAATGGATAACAGTCGATTCGAAACAGAATTTTTTAAATAAGATATGTTAAATGTTTTGCAGAACAAAAACAGGCAAATTAAATAAGTTATACAGTTTTAAATGAAAATTCTGGTGTGTGAAATATTTTCTTTAAAACTTGAGTAAAATTGCCGACTGGTCTAGTGTTAAGAAATAAATGCTTTAAGGGGACCAGGTAAGCGAAATTTGGGGGAAAAAAATCGATTTTTACTTTTTTATATCATTAAATAGTTTAAACTTTTATCTTTACAACGATGTCACACATGTTTATATATTAAAAAAAGAAGTGTTGGAATTACTCATTTTTTCTAAGAGTGCTTCACAGCTTAATGGCTATTCAAATCTTCAATTGACTTTTTCTCAAAACTTGGATTTTTCATGTTTGTGTTCCCTTTTTTCAATATCTATTAAACTTAAGAACTCAATTTTTTAAAAATACTTTTATTATGTTATAGTGTATACTTTAACTCAGTGATTTAAAGATTGTTGAGAATTATTTATTTTATGCAGTGAAATCTTACAAAAAATGCTAATTTAAAAATGCCTTTCAATAAATAATTAATAATTAATTTTCAGGTTCACTTAGAAAGAAAATGGTCTGTTAAAATACGTAAAGCATGTTACTCAAACTAAAACATTCTAGACCTCTATCTTTCACCATTTTTGAGAAAAAGGTACATAAAGTTGGTGTATTTTAACATGGCGGAAATAGAGCTTACCCTGTCCCCTTAACTGCTTACTGACGTAGGGAATTGTTATAGATTTTTAAGATAACTTTGTTTCAATTTACTGCATTTAATAAAGTTTAAATATGAAATAAAATGATAAGACGAATCACAAAATACACAACATGAACTTTAAAAAGCTCACCGTTTTAATTAAAAGTCGACAAAATAATAATAATATACAGGGTGATTCAAAATTTATCGTTCAAATTTCGTGTGGAGACAGGAAATACGTCAGGAAAGCGATTTTACATAGGAAAGTATGTCCGCAAATGTACGCATACGTATGTAGAGGGCGCTGTGTGTATCCAATCTTTCATTGCGTCCCAATCATTGTTTTAACTTTCCTAAAGCTAGTATTATTTCTTCTCCTATTTCCACTTCTCATTTGGACTTCCACGAAGCCTTTTACATCTTTAAAAACTCAAAACATTTCGTTCATGACGTTTCAGAATTCTAGTGTGAAACCAAAATTAAAAAATTCATGAACGAAGAAAGTTTAAAATAAAGAATAAAGTAAACTAACAACAACAACAACAAAAAAAGAAACAAAAAGTAAAAAACAAACCAATTAAAAAAATAAATAAATGTTAAAAGAGCCGGAAAGAACAAAATTAAACGAGAAGTTTTCAATCGTCAGATAATGAAGGCGTTGAATAAAGGTGATTAACGAAATTTTTGGAGTTTTTAAAGAGTAAAAGGCTTCGTGGAAATCCAAATGAGAAGTGGAAATAGGAGAAGAAATAATACTAGCTTTAGGAAAGTCAAAACAGTGACTGGGACGCAATGGAAGGTTGGGTACACACAGCGCCTCTACATACGCATGCATACATTTGCGGACATACTTTCCTATGTAAAATCGCTTTCCTGACGTATTCCCTGCTTCCCCAGGAAAGGGCATAGCCGATTAAGCATTGGAAACATGCCTTTTAATCAAATTTCCTGATTTTCCCCCCAGACGTAGCTACATATCTGACAATATATTTCCCCTATTATCACCCGATAAATATTGATATGTAATGAGATAAAAAAATTTTTTCGATTTTTTAGAAAACGGATTTTCTCAAAAACTGCTGCACGGAATTTCATGCCATTAATTGAGGATATATAGATACCAAAGATGCATAATTGATAATTTTTGTATAATTTTCTGTTTAAAAAACTATGTGAAATAGCGAAATAAAAATTTCAAAAAATTAAAATCATATCTTATGGTTATCCGAAAATTACCATTTTCGTGTAAAAAATTCCTCATATGTGCCCGTATATTCTATATAAATGCCTAAAGTTTGCGTTGGGTACTACATATAAATATTTACAAAAATGTATATTAAAATTATTGAAATTCATTTTAAGGCGTTATTTTGGGCGGAGCTACTCAACCTCCGCACCCGAAATTTTTTTTGGAATAAACAGTTACAGAAATGCTGTATTTTAAATTTTAATGAACACATGAGCAACATTATCAACACTGTCGCTATCAAAATGAACATAATGTTGAAAAACATGGCTTATATGCTTAATGGAATCTAAAATACATCAGTTGACGTATTGTCTGCTGACTTTGTTCCACAAATTCTTCGGATGTTGAAGTTAAATAGCTTCGCCCCAAATAACGCCTTAAAATGAATTTCAATAATTTTAATATGCATTTTTGTAAATATTTATATGTAGTACCCAACGCAAGCTTTTAGCATTTATATAGAATGTACGGGCACATATGAGGAATTTTTTACAAGAAAATGGTAATTTTCGGATAACCATAAGATATGATTTTTATTTTTTGAAATTTTTATTTCGCTATTTCACACAGTTTTTATAAACAGAAAATTATACAAAAATTACCAGTTATGCATATTTGATATCTATATATCCTCAGTTAATGGAATGAAATTCCGCGCAGCAGTTTTTGAGAAAATCCGTTTTTTAAAAAATCGAAAAAACATTTTTATCTCATCAAATATCAATATTTATAATGTGATAATGGGAGAAATATATTGTCAGATATGTAGCCACATCTGGGAAAAAAATCAGGAAATTTGATTGAAAGGCATGTTTCCAATGCTTATCCGGCTATGCCCTTATCGATAAGTTTTGAGGGGAATGCCGTAAATCAGGCACCGTGAATCAGGCCATAACACTGGGCTTTTTCCTGAGGTGTAGCCGTCTCCAGTTATGAATCTTATTAGGTAGTACCTAAAAGCAAAAATATTCTTTTTAGCACAAATAAAACTTCATGAGTTGCAGTTATACACACACAAAACCGAACTTCGCTATCTTATTTCGTTATAGGTTTTATGGAAGATCAAAGTTGTAGAGATAAATTTGGGATATCCTGTATTTAGACGATATGCGCAAACAAGTATAAAATTTAATGTATATGACTCGATGCTGTAGCTGAAATAGATCTTAACAGACCTTAAGTATTGATTACTTGATTGCCACCATTATGAGTGGTCCTTTCCTAAGAACATTAGAATTTTATTTAATATTTTTTTGTAATTTCCCTTTGTTAGAACAAATTTATCTACTGACAGTACTTATAAGTACCATTAAAATAACTTGTTATAAAATTCATTTAATACATCGATTAGTAGTAATACAGTTGAGAATGAGTTATAGATGCATTACTTTATCTTGTTCCAAAAGCATTATTGGTTAAACAAAACACAAAACAAATTAAAAGGAGAATATCTTTTGCCTTTGCATCTCTTCAGCTTTCTTGAAGTTTTTTTTTTTTTTTGGGGGGGGGGGGGGGGGGTGTTTTTTAAATTAGGAAATATTTCTATATTTCTATTGTAAGAACATTACATTTGTACAGTTTATAAAATATTTAAAATGAAAGATTTGAGTGGGGTTATAAATATTGCACAAAATCCCTGTAAATTCAAATTTAATTAATCTTTCTAAATCCTCCAATCCTTCTAAAATCCTACTAAAAGTTATTAAATGATTATGTGAATCTTCTAATGTAGTTTCAAAAATTTACGAAAAATGCTTTAGAAGATAAAATTTTCACGAATTCATAATCCAGTACTTAAAGGGGTTAAAAAGCTCAGAAAGTGATTTCAATGATTAACAACAACGTTAAGCATATCATTAAAATTGAATGGTTCATCGCACATTTTACATTCACCTTATTTTATTGCAACAGATTTCCGATTATCCGTTAGTCACTGGACCAGTGATACATTGTAAAAAAAAAAAAAATCTTAATTTGGAAACTATAGTATTAAACAAAAACATAATTTGAAGAACAAATTAAAAAAACAAAATTTATTTCCTACATTGTTTAAGCCCGAGAAGGGACAGATATTAAGTTATTTCATTCAATTAGTTCTACATTTAATGTTAAATTTTTGTAACAAATTAGTTAAGGCAATTGAAGATTAAAAAGTAAAAACAAAATTCATACAATATGATACTTAAAACACCCTAAAAATTAGATTCCGTTCAAATGAAATCGAAATAAATCTTAGACTTCTTCCATTTTTAATCGAAAATATTTGTATTGCGGGTTTTGTATTATGTTTATGACAATTGTGCATAAAATGATAAGATGCATGCAAAATACAAAACTTAAAAAAAGTCTAAGATTTATTTCGATTTCATTTGAACGGAATCTAATTTTTTAGGGTGTTTTAAGTATCATATTGTATGAATTTTATTTTTATTTTTTAATCTTCAATTGGCTTAACTAATTTGTTACAAAAATGTAACATTAAATGTTGAACTAATTGAATGAAATAACTTAATATCTGTCCCTTCTCGGGCTTAAACAATGTAGTAAATAAATTTTGTTTTTTTAATTTGTTCTTCAAATTATGTTTTTGTTTAATATGTCAAGTTTTTTAATTACTGCACTCAGACGAACGCATTTCAAAATTAATAGAGAGTATCATCATCAGGCTTTGATGTATGTGGTATTGCATCACAATGTGGGATGCAGTTTACCAATGTGTAATTCAAAATGTTTCACCACTGTAGTAATGCAGGTTGCGGTAGTTTGGACAAAAACTTCAAATCTGAACGTAAAAAATCTATAATCAAAACATAAAAAATTAACTTCACTTAAATTTAGATACCCTATTCCCCACTCAAAAACGCTATGAATGTAAATGTAAATTGTGTTGAATCCTTACTGCTAATATTTAACAATATTATAGCTGTGATACAGTAAAAAATAAAAAATAAAGGTTTTACTTAAATTTTTAAACCTTATTCTCTCCCAAGAGGTGCTGTAAACACATCAGAAAATTATTACCTAAGTTTAACTTGGGGTATAAATAGGAAAAATCATCTCGGAAAAGAAAATACGTTTTAAAATTTAAGTTATGTAATTCCCCACTAAGTTCGCGACCTGCGTAAAAATAGCTATCCATTAGAAACTTTTTACTAAAATATAAACTTGACCAAAGCAAAAACGTATTCTGAAAATATCCTTTTTATTTCCACTATGACGCCATATTCACCTTTTTAATTTTTGAAAAAAAAATCTAGCTCAATTTAATATTTCACGTGAAAATCTTTCAACTAAAAATAAATAAATCATTATTACGGCTTTTGACATTTTTGCAACTATGAAGTAAAAATGTTACATTTTTTATGAAAAATGTCCGTTGAATTTCAATGAAAAAAGCGAAAATTGGTATTATTAAGTAAAATATTTGAATAATGTAAAAAAAAAAAAAAAGTGGCCCATGTTTCTCTCTGGGTTATAATTCACCCATATGCAAAGGCATTTTACCATTCGTTTTGACACTGACGTCAGGCAAACGTTTTTACACTTTAAATTTATAATATCATTGGAATTAGTAAAGAATAAAAAATGAGTGGCATCAGGGACAAAAAGGTGGGAAGAAAAAATTAAAAAGTTATGATCTCCATAGTCTTTTCCATGTTAAATTAACATTGAGAAGTGACACTGGAAATAAATAAGTATTGCGCTGCCGCGCAATACTTAAATATCCACGAACGCAGATATACAACAATCCCTTCCAAATTACCCACGATTCCGAAAAGCGTTCTTTATATTTAGAAACCTCAAAAACCAATATGCTTTCCAAATTTAAAGAAGTAATTATATAGATAAAGTTTATCACAATATATATTCCAAACGGAAAAATCAAAACGTATATTAAAATATTTATTTGCTTAAAAGACGTTACTAAAAACACATTAAAAGTATATTAAAAACCTATCTTGACATGTTTCAACTCTTTCACAGTCGTCATCAGAATGTAACAAAAATTAAAAGTACAATGCATATGAAAACTCAAAAAAAAAAAAAAAATATCTAATACAAACAAGTAAACATATATCGGCCACTACATTTTCGCTATCGCGTGTTTTTCTTCTATGTCGCGATTCCGCAAGTTGTCCAACCACTCAATACATATATTTGACATAGAAGGAACACGTGCGATAGCGAAAATTTAGGGGGATTTATATATTTACTTCTTTGTACTCGATGATTTTTTATTCCAGTTTTCATATGCATTGTACTATTTGTAATTTCTGTTATACATTCTGATGACGACTCAGTGAAGGAATTGAAACATGCCAATATAGGTTTTTAATACACTTTTAATGTGTTTCTAGTAATGTCTTTTAAGCAAATAAATATTTTAACATATGTTTTGATTTTTCCGTTTGGAATATATATTGTGATATGGTTATTAGTGGGCGTAATTAAGACTTATTACTCTTATTTATACTTACATTTATATATACATTTTTTTGTGCTGCTTCGTAGGCAGGTGCCGGTCGCGGGGAGAGTCGCTCCGAAAGGTTTCGGACCCGGCACGTAAGGGCAGATCTGTAACTCCGAACATGCTTCGGAATCGGAAGCCAAAGGGTTAAAAAAATTTGTGCATCATGAAAGAAACGGGACTTTTAGCATTCGGCTGGGTGGGTCTTGGGACTTCCGCGTGAGCGGGGGCGTTCCGCGTAAATTGGACTAACTGGGAACACTCTACAGAACCCTTCTTGGGAGAATTGTTTATTGAAATAACATAAATAACGAAAAAAAAAAAAAATAGCCGGAAGTGGCAATCCTAAAACTTTACTCTACCTCATATATGTTAATACTTGGGAGATTCTCAAAAGGTGGGATCATTAAACGTTAACTATATATAATTTTTCAAATTTTCAAATTTAAGGCCAATTTTTTTTAATAGTATAGTATTTTGTCTATAAATAATATATATAAATATTTTTAATAGTATGTCTACAAAATTATCCACAAACATTAAAAGACAGCAACTATTCTGGAAAATTAATTATTAAAGCATTTAATTAGCAGTTGTGTACGTTACAAATTTTGAACATTTTTTTCGCACGTACGTTACAGATTTTGGACGTTGCTCTTAGTATTTAAAAAATTCTTAAGACTAAGAATGTAGTAAATGTGTCTGTATACATATATATATGTATAATTAACTTTTTGTTATCCCGTAATAATAATAATAAAATCAAATGCTTTGTTACGACGTTACTTTCGGACATAACAAAATACAGAAAAATGCTTTATAGAAAAGTCCTTCTATCTTCAAAATAGCAATAAATCAGCCTGCCATCTCTTAACGAAATTATAAAAAAATCATCCGTTTCCTTTATGCATTCGTTGTTTACCATTAGAACCACCTGGAAAAAAGTTAAAACTCTTTTTCTTGGTGGTACATTGGAGCAGTTAACGTTATGAATGTCCGAAATTGGCCTCTTTAACATAAAATAATAAAATTTTAAGATATTTATACAAAGCTTTTACAATAAATTATGTCATTTTCTGTCTTTGAATAGAATTAAAAACTCAGTGTAAAAAAAAAAAAAATAAATAAAGTCAATGATAATTAAAGTTATGACGTGTGTCCAGTGCCAACCTTTTGAGAATCGCCCACTTCCTGTAAAATGCATTATAGCAGCGCCACCGGTTAGGTAATTCACACCAAAATCTAATCAGCAACAACTTATGTCAACTTCTAATTGAATTTGAAGTTTGATGAAAATCCGTGCATTAGTTTTTTAGATATAGCTATTGCGGAAATCGTGAAAAGATCTGCATAGCAGTGGCACCTGTTGGGCAATTTACACCAAAAACTCACCAGGATCAATTTACATCAGGAACTAACTGAATCTAAAGTTTGATGAAAATTCATGCATTAGTTCTTGAGATACAGCTATTGCGGAAATCGTAAAAAATGCAGCAACGCAGTGCCACCTGCTGGGCGATTTACACCAAAAAGTAATCAGCACCAATTTATACCAGGGACTAACTGAATCTATAGTTTTATTATATTCCGTTCATTAGTTCTTGAGATAAAGCGCCCACAAAATTTTCTGTCACACACAGACAGACATTTTGTAAAAACATGTTTTTCTGGATCTCTGACCCCTAAAACGTGTAAATCCTTCGAAAACCGGAATTCGAAAATTTTTGCAAATACAATACTTTCTTCTTGTAAAGATAGAAGAAAGTAATAAAATGAAAATCTACAGTCCGCTTAATATTGAAAGTATAAAAGGAAACTCATATTCATCCATGTTTTTATTTTATTCAAAAAATCTAGAAGTATAAAATACACGAATTTCCATCGGATAGATTTACGAAAAATGAATGTTCGCAGTCAAATTTTAGTACAATCTTGCCCCACATCGAATATTTATCAAATATGTAAGCTGCATATTTATTCCTACAGCAAGTTTTATTAAGTTTACAGCATGAATAATGTAAATGTATAAATCAGAACCTCTCCGTAAAGTAATGACGAAAGAAATTCATAAACTTATGAAGGATGGTTATGGAATTCAGTGAAATAAAGCTAGCCGAAGTCTATAAATCATTCGGTCGAATATTCTGCGCAAATTATTTGTGTTTCGAACATGCATTTCCGTGACCACGTATGATACAGAAAGTTTTATCTGTGATACTATAAAAGATTTATGGAGAGAGTTTCTTGCAGGAAACAAATAATTTCATTAAAAAAACTGACTTCATATTAAATAAAATCATAAGACGAACTGCAATATTCCACCTTGATTCAATCAACAATATGAACTTTAAAAAGCTCACCATTTTACTTACAAAACCACAAAGATAATAAAATATAGATGTTACAAGTTAAAAAATATACAGTTTATTTAAATTTCCTAGTGCTTTCGGCCTGCAATCCCGTGGTCATCGTCAGGGAATATTTTTATTAACTGCTGTTCCATTCCTTCTAATAGACTCTCCCATTTTAAACGAAGTGACTATTTGAATGAATGGAACAGCATTACATAGAAATATTCCCTGACGATGGCCGCGGGATAGCAGACCGAAAGTACTAGGAAATTTAAATAAAATGTATATTTTTAACTTGCAACACCTATAGTATTATTATTATCGTTTTCGCATTTTAAATAAAACGGTAAGCTTTTTAATATTCATATTGTGTATTTTGTGGCTTCATATTATATGAACGGTTTAAATACTGTAATATGATAAATAATCTCATTTAGCCAACTGAATTTTTCGCTCGGTTGAAATGAACTTCAACTCTGCTACTCCAGCCTTGAATAATCTCATTTATTTGTTGTTTTACTTTAAACGTACACTGTTAAAAATTTGCAGCATTTTGGCAGGTCATTTGACCGTTTTTTCCGAAAACGGTTAAACAACCCTAATTTTAACACTATTCTGACTATATTAATGGCCATTTTATGGTCAGAATATAGTTAAATTATGGTTATGAAACCGTTTTTTCAAAAAACGGTCGAATGACCTGCCATAACTGTAAGATAAGTTTTAAACATTTATAGGTACAAGAATGAGAAACAAAGAATGTACAATACAATATTATTCCAATTTAATATCCAAATTTCATATCAAATAGCTTGTGAAATACACTAATTGCAGCCATAATATCTAAATAACATAATATATTGCTGTCATATGCAATAATATCCAAATGATTCATGTAAATTTACTTGTGATTACTTATCACTGTCTAAACACTGCCCTTCACATACACAAAGTTTCGTACATTTTATTCCCATTTTAACACATTTACAAGATGTGCATCGCTTGCGGCAAGTACAGGAGGTAAGTTCTTCACAGTGTTTTGACATTTCTGGAATTGTTGTCAGCAAGGGTTGGTATGGTCCTCCTGAATGTATTGTCCATCCCCACTTAATTGGTGAAGGTATTGTGTAATGTGCAGTGAGGCTGTTGTTCCAAATCCTTGCTTGGAGAGTAGCTCGTTTGATGTGTTGTGTCAAAGCATCTGCTGTAGGAGGTATGTTTTCGATGGCTCGATTCCTTCTTGTAAATAACAATTGTCTGCAATCATTGATGCTTTGAAGATCTGATCATTGATCATAAAGCAGTATAACAAATCGCTGTAACATATCATGACATTCATCGTCAATATCAGATGTGCCTGTACAGAGCTGATGCAATGCACAATCAATTTCACGAAATGAAATCCAGACCTTCCAAGCTGTCTTCTTGCCAATGCCACAAAATGGGGAAACTGTGTTGCAACCAGTTACAGAATGAAAAGCCAACAAATTTCTGCAAATTTCCGGTGAAAGTTTAGCAGAGATCTCATCAATTGGAATGAATTTCCTGTAATTCCACAACCATACTCAATCCATAGTTCATCAATATCTTGTATTTGTGGGGACAGTGATACTGAAACAACCACTACATCTGAGTCCACAGTTCGTATTAAGATGCGAGTATGTCCACTTTCTACTGCATGCTTAACATGGAGAAGTAGACGGCCATCTGCTTCTTCGTGTGAGACGGGAGAAATGCTTGATACATCCATAGATGTTGATGCGAGGACTCGGTCATTATAAGTACAGACAACATGTTTTCCTGGATACTCGTCCCCCACCTTTTTCTTAGCTAGTAACTGGAACAATTGGGTCTTGTTTTGGTTGATACATAGGAATTGCTGAAATTTTTTTGGAATTGCTGTTGAGTCTGAGATTTTAATACTTATGCCACTTCCTCTTGTTTCTCGGGTATGTGCTTTCGAACTGTTACTAATATATCTGTAGAATACAATATCTAGTCGTGAACTGTTCTTCAGTTGATTAATGAAATATGGTTTGAAAACATGTTCGTAGTATCCGGAAAATATTGTCGCAATACCAGGATTAAGCATGAGTATTACGGCTGCTCCATCGAATATTTCAGCTGTTACATTCGGTTGGCCGTGATTAAAGCTAATGCCATATTTCGTTTGAATGCAGTCAATAATTTTAGACTTGTTGGTTGGTTTTCGGAGTTTTCCATCATCTGAAATAGAAGGTGGGTACTTTTGGTTTTCATGCGAAAAGAAATTATCTATGTTGCAATCCCGTGCTTCAGATACAACATACAATCTACAGAATAAGTTGGAGTCTTTACGTAAGTAAGAAATCTTGGACTTTGCCTTATCTTTTTTTTTGTTATAGTCTTGAAGATGCGAATATTGGTTCGAGGAATAACTTCATGAATTGAATTTTGAACTTGAACGAGACGGGACACGACATAATAATCTTACTGTTTTAGTCCTACAGTAAATGCTTCCGTAACACACTTGACAGCTTCGAAACTTGGAATTATTTTGGAGCTCCCTATTGACATTAAATCAGTTTCTTCAAATGTATTTCCTTGTTTGGATAAGATGTTAATCATTTCTTTGACATGGGCCAGGGACCTTTTCTCATGAGCATTGTTATCTTCATGATGCTTTGCGCCCACGTTTTTGTCATCTTTTAAATTTGATTTATCTCCGAATTCCTCAATTAAAGAACTGATCTTAGGGCCTGCTACCATCCACTTAAGCAGAGAATTTTCACTAACAAGGATTCCAATAGCACCACCTTCACCCTTTATAACTTTGTTATTGTGTTCATGATGTTGATCGTCAGATATTGCAGAAAACAATGTAGCAGTTTTGCTGTTCGTAAAGTTGCCACGAAAAAATTCAGCATGTATATCTGGATGTTTTTCTGGAATGTCCTGTAGAGTCCACACGAATAATGGTAACCAACGAAAATAGCGGACTGCGTCCAACGCAAATGTCCACGGACATAACTGAGTCAAAGTATCGACGTACATTGTAAAATTAGATGTACGAATACCCAATACAAATTGTACTAGAAGGGACTCCAGTTTGATGACTGTGTTCCAATATTGAAACTGAGGACATTCAGATGTAATTTTTTTTGAAAAAAAAGGATCCATTCCAAAGGTATAAGTCGATTAACTCGGATAATCGGGACTCTACTGTATCTATATTTATATTTATATACATATATATATATATTTTTTTTTTGTCATCGGGGTCGACACTAAATTATGAAAAAGCAAAATTCTTGTTTTTTTTTTTTTAAGTTATAAATATTTGTTGTATTATGAACCTAAACAATGATGTCAAATATACCGTTGGAAAGGGCGTTTTCTGCGGATTAATAATCACTGACAATGTAGGTTAATATCAAAATATTAATTCGAGTTATATACAGAAATGTAGAAGCGCGTCGCAAAATTTTGGCGGCCATATTGATTACGTCATCAGCGCCGCTAGAGGGCAAATGAGATTTGTGTCTCGGGCTTTTTAGACTCGTCTATCCATGTACTATCCGAGACGAGCCGTTAATTCCCAAAATGGCTCATCCGATCTCAGTAATCTGATCCTTTGTAAATATTAATATTTTGGATTACTTTACTGTGATTTTGATCAAATTTAAGAAAATAAATCAATTCAAGTCATTATAATTGCATTCTATTTTACATTACACTACTTCATAAGAAAATAAATATAATTATCTAATATATAAATATCAGTTTTAGCCAATCAGATTGCTGGGATCGGTTGAGCCAATTTGGGAATTAACGGCTCGTCTATCCGAGTCCAAAGTGGTGCATTGGTTGCCAGATGTGAAATATTTTGGTATAATTTTGAGCTAACTCACCCCACTACTTAGAGCCAACTGATAATCAAGTCTTTCATTATTAGACCGAATAACCTAGCCTCTATAGTTTTTAAGTAATTAACGAGCTCAAGTTCCTGCACTTCCGTAAATACGCTTTGAAAATTTCCAGCTGTTTTATCAGTCTTGTAGCGGGGATTTTTCCTTTATGTTTTTAACGTATCTTACCAGAGTAGACTGGAGAACATCAAATTGCTTCGAAACTTCCAAATACCCAATTTTGGCCAGAAATAGCCGCCTTGACAACATTATTCATTGCTTCAGTAGACCATGATTGCCTATTTGTTTTTGTTTTTATAGTCTTGAACCATCTGAAATCACAAGAAAAAAAATAGGGGCATCGCGTAGTTAAAAACATTTCGGGGCAGAATGGGGTACTTCCCCATTCCGCCCTAGCTGTTCCGCCCCAGAGACACGATTTAGGTTAGGTAGGTAAGGTCACTCGAGAACGATACATAAATAAACGTTTAACTACACGAAACTAAAGGTAATTAAACGTACTTCAGGATGTACTAACTATAATTGCAATGTAAGCAAATATTTATATCTTATCTTGGTCACAAAATCATCAGAAGTTATAATACATGAGCAAAAAATCCCACAACGAAAATTTCACACTCCAACGCTCGAGAAAACTAGGCTAACATGGATGCCGAAGTTGAGCAGCAACAGGTTGGTGTAGTTTTATACTTATTTCCGCTCGCTGACAGAACATCCTTGACGCCGAAAAACGTCGAACTTCATTCCGCCCGGTAACCCCGTTATGCCCCGGGTTCCTCTACTGATGCCATATTCATTGGAAACTTTATGGAGTGTACCATTCTTGCTTGAAAGATTCGCTTTTATAATAAAAAAAAATCGCAGAAAACATTCGTATTCATATTCATATTTTTTATACAAGTTAATTAAAACTGACTAAAAGTAAGGTGTTTGTGCCTTAGTGCGATAGGATTTCTCCTACGTTTGTCATATTTAGCTCACGTTTCCCATTTTATAAACATAAAAACCAAATATAAGAAAATGATTGATTATTATGCTTATCTAAATCTAAATTTTTAAAAATAAATTGAATTATCATCTGTAATCTAAGATAAAAAATATATCAAGGTCATATTTATGTCATTTTTGTCACATTTTTAATAGTTAAACCCTAAATGAGATGGCCAAAGTACATAAATATGACAATGCATTTTATGCATATCAGTTCATCCTAATTTTTACCAATTTAATTGTTATCAGTTTTTCAGATACTTAATACTGCATTATAATTAAATACGAAACATATAACCATTGTTCTCGCTGCCGCTCGCCTTTGCGCCAAATCGCGTCAAAATTCTTCATTTGGCGAGTAAACAAACAGTCAAATTCGCCAAATTGCGAGTGCTCAGTTTGTGTGTTTGTGCATGTGGTGTGCAGTGGCGTAGCTAGAGCATTTCGCTTGGGGGGTGTGGAGATCGAATTTACCGAATGTTCATAGTAAATTTTGTATTTTTTGTATTTTTTATTTTTTCGCATTATTTTCTTTTGGGCGAGGGGGGGGGGGGCGGGTAGACATTTATTTATTATTTCAGAAATATATAAATAAACAGACCAAAAATTTTAACAAAGAACTAAATAAGTTCAACCATTTAAAATTTTACAAACTGGAGGGAGCGAGGGTAGTAAAAATTATGAATGGAGGGAGTGAAGTAGATAACTGCTGATTTATTTATCGTATTGCACAATTACGAATAAAGCAGAGGAAAAAAGTAATTTTAAAGATTTTAACCCTTAACTGATCAGGCGAGGTGTTTTCCAACCCAAAGAAATTTCAATTAGGAAGAAAAAATTTGTGTTATTTAGATACGTATATTTATATGTATGTACACTTACAGTACTTTTTCAGTTGTTTTTATTCAAGTAAATAATGCAAAATTCACAGGAGATTTTCTTATTTTAATTCGCTAAATTTTGTGGAGTGCACAAGACAAGAAATCAAACTTTGGGGTTGCATACACACCATCTCACTACGTTATATATATATATATATATATATATATATAAATCACCTCATCACTTAAGGTTTAAGCTTTTCGTGCTCGATACTCCAGTGAGGGGGGAGGGGGCAAAGGTAAAAGCAGTAATTTGGGGTGAGGTGTAAAATGGCAGGTTTAGATTGATTACTTATTATTACAATAAAAATAAATTCAATAGAAAATATTTAAAAAATTATTCTTTTATTTATAACTCAAAGTTTGAAATTTGCAATTCTTTTTAAATTTTAAGTTAGAAGTCTGTACGGATAGAAATTTTCAGGCCCGGGCCAGACCGACCCATAGAAAAAATTCGACCCGGCCCATTCTAAAAGGTAGGCTTGAACTCGGCCAGGCCTGACGAAAAAAATTATTGGCATGGCCCGGTGTTATAGCAGCTAAAAGTTCAGCCTGAGACCATCCTGGCCGGGAAAAAAATGAAGTCCGAGCCTGGCACGGCCCAAATGAAATTTTACAAAACACTGACTTTTACGTCGATTTGGTTAAAAATTTGTCTGTACGAGGAATTCTGATCAAAAATACTTAATCTCAGCTTTTCAATTTCTTTCTTTCTTTTTTTTTTTCTTTTGTAATCTTTATTTTTATAGAAATGCCGTAGGCTGCGATATTTATTTTTTTAGGGTTCCGTACTTAAAAAGTAAAAACGGAACCATTATAAGTTCACTCCCGTGTCTGTCTGTCTGTCAGTCACAGCCATTTTACTCGTAAACTATGGAACGTGGAAAGTTCAAATTCGGGGAAGTAATAAAGACCATTGACCCACATATTTTCAGATTAATAAACATTCATAAATATATTTAGTAAAAATGTAGCAGGGCCGAAACTAAGGGGGGGGGGGGGCAGAGGGGGCACGTGCCCCGAGCACCAGAACGAAGGGGCGCCAAATGAAGGATTTATACCTTTGGAATGGATCATTTTCTTCTGATGGATCCATTTTTTCCCCTCATTCTGACCAGAAAATCAGAGTTCTAACTTTTTACGGCTGCTCTTTCAGCTTCATCTAACCTTTCATTTGTAATGGCTGTTTCATAATAATGGAAGCCATCACTCTATTAGAAGAAAATAACTTGGTGAAAGCGGGACTCGGATAATCGGGGCTCTACTGTATATTTCATTTTAAAAATGATTTTTAGAATATTTTTGTTGGTGTTCAGAGGGGAGTCATGACCTCCGTGACCTCCCCCTTGGATCCGCCATTGTATATTACGTAGTTCAGTATTACATATTTTACGATCAGATATTTTAAAATTTAAAATAAATCGGCTATTAGAAAATTAGTAAAATTCTCTTTGTAAATATATTTTGCGGAAGAAGGGAGGGGGCGCCAAAATCCATGTTTGCTCCGGCTGCAATAAAGGCCAGTTTCGGCCCTGGTAGAGGGGCTTGAAATGGTATGGTACTTGAAAAAAAAAATCTTTTCTTTGCATATCGTGTGGGGTATCGTGGGAAAGCTTTCGTAACGCTGAACTCAAAAATACATTCCTTTTAATTTTAGGTATTATATTTTCAAAGATATTGTCGAAAATATAGCGCAAAAATATATCCCCCCCCCATCTAATTCCGAATCTACTGAAACTAAAATTATGAAAAAATTGGAGGTAGTAGACGTTAATTTAAACCTTGCCGGAAAATTATAGCGATCACCATAGGTCACATAGTTTTTGAGAAAATTGCATTTTTCTGTTACACACAAATTTCGATTTATGGGCATTCAGAAAAATTGTTGAGCATCGCTGGATGTACCTATCGTAGCAGAAGTAAAAAAGCATTGTTGATAATGAATTTCGAAAAAAATCATCGGTAATTAGCTGAGATATTATCCCTTAAAGATACGGCCAGTTTGGACATATACAATGACAGGAGCGGCGTACTCTATGCCTAGTTAACAACTTTTAATGGTATATATGTGTGATGTAATGTCCAGTAACAGTATAAAAGCAATAAATGTCAAATTGTTAAAAACATACAAACTTCAGGGGTCTCAGGACTCTAAAAATTGGGAAAAAAAAAAAAAACATTTTCAACATTTAATGTCTTAAAATGTATATCATTTTAAAACACAATTTTAATTGGGATGAAAGATATAAGTATGTTCTTTCATTTCATGTATTTAAAAAATTGCAAGATGCAGAATTAGTATTTATAGAGGGCTCGAAACTGTTAGACATTTGTCGAACAGAAAATTGGCATAACAGTTTGCAGGGTTACAAAATAAATATTGCAACTAGAATGAAAATTTTAGTGCTTACATATACTTCATATTGTTATAATTACTCTGAACTTAAATAAATTTGTATTTAAAGCATTTTTATATTTTTAATGCAATGTTACATTTAGCTAATACAAAATTTTGAAAATTTCAACAGTATAATCACCTAAAAAATATTTTTTTGAAAATAAAAAGGAATTTTTCGGTTCAGTTTATACAGACTAACATGAAATATATGTTTTGATAATTTCATGAAAAAATATTCAGAAGTTTTTGAGGTATCCTGCGCCTTATGCCCAAAAAACGACATTTGGAGAAAAATTTCTTCAAAGTTTCGGAAACGCTGCTTCAGCTATTGTGCGAGTATAATTCTAAAAGCCATAACTTCTGTTCTAATGGGAATTTCAAGGAAACAAGTATATCAAAATGTTCAGAAAAGATAGGAGTTTAACATCTAAAAAAATTAAATTTTCTAAAATTTTTAAGCTTTAAGAGTCCTGCGACCGCTTGTCGCAGGACCCGCGCCCTTTCGCCCTGTCGCCGCGCCCTTTCCGACGCGGAGTAATTCTGTATATAAACTTATGAAATAATGGACTGACATCAGAATTTATAAACGAATTTATTAGAAAATACAAACTTGCTTATTTTCAAGTACATGATAAAAGGAAATTTTTAATTAAATATTCTTGGTGCCCTTTGTCTGTTTTGGAATTAAAATTAGGTGTCCTTTTTTTAAGGTCACATTCCTCGCAAGGTTTAATTAGTTTAATTGAATCACATAAATACTGTGGGATTCGCGACTATTTTGCATTGAGTGTATCTCTCAATACGCCTCGAGTGACTTTAAAAGTTAATTAAAAACCTATCTGGAAAAACGCGGCACTGACCAAGGCGGCGTTGCAACTTTGCGACCTCCTTTCGAGGCGCGCTTAGCACAATGCCAAATTTAAACTTTGAACAAAGGTTTTGTTTTAGCTACACTGTAGAAATAAAGGTTATTTCTAGGCTGAATTTAGTTTTATGAAATGCTAAATGAAGTTTAAATATGCACTGCTTTTATTGTCAGTACTGAATTAAGTTCATCATAAACAGATTAGGATAATATTAAAAAATGAGTTATACAGAAAAGCTATATTTGATATTATTTAGGTTCCATATCTCTTTGAATTTTCATGATAGATCCATTTGCACTTTTCTAATATATACTGTTATACCCAACACTATATTGTATAATTTTTTACAAAGTATTATTTTAGCAACGTTTTTTTTTTTTTATGATACAATTACAAATTCATATATTTATTCTACGGAACCCTCTGTGCGCGAGTAACACTCGCACTTGACCGTTTATTTTAAATAAATCTCTATTTGTTATATGGAAATGTTTCGATTATCATTAATTTTGTTAATCCGTATTCCATGTATTGGAGACTTAAAAATCTAAAAAATGCTATATAGTAAAATCTTCTAAGACGGAATCGCACAGTAAAGTAAAAAAATGCATTATAGACAAGTTCCCTTTTAAATAGGTGTAAATGTATTACTGTCAAATCTCGTTAACACGAACACGCTTAACGCGAATTACTTTTAGCACGAACTGTTTCCGATTGTCTCGTCGAAGTTGTATGTAATGCATTTAAGTTCGGATAACACGAACAAAAAAAGTTTCCCCTTGAGTGTTTGCGTTAACGAGCTTTCACTGTATATATTCTTTTCTCACATACTATTATATTAATTTTGCATGGATTAACACATTTTTCAGTGGCCTGTAGCAAAATACAGCAAAATTAAAATATAGTGATACGTGTTAAAAAGAATGACGGGATCCTGTTTTAAACAGGATTCCGTCACTTTTTAACACGTATCACTATATTTTAATGTGTTAAAAAGAATGACGGAATCCTGTTTTAAACAGGATTCCGTCATTCTTTTTAACACGTATCACTATATTTTAATTTTGCTGTATTTTGCTACAGGCCACGCTGAGACAATGATTTTCATACGGGTTGGGTGAAAACCGGGACTGAAAATTTTGGCTCGTGAAGACTTGGAAGAATGAAACCAGTCCCGGCTCGGTACAGAAAATATTAATTAGGCCTGGTAAGGCCTAATTTATGTTTTGCCAAAATGGTGCCAAAGCTGATGTTTGTAACAGATTTTTTTAAAACGTGACAATCGGCAAAAGATCATTATGAGGTAGAAGTTGATTATAATTTTGTATGCAATACCTTTATCAGAAAATTTAAAAAGGCTATTTGATTTCAAAGCACTTCATGCCTCAGCATCCCTGCAGATTTCATGCTTCTGGATTAAAAAAATGTCTACTTAAATGTGTCAGAAAATTTAACATTCCTGAGAGGAGTAAATATACTTTTTAAGAACAAGTGTTTTTTCTTCATAAACGTGGCATTTAATTCGAAGTTAGAAAATTGTTTAGTTATTTCAAATCTTAATCCGTGTATGGTATATTTGATAATTTTGATCATATGTGACAGAAAAATTCAGAATATAAGAATAGGAGGATTTGGATTTTATTTTTTATTTTCTTTTATTTATTTCTCTTTTTCCATAATTATTTATCCAAGTAAAAACGTAAGAAAAAATAAGAAAATTAATAAAGATTAAATAAAAATATATGAGAGAATTGGTTGATTAGTAGTTTTTATTTTCTCTGGTAATTAGAATAAGGATAATTGTTGCAGATTACTTCAATGAGAAAATTTCAACTGTCTGCCCCCCAAAGCAGATCAAAGGACCAAAACAAACTTCAGAGGACGACGGAAACATTTAGTAGACAATGTTGCATAAAGCCAGACAGAAGAATTTTTTTACTTGGAACTTTTTTACAGAACGTTTTATTAGATTTATAGAATATATAGAATTTATAGAAAAAAGAGAAAGAAATAAAAGAAAAAAAAATCTAAACCCTCCTATTCTTATATTGTGCATTTTTCTGTCACATATGATCAAAATTATCAAATACACCCGTGCACGGATTCAGATTTGAAATAACTAAACAGTTTTCTAACTTCGTATTAAATGCCACGTTTATAAAAACAAAAACAAAAAAAAAAACACTTGTTCTTAAAAAAATATTTTTACTCCTCTCAAGAATGTTAAATTTTCTGACACATTTAAGCAGACATTTTATCCAGAAGCATGTAATCAGCAGGCATGAGGCATGAAGTGCTTTGAAATCAAATAGCACTTTTAAATTTTCTGATAAATGTATTACTACATATTAAGTTATAATCAATTGCTACCTCATAATGATCTTTCGCCGATTGTCACGTTTTAATAAAATCTGTATCAAACGTCAACTTTGGCACCATTTTCTGAAAGACCAGTTACCTTTATAGGAAAAAAGAGAAACGCCAATTCCTTTACGAATAAGAAAGGATATCTGCAAATTTCGTGCATTTAAAAATGAAAATTTCTTCACGAAAGTGTAAAAAAAGATGCATGTTACGATTTCAGAACAGCTTTAAATAGTTTTTAAAAAAACACAAAATGTGGCTAATCAAAGCTGCACTTTATTTGTAGGATATTTTTTCTGTTGAATTTTTAAGCTGGAACTCGTAACATAGAAATAGAAAGTATTCAGTATTGAAATAGACAAATATCATGTTGAGCAATTAAGCATAAGTATAAAAAAATTAAATATTGTTATTTTAATTTGCAATAATAAAAAAAAGAGTGTTGAACACAAAAAGATTTTTTTTTTTCGATAGAGAAGGGGAAGGGGAGAGAGGGTAGACAGTGTGGAAAATTATTTTATTTTCTAGAAAATTACTTTGCTTGCATTTTTTTGTTGAGGTGTAGCTTTGATTTGTTACATGAATTAGCCTGGTTCAAGTCAAAGGATTTTTTTAATTAATTTAAATTAACTTTGAGATCTCTTCATTTCAGAAAACAAAGAAAAAAATTGATTTCAGTTTTTGCAGCAGAAAGTAATTGTATGTCTCAAAACGCCAATTAGAAGAAAGATTAATGCATATCACCAATGCACTTGTCTTTATATATCAATACAACTGATGATTTTAAAACAAGTTTAAAAACATAAATAAAAAATATCTTTTCGAACTGAATGACAAAGACCAGTGTTGCAGTCGTAAAAAAAACAAAGGGTATAGGCTAAAGTTATGAACATTCATGGATACAGTATACGCTAATGCTAAGAAGCTCCGCAGAAGGTATGCGGAGCTTCTTAAAAAAATCCAGAGAAAGGGTGTATGGCGTATATCTACGTATACCCTCCACTACCCCGTGACAAGAACAGATCCAGATCTTAAAACATATCGTCGGTTTATATTAAGTTACAAAGGAAAAAAATCCATTATATTATAGTTCTCTATCTTATTATTATTTTTCTTTAAAGCGGTTCTAGAGCTTCCTACAGAACAACGCAAAATTGTCTGTCTCATTTTTAAGCATATTGGTAGGCTTGACTGTTGAAGCGGAATACAATGGAAACTAGTTTTACATTTTTTGATAAAATTACTTATCGCGTTATAAGCGATTGTGGTCACTTGACGACAAGTTTTTTGCCTTTCTTGAGCTGCCGTGTCCGAAATTCGGTTCAAAACGCCAACTTTGACAATATTTTCTGAAAAATCATCTGCGTTTACCAAAAAATGGATAACGTCTTTTGACTACATAGTTTCTGAATAGCAACACCTGCCAATTTCCGAACAAAAATGAATTCAGAAATGTCTCAGAAAGTAGCTGTTTTAATTTGAAAACACCCTTAAGGATTTTTTCCCCGCATTTTTTAAAAATAATTTTTTCAAGAAACTTTTAATTTTTCGAAGATACAATATACCATTGCATATAGTAGCTAATAGGGATGCACCGAATATTCGGTGTCTATTCTGTAATCGGCCTTTTCGGTTATGTTACCGAATATTCGGTTAGGCCGAATATAAGATATTCGGCCAAACCAAATACTTAAAAAACAGTTTTAAAAATCTTACACAATTTCAGTTTTTAACTGTCAACTTATAAAGATATTCATAATAATTAGAAACAGAATCATATTTAAGAGTTAATCATATTAAGAGAATGTTTTTACATTATTTGCTTTTTGTAAAGTATTACTTAAGAAAACTAACCATTAATGGGGATTTTCATAGGAATTAACAATGTAAATTTGCAAGTTCCTGAACCTTTTCTAGTAAATAATCTGTTTCTTGCTTTTTCACAAAAAAAGGGAGCTTCTAATCAAAACAGAAAAACTTTCAGGGTTGATAATACACATCTAGAAAGACAAATTTTGCTCAGAAAAAACCATAATCGCAATCCACTTATACAGTTATAAATAAAGTGTATCTCATCTCATTCGAAGTCAAACTTGGATTTTCATTTGTTAACCCTAAGGAAGATATCACAGCTATACGTTTAACAAACTTGCTTTGATTTCTGTCAAATACAGTCGGACCTCTATTTAACGAACCTCTATTTTGCGAATTTCTCTATTTTGCGAATTTTTCCTTGGAACCAAGAACATTTTGCGAATTTCTTCGTAAAATAACCTCCAAATAGCGAAGTGCATTCTCTATTTAACGAACTTTTTCTTGTGATCAAAATTTTTTTTTCTCCCCATTTCTCAAAATATTTCTAGACATTTCAAACTTATTCTTTCTTTAAACACGTTTTATGATGTTCAGTGGCCTTGAACAGGTTTTACCAGGCGCCTTCTTTGTCAGCAATGAGAATTCGGTAAGTATAGAGGACGAAGACAATAATCCCTTAGAGTAACTTAAAAAAATGTGGACACAGTGAGGGGAAAAAAAAGAAGAAATTAACCATGATGTGCTGATTGATGACGGTATTTCACTTAATTCTGAAATTGAGACCTTGTAAACACTATCCGAATTGGATATTTTCGAATGTGAAAAATAAAAATAATACAGCAATGAATTGCGATGAAGACGAATATGATGATGATGGAAATGAACATTAAGCAGGAATTAACAAAACTTCGTATGATGAAATGCTAAAATCATTTGAAATAATCCGACGCGGATTATAGTTAGAAAAAATATGCATGAAGGGGCTTTTGGTGCATTGCAAAGATGCGAGACATATTAGGAGAGAAAGCCCTTTTTTAAATAAAAAAACTCAGGCAAAATTAACAGAGTTTTTCAGAAATTAAATCTAAGGACGCATATGTTAATGTATGGTTAAAATTATTTGTTATAACTATAATAAATACGATAATGTCATTAAAATTCGTTAATTTTAATGTAAAAGTATTTACTTTAAACAGAAAATACAGTGTATTCCTGGACAATGTTTCGTTTTCCTTGCAGATTTCAAAGATTTAAACACATCGAAAAAATGAATTGATGATGGATACTGGTGGGTAAAATAAATAAAACAAATCGATATAATTTATTTAAAAAAATGTGATTAATTACTTTTAGTAAAAATATTTAGTATTTATGAATTTAAAATCTGTTTTATGTACTTTAAAGTATTTTAAAAGGTGAATCTCTATTTAACGAATTTTCCATATAACGAACTTTTTTCCGGAATTTAGCGACTTCGTTAAATGGAGGTTCGACTGTATAATATCATGATGAGAAGTGCTGGAAATTGCCACTTTTCATATTTAAACAACTATGAGGTAGACATTCCTTTATTCAGAATGCAATTTATAGTATTTATACTGTGTCACAGACCAAAATTCAGTCATTTTCAATGATATCATCACATTTAATACGAACTAAATTAATATGAAACAAATCTTGCAAAAATATCTTCATTTACTGATAAAGCTGTGAACGAAAATTCAGTTTCGGCTTGTACTTGCACATGCACACCCAGAATTTTTGACTGAATATACTGGAATTTTGATGGAATAAATGGAGTGAGGTGTTGTTTCTTGTTCAAAAATTTTTTGTCTTGACCACGTTATCTCTGTTGAAAGTTTGTTACAATTTTTTTAGGAACAATGTGTATGCTTACAATTTCTAAAAATAATCGCCCATTCGAAACACTGATCTAAGATGCATTTAAAAACTTCCCTGCTAAATCAAAGACAGTAGAAAAGTTATTTTTGCTGAGTTGTTTGATTTAGAATTAAAAAAAATATATTCACTAGGTTTAATTCACCAGAAGAACCTATGAAATATCAAAAATTTTTAATTAATAAAATTTTAAACTTCTCTTCTTAAATACCTCAAAGCAGATTTTTTTTCATGTATAAAGTTTACTTGTAAAACGTTCTTGTTTATCAAGATGTAAGTTTCTACATTAAATATTATGTAAAATTATTTTAAAATTTAACATTTTAATGTCTTTAATCTTTGAAATATAAAAATATTCGACCAGCCGAGTACTTGGTATTTGCAGGGCAGAAACTAAGGGGGGGGGCAGAGGGGGCATGTGCCCCGGGCGCCAGAACAAAGGGGCGTCAAATGAAGGATTATACCTTTGGAATCGATCATTTTCTTCTGATGGACTGATGGCTTTCATTATTATGAAACAGCCATTATAAATGAAGTGTTAGGTGAAGATGAAAGAGCAGCCGTAAAAAGTTTGAACTCTGATTTTCTGGTCTGAATAGAAACAAAAATGGCCATATTTTTTTTTTTTTTTTTGCAAAAAAAATTATGTCCTCCCCCCCCCCCCCCATTCAGACCAGTAAATCAGAGTTCAAACTTTTTACGGCTGCTCTTTCATCGTCACCTAACACTTCATTTATAATGACTGTTTCATAATAATGAAAGCCATCAGTCCATCAGAAGAAAATAACTCGGTTAAAGCGGAAACTCGGTTAAGCGGGACTCGGATAATCGGAACTCTACTGTATAAGCAAACACTGCAAATAGCCGGTAATACATGCGAATTCTTTTATGTGAACGAACCATAATTGCAACAAACGTCACATTCAATTTACGTAGTTCAGTATTACATATTTTTAATTTTAAAATAAGCCGGCCATTAGAAAATTAGTAAAATTCTCTTTGTAAATATACTTTGAGGAAGAAAGGGCGGGGGCGCCAAAATTCATGTTTGCCCCGGGCGCACAAAAGGCTAGTTTCGGCTATTTGGCCGAATAGATACTACTCAGCTGGCCGAATAATCGGTATTCGGCCTAACAGTTAATTCGGCTAGCCGAATATTCGGTATACGGTTCGCCTGTAGGCCGAATATTCGGTAGAAAAGTTATTTTTGCTGAGTTGTTTGTTTTAGAATTTAAAAAAAATATATATTTACTTGGTTTAATTCACCAGAAGAAGCCATGAAATATGAAACTTTTTTAATTAATAAAATTTCAAAATATTCGACCAACCGAATATTTGGTATTTGGCCGAATAGTTACTACTCGCCTAGTCGAATATTCGGTATCCGGTTCGCCTGTATGCCAAATATTCGGTATTCGGTCATAATCACTATTCGGTTCATCCTTAGTAGCTGATGTAATTTTATTACACCGTTTTAATTTTTGATAAGAAAAAATTCCCGGTTCTCTCTTATTTTTTGCTTTGAAAAACAGACAATACAACAGTAAACATCTGGCGACATCCTGTTCCCCGAAAAACCCGCGAAATATCCACCCCCCATAGCTTTCAGAGTCCAGCAAAACGAATTTTAACGAACAAGTCTGGCCTTCTAATTTCATTTGCATTGGTCAAGGAGTGTACGCATTTACCCTCAAGGCCTTTTTCTCCAGATTCCTTTCTTGAATGAAGGGAAGATGCGAAGATATTCTCTACCCCTAGCTTACAGGGATACTGCATAGAAATAGGAAGAAGGTATATTTAATCTTCTAAAGGGATACTGTATCATGGACCCCTCCCCTTCTTACACCCATGGAGCAAAGAGAAAGGAAGTTTCTAATTAGAAAATGTTTAATAATTTTAAATACGTTTTGACATTGTTTTCTGTTTTGTAATAAATTTTGTAATATGTTTTTAAAAATTCTTAAAAAAAAAAGAAAAAAAATCAGAGCCGAAGGAGGCAGTTTTTGAACGAAAGTGAAATTACCGAATGTATATGAGTTTACCGAATTGGGGGGGGGGGTGTCGCACCCCCCCACACCCCCCCTGTAGCTACGTCCCTGGTGGTGTGCCAATACAGTCTAGATTTTTAGATGCGTTATTGAACGATTGATGTCGCTTTACATGTTCAATTGCACCGTGCCATTTACATTGCTCTATATATAGAGATTCTGGCTCAAAACCTATTTAGTTTAACAACAGGCAAAGACACAGAAAGGATTATGCGATAGGTATTTCTCTATTGTCAGTTAATCACTATCTATACTCCAGCGTCGCGGCAGTAAAAACGTAAACAAAATTACTCGCATTAAGCGCTAAATAAAGAATTTTTTAGCTGGAATGCGGTTTTGAAATTAGCCATTTACTATACTATTTATTAAATGTATGCAAAGTATCATTGGCCGGTGAAATTTTTTCAATCGGTTAAGAATCGAAATCTCATAGACATGTTTAGTGTATATTTTCACCACGGTAAATCAAATATTGCTGTATTTAATTTTTATTTAGACAGCTAAAAGAATGTCTGAAACATTTACACATTTAGGAGACATTTAGAATGTACTTATTTTTAATAGTTTCGGTAGCGGATACTCGAATTTCTGTTATATAAGCAATTACAAAAACTTAGATTATTTTAGAACATATTGAAAAAAAGGGATACAAAAAATGATTAAAGTGTTTCAAGCTGAATTTATTTTGCTAACATTTTGTTCATTTGGCTACTGCTTTTCATTTCTTATTCGCCAAGTCGCTAATGTTGGTCAAAAGCTAGCGAGAACACTGCATATGACATTCATAATTTAACACTTTTATCTTTGATAGTAAATAAACAAGAACTAACAAATTATTTTTGAACCGGAAACATGAATTTCTTAAATTATCTTTCTTTTTTTTTAACCCGCCTGTTCCTTAATTTTTATAATCAATAAGATGCGCTTGGACATGTAGCTTTCTCGTATTCAAATTGAGTAAAATTACGCTATTTGATATTTACTTTATTAAACAAATATCATTTGGTGCTTGTATTATTGTTATTAATATATTTTGCTCATGGCACTGAGAAATATTTGCGGAACACAGAATCCATGATAATAAAAATTTTTAAATTTTTATTAAATTATGATATAGTATGTTCTTTTTTTTAATGTTTCAGTACGTACAAGTATTTAATAAATTCTGTTCACTTAGATAATTGTACACATCTACATCTTATTTATTATTTTTTTTATTGACACAGTATTATGTAAATGGTATGAAATGTAAAATATAACTAAAAAAAGTATCGGAAAATAATAGATTAGCAAAAAATACTATTAATTTATTTTTTAACACAACTATCTTGACCTTTATTTTTACATTATGATTTTGTGAATTTTTATCTTTGTGTTAAACTTCGCTCTGTTCATATCCAAAAGTTTAACTAAAAAAAAAAGTATGCAGTTATGTAATCCATGAATTCTATGTTCTATAATTATTCATTTGTGTCATAAACAAAATATATTATAAAGATACAATAATATCAGAAATAATGAAAGAAATCCACATTTCTGGATTAAAACTAATAATGTTAAAATTATATATAGGGTAACTTGAGGTGAGATGCCGTGTTGTACAAGATGCCGAATCACGTAGTTTTCATATGCGCAGGCGCTGTACGGAAACTCTGCTCAGTTGTAAGGAAGAGGGTTCACAGGTGATACTTTAATTTACATTTGCGGTCTTTAAAAAAAAATTTAAGTGGTACTTTTTTATTGTTATTTCGTCTTAACACTTCTGGTAAGTATCAAAAATCTTTTACGTGACTTCTTTATTTGCCTATATAAGTCTTAGTTTAAACACCAGAGAAATAAAGCTGATGTTTTTAGAGAGCACTGGTACCTGGTCTTTCTGCAAATCATAAATGGCGGTCGGCTCCCGCTTCTTCACGTCAGTGGAGGTACCGGCGCACAGTGGAGTATTTCTAAGAAAAAGCTGGACAAAAGTCGAAAAATGAACTTCGTTAAAAACCGCAATACTTTATGTGTTTGTATAGCTTATTAGTCAGTGCTTCCGGTAAACAATATCTTAGGAATATTCGGTAACACTCCCCGTCGCGTTATCAGTCTGAAAGCACCTGTCGTGCTTCGCAGATTTCTCTTTTCTCAGCGATGTGGTGAGAAGCGCATTATTTAATTGCAATTATTGTTGCATACAGTGGAGATCTGAATAAAATCCTTTATGGACATAAAAGTGGGAGGTATGTAGCTTAAATTACTGTATTTAGTTTTAGTTATAAAAGAATATAATTATGAAATTAGCCATATTGTTTTATCTTTAAAAAGAAGTGTAATTTTTGCTAGTTCTTTTAAATTTTTAGTGATTTATGAAGGCTTGTCGCCCTTTGTCGGGCAAAACTTTTTGTTGGAATATAAAATATAGATATTCCTTATTATATTCATAAAATAAAATCTTGCCCCAACTTGCCCCAATTTTTTTTTTACCGTTTTATAAAAAAATGGTATCAGAAGATGATGATATTTTGAAAACGAAAAATCTTCATTTTTCTTTTAGAAACTTAAATAACAGCAAAAGATCTTTCAAGAGAGTTGCTGTTTGACTTTAAACAAGTTTGTTCTAATACGAAAACAGATGAAAAAATATGTTTCATGGAAAGTAAAGTTAGAAAAATGATGAAATGTGCAGTAGATAAACAAATATCATTAATACGTTCGTTAAGCCGTTTCAAATCGGATTTTTTAAAAAAGGGAGGCTGCCAATAGGGCAAAATGGCACTTTCTTAAGGTAAATGAACATTGGCTTAACAGTTCCATAAAATTAACTGTAGAATATACTATATGTACAATATCAAAAAAGGTAGACCAACAAAAGATTTCGCCGAACTGTGTGACAGAAGCAATTGACAAAAAACAAGAGGTTTAAGGGAACAAGTTCCTCTTGATCAATTAACATATGCAGCTAGTACAAATCAACGAGCTGCTGGTAATATTGATGCCTCGACACTCATAAAACTCTAAGTCAACAAGCGATACAAAAATACAGAAAAATTATAACTTCAGCAAAAAAAAACCCCACTATTATGAAGCATACACCATCAAAAGCCTTATCAATTTTTGTAGAAGCTGATCTAGCGAGAAAGCAAATGGAAATTATTCATAGTGCAAATAAGAATATTTACTAATTATTTTCTGATTAAGAAAGCGAAGAAGGATTGCTATATAAGTGAGGAGTCGATGAATGTGACAGAAACAAGCGCAGAAGTTAACCTACAGATCTTCTTGATCACACTTCTTTAAGACTGTGTAAATATTTAGAAGAAGTTATTCTAAATAATACAGAAGAAGACAGCCACAATTTCGAACAAATATTTAAATGGTGCTGCGATGGCTCCCAACAGATCGCAATTTAAACAGATATTTCAGAATACTTCTGATAGTGATGCAAATATATTTCAGAGTTTTCTTGTTCCTTTACGTTTAGAGGCACTGTCCAGTGGACATAGAATTGATGTTAAAAAATTTCAAAATACACCGAAGAAACTGCAAATCTTTATGTCGAATTATATGGGTAGCACCTAATGTTACCAACAGTACATAAAATTTTAGCACATAGCGCCACAGTAATTAAACATGCAGTATTGCCTATCGATCAACTTTCGAACGAGCCTGCAGAAGCTAGAAACAAACATTTCCGCCAATATACGCAAACTTTTTCCCGAAAATTTTCTCGAGAGCAGTGTAATAAAAATATTTTGAACAGACGTTTACTAAATTCTGATCCTTTTATAAGTAGTTCAAGGCCAAAGCTTAAGAAAAAAAGGCCTTTTTCTAGCCAAACAACCAAAAACACCATACGGACAACATTCAAAATAAGAGGGAGATAAGGATGAAGACGAAACAGATGAAGATGAATATGATTAGAATAGTAAGTTACAGAAAGAACTTGTTATAAATATGCAAAAAAACGGAATATTTCATTAAATATCATAAATGTTTTTTCTAAACTGATTTAAATAGTAGTTTACTTATTAAAAAGCAAAGATTTTTTGTAAATTCGTAAACAAATTATATATATATTTTAAAAAATTATATATAATGACTCTAAATAGCTTTTTACAACATTTCAACTTGATACAGCTCATAAAATAATTTTGTCCACATTTTTCAGAAAATACTCCTCTGTGCGGTGTCTTGTCCCATACTTTGGGGTGAGTCGACGAAAATTTTTGGAGGTAAGATGCTGGTTGTTTTCCCTTGGGGTAAGATGCCGGTTATTTTCCGTTGGGGTCAAATGCCTGGTTGCTTCTTCATTGTTTAACCCTCTTGCTGCGCAACCCGAGATATTATCGGGCATGCATTTTTCCGTCTAATTAATACTATTTGGTTATTCCTACCAGTTATTTTTTAGCGAAAACTTTGTTTGATTTAATCAGGACATTTTTCCCGACAACGATAGTAAAAAATTTCTGCTTTAAAGAACCGGTGATAAAAAATAAAAAATTCTGTAAAAAACGCTCACCGCGAAGAATTACTTTCGCAGCGAGTGGGATAAATTACTCTTGGCTATTAACTAACTTGTCAAGGATTTTAATCAGGTAATTAAAATCAGTGATTAAATCATGATTTTAATCAACTGATTAACAAATATTCATTAATTAAATTCATAAATTTTCTAAATGTTTAAAATGATATAAAGAAATATTAAAATCTAAGATGAACATAATTTGAAAGGTTTCTATATTTATTATGCCTTATAAATAAACTTTATTGACTTTATAAATAATTAATTAATAAATATTAATGTTAATAATTGTTAAAAATTTGATGTTAAATGCAGTTATAAATAATTTTAATAAATGTAAATATCGGTCGTATATAATATAGTTTTAGATAACTAGGGTCTTCTTTCCCTTAGGAGCTACGCTCCCCAACCTCCAAAAACACGCTAATTTGATCTGCTTTGAAAATATAACGGATTAAATTTCCTACCAAGATTCAGAAGATGAAAGTTTTTTTTTAAGTGAATGCGAATCAGTGTTCAGAGTGTCTAGCAGAGTGCAATAAAACCTCTGAAAAATGTGATTGGATCAAATGCATTCAGTGGAACTGTTAGCTATATAAAGGTTGCTCAAAGTTCTTAAACAAATGTGCAGTCTGTGGCAGATCTGAGTTATAGCTGAAAAAAAACAAACAAAGGGGCATATGAAAAACACCAACGAAAAATCTGCATTCTAAAGCACTTTATCACAGAGGCTTTATCGTATTTAAACTTATGATAATGTTTATAAATAGGCATACTTAAGAGCCATAATTCTTTTACATGTTAAGTAGAACATAACTTTTTTTTTTCAAATATTAGTTTTATCCTTTTATTAAATTGCCAACGTTTGTTACATTCATATTTTTGTAATTTCCTAATATTAAGTAAGTTAACAACTTTAGTATGTTTAAATAATAAAGTTACTAAATTTTATAATATACTTATAACTACTTAAAAGGTGGCAAAAACATATAAAAGTATTATTTAATACAACCCGAGATCTTTCGAACACACACGCGTTCATTTTCAAAGGGAAACTAGTATGTTGTGGCCATCAGAAAACTTTCTTCTATCTCATACATGTCAATACTTCAAAATTCACTACCTCAGTGCCAAATTAAATGGCAATCTGTGTTCATCATGAGAATTCTAAAAATATGAAATTCCGTGCATTAGTTCTCCAGGTATGACTGTCACTGAAATCGTGTAAATCCAGCAAAATGCAGCATAGCATCGCCACCTATTGGGTTATTTACACCAGAACCTAATTATCACCAACTTATGTCAACGTCTAACTGAATATGAAGTTTGAGGAAAATTCGTGCATTAGTTCTTGAGATAGAGGTATTGCGCAAATCATGACAAATGCAGCATAGAAGCGCCACCTGTTGAGCGATTTGCAACAACACATAATCAGCAGCAATATTGATCAAGTTATACTTAAATCTGAAGTTTGATGAAAATTCGTGCATTAGTTCTTGAGATAGAGCTATTGAGGAAATAGTTCAAAATGCAGCAGAGCAGCGCCACCTATAGGGCGATTTACACCAACATGTAGTCAGCATCATTTCATATGAAGGACTAACAAAATCCGAAGTTTGATGAAAATGTGTGCATTAGTTCTTGAGATAGAGCTACTGCGAAAATATTGTAAATCCTGCAAAATGCAGCACAGCAGCGCCACCTGTTGAGCGATTTACACCAAAACGTAAACAGCATCCATTCATGTCAAGGACTAACGGAATCTGAAGTTTTATAAAAATCCGTGCATTAGTTTTTGAGATACAGCTTTTGCGGAAATCCTGCAACATGCTACATAGCAGCGCCACCTGCTGGGCGATTTACACCAAAAACTAATCAGCACCAATCTATATCAGGGACTACCTGAATATAAATTTTTATTAAATTCCGTGCATCTTGAGATAGAGCGCTCACAAAATTTGTGTCACATACATACATACATACAGACAGACGGACAGACAGATTCACAGACTCACAGACAGACATTTTGTAAAAACATGTTTTTTGGAATCTCTGACCCATAAAACGTGTAAATCCGTCGAAAACCGGAATTCGAAAATGTTCATGAAACCAATACTTTCTTGTAAAGATAAAAGAAAGTAAAAAGATGATTGACTGAATAGAAATACATTTAAAAAACAAAAACAAAAATAGTACGCATGCGCAAGCGGAGTTCAGTCCATTTCTCTGCAGAGGGGTGAAAAGATTAGCTCATATTATCAGGAGGTCTGGAAATATTTAGGATATTGTACCAAATTGCGGGAATATTATAGGAAAGGACATCGTTACAAACATTATCACTTCTAAGTAAAATTTCAATGGATTCACGGATTATTGACGAGTACTGGTTAGACGTTGGAATGATAATTTTAGCTTTTTCGAAGTATATCTTAATATTTTCTTTTGATGCAATCTGGATAAGCTGTATTTGGTTTGTTAAACTTGATATCAGAAATGTGCTCTTTTAATCTTTCCTTAATATTTTCGACATGTCATACCAATATAAAATAAACTTTTATGCTGTTCTGTGCTGAATGGGATGATGTAGACTACTGCTTTTTCATAATCGGGAATAGGATCAATTTTACTATGAATCAATTCTTTTAATTTTGTTGCAGGTTTAGCTATTAAATTAATATTATAGTTTAGTAATGCATATCTCAATCTCTCATAAAGCTGTGGGATATAATCAAATGTGCAATAAATAGACTTGCTCAAACTTAATTCCTTCTTCTGCCTTGGTTGTTGTGTTTGATTAACTAATTTATTAATGTGTTGAGGAGGGAAACCATTCTCAATAGCAATTTGTTTTATTACACTAATCTCGTTTTCTAGGTATTTATCTGTACAAACTTCGAAGGCACGTTTAACGTAAAACCTGTAGGCAGAAATTTTATATGAAAATGGTGAGTTACAATCAAAAGGAATAGTGTTGTTAGGCAGCCTAAGAGAGACTGCTCAGGGCCGGCTAGGCCTGCCCCTTAGAGCTTAACGTCTCTCCCGGTATGTTCCCCGACACGTTGGGGCTCGTTAGTGAGTACAGCCCTGTCCGGCCGTATGCAGACGGACAAACACAAAATGCTCAAAGGGCGACGCTCACCCGCTAAGGGCGTCTATGCACCACCGACCACAGAACCCAGAATTTATTTTAAAAAGAACAAAGTGGGATTACAAAAATTAGACGAATGCCTTCCCGCCAGGAAAACGCCTACTCGCGACAGAGGGCGGGAGTATGAGAACATTTAAAGTAAAAATAAAATAAAATAAATAATAATAATAATAATAATAAACATCACTGATCCTGGCCGCCGGGGTAGGAACCCCTCTCGCGACAAGGGGCGGCAGGAAGGGAAAAGAATGGAATGCGTGGCACAAGTAAGATGGCACGAGCAAATACTCAAGCGTCCGTTGGAGATGTAATGATTTGCGTGGCACAAATAAGATGGCACGAGCAAATACTCAGCGTCCATTGGAGATGTAATGCTTTGTGTGGCACAAGTAAGATGGCACGAGCAGATACTCAAGCGTCCATTGGAGATGTACCTCTTGATAGAATGGTCAGAAGCACGAGCAGAGGCTCTTGCGATCGTAGGAAACCACACATTGATGAGTAGGAGAATTTACTGGAGCCTACAAAGAGGACTGGATTCTGGTGCTGTTTGAAGATTGATATGGTGGCAGTGAGACTTTATAAGCAGAACCAGGGCTTAAGTTAAGTTTGTTAAGTATGTAAGGAAATTGTGAATGTGTTTTAATTTGTTGAGTAGGAGGGTGCGGGAAAGGACGTTTTGGAGCCAGTTGACTGGCAGTATGTCTGGACGCCTCAAGTGCCAGCGTTGCGTGAGAGTACAACTGTAGTACGGGTGACTTATAGTGCCATCTTCACCGCAGACGCAAGTGGCAGTGGATCTTATTTTGAAGCGGTCCAGATATGCCATGAAAGGGCCATGTCCTGTTAAGAAGCTAGTGGTGTAGGGTGTTAAGTTATATAGTGTGAGAGAAACTTTAGGAATTAGCTTATATGTGTGCCTGCCCTTTTTTGAAGTATCCCAGTGCTCCTGCCATCGCGTCAGTATCCTTGCTCTAAGGACCCTTTTGACGTATGACTGGGGCACTGGGAGGTGTGTGTCTATTGTTTCTTTCTGTGTGGCCTTCTTCGCTAGGTTGTCTGCTAGTTCATTGCCAAAGATACCTTTGTGAGCCGAGACGTGACCTAGTGAGATACGATGTAGGAGATTCTTAAGTTTTAGTTTAATTTGTAGTACTAGAGGATGTTTTGTCCTGTGTGCCTGTATTGCCTGCAGGCCAGAGAGGCAGTCACTGTAGATGATAATACTATTGCTAGAGTGGGATTCCACCCACTCTAATGCGTTTAGTATTGCGAACAGCTCCGCTTGGAATACGGAATTATTATCATCTAGCCTTGCAGACCACTGATGGACCACCACCGTGCCCTCCGTGGCGCAGAAGGCTGCGCCCACGCCAGTCTCTGTGCCTGAACCATCAGTGAAGAGTGTGGTGCTAAGGGCAGGTGTGTAGCTGTTGCGTGTTGTGGATCTGCGTGCGTACTATTTTTGTTTTTGTTTTTAAAATGTATTTCTATTCAGTCAGTTATCTTTTTTCCCTTTTAAAATGAACGCGTGTGTGTTCGAAAGATCTCGGGTTGCATTAAATAATACTTTGTGTATGTTTTTGTCACCTTTTAAGTAGTTATATTAGTAGTAAATTAATTTCTACTGTCCCTAATTTTTTTTATAATTTTAGTTTACTTAGATTTAAAAATAAAGGGGGGGGGAAGGGGAACATTTTTTTCCTTTACGTTTTCGATTGTATCTCTGAAAATATAATACCTACAACTAAAAGAAAGATTTCACAGGATATACAAAGAAAAGATCTTTATTTTCAAGTAACTTAATTAGCACATTTGCATTTTTCTAAATATATTTGTGAATGGTTAATAATCAATAAATAAGTGGGTAAATAGCCCTTATTACTTCAGCCAATTTGAACTTTCCACGTTCCACATTTTACCAGTAAAATGGCTGTGACAGACACACAAGTGATCTTATAATGGTTCCGCTTTTACTTTTTATGTACGGAACCCTAAATAGTATATAAACTTAAAAATCAAAAACAGACATATTTCCATTACATATAAAGTAAAGTTAAAAAAAAAAAGAGTGGATGCAGTCATATTTTTGTATAATCTCGCAACACTTAGACTATTTATCAAATATGGTAGTTGAATATTTATTCCTATAGCAAGTTTTATTAAGTTTACAGCATAAATAATGTAAACGTATAAATCAGAATGTCTTCGTAAAGTAATGACGAAAGAAATTCATAAACTTATGAAGTATAGTTATGTGAAATATAGCTAGCCGAAGTCTATAAATCATTCGGTCGAATATTGCTCTCGAATTATTTGTATTTCGAACACGCATTTTCGTGACTACTTATGACACAGAAAGTTTTATCTATGGTCTGTTAGTTTTATCCTATAAAAGAGTTATGGAGAAAATTGTTTTCTGGAAAAAATAATTTCATTAAAAAGAAAATAACTTCATGTTATTCAACGTTCTTACCGTTAATACACTCTAGAACCTCATTAACCCATTGGGTACATTTGACGACTGAGACTCGTCATGCATTTGGCTACTGGCGTCTATTTTTATATTCTATTCATACCACTATTTAAAGAAAAAAATTTCAGCATATTTCTCTTGCAAATGTTGTCAAAGTATATATGAAAAATTGCTACTACTTACAAGGAAGGTCTCCATACAGGTCATACTCAGAATATGTTGAAGAAAATGCTAGTGAAACTACTCATGTATGTAATAAGGGATCAGTCAAATTTAACGGCGGAATTTCAGTAGAAAGTCTGTAAAAAAATAATATACTTTCGAATAATTGGCGCGAAAATACGAAAGTGACACGCGATTTGGCGATCAGGATTTCTCCTCGCCAAAAGCAAACGATTTTAATGCATCTGAAAATTGTTTATTAATTGTTTTTTAGAATGCACGTTTTTTAATGAATCTAAACTTAATCAATGAAAGAGGTTATTATATATATATATTTAATTACATATATATGTTGCTTGTTGCTATAGTTATTTAATTTTATCACTGTAAAAATATTTTCTATGCTTTGCAAGTTGCAAATATCTATTTTCAGTTATAGTCAGCTGGCATTTGATTGCCATAATACATTTCCATATCAAAGACAAAGTCGTTTCCATAGCAACAAAATCAAATCGACAGTGTTCTATCTGCCTAATTTTGAGCTTGAAATAATTTAAATCAATTCAAATTTTGCTTTAAATCGTAAAATATGATATTTAAATTTTATTATAAATTCATATAAATATATATATGAGAAACTGTAGTTAAAACAAACTAAAAATGACAAAACTATAGTTAAAATAAATTAAAAATGACAAAACTAAAGTTATTTAAATTAAAATTATATAAACAAATTCAACATAAAAAGTTTTTCCTACATAAAAGCGTATTTTTTTTTCGTCGCTAACCGGTGATAAATCGCCAAATAAACGAAAATTTCGTTATTTTTTTACGGACGCTGTATCGGGGTTCGCCAAAAATTTTTTTATAAACATATATATCCATATGAAAAGAACATTCTGTAAGCATACTCAGATTTTTCTGAGTATGCCCGTATGGAGACCTTCCTTGTTAGTTATCCCTTCGACCAATTTCGCCAAATTATATAAATCGCCAAACCACTCGCCAAATTATACAAATTGACATAATTTTTATTTTAAATAGCGAACAAATAAATTAGTATAACATTAATAAAAATACAAATAAAACGTCGAAATAAAAATCACTTGATGACGTAAACTTGCTTAAAATCAAGTGAATGTGACATTTACGATCAACCATTATTGGCATTTAATCTTATAGTTTGGCGATAGATTTTTGGTCGACGGGATAACGAAGTAGTATCGAAAGATATTTGTTTTGAGAAAATGGTGCGAGATGGAATTATAAAAAAAGCCAGTGGCAGTCCTGACACAAATGTGTACCCAAGGTGTTAATACCGGGTGTCCTAAAAAGGACTGACTGATTTAAAAATTCAATAACTTGCAAACGGTGACAGATATTTAAAAATTTCTTGCAGGAGGGTTATGCATAAGGTCAAAAGTTTTATTACAGTGATTTTCGATTTTAGTTCGAATTACAAACAATAGATGGCGCTGTAAGCAATAGTCGCTAAATACAGGCTCGATTTTTAGTCCTTTCTCTTGTTTCATGCGGAAAAAGGAGATGGAAATGTCAAAGACTTTTAAGATACATAGACCGGCAAACTGTCAGTTTAACTGAAGATTTTTGACCACAGCTGTTGTACGGCAACTTATATGTTTTATATTTCAATTTACCTAAGAAAATGCCTTTATTAGCGTATTTTGTCAATGCGGCTCATTAAGTATTAGTCTACCCTATTTCATTTAGGCCTTTAAAAAAAAAAAAAAAAACCACCTTATTATTCATCAATTTCTTTCTTTTTTTCGTATAGCAAGTAAGTATTTCAAAAAACATCCTCCAAGGATAAAAATATAGTGTTACTTTCGTTAATATGCATTTTTTTAATTACCTTTTTGCATAAAAATTAGTTTAAAAGACGTAAATTTCTTTACAAGTAATTTAAAATTTTGTAAATTACTATATTATGTTACAGTTGCTACCTTTAATCTAAACTTCCTTTCCAGTTACTTTTGTAAGTCAAAATTAAAAAAAAAAGGTGGAATTATAATCTTTAACATTCTGGTTCCATATAAATTTCGCCTTTATTTAGGTTTATAAGGCATGTTAAAACTAGATACTCTTTTTTAACACACCATCCATAAAAGTATTAATAAATCGCTTTTTTAACTTTATTTCTGAAAATTCAATATTTATAACGCATATTTAGATATAAAAAATAGCTTCATGTAAACAAATATGCCATAAACTTCATATATATTGATAAAAATTAATTTTTAAGCTCATTCTAGCCATAGCACTTAATGGTAAATAACCACAGCTGACGTACAAACCTCGCGGTTGAGGTGTTTCAATTTTCTTCAGATGGCTGCCATGATTTCACATGCTTTTGAATGGGAATTGCCGGTCTATGTATCTTAAATGTCTTTGGGAAATGTATTGAGCGGGCCACGAAGTACCAAAAATCGAGCCTGAATTTAGCGTCTAATGATCGCAGCGCCATCTATTGTTTGTAGTTCGAACTAAAATCGAAAATCACTGTAAAAAAATTTTTGACCTTATGCATAACCCTCCTGCAAGAATTTTTTAAATATCTGTCACCGTTTACAAGTTATTGAATTTTAAAATCAGTCATCCTTTTTAGGACACCCGGTATGTATGCACACAAATATATACCAATATTGTAAATTGTGAATGATCGATTGTAATTGTCGGCTATATAAAGATTATATATATATAGTTAGATGCGTATATATCGTGTCACGCTTCTTTATGATATTATAGCTAACGTAATCTGTTTTGAAAGTAATATTACAGCACGGCTGTTGGACTAAAGTGAACAGCCATCAAATTTTAACCCCACTCCACCACAAATTAGAAATTACATACTCCAAACGATCACTTCTAAAATGTTGTTCGACAAGAAAAATACCAGTTGCAAAAATACAATATTGCAGTCATATTTATTTGCAACAATAGTAAATATGCAGTCATAATAATGGGAAATAAGAATAAAGGCACAGTCATAGTAAAAGTGCAGTCATATCATAACGATATCCGTCAGATCAAACAAGCAGTCGAGTGGATTAAGCAGTCGTGGAAAACGCTGAAAATTCTCGGATGCAAATAATTAAACAAATTGATGTTAACTTATTTGACATCGTCTTCACAAATTAATGGAGCACACTCTCTCACTCTCTCTCTAAAAAAAAAGAAAAGTAAAACTCCTTAAAAATCAGGTTTCAGCTCTTATTGATATCGTAGTTGATTTAAGCAGACGAAAACACGTAAAAATATAGGCTGAGAGCTCATATAAGAGTATTTACAAACAAAGAGCAAAGCTACAGCCCACAGCATTCAACAAAGAGTGCCGTATGGAAAAATGTCCTAAACCAATCATAGACCTCATTTAGGACTTGTTTCGCGGAACCATAATTTGGTGTAAGTTTTTGGCGGAAAGGAAAGTTCTACGAATTTCGCGAAAAGAATAAATAGGTTTAAATGATCAATGGAAGTAAAAAAGAAATTATGGACGTCGAATAATTGATCTTTAGGAGGAAAATGAAGGAAAAAAGCGTGACATGTTGAAAACATCAAGAATTCGAAAAGGTAAACAGCATAAAAAATATTTTAAGACAAAATCTAGTTAATTAAATGGGAATTTTTTTAAAAATAAATTTAAAATAGGTTAATAATTGAAATTTGTTATATATATATATATATATATATATATATATATATATATACACTATGACGCAAAAGTTTAGACAATGAAGAAATTCTTACATACTTTGAAAAATATTTATTCAATTTTCAAATCACTGCTTGAAATTAATGTACTGTACATATAAACAATATTTATAACAAAGAAAAGTGGAATTGTGCATATTGCAATAAATTAAATGGCAACAAAAATAAACTGCTGTCTCAAAAGTTTAGACACAAATTAAATAAAATCGAAATAAACAATTTTTAAAACCTGGTTGCGCATCCATGCTTATGTATTACGTCATATACACGAGATTGCATGGAAGAAACTAAATCTTGCATAGTTTGTGGATCGATATCGTACCATGCATTCTCAATAGATGTCTTAAGTTCCTTTTCAGAAGAGTATTGTCTAGCGTTGCTATAAACTTTGCGACACATGATGCCCCAAAGGTTTTCTATAGGGTTAAGATCTGGGCTACATGCTAGCCAGTCGAGAACTCTTATATTATGGGAATTAAACCAAGATTTTGAATGTTTTGCAGTGTGAATTGAAGCACTGTCTTGCTGAAATTCCCACTCAGGACCTCCTAGAAGCTCAGCAAATGGCAGTAGGTTTTCTTCTAATGTCTGTGTATAATGCTGTGAAGTTTGACGACCACTGGTGAAGGTCAGAGATACTTTTCCATTATAGCAAAAGGCTGCCCAAACCATCACCGAGCCCCCTCCTTGTCTGCGACTAAAAAAACGTCGAGGTTCCTTCCGCAAGTCATGCCAATACGATAAACAACCATCTGGACCATCCAGATTCCACTTTTTTTCATCGCTAAATATGACTGACTGCCATTTCTCTCCATATGACATATGCTTTCGAGCCCACATAAGTCTTTGTAACTTATGATATGGTTTCAGAGCTGGTTTCTTCTGCATTTTGCTATAAACGATTGTTCCTTTTTCCAAAATTCGTCTACGAATCGTATCCTTTGATACAGAGAGTCCCGATGAGCTTTGAACTTCACGTACGCTCATTTGTTGAGTACTCGCTAGTCTTTGTATCAGGCGATCCTCTCGTACATTTGTCACACGTGGCCTCCCAGACCGACATTTTGCTTTATATTCGGAACCACTCGATAAAACTCGATAAATAGATTTTTTTGACCTATTAATAATAGCAGAAATTTCAGAAACGCTCTTCCCTTCACCTTTCAACTGCCAAATCCTTGAAACCTCATTCACTTGAATTTCTTTAGCTCTCGGCATGTCGACTATGAAGCGCAATCGTTTGCAGAACTTAAGTACTCCAAATTTGTGACATCATCGATTCCAAATTTGCATATGCCAGCGAATATTCAAAGAAATTTAGAATAGTGTCTAAACTTTTGCGACAAGCACATTTGAATTTTTATGAAAAAAATTAGTATTATAGCAAATAAAACGACTGTCTTTTGTACATAGCATTTTAAATCAGTTTTTGAATATATTTACAGGTTTTTGTAATTCTGACGTCATAATTCTACATTTTAAAGCTGAATGACGTCATTGTCTAAACTTTTGCGTCATAGTGTATATATATATATATATATACACACATATATATTTATATGAGTTATAAAACTCACTTTATCCAGAAACAGAATCATTTTTCCCTATTCATCGATTCAGTTAGTAAACTTGTGCCAAAAAGACACTACAATCTTCAACAAAAATAGTTTTATCATGTAATTCTGACACTGTAAAATCTTGATTTATTTTCAAAACTCTCTTTATTAGAGATTTGGGAACGAAATTCGCTCTACCAAAATAATCTTTCCTGGATAAGGCGAATTATGAAACTTTTGTCCTTATGTATGCATATATATATATAGGCATACATATATATATGCATATATATATATGTATATACATGTACGTTTATGTAGAATTTGAATGAAATCACACTTGTGAAAATAAATGGAAGAATAAATGAAAAAAAAAAAAATTAATATGTATACAATACACTGTAAAAAAATCTGTTAATTTTTACAGAAAAAATTGGGTTTTGTAATTTTTACAGGAAAAATCTGTATTTTTGACAGAAAAAAACTGTTTTAATAAAAAATACAGATATTTTCTGTAAATTAAACGGTTTTCCACTGGCACCAAAATTGACAGTTTTTTTCTGTCAATTTCAGATATATATATATTTTTTTTACAGTGTATCAGTTACACAGTTTACAACATTAAGATGGAGACACAAATGCAACATTAGACCTGAAGCCAGTTCAAAACACACAGACTTTCATATTATTCGAAATCAAATTGAAGAAAGCAAAAAGTTTATCTGACCTGCAGCCTTTGACTAATTGTTCGGCCCCACCAGTGGCTGAGAGGTTCTGTTCTCGAAACTGGTAGAAGGGAGGTGCTGGGTTCGAACCCAATCGCGCCCGTCGGCCTAATCGTTTGGAGTTTTCGTGGTTTTCGTCGAGCCATAGATTTCCATGCGTAAATACGGGTTAGGTTCCCCTAGAAAGACCCCCACGAAGGGCACTCCCCCCTCGGCCCTATATCCCTAGATTAGATAATCGGCCGTCAAAAATCAACCATCAACCGAATAATTGTTCGTTCCCTATCATTAAACTATCCCGTACCGGACGCGGACAAGCAGACCAGAAATGTTTCATTAAAATGATGATGGATAACTTGCATGTTTCGACCTGCCTTCGAGAAAGACTTTGACTGCGTCCATTAGTTTTTTTTTTTTTTTTTTTTTTTTTTTTTTCAGACTGTTGTGTTTTTTCGATGCAGTTTCACCAGTAGAATTTTTTGATAACAGAATTTTGTATAGATTTAAGACTCGATTTTTTAAATTTTGGATAAGTCGAGTTTTGAAATTGATGTCCTCATTTGCAAAATAAAATGACTAAATATTTGTAACAGTATTTACTAGCGACTCTATAGAAAAAATGTTCTAGAAAGTTACTATTTTTATTTCCTTTGTGTTTAGGAAAATTGAACGAACGCCTGCCTCTATTATATTTTGACGTGTTTTGAAAATTTTAGTCTTAAATCTTTTACCTTTTCGGACAAAAATTTCAGAAAATGTGTCTTAAATTTTCATGAAACCAAAATTTATTCTACTTTTTAATGTTTTCTGGTTTCGAAAAGTTTTCACTGGCAAATTTTTAAGGATCTGTTTTTTTTCCTAAAATAGATGGTATATTAAAAACACCTGTTCTCAATCACGTTCGTGAAGAAAACGATTTACTTCTTTAAAATTGGATTCTATGTTCTTAGATAATGGTCTAAAAATGCTTAACTATAAGATATCGTTGAAAAGATTGATATCTTTAAAGATATTTTTTTTTCGTGCGAAATATAGAAATAAAGAAAAATAAAATGTATTTTTTAGAATTTATTTTGAAATACTTAAAGTTTTTATTTTTGTTTTACGTATGCATTATTGTTAACCTTTCATACCTTCGTGGTCGATGAAATGATACTACACTTAATTGGGAATTAAACACTGAGGGATATGAACCGTTAGGCTTAGACCTGCAGTTCCAGTTACAAAAGTGTTTTAAATAGAACAAAGAAGTATTTAAAAAGCAATGTGTGTCAATAAAAACATTTCTTTTAAAATTAAGAAAATTAATTTTTTATATGGTCCTCTGGTTCTATAAGTTATATTAAGTAAAAATATCCTGTTACACTCAGAAATAAGATAAAAAAGTCCTTTCTTCTACGATTAAAACTAACTGAGTTATAGCTGTTTAAAGTGGAAGCATCTTTTTTTGCTGCGAAATAGGGGTCATTCACAAATTTACAAGCACTATAAATAATCGTCAGCTATAAAAAAATAATACTTGAGAGTAAAGTTAACATAACAATATAAATTAAAAATATATTTTCATTCTGACATATTAAAGAAAAATATTTGTACTTAAAAACAAAAACAAAAAACAAAAAAAAAAAACGGAATTTTTGTTAAATGAAATGATGAAAAGTAACAATTTCAATTCTGTATAAAATGATACATATATTAATATGCTATTAAATTATCTAATCTAAAACTTCATCAATAAAAATTAAAGTTACCTTAAAACTTACTCGAAGTGACTCCCATTGGCTGCAATGCAGAAATGTACACGTGAAATCAATCCTTCTAATACATTGAGTACTTTGTCTACGATCCCTCGAAGCATGGCACAACTCATCTGTGTTGAGATGCACAAAATTGGTATAAGTCATGAAATTCAAAGTTTCATAACTCGGCCACTGTTAGTGTTAGATGAATGCGATTTTTTTTCCTTACTTGTTAGTGTAATTTGAAAATTTTCTAAATATCACTTATAAAACCGGGGACCGCATAAAAATTTAAAATTCGTAACTTTTTAACAAATGTTTTTATTGATCAAAACGACTTTTAAAATAATTTTTTACCCATTTAAAATATTTATGTACTTGGAACTATATGTCTATGACTAACGGTTTAGAAATTAGCCATTGCACGCAGTTCAGAGTGGACAATCTGTATTACAGTCGTGAAAAAAAAGTAAACACCCCCTACTAACTCCTCAACAAATTATCTTAAAAGAAAGTTACTGGTACCGAACGATTGGAAATAAAGTCTACTTTTAAATGATGTATATAAAATTTTCTTAGGGGGCCATCTACATATTAAAACAAACACAAACTTCATTTTTTTCAATGACAATACCCAATTTTAGCGAGATATTTCAAATCTTCGGTTGAAACTATGCCTAGGCACCAAATTTCAAGTCATTTGAATGATACGTTTTTGAATTATAAACATTCAAAATTTAGTGCTTCTAATGTTAAATTACATTTTCATATCTTTATTAATATCTCCTGAAATTATACTCCTAATGCGATAATTTTTTTGTGTAACAATAATACTAAAATACTCAAACATAAATACGTTAAATTTGCAATTTTAATAATTTTATGATATGAATTATGAATTATGAAATTAATATTCGAAAACATTGTGAATTGCCTCCTACATTTTTTTATGGATTTAGATTTATTAAGTCCTGCTTTATGGAAATCCAAAATTTCACATTTTTTTCCCAAGTAGTTTTCAAATTATGCTTAAAAAACGGCAAAATGATGGTTTAAGGGGCCGTCTATAATAGAAGTGACAAGATATTTTGAAATTTCTTATGCTATCCTGTTATTTAGCAGTTTTCAATGACTGCTTGAGTGGCGCTTAAGTTAAGATGCCTTGATCAAGAAGTGGGCTCTCTCGATCAACAATCGAGTACCGAACTTCATTTGGATACAGCTCTTAAAATACGCTCGTTTTAAAATAATTAATTTCTCGGAAACTTATCATTCGAATTGCATAAACAATTGTTTTTAGGCAAATTGAAGGGTGTAGAGTTCATTTATGCTGTCAGAATTGTGTACTGCTATTGAAAAAAACAAAAACAAAGTTATGGTTCGTTTCAATATGTAGATGGCCTCCTAAGCAAATTTTATATACATCATTTAAAAGTAGACTTTATTGCCAATCATGTGGTACCAGTAACTTCCGTTTACGATAATTTTTTGCCCAGTTAGTAAGGGGTGTTTACTTTTTTTCCCCCACGACTGTACTACATAATGTGTATCGTTCAGAGTGGACAACCTGTATCACATAATGTGGTATTACTGCACAGTTCTTTATACTTAATACGACTGTCGCCAGTTTTCTTACTGCCTCTACACTTTTTTGTAAATTAAGTACACTTAGACGCACAAACTGATATAAAATCTAAATTCTGCTCCTAAGTGTTCCTAATATTTTATAAAAAATTCCCACAAAATCGTTATTTTACATTTAGGAAAAGTGGGCGAATTACCTATCTATTACATATTAATGTGATATGCGAATTTTTTTTCGTTAATCTCTTATCTTCTTCTGCAAAATACTGAGAAAATGTCTCTCAAGTTTTTATCAAACCATTTTTTCTTTTGTTTCCTGGTTTTTAGAAATCTTTTTCTTGGAGAATTATTTTAAGTAGTTTTTTTTTTTTTTATAAAATATATTCCGCTTAATGGATTATATATTAAAAACACCTGTTCTCAATCATGTTCCTGGAGGAAAGGATTTCCTTCTTTAGAATGGGATTCTGGAGTTCTTATATGATGATCTAAAGAATATTTAAATATAAGATATCGTTGAAAAGTTTGATGCCTTTAAGAATATATATTTATATTTGCAAAATACAAAAATAAAATAAAATGAAGTGTTATTTTAGAATTTATTTTGAAATGCATAAATTTTTTTATAGATTTTGTTTTTGTATTAAAGGATCTCAAGATTCTTAAAATTGGAAAAAAAGAAAAAAAACCCCGACCATTTTCAATATTAAATATCTTAAAATATATATGATTTTAAAACACAATTTTTATTTGGGTGAAAGATATAAGTATGTTCTTTCATTTCATGTATTGAAAAATCTGCAAGATACAGAATTAGCGTTTATAGGGGGCTCCAAATTGTCAGATATTTGGCGAGCAGAAAATTGGTATAACAGCTTACGCGCACGATTACAAAACACATTTTGCAACTGGAATAAAAATTTTGGTGCACTGAAAAAAAAAAAAAATACTGCCGGTTTTCCGGTAGGAATCGGAAAAATAGTTGTCCTTATCGTACCGGAATAATTTCCGACCCAGCTCGGAATAAAATCCATAAAAATAAGGAAATAGTGAGTAAAACGGTATTTTACGGATTTTATTCCGATTTTACGGATTTTATTCCGAGCTGGGTTGGGAATTATTCCGGAACGATAAGGGCAATTATTTTTCCGATTCCTACCGGAAAACTGGCATTATTTTTTTTACAGTGTGCCTACTTATACTTCAGATTGTAATAATTACCCTGAACCTAAATAAATTTGTATTTAAAGCATTTTTATAATTTTAATATAAAGTTGTACTTAGCTAATGCAAAATTTTGAAAATTTCAAAAGTATAATCACCTGAAAAAATAATTTTTTGAACAATAAGAAGGAAATTTTAGGTTCAGTTTATTACAGACTAACGTGAAACATACGTTTTGAAAATTTCATGAAAAAAACATTCAGAAGTTTTTGAGATATCGTGCGCATAATGCCTAAAAACGTCATTTGGAGAAATATGACTTCAAAGTTTCGGAAACATCGCTTCAGCTATTCACTGTAAAAAAAATACGACCAGTTTTCCTGTAGGAACCGGAAAAATAGTTGCCCTTATCGTACCGGAAAAATTTCAGATCCAGCTCGGAATAAAATCCGTAAAATACTGTTTTATTGACTATTTCCTTTTTTTTTTTTTTTTACGGATTTTATTCCGAGCTAGGTCGGAAAATTTTCCGGTACGATAAGGGCAACTATTCTTCCGATTCCTACAAGAAAACTGGTCGGATTTTTTTTACAGTGTTGAGCGGATAGAATTCTAAAAGCCATAACTTCTGTTCTAACAAGAATTTCAAGGAAAAAATTATATCAAAATGCATAGAAAAAATAGAAGTTTAACACCTAAAAAAATTAAAATTTTGAAGCTTTAAGAGTCCTGAGACCCTTTAAGTATATATTGTTGTAAGATATTGAAGTTTAAATCTAAAGTGCTAAGGTAGGCCGCAATAAATCTTAAATTTTCTTTGCATTTACAAACACATGGGTAACGACTAGTGTTGCCAAGTGTCCCGTAAATCATGGCTCCAAATACTCTGCACACCAATATTTTAATGTAACTTTCTTCTTATTATCTAATGGCAGAATTATTTGCAATTAAAGATGGCGAAATATGCTGTAAGAAATTAGTGGTGTCCAGAGCATTTGGAGCCCTGTTTTTTCCGGGGCACCTAGCAACACTAGTAACGACATAGAGCAATCTGACAAGGAAGGTCTCCTTACAGGGCATACTCAGAATATGTTGAAAAAAAATGGTAGTGAAACTACTTATGCATGTAATAAGGGATCCGTCAAATTTAACGGCGGAATTTCAGTAGAAAGTTTGTAAAAAAATAAAATACTTTCGAATATTTGGCGCGAAAATACGAAAGTGACACGCTATTTGGTGAGCAAGATTTTTCCTCGCCAAAAGCAAACGATTTTAATGCATCTGAAAATTGTTTATTAATTGTTTTTTTAGAATGCGCAGTTTTTAATGAATTTAAGCTTAATCAATGAAAGAGGTTATTATATATTTTTTATATTACATATATATGTTGCTCGTTGCTGTAGTTATTTAATTTTATCACTGTAAAAATATTTTCTATGCTTTACAGATTGCAAATATCTATTAGGTAGCTTTCTTTACAAAAAAGCTACCTATTGCAGCCGTTCGGAGGAAAGCGATTTCAAAAAATTTTGGTATATTTTCATCGATCATGACCCCCAGACCCCGAAACCACCCTCCGTTCAAAATTGATATATATATATATATATATATATATATATCTATATATATATATATATATATATATATATATATCTGACATATGTCACACTGTAACTCCCGTAATTATGAACCGATTTCGATGTAATTCGGTGTGTACATAGTACATACCAATGTCTCGACCGAGTTCGTTGGCCAGCTTCATCCGCCGTTTTGTTTCAAAATGGCGGCCATTTAAAATTAAAAAAAAAATTTAAAACTTGGGATGTGGTACCAAAAAATTAAAAATGGAAAAATATTTTTTTCTTATGTATTTGACCTTTATACAAAGATTCCGGAGCAGTTTTTGTTTCGTCTATATCTTAAAAAATGGCTGAGTTATAGCATTTTGAATTTCTAGCATGGCTGACATTTTGAAACGTCCTGAATTTTGTCACGCAATAAAAGGCGTATTTATGAACCGATTTGGATGTAATTCGGTGTGTACATAGAACATACCAATCTCTCGACCGGTTCGTTGGCCAGCTTCATCCGCCATTTTGTTTCAAAATGGCGGCCATTTAAAATTTTTTTAAAAATTTAAAATTTGAAATATGGTACCAAAAAATTGAAAATGGAAAAATATTTTTTTCTTATGTATTTGACCTTTATACAAAGATTTCGGAGCAGTTTTTGTTTCGTCTATATCTTAAAAAATGGCTGAGTTATAGCATTTTGAATTTCTAGCGTGGCTGACATTTTGAAACGTCCTGAATTTTGTCACGCGATAAAAGGCGTATTTATGAACCGATTTGGATGTAACTTCGTTTATACATAGTACATACCAATGTCTCGACCAGGTTCGTTGGCCAGCTTCACCCGCCGTCTTGTTTAAAAATGGTGGCCATTTAAATTTTTAAGAAAAATTTAAATTTGAAATGTGGTACCAAAAATTGAAAATTGAAAAAATATTTTCTTCTTATGTATTTGACCTTGATAAAAAGATTTGGGAGCAGTTTTTGTTTCGTCTATATCTTAAGAAATGGCTGAGTTATAGCATTTTGAATTTCTAGCGTGGCTGACATTTTGAAACGTCCTGATTTTTCTCACGTAATAACAGGCGTATTTATGAACCGACTTGGATGTACCTTGGTGTGTACATAGTACATACAAATATCTCGACCGAGTTCGTTGGCCAGCTTCATCCGCCATCTTGTTTCAAAATGGCGGCCATTTATAAAAATTAAAAAATTAAAAAATTTAAATGAGATACCAAAAAAATTGGAAAATGAAAAAGATTTTTTTTGTATGTGTTTGACCTTAATACAAAGATTTCGGAACAGTTTTTCTTTCGTCTATATCTAAAAAAAATGGCTGAGTAATAGCATTTTGAATTTCTCTTGTGGCTGACATTTTAAAACGACCTGATTTTGTCACGCGATAACAGGCGTATTTATGAACCTATGTGGATGTAACTTGGTCTGTACATAGTACATACCAATGTCTCGACCGAGTTCGTTGGCCAGCTTCATTCGCCATCTTGTTTCAAAAGGGTTGCCATTTTTAAAAAAATTAAATTTAAAATTTAAAATGAGGTATTAAAAAATTGGAAACTGAAAAAGATTTTTTTTATGTGTTTGGCCTTGATACAAAGATTTCGGAGCAGTTTTTGTTTCTGAAAATTTGTTCTTTTGTTGATATCTTAAAAAATGGTTGATTTATAGCAATTTGAATTTCTAGCATGGCTAACATTTTGAAACGATCTTGTATTTGTCACGCGATAACACACGTATTCGCCTATTTCGATGTAAGAAGGCACATGAATAGTATACATCAACACCTCGATCAAGTTCGCTGGCCAGATTCATCAGCCATCTTGTTTCAAAATGGCGGCCATTAAATTAAAAAGTCCTTCCGGCCAGTGCCGGGAGGAAGAGGTAGCTTTCATAATCCTTATTTAAAAAAAGCCAACTTATATCATTCAAACACACGAAGCTCAATTTAGTGGAAAACAAATATAGGAGATTCAATACAAATTTTTATCAATATAATGAATGAGAATTTCGCGAAATTAGTCAGCTTTATCCAAGCTGCTTTTCTTTAAAGTAACTTATATTTGGCTGCCAAATTCGGCAATTTCTTAAAGTGCCTGTCATTTTAAGACAACATGGTGGATGAGGATAAGCAGTGAACTTGGTCGAGACCTTAGTAATTGCTGTGCACATGCTCACTCACATCGGAATCGGTTAATATATAGGAGTGCTGTCGCATGCAAAAAATCAGATTTTTCAAAGTGTCACCCACAATAGAAATTGAAACTGCTATATCTGAGCCATTTTTTAAGGTAAAGACAAACAAAAAATGCTCCTGAATCCTTATATCAAGATCAAACACTTAAGAAAAAAACCTTTTTCAATTTCTAATTTTTTTGCACCTCACTTTAAATATATATATATTTTTTAATTTAATGGCCGCCATTTTCAAACAAGATGGCTGATGAATCTGGCCAGCGAACTTGGTCGAGGTGTTGATGTATACTATCCACATGCCTTCTTACATCGAAATAGGCGAATGCGTGTGTTATCGCGTGACAAATACAAGATCGTTTCAAAATGTTAGCCATGCTAGAAATTCAAAGTGCTATAAATCAACCATTTTTTAAGATATCAACAAAAGAACAAATTTTCAGAAACAAAAACTGCTCCGGAATCTTTGTATCAAGGCCAAACACATAAAAAAAATCTTTTTCATTTTCCAATTTTTTAATACCTCATTTTGAATTTTAAATTTAATTTTTTTTAAATGACAACCCTTTTGAAACAAGATGGCGAATGAAGCTCGCCAACGAACTCGGTCGAGACATTGGTATGTACTATGTACAGACCAAGTTACATCCAAATAGGTTCATAAATACGCCTGTTATCGCGTGACAAAAATCAGGTCGTTTTAAAATGTCAGCCACAAGAGAAATTCGAAATGCTATTACTCAACCATTTTTTTTAGATATAGACGAAAGAAAAATTGTTCCGGAATCTTTGTATTAAGGTCAAACACATACAAAAAAAATCTTTTTCATTTTCCAATTTTTTGGTATCTCATTTAATTTTTTTTATTTTTTAATTTTTTTAAATGGCCGCCATTTTGAAACAAGATGGCGGATGAAGCTGGCCAACGAACTCGGTCGAGATATTTGTATGTACTATGTACACACCAAGGTACATCCAAGTCGGTTCATAAATACGCCTGTTATTACGTGAGAAAAATCAGGACGTTTCAAAATGTCAGCCACGCTAGAAATTCAAAATGCTATAACTCAGCCATTTCTTAAGATATAGACGAAACAAAAACTGCTCCCGAATCTTTTTATCATGGTCAAACACATAAGAAGAAAATATTTTTTCAATTTTCAATTTTTGGTACCACATTTCAAATTTAAATTTTTCTTAAAAATTTAAATGGCCGCCATTTTTAAACAAGATGGCGGGTGAAGCTGGCCAATAAACCCGGTCGAGACATTGGTATGTACTATGTATAAACGAAGTTACATCCAAATCGGTTCATAAATACTCCTTTTATCGCGTGACAAAATTCAGGACGTTTCAAAATGTCAGCCACGCTAGAAATTCAAAATGCTATAACCCAGCCATTTTTTAAGATATAGACGAAACAAAAACAGCTCCGAAATCTTTGTATAAAGGTCAAATACATAAGAAAAAAATATTTTTCCATTTTCAATTTTTTGGTACCACATTTCAAATTTAAAATTTTTTAAAATTGTTTAAATGACCGCCATTTTGAAACAAAATGGCGGATGAAGCTGGCCAACGAACTCGGTCGAGAGATTGGTATGCACTATGTACACACCGAATTACATCCAAATCGGTTCATAAATACGCCTTTTATAGCGTGACAAAATTCAGGACGTTTCAAAATGTCAGCCACGCTAGAAATTCAAAATGCTATAACCCAGCCATTTTTTAAGATATAGACGAAACAAAAACTGCTCCGGAATCTTTGTATAAAGGTCAAATACATAAGAAAAAAATATTTTTCCATTTGTAATTTTTTGGTACCACATTTCAAGTTTTAAAATTTTTTAAAAATTTTAAATGGCCGCCATTTTGAAACAAAACGGCGAATGAAGCTGGCCAACGAACTCGGTCGAGACATTGGTATGTACTATGTACACACCGAATTACATCGAAATCGGTTCATAATTACGGGAGTTACAGTGTGACATATGTCAGATATATATATATATATATATATATATATATATATATATCAATTTTGAACGGAGGGTGGTTTCGGGGTCTGGGGGTCATGATCGATGAAAATATACCAAAATTGTTTGAAATCGCTTTCCTCCGAACGGCTGCAATAGGTAGCTTTTTTGTAAAGAAAGCTACCTAAAAGTATATATATATTTAAAGTGAGGTGCAAAAAAATTAGAAATTGAAAAAGGTTTCTTTCTTAAGAATTTGATCTTGATATAAGGATTCAGGAGCATTTTTTGTTTGTCTTTACCTTAAAAAATGGCTCAGATATAGCAGTTTCAATTTCTATTGTGGGTGACATTTTGAAAAATCTGATTTTTTGCATGCGACAGCACTCCTATATATTAACCGATTCCGATGTGAGTGAGCATGTGCACAGCAATTACTAAGGTCTCGACCAAGTTCACTGCTTAGCCTCATCCACCATGTTGTCTTAAAATGACAGGCACTTTAAGAAATTGCCGAATTTGGCAGCCAAATATAAGTTACTTTAAAGAAAAACAGCTTGGATAAAACTGACTAATTTCGCGAAATTCTCATTCATTATATTGATAAAAATTAGTATTGAATCTCCTATATTCGGTTTCCACTAAATTGAGCTTCGTGTGTTTGCATGATATAAGTTGGCTTTTTTTAAATAAGGATTATGAAAGCTACCTCTTCCTCCCGGCACTGGCCGGAAGGACTTTTTTAAGTTATAGGCAGCTGACATTTGACTGCCATAATATATTTCCATACAGAAGACGAAGTCGTTTCCATAGCAACAAAATCAAATCGACAGTGCTCTATCTGCCTTATTTTTGAGCTTGAAATAATTTAAATCAATTTAAATTTTGTTTTAAATCGTAAAATATGATATTTAAATTTTATTAGAAATATATATAAATATACATGAAAAACTATAGTTAAAACAAACTAAAAATGACAAAACTATAGTTAAAACAAATTAAAAATGGCAAAACTAAAGTTATTTAAATTAAACTTATATAAACAAATTCAACATAAAAAAATTTTTCCTACATAAAAGCGTATTTTTCTTTTTCGTCGCCAACCGGTGATAAATCGCCAAATAAACGAAAATTTCGTTATTTTTTTACGAACGCTGTATCGGGATTCCGCCAAAATTTTTTTTATAAATATATATATCCATATGAGAAGAACATTCTGTAATTTTTTCAGATTTTTCTGAGTATGCCCGTATGGAGACCTTCCTTGTGAGAATTGTAACTGAAACATTTTAGGTTTATCTAAAATGTAATGTATACAGGTTGCCCATAAAATAATATCCCAGTTATAAATTTTAAGGGGGCACAGGACCTTTGAATTTGTCGTAACAATCAAAAACATCGTCTTCTCAAAGCACCAAAACACAAATAATGTGCAATTAAGATCTTTTTTTTTCTCTATCTGCTTAAAGTATATATTCTTAACTATATTATCCAGAAAAATAACGGCATTGTACATACAAAATTAATATTTGAATTTTAAAATTCGTCTTACTAATGAGCGAAATAAACTGCGCGCATGATAAAACTCTTAATTATGCATATAGAAAACGATTTTTGAACAAAATAAAACATAACACACCTACTTCTAAATTAAAAACAAAATACAGTCGAACCTCGTTATCCCGACACTCCAATGACCAGAAAAAAGTGTCGTCATAAGCGGAGTGTCGCGGTAACCGGAGTTGGAGAAAAATAAGTACATAAAAAGCTGTATTTTTAATTAATTTAAGACAATCTTAAATTCATAACTGTTCTTGCCAGTTTTAAGTAATAAAACATCCTTATCAAACAAAATAAACACAAAAACAAAATTGAAAAATATAAAAATCAGATTTATGATGACTTGTTTTTTTATTATTACATGAAATATTGATGAATTAAGGTTTGTCTGTGCTTCCTACAATTCTATTTTCAATATTATACAATGAATTGTAATCAATATTCTTTATTTCAGAATTGGACGTTAGATAATTTCTCATCGTTTCGATGCGATGCAATGCTTCGGTTTTAGTCGGATGAAAAACGCCGTGTAACTACAAGAAAGCACCGCCTGACCAGAACAAAAAAACCGCGAGTAGACTGATACGTCTATCTGGAGCTTAAGTGGTCATTCATAGTGTGTGGGTTTATTTATCCAGATAAAGGATTGAAATAAAATTTCTCATTTATTCCAATGGGTATTTTAGACACTTTTATGAAAAGTTTGGCTAAGACATTTCTTACCTCTTAATTTCCGTGCTTATAAAACGGATTATGAAAAAATGGACAATTTTCCTAAACCGTCGGGATATCTGGAGTTGAAAATTATTCAACGACGTAAAATCCGGAGTTTATTTACATTAAAATCATAAACAGAAAATCGGGACTTTGAAAAACTGATGTGATAAGCGGAGTGAAAACCGGGTGTCGCGATAACGAGGTCCGACTGTATATGCAAAAAGGGTTGTTTAAAATTGAATTTTAGCACAAAATAGAAAATAATTCAAAATTTGAATTTTTTTTTCAAGTTTTCCAAGTGCAAAATAAATAAATAAATAAATAAATAACCAAAATATGTGAATTTTTTTTTATTTTAGCATGAAGACTATAAAGAAATGCACATTTGTTTAATTTTTTAAAGCTGTAAGCTTATATAGTTTGAAAGTAACAGTGCGTGCAAACTCCAAGTTTACTACTGAGAAAATGCGTTTTAAAGACATTCAATTGTATTCACCTTCTTTAAGGGGACAATACATTTTTAAATTTTCAAAAATAGATTTTTTTTTTTACATTGTTAAAAAGGTTATTGTATTCTGAATAAGCTGATACCAATCTTTTAACTGTGTGATGATTATTTACTGAAATTTTATGGAAAATGTAGACATCACCCCTTCATTTCCGAATTAACAGTCCTGCGGCAACTGTCATGGCGGCTCGTTTACATTTTGTTTTCGCGCTTTCACGTTATCGTAACTCGTAACTTTGGAAATATGTTAAAATGCGGCAATTGTTATTGGTTAAATACCTTAAACAATAACAATAAAGCTTTAAAATATTAACTTCAACTTCCACTTTTGCCAAATTTCTTTACTTTCATGGTTTTTCACAGTTTTATTTGCTATTAAGTGCTTAAATTTGAAACAAAACAGTTTTTTTCCCTAGAGCAATACTTTCCTGATTTTATAATAGTATTCTACTTCTTAGTTTTTATTAGCTTTTCAATGAAAAAATATGCAAAATGTGTTTCTAAACAGCATCGAAGAACGTGTCAGTTTAATGGTAATCGCTATACAAAATACGATGATAGAAATATATCCTAAGATGCTAATTCATCTTATAGAAAACTAAAAAGTAGTCAGTTTGATAGTGATTTTTGTTTCAATTTACAGTTTATAATACGGATTTATTCACATTAATGTATTTTTTTAGTAAACTATCCGGATTTTTGTGCAGCAAAGTATGTGAATCAGATATCGAAATACGAGAATCCATATAAAATGGCCTATATTTTACATTAAAAAATTTGGTTTTATAAAACGTGCACATTTAATTTACTTTACAATCAAAGTTAAACAAAATTTTAGTATATGCTTAAAATTAACTTTTTGCAATAGTAAATGCTACATTTTTACAAATTACATCTATTTACTTTTTAAGCATGTTCCTATATTCTGCAGCATTTTACAAATAATTTTATATTTATCATTTCAAACAAGCATCTAATTTTATTTTTAATTCAGAATACGATATAGGTTAACTCTAGGATAGATGGCTATAGTCTTTAAAGGTTGAAATAAAAATTCTTAGAATGCAGATACAAGAAATATGTATGCATATTTAAAATTCTTATATATATATACTCATAATATTTTATGCAAGAAATAATTAAATAATGAAAACAAAATGTGTTAAATAAAATTGAAATTAAAATGGCAGATGGCCATCTCTCCTTCAAGCCGAGGAGAGAGGGCCATCCAATAGAAGAAAGAACAAGTGAAGTTAAATAGCAAAATTATAACACATTTCATATAAGCGAAAAATGTCCGGGCCAGGATTCGAACCCGGGACCTCCTGGCTGAAGCCGCCAGTGCTCTGCCATCTGAGCTATCCCGGTCGAATCTCGTCGGGATATTTAAAGTTAATAATTGTGTTAAAATTAATCTAGTGTAATTTCGTATCCAGCGATTTCTGGAGTTCCATTACCTGATATTTATTCTGTTGAGCTGAACCAGGTTTCAGACCAGATGCTGTAATCATCAAGGTTAGTTGGGTGAAAAAGTTCGCCCAGATTCGTCCGGGATAGCTCAGATGGCAGAGCACTGGCGGCTTCAGCCAGGAGGTCCCGGGTTCGAATCCTGGTCCGGACATTTTTCGCCCAGACGGAAATTTACATCTAATATGATTTGTTTACAAATTAGAATAATTGTGTTAAAATTAATCTAACATTTCATATAGTTACACATTTCATGAAAAATATACAGAAATTTGTAAAGATGCAGTTATATGATGGAAAACGAGTGAATAAAACCTGAATAAACAAAATTTGAAGTATAATTTCAATATTTCACTTTTCGTAAAATCTTACCACATGTTCGGCAAAGGTCTTGATAACTTGTACACGTTTCATGCAATCACTTCAGCTACCTTATGCATTATATCGAGACATCCTTTTTGGATGTGATATTATATTGTTTTGCATGACCAAGACAGTGATCCTAATCCAATTCTGTTTACTTGGAATCTGCAGAATCTGATAATTTTAAATGTATTTCGTTTTTCTTCGCTACTGGAAGTGTCGTGTGTTATTTTCTCGCGTTAATTTTAGGTTTATTACGTTAATTTAGTATATTTATCAACTTTATCAGTTTCTGTTATGAAAGTTTCCGGCGTTTTTCAGTATTTTCTGAAAGAAATAAATCGTTAGGTCTTATTATATTATTATCATTATAACTATATGATAAAATTTAAAGAATTATATCAATTAATAAATTTATAAACATAAAGGTTATATATTTATTTTAAATTTAATTATATTTAGTTAAAATCATCACTGAAATATTGATTAAAGGTGGCCATCTCTTCTAGATTTCATGTGCCCATCTCTCCTGAAATTGAAGGACTGATGGTCGCCCAATTTAAAACATCAATAGCCATTGCACGTCTTTGTTTTAGGCTTAGAAGTAAAGATTAGGTTACATACGTGCCTTAAAAGTCCATATAGTAAAAAATATATATAACGTACGTACTACAAAACAATCAGATACCTAAGTCAAAAAAATATTCAACCACTAAATTAAATACACATTAAAATTACACTTACATTTTATAATCGAAAAACATAACTGCACGTTGCTTTAAATAAACTCGTTGAACTATTTCATACGAAAAAATTTATGTTGCAATATATGATCAAGTTTTGAAAATATTTAGACTGGCCATCTCTCCTAGCGTTACCCTATCTATAATTAGTAGTTTTGTTTCCTTTATTATATATTTTATATTTAAAAAATACAATTTCATCTTTAAACGGCTATTTCTCAAAATGACATTTTTTACTCTTGCGCGCATGATGTCTCCAAAACTATTTGAAGTAGAGCTTTAAAATTTTGGCCTACATAAATATTTATATTATCATGAAAATGAACTAGGATTATAAAGCTGTGTTCAGTATGAAAAATATTATGCAATTGAATGCATGTAAAAATTCATAGTTTTTGTAATTTTTCTAATTAAATGTTAATTATCCTTTATCTAATAAACCGATTACAAATATCCTATTTCAAATTATAGACCAGTGTGTTATCTTTTATATAAGATAAAATTTTTGCAAATACAATGAAATTAGCATGAGATATTGCGCGCGCAGTGAAATGTTAGCTACTGTAAAAATTTTAAATAGCACTTTGAAATTGGCCCCTTGAATTTTTTAAAATTATAATATATCCAAATATATATATTTTTTTAACGTAGTTCAATATGACCTAAATAAACTCTAAAAATTTTGTAATTCTAGAGTGGTTATCTTTTTTATAAAAAAATTGCTAAACTCAGGACAAATTTCGCATGTTTTATGACCGTTAAAGGTGTACTGTCCCCATAAATGATTATAACTCAAGAAATAATGCAGATTTTTGAATGAGGTTTTTTGCATATATTATTGAGAAATTAAAGAAAATTTAAAATAAAATAAAATCCGGAATTGAAAGTTTAAAGGTCCTGTGCCCTCTTAATAGTATCATCTGTAAGCGCTGTAGAGTGTTAAATCACGGTCACAAATAAAAAGTAACTCAAATAGTTTTAGATAAGCGCATGCGCGAGTACTGCTTTATTACTTACTTGCTTGCAGTGTCACATAAGCAAACTGGTGACTCCTGAGCGTAAAGAGTTATTGCTGGGCTGAAGATTTAAAAGTGTACACCATCTGACATAACGGCATGCGATTTTTTCCCTTTGGGGCTTTATAAAAGATCATGTTTACGTTACACCGCTACCTAATGATTTTCCAGAGTTGAGGCAGAGAATGGAAGAGGCTATTGCTTCAATGACTCCGGACTTGTTAACCGAAGTTTGGGAAGAATTGGACTTAGGTCGGATGTGTGCCGTGTAATTGAAGTCTCACTATTGAACATTTGTAAAAAAAAACTAGGTTAGTATTCCTTCAATTTGATGTATGATTTGTTGTAAGCAGCCTAAATTAAACTGTTATAATATACCAGTGAAACTGGGACATTCTTGTATAATCCTATATATAAAGGAGGAAACGTGCAACATAGACTAACCCGGGAGAGCGCACTTGAAATGACAGAACTCACGTGACACTTGATAGCATAGTAGGCGATGAATACGAAAAAGTATATTCGTGTTAACTGTGAAAATGAATTTTCGGCGAAACTCAGATTTTGGACCGAAACTATCAGTATCTCAAAAATCTCGTTTCTTCCTTTGGAAATTTTTAACATTTCTCATCGATTTGAGCTTTATTGGCGGGATCAAATGAGACTATTTATTGCTACGAACTTCGTTGTTTGTAATTATCAGTCATGGCTGACTCAAGACATGAATGCAAATTATAAAGCAAGCAATGCATATATAACTAAATTTTTTCACGTGCTCATTAAAAGCTGCAGGCATAACAGTAATAGAAAATTTTCAGTTTGAAACCGCAGAAAAGTTTTGAATACTCTTTGAGAAAGTTCTAGTATAACAGATGATCATTTACAGAAGTCATTATAAAAGATAAATCGAGGTGTGTGTACATAAAACTAAACTGTTTTTTATTAAATAAAATTCGTATAATAAGAAAATCTTTTTGTGTCGTTCGTGAATTAATTACGTTTTATTTTATATGAAAGAAAAAAGTTTTGAATCTAAGGCACAGAGAGACAATTTGGGCTACACGTATAATTAATTAATAATTATGTATATTTCATAAATACGTATAATTATTTAATTATTATGCATATTTAATAAACATGTATAATTAATTAATAATATATTTATGACAATTTAAGTACTTTAAAATTTTTTTGGACATTTTCGTTTTCGTTTTCGGCCGAAAATAGGAAGATCTCCAAAATTCGGTTTCGGTTTCGGTTTTGGCCTTAAAAACCTGTTTTGGTCGATCCTTAATAATAATTATATATAACATTTCTATAAAAAAATGATGGTGTCTTCAAAGTTTTTACACAGTCAAAGATAGAGTTTTTTTGCATAATTATGATTTTTTCGCAATAAAAAGGACACAGATACATTCTGTTGATTTTTATATTAGTATTTCCACTTTATGATCAACATTAAATTACCATTTCACTTGTCGCATTATCAATTTATCAAAATTTTTGCTGTCCTTAAAGTTTTTACACGCACCGTATCTTTCCTTCCGAAGCACTGAGGAAATGTTTTCAAATTTTATCAAACCAAAATGTAATTTTTTTTTTAATTTCCTGGTTTCAAGAAATTTTTTCTCGACGAATTTTTTAAAGTATAATTCCCCCCCCCCCCCATAAAACACATCTCGTTTAATGGATGGTATATTAAAAACACCTGTTCTCAATCATGTTCGTGGAGAAAAGGATTTCCTTCTTTTAAATTGGATTCTACAGCTCTTAGATCATGGTTTAAAAATGCTTAAATATAAGATACCGCTGAAAAAAATGATACCTTTAACAATTATTTGTGGAAAAAATGAAAATAATGTAAAAGAAAACATTATTTTAGAGTTTATTACATTTTATTCAGATACTTTGTTTATCTTTTATATAAAGTATATGGTAAAATGTGTTTAAAAATAACATAAAAACTGGTGTCGTAAGTGCTAATGCTAACGTATTTCTTGTTTTCTATTCATTATAAAATAATGCATGGGTAATAGCAGAGAAGAATAGTTTGAAAGTTGTTATGAAAATTTTTAGGTTTCATCAAAAAGTATAAAGAATTCTACTAAAAAGATATACAACTTACTCTGCAATCTTCGCTGCATTCTCTGAAAAAAAAATTATCCATGCATTAGTTTTTGAGATAGAGCTATTGCGCAAAAAAGAAAAAATTCGCCATAGCAACGCCACCTGTTGCGCGATTTACACCAAAACGTAATCAGCAACAATTTATGTCAACGTTTAATTGAATTTGAAGTTTAAATCAGTGCATTAGTTCTTCAGATAGAGCTATTGCGGAAATTGTTAAAAATGCAGTATAGAAGCAACACCTGTTGAGCGATTTACACCAAAATCTAATCAGCAACAACTTATGTCAGTGTTTAACTAAATCGGAAGTTCGATGAAAATCCGTGTGTTAGTTCTTGAGATAGAGCTATTGCAATAACCGTGAAAAATGCAGTACAGCAGCGCCACCCGTGGGGCGATTTACACAAAAAACTATTCAGCACCAATTTATATCTAGGTCTAACTGAATCTAAAGTTTTATTAAATTCCGTGTATTACAACAACAACTACAACAAAAATGAATAAATAAAAAATAAAACTATCTTTAATCATGCATGTAAGAAGTCACACTTGTTTGCACTACATACATGTACAGGAAAATGATGCTCGTGTTAATCGTCAGGAATATGATCATATCCATTTATATGATTATATCAAAATCTGATGAAGGATCGAATTCTTTTTTCCGTATGAAATGTATGTCGTCATATAATGTTCTACCAAAGTTCTTTATACTTATTCAACTGATCTCGAGCAACTACGTCTTTTCACATTTTATGTAAGTTTTTTACTATTTAGGTACAAAAGCTCTTATAAAATCCAAAATGCGTTGGAAGTGTTATTAAAAATTTTGAAAAAAAAATCTCTACAAAATCAATTATTTTTATTACTTTAAGGGTGTATTCGAAAAAATATTTTTCCACCCTCAACAGCTCGAAACTTTCTGAGACATTTTCAGACTCATTTTTAAAAGTAAAAACATGAAACTTGAAGGGTGATTTCTGAGGAACTGTATAAGAGGCCATATGAGTTCATTTTTCGCTCAATTAATTAGAATTTGAGTTTTAAACAATTATTTTCTCAGTATGACCATTTTATTCATTCCCAGATCTCCTGCTTTGGAACATTCGGTTCAAAACGACCACTTTGACAGCATTTTTTACAATATTTTCTGCCTTTATCAAAAAATCGAGAACCACAGCACATTGTGTAGTTTCTAAATAAGAGAATTTCCCAGTTTGATGAATTTGAGAGCAAAAATGAATTTAAAAATGAATCAGAAAAAAGCATTTTGGATTGGAATACACCCTAAATATCTCTTTAACATTTTAACATACTATGCGATTTTTCTTTCATTATTATTTTTTTTTATCTTTATTTCCAAAGTAGTGAAGAAATTATCTCAAATTTTATCAAACCAAAATTTATTTTTTTTTAGTTTCCTGGTTTCAAGAAATTCTTTCTCGGCGAATTTTTTAAGGTATATTCGCCCCCCCCACACACAAAATACATCAAGTTTAATGGATGGTATATTAAAAACACCTGTTCTCAATCATGTTGGTGGGGAAGAGGATTTTCTTTAAAATTGGATTTTACAGCTCTTAGTTGATGGTTTAAAAATGCTTAAATATAAGATAAAGCGAAAAAAAAAAATCTTTAAGAATTCTTTGTGCGAAAAAGGAAAATAATGTAAAAGAAAACGTTATTTTTGAATTTATTATTAAGGGGGTACGGGACACATTTTAAAATAATTTTTATTTATTGAGTTAAAATTTTGAAATTTTTGCGATGGTTAACTGTATCATCTGTAAACAAAATCACACGATGGGCACAATACCTTTAAAAATGGATTCTACAGCTCTTAGATGATGGTTTAAAAATGCTTAAATGTAAGATACCGCGGAAAAAATGATATCTTTAAGAATTCTTTGAACGAAAAATGAAAGTAATGTAAACGGAAACGTTATTTATTTTTAAATTCCTAAACATTTCACTCAGATATTTTATTTGTCTTAGATATATATGATAAAATACCTTTCAAAATAACATCGAAACTGGTTCCATAAGGACTAATGCATTTCTTATTTTCTATCCGTTGTAAAATAATCCATGGGTAATAGCAGAGAAAAATCATCTGGGAGTTGTTATGGAAAATGTTTGGTTTTATCTGAAAATATACAGAATTCCATTAAAAAGATATACAATGTACGCTGCATCCCTTTCCCCCTCCATTCTCTTAAATAAATCGGAACACAACTTTTAAATCCAGTTTTTAAAAACCACAGAATACAGCTGCTTGAATCTAATTTTTTTATTTATATTATCCTTTCATATTCACATTATCTTTCACTTTTGTTAAACGCTTTTTACATAATTGATTATCTTTATGTTCATGTACAGTCGTGGAAAAAAATGTAAACACCCCTTACTAACTGTGCAAAAAATTATCGAAGAAGAAAGTTACTGGTACCACACGATTGGTACTAAAGTCTACCTTTAAATGATGCCTATAAAATTTGTTTAGGGAACCATCTACATATTAAAACAAACCATAACTTTATTTTTTTCAATAGCAGTACACAATTCTGACAGCATAAATGAACTCTACACTCTTCAATTAGCCTAAAAACAAATTTTTATGCAATTCGTACGATAAGTTTCCGAGAAATTAATTATTTTAAAACGAGCGTCTTTTAGAGGCTACATCCAATTTGAAGTTCGGTACTTGATTGTTGACCGAGCTAGGTATGTCTAGGTTTGACAAGCGGAAAATATGTTTAATTAAATTAATTATTATTAAAAAGCTATAATGTTTTACCTTTATCGCGGATATTGATCACTCTTAGAGCCTTTTATAAAATAATTTGTGCTCTTTTAGAAAAACTTGATATGACAAACTTTATTCTGGCGTAAATGTCTGTTATACCTCTTTTAAAGAAACGGTCCTTGATATGATTTAACGGTTATTTTTTTTCGCATTTTTTCTCGTGACGTCTTTATTTCGCGTCTGGACGTTGGTTAAATGTCGGCAAAGACGTATGGGGATGTTTAACGGATGCGTGGCCGCCTGGTCCGCCAATTCCGGCGGTGTTTTAATAAAGTTTGTTGTACCAAGTTTTTCTAAAAGAGTACAAATTATTTTATAAAATGCTCTAAGAGTGATCAATATCCACGATAACGGTAAAACATTATAGATTTTTAATAAAATTAATTTAATTAAACATATTTTCCGCTTGTCAAACCTAGACATACCTAGTTTATTTTGTTCGCATGGCTTTTTACTATCGACTTACATAAAATTTTTTAATTCCGCGATCACGGAGCTTTTCATATCATCGGCGCCCTACCTTTAACATAACTAAGTTCGAAAATATAGAATTCCGAATTCCGAGTTACCGCCGATTCCGAAATGCGTTCTTTATCTTTACAAACCTTGTTTTGTATGTTTATTGAATATTCGGTGCAACCAACCAAACTGCTGCATATGTCTAGTACTTTTCATGATTTCGTTTCGTTTTAAACAAAGCAGGTTAACTCTGTTTTTAGGTGCGTTCATAATTATATAAATACGTAGCACCTATAGTCGTCGTCTGGTTCGTACGTCTGTCTGGTCCGTCCGTCAGTCCGCATATAACAGCGCAAATCTACCCAACCGAATGGTTTCAAATTTAATATATATATATATATATATATATAATCGATGCAGAATTTTGTCGAGTCGTTTCAAATCTTATGAAAATCGCATCAAAACTTAAAAAGATATTAATAAAAGATTCCTTCATTCTATTAAATCCTAATATACATAATTAATTTAGTGATATCCCATGATAGGTAATGATTCTTTGTTGCCATGGTGATGTCGTCCTATTTAAGAAGGAGTTATATTATTTTCGTATTACTGAATTTAATATGTATAATCGTAATACATTTTGTATTCATGAATTTTTGCATAAGAGTTCAACAGCTATTGTACCAAGATCTGAACATTTATAAAACTAGTTATAGTACGAAAGCACCTCTTTTTATATGTATGACGTACAATTTCCGACTTGTTAATATTGTTAAAATATCTTCGTTAGTATTATTAATAATGCAAAGAAAACGTCGGGGTCAGGTTTAAGTAAGACACGTTGTTAGTTTTAACAGAATAAGCATATTCTGACCCAGAATATGGAAAATCCATATAAAATGTCTTTTGAGGTGTGTTCAACCACCTCTTAAAGTTCGTAAATCTAGTACTGAAACACCCTGTATTAAAATAAACAAATACCAATACATATTTATATCTCATAAGCATCATACACCAAGAACAAATATCAAGTAAAACAAAACTTTCCAAACTCGCAAAATAAAGTTTTGAATTCATGTTTATCTCAGTCTCGAAGTATCATGCACCATGCCATGCAATCGCAGTTAAAGTACCTACTAATCCAAACGTTTCACAAAGTTTTTAACTTAGATTTCGAAAAGTGCAGACGACATCAAAATCAAAGTTAAAACAAAAGTTTTTTAAACTTTTCATTCCGATGACACGTGCACTTTTATTTCCTCTTCGTCAAAAGTTGTAACAAATAAATAAAGTAGTATTTTATTTATTTTGAATCTTCTTTTATATCTTCTTCTCACACCGTCAATCTGATGGTATGTACTTCACAAATGTATATCATATTAGGGTAAAGTGCCCATATTTCGTCCCCCCCCCCCCCAGTCACTTTTAGGCCCAAAATGTTGTAATTTTCAGTGAAAATCAACCAAATTTGGATTTTACATAGACTAACTAACCACGCACATAGAAACATAGGCAAATATCGTACGAAAAATTTTAACAACGCGAAAAATTGTTTTTCAAAAGTATCTAAAAAATGCAAAAGAAAAAAAAAATGGTCCCAATTTCGTCCCCCAAAAATTCAATACGCCGAGGCTTAACTTATAACTAAATCAAAATTTATTTCTAAATGAGTAAGTAATTTAATTTACATTAAAGTAAGGCACAAGGAAATGTACTAATTATCAGTGCAAGAATAATATAACGAAACATTAGCTATCCAAACATGAAGAAAAAATTGTCATGAAAAAACATTCCTAATTTCGTCCCCGGGACGAAAATAAGAACTGCAAGGGGGACAAAATTGGGACCACGCTACTTCCCGATATGGCGGAGCTTCAGTTCCCGTAAGATGAACTGAGCGTCCTAAAACTCACTGTATGCTGCTATCAGCATCTTACTTATGTAAAATAGATGCAATGAATAAGACATAAATACTTACAGTACAGTAAATAATGTTCTACAAACGACGTAATAAGATCTCAGGTCTTCAAAAATAGGAAATTCGGAGTCTTTAATTTATGTATATGTCTGGGCGAACGAAACTTTCAATACTGACCCATTTTACCTTCCGTCCCCTGTGTCTTGCGTCATAAGTGGTGCCACTTTCGCAGAAGCGGAGAAGTTAAGAGAGACGAAATTAGGAAAAGGGACGAAATATGGGCACTTAACCTACTGTTTTGGACGAATTTGGTCATTAAGAATGGTAAGTATGATTGGCGATTAACAGTGATTTTCGGTGATGTATCTTCCCGGCACGGATAATGTGTAAGTTCCAAATTAACTGACGATTCTTTTTAAAATTTGATTCATGAAGTATTTTTAGATGTGTTGGATTTATTTACATTTAACTTACGTCCAGAAAAATCCGTTTAATTTTATGTTATTAGACGGGAAAAGTGATAAATCGCCAAAGATTGTTTTCATTGCCATCATTCGTATTGCCTTCATTTCACTTAAAACACACAGCTTTCGTTTAAAATTTCATATCAAACACAATTAAAATACATGCCCTTCACTCATTTTATTTAAACCTAAATAAATAAATAAATAAAATAAATAATAATATCATAAACAAAAACATTTTATTTCGGTATCAATAAATATTTACATCTCAAAGGCAGCAGATACTACCAATGCATACCAGTAAAATAAATATTATAAGTTTTGAAACTCGCAAAACAAAGTTTTTAATTCATGTTTATCTCTAGTCTAATGCTTTCGAAGTATCATGCATCATGCCATGTAATCGCAGTTAAAATACCTACTAATCCAGCTTTTCACAAAGTTTTTAACTTTAAATTTCTAAAAGTGCAGACGACATCAAAATCAAAGTTAAAACTGAAGATTTTAAACCTTTCATTCCGATGACGTGTGCACTTTTATTTCCTCTTCGCTAAAAGTTGTAGCAAATAAATAAAGTACTATTTTATTTATTTTGAAATCTAATTTTCACTAGCTAATCTCTATCATCTACATATTTATCATATACAGTGTGCCCCAAAATGAACTAATGGTTATTTAAATTAAAACTAGTATGTTGTGGCCATCACAAAATTTTCTTCTATCTCATACATGTCAATACTTCAAAATTCACTATCTCAGTGCCAAATTAAATGGCAATCTGTGTTCATCATGAGAATTCTAAAAATATGAAATTCCGTGCATTAGTTCTCGAGGTATGACTGTCACTGAAATCGTGTAAATCCAGCAAAATGCAGCGTAGCAGCGCCACCTGTTGGGTTATTTACACCAGAACTTAATTATCACCAACTTATGTCAACGTCTAACTGAATATGAAGTTTGAGGAAAATTCGTGCATTAGTTCTTGAGATAGGGGTATTGCGCAAATCATGACAAATGCAGCATAGAAGCGCCACCTGTTGAGCAATTTACAACAACACATAATCAGCAGCAATACTTACAAGTTACTTACAATAGTTACAGCAAGTTATACTTAAATCTGAAGTTTGATGAAAATTCGTGCATTAGTTATTGAGATAGAGCTATTGAGGAAATGGTTCAAAATGCAGCACAGCAGCGCCACCTATTGGGCGATTTACACCAACACGTAGTCAGCATCATTTCATATGAAGGACTAACTAAATCCGAAGTTTGATGAAAATGTGTGCATTAGTTCTTGAGACAGAGCTACTGCGAAAATAGTGTAAATCCTGCAAAATGCAGCCTAGCAGCGCCACCTGTAGGTCGATTTACACCAAAACGTAAACAGCATCCATTCATGTCAAGGACTAACGGAATCTGAAGTTTTATAAAAATCCTTGCGTTAGTTCTTGATATAGAGCTTTTGCGGAAATCCTGCAAAATGCTACATAGCAGCGCCACCTGCAAGGCGATTTACATAAAAAACTAATCAGCACCAATCTATATCAGGAACTACCTGAATATAAATTTTTATTAAATTCCGTGCATTAGTTCTTGAGATAGAGTGCCCACAAAATTTGTGTCACCTACAGACAGATAGACAGACAGACTCACAGACAGACATTTTGTAAAAACATATTTTTTGGAATCTCTGACCCATAAAACGTGTAAATCAGTCGAAAACTGGAATTCAAAAATTTTCATGAAACCAGTACATTCTTCTTGTAAAGATAGAAGAAAGTAAAAACAAGTAAACGGTGAAAGCTATTAGAATTATTCTTGCAAGAGAGAATGTTTGAAAGCAGGAACTTCTTTTCTCAACATTCGTTTTAATAATTAAGGTCTTTATGTTGTCATATCGAATACTAAACAAAATAGATGTTGCTATCCAACGTATACTTCATTCATAAATTTCAAGATGATGTAAAATAAAAACACATAAATAAAATAAAACTCCACGTTTTGGTTTAATCTTTAAAACCATCATCAGGAGTAAAATTTTTAAAAACAAATCGGCAGGAAACAATCTATAATATCTTCAAAAATTAAATTCAAATCAGACGGTTCCAATTTAATTTTTGAAGATGTAGCATATAGATTGTTTCCTGCCAATTTGCATTTTAGGAAATTTGACTCCTGATGATGGTTTTAAAGATTAAACCGAAGCGTTGAGTTTTATTTTATTCATGTGTTTTTATTTTACATCATCTTTAAATTCATGAATAAAATATACGTTGGATAGCAACATCTATTTTGTTTAGTATTATCTTGTTTTAGTTTTACATATCACCTCACCAATAGATAGCACTGCATCTTCTCCAAACTGTAATAATACTTATAATATCTTTGCAATTTCAAAGCGCAAACCAGTTTCTCAGCAATTCAACATCTAACCTTAACGAAGGGCAAAAACTGAGAGATCTATTTACCATTTTTATAGACTAGTTTGAGCGTTCTAACCGTTTTAGATAGTGCAGCGCTTTCTACCGGTGATATTTGGAACAACAGCAACAAAAAAGGAATGCTAGTAAATAGATTCCTTTGTTTATGCTCATCTATAAGAATAACTTAAATAGTTATCAACATTTATATTCCCATATTTGTGCAGTCCCATAGCAGTGCCATATTTTTGCAACCAATTAATTATATCTACATATTTATGGAGATATCACAGCACCATCTGACGGTGATATTCGAAACAAACAAAAATCGTAATAAAGAAATTCTCGATTTCACACATTAATCTCCTACCAGAATGACTTCAGAATTTTAAAGAACGAAACAATTTCTCAGCAATTCAACAGCTAATCTGAATGAATGGTAAAAATTGAATGAGCTGTGAGCCATTTTTATAGGCTAGTTTGAGCTTTCTAACCGTTTGAGATAGCTTTCTACAAAGGATATTTGGAACAGAAAACGAAGTCGTAGTACAGAGATTCCTTTGTTCATACGGTAAATCACCTACAAGAATAAATTTTTTATAGTTATCAGCCTCTATATTCCGGAAGGCAGCGTCACATTTTTGCAGCCAATTTTAGCTACATATTTATGGTATATCATAGCGCTATCTGACGGTGATATTCGGAATTAAAAAAAGGAATCGTAATAGTGGAATTGTCGACATCACACAGTAATCGCCTGCAAAAATAACTTCAATAGCTATCACCAGGGCCTCAACATGTGCGGTCGTCAATTCACCATTTGCCAGGAAAAGATTTTAACTGGCGCCCGGAATCATGAACATTATATGATCTAATGATAATTCCTTTGTACCGTTTAGTTAATCACAACAGACCAGAGAGGGGTATAGAGGGGTTGTATTTTGAATTATAAAAAGAAGAAAGGGGATAAATCCGGTCTTCCCGGGTTACAAAATATAGCTGAAAACCACTTTTTCAAATTAATAACTCTAATAGATATTTTACATTTAACCCTTTATGTCCCAAATTATGAATTCATGAAAATTTCTTCTTCTAAAGCATTTTTCGTGAATATTTGAAACTACATTAAAAGATTTACACAACCATTTAATAAATTTTAGAAGGATTTTGCCAATTAAAATTAATTAATTAATTTTGAATATATTGGGCTTTTGTGCAATATTTGTAATACCACTCAAATCTTTTATTTAAAATATTTTTTTTAGTATTTTATAGAACTAGGAAATGTACAAATATTTGTACAAGTACAAACTCTTACAATAGAAATGTAGAAATATTTCATAACTGAACCCCTCCCCCCCCCCCCCCCCACACACACACACTCAATCTTTCAACGTCAAGGAAGCTAAAAAGAGAAAAAAAAAAAAACATCCTTTTTAAAAAAATTTTGTTTTTGTGGGACCAGTAATGCTTTTGGAATAAGATAATGTAAAATATCTATAATTCATTTTAAATTGTATTACTACTAATCAATGTATTAAAGGAATTTTATAACACGTTATTTTAATGGTACATTAAAGTACCGTCGAGGCATAAAGGATTAATATATTTTTTAGAATGTCCACTAATAATGCCAAAAATCATATTTCCATTTCCAATAATGTGTTGAAATAAAATTTTGAAATTTACTAAAAGCGATACTCTCGTATTGGCCTCACGCCAGGAGTGAACAGCAGAAGAAATCGCCAAATATCACTTTTTAGAATCAGCTTTTTTGATTCTATTTATTTCAATAATTTAAGCTCGTAGTTCGATTACATGTCTTAAATTTGTGTTTTATTTATTAATTGATGAATGTTTTAATTTCGTTATGGAGTATAAATTCGAATTAAATGCTGAGCTATTTATATTAATTTTAGTGTAAACGGATTTATCTTTCGTAATTGTCTGCACGCAATAGAGATAGATAAAACAAAAAAGTCATATGTGAAAATTCATTTAAAAACAATAAAAATTGAGTAAATAGAGATATAGCTTTCAAACAAATTGCGATACGGTTTTCAAACCAATTGCATTTGAGAGTATATATTTTACCTATTCGACAGTTTAAGGGGTCTCAGGACTCTTAAAGCTTTAAAATTTTCGAAATTTCAATTATTTTAGATGTTAAACTCCTATCTTTTCTGCACATTTTGATATAATTGTTTCTTTGAAATTCCTATTAGAAGAGAAGTTATGGCTTTTAGATTTATACACGTACAATAGCTGAAGCGTCGTTTCCGAAACTTTGAAGTCATTTTTCTCCAAATGCCGTTTTGGGGCATAACGCGCACGATATCTCAAAAACTTCTGAATATTTTTTCATGAAATTTTCAAAACATATATTTCATTTTAGTCTGTATAAACTGAACCTAAAATTTCCCTTTTTATTGTTCAAAAAATATTTTTTTAGGTTATTATACTGTTGAAATTTTCCAAATTTTCCATTAGCTAAACACAACTTTGTATTAAAAATATAAAAATACTTTAAATACAAATTTATTTAGGTTCAGGGTAATTATTACAATCTGAAGTATAAGTATACATTAAAATTTTCATTCTAGTTGCAATATTTATTTTGTAATCGTGCGCGTAAGCTGTTATGCCGATTTTCTGTTCGTCAAATGTCTCACAGTTTGGAGCCTCCTGTAAATGCTAATTCTGCATCTTTTAATTTTTTAAATACATGAAATAAAAGAAAATACTTATATCTTTTATCACAATTAAAATTGTGTCTTAAAAATGAAATACATTTTAAGATATTAAATGTTGAAAATGGTCTTTTTTTTCTTCTTTTCCAATTTTAAGAGTCCTGAGACCCCTTAAAAATTGAAAATGCGCGATATTTAGGAGTTTAAAAAAATGCAGTAAAAGTTAAATTTAATAGTCTGCTGTTACCACCGTCAATATGACGTCATCGTTACGGACGGAAACGTTTGTACTAACAAAGATAGATACATATATACACAAGGATGCCAGTATAGTAGAACACCGCTAATCCGAATAACTTGGGACCGGAGCCTGTTCGGATTACAAAAAATTCGGATTACCCGAAATTCCGATAAACATAGAAAAGAAGAAGATGCATGCTAAAACAAATGTAAGCTATAAGTACTCAGTAGTACGGTAACTATCCTCTACTCCGGCATCCTAAGGTCCGGCATGCTGGGCAATCCGACAACACTTTCGGAAAAAATAGTATTCCTTGTTTAATCACTCCTGATATTTTTAATAATCCAAATGGAACTTCAGAAAGAGGAATTAGGTAACAACTCATTGCAAACGGTTCAAAATCGCGAATTTATAAATAGCTCAATCACTACGTCGACGAGGGGGAAGAAAAAAAACGTTTCTGTAGATAATTTGCGAAATCAAACTGTTGAAAGGAAAAATAAATTTTTATCATCTGAATTTAATACTTTTTGCATTTAGAAAATAATTTTATAATGACTGGCAAACAAACTGATATTCGAGATTTTTTTTAAAAAATGGCTTCCACGAGTAGGCTTTCAGTGCACGTTTTCATTTTAAATTCGTGTACATATGTTTTACATTATTGAGTATTTTTTTATTCAAGCTGTTTAAAGAATAATAAAAAAGAAAAGTGCCCAGCTAAACTGATGGCATTGAGCTCACAGACTATTGACACTAATTGTATATTATACTCTTATTTTAAAGAATAATGCCACTCAAAAAATAAGTGAAGGGGAATTAGCCCCCGTTTCCCCCTTTATACTTAACCAGTGAACCTCCAAATCTAATCAGGGAAGCTCCTTATCATAATAAACCGGTATACCAAATTTGGAGCAAATCGAATAATCTTGCAAAAAAAAAACCATTTATCTAAATTAAGGGGGTGGACTAACCCCCCTTTATCCTTAACCAATTAATCGCCAAAACGAATCAGGGAAGCTCCTTAACATAATAAACCGGTATACCAAATTCGGAGCAAATCGAATCATTCTGCATGAAAAACACATTTATCTGAATTAAGGGGGGTGGACTAACCCTGTTTTCCCCCCCCCTTTATCCTTAACCAATGAACCCCCAAAACTAATCAGGGAAGTTCCTTAACATAATAAACCGGTATACCAAATTCGGAGCAAATCGAATCATTCTGCATGAAAAGCACATTTATCTGAATTAAGGGGGGTGGACTAACCCTGTTTTTCCCCCCGTTATCCTTAACCAATGAACCCCCAAAACTAATCAGGGAAGTTCCTTAACATAATAAACCGGTATACCAAATTCGGAGCAAATCGAATCATTCTGCATGAAAAACACATTTATCTGAATTAAGTGGGGTGGACTAACCCTGTTTTCCCCCCTTTATCCTTAACCAATGAACTCCCAAAACTAATCAGGGAAGTTCCTTAACATAATAAACCGCTATACCAAATTCGGAGCAAATCGAATCATTCTGCATGTAAAACCCATTTATCTGAATTAAGGGGGGTGGACTAACCCCGTTTTTCCCCCTTTACCCTTAACCAATGAACTCCCAAAACTAATCAGGGAAGTTCCTTAACATTATAAACCGCTATGCCAAATTCGGAGCAAATCGAATCATTCTTCATGAAAAACACATTTATCTAAATTAAGGGGGTGGACTAGCCCCCCTTTATCCTTAACCAATGAATCCCCAAAACGAATCGGGGGGAAGCTCCTTAACATAATAAACCGGTATACCAAATTTGGAGCAAAGCGAATAATTCTGCACGAAAAACCCGTTTATATAAATTAAAGGGGGTGGACTAGCCCCCTTCCCCCTTTATCCTTAACCAATGAACCCCCAAAACTAATCAGTGAAGTTCCTTAACACAATAAACCGGTATACCAACTTCGGAGCAAATCGAATCATTCTGCATGAAAAACGCATTTATTTAAATTAAGAGGGGCGGACTAACTTCCCTTTTCCCCCTTTACCCTTAACCAGTGAACCCACAAAACTAATCAGGGAAGCTCCTTAACATAATAAACCGGTTTACCAAATTCGGAGCAAATCGAATCATTCTGCATGAAAAACACATTTATCTGAATTAAGTGGGATGGACTAACCCTGTTTTCCCCCCTTTATCCTTAACCAATGAACCCCCAAAACTAATCAGGGAAGTTCCTTAACATAATAAACCGGTTTACCAAATTCGGAGCAAATTGAATGATTCTGCATGAAAAACCCATTTATCTGAATTAAGGGGGGTGGACTAACCCCGTTTTTCCCCCTTTACCCTTAACCAATGAACTCCCAAAACTAATCAGGGAAGTTCCTTAACATAATAAACCGCTATACCAAATTCGGAGCAAATCGAATCATTCTGCATGTAAAACCCATTTATCTGAATTAAGGGGGGTGGACTAACCCCGTTTTTCCCCCTTTACCCTTAACCAATGAACTCCCAAAACTAATCAGGGAAGTTCCTTAACATTATAAACCGCTATGCCAAATTCGGAGCAAATCGAATCATTCTTCATGAAAAACACATTTATCTGAATTAAGGGGGGTGGACTAACCCCGTTTTCCCCCTTTATCCTTAACCAATGAACTCCCAAAACTAATCAGGGAAGTTCCTTAACATAATAAACCGGTATATCAAATTCGGAGCAAATCGAATCATTCTGCATGAAACACCCATTTATCTGAATTAAGGGGGGGGGGGGTGTGGACTAACCCCGTTTTCCCCCCTTTATCCTTAACCAATGAACTCCAAAAACTAATCAGGGAAGCGCCTTATCACCGTGACTCTAGGAAAAAAATTTGAAGCAAATCGGATGTTTCTATCAAGAGTTATCGCGTTACGTACATACGTACGTACGTACATACATACATACATACATACATACAGAACGGGCGGGCACATTAGCTCTCAGGCTTTGATAGCCTGTGAGCTAAATAAAAAAGAAAAGTGCCCAGCTAAACTGATGGCATTGAGCTCACAGACTGTTCACACTAATTGTATATTATACTCTTATTTTAAAGGATAATGCCCCTCAAAAAAATAAGTGAAGGGGAATTAGCCAACGTTTGCCCCTTTATACTTAACCAGTGAACCTCCAAATCTAATCAGGGAAGCTCCTTATCATAATAAACCGGTATACCAAACTTGGAGCAAATCGAATAATCTTGCAAAAAAAAAAAAAAAAAAAAAAAAAAAAAACATTTATCTAAATTAAGGGGGTGGACTAACCCCCCTTTATCCTTAACCAATTAATCGCCAAAACGAATCAGGGAAGCTCCTTAACATAATAAACAGGTATACCAACTTCGGAGCAAATCGAATCATTCTGCATGAAAAACCCATTTATCTAAATTAAGAGGGGCGGGCTAACCTCCCTTTTCCCCCTTTACCCTTAACCAATGAACCCCAAAACTAATCAGGGAAGTTCCTTAACATAATAAACCGGTATACCAAATTCGGAGTAAATCGAATGATTCTGCATGAAAAACCCATTTATCTGAATTAAGGGGGTGGACTAACCCCCCTTTTCCCCTTTTATCCTTAACCAATGAACCCCCAAAACTAATCAGGGAAGTTCCTTAACATAATAAACCGGTATAATAAATTCGGAGCAAATTGAATGATTCTGCATGAAAAACCCATTTATCTGAATTAAGGGGGATGGACTAACCCCGTTTTTCCCCCTTTACCCTTAACCAATGAACCCCCAAAACTAATCAGGGAAGTTCCTTAACATAATAAACCACTATACCAAATTCGGAGCAAATCGAATCATTCTGCATGAAAAACACATTTATCTGAATTAAGGGGGGGGGGGGGGCTAACCCGGTTTTTCCCCCTTTATCCTTAACCAATGAACTCCCAACACTAATCAGGGAAGTTCCTTAACATAATAAACCGGTATACCAAATTCGGAGCAAATCGAATCATTCTGCATGAAAAACCCATTTATCTGAATTAAGGGGGTGGGGTGTGGACTAACCCCGTTTCCCCCCCTTTATCCTTAACCAATGAACTCCAAAAACTAATCAGGGAAGCGCCTTATCACGGTGAACCTAGGAAAAAATTTTGAAGCAAATCGGATGTTTCTATCAAGAGTTATCGCGTTACGTACATACGTACGTACGTACATACATACACACATACATACATACATACATACATACATACAGAACGGGCGGGCACATTAGCTCTCAGGCTTTGATAGCCTGTGAGCTAAAAACATGCTTTACTGCCACTTTTTGATTAATTCAAACTTCTACACGTTTTCCCTGACATTCATCCTGTAATCCGGAAAATTTTGTAATCCGGCATGCTTTAAGTCGAGTGATTTTCGAGAATAAAATCAAAAATAATTTTCGTAAATAAAATCGGTTCGGATTATCCAGATTTTCAGATTAGCGGTGTTCTACTGTAGTTATAAAGAAAAAAAAAATTAAATATGCAGATTGCGAAGTACCGTGACAAAAAAGTTCTTAAAACTTTTATGCAAGTCAAAATGAGCTAAAGCTGTCACTTTAACGATATTGATTAATTGATCAATTGTTTGCCTAAGTAATTTCTTTCAAAATAATTTTTATTGTGAAAAAAAAATGATTTTAGAAAACAAATTGTTTCTCCGAAGATTTTACATACTTTATTCAAACTTTATAATATTTTTATAGTTCATTTTTTTAGAATTGTAATTTTTATAAGTTTCGCCAAGAAATTAAATTTATATTAAATTTCTTAATAAATTTATTAACTGAGTTAAAGAATTAAGGTAATTCAAGATGTATTATTACAACGCTCCTGTTTATACTTTTTCTTTGAATTTATAAAATAATTTTAGTAATTAAAAAAAATGTACGATTAAATAAAATTGAGTAAAAACTGAGAAAGTAGGGTGAATGGTAAATAGTTTTTAAACAGAAATTTTTGCTGGCTTTCATATATATATATATTAATTTGTAGAGCCCTGGCTGTCGCTATTTATTTCTTACTGAATTTTAAAAACCGTCGGTCCATCTGGGGACATGTATGTATACTTTTATTTCTATGCAAATTCACGCATATTTAAAATAGTTGCAACGACAAACTTAAAAGGGGATAAGATTAAAGTATTAAATTATAATGAAAGACATTCGAAACTACGTTCGAGACAGTCGATAAATTTATGCAACTACATATACATAAATATTTATGTGTATATATTTATTTCTCAAAGGCATTAAACACAGTCAATAAATACAAAGTCAAATACGGATTAGATGTTTTGAAACTTTGCAAAATAAATTTTTTTATTTATGTTTCTCTAATGCTTTCGAAGTATAATTCACCGCGCCGTGCAATCGGAATTAAAATGCCTATGCTACAGCTACTTAAAATACTTATACAGCTTTATCAAAGTTTTTAATTTTTTATTTCGAAAAATGCAGACGCTATCAAAATCAACGTTGAAATAGGAGTTTTTAAACTTTTCATTCCGATGACGTGCTCACTTTTATTTCCTCTTTGCCAACATATATAGAAAATAAATAAAATACTTTATTTATTTTGACATGAATCGTCACTAGCTAATCCGTCGCATCTACATATTTATATGTATGTAAGAATTTATTTAAAGTTAAATATATATTCATGCATATTTAAAATAGTTGCAGTGACATACTCAATTGAGCATAAGATTAAAATATTAGAAAATAATGATAGTCATTCGAAACTGTGTTCAAAACATTCCATAAACTTATGCAATTACATATACATAAATATTTATATGTACATATTTATTTCTCAAAGGCATTAAACACAGTCAATAAATATAAAGTGAAACAAAGATAAGATGTTTTGAAACTTTGTAAAATAAAGTTTTTTAATTTATGTTTTGGTCAATGCTTTCGAAGTATCATTCAATCGTGTAATCACACATAAAATACTTATATTAATCCAGCGTTTCTCAAAGTTTTTAACTTCTGATTTCGAAAAGTGCAGACGCTATCAAAATCAACGTTAAAAGAGAAGTTTTTAAACTTTTCATTCCGATGACGTGCGCACATTTATTTCTTCTTCGCGAAGAGTTGTAGAAAGAGAATAAAATATTTTATTTATTTTGAGAGGAAAATCTCACAAGTCTATCATTATATCTACATATTTTTATGTATGTAAGAAATTATTTATATTTAAATATATGCTCATGCATATTTAAATATAAATGCAGTTGCAATGACAAACTCATTTGAGCATAAGATTAAAATATTTCAGTATAACTAGCAAGCTATGCTTTGTTTGGATTCGCGAAGTATTATTTAATAAGATAAATATTTGAAAGTAACAATATATTTTTTAAAATTATTTTTGCATCTTTATTAAACAAAAACGTTATTTTATGTTTTGTCACATTTTAATTTTAGAAATGTAAATTCAGCCAAATAACTAAGAATTTTCTCGGAATTTTTTATTTATGATGTAAAGAATTTAACAATTAATTTTATATGTTTGCAATTCTTTTCTTACCACTTTGCAAAAAAAAAAAAAAAAAAAAATCATAATATAATTCTTTTAAAATGCGTAAGTATCGTCTGGCTAAATGATTTCACTTAATAAGAATAAATTGTGTATCTTAATTCTTAACACTGAAAAATACTTTTATAATGAAATGCAAATAATTGAATTTTGACAAATTTTAATTCATTAAAAATATGCTATAATTTTCATAAAAAAGATAGTTTAAAAATTTCATAAAAGAAATCGTGAAACTATTTAATTAATCATGATTCCATCTATAATTACAAACTCCATGATTTATTATTTCTTCTGAAAATATACGTGTTTCATTTTTTATTTGCAAAAATGCGTCCATAATGGTAAAATAAATTAATTAAAATAATAATTGTTTTAAGGTTATTCTGTAAAAAAAAAAAAAAAAAAAAAAAAAAAAAAAAATAATAATAGTGTGCAAATCTACAGATCATAATTTATTTTTATGTTTAATTTCAAGTCAAAATACTGAATAGTTTTTTGTAAAGTGTACGACAAAATGTAATTTGTGTAGCTTAGTAAAAGATTCGCTTCGCTCATCTTAATAATAGACATTCGAAACTATGTTACAGACGTTCGATAAATGTTAAATATTAATGTGTACATATTTAAATCTCAACAGCTATATACACAGTATAAAGTAAAAGAAGATTAGAAGTTTAGAAACTTAGAAGAATAAAGTTTTAAATTTATGTTTCTCTAATGCTTTCGGAGTATCATTCACTATGGCGTGCAATCACAGTTAAAATACTTACTATTCCAGCGTTTCTCAAAGTTCTGATTGCCGGCGATATCAAAATCAACGTTAAAACAGAAGTTTTTAAAATTTTCATACCGATGATGTGCGCAATTTTAATTTGCTCTTCGGCAACGGTTGTAGAAAATGAATAAAATATTTTATTTACTTTGAGGTGAAAATTTTACTAGTATATCTCATCATCTACATATTTATATGTATGTAAGAATATTTAAAGTTAAATATATATTCATGCATATTTAAAATAATTGCAGTGACATACTCAAATGAGCATAACATTAAAATATTAGAATATAATGATAGACATTCGAAACTATGTCCCAGACGTTCGATAAATTTATGCAATTGTAAGTAAATAATAATATGTACATATTTAAGACTCAAAGGCTTCATACACAGTCAATAAATATAAAGTAAAAAAAATGTTAGAAGTTTTGAAACTTAGAAGAATGAAGTTTTTAATTTATGTTTCTCTAATGCTTTCGAAGTATCGTTCACTGTGGCGTGTAATCACAGTTAAAATACTTACTAATCCAGCGTTTCTCAAAGTTCTTCTGATTTCAAAAAGCGCCGATGCTATCAAAATCAACGTTAAAACAGAAGTTTTTAAATTTTCCATTCCGATGATGTGCGCAATTTTATTTTGCTCTTCGCCAACGGTTGTAGAATATGAATAAAATATTTTATTTACTTTGAGATGAAAATTTTGCTAGTATATCTCATCATCGACATATTTATATGTATGTAAGAATTTATTTTTGTTTAAATATATATTCATACATATTTAAAATAGTTGTAGTGGCATACTCATTTGAGCATAAGATTAAAATATTAGAATATAATGATAGACATTCAAAACTATGTCCCAGATGTTCGATAATTTTATGCAATTGTAAGTAAATATTTATGTGTACATATTTAAGTCTCAAAGGATTTATGCACAGTCATTAATTATAAAGTAAAACAAAGATTAGAAGTTTTGAAACTTAGCAAGATAAAAATGTTTTAATTTATATTTCTCTAATGCTTTCGAAGTATCATTCACCGCGCCATGTAATCACAGTTAAAATACTAATACTACTACAGCGTTTCTCAGAGTTTTTAACTTCTGATTTCGAAATGTGCAGACGCTATCAAAATCAACGTTAAAAGAGAAGTTTTTAAACTTTTCTTTCCGATGACGTGCGCACTTTTATTTCCTCTTCGCCAACAATTGTAGAAAATGAATAAAATATTTTATTTTGAAATGAAATATGCTTTCGAAGTATCATTCACCGCGTCGTGTAATCACAGTTAAAATACTAATACTACTACAGCGTTTCTCAGAGTTTTTAACTTCTGATTTCTAAATATGCAGACGCTATTAAAATCAACGTTAAAAGAGAAGTTTTTAAACTTTTCATTCCGATGACGTGCGCACTTTTATTTTCTCTTCGCCAACAATTGTAGAAAATGAATAAAATATTTTATTTATTTTGAAATGAAATTTTCACAAGTCTATCTCATCATCTACATATTTATATGCATGTAAGATTTTATTTATACTGGTATTTAAATTCATATTCATACATATTTAAAATAGTTACTAAACATAACAAGCTCATTTAAGCACATGCTTAAATATTAGAGTATTATGATAGATATTCGAAACTACCTTCCAGACATTCGATAAATTTATGCAACTGTAAGTAAATATTTATTTGTCAAAGGCACACACTGTCAATAAATGTAAAGTAACACAAAGAATAGAAATTTCGAATATTTGCAATATAAAGTTTATAATTTATGTTTTGATTGAAGTATTATTTACACTGGCGTGTAATCACAGTTAAAATACCTACTAATCCAAAACTTTTCATTCCGATGACGTGCGCACTTTTATTTCCTCTTTGCCAACAAATGTAGAAAATAAATAAAATATATTTATTTTGAGATGAAAATGTCGCTAGTATATCTCATTATTTACATATTTATATATGTGTAAGAATTTATTCATATTTATACATGTATTCATGCATATTTAAAAGATTCAAAGTAAGATACTCATTTGAGCATACGATTAAATATTAGAGTAACATGATAGACATTTGAAACTATGTTCCAGACGTTAGATAAATTTATGCAGTGTTAAGTAAATATTTATATGTACATATTTAATTCTCAAAGGCTTTATACACAATCAATAAATATAAAGTAAAATCAACATTAGAAGTTTTGAAACTTTACAAAATAAAGATTTTATGTTGTGTTTCTCTAATGCTTTCGAAGTATCATTCACCGTGCCGTGTAATCACAGTTAAAATACCTACTAATCCAGCGTTTTCAAAGTTTTTAACTTTTGATTTCGGAAAATGCAGACGCTATCAAAATAAACGTTGAAATAGAAGTTTTTAAACTTTTCATTCCGATGACGTGCGCATTTTTATTTCTACTTTCCCAACAGTTGTGGAAAATGAATAATATATTTTATTTATTTTGAGAAGAAAATTTCACTACACAGTATATATCATCTACATATTTATACGTATCTATCTATCAATTTATTTATATTTAAATACATATTCATGCATATTTAAATCATTTGTAGATATAAGTTCAATTGAACTTAAAATTAAAATACTGGGGTACAATAAGCGGCTTATATGTTTTAAGCCTCTAAGGCTTTATCACCACACTGTAAAAAAAATCCAAGTAAAATTACGGACAAACTCCGGCAGCAGAGATTCCAGACAACGTCCGTAAAAAAATATTTAGACCGTAAATCATAAACCACCCGTAATTTTACATTGTAGCAAATATATGACCCACCGTAAAAAAAATCATCTTGCCCGTAAAATAACACAACTGCTTATATGGATTATACCGTGAAAGAATGGACAATGCTCGTAAATTTAGAAGTCAGATTAAAATGTTAAATAAGTAGAATTGGCCGTAAATTTAGAAGAAATTTAAAAATGTTAAAAAAGTACAATTGCCCGTAAATACGTAAATTCGTGACCTCAGGCATTATTACTTTTTTATGGGTTCATTTTGACATTTAAAAAAAAGGGAGAGTGGGCATCAATCACAGTATTGCCAATTAGGCAGAATTTTTTTATTCTGCTTGCTACCAATATTTTTGAATGGCAATATTTGCCTTATTTAATGTGTTGTAGGCAAATATTACTGTTTGGAAAAATTATACCATTTTGATTAAAAATATTGCCTAACTAGTAACACTGATCAGATTAAATGGAACATATACCAACACAATGATCTACAACTTTATTGCGCAACAATGCCGCATGAAATTACTTTAATAATCCTATTATGTTACCACTATATTTTAAAAATAATCTTCATCTTGCTTAATTTCAGATTTCTGTGACTAAATAAGACAAAGATTATTTTTCAAAATATTTTCTGACAAAAAAAAAAAAAAAAAAAAACCAACAAAAAAACATAAAAGTTGTCAGCTATGAAAACATAGGTAGAGTCACATCGTTAAATCAAAATGTTGCATCTTTGCGATTTTCAATGATGCTTTATCATAAACTCACTAGATTTTTAATGAATTATAAAATAACCTGCTTTGATCAGTCAGACTTGCTTTCCCTTTTTTAGCATTAATAAAGCATGTTTATGTAACATTTTAAGAGACATAAAATACCCTGACCAAAATATTCACTAATCCTTAGTTTATAAAAGTTTTTTTTTTTTTTTTTTCAAATTTAATTTTCACTTTAAACATTTTTATCCAAATTTTTACAAGCTAGAAAAGAAATTCTGAAAATGTAAGTTTCTGATGCTGAAAAAAAAGTGAGATAAATGCAATCCTACTTTTAAAAATTTCCACAGGTTACGCTATTTCACAAAACTTGTTCGTCCAATAAAATAAACGGAATCAGCAGTAGAAAATATGTATATATATGTATATTAAATATCTTCTAGGATGCATATTTATCTCAATATTTTGCCTTATTTAAATACAGAAAAATACTAAGTATCCTGCAATAAACAAGATATCTGCAACAACGAGAAAATAATATATTTTAGAAAGCTTTATGGGTTTACACACACTGCATCTATTATTATTATTATCATTAAGGATCATTCAATAAAGAAAGAGAATATTGGAATCTTAATATATATTTATTAAACATATATAATTTCACATACATATACAATTTTAAATACATATATTTATTAAAATTAATAAGCCTATAAAAAGGTTGCACATGACAATGTTTTCCAAGTCTCCGTTCTTTTGTACATGTCTGTCTTTTGGAAGAATTTTGTCCTTTTTTTCACTATTTACAGTCAAGTATGCCCTATTAAAAACAAAACATATATTAGACACATATTTACAATATTACAAAAAAATATAAACACACAAAATAAGCACAGTAACAATCTCAGTTGACTTGCAGTAATAGTAATGTGATAATTATTTAATGTTAAATTAACTATTTCCAAGTAATCATAATTAACCTTGCTCCCTTACTTGCATCCTTGTTTTTCAAAATGGCTTTTAATGTTGTAATAGGAATTTTGAATTCTCCTGCTAAATATTTTTTCGTCACAGTGGACATCTCTTCGGACATTTTAATAACCTCCATTTTAAAAGAAATCGGTAATTTTGTTCCCTTACTCATTTTTAATAATGGGAGAAAAAATTCAGCGTTCCGAATGAGGACAGAAATTTTAAAACAAAAAATACTTAATATGTGCAAGTTGCTTTATTTCTGAAAAAAAAAGGCCCCTCCCGCCCTTTCCGTTGCTCTAGAAGTAACAAGTGCAAAGGGGTGTGGCCAAGGAATGCAGATTCCAATTTATTGTTCAGAAAACAAAAGACAACTTTTCTTTCACAAGCTGATGTGATTTTTTTTTTTTTTTTTTTTTTTTTTTTTTTTTTTTGAAAGGACAAGTGTAGAATAGGAAGAAATTTTAATGGAAACTTAAAATTTCTCCAACTCGTAAGTGAGAGATACATTTAACATTGCGACACCAGGGGTCGATCCAGACAAAATTTGAGACCCATATAGGACCCTTTCACAAAATCTATTTAATAAAATAGGCCCCTTCACGAAAATAAATTTAGTAAAATGGGCCCCTTCACAAAAATGAACTTCATAAAACAGGCCCTTTCACAAAATTCCTTTTAATAAAATAGGCCCCCTATGTAACATTCTTTTTATAAAAACTGTTTTAAAATGTGTAATTTGTAAATAAAATCAGGTCACAGAAAACAAAAACTTTAGCAAGGGTATTTAAAGATTTTTTTTTTCATAAATTCTTGGTTCGAATTTGAGTAACTGGATTTCAACTTTCATTACCAAATGTTATTTTTCACAAAAATATAATAAAATTCACAAAAATAATTTCTACTTTTCACAAAATGGGCCCCAAGAATAAAAACCTGCATCGACCCCGGGACACATAAATGAAAAATAAAAAAAAACGTTTACCTGGACTATGAAAAATCGAGGTATAACTGAGGAAGATGCATAAAAAAGGCGACGTATAAGTGACAGATTACTGTAATTCAATAAGTACTTTAACAAAAAATGGGAAATGTGTTTAGATTTGAAATTGCTTTAATAATCACGCATGCTAATTTTATCATTTTATGGCAAAAAATGTGTTAGTTTCACATTGTTGAGCAAGGAACTTGAGAAGCACCTTAAATAAAACTTCTCAATATCTTTATAAAAAAAAAGTTATACTCATAGTTTCAAATAAAATGTTATTTTGAAAGTCAAATTATCAGGACTGCAGAGTCTGAGTTGGAGTAGTATCTGTTAAAATTCCTGGAGTTGAAGTCATCTATTTTAGAAGCAGGGCTGCATTGTAGTCGGAGTCAGGCCCATTTTTGAGCGAAAGAGTCAGATCTGTTAAAATTCTGGGAGTCAGAGTCGTCCATTTTTTTTCCAACACCGCAGCCCTACAAATTATTGAAAAATCATGAAGCTGCTAAAGTACCTAAGTAGATTTAAATTGTTTGCCGTAAATTTAAATTGCCAGTCTAATTCACCATTCCTATATAAAAAAACAAAAACAAAGTAAGAACTATTCAAATCTGAAGAATAAAAATGAAATGTTTCTACATAGTGAGGATTTATGTGTATATTGGAATGGTCTTCCTAAACCTTACAAACATTTTTTGAATTCAGGCATGTTTTGAAAATTATATAATCGATAATATTTGTATTCATATTTGAAAAGATAATCAAAACAGGATTTTTTAAAATTCAATTTTTTCAACGTGGAATGCTAAACAGTGGATTTTATAAATTACAATATCCATAAAATAAGATCTAATGTTGATTTGAAAGACAAAAGTGATATATGGAATTAAACTGAACATAAAATACCTAATGATATAACAACCACTAAAAAACAAAATACAGTCGAACTTGCTTATAGAGAGCGTGAAGGAACCATGATATTTGCTCGTTATAACCGGGTGCTCGTAAAAAATTACAAAAAATTCATGCATACTTACATTACACATACTTTATTTATTTTTTATTTCTGTACTATACAAAAGAAGTTGGTTAATTTGCTTTGAACTGTCTTATTGTCTCTTTCTTGTATTATTGTTCTTCGGAGAAGACTGAACGAAACTGTTCGGAGAAATGGCCCGAAAAACATCATAATTTGGACCCCTGACTTTGAAAAAAGTTTGAAGTTTTTCTGCGCATTCAATTTCGGTTAACTTCGGAATGTTAAAGGAATTTTTCCAAGAAACGTTTATCTGAGCTGGAGAGGGGGAAGTCAATAGAAATTTTATGAATCACAAAAATATTGCTCGCTATAACCGGGGTTTGCTCGTTAAAAGCGAGTTATGCTCCCATAGACTTAACATTGTACCAACCAAATATTTATGATTTCCTCGTTAAATCAGGCCTCGTTATAAGCAAGTTCGACTGTATTTAATAAAAGGACTTACAAATTGTTATTAATTAATGTTAGTATGGCAATAATATTGACACATCGAAGCAAAGTTATTTCTACTTTCATTGATGATAGTAAGCTCGCAAATTTCTCAGTCAAATTATTAATTTTTAAGGACACACACACAAAAAAATGGCTTAGGAAAAATATGTTTAATATTGTTTCACAGAAATGTGTTCTCAACTAAGAAATAACCACAAATATATAATTAACACCGTATCTTATGGACGAAGCTATACAGTGAGTCATGGTGCACTTTTAAACAATCACAGGAAATCAAGGAAGTGTGAAATCTTTACCAAATAAAAGAAAAACTCTCAGAGTTTCATACCTGTTCAGTGCAGTCTGATGTGGCCTGCATTTGAAATAGAGAATCACAGATGCTATTTCTTCACCAGGGGTGTAGTCGTAAAAAAAAAAAACAGAGGGCATACGTTCTAAGCAGAGGGTATACGCTCAAGGCAGAGGATATACCCTAGCATACATATACTATAGCTTTCTTGAGAAACAGAGGGTAGACGGTGTTCCTTAAAAAAATCCAGAGGGTATATGCCGTATACCCTCCACTACATCCCTGTTCTTCATTCTGTTACACCAGGTGTCTTTAACTGTATGAGGGAAGAACTTCAATATCGTTTATACATGAGTAGGGCAACAAATGGAAGCCACATCAATCTGCACTGAACAGGTATGAAACTTGGAGTTTTTCTTTTTATTTGGTGACGATTTCCCATTTCCATCTTGTTTTGTTGATTTACTATGACCGGTCAAAAGTGCACGATGACTTCTTGGACACACTGTATTTTTTAACGCATTTCAGTACAGTTAAAAAAAAAAATCCCGTATCTGTCAAATTTTGAGGTATTTTGTAAATAAAAGAAATTTTGTCATAACAATATTGTAAAAAATTTCAAAAATTTAACACTACAATGTGTAATAATTTATTTGGATTATCAATGTAAAATATTCTTTACAGTTCTATGATATTTTTTGACATGCATAAAAATTTGAGTTAAATATGTTCTTCAAAAAAGTGTGCCTAAAACCTAGAATTGCAAATATATGTAATATTTTTAAAATTATGATACCAAACGATTAAAATCTTATTTACAGGGTTAGTACTGGTCCCAGGTGATATTTCAGGACACATTTACCCGGCATACTACTTTATTTCCGTGATCGTTTGTCGAAGTTTGAGATTTTTTTCCGCAATCGCTTGCCGAAGATATTTTTAAAATTAAAGATTAAAGATAAAATTAAAAAATTAAAGATAAAATTAAAGATTAAAGATAAAATTAAATTAAAACTGTGTTATAAAAGGGGGGGAGAGACAGAGCAAGAGAGGCGTACCGCACATCTCAAACGTCAGCGGCGAAATGAAATTCACTGTTGACAACCAACCACGGAGTGATCTCACGCGCACACAGGGAGACCAATCAAAATTACCCAGATGTTCCAGGAGAGTTTAAACAAAGAGGAGAAGAAAAAAAAGGGGGGGGGTAGGGAAGAGGGCGAATTAAAGAAATTGAAACCATGGAAAAATAGTAAAAAAATCAAACAGCTTAGTAAACGATTTGTCCAGCACACCTAAATTTTCTAAGATATGGTTTCAATTTCTTTAATTCGTCCTTTTCCCTCTCCTCTTTTTTTTCGCCTCTTTGTTTGAACTCTCCCGGAACATCTGCGCGATTTTGATTGGGTTGAGTCTAACCTAACCTAAATTAAGTAACCTAAATTTGCTTGGAAAATAGGGCATATGGTTTTTTGCTTCTCCTGAAAAGTAGCATTTTTTTTTATAACAATTTGCACCTTTTCTGCAAAATCATTATAGCCATCTTCGTAATTACTTTTTCCCCTGCTAGTTTGCAAATAACAATTTCATAAACAGCCTATTTAAACATAAAATCCCGGAAATTTTAGTTTTATTATCTTTTTGTGATTTCTCAAATAAATGTAAATATAGTGATTTTAAATTCATATATTAGAAAACACAATCCATTTACAAATTAATAAATGCGATTAATTAAATGTAACTAATTTCCAGGAAAAGCTTGTCATTAATTGGGGCAATTAGTTAATTTTACACCATATTTCCAGAGGCAAGTTCTTTGAAGAAGTTAAACATTATAATTGATATTATGAGCTAATTAATGAATTCAATTTCAAGCGAAACTATTTTTTTCTGATGCCAGTTTTATTGTGTTACAAACATTCTTCAGTCACTTCAAGTAGTGGCACGTGTAAATGGCAAAATTTTATGCTTATAATTCGAAAACGTACCACAAAAATATAAAAGTTTCAAATTAAAGAATTTTTTTTTATGTTAATTGTTGATAGTAAAATAGATGTTATTAATAGTAATTTGTTAATGTATTTTATATATTTTTTACTTTACTTAGCAATTAGATAAAAAACATTTTTCTATATAATTTTACGTTTTGAATTTCTTATCTATCTTCTTATGATTTTTCAAGGGAATGTAAATTACAGTGATTAAATCTCGATTTGAGAAAACACAATCAGTTAATAAATTAATAAAAGAAAGTAATTAACTGCAAAATTTTGTTTTTAATTCACACACGTACCACAAAATATAAAAGTTTCAAATATTTATTTAAAGAAAAATTATTATTTTAATTGTTGATAGTAAAATATATGTTATTAATAGTAATTTGTTAATATAGCTTATATTTTTTTAACATTACTTAGCAATTCGACAAAAAAGCATTTTTCTATATAATTTTATATTTTGGATTTCTTATCTTTTTATGATTTTTCAAGTGAATTCAAATTACAGTGATTAAATTTCATTGATTTGAGAAAACACAATCAATCAACAAATTAATAAAAGAAAGTAATTAAATGCTACTAACTTAGAGAGGAAGAATTTGTCATTAATATTAGGACAATTAGATATTATTGCTGTAAATTCCCGGAGGGCAAATTCTTTGGAAAGGTCAATTATTCAAATAATATTGTGAGAGTTAATTACAGAGTTCAATGACATGAGATGTTACTGCTTTTGATACAAGCTTTATTGTATTTAAAACAATTTTAACTCTTTTCAAGAACTGATGCATATAAATGGAAAAAAATTATGTTTGTAGTTCGCAATTTTGTATTACAAAATGTATGATTTTTTAAAGTATTTATATTTTATAGAAAATAATCTATCCTCTAAATTGTTAATGTTGAGCTAGTGCGGGTATAATGGAATTTGCATTTTCATTTTTATTTGTAACTCAACATAAAAAAAATTGAGGTACATTAAAACTTAGTAAAGAACAAACTTTGACTATTTCTTAAGGTGTCCGCCTACCTTTAAAATGCGATTTCCGGTCAAAAATCCTATTTTCCATATTTGATTTAACATTAAAGCCTGACATTTTAGCTTTCTAAATCAGTTTGAATTTTTTTCTATCTTTCTTAGAACTTGAGTTACAGACATTTTACTATTAGTCAGTCACAAGTTTTTAGTCGGTTTTTAATTATATTTCCTGTTTTTTCTCAACTTGAGATTTTTAACATCTTGCTTTATCTCAAAACATCATAACTCGAAAAATTATAATTGTAACGTTACGAAACTTTGCAAAAATACTCTAAAGGTGTTTATGTAGGTAATCTGCCTCTACTGCGATTATAGTTAATTATTTTTTCATATTTTAGTTGATACAAGTTATAGACCGGTAGCCGGCAGCGCAGACAATCACCTCTTAGAGTTCACGGATGAAATTCTAGGATTAGTTAAATCTTGATTCGCATATTAAAACGCAATCGGTTTGCCAAGTCATATCTTGGTGGAAAACACCTGAAAACCCGATTTTATCGGCTGACTCGTAGGTTTAGCAACGTGTTTTCCTGCTCTCAGTCCTCCATGTTTTCATACCTTTTGGTGCAGGAAAACACAATGGTAAACCTACGAGTCAGTCGCTAAAATCGGGTTTTCAGGTGTTTTCCACCAAGATAGGACTTGGCAGAGCGATTGCGTTTTAATATGCGAATCAAGATTTAAGTAATCCTAGAATTTCATCCGTGAACTCTATGAGATGATTGTCAGTGCTGCAAGCTCCCGGTCTATTATGGATTGTCATATATTTTCTTGATTTTTCTGTGTGTAAAAACGATAACCTATATAATTTTTAATAACATAATTATAGTTATGAAAATGCTTCAGTACCTCAAGAAAGTTTCATTAATCATAATAAAATTTACAGAATAAAAATATCTTCATTTAAATTTGAGTTTTGATGTTTTGCAAAAGTGCCATTTTATAGCAATTTTTATGCATGTTTTGAGCTTAAAAATCAAAGAATTTAAAAATATACATATTTGTACATGCTATTCACAATTTTTAGCTATATTCTATAATATAATGAACATAAGTAGGCGAATTTTAAAATATTAAAAAAATCCCTTCCGAAGGTATGCAGACACCTTAACACGTTTCTAATGCGTTTAAAGTGGAAGAATAAAATACATGTGAATATAGACATCCCCCGACTTACGTAAACTCACAATTACGTAATAAATTTCGAAAATTACATTTGTGAACATACTAGCGCGTTTGATACGCAGTTGCATACTTTTGATATTTATTTTATAAATAAAATATATAGATGTAAACCACAACCGTAATACAGTTTATAGATTAGAAAAAGTTATATTTTTATTGGTATACAATAAAATCTATATTGTTAGTTATTCATAGTAGTCTTCTAATTTATAATAAATAGAGTTTGAGCTTTTGGAGGATTATTTTATTTTGCGAGTGCTATTCATTTGCCTTGCCATCAGAAATTCCTGGATGATGGATTAAATTAGTCCTTTTTAATTATTTCTTATCTTTATAGTCGCTCGATGTAGATTCAAAATTGTTATAAATCAATTCATCAATGGTAGATTTATAAATACCGTATTCCACAAGATATTTGAAAAGTGTTCTTTAAGTTTGTTTTGATAGTTTTCATACTTTTGTAGTTTATATACGAATAAATAAAATAATATTTATAAAATAATACAGTGTTAAAAAAATATATATGTAATAAATATGTAGTTTCTTACAAAATTTTACCTTAACAACTTACAAATTCGACTTACGTAAAATTCAAGTCACGTAAAACTTTACGGAAAGCATTACTTACGTAAGTCGGGGAATACCTGTATTTAGCTTTCAAAATAAAAGTTGCACTTTTCTGATAATGGCAACCAGTCGGGTAATATGGCACAGGTTATAAAGAATATTAAAATTGTAAGAAAAACCACGATTTAAAAGAATAACCAAAATTATTTAATGACTAAACCTTAGTACATCATCTATAAATTATCAGATTCTTAAAAAAAAAATGTTTCAATTTTTAGATTCGTTTTGAAAAAGTTGTCTAGCTGATATTCCATATTACCCGAAACATCATCTTGAAACACAGTACCTTTTTATTCGTCAACAAGTTAGCATACAGAAACTGACTAAGGCAGAAATAAATATAACTGTTCAACTTTATACCGAACTTAATTAACACCACTGACAATTATGTATACAGTATAATTAATACGAATTTTATAAAATTTAGATGCAAAAATTGAGAATAAAATTTTATTTCACCTGTCGTACCAACAATAGGTATCCAAACAGAATTGAGTACAGTGCCTCATGGGAGTACCAGGAAGTAGTATAGCAGATTTACGCTTTGCTACAACACCATATGCACCAGAAACTGAAGTATTCCATATTATTCGATCAGTCCATAATACCCGAGCTTCCTCTATATGTTGTTAATAGTATTCATTAAAATTGCTTTTATTTTCTTAGACTGTAAAAAGGGACCAATGTTTCTTATTCTATATAAAAAATCCATATTCCATATTAATCTTATTCCTTATAATCCATATTAATGTAACAGCGCCCTACATTTTTTTAATGCATTTTCTCTTACTTTCAAGGCAATATCCTTCAAGATAAAATTCTTTCACATATTAAACAAAGCTAGCGCAAAGATCATAGTTTGGAAATAGTGTTAGCAAATATATAAAAAATATAGAACACTGCGACCCCTGTTATATCACATTGATTTGAGAAAACACAGTTATTTAATCAATTAACCGAAAATAATTGAATTAAACTAATTTAGAAAAAAACTTGCCATTAATTAAAACAGTAATATAAGTTTCACTAAAATGCCCAGAAATTTAAATTTTTTGAAGAAGTCAAACATTATAAATTTATAACCCATTAATTTAATAACCATTAATTTATAATATTATAATTTATTTTGGATGTTTCGAAACCTGTATACGTATGTGAGAAAAAATCGTTAGATTTTTACATTTCTTAATCATAATGATAATAATAATTGTAATAATAAAATTTTAGTTCTTTGTAAATACTTCTACTAAGATAATATGTCTATGAAACAGTATTTTTAAGTGACAGAGTTGCTTATTATTTTCAAAAGCGGAGAAAACGTCTTGTTATTCATGATAAAAGTATCGCGATACTGTAATGAAACCATTGTTGTACCATTGTTGGGCTATTTATGACACTTAAGGGGTCTCAGAACTCTTAAGGCTTCAAAATTTTCGAAATTTTAATTTTTTTTTTTTTTTTTAGATGCTAAACTCCTATCTTTTCTGAACATTTTGATATAATTCTTTCCTTGAAATACCATTAGAACAGAAGTAATTGGAGTTTAGAATTATATCTGCTCAATAGCTGAAGCGGCGTTTCCGAAACTTTAAAATCATTTTTGTCCAAACGACGTTTTTGGGAATAACGCGCACGATATCACAAAAACTTCTGAATATTTTTTCATGAAATTTTCAAAACATATGTTTAATGTTAATCTGTATAAACTGAACCTAAAATTTTATTTTTATTGTTCAAAATTTTTTTTAGATGATTAAACTGTTAAAATTTTCAAAATTTTGTATTAGCTAAATACAACTTCGTGTTAAAAATACAAAAATGCTTTAAATACAAATTTATTTAGGTTCAGGGTAATTATTACAATTTGAAGTATAATTGGACACAAAAAAATTCTTTCTAGTTCTTAAATTTATTTTGGAATCGTGCGCGTAATCTGTTATACCAATTTTTTGCTCGACAAATGTCTGACAGTTTGGAGCCTCCTTTTAAATACTAATTCTGCCCCTTGAATTTTTTAAAAATGCATGGAATGAAAGAACGTACTTATATCTTCCATCCCAATAAAATTTTCGTTTTTAAATCGCATACATTAAGATATTAAATGATGAAAATGTTTTTAGCTAAAAATTGCTCTTTAAGATCGTTTTTTTTTTCTAATACTAGTGGGCTCTGTCCTCTATATGCTACGCTCGTCAAGCCCTGTGCAGACCCCGGAGGCTCGAAAAACACGCTAATATGCTATGTTTTAGATTGAAAGATATTATTATAACTAGTGGCGATCTTCCGTAAAGGGGTTGTTATTCATTTCCCTTTGACTGATAGATTTTTAGGTCACATCCCACCACTGTCGCGACAGTTGGCAGCTGTTTCCGTGATTAAGTAAGATCTATCATACACTTGAAAATCAGCTTGTATAAAATGGTTAAGTAAAAAATGTCGCTGCCATCTGGATTTTTATAATAAAGATTTCTTTTAGACTCTAGCGTAAAATAATTTTAAATATGACGTTTTAAATATAATGTTTAAATATGACGTAATTTCCCGCCCCATTGAATGCTTTCCGCACATAGTGATTTATTTGTTTTAATGTTTTCTCTCTGTTTTAATATTTTCCTGAAAATATATTTTCAATGGAAAAGTGTTTGGAAATATTTTTAGTTGGGCTTTTATGACGTAATTTCGTTCCATTTAATTCTTAAAAAATTTTCTTTCTCTTTTAATATTCACGTGTATTTATATTTTTCATTTGTAAAATGTTTGGAAATATTATTATTTGCACTTTTTAAAAATTTGGCAACAATATATATAAAAAAATGACTTTTTCGCGCTATGAAATAAATCGCTAATGAAAGGCTGAAATTTCGAATAAAAAAGTGAAAAAAAAAGCCCCTTTAAAAATAAGACAAATTTTAAAGCGATTGGACACTGCACACCACAATCTAATGCTCGCAAAAGATTATTAAATTGCTATGCATATTTTTTTATTACATAAAACTTATCTGATTGATCTACTTTGACCAATTTCAGCATTAAATAGCGCTTAATACATTTTTTGTATTGAAAAACTGCCTGTTTCAGCGTGTTCATCCTGCAATTCCCTGTAAAACTACCAATTTTCATGTTTTATATGCCATAGTTTCTTACTATGATTCGAGAAAGTCAAAAGCTCAAAGTAAATTCAATTACGGCAGCAGTGGTGACAGTAGAGTTAGTTACTTTTTTTTGGAATAGAGAGATTGGTTTCATATACAGGATGTTCCAAAAGTTCCAGACACATTTTAAAATACAATATAAAATCAAGTAACTGTCGTAAAAGAGTGCGGGCTAAAATGCTTCGTACGATGAAAAGTTTTCTTCAAGCGAATGAAAATAATTAGTTCCAAACTTCGATCATAGATGGCGCCACTTGTCCATATTAGTTTTGACGCTGTGACACAGAAATGATGACTCCCAGTGAAAAAGCTAAATGCGTAGGTTAGTACATCGAAACCAAATCGAAACGAATCTGAAAATAAGAAAAAACGCATGTTTGAAACCAAACATACGGACGAATGGCGCCATCTATGATTGAAGTTTTTAACTAATTTTTTTATTCCTTGAAGAAAACTTTTCATCGTGAGAAGTATTTTAGTGCAAACCGACATTTACTTGATTTTATACTGAATTTTAAAATGTGTCAGGAACTTTTGGGGCACTCTGTATATGTAATAGGTAATAGTTTTGCCGAAATAAATACAACTTTTCAAATGTCATTTTTTAAAAAGGGAAAGTATTCATAGCAAAATAGGCCTTAGTATAATGGCATTTCATTTAAAACTTTTTTACTTTCTAGTTCAATTTAGCAATTTCATAAATAGCGTGTTTAAATGCAATTTTGTAGAAATTTTGGATTCCTTACCTTTTAATTATTTCTCGTTAATTTGTTCGAAATTGCTTTATAGTTTTTAACTTTAAAGAGTGTGTTTAAGTATTATTTTCCTGGAATGTTCTTATCTTTTGATGTTTTCTCAATTGAATGCAAATACCGTGATTAAATTCTGTAGCTAAGAAAACACCATCAATTAATCAATTAATAAAAGCAAGTAATTAAATCCAACTAATTTAGAGGAAAAGTTTGTCTTTAATAATAGAACAATTAGATAATGTGACACTAAACTACCGGAAGGCAAATTCTTTGAAGAGGTCAAACATTATAATAAATATTACGAAAGTTAATTAAACAATTCAGTGGTATGGAAAGCCATTGTTTATGATACAAGGTTTATTCCATTTTAAATATTTTTAATTTTATTTGTGTATTCATGGAAGTAACTGAAAAGAAAACCAGATTTGTCATTGCTGTTATTAAATAATAATTATATTAATAATAATTGCAATACATATTGTAGAGTTTTGTAAGTAATAATACACAAATAATATATCTAATACTTTAAAGTAGTGTTATTTAATTTGGTTTCTATTTCGATATAATAAATTGGTAATAGTAAATATTATTGCTTAAATATTTGTAAACAAGTTTACTAAGAAAAATTTCAAAAATAAGTGAAATTTTACTATTTAATTTTTTTTTCTGCCAGTATAACAGAAGTATTAGAATTTTCTTGATACAATTACATATCTAAAAAGGCAAGATGTTCTGTTTATTTTTCATGTATAATAGTAATAATAATAATAGTAATTATTATTATTATTACACAGCTTTGTTGAAAAGTTCTAGAGAATCAGATCTCTAATACACATGAAATAATATTAATTAATGTGATTTCTATATAATTAAAGAAATATAATAATAATTATTATTAATTACAGCTTTGTAAGTAAATTGGTAATAATAATTATTATTTAAAAAATTGGTTAATAGTTTTATATCAACAATATTGCAAATAAATTTAGGAAATGATGGTGTTTTGGTTCCTCACTTTGACCACCGCAGACTGCGATGAAGTTGCTTTTTTGACAGACATTGACGAAACGGTTTTTGGTGTTTATCCAGTCGGTTCACAATTCCAAATCGTGGCAATGTTTATTGATAGTTGTTAATTTGATATATGTTTTATTAAAAAACAATCAAAATTTAATTATGTTTACGCGCCAAACGCCAGACTGAAATCACTAAACATGATTTGGATGTGGCGGGGGTCACTGGGTTCCCTTTTAAAATGCGTTGTCCGTTGAGACGTATTACAATTCTGTCTAAACTTTCAGTAAGCAGGAGCATACCTCAGCTCTCGGAAAATAATGAAGGGCGCCATTACTCACATGACTCAAGACATGCGAGAATATTAGATTACGGTATTAGCAGTGATACACTATAGTGTAGTGTATTAAGGGAGATCAGCCGAACTTGGACTCTTCACTTATTTTCAAGTGTAACTCACTTCATTTTTTGAATATCTGTAAAATATCACTACACATGGTTAATCTATTCATCTACTAACTAAATAAATCTTTAGAACAATGTCTTTTGAAAATACAGTCAAACCTCGTTTTCCCGACACACGGTTTTCACATCACTCCGCTTATCACGTCAGTTTTTCAAAGTCCCGATTTTCTGTATAGGGTTTTAATGTAAATAAACTCCGGATAGTACGTCGTCGAATAATTTTCAACTCCGGATATCCTGACGATTTAGGAAAATTGTTAATTTTTCATAATCCATATTATAAGCACGGAAATTAAGCGGTAAGAAATATCTTAGCCAAACTTTTCACAAAACTGTCTAAAATACCCATTGAGATAAATGAGAAATTTTACTTTAATCCTTTATCTGAATAAATAAACCCACAGACACTATGAATGACCCACTTAAGCGCCAGAGAGGCGTATCAGTCTACTCGCAGTCTTTTTGTTTTGGTCAGGCGGCGCTTTCTTGTGGTTATACGGCGTTTTTCATCCAACTAAAACCGAAGCATTGCATTGCATTGAAACGATCAGAAATTATTTAACATTAATTTCTCAAACAACGAATATTGATTACAATTCATTGTATAATATTGAAAAAAGGAAGCACATCTAGGGATAAGCAAATCTTAATTCATCAATATTTAATGCAACAATAAAAAAAACAAGTCATCATAAGTCTGACTTTTATTCTTTTCAATTTTATTTTGTGTTTATTTTGTTTAATAATAATGTTTTATTGCTTAAAACTGTAAAATCAGTTATGAATTTAAAATTGTCCTAAATTAATTAAAAATACAGCTTTTTATAAACATATTTTTTTTTCAAATATGGTTACCACGACACTCCGCTTATGACGAAACTTTTTCCTGGACCTTAGAGTGTTGGGATAACGAGGTTCGACTGTATTAAGTTTTATTTTAATTTGAAAAATTTGTCAAAAGGGGTCCAAATTCAGCGACTGGTCGCATAAGTTGGACCTCCAATCTCCTAAATTGGATTAGGCTGTTTTAACGAGTGGGGAATATAACTGATTTTATTAAAAGTAAAGTTTGCGGTTAATAAAAGAATAAAACAAAACAACAGCCATGGAATATAATGTAATCAAATGTCTCAAAGTAAGAGAAATTGTTTTAAATAAAAATGTATTCAAAATATAAATCAAAGTTATAAGTAGTTAAGAATAGAATTTATGGAACTAATTACCAGTTACTTGAATATCATGTAAGAAGTGATGCAAGGCTTACACATGAATTGCTTTTGTTCATTTTTTATTCCAGCTCACACAAAATGGAACCATATTTGGCAATTTGAACATTGAATCATTTCTGCTGTTATTTTTCTTGTGAATTATGCAAAACCAATCATCACTGTCTTGATTTTTCTGTTTAGATTCTGAATCATTAGATATTTCTTTTGCAACAGAAGTTTTCTTTATCTTATGTCTGTAGTTCTTTCCTTCCAACATTTTATTTTCAATTGAATTATGCCTGTTTCTTAAAACTTGATGTTCCAATTACTTTTCTCGTTTTTTTTTTTTTTTTTTTTTTTGTTCTTTCATTTCAAGATTTACTTTATATGGCGAAAATAGTTAACACAGCTGTTTTTTGGCTCCCCCTGTACTTTGACTTAACAGATTTTGGAAAGGAAGATAACATTTCTAATGATTCTTTGGCTTTTTTGTGGTTTTGTAGCTGCAGCCTTCTTGCGGGTCAATTTCAAATATCTCCGCAAATATCCTCCCAGAGGAAAATGTCTGAATTCAACACTGTAAATCAAATACTCCGTAGGAATAAAAGAAATACATATCAAAGAATTCAAAGAAAACTTTACAATTCAAAGAAAAGAAATACATATACATACAAAATAAAAGAAAGAAATTGCAAACAAAATGTATTGTATAAACATGTAAAATATATTTTTTATGTTTATATAGACCTAAACTGTATAAGAAAATTGATTTAAATAAACAAAAGAAATTAAATTACAATATTAAAAAACTTGCATGAAGATAGTAATCCGATATAAAATATTAAAAAATAAAAAATAGTGTACAAAGCGTAGAATCGTCGAAATTCATTATTTACTTTTTAAATTTATGGTCGTATATCTGGCCCAATTTAAGCAACTCAAATTGATCCAAAATACGGCAACTGCGCCGTTTTTAGAAACAGATAATCTCAAGACAAAACGAAATCTAACAAATTCGCGTGAAAAATATGTGCAATAAAAACAGAAATTTAGGTATGCATATGAAAACATAACAACTTACCTTAGTTTTAAAGTATTCTCTTACGTTTAGGAGGAAAAAAAATGGATGAAAACAGCTAATTTTAGTTTTTTTTAAATTATCTGAAAACAGCTCGTGGAAGGCGAATACTTCTTCTAATCATAAATGACGTCATTCTGATGAGTAGGATTTCAGCGGTAGATGGTGTCTTTTTCTACAATTAACTGCAGAATTGCGACGGTCCAAATATGGCTATTCCCCCCTATAATGCATTTGCATTGTATAAGATGTGTGCGTAGTGACTACACACACTTCTTAAAAAATGCAAATGCATCTCACAGTTTTAGACCTAGACATAAGATCCTTTTGTTTCAAGAGCTCTATGTTAAAACAATTTTCTGTAAAACCATAAATCATTGTAAATTTCGAATTATACAATTTTTTTCGAGAAGACTGCCTAAAACATTTTTCTAGGACAGGCATGTCAAACTCGTCTACCTCCGCGGGCCAAATTAAGCATTGCATACAAAGACGCGGGCCACATCAAACAACGTAGATAATGTTATTAGAATTGCACACAGCAATATTTGTACGTACAAAACATAGCCATATTAAACAAATATTCAAGTAAAGTTCCAAAGTTATTATTATAGTTCATAGTTTATTTTATCTTATTTAAAAAAAAAAAAAAAAATACTTGGCATTACTTTTTATCAACTAGATCGACAAAGTTTAATCTGATTTTCTAAATTGTATTACCTTAAAAAAATATTATTTTACACAAGCTATGTTAATCTAGCAAAGGTATAACTTTTAATCTTCAGGATTTTTTTTTCACAAAAAAACAAAACAAAACAAAAAAAAAAATAACATATTTTGAAAAAAAATTATTTAATAAATTGTGTCTTATATTTACGCGCTACGTATTTCATTTCATTTATGAAACACATTTTCTCGTTCAAATTATGTTGCTTTTACCAGAAAAATTTTGCTACCGAACATAGTTAATATATACGTAATTGCTCACTTTGCCCCATTGCCAACTTTTTCACTCAGTTGGAAAATTGCAACCCGTAACTGAATTAAACAAAGGTAAAATACCAAACAATTTGCGGGCCACAAAGAAGTTGTCGGCGGGCCAGTTGTGGCCCGCCGACATGTTTGAATGCCTGTTCTAGGGGAAGGTGCCAGAAACTGCAATGTCGTGTATAATATAGAAACTTGGAAATCAAAAAATATTACTAGGTTTTTTTAGGACGTGAATATACTCTTGGATTTAATTTGGAAGTGTGAATTTAGAGTTATAAAAAGTACGTAAATAAAGGCTTGCATGGTCGTGACCAATCCATGCGTAATTCAGGCGAGATAGCCAGCCAATGAGCTAGTGTAACAAAGAAAAAAAAACTGAACTGTCATGCATAGAAGAAGGGAGAAGGGTGAGAAACTTTTATTATTCTAAATTTTAATTCTTAGCATATTAAAAAAATTTATTGCTAATCAGTATCAATTTCAATCATCGTAACTAGAGTATATAAAATTTGATAAAATATAACTACAAATCATAAAAATACGCATCATTCAATTTTTAAAATACATTTTTGGTTTTTAATGTGCTAAATACACTTTCAGTAGTTTAAATAAAATCTGCAATCTAAACATTATTGATTTTTAAGAAATCATCTCTTAAAAAGGAATTTTATTTTTTAAAAAGGCTAGTAACAGGTAACTTTCAAAAGAACGTCAAGAAAATCTTTAAAGTGCGCCATGGCGCTCGTGTGCGCAGCGTTGGACAGCCCTGGCGTACTGTAAATTGTACCATTGTTGTGTTGTGTATGTCACTTAAGTAAAATTTGTCCTAATATCGATTAAATATATATAACTGGCAATAATTTAATCAAAATAAAAAAAGCTCTCCAAATACCAATTTTTAAAAATAGAAAGTATTTTTTTGTAATTGTTAATAATAAAACATGACCTCATAATGGTAGTTTATTTAAAATGTTTTTACTTTCTAGATCAAAGTAGCAATTTCCTAAATAGAGTGTTTAAATGAAATTTTGCAGAAACCTTGGATTCCTTACCTTTTTATGATTTCTCGTTAATTTGTTCAAAACTGTTTTATACTTTCTAGCTTTAAGAGGTGTGTTTAAATATAATTTGCACAGATTTAAGGAGTGTGTTTAAATACAATTTTCACGGAATGGTCTTATCTTTTGACGTTTCTGAATCGAACGCAAATACCGTGATTAAATTCTGTAGCTACGAAAACAAAATCAATTAAGCAAATAATAAAAGCAAGTAATTAAGGCTATACTCTCTTTGAATGTTATGAAAAATTTTAGAAAAATACCGCAAATGTCACATATTTTTATGAAATTCATTACGAATTTATCTTGTGATCATAAAGTAAATTTCTTTAACTGATATAATTGAATCGAATTCTTTAAATGAATCTAAAGCTAAATATGTAGTTTTTTTTTAAAAACCTAAAACGATTGTATTCAGTTCAGCCCTTCAATGCATATTGTGTATCTGATCATCAACATAGTGATTTTTTCACATGTATTACACAGGGCTAATTTTAATTTCCATAAATATGTTTTGAATCCATTTGTATTCACTTGGATTTCACCATCTGTGGTAGATTTTTTTAATAACTGCACCTATAATAAGCTATGTATATCGAATTAAATTTAAACTGCAGTAAGTTGTGACCAGCACAAAACTTTCCTCTATATAAATGAAATCGTCTGCAACCGAAATTAAATAACAATCTATTCGTCCTTCTGATATAGCTGTCGCGGAAATCATAAATAACAGAGCACAGCAGCGACACCTCTTGGGCGGTATCAGGTCCGAAACTAAGGGGGCAGAGGGGGCATGTGCCCCGGGCGCCAGAACGAAGGGGCGCCAAATGAAGGATTGTGCCTTTGGAATGGATCATTTTCTTCTGATGGACTGATGGCTTCTATTATTATGAAACAGCCATTATAAATGAAGTGTTAGGTGAAGATGAAAGAGCATTCGTAAAAAGTTAGAACTCTTTAGATTTTCTGGTCAGAATGGGAAGGAGAAAAATGGCCATAATTTATTTTGGCAAAAAAAAAAAAATTATCGCCATTTTTTTTCTTCCCATTCTGACCAGAAAATCAGAGTTCTAACTTTTTAAAAATTTCCGTTTGAAAGACAAAAAATATTTTTTCAAGGACATAACACCTATATTTAATTCAAACAACAGTGAGGAAGTAGCACTTACCCCCCACGGGAATCGAACTAGGGAACCGTATCCTTCCAGCTTGCTGCGCTTTACCGTTACACCAAAGTTACGCAAGCAACGTTTTTAAATATCCTTACTTATTTCAGATGCATTTTATAAAGCAAAAGCAGGATGTTAAGGGACAAGATGACAAGGGATTTATTTTTGACAGATAATATTTTTCTATTGAGTATACAATTCTGAATGTGTCATACATTTCTTTCCATAATTATGAATATTATTTAGCTTTTTAAATAACTTACAAGAAGACGGCCAACCTTGGTAATCACACATTTTGGTAATTTTAATATATGCTGTAGGGTGAAGACCCCTTAGTCTCAGGTTCAACGGATTTTATACAATGCTCCTTAGTTCTGGAGAAACAGGGGGGTATAATAATATAACGCAACTTAAATAATTACTTTGTAACAAAGTAACAACGTTGGTCATCGCTCACTTGGTAAGGCGTTTGCTCGTTGTCCGGCGGGCTCGGGTTCGATGCCGGAGTGCGCTATATTTGTTTTTCTCATTTTTTGTTTTATAATACTTGTTATTATTATATTATACTTGTAATTATAATTTAATAATCTCATTGTCAATAAAAAATTATAATATTGTATATCAATTATAATTTTAACCTATTTACTTTTTTATTTGTAACTAAATAGTTGTATAAGACATCATAAAACTGTTAGTTTTTTTTTAACATTTTAAGACCGGACAGACTTTTGAGTTTTTTGAAAACAATAAATATAACTGAAATTTGTAACTGATAATTCACTATCTGTTTACAAAATTCATATGATATGGTTTCTGTTAAGCAGCACTCGATTCCGGCATTTATGGAATAGATAACCCAGGAAGATAGAATTTTAGTTAATGCCTAACCCACACGATTATGCGGGACTGGTCTTAAAGGGATAATCGCTTTTAAAATGTATTTCATATATTCTTTATCAATGCTATGATATTGAACAATTATGTCAATTCGCGATTTTAAAGAAACATCATTTATGTATTGCCTTAACAAGGGAAATCAATGCGATGATAATATTACTCTGTTTTTAAAATAACAAACATAATTATATTAAAAATTAGCATAAGAATTAAATTATAACCTATTTTTTGCATAAAGATTTTTAAATTTGTAATACGTATGCTTGCTCTTTTAATTATTTTATTTTGCTTTCACATTCATCTTCTTTCTGATTTTATTTTTATTTTATTTGAATATGTTTTATTTTCTTATAACTAGACGGCGCCACAACAGGTTTTGTAACGATTTTTGAATTTTTATTATTCAATAATAGAAAAAAAATCTTTTTAAATGATTAGAAATAATGGTTTAACAATCAAAAATGCTAAATTAAAGTATAAATATGTTAACATAGTAATTAAGGTACGATATTAAGATTTTTAATTGAGATCATTAAATTATAATTACAAGTACATTTATAAAACAAAAAATGAGAAAACAAATGTAGCCCGCTCCGGTATCGAACCCGAGCATGCGGGACAACGAGCAAACGCCGTACCAACTAAACTATGATCATCGTTAACCTTTTGTTACAAAGTAAGTATTTAAGTTGTGTTATAATACTAGACCTCCCCCCCCCCCCGTTTCTCAAGAACTATGGAGCGTTGCATAAAATCCGTTGAACCTGAGACTCAACATATATTAAATTAATCAAAATCTGTCATTACCAAGGTTGGCCCTCTCCTTGTTAGATAAACGTCAGATTTAAAATAATTTCCTTATTATATTTCAGATATGTTTTAAGTTTTACGTGCGAATCTGTTAAAGTGAATAGATTAAAAAATATTAAAATTTAAACTAGATTTTTTTTTCATTTTAAAACAACCTATAGAGACTTAAAAAATAATAATAATACTAGTTTGTTAAAAATAAGTCAAACTTTATTTTAAAATCATAATGAAAAATAAACTAAAATTTCCTTTTCAATTGTCTCAAACTTAAAAAGAATTAATAAGATTTTTTTTTCTTTTTTTTTTTTACTATCGTAAAAATACGTTAGCTTTTTATATAAAAAAAAAAAAGAAAAAGAAAGAAAAGAAAAGAAAGAAAGAAAAATATTATAGCATGTTATTTAAAATACATACTACAGATGGCGCCATAACTTTTATTGGCTGTACTTAAAAGCCCATGAAAACTAACACTATTTAGTCAATACGAGGAATCATTGGATATATTTTCAATATTGAGCCACATTTAGCCAATAATGAGGTTAAATTGAAAATAATATAAGACGAGTATATACAACAATTAATTACTTCGCTTTCCAAACACAGCAATTACTTCTAAATATCATTTACGGAACTTGTACTGTTTTGATAGCGATACAGAAATATTCCGTAAATTTATGGAAAGCTTACTGGATCTATACGGAATTATAATTTCAAAATGTCAATTATGGAAATTGTACTGTTTTCTTACAAAAATGAAACTATTCAGTAAAATTTTACGGAAAAATTCGCGTATATTGATGGATTTTTTTTACAGTGTAACGAAAGTTTGTTACTTCCTTTTAATGTTCTCAAAAAAATCTTTCATTTGTGTGTAAAAGTTAAGAAATGTAAATGTTTGTTCATTGAAAGAAAACTCCAAAATTTAGCAATGATTTTAAATACAAGCAATTCTAAATTCTATATACATTGAGGTGACAAAAGTCATGGGATAGCAATATGCAAATATATAGATGGCAGTAGTGTCGCTTACAAATTGTATAAATGGTCAGTGCCTAAGCCGGACTTTCATTTGTGTTCAAATGCTTCGAGTGAGAAGGTTGATTATGTGATTATGGCCACACCACGAGAATTAACGGATTTCGAACGCGCTATGCTAGTTGGAGCTAGACGCATGGGACATTCCATTTGAGAAATCATTACGGAATTCAACATTCCGAGATCCACAGTGTCAAGAGTGTGCCGAGAATACCTAGATTCAGGCATAACCTCCCATCATAGATAACGCAGTGGTTGACCGCAGGCGCTTAATGACCGCGACCAGCGGCGTCTCTTTAGACTTGTCAATCTGAACAGACAAGCAACCCTGCGTGAAATAACCGCAGGAATGAATGTGGGACGTCCGACGGACATGTCCGTTAGGGCAGTGCGGCGAAATTTGACTTTAATGGGCTATGGCAGCAGAAGACCGACTCGGGTGCCATTACTAACAGCACGATATCGCCAACAGCGGCGTTCTTGGGCTCGTGACCATATGAGTTGGACCATAGCCGACTGGGAAAAAAGTGGCTTGGTCAGATGAACCACGATTTGAATTGGTAAGAGCTGATGGAAGGGTACGAGTGGGGCGCACACCCCATGAATCCATGGACCCCCATGTTGTCAACAAGGCACTGTGCAAGCTGGTGGTGGCTCCATAATGGTGTGGGCTGTGTTTACATGGAATGGACTGGGTCCGCTGGTCAAACTGAACCGATCGTTAAGTGAAAATGATTACGTTCCAGCTACTGGGAACCACTTGGAACCATTCATGGACTTCATGTACCCAAAAAACGATGGAATTTTCCAGGATGGCAATGCGCCTGTCACCAGGCCATAACTGTTCGCGATTGATTTGAAGAGCATTCTGGACAATTTCAGCGAATGATTTGGCCACCGTGATCGCCCGACAGGAATCCCATCGAACATTTATGGGACATAATCGAGAGATCAGTTCGCGTACAAAATCATCCACCGGCAACACTTTCGAAATTATAGACATCTATAGAGGCTGCATGGCTCAATATTTCTCCAGGGGACTTCCAACGACTCGTGGAGTACATGCCACGTCGAGTTGCTGCACTTCGCCGGGCAAACGGAGGGCCGATACGCTATTATCAGGGTATCCCATGACTTTTGCCACCTCAGTGTAATAACCTTATGTTAATATGTATGGGAAATAGATAATTTTTAATAGAAAAAACTTCAGTTATCCGAGAAACTGTAAAAATGCAAGTATTTTTTTTTAAAAAAACCTCTAAATTTACAATAACTTTAATTCAAAATTATTTAATATTAAAGATTATAGTCTATTTCATTTAAAAGGAATTATACAATATTCATGCAAAAATTTATTCCATTTTCTGACACGTTTTTTATTTTAGAGTTTTGCAACAACACAGCCTAAAAAAAATAACAACGATATTTTGAACAAGCACTAAAAATAATATTGAAAAAAAAAAAGTTAAATGCACTAACAACTTCATAATACTAAGCTTTATTAATTTAATTCAACGGACATAGTCTGTCATATTTAAGAATGATTTTACAACATTCGTGAAAAATTTCGTTCTATTTTATGCATAAGTTGTTTTAATAGTATTTATTGATAAACTAGTATTTTTAGAAACTACACTCTAAGAAAACATTAAAAAAAAAAAGTTGACAAAATATTAAATCGTCGACAACTTCATAATTCCAAATATTATTAATTTAAATCAATAAGCGAAGTCTGTTCTTTTCAATAGCGATTGCACAACATTAATGCAAAATCTCATTTCATTTTATCCATGGTGTTTAATAGAGTTCTGTGATAAACTAGTCATTAAAAAATTTCATAAAAAGCCTCCTCTAAAAATAGCATTCGACAAAGATGTAAAATACGTTGATAACTAATTTTCAAACAACTATAACTTTGATAAAATCAGATATGAGAGAAAATGGAGTGGTTTAAAAAAAAATAAGTGAAATAATTTTGTCATGTCGATAAAACTAGTAATTTGATTTTTAAAAGATAAACTCAATCAAACAAAATACCCCGAATTATTTAATTAGCAAAGCATCGAAAAGGAAAGTAAAATCTGACATTCGATTGAGAATTTTGGTTTTTTTTTTCTATAAAGGGTCATCAAAAAGGTGTCACGGATTTCGAATTAAAATAACTAAAGCCTTAATAAAGATATACCATTTATTTTTACATTGTTAGATTAGGGAAATCTGTGAGTTTTTTTTTTTTTTCATTACTTGGAAACTTTTAATATGAGCTCCTGATGTTGCATAGCCGGCCTGGAGATTTCTTAATGTTCACATTTCCGGTTTCTTGAAACTGGTAAAACCAACGAACAATGGTATTGTTTGTTGGTAGATAGTTTCTTTGGTGGATCTTCTCCATACGTACGGCGAAAATGTTGTACCGTGTGTTGTTGTACCACGTGTACCACAATAATAAATTTAACCTTGGTGTACAACACGCACAGCGCTGTCTATGGTTGCTATCTTTCACCATGATTGCTGTGTGTGTGTTGTTTATGACGGCCAATTATCAACACTAAGGATATGGGCCCAAAAGGCGTGTGCCCTCCGTGGGGTCTTTCAAAGGAAACCTAAGCCGTATTTACGCAAGGAAATTTAAGGTTCAGAGAAAACCACGGAATACTCCAAACGAATAGACCGATGGGCGCCATTGGATTCGAACCCAGCATCTCCCGTCTACCAGCTTTGAGAGCAGAACCTCTCGGCCACTGGTGGGGCCCATGATTGCTGTGAACTGACTGATGAGTGAAATGGCTTCGCGTCACGAAGTGGCGTCGGCGCATGCGTGCAGTCACGTCGAGGTCAACGCAATCACCACTACCGAAACTTCTTCAGGTATTGGCCCCACCAGTGGCCGAGAGGTTCTGCTCTCGAAGCTGGTAGACGGGAGGTGCTGGGTTCGAACCCAATCGCACCCGTCGGCCTAATCGTTCGGAGTTTTCGTGGTTTTCTTCGAACCTTGGATTTCCAAGCGTTAATACGGGTTAGGTTCCCTTAGAAAGACCCCCACGAAGGGCACTTCCCCCGTCTTAGGGCGTATATTCCTCGTGTTGATAATTGGCCGTCATAAACACAACCAACCTTCAGGTGTTTTCAACTCCACGCTGGTTTCAGGTTGGTTCACAAAATGATGCGAGACTAAAGCCAATTAAACTATTAAAAAAAAAAACTGGTGGTAATCAAACAATCTGAATAAAAAAGTAGCCTACACTGCCTGTGTAAGTAACGGGAGGGAGAATTAAGGGGTGAAAAATTTTTTTTCGTTACAATTTATAATTTTTAAAGCATTTATTTCTAAATTCATATGTTATACGAAAAAAAAAATACATTAGTTATGTTTGAGATAATTATTTAGAAAAATGACCATGAAAAAAGTTAATTACTCTTAATATAAATAAAAATATTTAAAATTTATTTAACACTTGGAACTTACTAATTTATACCAATTCATATTTTTACTGAATATTTCAAACTTAACATCTGACATTTAACTTACAATCGAAGTATGATGTTTTGGCACTGCTATTGTTAAAAGGCGGTTTTCATATCAATATGGAGACGACCTCATTTGCCCTAGTTTTATTTTCTTCTATCTTTACAAGAAGAAAGTATTGGTTACGCGAAAATTTTCGACTTCCGGTTTTCGACGGATTTATACGTTTTAGGGGACAGAGATCCCAAAAAAATATGTTTTTACAAAATGTCTGTCTGTGGTTCTGTCTATCGTCTGTATGTGACGCTAATTTTGTGGGTGCTCTATCTCAAGAACTAATGAACGGAATTTTATAAAAGTTTATATCCAGTTATTCCCTGATGTAAAGATTATTATTACCCTGATTAAGTTTCTGTGTTAATCGCCCAATAGGTGGTGCTGCTATGCTGTATTTTTTACGGTTTTAGCAATAGCTCTATCTCAAAAACTGATGCACGGATTTTCATCAATCTTTATATTCATTTAGACGTTGACAGAAGTTGTTGCTGATTAGGTTTTTTCTGTAAATCATCCAACAGGTGACTCTAGTATGCAGCATTTTGTAGGATTTACATGATGTTAGCGATTGTCATATCTCAAGAACGAATGCACGGAATTTCATATCTTTAGAATCCTCATGATGGGCACAGATTCCCATTTAATTTTCGCACTGTGCTAGCTAATTTTGAAGTATTAACATGTATGAGACAGAAGAAAGTTTTGGGATCGGCACATCCAACTAGTTTAAGAAGTAATCGTAGAAGATACAATATTTCAGTCTTTCGCATTTCTCTACTAAATGCTGGTAATTAAAAAGTATGGGATGTTGCACTTTTTTTTTGATTGACTGTACCTTAGGCCATATATAGTCTCTTCGCAACTCCATCTATTGAGATGTAATTGCAGTAAAACCTCCCTAAAGCGACCACATTCCGTTTCCCAATAAAAAGGGGTCACTCCAAGAGGTGGTCTCTTAATGGAGGTGAGGTTTAAATCTAGAATTTAATTGTTGAAAAAAAGTAACAATTAATGTTACTAAAATTTAATTTTCATATTAGAAAAAAATATAAAAATTTAAGTATCAAAACAAAAGCTAATTACGTAAGTTAATGATTGCAGAGTTTAAAAAATTAATACATTGACCTTTACTTTGATTTTACGGTTTTATCTTTTATAACTTTTATTTCCAAGTCCTTTCAAAGTTCAGTAAATAAATGCATTTTTTTTTTTTTTTTTTTTTTTTTTTTGGGACGGGAACAAATGATGACGATTTCGTTAATTTATCTATTTCTTTGAGAGTTTTCTGACAGAATACAGCAGGTGTGTGTGTGTGTGTGTGTGGGGGGGGGGTTATCAACCGGTATTCTTAATTTGTCATCACAGTTAAATTCATTGCCTAGAAAGGCACAAAGGGGTTCAATCATTTAAAGTTTACCGGAATTAAAAAAAATCTAAACTTAGTTTAGAAGTTTTATAAATAATTCGCTTTTCGGAATTATTTTTCTAATAAAACCTTCTTCAAATAACCAGGGAAAAACGGAATTTATTTCATTTTCCACAAAGAAATTGGACGCTCATGGAGGGAGTTCCCTGAATGGAGGTAAAATTAGTATTGCGCCTATGGGAATAAATTTCGTTCCATTAAAAAAAGGTCTTTCAGGGAGGTGGTCGCACAGGGAGGTTTCACTGTACTTATGTTTTGGCTACCTTCTCCGCGCTCTCTATTTTTTATATTCTGTGAATTGCAGCTATTGCTACAAACACTTAACGCAACTTGATTGATTGAACTGAAACAATAACTTCTTCACATTGCAAAAAACAAGTTCACAACAACTGTATACTGCGCGATGCTTTTAAGAAGGAATACTGAAAGTTAAGAGAACTTAATTAGTTTTCTGACCGTAATTAGTTTAATTATCTATTCTTGGGACTAAACTAATTAAATGCTTTAAAAATGTAACGAAACTTTACTTATGAAGAAAAATTATTGTTCCTTTCGAAGTTGCTGTCTCAATAAAGCCAATGGACAATTTCAATAGGGCAAGAATTCTATTAAAAGCTGTCCAAGAAGATACTGCGTAACACAAAATATTATTTTTGCATTTATAAATATTTTTTATTCGTTTTTTCTCGAAATATTTATTTTTAAATTTGCTTTTTTTCAAATATAAATTCGTAGAAAAAGTTATTTATAAGTGAAAAAAAAATAACGCGTTAAAATATGTATCGGATAAATAATTATTTTCCTATACTTTTTTCCTTTTTGAGTATTGGAATTTACAAAACTATTTACTTGTACAAGTTTAATAATAATAAAAAAATTGTTGGCTTACGAGAATCACGTGTTGAAACTTTTCTTTCAAAGCTAAAAAATCCAAAAGACAATCAAATAAATATATAACTAAATTAGTCGGATGTGCCAATCCCAAAACGTTCTTCTATTTCATGCATGTTGATACTTCAAAATTCGCTATCACTGTGCCAAAAGTAAATGGTCAAGAGAATGCTAAACGTGTGAAAGCTCGTGCATTAGTTGTCGAGATATGACTGTCGCTAAAACCGTGTAAATCCTGCAAAATGCAGCATAGCAGCAATACCTGTTGGGTGATTTACACTAAACCTATTCAGCAACAACTTATGTCAAGGTCTAACTGAATGTGAAGTTTGATGAAAATCCGTGCATTAGTTTTTGAGATAGATCTGTTGCGGAAATCTTGAAAAATGCAACTTAGCAGTGCGCCTGCCACCCGATTTGAAAGAAAACATAATCCGCAACATATTTTTTTTATCAAGATGTACCTGAATCTGAAGTTTTGTAAAAATTCGTGCATTAGTTCTCGGCATAGAGCTATTGCGGGAATCGTGAAAAATGCAGCATAGCAGCGCCACTTGTTGGGCGAGTTACGCCAAGAGGTAATAAGAACCAACTCATATCAAGGACTAACTGAATCTGAAGTTTGATGAAAATCCACGCATTAGTTCTTGAAATAGAGCCATTGCAGAAATCGTGAAAAATGCTGTATAGCAGTACTACCTGTTGGGCGATTTACAACAAAACATAAACAGCACACATATATATATTAAGGTATACTTAAATCTGAAGTTGTACAAAAGTTCGTGCATTAGTTCTTCAGATAGAACTACTTGTATTTCAGCTGAAAGCTTACCAAACCTGCTTTAACAGTGTCCAGAAATCGATTTTTTATTTAATAGCTTATATTAAAATTTGATTCTCAAGAAACGTTTTAAAAGAAACCCCATGCAAAAATTACATTTAGAAGGACTGTTATGTCCAATACAGTTTGCTCTCTCTTCGTATTATTCAGGGGTAATTCAACCTTTAACCCATTTATGCCTGAATTTTTGTTTTCTCGAATTTGTTGGTAAAATCCCTTTAAAATGTTGCAAAATGAACTGGAAAAATACAAAAAAAAAATTACGCTAAAGTATTTTTGTATTTATTTGATAAAATATAAACGTACTAAATATGGGATATGTGGAAAAATGCATAATTATATCTTTTGTCCAAATTTATATAAATTAACTTTTTAATTGTATATTATGTACTATAATTAGCATTTTTATGAACTATTAAAAAATATATTTATTTCCTTACAGAGACTAATAACATTATAAATATTATTAATAATAAATTAAGAATAATTGAATTTGAGGTTAAAAATCAATTTATTTCAAAATCATCTTAAAAGGACTTTACATAAAGAACTGTCCCCTAAATGGCTAATAGAAATAAGTACCCATTTGCGCCTAGCGTCTATATTTTGTACGTTACAAACATGCATAAAACATAGGCTTGAACATATAATTTCGTAATTAAAAAAAATAAATATTTCTAAGAAATTTACAAAGCTTAAGATTATGACTTATTTATTTGGATCTTTGATACAAAAAATACAAATAAAGTTACTTTTTACACTTCGCTATCTTGAAAAAGGAAAAATTTATAAACACCGAAAAAAGGCCTCCATTTAAGCAAATAAATATCAATCTTAGGCTGTCATCTCTCGGTAATAGATAAAGACATTTATAGACAATTACTTCATATAATTTTCATGTTGTAAAAAAGAAGAAAATTATAAAAAAAATATTAAAATTCGAAACGTCTCAAAAGTGGGACGCAAGGCATAAATGGGTTAAAGACAAGTTTTTCTAGAAAATGATTTTGGTCATTGCGCGCATGATTTCTAGGAAATAGTTGGATAGAATTTCATGAATTGTGACTGAAGGTATGAACCTTACAGATGCACAAAATGACCCACTATTATGTTCATCAAGTAAGAAATTAAGAAATTATGACTACCTTTACATATAAAAAAAATTCAAAAATTTGATATTTTTGATTGTATATTTTTTTTTCTTAAAAACTAATCATTATATTTTTTCTATTGTAGGACATTTTAAACATACATTATATCTGTGTGCTCAATGAACATTTTTTGGCTCACTGGGACAATTCAACTGTGAGAAATTCTGCTCGCAAGACATATAAGGTAAATTCATTTATTTAAAAAGCATTAAATTTCAAATGAAATTAAAAAGCTCTAAGTGAATCTTAGACCTTTTTTCAGAACATTAACTGCAAACATGTATCTCCTTTTTGTGTGTTTCAAATTTCAGATCTAAAAGTTAATCCGATGTGGAATTATTGCGATCCATACTCCCTAATATGGATTGCAATAACTTCATAATTATGAATTATGGATCATAAATTATCAATTATTATCATATAATTTAACAATAAAATATTAAATTATATGATATATAATATAATTTATATCACATAATTTAGCAATTTATAAACTTAAGCAATATATAAACTTAATATAATGCGCGACGTTTAAGCAATATATAAACTTAAAAATGCAATATTATATCCAATATCATAATATAATAGTGAATATGATAATACATGATAACGGATGGATTATGAATTAATTATCCATTCATTATGTAATGTCGTTATAACAAATTACATAACGGAATTTTTATGTAATTTGTCAGCTTCAAAGGTACCAAGGGATAAAACCTATGAAACCTTTGAATAAAACCTATTTTTTAAACTTTTGCTCTATCGTAGTATTTCTCAGCAGGGGTTCCTAGACACACGGGGGACCTTAAGTGTGCCTCAAAACCATTCAGTAAACTTATCAAGGTTTTACAGATAATTGGAATTATGATTGCTTTTTTTCTGAAATTTAGTGTCATAAAGTTGCATTTCTTGTAAATTCTTTTCACTCTACGGAAAACTCTCGATAAGAGTATAAGGAGAAATAATGAAAAAGAGTACACATGGTCAGATAAAATTAATGCTTCTGGAAGAAAAAAAAATCGTCCGGAAAAAACATGGTTACGATAGAAAATGCAGTAGAGTTGTTCGAACTACTGATGAAATGTAAAATAGACAGGCTTTTACAAAAATTGGTTCTACTTAGTTATCGCGTCAACCAATTTCGCCAAATTATATAAATCGCCAAATTATACAAATTGACATAATTTTTATTTTAAATAACGAAAGAACAAATAAATTAGTATAACATTAATAAAAATGCAAATAAAAAGTCGAAATAAAAATCACTTGATGACGTAAAGATGCGTAACTTGCTTAAAGTCAAGTGAATGTGACATTTACGATCAACCTTTATTGGCATTTAATCTTATAGTTTGGCGATATATTTTTGGTCGACGGTATAACTAAGTAGTATCCAAAAATTTTACAATAGATTTGTGGTACACAAATTTTGAAAAACGGATCCGCCCAAAAGTTCTTGATACAACTTTCTCGATTAGAAGAAAAATACTTTTGTTTTAACCTTTTGATTACGGGCCAGAAGTGACAATTATTTATAGATTCAATCGTGCTACAATTTACAAAAAAAAAAATGTATTTGAGGTAGAGTTCTTTTGAAAGTATCCTTATAAAAGTGTATGGCAGAGATTATTTTTCAAAAAGTGGTACGAATTGAAATATAAAAAGAAGTCGCTGGGACGTATATGTTCCGTCTAGTATGGCCAGGTGTCCCGCTTTACGTGGGACGTCTGAGATTTTCAACGGTCCGAAGACTCGCCTCGATGCAAAAAAGTCCCGAATTTTCATGATGTTACAAATTCCATTAAATATCTTTTAGTACCATTTTATTCGTTAGTTCTCAACGAGTGAAATTTTGTATCGCAAAACTTTGAAAACAAAAACTGTCTCTAACGGAAAGTTTTTATGGTCCTGACGAAATAAATCTACCTGCTCCAACGAAAACCAAAATGGAACATTTTTTGCCGATATTTAAGGATTCTGTTTTTACAGGTTTAATTGTACTTTGAAATACTGTGAAAACTAAACTTGTCTATAACGAATCTTGTCTTAAAGGTAAAGAAGTGACGGCTTCTACGGAAAGAATACTTAATCGAAAACTTCTCCAATATATAATTTTTTTCGCTCCTTAGAGATTTCGATTTCATAGATTATCTATTCTGTCTAAGATTATTGTGTTTATTTAGTACATTAAAACTTACTAAGACAGAATCTCAAGTGATAACAGAAATATTTCGTTTTAGACAGGTTTTTGTTTTAGGATATATATTTGTATGTTTTAAAGTTGAAATATACAGATGGCAGAACCGCACAATTTCCCTCCGAAATTCATTAAAGTTACTCTGTAAAAAGTAAATAGAACATTCAGTTCTTGATATCTGTTAAAATATGACGTGGGTTTGTTTTGTTAAGTGTTAATTAAATGTTTACTATGTATTTGTGCTACCTCTTCATTTATAGTTGTGATAATAATTAATTAATTAGTTATAAAAACGGCCTTTATAGTCGGCCCTTATTGTCGGGAGTATGGATTTTTCTTAACCTTTGAATCATGATTCCGTTATATACCGATTTCGATTTTCACAGGAGTTCCTGTAATTTCATGTCCCGATTTAGAAGCCATTGTCCCGCTTTTTCTGATTCGCTATCTCACTTTGTTGCGGCACTGGACCTGACAATACTAGTCCCGACACCGCAATAAAATGCTTAATTGCTTTTGTTTAAATTTGTTGTAACAATATTCCAGAAAAAAAGAACTTATAAAAAAAAAAATAACAAAAAAAAAAAAAAAAAAAAAAAAAATGCAATAAACGAAATTCACGTGTTTTCTCATCATCATGCGTTTAGTATATCTCAGAAGTTTAATCACGGGTTCAAGAATCCCACTGCCATGATAATAACCTTAAATGAATCTAAAATTTGTTAGGCTGTGATACACTGCTCTTATAACATGAAGTTATAGGATTTTTTTGCGATAGATTATCCAAATCCATGTTCTACTACACTGTAAAAAAACCACTGTAAATTTGCCAGAACAAACTCGATCACAGTGAGTGTGCTGTATCTTTCTTTGGTTTCCTGACTATATTAATATGGAAAATATAGTAGTTGCGTAAAAATAACATCACAATGTACTGGCAATTTGGACGCATTTTTTACAGCATAAACTGCTGGCGTCCAAATTGCCAGCATATTGTGCTGTTAATTTTACGCAACTACTGTATTTTCCCTGTTAATATAGTCAGGAAACCAAAGAAAGATACAGCACATTCACTGTGATCGAGTTTGTGCGCGAGATGAACAGTACTTTGTACTGTAAAAATGTCTTTTTTTTACAGTGTATTGGAAATGCAATAAAAAAAAGTCTTGTATTTTCTCATCATCATATATTTAGTGTATCTCGGAGTTTAACCAAGGGTTAAAGAGAACCACGAAGTAAAATAGGCTGTGAGACTTTGAACTAATTTATAACAAGAAGTGAATAGGAATTTTTTATAATGGATTATTCAAATCCATGCTCTACTATTGGTTACTTTTTTTTTAGAATTTAAAATCTTTTACGTAGAGATTTACTGACTTCTAGAATAGAGATTCAGTTAATATAAATAACAACTTATACAATGCAACATTAAATTGAACATTATAATTTTTTTGAAGTTTTGACCAGTTTGCAATTTTACATCTGTAAGCTTTTTAAATCAATGTAAGTACATAGTATTATTTACAATAAATTTTAAAAATAAAGTTTGTGATTTTTTCCCATCATCTCTTGAAAATAATCAATTGTTTAATAAAATCTTCAGAAAGCTCTCATCATAATATTTTTAGTGTATCTCGGAAGTTTAACCAAGGTTTAAAGAGAGCCACGTGGTAAAATATGCTGTGAAACACTGCTCTAATTTATAGCATGAAGTGATAGGAATTTTTTGTGATAGATTATCCACATCCATGTTTTACTATTTTAAATACAATAAAAATTCATCTCTTTTCTCGTCATCATATGTTTAACGTGTCTCGGAAGTTTAACCAACGGTTAAAGAGAGCCACGTAGTAAAATAGGTTGCGAAACACTGCTCTAATTTATAGCATGAAGTGATAGGATTTTTTTGTGATAGATTATCCAAATCCATGTTTTACTATTTGAAATACAATAAAAATTTATCTGTTTTCTCATGATAATATTTTTAGTGTATCCCGGAAGTTTAACCAAGGGTTAAAGAGAGCCACGTAGTAAAATAGGCTGTGAAACACATCTCTAATTTATAGCATGAAGTGACAGGAATTTTTTGTGATAGATTATCCAAATCCATGTTCTACTATTTGAAATACAATAAAAATTCATCTATTTTCTCGTCATCATATGTTTAAGGTATCTTGGAAATTTAACCAAGGGTTAAAGAGAGTCACGTAGTAAAATAGGTTGTGAAACACTTCTCTAATTTATAGCCTGAAGTGATAGGAATTTTTTGCGATAGATTATCCAAATCCATGTTTTACTATTGGAGATGCAATAAAAAAGAATTCATGTATTTTCTCATCATCATATGTTTAGTGTATCTCTGAAGTTTATCCAAGAGTTAAAGAGTCCCGCTAGTTAAAATAGGTTGTGAAACACTGCTCTAATTTATAGCCTGAAGTGATAGGAATTTTTTGTGATAGATTATCCAAATAAATGTTCTACTATTGGAAATGCAATAAAAATTCATGTGTTTTCTCACCACGATATTTTTAGTGTATCTCGGAAGTGTAACCAAGGGTTAAAGAGAGCCACGAAGTAAAATAGGCTGTGAAACACTTCTCTAATTTATAACATGAAGTGATAGGATTTTTTGTGATAGATTATCCAAATCCATGTTCTACTATTGGCGATGCAATACAAAGAATTCATGTATTTTCTCATCATCATATGTTTAGTGTATCTCGGAAGTTTATCCAAGAGTTAAAGAGTCTCACTAGGTAAAATAGGCTGTGAAACACTGCTCTAATTGATAACATGAAGTGATAGGAATTTTTTGTGATAGATTATCCAAATCAATGTTCTACTATTGGAAATGCAATAAAAATTCGTGTGTTTTCTCACCACGATATTTTTAGTGTATCTCGGAAGTTTAACCAAGGGTTAAAGAGAGCCACGAAGTACAATAGGCTGTGAAACACTTCTATAATTTATAACATGAAGTGATAGGTATTCTGTGATAGATTATCCAAATCCATGTTCTACTATTGGTGATGCAATAAGAAGAAGATGCAATAAAAAAGAATTCACGTATTTTCTCATCATCATATGTTTAGTGTATCTCTGAAGTTTATCCAAGAGTTAAAGAGTCCCGCTAGTTAAAATAGGTTGTGAAACACTGCTCTAATTTATAGCCTGAAGTGATAGGAATTTTTTGTGATAGATTATCCAAATAAATGTTCTACTATTGGAAATGCAATAAAAATTCATGTGTTTTCTCACCACGATATTTTTAGTGTATCTCGGAAGTGTAACCAAGGGTTAAAGAGAGCCACGAAGTAAAATAGGCTGTGAAACACTTCTCTAATTTATAACATGAAGTGATAGGATTTTTTGTGATAGATTATCCAAATCCATGTTCTACTATTGGCGATGCAATACAAAGAATTCATGTATTTTCTCATCATCATATGTTTAGTGTATCTCGGAAGTTTATCCAAGAGTTAAAGAGTCTCACTAGGTAAAATAGGCTGTGAAACACTGCTCTAATTGATAACATGAAGTGATAGGAATTTTTTGTGATAGATTATCCAAATCAATGTTCTACTATTGGAAATGCAATAAAAATTCGTGTGTTTTCTCACCACGATATTTTTAGTGTATCTCGGAAGTTTAACCAAGGGTTAAAGAGAGCCACGAAGTACAATAGGCTGTGAAACACTTCTATAATTTATAACATGAAGTGATAGGTATTCTGTGATAGATTATCCAAATCCATGTTCTACTATTGGTGATGCAATAAGAAGAATTCATGTATTTTCTCATCATCATATGTTTAGTGTATCTCGGAAGTTTATTCAAGAGTTAAAGAGTCCCACTAGGTAAAATAGGCTGTGAAACACTGCTCTAATTTATAACATGAAGTGATAGGAATTTTTTGTGATAGATTATCCAAATCAACGTTCTACTATTGGAAATACAATAAAAATTCATGTGTTTTCTCACCACGATATTTTTAGTGTATCTTGGAAGTGTAACCAAGGGTTAAAGAGAGCCACGAAGTAAAATAGGCTGTGAAACACTTCTCTAATTTATAACATGAAGTGATAGGTTTTTTTTGTGATAGATTATCCAAATCCATGTTCTACTATTGGTGATGCAATAAAAAGAATTCATGTATTTTCTCATCATCATATGTTTAGTGTATCTCGGAAGTTTATTCAAGAGTTAAAGAGTCCCACTAGGTAAAATAGGCTGTGAAACACTGCTCTAATTTATAACATGAAGTGATAGGAATTTTTTGTGATAGATTATCCAAATCAATGTTATACTATTGGAAATACAATAAAAATTCATGTGTTTTCTCACCACGATATTTTTAGTGTATCTCGGAAGTTTAACCAAGGGTTAAAGAGAGCCACGAAGTACAATAGGCTGTGAAACACTTCTATAATTTATAACATGAAGTGATAGGAATTTTTTTGTGACAGATTATCCAAATTCATGTTTTACCATTTGAAATACAATAAAAATTCATCTCTTTTCTCGTCATCATATGTTTAACGTATCTCGGAAGTTTAACCAACGGTTAAAGAGAGCCACGAAGTAAAATAGGCTGTAAAACACTTCTCTAATTTTTAATATGAAGTGATAGGAATTTTTTTGTGATAGATTATCCAAATCCATGTTCTACTATTGGAGATGCAATAAAAAAGAATTCATGTATTTTCTCATCATCATATATTTAGTGTATCTCAGAAGTTTAACTAAGGGTTAAAGAGAGCCACGAATTAAAATAGGCTGTGAAACACTGCTCTAATTTATAACATGAAGTGATAGGAATTTTGTTGTGATAAATTATCCAAATCCATGTTCTACTATTGGAGATGAAATAAAAAGAAATCATGTAATCTCTCATCATCATATGTTTATTGCATCTCCGAAATTTTACCAAGGGTTAAAGAGAGCCACGAATTAAAATAGGCTGCGAAACACTTCTCTAATTTATAACATGAAGTGATAGGAATTTTTTTGTGATAGATTATCCAAATCCATGTTTTACCATTGGAAATGCAATAAAAAAATTCATGTATTTTCTCATCATCATACGTTTAGTGTGTCGCGAAATTTAATCATGGACTCAAGAGTGCCATAAGGTAAAATAGACTGTGAGACACTGCTCTAATTTACAACACGAAGTGATAGAATTTTTTTATAATGGATTATTTAAATTCATGTTATACTATTGGAAATACGAGAAAAATTATTCATGTTTTTCTCATTTTCATACGTTTAGTGTATCGCAAAAATTTAGTCATGGGCTCAAAAGGGCCACGAGGTAAAATAGGCTGTGAAACACTGATTTAATTTATAACATGAAGTGATAAGCTTTGTTTATGATGAATTATTCAAATTCAGTTTCTACTATTGAATCGCTCTTTTTATAAGGATTTAAACTCTGTTGCTTAGAAAGTCGGAAAATTCGAGAACGAAATTCTGTTAAATAAATTCATATTTAAGTTAAAAATAATTCTGCATTAAAAACACATTTTCTAAATTAAGGGGGAGGGACTAGCCCCCCTTTTCCCTCTTTATACTTTACCAACGAACCCCAAAACCTAATCGGGAAAGTGCCTTATCAGAATGAACCTAGAAAAAAAAATTTGAAACAAATCGGATGTTTCTATGAAGAGTTATCGCGTTACGTAGATACATACATACATACATATATAACCGGCGGGCCCATTAGCTCTCAGGCTTTGATAGCCTGTGAGCTAAAAAAAACTTTCACAACGCACATTCGAACTTTAGCCATTTTCTTACGTTTTGATGAGTTTAAAATTTTACTTCTGTTAACAATTTAAATCCAAGTAATTACATAGTATTATTTTATGAATAATGATCTAAGCTCAAAATATTTCTGCAATTGCTAAAACAGTGTAAAAGGAGAACTATACAAAACGTTTAAAATCTACACGACACTTAAAATATATATAGCGTTTAAACACCTAAACGAACGTTTAAACAAGAAATCGTTTTAGTGTTTAAACGTCACGCATATTTAAGTGTTATGTAGATATTAAACGATTTGTACAGTTCCCATTGTACACTGTTTTAGGAATTGTATAAATATTCTGAGCTTAGCTCATTATTCATATAGTGATCACAGTGTAAAGTCTAATCTTAAATATTGATAGTATTAATTGTAATTAATTTTAATAATAAAGCTTTGATTTTTTTTTCTTTAATCTATTCTCTTGAAAATACTCAATTGTTTAATAAAATGTTTATTAACGTAACAACAGTAATTGAAAATTTCTAAAATAAAATTATTTAAATTAATAGAAAATTTAAAATTACGTGACAAATTAATTAACAATTTCAATAGAAAGTGTGAGATAATTTGTTAATAAAAATTAAATTTGAAAAATCAAAAAACCCGACTGCGAATTAATTATTTCTCATTAATGTGAAACAATTTTTTTTTTTTTTTTTTTTTTTTTTACTTATCTATTTTTTTATTTACTTGTATTGATGACTTTTAAGTTGTGTTTAATTGTTAGTTCCTATCTACAAACATTGTTTTGATGAAGGTTAGAGTTGCAGTAAAGCTAGAGTTCCTACCTGCACAACTTCCAGGCTGTGTAATATTTAAACGGAGCTTCTGACTGTAAAATAGTCAATGAAACATCGTCTTCATTTTGAAAGACCTATCCAATGATATGCCACTCAATATGGTGCGTAAAATTTATTTTTCGTCTCTACAGCCATTTTGTATTTATAAAACAAAATCTAGCCTATAACCATCGGACGGTTAAGACAAATCGATAGAGATGTAATTCATTAAAATCCATCCAGTTCTTGGTATCTTTCGCTGGTATAAAGAAATCCACATAGCCAGATACTTGTGAAACACATAACCCTTCTTGGCAGTCGGGTAAAAAGGCTTTTACATTGTAGAATGAGGCTTAGCTCGCTTGAAGAATTTCAAAGAAGAATGTTAAATTAAATCTGCCAGTGTTGTCTGTACGAATTTCATTCAAGCGCTTTGCGAAATTGACGTGGCGCACTCTTTTGTAAAATTAAGTCTTTGTAACTGTATCTTCCTTTTCAGATGCAGTTAGTTTAAATTACCTTTTATCTGAGGCTAAGTTTTGTGTTTTCAACTACTCTGGCATGCAAACCTGAAACAAAAAAGTTTTTGTTATACGTTTACATTAAACATTTAAAACACAGAAGTCTAGACTAGAGAAAACGTTTAGTGTATCTCGGTAGTTTAATCACGGGTTCAAGAATGCCACGCTGTGAAATAGGCAGTGAAGCACTGCTCTAATTTATAATATGAAGCGATAGGATTATTTTATGAATACTTATTGAAATTCATGTCAGACTATTGGGTCACTTCTTTTTCAGGATTTAAACTATTTTTCTTAGAAAGTTAGAGAATTCGAGACTAGAAATTCAGTTAAAAAAATTCGTATTTAAGTAAAAAAGAAAATTCATTTTAAATCGTAACTTACATAGCGTAACTTACATGCATTTGAAATTTATACATTTTCTTAAGTTTTAATAAGTTTAAAATTTTACTTCTGTTAGCAATTTAAACCAAAGTAATTAGTATTATTTGCAATGAATTATAACCATAAAATTTCTAATATTTTCCATAATCTAATGTCTTGAAAGTACTACTCAATTGTTTAGTAAAATGTTCATAAACTTAACAACAGTAAGGGAAAATACCAAAAATAAATTATTTAAAATAATAGGAAATTTAAAATTTGGTGGCAAATTAATTAAAAATTTCAAGAGAGTATGAGGTACTTCGTTAAAAAGGCTTTTATATTATTTAGCTCGCTTGAAGAGCTTCAAAGAAGAATGTTAAATTAAGTCTGTCAGTGATGTCTGTACGAATTTCATTCAAGCGCTTTGCGAAATTGACGTGGTGCACTCTTTTGTAAAATGAAGTCTTTGTAACTGTATCTTCCTTTTCAGATGCAATTAGTTTAAATTACCTTTTATCTGCGACTAAGTTTTGTGTTTTCAGGTACTCTGGCATGCAAACTTGAAACAAAAAATGTTTTAGTTATATATTTACATTAAAATTTTAAAACATAAAAGTCTGGAGTAGATAAAACGTTTTATGTATCATACGTTTAGTGCATATTGGTAGTGTAATTATGGGTTCAAGAATGCCATGAGGTGAAATAGGCTATGAAACATAGCTGTAATTTATTACATGAAGTGAAGTAATTGTTTATCATGGATTATTCAAATCGATGTTCTACTATTGGGAGGCTACTTTTTTTCAGGATTTAAACTCTCTTGCTTAGAAAGTTAGAAAATTCGATAATAGAAATTCTGCTAAATAAATTCATATTAAAAAAAAGCCTTACTATAAATCGCAACATACATTCGAACATATAATCACATAACTTTAAGTTATTTACCTTATTATCAGGTTTTACTTTATTTTCCATGTGCAGCAATACTTTTAATTGAATACAGGTAAAATACAGGTTTTAAATAAATAGATTTATCTGTGAATAACTTATTAATGTATACATTCGAACTTTATACATTTTTTTAAAGTTTTGACAAGTTTAAAGTTTTATTTCTGTTAGTTTTTTAAATCAAAGTAATTACCTGGTATTGTTTGCAATGCATTTTAACAATGAAGTTTCTGTTTTTTTTTTCATAATCTCTCGAAAATACTCAATTGTTTAATAAAATGTTCATAAACTTAACAACAGTAATTGGAAATTTAAAAATAAAATTATTTAAAATAATAGAAAATTTAAAATTTGATGACAAATTAATTAAAAATTTCAATGAAAAGAGTGAGATATACTTTGTTAAAATGGCTTTTATGTTACAGAATGGAGCTTAGGTCGCTTGAAGAGTTTCGAAGAAGAGTGTTAAATTAAATCTGTCAGTGATATCGGTACGAATTTCATTCAAGCACTTTGCGAAATTGCCGTGGTGCACCCTTTTGTAAAATTTAGTCTTTGTAACTGTATCTTCCTTTTCAGATGCAGTTAGTTTAAATTACCTTTTAGCTGCGACTAAGTTTTGTATTTTAAACTACTCGGGCATGCAAACCTGAAACAAAAAATGTTTTCATTATATATTTGCATTAAATATTTAAAACACAGACGTCTAGTCGAGAGAAAACGTTTAGTGTATCATACGTTTAGCACTGTTAAAAATTTGTACCTTTTGCTGTATTGTCACTCCACCGCTTTTATAGAATATCTCTATTCTGACCAAGGAGAATGCTCCATGATACAGTGAAGTAACCGTTTCTATAAAAGCAGTGGAGTGACGATGCAGCAAATGATAAAGATTTTTAACAGTGTGTATTTCGGAAGTTTAATCATGGGTTCAAGAATGCCACAAGGTAAAATAGGCAGTGAAACGCTGCTTTAATTTATAATATGAAGTTACAGAAATTTTTTATGATGATTTATTGAAATCCATGTTCTACTATTGGGTCATTTCTATTTCAGGATTTAAACTCTTTTGTTTAGAAAGTTAGATGATTCAAGAATAGAAATTCAGTTAATTAAATTCGTATTTAAGTAAAAAAAAAAAAAAACTTATTCTAAATCGCAACTTACATAGCGCAACGTACATTCAAATTTTTTACTTTTCTTAAGTTTTGATAGATTTAAAATTTTACTTTGGTTAGCAATTTAAATCAAAGTAATTACATAGTATTATTTGCAATGAATTTTAACCACAAAGTTTCGAATTTTTTCCATAATCTAATCTCTCGAAAATACTCAATTGTTAAGTAAAATGTTCATAAACTTATCAACAGTAAATGATAATTCCAGAAATAAATTATTTAAAATAATAGGAAATTTAAAATTAGGTGGAAAATTAATTAAAAATTTCAATAGAAAGTTTAAGATACTTTGTTAGAAAGGCTTTTATATTATAGAACGAAGCTTAGCGCGCTTGAAGAGCTTCAAAGAAGAATGTTAAATTAAATCTGTCAGTGATGTCTGTACGAATTTCATTCAAACACTTTGCAAAATTGACGCGGTGCACTCTTTTGTAAAATTAAGCCTTTGTAAATGTATCTTCCTTTTCAGAAGCAGTTAGTTTAAATTACCTTTTATCTGCAGTTAAGTTTTGTGTTTTCAGCTACTCTGGCATGCAAATCTGAAACAAAAGTGTTTTTGTTATACATTTGCATTAAACCGTTAAAACAAAGAAGTATAGACTAGTGAAAACCGAGGTTACATAGTTTCACTCAGGCATATACTAGGTCTACCCCTGATCATAGGGAAAAATTATACGAAGAATCGATAAAAAAAATTGAAGCCCTTACAAAAGAATGTCAAGCAGAATTAATAATAAATTTATGTGTGATTCTTGTGCTGAAAATACTAAAGAACCGGCTATAACACATAATCACCATTTTTTAAACATTTGTCAGCATAGTTGAAAAGTGTTAATGAGTTCGGTTTCTTTGTCTGATGTCAATACTTTCAACAACTCTCGTAAATATACTCGGATTATTATGTAATTGATAAATATCATTGAGGTTTAGTATACAATACATTTCTAGTTCGTTTACAGGGATAAACAAAAGAAGTCCGTTGCTTTATGATATCTGAAAAAAATCGCCTGCGGTGCATTTTAATGCATAAATTTACGATACTTCATACATAATGAAATTAATATGCGTCACAGAGATGGACTACGATATGTTTTCTATAGAGTTAGGGGATAGAATAAGTAGCCTATAGTTCGTTTACAAGGAAGTGCACAAATATTTCATTATATTATGATCTAGAAGGAAAAAAACTGTTTGCATTGTATTCCAATGAGATCCACTTCAAACATAATCAAATTGTTATGAATCTCTGAGTCGGACTTCAACAGGATTTCTGTAGATTTTGTTGTGCATAGAATTTATCATTAATTTACAGAGACACACAAAATAATTCGTTACAAGACTGACTATGAGTGATCCGGAAGTGTGTTTTCAGCTGTGGCATGCATTTTAACTTTAACTAAGCCTTAGTGTATTACGTTGTGTGTGTAAATTCTATCGATCATATACAGGGCCGCACGGGGGAAATCACACACACTGGCGGTTATCGAGAGCAAATGCTGAAAATGGATTTATAATTGAAGAGCCGCGTGGATGAACATGTTATGCTACATTTTTAATTTTTTTTAAATCTTTTGGATGAAAGCGTTATGAGATATCCTATCACATAGTGAAGCTAAAGTACTAAGATTCTATTTAGTCTTGAAGATTTAAGACATTATTCATTATTCATTAATAGTTAATATTTTAATATTTAATAATGTCAATAATATTAATAATTTTTAATATTTGAAAATTAAATATGAATAAGTTTTTCTGAGAGAGTTTAGTACCATACCCGTTAATATTTTAAACACATAGCATCAAACAGAAAATAAATCATTAAAATTTCTGCAAAAACTTTCACTTCAAATTTCTTCAAATGTAATTTTGTTACTTAACATGTTCTTCCACTTAGCTCTTCATTTGCGCTATGTAGTTTTTAAATTGTTTATTTCCGTACCTTATTTCATTGTATAAAAAAAGGAAATTTCTTAACAATGTTCTAACAGTGTTTGAAAGTTATTCATAATCTACAACTGATGCATGATTTTTCCTTCTGGTTTTTGAATTCTACTTTAGATAGTTGCTATTATACCCTCTTTTTCTCTTTTGCTTTATTTTATTTTTTAAAATAGATTCTATGTTGTAATCTCTTACAGCTAAAGTTCTTTAGTTCGCATTGTACTTGTTTTTAGAGAAGAAATCTTTTAATGCAGTTATTTTCGAAAATTCTGCCGACTTTCGCTTTTATGTTTGCACGTAGGATTATGGTTGTCTAACGGATAATTCCTAACGTTTCACATTTAGTGATATAGTTTCAATTGCAAAAATATTTTAAATACTTTGTTTCATCATATCAAAAACCTTTAAGGGGGTCCGAGGTAAAAAATTCTAAAAAAAAATGCATTTTTTTGTTAATAATATACAGGGTATCCATAAAAGAATCACCCAGTTTCAGTGGTTTATTATAACTTGACCGGGAGACGGCAGCACAGACAATCACCTCATCGAATTCAAGGATGAAATTCTAAGATTAGTTAAATCTTGATTCGCATATTAAAACGCAATCGGTCTACCAATTCATATCTTGGTGGAAAACACCTGTAAACACGATTTTAGCGGCTGACTCGTGTGTTTACTATTGTGTTTTCCTGCACCCAAAGGTATGAAAACATGGAGGACTGGGAGCAGGAAAACACAATGGTAAACCTACGAGTCAGCCGCTAAAATCGGGTTTTCAGGTGTTTTCCACCAAGATATGACTTAGCAGACCGATTGCGATTTAATATGCAAAAAATAACTCATCATAGAATTTCATTACATGAAGCTACCGACCAACCACTGCTACGTCGAGCTTATCATTAGACTCATTATCATCTCAGACATCAGCTGGTATTTAAACTATCAAGAGCGTGTTATGTGGACCCATATCCTTAGGTGCTCCATGTTTTTTTAAGTGGTCGGCGCCACTTGGCATTCTTTTATGAGTACGTCGCATCCACTTTACGACTTCTTTAGTTTCTGGTTGAAGCCCTCAAAATCTGAGTCGTCAATATCAGAATGGAAGAGTTGTAACTCGATGAGGTGATTATCTGTGCTGCCGGTTCCCGGTCTAAACAGTTTAATTTACTATTTAGACTAATTTAGACAAATCGTACATCAAGTTGAAGGTAAACTAACCTCATTTTTCTTACAAATGTTCAATATGTGCACTTTTAGTTATAGGCACACATCCAACCTAAAGTCCAATTCTTCCCACATTTCGGTTAACAAGTCCGGAGCAATGGAAGCAATTGCCTCTTCAATTCTGTGTGTTTTTGCCATATGAGGAGTCACAATCAAACTTTAAGCGAAACGCACATTAAACTGAAATTAGAGATTTACTCTTAGCAAATTACAGAACACAAAACGCTTTATTTTAAGGAGTCGCCACATGGAGGAAAGAGATAGACGCGGATGCAGTAAAGTGCCTGGGGGTGACGCCAAAAAAGTAACCCTAAAATCCGCTACAGCAGGCCCAAACATAAGCACGTTCTTTCACGAAAAAAAAGAAGTAAACTTTTAATGATACAGTTTTTAATTCATAATACAATGAAATGCTGCTTTAGAATGCCTAAAAATAAGCAGATCACTTTCATTTAGCGAAAAAATACACGGGTGATGTCAAATAATTCGGTCCCTGTTCCAGGTGCTTGATTTGTTTGGGCCTTCTTGAACATTTAAATTTGAGCGATAAATGGTTTCACATTTCAAACATTTTTTACGGCATACTGCAACTCCATCTATCTCTTTCCTCCATGGAGTCGCCATTTTGCGTATGTGGCACTGCAAGCAAGTCAGTAACAAAGCAGTACTCGCGCATGCGCTTATCTAAAACTGCTTGAGTTACTCTTCATTTGTGACTTTGAACCAACACTCACAACGCTTACAGTTGATAGTATTAAATTTTATAACTGGGACATTCTTTTCTGTACAGTTTGTATTATAAAGTTAAATGAATTAAATAAAGCAAACAGCATAATTCTATGATCATTACATCAGCGGATATAACAATTTTTGTATTGTACTATCAGCATCTCACCATCCGTAACTAAGACTTAAGGTAACTTAAGGCAAGACTTAAAGTAAGTCCATTTATTTTAAAATGTTTTTTTTTTTTTTTTTTTTTTTTTTTATGATTTGTCAGGTTTAAACGGATACATCTAAACTTCCTTACAAGATATCTGTATGAAATTTTGTGCAGAGTTTCAATGTTGTGTTTTTAAGAAATTGCCATCAATATTTTTAATTTCATGTAGAAAATTTAGAAAATGCATTCCTCGAAATAAAGATTACTTTCAAAAATTCTCCTTTTTACTTTAAAAATTATTATAAATTTTGTAAGCCCTATTTTTATAAATCCTGAAAACAAATTAATAATAAAACTTTTCTGCACACAGAAGTGAAAAAAGTAATGAAATCGGACAAGTGATTTATGAGTTACAAAAATGATATAAGTTTAAACAAAAAAGTCAAAATTTTAAAACGTTTTTTATCTTAAAGGTAATCTTTATAGAGACACATATTTCAGGGAAAAATTTCATAAAAATGTCTACAAACAAAGAAAATAAAATTTTGACCTCCGGATCCCCCCCTTCCCCCATCAAAAGTTATGTATTTGTAAAAAGTATAAAATTAGTGATTCTTATTGTCTCTGCTGCTATTTATAAGTTTTATTAAGGAAACCTTTCTCCCTGCTCTAACAAGTAAAATAATAAAAACATAATTTTTGTAATTTTGTTTGCTTTTTGTTTGCTTTTTGGTTGCAACCAAAACTTATTGAGTTTTGGTCCTTTGAATTTTATGAATTCTCAGAGTTTTGTTGAACTAAAAGCGTAAACAAGAATAAAGCGTGCTTTAGTGCCAGAAAGCGACGACAAATCCAACATTCCAGGCGAAACCTTGTTATTTTTTAAACATATAATAAATTATATAATGTTTTAGCATATACTATGAAACAGACAAATGTTTCGCAATCTACGAAAATATAATATAAACGCAAACGAAAAGTTACAATAACTTCTTCCGAGTCAGCAAAGGTCAGGAAGGCGTTCCTTTATCTTTAGAAACCTTAGAAATCAGGATATTTTCGAGATTCAAAAAAGCATTTATAAAGACAAAGTTCCTTTTCCTGCCACTGTTTTTCAGAAACGTTTCCGATTGGTTTTTATAGTGTGTTAGTCAGTTTTCTTAAGGGGTCTTAGGACTCTTAAAATCTAAAAATAAAATACCATTTTCAACAGTTAATATCTTAAAATGTATAGGATTTTAAAACGTAATTTTATTTGGGATGAAAGATATAAGTATGTTCTTTCATTTTATGCATTAAAAAAATTGCAAGATGCAGAATTAGCATTTATAGCGGGCTCCAAACTGTCAGACATTAGACGAGCAGAATATTGGCATAACAGCTTACGCTAAGGATTACAAAATAAATTGCAACTAGAAGGAAAGTTTGGTGTCTACTTATACTTCAGATTGTAATAATTACCCTGAACTTAAATAAATTTGTATTTAAAGCATTTTTATATTTTTAATACAAAGTTGTATTTAGCTAATGCAAAAATTTGAAAATTTCAACAGTATAATCACCGATAAAAGTATTTTTTTGAACAATAGTAGAAAGGTAAATTTTAGGCTCGATTTATACAGGCAGGAAACATATGTTTTGAAAATTTCATGAAAAAATATTCAGAGATTTTTGAGGTATCCTGCGCGTTATGCCGAAAAACGTCATTTGGAGAAAAAATAACTTCAAAGTTTCGAAACGCCGCTTCAGCTATTCAGGTGGTATAGTTCTAAAAGCAATAACTTCTGTACTAAAGTGAATTTCAAGGAAACAATTATATCAAAACGTTCAGAAAAAATAGGAGTTTCACATCTAAGTAAATTTAAATTTCGAAAATTTTGAATCTTTAAGAGTCCTGAGATTCCTTAAACTGGAATACCGGTTGTTAGGATGCTATCAATTAACGATTAAACATTTTCAGCTGCGTCATTGGATTGTACATGCAAGAATAACAAAATAATATTAATTTTATTGCTAAAGTAATTTTATTATTAATGTCATTTTTCATTCTTTCTATTTTTCTCTTCGAAATTGGACCCAGCATTTTGATGAAATTTCATAAAAAAATTTAAAATTAAAATTAAAATGTAAAAATGAGAAAATTTAAAAAAAGAGCTAGTTGCGGTCACATATACAAATCAACAACTTTCATAAAAAAAAAAAATTCGGTACAGTAGAAATCTCATGGCTGATGGCTAAAAAACCAACCCTTTCTTTCAAATATACAGGGTGTCCGGTCTCAACGGTGTCCAATGGCTAATTCCTAAACCGTTAGTCATAGACATATAGTTCCAATTACAAAAATGTTTTAAAACAGGTAAAGAAATATTTTAAAAGCGATTTAGGTGAATAAAAACATTTCTAAAAAAATTACGAAATTTAAATTTTTATACGGTCCCCGGTCCTATAAGTTATATTTAGTGAAATTTTCCTTGTACACTGACAAGTAATACAAAAAAAGTCCCGTTATTCTACGATTAAAATTGACCGAGTAATAGCTGTTTAAAGTAGGAGCATATTTTTTGCTGCAAATTGGGGGTTATTCACAAATTTAGTCGAAATATAATTTCGTCAGATATAAAAAATGTTTGGGAGTAAAATTAACATTGCAATATAAATTTGAAAACTTTAATCATTCTGGCATATTAATGGAAAATATACAATTTGTAATAAACATTTAAGAAGAAAGAAAAAACAGAATTTTTGTTAAATAAATTGATTCTAAATTAACAGTCTCATTCTTTACAAAATGATACGTATTTTAAAATATTGTTAGATTGCACAAGCCTGCAAAAGGTGGGTTATGTCATGTTTTTTAGCTTTTGATAATTGATTCTTATATATTCTGTACCGCTGAATCCGAAATTGACCTTCATTTTTAACTATCATATCAGGATTTTTCGCAAATTGCAAATTTCGAAGTTAGGAAGTTCAATGTTAAAATTGAATTCCCCCCCCCCCCCCATCTCATCGGACCACTCAGCTGTTTAGCTGTAAGAATCCCAGGATAAGCAAAAATATCAAATAAATTTTTTAATAAAATAAAATAAAATAAAATAAAATAAAAAATGTTTTACATATGTTTTATAGTATGAGATTTTCGCTATATTTTAACTTACACATTTGCGATTTGCAAAAAAATTCTAACGTGATGGTTAAAAATGAAGGTCATTTTCAGATTCAGTGCTAAAAAGTGCGTAAAAATCAATTATCAAAAGTTAAAAAACACAACCATCTACTCTACTTTATAGTATTCGATTTTTGTTATTCTTTAAATTTGAAAATTTATGATTTGCGAAATATCCTGACATGATGGTTAAAAATTACGGTAATTTTTGGATTCAGTGCTAAAAAATACATAAAAGTTAAAAAACCCAACAATCGCAGTCTTGTATTATCTAATCTAAAACTTTTTCTTAAACTCCTTGGCAGAAATCTATCCGAAATTTTTTGTGTTATCCTGTAAAATAAGTATAAATGGTAACCACCGAAAATCTTAATAATATTAGATTGTTATCGGATTTGCGCCAGTATGTAAAAGGCAATCTCGATCGGATATTTAAAAGTAGGTTCAAGTTCGAGTACAAATTTTGAACTTGAAAAACATACATACGATTGTTGAAGTAACATTAAAACTTATAAGAAAACATAATTTTTGTTAAAAGAAATCATAAGAGAAACAGTCTCAAATCCTGACAAAATAAAATATATGTTATTTTAGCCAATTTGAGACTTATCATAATACTTGTAAGATTTTTTTTCAAAGCGCAGATACACATGAAGTAAGACCTTCGAATACTTTAAACACTTGGTATATGATCCCTCAAAGCCAAGCCGAACTCATTTGTTTTCAGAGTAGAAAAGTGGCATAAGTCATGCATTTTTAAAGTTTCATAACTCGCTCAATTTTAGCGTTATATGAATGGGACTTTTTTTGTCTTACTTGTCAGTGTAATAGGAAAAAATTACTAAATATAACTTATAAGACCGGTGGACCGTATAAAAATTTAAATTTCGTAACTTTTTAAGAAATGTTTTTATTGACCCAAATCGCTTTTAAAATGTTTCTTTACCTGATTTAAAACATTTTTGTAATTGGAACTATATGTCTATGACTAACGGTTTAGGAATTAGCCATTTGACACCGTTGAGACCGGACACCCTGTATAGATCTATTGTACATTAAAATATTTTTAGAATAGTGGATATCAATATGAAATGTAAAGTACGCATGTAAATTTTGCGACGGTGAAAATGACTTTATGTTTAGATTTCGATGAAATAAAAAAATATGACTAAGTGGTGCAATTTTTGCTGATTTCTCATTTCGTAATGCCAAAGATCAAAGACTTTTAATGGATAATTACTTATCTTGATTGCATGTTATTTAACGTTATAGGAATAAAGTTTGATTTTTTAATAATTTAAAAAGTTGAAGTTAATAAAAACAGTAGTTTGGTAGCTTTAGTTTAAAATAATATTTATTTTAAGGGTTAGGCCAACGAATGTATAAGACGATTTTTAGTTGTGATTTTGTTTTCTCTAATCAATGTAAGAATTCTTTTAAACATTTTTCTTTGTCGAATTCGACGTGTTGCAACTCGTATAAATTTAAAATTCATCAAAAAATTTCGGAAATCATGAAAAAGTCTGACCATTAAATGCCGTAGCATAATCTAAAAATACTTCGCTACAAACTTTGTTTGAAAAATAAACAGACGCTTATTTTATTTATATTACTTATTTATTTCATTAATATTAATTTTAATTACAGTTTAACTGTTGTATAATTGGAAAATGAGCCCGATAACGTCCACTCGATTATCCGACGATTTCTGTTTTCCGATATAAGTCTAGTCACTAGAGTGTCGGATAATCGGAAGTCTATTGTATATATTTTTAATCATTTTTCTTTTATATACTTTGCGGGTTAAAAAGTACAGAAATTCAAAAACAAGTAAATAGTTATAATACGTTGTTTCAAAAGATTCAAACTGATATGTATTGAGTATAATGTGAACTTTTATTTCAGATATCATTTTTATTTTATTAAATACCTGGACTTGTCACTGGAATTATTTTATTGTAGTTAAAAGAAGTATTATTTTTTGACAGTTCACTTGAAATATTGATTTCTATACTTGACATGATATCTGACAGCATCGATTTCCTTTCATAAATATTTAGCCTTGAAGAATAACATCTACATGAGAAATAAAATATTATTTTTCCTTTTAACTGATAGCCTGAGACCTAGAGAAGCTGACACGTATAGATTAGATGGAGAACTATGACTTCCTTGCAATAAGTCAAACATACCGCATATTATTAAAAGAAAACACCTCGCTATTGAATACTTGTTTTTTTAACCCTTTATCTACTGAAGGTACTTATAAGTACCATTAAAATAACTTGTTATAAAATTCATTTAATACATCGATTAGTTGTAATACAGTTTAGAATGAGTTATAGATGCATTACTTTTTCTTGTTTCAAAAGCATTGTTGGTTACACAAAATAAAAATATTTTTAAAAGGATGATTTCTTTTGCCTTTGCATCTTTTCAGCTTTCTTGGCGTTTGGGTGGGGGGATTTTTTAATTCGGAAATATTTCTATACTTCTATTGTAAGAACATTATATTTGTACATTTCCTAATTCTACAAAATACTAAGAAAAATATTTTAAATAAAAGTTTTGAGTGGTGTTATAAATATTGCACAAAATCCCTATAAATTGAAATTTAATGAATCCTTCTAAATCTTTCAATCGTTCTAAAATCCTTCTAAAATTTATCAAATGATTATGTAAATTTTCTAATGAAGTTTAAATAATTCACGAAAAATGCTTTAGAAAATAAAATTTTCATGAATTCATAATTCAGGCTTTAAAACGTTTTAAATTTTGCTTCTTGTTGCTAACATTGAATCTAATCATTTTTCCCGTGGATGATAATTGAATTTGAATGTATGTTACCGACGTGAACATTTTTCGGTGTTTCGAGCGAAAGTACAAAAATTGTTTTTTTTTATTAAGAATCTACTGAAACAGGCTTTTAAGACCGAAACTGAAACTGAATTTCGGTAAGAGACCTATTTTAGGCCGAAAACGAAAACGGATATGTCCCAATTTTATTTAAAGTAATTAATACATGCATAAATAGATATCTTCTTCTTCAGGAGTTTCCACTAAACAGTGTGTTTCCTCGACCCATAAAAATAGTTCTGAGAGATCTTTTCCATCTCTCTCTGTCCAGAATGATATCGTCATTTAACCTATATATATTCATTGTCTCTCATATAGAACTTTCCCAAGTCATCCTCGGTCTGCCCCTCCTACATTTGCCGTCCGGACACCATTCAAAGGTAATTTTAGGAAGGCGTTCCTCTTTCATTCTTCGGACATGACAATGCCATCTAAGCTTGTTATACTCGACTGTTATTAACAACATTTTGTTTGACTAGCATTCTTTCACTTATTCTTGAGTTTCTAATTTTATCCAGCCTAGACTTTCTCGCTGATAAGTCCATTTCGGTAGAGAGGAGTTTCTATTTTAGCTGGAGATTAAATGTCCATGTCACTGCGTCATACAGCAAAAGGCTTTGCACAATAGCATTATAAATTAATCTCTTAGTTTTGGGTAGAATGTTACTACTCCACAGAACGCTATAGGGTTATTAAACGTAAAATGAACAAAAATTTAAAAAAAGTCGTGGCCACATAGTAACCGATTTTAATAAAATTCGATACACAGGTTTAATTCATATTAAAATAGAACTCTGCAAAATATCTTCACAAAAAATAAATTATTTTAGAAGTTTTGCACATTTAAAAAACTTGTGATAAAGAATGGCATGTGTGCAATGGTGCAAAGTTGCAAGTTTGAAGTTCTGTATCTTGAAAACTATTTAACAGAAATGACTTTTTTAATAATATTCTAACCTCTGAAAAATTATCTTCCTATTTATTGAGTAATAATAATCTGGTAACACCATGGTTATTCTTTAATTGGTTATAAAAATTGAAAATTTGAGGGTTTTGAGAAAATTAGAAACGTTATAAAAATCAAAGGAATTCAAAAACATCTGTGAAATTGATGCCTGATGTAGTATTACATATGAAGATCAAATTCCCCAAGCTTGAAGGTTGCCATTTATTTACTTCACTTTTAAAAAAACTTAGAAACTTAAAAAAAATTACAAAATCACAATTTTTCCTCTTATGTATGAGCAAAAATATAAATAAAGGAAAGGTCCGAAATTAACAATTTTGCACAGGCATAAAGATCAATAAGTCCGTGATATACTAAAAAAAAATCAAGATTGCCTTTTAATTCCTAACATAGCAAAATTGGGTTCAAAAAGGTAATATCTGTTACATTTCATGAGCAATTCCTCTTTGAATTCGAGTTCGTTTCTTAAAATATTGCATGATTTCAAGGTGAAAAAAATGAGTGCTGCCATCTATTTTTTGTATCTGGATTTAGGATTAATATGTAATTTTTTGTTCCACTGTTTCATTTTTTTTACTTTAATTAAAAATATTCTTGAGGCAAAAATAAACTGAAAGCAATAAAAAGTTTCTATATTTAAAATATACACTTATTTATAATATCAAATAATTCAAAAGTTTTAAAAAGCTTTCCTTCACTTAAAAAGAAGTGATAGAAATATTGCATTTTACCCTCAACATTTTTTTACTATTTATTTTCTTTCTCATTAAGGAATAAAAAGGCAAGAATGAAACTTTCGATATTTAAAATATATACTTTTAGCTGTAAGGTCAAGCAATTTTAAACGTGTCAGAGCCGTCCTTCATGTGTAAACAAGCAATAGAAATATTGCATTTTTCCCTCAAAAATTTTTAGAAATAGTTTTTTTCTCACTACGGAATAAAAATACAATTACTAAATTACTCCAATCTGTTAATTATTATTCATTCCTAATTATAAATAATTTTTAATATATTCTTTCCATTCCTAAGGCTAATAATCAAAATTAAAATTTTACGCATGTAGACAAAACCTCGATATTGCATTCACTTTTAATGTAAATTTTAATACTTAAACAAACAATCGGGAGATTCTCAAAAGGTGGGATGATTAAACGTTAACTATATGTAATTTTTAAAACTTTCAAATTTAAGGCCAATTTCTTTTAAATTTTGTCTATAAATATAATATATAAACATTTTTAATAGTATGTCTACAAAATTATACACAAACATTAAAAGACAGCAACTATTCTGGAAAATTAATTATTAAAGCATGTAATTAGCAGTTGTGTACGTTACAAATTTTGGACATTTTTTCGCACGTACGTTACAGATTTTGGGCGTTGATCTTAGTATTTAAAAATTTCTTAAGACTAAGAATGTAGTAAATGTGTCTGTATACATATATATATGCATAATTAACTTTTTGTTATCCAGTAATAATAATAATAAAATCAAATACTTTGTTACGTACGTTACTTTCGGACATAACAAAATACAGAAAAATTCTGTATAGAAAAGTCCTTCTATCTTCAAAAAAGCAATAAATCAGCCTGCCATCTCGTAACAAAATTATCAAAAAATCAAGCCGTTTCCTTTATGAATTCGTTGTTTACCATTAGAACCACCTGAAAAAAAGTTAAAACTCTTTTTCTTGGTGGTACATTGGAACAGTTAACGTTATGAATGTCCGAAATTGGCCTCTTTAGCATAAAATAATAAAATTTTAAGATATTTATACAAAGCTTTTACAATAAATTATGTCATTTTCTGTCTCTGAATAGAATTAAAAACTCAATGTAAAAAAAAAAAATAAAAAATAAAATAAAGTCAATGATAATTAAAGTTATATTTAAAATGCTTAAAGTTATGACTTGTGTCCAGTGCCCACCTTTTGAGAATCGCCCAATCCTGAAATCTATTATTTTACATTTACTCATAAATAGACATGATCTACTTATAGACTGATTTTTATTAAAATCTGTGACATGTCTGTTACAGCTGATTTGCTCATTTTGTATGGAATGACCCTATACATAATTATTAATTAATTATACGTGTTTATTAAATAAATTCAAAACACTACAATAAAACAGTGCTGTCAAGGAACTTTTACTTTTACTGATATAAAAGTTAAAAACATATATTTATTTACTTAAAAATGATAAAATATTTAAAACACGTGTAAAGATGTTATGCTTACATAATGTAAATACATGTAATACATGTAAATTTGCACGAGATTTTAATATTTTATGATCTTTTAAGAAAATAAATATACGTTTTTACTTTCGTATGTTTATTAAACATATAGTAAAGCGAGGAGAGTTCGTGCGGTAGGAGAGATTGCGCACAAAGAGATTCGACGGGAAGGAGTAGAGTGCGCGCCCAGCGACTCCAGGTAGTTGTACGGCAGCATTAGTGCAGTGTCTGCATGAATGTGCATATTTATTGTTCCAAGCGTCTTCGATAAAGCAGTGCTATTTTGGTATTTTTCCAAAGTAAGTGCTTGAATTTTCATAACTGTTCGTCAGAATTTTTATAGAGCGTCAATAATACAAAATATTTTGAACTTAAACAATTTCTCATAAACTACTAACCTGGACTAAGTATGCGAACACCAGAAATTCATTTTAGAAGTGGCCGTATTTAAATAAAAGACCGCGCAATCTCTCCTACCAAAATAGGAGAGTTTGCGCATCTGCTACTTAGGAGAGATGGCGCATTTCCCCATAAGTTTAAGTGCTAGGAGAGATAACACAGCTTATTGATAAATTTGTATGAATTGCAAATTACGCGTAAAACATACGAATGAATCAATTTTGAAATAATTTCGGAAAAACACATAATTATCAAAACTAAATTTGGCAATAAATTAATTTGCAAAAAAAAAAAAAAAAAAAAAAAAAAAAATACTTTTGCAGATAAAAATTTTATTAATAAATTAATAATACAGTTGTTATTAAATAAATTTTATGGAATTATTTTTGTTAATAAATTTATTATATATTTGTTAATAATGTAATTAAATATAGATATATATATATATATATTTAATTTATGAGCAATTAATTTGCTAATAAATTAATTTTGTTAACTAAAATAAATTTTCTAATACAATGTTATAGAAAAGCTTTCACCCATTCCAAGTAGTGTAATGCCATTGAAATCAAAAGGAAACAGAGTGCAACTAATGTTACTGATCCACAAAATATATATGAAAAAAGATTTAAGAAGGATGCCGCTACAAAAAAAAAAAAAAAAAAAAAAAAAAGGATGAGTGCACTGAGTATCAGGAAGTGTACCAGGAGACAATTTCGACAACTGACTGGATTCAATGTATAGCTTGTTGCAGGTGATTGCACGAAAGATGCATGTTTTACAATAATAAGCGCATCGATTGTGGACGACGACAACTTCGGTTAGCAAACAAAATACAATGAAACTGTGGAAATCGAAATGAAGTAATTTTCAAGTTAAACATGTTATCTACTAGGTGAATGTTTTTTTTGTAATCTTAGTAAGGCTTGCTTTTTCTGATATTTTAATCTGTTTAAATTAAAAATTTTAACTGTTGTTAAAATTATTTCTTTTATTTATTATTTAAACATTTGGTTGAAATATTCACTCCTAATACAAAAATATTTACTCACAAAATGTCAATTAAGTATAATTATTATTGTTAACAATTTAATTGTAGTTATTATTAATAACAATCTCTTCTACCTAAGTGCGCAATCTCTCCTACCCATGTGCGCGTTCTCTCCTACCCTGTAAGGAGAGATTGCGCAAAATAGTTTTCTTGGTTTTATTACTGCTGTTCTATTAATTTACAGTATAACAACAAAATAACAATGGAAATGCATAGAAAACAAATGAAGTCAAAATTATTCATGCATAGTTTAGCAAAATATTAATATTTAGATTTTTTATTATTATTCTTTTGAAAGGTGCGCAGACTCTCCTCGCTTTACTATACATAATTATTAATTAATTGTAAGTATGTCCCAAGTTGGCTCTCTGTGCCGCTGACGAAAACTTTTTATTTTCATATAAAATAAAATGTAATTAATTCATCCACGACACAGAATGATTTTCAAATTATACGAATTTCATCTATTTAAAAAATGTTTTAGTTATTCAAACCTCGATTTATCTTCTACAATTATTCTTGTAAACGATCATCTGTTATACTAGAACTTTCTTAAGGAGTATTCGAAACACTTCTGCTTTTTTAAACAAAAACTTTCCTATCATTGTTAAATCTGCAGCTTTTGATAAACATGTGAAAAGCGCATTCAAAGTTTACTCATATACGCATTGCTTGCTTTATAATTTGCACTCCCATCATGAGTCAGGCATTATTGATAATTATAAACAGCGAAGTTCACAGTAATAAATACTATTTTATATAACTAATAAATTTCATTATAATTAATAATATTTTTTGTGCTATGTCTTTGTTTATAAAAATAATTTGACATGATAGCTATAGATTTTTAAAAATATGGTAGGGCTCATGAAAATGATTATCCTAACCTTAAAATTGTAGCATGCTTTGTAATTTGTACTAACATGGGGTTCTACCTCTAACCATGATCAGTTTTGTTGTTCTTTTGACCAGTTCAAAGGTACAACACTCTTAAAAGATTTTCTAAACATTTCAACTTTTATGACTTATTTACTACAACTGTCTTGAAATTAGTTAAAGATATTGTTTTACTTCAGTTGTTCATAAATAATAAAAAAAATATGTACAGTAGGCTTCCTCAAATCCACACAGCTTGGTACCAGAAGTTGTGTGGATTTCTGGTCATTACTTGTTTACATTTTTCAGGAGAAAGTGATTTTGATCTGTCAGATGAATGTCGTGAGTTAGCTGACCAGAAACATTTCGAGAAGAATGAATTGGATAAAGGAAATTCTACTATTGTTAAAATTGCAAGTAAAAAAAAAAACTATTGCATTTCTTGTCGCAGAGATATGTGATATTAAATATCCAGTGTTTCAGGTCCAATATTTGAAAAAAAAAAAACAAAAAAAAAAAACAACAAAAAAAAAAAACAAACTTCAAATAGGAAGTTTATACGAGAAGATGAAAAACTGTATGATACTGATATAGAAGACAGTGCGACAAAACTTCTGCTAGTGGATCTGTTGTACAATTAGTATGTTTATCATTTGGAGTAGACTTTCATCATTTAAAGTTGAATAAACAAACGTGAAATGCAAAACTCTTAAAATAGTATCATTAACATAATTCTTAATAAGCTTACATTGTTCTGTACCCATTTAACTTAAAATTATTTACAATGATACTGAATAAAATGATTTTTCTGCATTGCTGTGTTGTCTAATTGCCTGGTCAGAGGTACAACAACACATGGTCAAAGGTACAACTATGTGTTGTACCTTTGATCACAATGTTATTATTTTTTAAAAACGAAATGAAACATAATAAAAGTAAAACTACAACCTTGAAAAAATTACGATTGATAAACCATATGATACTGATTATAATAAAACAGAGAAATTGAATTTAGCCTTAATTGTTAAGCTAAGAAAATTAAAATGTTGCAAAGTGGTCAAAGGTACAACACCTTCCCCTATTGATTTGAATACTTGACATAACATTTGACAGCGCCGATTTCTCTTTCTAAATATTTCGCTTTGGCAATTAATATTTACACAGGACAATGAAACGCAATATTTCTTTTTAATTGGTGGCTTTAGGGCAAAAGAATATAGGTTTACAGATTAGCAGCAGAAATGTGACTTTATTGCTAATAAGTACAACAAGGGATCCGATAGCGGGAGAAAAGACCTCGGTATTTAATGTTTGTTTCTTTAAATATCTTAAAATTTTAATTTAGTCTCTCGTAGTTAACCGTCGGGTGTAGTCATTCTTAAAATAAAAATATAAACCTTTCACTTTGAATTTTGTTTTTTGTTGAATTCTTTTTTGGCAAAAAGTAAGTCCTTTTTGAAGTATTGATTTCTAGACTTGACATATCTGACAACATGGATTTCGTTTCCTAAATTTTTCGGTTTCAAGAAAAACATTTACCCTAAACAATAAAACACCGTTTATAGCCTGAGGACAAAGGCAGCGTTTATAGATTAAAAGAAGAAATGTAACTGTGTTCCAGTAAGTCAAATATGCTGCCTGCAAGATAACAAGAGAAAAGACTTCACTATTAATTGTTTGTTACTTTGAATGCTATAAACATTTTAACTCTTTATGTACTGAATTATGAATTCATGAAAATTTTATCTTCTAAAGCATTTTTCATGAATTGTTTAAACTATATTAGGAGATTTACATAATCATTTCATAAATTTTAGAAGGATTTTAGAAGGATTGAAGGAGAAAATACTTCAATATTAATTGTTTGTTACTTTGAATGCTATAAACATTTTAACTCTTTATGTACTGAATTATGAATTCATGAAAATTTTATCTTCTAAAGCATTTTTCCAGAATTGTTTAAACTATATTAGGAGATTTACATAATCATTTCATAAATTTTAGAAGGATTTTAGAAGGATTGAAGGATTTAGAAGGATTTTAGGAGGATTAATTAAATTTGAATTTATAGGGATTTTGCGCAATATCTATAACTCCACTCAAATCTTTTATTTTAAATAATTTCTCTTAATATTTTGTAGATTTAGGGAATGTACAAATATAATGTTCTTATAATAGAACTATAGAAATATTTCGTTAGATTATATATTCGTTATTATAGACCCCCCCCCCCCCACCCAACGCCATGAAAGCTGAAAGAGTGCAAAGGCAAAAGAAATCATAATTTAAAAAATATTTTTGTTTTGTGTAATTCATAATGTTTTTGGAACAAGATAAAGTAACGCATCTATAATTCAGTCTAAACTGTGTTACAACTAATCAATGTATTAAATGAATTGTGTAACGAGATATTTTAATGGTACTTATAATTACCGTCAGTAGATAAAGGGTTAATTGCTGTCTCTTGTCATAGCTACTGAATATGAGCATTGTTTGGTGAATAATCGTGGAAATACATTCTATTGACGTGAATATGTAAAAAAAAAAAAAAAAATCCGCACGTAAAAATGTGAATTTATGTTAAATTATAGTCTTTTAATGGAAAATTTCTATTTTGAATGGAAACGGTAAAATTTTCCGGAGAAAACTGAAAATTTCTTTTTTATTCTAAAATTTCTTTTTTAATTATTCTTTTATTTCTTTTTTAATTATTCTTTTATTTCTTTTTTAATTATTCTTTTATTTCTTTTTTATATTAAAAACGGAAATATTCTTTCTGAGGTAGACAAACCGAAATGTTCCTTTACAATAGACAGAAAACAGAAAAATTCCAGTTTCCCTATAATTGATGTTTTAATATATAAGTAAGTTGTTAGATGTGGCCAGTTGATGTAGGGGACAGAGAATTCATCCTTTAATCCCTTGGGGACGAGTGACCGGTATACGTGCCGCGTAAGGCGCCCAGGTTCCGTGATTATTCTCACATGTAAATTTTTATTGTAAATTTTGCCGAGCCTTTACCCAATTCAATTAAGCAAAAATTTCTGTTTTGAAAAACCGGTGATAAAAGATTAAAAATTCTGTAAAAGATGCTCGTCCCGAAGGGGTTAATGACAGTCATTGAGGTTCGAATCTGGATGACAGCAAGGTGATAAAAACAGGTGTGATAATATGCAGTACAAATACCTGGTTCGTGTACATACATCAATATATATAGTTATTATTTAGATTTTTTAAACATTAAAGTAATGCTCACATTAATTTCCAAAAGTAAAAATTTTTCTCTTTGAGTGGTGGAAAATCCCCATCTTCAAAACGGGGGAATACCAAAACGGAAGTCTTCTGAAAAAAGGAAGACTAGACAGCAATTTTACTACCAGTTCATTTTCAGTTTTTTTCACAGATTTTTTTTTTTTTTTTTTTATCCCCTGATATGCTATTTCTTTCAGGCAGCAATTAAAGTGTTGTCCCTAAAAAATAACGTTAGGTTACATAAACCAGCCGTAAAACAAAGCGGATGTATCATTGTACGATTAAATACTGATAAACTCTACTGCAATTTTTTAAACTTCTAAGCATCGCTCATTTTAAATTTTTACAACTTCCTATTAGGAAAAAAGTACTTTTAGCTGCAATTTGTTTGGATACTGTACCTCAATTTATTTTTGAGAATTATTTTGTAGTTTTTAGTGCCCTTTCTGTAATAGGGGCAATTGAAGTACTTCATTTCTGTAGAAACTAAAGGGAAGATAATTGGAAAGTAGTATATTAGTATAACTTTTTGTTGCTATTTTCTCATAACAACTGAAAAAAAAATTGTAATTAAAGTACGTGCTATTTTGAAAAAATATAAATGAATGTTTATAAAACATGGAACTTTGGAACATATTATAAACTGGAACATATGCAAACATATTATAAATTATATTTAATTTTAAGCATTCATATTAATGCTACAAACAAATGAACGCATATGAATCATTAGACATCCGATTTTTTTGGTCGAGTTTACGACATCGCTTTTTGCTGGGTTTGTGTATTAATCCGCGATAGTGACGACATATGCATACTTTTCTATAGATGTTTGAGACTGGATCGAAAATGTGGAATGCTTCAGCAAATGTAAATGACGTCATTTTATATAAAATAAAAGCGTGTGTTTTAAGTCGTAAAACTGAAACATGTTTTGTAGAAATGCATCATTTTCACTCCAGCGGCTTTGAAATTCTACGCAGGTGGAAATGCTTCACTTTTGAGAATATCGCAATTGAAATCACAAACTGATAAAACGCAAAGTTTCACCAAAATTTAGACTGTTTTTATAGAAAAGGAGTGGCCTTTAGGTTAAATGTTGTTTGCAGGTTTATTATAAATTAAAGAAACAGTTCCTTCTTAAAATGTTTCTTTTAGTCGAAATTCGACAGTTTTCACCTCGTATTAATAATAATATATTTTTTTCTTATCGGTGGGACACTAAATTCTAAAAAAGCAGAACTCCTGCTTCCTGATTGTTTTTACACTGAGTAAAAGTATGAGTAAAAGTCATATTTCATGTGTTATTTTGTATCTTGCCAGAATGTTATCTTAATTGTCAGAAAGATGAGCAGATTAACTGAAGGTAGTTAAAATGCATTACCACTATTACTTCTTATAAAATGTTCTTGTTTTTTTCTACTTGAGTTCTTGTGCTAATGTAAATATTCGTAATATTGTGGAAATTACATTTTCCTCTTTCTAATAAATCTTGATTGCCAGTATTATGTCGATATTTTATTTTTTGATCAGTTTTACGACCTAAACATTATAATTAGCCACAATGTCAAAATAACCCCGTCTTAAGAAATATTTTGATCTTAGTACTGCGAAAGTTAAGTATGAAACGTCCGATTTGAAATGCTACATCTGGTGGTTTCATTATTCAGAAAATCCAATTCTCTTCAGAAAATTTTAGTTGTTATTTTTAATTATTAATCTATAGATATTGCGTGAATAAAATAAAATAAGTATTAATAAATTTCTGGTGTGAACTCTAAATCTCTCAATAAAAAACACACCTGAATTGGCATTTCAAATTGGAAGTTTCATACTTAAGAGGTCTCAGGGCTCTTAAAATTGGGAAGAAAAAATGGACAATTTTCAACATTTAATATCTTAAAATGTATTTGATTTTAAAACACAATTTTAATTGGGATGAAAGATATAATAGTCTAGGGGAAATGTACCAATAGAAGGGGGTTACCTTGCAAAAGGTCGGGTAGAAGATTTTATTTTTCTGAATTGTTTATAATGATGCCAACAAGGAAAAACCAAGTTTTCTAACAAAATTTCTCAAGGCTAAATTTTCTGTGGCCAAAAAACAACAAAATTTTGGGACCTTTTTTGGTTTTTTTTGAGATATCTCGAGACCCGTTGCCGTAGCATATTATTTGTCAATTACAATATTAAAAAAGATAAAATTCCCTACAAATTTCATATTTACAACATTTTTATACACTCAATAGCAAGCGCAGGACGCCATTTCAAAAATAGGACAATTTTTTCAATTTTCTTCAAAACTGTGAAAAACGCAGTTCTGCCCCGATTATTCAAATGTTTCCCACGGATTTAATCTTAATCGTGTATGTCAACTTCTATATATTAGTAGCAGTAAATTATGTGTTTCAGGGCTAAAATTAAACTTTTTTGCACCCGTGGCAAACATGGATTTTGGACCCCCCCCCCCCCCCCCATCTTTTACAAAGAAAATTTACCAGGGGAATTTTAATAAATCTCTAATAGTTGGATTTTGAAAATTTTAAGTGTGTAAGCATTAAATACGTAATGCTAAACTACGTAATCAGCTTTGCCAAATATTGCTTAATTAAAACCTTGAAAACCGTACCGAAAGGAATCGAAATATATTCCGCTTTAAACAGGTTTCCATCTTAGCAGGTATAATTGTTCATATTCTTTCTCTTAAAAATATATACTCTTTCTTTAAAGACCGAATTCCGTAAAAGATTTTACAGTAGTTGTCGTATTGAGGCGTTTAAAGTCACAGTTATATGAATTATGGGACTAAATTAGTCACACGAAGACATTCGCAAGGTAATATTAAACCTATGGGAGCGCTCTTGACAAATATCTCGCTCGCATTTTGTTACTTAAATTTTTTTTTTTCATGTGGTACCTGAGATGTACTTCTAATGTTGATAGATACCTCTATTGTTGTGCTTTTGTACTTTTTCGGGTTTGGTTGCTTTTTTTTTAATATATTCGGACACTTTCATTTTTGGAAAACTGTTTGGAACCCGTTCTTAAATTTAAAGTATCCTGTTTGAGCTTTAAAGATAATCTTAAAGTTTTATATATTTTTGCATGCTAAAATGATATAATCTCTTGTTTTATTTATTGATATAAGTGGGGAAAAATTGACAATATGGTTTAAAACTAATCTTTTAAATATTTTTTACAAAACTAGAGATCTCAAATAATTTATTAACAGAATTTATAAATTTTACAAGATATAAATGCATAACATTAGTTAGTGAAATAATCTGGTGTCATTTTTATTGTAGCTATTTTATAAGGTAAAAGTATTTCTTACATAAAAGATATTTATCTTTTGAGTCCCTCCTTTTATATGGAACTACAATTCAGTGTTTGCTATCTTTAAAACAGTAAAACATTAAAACATATGTTATCAATAATTGGTAAATAAAATATACCATTGTAGTGGGGAATAAAATATGTTTTTCGCAAATTTTCATACCTGGGTGATTTTCAAAAAAAAGTGTCATGTTTTACTGTCCTTTCACATTTGCACAGAAAAATAGCTAAATATCATAATTTTAATTATTGCATTTTAACTATCACGTTTTTAAATGATAATTTACAGATATATTATTATTTATAAAAAATTAAAAAATAAGAAATATTTCTTTTGTAGTCAAAATATCACTACCGTAGGTTGTCCCAACAAGCAATTTATTAGGTAAAGATTTGACAAAGTTCTGTTTAAAACAGATTGTTATAATTTTTTATACATTTTTATTTATTAAGATGATACTAATTATAAAAAATATTTATTTTCATTAATTGAACTTATCTATAATTCTTAATAATTTTTTTTTAATCCGTGTCCCGAGAAAGAGTGTCATTGCCATGCTTCTGACAAAAAGTTCCTCTGGATTTTTTTAGAGGACAGCACATGCCTTTTTACCCAAGGCAAAAGTACTCCTTAAAACTCAACTTGTTATCAGGTTTAGGTGAATAGAGTAAATAGTTTTATAGATTTGTGAGTATTCTTTAGTTAGTCATTACCGTACCCAATTCTAATTGATAATTAAATGAACTTTTATTTCTTAATCTGCTTTTATTATATGAGAAATAGAAAATTATTATATGGGCCAGAAGACATAATGGCTGCCATTTTTGCCTGGGGAGAAATAAAAATATTTTGCTTAATTTGTCATTACCGTGCTCACTTATGTCATTATACCGAGTGCATTAAAATTTAAAAATTAATTTTAAAATGTTAAATTAATATTTCAAATGAAAATAAAATTTCAAATTTCAAAGTAATTGCTTAAAAGGCGCAAAGGCCAACATAGTGAAAAAGATTCCAAGCCGGGACTCGAACCCGGGCCATCAGTATAGCGCACTGACGTTCTACCGACTAAACCACTTGGAACGATACCTAGCTCGGAAAATTTCTCACTATTATATGTTGGCAAGGCTACAAACGCAGCACAAGATGGAATATTTATCGTCAGTCACCGACCTGGGACAAACACGAAACATAATTAAATCCAGCATCGATAGAAATTATATTAATACATGGAAATTATTCCATGTATTCCATGGCCAAATATTATTCCATGGCCAAATGTTGGCCTTTGCGCCTTTTAAGCAATTACTTTGAAATTTGAAATTTGATTTTCATTTGAAATATTGTATGCAAGGCGAATGTTTCTCTCTGGAATAATTTCCATGTATTAATATAATTTCTATCGATGCTGGATTTAATTATGTTTCGTGTTTGTCCCAGGTCGGTGACTCACGATAAATATTCCATCTTGTGCTGCGTTTGTAGCCTTGCCAACATATAATAGTGAGAAATTTTCCGAGCTAGGTATCGTTCCAAGTGGTTTAGTCGGTAGAACGTCAGTGCGCTATACTGATGGCCCGGGTTCGAGTCCCGGCTTAGAATCTTTTTCACTATGTTGGCCTTTGCGCCTTTTAAGCAATTACTTTGAAATTTGAAATTTGATTTTCATTTGGAATATTGTATGCAAGGCGAATGTTTCTCTCTGGAATAATTTCCATGTATTAATATAATTTCTATCGATGCTGGATTTAATTATGTTTCGTGTTTGTCCCAGGTCGGTGACTCACGATAAATATTCCATCTTGTGCTGCGTTTGTAGCCTTGCCAACATATAATAGTGAGAAATTTTCCGAGCTAGGTATCGTTCCAAGTGGTTTAGTCGGTAGAACGTCAGTGCGCTATACTGATGGCCCGGGTTCGAGTCCCGGCTTGGAATCTTTTTCACTATGTTGGCCTTTGCGCCTTTTAAGCAATTACTTTGAAATTTGAAATTTGATTTTCATTTGAAATATTGTATGCAAGGCGAATGTTTCTCTCTGGAATAATTTCCATGTATTAGTTAAATTAGTAATTTGGTCTCTGCTGATGCTTGTATATTAATGTTTATGAGGCAAGGTTACTACAAACAATTAAAACTTTCTGATTATTTCTAAAAATTTGATTTTGTTATTCCAAAACAAGGACAGATTTTGAAAATGACCCACCTATTCCATTGATACCTGGAAAAATAGGTATACATTATAAAATTAATAAAATTATAAAATTTATTAAAATTAAGCAAGAAACTATCATGCCAATAAGTTACTGTATATTGGAAAATACTTTTAAATAATGCTTTGAAGTTAACATTGTATACACTTAAAGTTACTGTCTAAATATGAAAATTACCTCATTCATCTACACTCTGGCCTACTTTTAAAATTATATAAATTTATTGAATATAAAATGTCTGTTGAGATGAAAATAAAGACGTGAGTGTGAAAATAATAGATAATTTACTGCTACCAATTTTTAGAAGTCGACATACACAATTAAATCCGCGGAGAACATTTGAATAATCGAGGCAAAACTACGATTTTCACGGTTTTTAAGCAAATTGAAAAAATTGTCCCATTTTTGAAACAGCGTACTGCGCTTGCTATTGAGTTATAAAAAAGTTGTAAATATGAAAGTTGTAGAGAATTTTAACTTCTTTAATATTGTAATTGACAAATAATATGCTACGGCAACGAGTCTCGAGATATTTTCAAAAAATAAAAAAATGTCCCAAAATTTTGTTGTTTTTCGGCCACAGAAAATTTAGCCTTAAGAACTTTTGTTAGAAAACTTGGTTTTTCCATGTTGGCATCATTATAAACAATTTAGAAAAAAAATCTTCTACCCGACCTTTTGCAAGGTAAAATGTACATTTCCACTGGACTATAAGTATGTTCTTTCATTTCATGTATTTAAAAAATTGCAAGATACAGAATTAGCATTTACAGGGGGATCCAAACTATCAGCAATTTGACGAACTGAAAATCGGCATAACAGATTACGTGCGGGGATACAAAATAAATTTTACAACTAGAAAATAAATTTCGATGCCTACTTATAATCCAGGTTATAATAATTACCCTGAACCTAAAGAAATTTGTATTTAAAGCTTTTTTATATTTTTAATACAAAATTGTATTTAGTAAATGCAAAATTCAGAAAAGTTCAACACTATAATCACCTAAAAAAATATTTTTTTGAACAATAAAAGGAAATTTTAGGTTCAGTGTATACAGTCTAACATGAAACATGTGTTTTGAAAATTTCATGAAAAAATATGCAGAAGTTATTGAGATATCGTACGCGTTATGCCCAAAAATGTCATCCGGAGAAAAATGACTTTTAAGTTTCGCAAACGCCGATCAGCTATTGAGCGGATACATTTTTAAAAGCCATAACATCTGTTCTAATGAGAATTTCAAGGAAACAATTGTATCAAAATGTTCAGAAAAGATAGGAGTTTGAAATCTAAAAAAATTAAAATTTCGAAAATTTTAAAGCTTTAAGAGTCCCGAGACCCCCTAATGCTCCGCTATTTAACTCCGCTATTAAATATTTGTTTCATTGAAAACTCTTGAGATTTTGTTTCTTATTAATAATAGCCATGGTAACGAGAATAAAAGATTTTGAAATTAATTCATTGATGTGAATATTATTATTATTATTTTAAATATCTGCAACAATTTTGCGATTTATTATACTTGAGATGTTTATTAAACATTTGCGAAAGTTGCAAGGTATTTAAGTATTTGATTTATTATCTTTATAATGCCAAGACTTATCACTCAAACTATTTTGCTGAAGTAAAAAGAAACATTCTTTGAGGCAATTCACATGAAGTACTGATTTTGATACTTGACACAAAATCTGACAGTATCGATTTCATTTCCTAAATATTTATTTCGTCTTGAAGAACAACAATTGCACGAAACAATGAAACAATACTTTTTCTTTCAATTGATAGCCTAAGGGCAAGAGAATATGACGTTTATAGATTAGAAGGAGAAATGTGACATTATTGCAACAAGTCAAACATACGGCATGACAACAAGAGAACAGACTCCGCTATTAAATATTTGTTTCTTTGAAAACTCTTGAGATTTTGTTTCTCATTAATAATAGCCATGGTAAAGAGAATAATAGATTTTGAAATAAATTCATTGATGTGAATATTATTATTATTATTTTAAATGTATGCAACAATTTTGCTATTCATTATACTTGAGATGTTTATTAAACATTTGCGAAAGTTGCAAGGTATTTAAGTATTTGATTTATTATCTTTATAATGCCAAGACTTATCACTCAAACTATTTTGTTGAAGTAAAAAGAAACATTCTTTGAGGCAATTCACATGAAGTACTGATTTTGATACTTGACACAAAATCTGACAGTATCGATTTCATTTCCTAAATATTTATTTCGTCTTGAAGAACAACAATTGCACGAAACAACGAAACAATACTTTTTCTTTCAATTGATAGCCTAAGGGCAAGAGAATATGACGTTTATAGATTAGAAGGAGAAATGTGACATTATTGCAACAAGTCAAACATACGGTATGACAACAAGAGAACAGACTCCGCTATTAAATATTTGTTTCTTTGAAAACTCTTGAGATTTTGTTTCTTGTTAATAATAGCCATGGCAAAGAGAATAATAGATTTTGAAATTAATTCATTGATGTGAATACTATTATTATTATTTTAAATGTATGCAACAATTTTGCTATTTATTATATTTGAGATGTTTATTAAACATTTGCGAAAGTTGCAAGGTATTTAAGTATTTGAGTTATTATCTTTATAATGCCAAGACTTTATAATGCCAAGGGCAAGAGAATATGACGTTTATAGATTAGAAGGAGAAATGTGACATTATTGCAACAAGTGAAACATACGGCATGGTAACGAGAGAAAGGATTTCGCTATTAAATATTTGTATTCTTTGAACATTCTTAAGATTTTAATTTGTTTCTTATTGTTAAAAATTGAATATGGATATTTTATCGAGAATCTTGGATTTTAAATATATTTCATTGACACGAATATTCTTCAGTATTTCGAAACCTATGCAGAAATTTTGTTATTTATTATGTTTAAAATGTTTATTAAAAATTTGGGAAAGTTTTAAGGTATTCGAGTTTAGGTATGTGAGTTAGTATTATTTTTGGAATACCGAGGCTTGTCATTCAAACTATTTTACTGTAGTAAAGGAAACATTCTTTGGGAAAATCACTTGAAGTATTCATTTCGATACTTGACATAATATCTGACAACATGAGTTCCTTTTCCTAAATAGTATTTCGTCTTGAAGAACAGAATTTGCACGAAGCAATAAAATAGGTCGGTGGCTCACGATAAATATTCCATTTTGTGCTGCGTTTGTAGCCTTGCCAACATATAATAGTGAGAAAATTTCCAGGCTGGATATCGTTCCATGTGGTTTAGTCGGTAGAACGTCAGTGCGCTATACTGATGGCCCGGGTTCGAGTCCCGGCATGAAATCTCTTTCAATATCTTGATCTTTGCGCCTTTTAAGAAATTACTTTGAAATTTGATTTTCATTTGGAGAAATGTGACTTTATTTCAATATGTCAAACATACAGCCTGCTAACGAGGGAAATGATTTAGATATTAAGTATTTGTTTCTTTGGACATTCTTAAACTTTTTATTTAAGTTCCTTATTGTTAACAATTAAATATGGCAATTCTGTCCAGAATAATAGATTTTGAATATAATTCATTCACGTGAATATTCTTTATCTTTAAAAAAAAAATATCTGCAAAAATGTTATTATTTATTATTCTTAAGATGCTTATTAAACATTTGGGAATGTTGCAAGGTATTTGAGTTTATGTTGTTATTATCTTTCTAGTACCAAGACTTATCACTCAAATTATTTTGTTGTCGTAAAAAGAAACTTTCTTTTTGGAAATTCACTTGAAGTATTGATTTCGATACTTGACATAATATTTGAAAACATCAATTCCGTTTCCTAAATATTTCATCTTGGAGAACAACATTTGCACGAAACAATGAAACAACTTTTCATCTCAATTGATAGCCTGAAGGTAAGAGAATCTGATGTTTACAGATTAGAAGGAGAATTGTGACTTAATTACAATAAGTCAAACATACGGCATGAAAACGAGGGAAATGATTTAGACATTAAATATTTGTTTCTTTGAACATTCTTAAGATTTTTATTTACGTTTCTTATTATTAGCAATTGAATTTGGAAATTTTATCGAGGATAATAGATTTTGAAAATATTTCATTGATATAAATATTATTTAGTTTTTTGAAACCTCTGAAATTTTTTTATTATTTATTATACTTGACACATTCACGACGGGAAACGAGAATTCTTGTTTTCGTTCAAAAAACATCATTCACTAAAAGCCTGGCATCTCCCTTACAGAAAATGCATTTATATCGTGTTGTCCATATATTTTTTAGATTGTAAGATATTTTATATTAAATTCGCACATTGAAAGATATTTACCGATGCATAAAATTGGAAAACCTATCAAGAACACCAATTTACAAAAGACTTTCAGAACAGGGAGGAGCTTCTACTGTTTTAAAATTCAGATTTGATAAAAATTGCCCGTAGGCTATGTGTTAAGAGGTTTATTAAACATTTGGGAAAGTTGCAAAGTTTTTGGGTTTAGGTATGAGAGTTATTATTTTTGTAATACCTAGGTTTTTCACTGAAACATTTTAAAAATTGAAACATTAATACATTAAAACGTTAAAAAAACGTCCTTTTTTGAAATTCACTTGAAGTATTGATTTCGATACTTGACATAATAACTAAAACGATCGATTTTCCATCCTAAATATTTCGCCTTGAAGAACAACATTTACAAGAAACAATGAAACAATACTTTTAATTTCAACTGATAGCCTGAAGGAATTTGATATTTATAGATTAGAAGGAGAAATGTGACTTTCTTGCAATAAATCAAAGATGACGATCACTGGAAAACGCGGTAAAGGACTTCGCTATTAAATATATATTTTTTAAACTCTTGAGATTTTAATTTATGTTTCTTATTAACAGTAGAATATGGCCATTGTATCCAGAGTTATAGATTTTGAAAACAACTCATTGAGGTGAACATTCTTTGTTTTTTTAAACATTTGCAAAAAATGTATTATTTATTATACTTAGCTCATTACCCGCTGGTGTTGTGTTCACGCAATGGTAAACATAAATGCACATATTTAAATTATTTACGTACCCACCACTATTTTTCAATAAAAATTGGCCTTACTTAAAGACGTAAAATTTTAAGATCATATAAATCTCATAGAAAGTTTGTGGTGGCAAATGATGTGCAGCTAAAAAGTTGAAAACCTCAGCCTTATACTTTTGACTATTAATGGGTTAAGATGTTTATTAAATATTTGGGAAAGTTGCAAGGTATTTCAGTTTAACCCTTTCCGGCGCGGAGTAATTCTGTTTATAAATCGATGAAATAATGGATTGACACCAGAATTTATAAACGAGTTTATTAGAAAATATGAACATGCTTATTTTCACGTACATTAAAAAAAGGGAAATTTTAATTAAATATTCTTGGTGTCGTTTGTCAGTTTTGGAATTAAAATTAGGTGTCCTTTTTTAACACTAGAACCGCGGGGCGGGTAAATTTGACCCGATCGATGTTTAATTTGTCACCGTGCCAAAAATAATAATTGGAATAACATTTTCTATTCTGACTTTTAATATTTTAAGGTAAGCAACAACTTATCAAATGTAAAAAACATGACTTAAATAACTTCCTAATTATAACCATTTATACCTAGAACCGCGAAGTGGGTCAATTTGACCCATTACATGTTTTTACGCATAAATGAGGAAAAGGATACGCATTTTTTCAGAAGTAACGATATATGAGGGACTCACAACCATAGTATACCAAGTCCATTTTGAAAAAAAAAATTAGATAGTCCATTGAGAAATTCCAAATCAGTTTTATCAATTCCCATAGTGAACCAAGTCTGTTTTAACATACTTTCTCATATATGTCATCTATTTATAGAATTGGTTTACTGTGGGAGTAGATAAAATAGATTTTATTCGCCTTCTAAATGGACTATCTTACTTTTTTGCAAAATGGGGACTTGGTCCATTATGGTTATGAGCCCCTCATATATCCTTAATGTAAAGGAGTATTCGAATGCAGTGGAAATTTACAACAAATATTTAGAAGAATTCTTGAAGTCGGTTTTATTCTTCATTTATTGTAAGTATAGATAAGATGTCACGATGTCGTAATCTTACAATACCAAAAGACAAATTTCGTGACATAATGGGAATCTTATAGTTCGATATAAAATCAAACCGATCAAGTCATCTAAAGACAGACAAATTTGACCTAATTTCTGATATCTGTAATCATTTCATTGAAAATTGAAAAACTAACTATACACCAGGGTTTATAAAGCTTGCAAAGGCATTGAAATCCAAAAAACAACAACTTTGTGTAGGAACTGTAAAACTCTCAAGAAAAGAAATACCAGTCTTTGTAAAAATGTCAAAATCAGAATAGAATGCGAAAACTGTAATAACCAATACTTTAGCGTAACTGTTTACCAGCAAAAAAATATATAAATATGTTTTGTTGCTGAGCAGTATACTGCATCCAAAGATTGGTTTTAGATAATTCTAAAAAAACTACCTGATACAGTTGTTTACTGCAATGCAACTATATTCGGTGTAGATATCATTGACCAGATTTACCATGATGCATACTGTCAAGTCTGTTTCACATAGGTGGCCAGTATTGCATGTATTTTATAATATTTTGAATCTTGCAGCTATACAAAGTTCTATACAAAGTCGTAACTAAAAATTCTATTAGTAGACGGCAATTTATTCAGCACTTAGTTGAAGAATTAGGAGAAATGTGTGTTCTTTGTAGATAAAAAAAAGGTGTCATTTGAGTGAGAAGCAATCACTGAAAACGACGAAAAACCACAAACTTAGCGTAAACGAATCGGGTGTTAGACTTCAAAATGTGAAAATAAAACTCAAGCTATTTGTGCATAATAGAATGCACCCATTTTTGGTAAACGTATAAAATTTATTGCTAAGTTTTGCATGCAATGCATACAATAAATTGGATTAAATAAATCTGTAAAACTAGTTATTAACTCGTATATATATTTTATATTTCTTTAAATTATTCTTAGAAATTGTGTCTAAATTTATTTGAATGAGATAATCTATTTTCTGCTAATGTTATGAAGTGTAGGTTTATTTTTTGGGTAAAATATATGTTATTATGCTTAAAAAAAGTACAATGCGGAATAAATCACTTTCTAAAAGGCTTGGTAATATCTGCTGGTTTTTATAACAAATGCAATTTAAATGTATTGAAAAATTGATTATTATATGAAAATATAATATTTTATTTAATTAAATTAAACATTTATGCATATTCATATATTTTTTCTATCTTGGGTCAAACTGACCCGCTCCGCGGTTCTAGGTCTACCGAAAGTACCGCGGTTCTAGTGTTAAGGACATCGCTCTCGAAAGGGTTAAGTATGAGAGTTAATATCTTTGTAATACCAAGACTTATCACTTAAACAATTTTGTCGAATTGTAGTATATAAAAACATTCTTTGAGTCAAATCACATGAAGTTTTGATTTTGATATTTACAGATTTGAAGGAAAAAGGCGAACTTTTTGCAATAAGTTAAACATACGGCATGATAACGAGGAAAAAGGACTTCGCTATTAAATATTTGTTTCTTTGAAAACTCTTGAGATTATAATTTATGTTTCTTATTGTTAAAAATTGAATATGGAAGTTTTATCGAGAATCTTAGCTTTTAAATATATTTCATTTGCATGAATAATGAATATCCTTCAATTTTTTGAAACCTATGCAGAAATTTTATCATTTATCATGCTTAATATCTTTATTAACAACTTTGAGAAAGTTGCAAGGTAAGTATGAGAGTTGTTATCTTTGTAATAACAAGACTTATCACTCAACCTATTTTGTTGAATTGTAGTATAAAGGAAACATTCTTTGGGTCAAATTACATGAAGTTTTGATTTTGATGCTTGACATAATATCAGACAATATCGAATTCATTTTCTAAATATTTTGTCTTGAAGAACAACATTTAGACAAAATAATGAAACAATACTTTTCATCTAAACTGATAGCCTTAGGGCAAGAAAATCTGTCGTTTACAGAATAGAAGGAGAAATGTGAATTTATTGAAATAAGTTAAACATACAGCATGATAACGAGGAAAGGGACTTCGCTTATGTTTCTTATTGTTGAAGATTGAATATGGAAGTTTTATCGAGAATATTAGCTTCAAAATATATTTCATTTACATGAATATCCATAAGTTTTTCGAAACCTATGCAGAAATTTTATTATTTATTATGCTTAATTGTCTGTCAAGAACAATGCCCAAATGTCTTTATTAAACATTTGGGAAAGTTGTAAGGTATTTGAGTTCAGGCATGTGAGTTCTTATTCTTTGTATAATACTTAAGGTTTCTCACTGAAACATTTTTATTGTACTAAAAAATAATCTTTTTAGCAATACACTTGAAATATTGATTTCGGTACTTGACATAATAACTGACACGATCCATTTTTCCTTCCTAAACAGTTCGCCTTGAAAAATAACATTTACACGAAACAATGAAACAATACTTTTAATTTCAACTGATAGCCTCAGGGCAAGAGAGTTTGATGTTCATAGATTAGAAGGGGAAATGTGACTTTATTGCAATATGTCAACCACGTTGATGACAGAATAACGAGAAAAAGGCCTTTGCTATTAAATATTTGTTTCTTTGAAAAGTTTTGAAGTTTTAATTGATGTTTCTTATTAACAGTTGTATACGGCCATTGTATTCAGAATAATAGATTTTTGAAAATCATTCATTAGCGTGAATATTCTTTGTTTTTTTAAAACATCTGCAAAACTTTTATTATTTATTAAACTTTAGATGTTATTAAACATTTGGGTAAGTTGCAAGGTGTTTGAGTTTAAGTATTGGAGTTGTTATATTTGTAATACCAAGACTTATCACTCAAACTACTTTGTTCTAGTAAAAAGAAACATTCTTTGGAGCAATTTACATGAATTATTGATTTTGTTACTTACATAAGTATAGATTTCCTTTCCTAAGTATTTTGTCTTGAAGAACAACATTTACACGAAACAATGAAACAACACTTTTCATCTCAACTGATCGCCTGATGGCAAGGGAATCTGACGTTTACGGATTAGAAGGAGAAATGTGACTTTATCGCAATATGTCAAACTTACGGCATGATAAAGAGATAAAGAACTTCGCTATTAAATATTTGTTTCTTTGAAACGCTTGAAATTTTAATTTCTGTTTCTTATTAACAATAGCCATTATATCGAAAGTAATAGATTTGTAAAATAATTCATTGACGTGAGTATTGTTTGTTTTTTTAAGACATATGCAACAATTTTATTATTTATTATGCTTAAGACGTTTATTAAAAATTTGGGAAAGCTGCAAGATCTTTGCAATACCAAGACTTATCACTCAAACAGTTTTATTGTAGTAAAAACAGACATTCTTTGGAGTAATTCACATGAAGTATTTACTTTGATACTTGACATAGTACCTGACAGTATCGATTACATTTCTTAAATATTTTGTCTTGAAGAACAACATTTGCACGAAACAATGGAACAATACTGTTCATCTCAACTGATAGCCTGAGGGCAAGGGAATCTGACGGTTATGGATTAGAAGGAGAAATATGACTTTATTGCAATATGTCAAACATACGGCATGATAAAGAGAGAATGAACTTCGCTATTAAGTATTTGGTTTTTTTTCAAACACTTGAGATTTTAATTTATGTTCCTTACTAACAATAGCCATTGTATCGAGAATAATAGATTTGTAAGATAATTCATTGATGCGAGTGTTATTTGTTTTTTTCTTTTTTAAACATATGCAGCAATTTTATCATTTATTATGCTTAAGACGTTTATTAAACATTTGGGAAAGTTGAAAGATCTTTGTAATACCAAGACTTATCACTCAAACTATTTTGTTGTAGTAAAAACACACATTCTTTGGAGTAATTCACATGAACTATTTATTTTGATACTTGACATAATACCTGACAGTACTGATTACATTTCCTAAATATTTCTTTTTGAAGAATAACATTTGCAGGAAAGAATGAAACAATACTTCTCATGTCAACTGATAGCCTGAGGGCAAGGGAATCTGACTTTTATAGATTAGAAGGAGAAATGTGACTTTATTGCAATGAATCAAACATACAACATGATAACGAGGGAAAGGACTTCGATTTTAAATATTTGTTTCTTTGAAAACGCTTGAGATTTTAATTTATGTTTCTTATTAAAAGTTAAATATGGCCATAGTATCCAGAATAATAGATTTTGAAAATCATTCATTGTTATTGTTATTATTGTTTTTAAACATATGAAACAATTTTATTATTTATTATGCTTAAGATGTTTATTAAATATTTGGGAAAGTTGCAAGATATTTGAGTTAAGTATGACAGCTGTTGTCTTTAGAGTGCCAAAACTTATCACTCAAACTATTTTGTTGTGGTAAAAAAGAAGCATTCTTTGGGGCAATTCACCTGAAGTATTAGTTTCGATACTTGATATAATATCTGACAACATCGATTCCGTTTCTTAATTATTTTATAAGGGGAATAATTAAATATTATTTTCCCTCACAACTGACGTCCTCAGAATAACAGAACTGCTATAGGTTCATTGGAGTCCCTCTGCTGCAATAAGTTCAAACATGCAGGTTAATTCTTAGGTTAAAATTCATAAATATTTTTAAATTATCTTAAAATACTATATATTTTGAAACTGACACATAAAATGAATTATAACCTATCAATTTTTGTAACGGAAACTTATTTCAAGAAAAATATTCGAATCTAAAATTACAGTTAATTCCTTCAAGCAGTTTTTTAATTATTCTTACAACCTCAAGTCATATTATGTTTTTTCGTTATGTCCTCAAAAAAATTGGATTAAAACAGAAGTGTAGAAACTAATAAACAAGGAGTTTTGGCGTGAGCAGATTTATTCAGTTGCTTTTAGAATTCCAGCGTTCAGAATTGCCCTTTTTCTAAGTACTAAACGGCTTTGCTTTTAACAGGTTCATAAATACATTATAGAATCAAGTTTAAATTTTTGACTTTTAATTTCACTTGTTTTGTTCTAAATGAATAGATGTTCATTAAAGCAATTTTATTGCAGCAAAGCTATCCTTTTTTGACAATTTACTCGAAGTATTGAATTCTATGTTTGACATAATATCGGACATTAATGATTTCATTACTAAAGTATTTTACCTTGAAGAATAACATTTGTACGAAAAAATTAAACAATACTTTTCCTTTCAACTGTTGCCCGAGAGCAAGAGAATCCGGTGTTTACAAATTAGAAGGGGAAATGTGACTTTATTGCAATAAGTCAAACATACCACATGATAACGAGCGAAAAGATTTTGCAATTAAATATTTGCTTTCTTTTTAGGTATTCTTAATTTGATTCTTTTTAAATCCTCGATTCTAATTTACTCTTTTATTATTTTTAAAGATTTTGGAGGGTCGTATTTTTATTATAAAATTTGAATTTTATTCTTACGATGTTCTTAACTTCGTATTAAGGGGACTCTTCACTCACTTGAAAACACCCGCTCTGTAATGTTAAACCTATGGGCAGCCTGTTTTCGAATTTCTTGTTTAAATTGAAATATTTTTAAGCGATTTTTTTGTATAATATAGCTGAACTCGATCTCTGATATGGAATTTTTTATTGTGATTTCGCTCTCAGATTTTTTAAATAAAGATACTTTCACTTTCAGAACCCGTTTCGAAATTAAAGTACCCTTATTAAAAAATCTGCAACTAAATTCAAAAAGTACAAAATGGCCATATTTTGTACTTGCATATTTTGGACACAGGTCGGCCTCAGCTATCCTATGCAAAAAAATCGTTTAAAGATATTCAAATCTAAACGAGAAATTCGAAAACTACCTGCCCGTAGTTTTAACATTACAGAGCGGTTCTTTTCAAGCCACTGAAGAGTTCCTTTAAATAGCTATATACTTGCCATTCAAACTGTTTTATTTCAGTAAAAAGCAGTATTTATTTCTGGCAGTTCACTTGGGATATTGATTTCTATACTTTACATAGTATCTGATAGCATCGATTTCGCTTCGCATATATTTCGGTTTCAAGAAAAAACATATACACGAACAATAAAGCAATACTTTTCTTTTCAACTGATAGCCAGAGAGCAAGAGAATCGAATGTTTATAGACGAGAAGGTAAAAGGTGACTTTATTGCAATAAGTCAAACATTCGGCATAATACTAAGGGAAACGGCTTCGCTGTTGAATACATTTTTCTTTAAATGCGCTTAAAAGTTTTTAATTTCTACTTTTGAATATAATCTCCTTATTTAAAAAATGACGATTGGGAGATAAAGGGCTGTCCATAAATTATGTCACTTTTTTTTCAATATTTTTGACCAGGCTCCACCCCTCTGTCACAAAGTGTCACACTTCACCATTCCCTCCCTCCCCCCCCCCCACACACACCTGTCACATGTCACCCTACATTACATAAATATATAATTGCAGTTCAGAAACAAAGCACTACGTTACAGGTCATATTTCAAATTTATTTTTAAACTTTAACTATGTGTTTTAATGACATTTGTGAGCATGATAATAAAAATGATTCATGCACTTACTTTGTATGAAATAAGTTTAAAGTTTACAACAAAAAACATAATTAATATACAATCGTAATAAAATATTAATATGAAAGAGCTATTGAAAACAGTAGTATTTTGGAATTTGAAATGAAATTTAATGTATTTGGCTTTAAATCTTATATTTACTTTATGAACACAAAATACTTTAAAGCAGACTGATTTTTAAAAAGAAACCTCAATATTAGTTTTATTTAAATGGAATTGCCATCATATTTAACTTCTCACAATAATAGGAACATTTATCAAATTATATACTAAATCGTAAACTAGAAATTATTCTGAATCATTTACTATTACGACTCTTCCTCCCATGGAGAAGATATATGCTCGTCCATCGAGTACACAATCATTATGACATCGTTCTCATCCTCGAGGATATTAAGCTCTCTAATGTCAATGTCGTCTTCCTCTACTCAATCTGCAAAATTCCCCATTTTCGATGAAAGCAATTACAGCCATGAGTTCTTGTTGTATGCGTGCAGCTATTCGAAGCTCTCTAACTCTGCCAGCATCTGGTTAACACTTTCCACTGATTTTATGCACACCAATTATGTGTTTCTTGAACATGACATGGGATGCAAAATACAAGCCTCAGTGCTTGCAAGTACGAGTAGGAAAGACACTTTGCACTGAAGGACAATAGAGGTCATATGGCAGCACTTTGTAACTACTCCCCACTGATCGGGGAAGTCGTTCATGTGCTTTCAAAATTTGTGCAGCAAAGAGTGATGGAAATTTATGATTTTCTGAATCAGCTCGATTAATTGTTGCTTTAAGACCTTCTACTGTCTGAAATGAACTCCATACGTTTTTGCAGCAATTCACATCAAAACATTTGACTATTTGGGTGAGATATTGGTTTGTACGTACATGTGTAGAAAACCATTTATCGTCCACTTCTACCAAACTCTCCTGGTTTAGCTCCGAGTTTTCAGCTGAAATATACTCGTCTATAGAAGGGTAATTGTCTACATGGCCCGATTAACCTCTGAAGTTATGGAAAGCACAGCGTCATTTCAGGACCCTCTTTTATTCAAGAAGAGTTTTCTAAATTTGACATATCCGGAAACTCAACAATGCTACAAATATTATTTCAAATAGTGGCTCAAACTCACATATATTCCATTAAACAACTGTTTTATGTTTCCCTATATGGGGCATTCTCACAATCTTTTGACTTTCATGTCCCCGAATAATAATTTTTTATTTAAGACACTTTTTGTGTTTTTTTTTATTTCATACTCTGGGGAACATCCCATTGCATGATTGCACATCAATTTTAACGAGAAAAATAATTTTTGGACGATGTTTGGGGTCCAAACACATGAAAAACGCCTATACCGTCCCGTGTCCCTGATGCTGATTTTTAAGTTTGGAGCTGTCTGTATAAAATTGTTTCAATAAAAGTAATTCGATGTAGTTTTTTCCGAAACTGGGACAATTGTTTTATATAAATATGTAGCAAAAAATTAACCTGTACACATTTTTACGGTTGATATTATTTTTTGAACTCTGTCCCTGGGGTTTTCATCCTTACCGTCCTTCTTGCTAAACTTATACAGAAAATCCCTTAAGATGCAGCCATAGAATTTTTTTCAAGTTTTTTCTCATGCAGAAGTACGCTAGAGAAAGAATGTCTAAAACTCTTTGACAGGAAATTTACTTCAGAATTTAAACCTACATTTAAATATCAATTTCAAACATCGTGGCTTTATTTGTAGCGTTACCGTCCCCAAGGTTTATTCCTGCACTTTTCGAGGTAAATTAAAAAAAAAGAAATAATTTAATCCAATTTTAACAACTGTTTCTAAAAATCAATGAACATTGTGGCTATCACTTAGTCTTAACATGATTTGCCTAAAATAGGTGGTAATTTTCCTTAACGTCCCCCTTTTTTCCCCATTTCGTCCCTTTTTTTCCTATACGTTCCCTTTTTTTACCTTACCGTTCCTTCTTTAATACCCCTTTAAGACAATGTTATACCAAAATTTGTACTAAAAATACTACATTGTTAATATTTCTTATTTGAATGTCCTGTGGGTACTATGCAAATTCATTATAAGTAAAAATTTCGAGGGAAATAAAAAAGTTTTAGTGGTAAAAGGGTAAGGAAAATTAAACTCGCAAAGTTCAATTTTCCATAACATAAGTTTAACATAAACCTCAGTTAAATAAAAAAAATTTCGCTGCTGACCATTTTTTCTTTATTTTGAATCATTAAGGTATTCGTCTATCAGATTAAAATGTTATTTTAGCAAGTTTAATTTCGCCAGATTTTTTTTCCCAAAAGTCAAAAGATTGTGAGAATGCCCATATGCGTACGCAAAAATTGGATCCAATACAAAATATGTAAAAATGATTTTGCATTGTATTAGCATAAAAATATAAGTTGGATAAAAAGGTTGAATTCAGAATAAGTTTAATAATTTCAAAAGAAATTTGATAGAATTTTGGAATAGATTTAATTCAATATAAAATTTGGGGGGTCCTGTTTTCTCAATTTCGCGTCCTTATCGAAGCACTTACTTTTCGTGCTTATTCGGTAATCAGGGCTTGATTGTCTAAAACTACAACCGACTATACTTCTGCCAAACACTTCCCGGCATATGTTGAACATTCTAAGGGCGTGACAGGAGGAGGTGTCTTCTAAGTGAAGAACTTCTACTGTTACCCTATTATCAGAAACTACACTGAATGCTTTCTTTTAAAGAAAGGAATGTAAGTAAAAACAAATCGCTTGAAAGTTGTTTTAGTACCGATTAAAAAATACCCTAAAATTCTTGTAATTTCAAAATAACTTCAAAATTTAATCTGTTGATTTTAAATGCTTTTACTTTAACCAAAATGTGTGGTGTCACAATTCTTCTTACCCCCTTCCACCCCCTTGTCACAAACTGCCACAATTTCACGAAGCCCCTCCCCCGTCCAAGTGTGACATCATTTATGGACGGTCCATAATAGAATTTGAATGCATTTCATTGGCGTGAATATTATTTGATGTTTCGAATCTATGTAAAAGAACTTTATTACTTTCTTCTATCTTCAATAGAAGAAAGTATTGTAATCGAAATTTTTTTCGACTTCCGGTTTTCGACGTATTTACATGTTTTAGGGGTCAGAGATCCCAAAAAACATGTTTATAGAAAATGTCTGTCTGTCCGTGTGTCCGTGTGTCCGTCTGTCTGTCGCCATTGTACCATCAAAAAGTGTATGAAGTTATGCATAGAATTAAATCAAATTTTTATTTTAAGTTTTTGAATATGGCAGGTAGGTCCTCCCTGAATTTGGAAAAAAATCGCCGGTAGGGGGCGCTGTAACAGCGTTTTTGTGCGATTTTGAATATTGTACCATCCAAAAGTGTATGAAGTTATGCATAGAATTGAACCAAATTTTTATTTTAAGTTTTTGGATATGGCAGGTAGGTCCTCCCTGAATTTGGAAAACATTCGCCGGTAGGGGGTGCTGTAAGAGCGATTTTGAATATTGTACCATCCAAAAGTGTATGAAGTTATACATAGAATTGAACCAAATTTTTATTTTACGTTTATGGCTATGACAAGCAGGTCCTCCCTGAATTTGGAAAAAATTCACCGCTAGGGGGCGCTGTAATAGCGATTTTGGATATTGTACCATCGAAAAGTGTATGAAGTTATGCATAGAATTGAACCAAATTTTTATTTTAAGTTTTTGGATATGGCAGGTAGGTCCTCCCTGAATTTGGAAAACATTCGCCGGTAGGGGTGCTGTAACAGCGATTTTGAATATTGTACCATCCAAAAGTGTATGAAGTTATACATAGAATTGAACCAAATTTTTATTTTACGTTTATGGCTATGACAGGCAGGTCCTCCCTGAATTTGGAAAAAATTCGCCGCTAGGGGGCGCTGTAATAGCGATTTTGGATATTGTACCATCGAAAAGTGTATGAAGTTGTGCATAGAATTGAACCAAATTTTTATTTTAAGTACTTGGATATGGCAAGCAGGTCCTTCCTTAATTTGGAAAAAATTAGCCGGTAGGGGGCGCTTTAATAGCGATTTTTGTGCCATTTTGAATATTGTTCCATCGAAAAGTGTATGAAGCTATGCATAGAATTGAGCCAAATGCTTTGTGTTTCTTTTTGGTCATGGCATGAAGGTCCTCCCTGAATCTGGAAAAATTCCGCTGGAAGGGGGCACTATAATTACGATGTCTGTACCATTTTCTTTATTGTACAATCGAAAAGTGTATAAAATTATGCATACAATTGAAACAAATTTTTTGCGCATGTTTTTGGCTTTGGCCAACAGGTCCTCCTTGAATTTGGAAACTTTTCTTGATTTTTCGTAGTTCTATTGTCCATCGGCGGCTCGTGCAAAGGCGGGAACTCACTTCCTGCTAAGCCTATTACCTATAAGCTATTCGCAAACATCTGATAACAATAGAATAAGGAAAAACTATTAATTTTAACAAATATCATGATATAGACTAACTCGTTTTTAGTTCATTCAACTGACTGAAGTAGGAATTTAAGGTGAAAATCAAAGTTGGTATAGTAATGAACTAATAATATTGAAGTATTAACATGTGTAACTAGTTTTTGAAATATTAAGATGTATAAGATAGAAGAAAGTTTTGGGATATGCACATCCAACTAGTTTTTTATTATGGTTACAGGTGTTGAAAGTATTAATTTCAGTAGTTTACATGATATTGGAAAATGTCGATTTCATTTCGTAAATGTTTCGCCTTGAAGAACAATATTTACACTAGAGAACAAAACATTACATTTCTTTTCAATTGACAGTTTGAGGGCAAGATAAATTAATGTTTACAGATTAGAAGGAATAATGTGACTGTATTGCAATAAATTAAAATACCACATGATAAAAAACGAAAAGATTTTGCAATTAAATGTTTGTTTTCTTTTCAGATAATTTTAATTTTTTTTAAATTCTTGATTATAATTTACTCTTTTATTATTTTAAATTATTGAGTTTGGTCGTATTTTTATTATAAATGTTCTACTTTTTTCTAATAATTTTATTACCTTTGTATTAAATGGCTAAGCTTTCCAATAAAACTTTTATTGCAGTAAAAAGAATTATTTCTTTGTGGCAGTTCACTTGAAATATCGATTTCTATACTTCATATAATATCTGACAGCATCGATGTTTCGTATATATTTCGGTTGGAAGAAAAACATTTACACGAAACAATGAAACAATACTTTTCCTTTTAACTAGCCCGAGGACAAGAGAATCGAATGTTTATAGATTAGAAGCTGAAAGGTGACTTTATCGCAATAACTCAAACATACTGCATAATAGTTAGAGAAACGGCTTCTCTGTTGAATACTTTTTTCTTCAAATCTGTTTAAAAAGTTTTAATTTCTACTTTTTATTGTTAACATTAAATATAGTTTTTTTAAGGGGGGGGGGGGGTAATGGAGTTTGGATAGATTTCACCGTATTTCTTTTTGGCAGTTCGCTCGAAATCTTTATTGCTATACTTCACATAATAACTGACAGCATCGATTTCGTTTTGTATATATTTCGGTTTGAAGAAAAACATTTACACGAAGCAATTAAACAATACTTTTCCTTTCAAGTGATAGCCTGAGGGCAAAATAATCGAATTTTTTATAGATTACAAGGTGAAAGGTTACTTTATTGCAATAAGTCAAACATACGGCATAATAGTAAAAGAAAAGATTTTGCATTTAAATATTTGTTTCTTTAAATGCTTTTTGGAGGTTTTAATTTCTACTTCGTATCATTAACATAGAGTATAGTCTATTTTTTTTTAAGTAGGGGGTGGGGAGGGGTTTTAAAACCAAATGTATTGATTCCAAATTTTTAGTGTTTCTGAAACAACAATAATCATATTGATAATATTTACACAAGTCAAGATTTGAAAACATTTCTTTCGTTACTAGCCGCTCTCGGCGACCATGTTGGACTCCCTTAAAATTTATGATTGGGAAAGTATGGTAAGCAATGTGTCATTTACTTTTATTCATAATTTAATTTACTTGGATCCCCTTAAATATAATTAATATAATCGCTTAAGCTAATATTAGTTTTTGTTGCATTAAAATATCTGAATTTGTTGATTTTCTATAAGAAAGTAAAATTCTATTGGTTGACAATGGAAGTCTATGGGAATTTGGTGAAATATTAGAGATATCACCAAGTTGGCGTCACTTTAACAATTAACAAATAATCGCGATTTTTGTGCCACATACGATAGCGTAATATTCATATAGATACTACGCTATCGTACGTGGTACAGAAATTGCGTAATTGTTTAATGACAACGTTCGAATGAAACGCATCTAATTGGTTAATGAATAGCATTTAACACTAGAACCGCCGTAGTGGTCATTTTGACCGGTAAAAAATGAAAATATTTCGATTCGCACCAGAATTTCTTTTTCTAAAATAAGTTAAATATGTACCACGGAGAGATAAGTTAAATATATAAGTTAAATAGTTTTAAATAAAAATTGTGATGTAAAATAGTTTTATAATACTTGAGCAAAACTTCCGGCGGTTCTAGTGTTAATGGATCTTCTTACCTATAAGGGGGGTTACCATGGGGTGGGCTGTTCTGTCGCCAAATGCCTTCAAGTTTGTTATAAACTTGGCGATATATCGCCAAATTTGGAGACCAAAATTAGTCAACAAAAGTGTCGCCAAATTGGCGATATCTCTAATAGTTCGCCAAATTCCCATAGACTTCCATTGTAAACCAATAGAGTTTACTTGCTTACAGAAAATCAACAAATTGAGATATTTTAATGCAACAGAAACTAATATTAGCATAAGGGATTATATTAATTATATTTAAGGGAGTCCAAGTAAATTAAATTATGAATAAAAGTAACATGATACAATGCTTAGCATGCTTTCCCAATTAAGGGAGACCAAACTGGTCGCCAGTAATACATATATTATTTAGACAGTATTGTCTTACGAATAAAGCATCATGGAGCATATTTACTTGGATATAAACTATACAAATGTGAAAAGACATAAAAACAAACTGACAGAACACTTTTGAAAGAAAAAACCTGTTATGGAATGTAATATTGATAATTTTAGCATTGATGAATTGGTTTAAACAATTTTCAATCTACATTAAACGAACAGGTGAAGCCAGAAGAAAAAAAAAACACTCGTTCCTCTTCATCGAAATTTTAAAATTAGCTTTCGTTCTGGTTTGAATTCAGCAAACATAATTATTACGATTGAACTCCAGATTTTTTGACTCATTTTAATTAGATTTGAGTTTGTTTTGTTGATTTGATTGTATATCATAATAAAAATATAACTCTCACTAATATATAAAACTATATTCTGGTTGTGGTTTTTATCTGCATATTTTATTTATAAAATAATTATTAAAAGTATACAAATGCATATCAAACGCGCTAGTGTGTTCATAAATGTAATTTTCGAGATTTATTACGTAACTGCGAATTTACATAAGGAGCATAATAAGTAAGTGGAGGGATGCCTGTATTAACATGTATGAAATAGAAAAAAGTTTTGGGATTGGCACATCCGATTAATTTATTATTGTGAAAACTGATTAATGCATTGTAAATATTATTGGAAAACGTTTCGGATTTTTGTTTCTCGAAACGATCAGAAAAAAGAGAGACATTTCTGTTTCAGAAATGCTATTTTAAATATTGGAAATCAACTGGTTTCCGGAGTTTTTAAAGACAAAAGAACACTTTTTCGGAATAGTGGATAACTCGGAAGAGGTTATATTATATTTTCGAAACGTATTGCTAGATCCAGAAACATTTCTCTCTTTTTTTTTTCAATGTAGATCTTACGAGGTATTTTTAGATAATTCGAAACTACGCTTTCACTTAATCACATGAAACATTACAATTAGAATTTGAACATTTCTTAATTAATATACTAATTTTAAATAATATACTAATTATAATATAATAATAATAATATTATAACTATACAATAATAATATAATAATAATAACATTATAATAATATAATAATTAATTGTAATATACTACTAATAATATAATTATATTATTATTAGTATATTACTATTAATAATACAATTATATTATAATATAATATAATAATTATAAATAATATACTAACTGTTATGTATTTTCTTAATTAATATTCATTAAAATATTATTTTCTATTTCACCTGTTCTATGATGATCAAAATCTTTGTCCATAAAACTTTCTATCACTAAATAAAGAAAATTTCGTATATTTTTCCCACCCTGTATTTTAGCATTAAATAAATGGCCAAATATTCCTATAACTACGAAAATAAATACGCGAAAATTTCATGAAGAGTTTTCTCTTATAATGTCATCGCTCTTCTTCAGTCCATCTTTCTTTTCAGGGAAAATGTCCAGTACTACTACTTCGTTGATGCTGCTTCAATTTCTGTCATACGCCTTCCTCGTGTGACTTGTTCTTCGCTTTGCAAAGCCTCAAAATATTTTACGGCAGAAAAATATTTCCGTATTAAATTTAGTTTATGTAAATGTAAATCTCAGTAACAAGAAAGAGCCCACCTTTGTATAATCAAATTCACTGTTTCATTGACAAATACTGATTTTTAGAATATTAAATCTTAACGGGTCAGTATCGCCATATGAGCAGTATTGGCACCCTTAACCAAATTTATTCACTTGACACCACCTTTTTTTAAAGAAACACTTTTAATTTCACTTTGACAACATGTGCTATAGAAATTTAGTAAAAAATTTACTTTTAAAATATAGTGGCGCGGATAGAATATAAAAATAAAATCATGTATTTAAAGCTGCCGTCCGTTGATCCTGTCCTTGTAGAATTTAAAAAACAAAACAAAATAGGTTAAAAAATTGCATAAACATACATGAAAGCATATATAACATACCTGTGCAAACAATTTGGTGAAAAGTAAATAAAAAAACAACAAAAAAAAACACTCTTTTTCAAAAACAATGTCTTCCTATATCACCCAATGCCGTTATATACACTGAATGTATGTCCCCCCTTTAGCAGACATTATCTCATGAATTCGTTTAGGCATATGTGCCTACCTTCAAAGAGAAATTAGCTATTGGACACCGTTGAGACACCCTGTATATATGTGTAACTTTAAATCATTAAATAAAGAAAACAGTTCTTTTAGTATTGAGGAAATCACAAAAAATTGCTATAAATACGGAAGTAAGTATGGCATATATCATAATGATAGAGCAATTATTCTCATATATAATGTCATCGCTCATCTCCAGTTCAGGGTATAAGTCGAGTTTAATTACTTGAAATGTTAAAATTAGAATTTGACATTTCGTAGTTAATATTAATTATCCAATAAAATATCGTTATTCCTCTTAAAAACCATGAGTTTTTTGTTGATCGAAAATTTTCTATCATTAAATAAAGAAAATATCGCGTATTTTTCACCCTGTACATTTAACACTGGAGAAATGGCCAAAAATTCCTATAAATAGAAAAATAAATACGCGAAAATTTCATAAAGAATCAGCATTCATTCTCTCATAACATCATCGCTCATCTTCCGTCCATTTTTCTTTCGAGGGAAAATGTCCAGTACTACCTCATTTATGCTACTTCAATTCCTGTCATATGCCCTTGTGATTTGTTCTTCTCTTTCCAGAACCAAAATTTTCTCCACAAAATATTTTACTGCAGAAAATATTTCCGTATGTAGTTTAGTTTACACTGTAAATTAAAATGTCTGAAATTCAGTCACTTATGTGTCTGAAACGGAGTGTTCAATTTTCAGACATTTTAAAATGTCTGAATTTTTTCAGACACTTTTTGCGACTGAATTTCAGACACTTGAAACGTCTGAATCGCAGCCATTTTTTGTAAGCATTTTATGTAGCCATGTTTGACCACGCTGAATACTGGGAAAATATCTGGCCGTTGTCCTGCCCCCTCTACCCCCATACCGCCTGATTTTCTTGTGCTCCCAATTTTAGTATGCAATTTTCATAAAGCTGATAATTTAAATCTTTTACGACATTGTACTAATTATAATGAGTATTTTGTTTCAGGAGTAGAATAAGATTAAAAAGAAAAAATATGTATCTAAATATTAGATTTTTTAAAATTTTGTTTTTAATCTTACTTTACTTTAAAAGTTCAAAATATTGATTATAATCAGTGCAATTTCGAAACAGATTTAAAATATAAGCTTCGCAAATATTGCACATGAAATTTGGGGGAACTAAAATCGTAAGAGAACGGGGCACTACCCATGCTTTAATCAAGGAGTCCTTTTGCAAAAAATGCAACCCTGCAGTATTGTTAGCTAAATACAGATGCCCGGTATTCGGGAGTATCCGTTATGGAGGTTAATGGACATTCCCGAATAGCGGATACTTCGATTTAGCGAATACTTTTTTGATCCGCAAGGCATACATATTTGTATTATTTTTACCTCACAAAAGATCTCCGATTATGCGACAAATTTCGCGGTCCCGAAGTGTCCGCTATTAAGGGTTTTTAAGGTATATGGATATATATATATATATATATATATATATATATTATCTTGTCCTACTCTAAAAGTTCAAAATATTTATCATAGTCGGTGGAATGTCGAAAGAGATTTAAAAAATCCCGTGTACGCGAAAATGGGCAAGAAAATCCCCCTCCCGTCCCGCCCCCCAAAAAAGGAAAATTCATATAATTCAAAAATTAGATTTTGCCCCATATGCAATTTTACATATGCATCAGATGATAATCACAACAGCTATATAACCATGAGTAAATAATAAAATAGTAAATAAATATTCTATTTTAATAGCATTGAGAAAAAAAAATTACTTCTAATTTCAAAACTTAGCCATTTTTGTATTTGTCATTTAAGTACATATAAATAAAATAGTTAAGTCATTTTAAGTAGTAAACATGTGTAATATTTTTTTTTCTTTTTAAATATGTGGTAATTTGTCATGTTTAGTTAAAAGTAAACACCAGTTTGGTATCTAATTTTATATATCATTCTTCGGAATATGTATATAATTTTCTTTAAACATATTCCGTATTCAATTTAAAATTTTCACCCGCTATTGCTTAAAAATGTATATCATTATTATTCTTTTTTATGGAACAACACGATATAAGTCATATTTAATTTATTTTATTTTTTATTCCTGTAAAATTTGTATCCTTTGAATATGAGCTAAATAGATTTTATATATTTGATAAGAAAATAATGATCTAAGAAATAGAAAAAAAAAAAAAAAAAAAAAAAAAAAAAAAAAACAGAAGTAAATAGAAAGTAAAAAAAAAAAAAAAAAAAAATACATCAGACAGTATACGTACTATTCTTAATTGTTTGAAAAACGTTTTGAACATAAAAAAGCAGTTATTAAATGGCTTAAAAATATATTTAATACTGTATCATATAAGTAAATACGAACTTTTAAAAATATAAGGCAGTTTTATACATAAACTTCATATCAAGGCATAAACAACTCTTTATTTATGTCTAAATTATCATGTGTAATTTTTTTAGTGCCAACAATTACTTGTACCAAAACCGTTGCAAATTCGATTGCAGTAAAAGGAAATTTAATAATTATTTCTCGCATTACTCAATTTTAAAAATTTTAAATCATGAACAAAATATCGCAAAAAAATGCTTGCATATAAATTACAAAAATTAATATACCAATTTAAAAAACACAAAAAATATTAATTAAACTTTATAATTATGCTGCTAAACAGCAACGTAAACTGCAAAATATGAATAAAATGCTTCTCCGTTTGTTTAATGTTTCGAAAATTTTACTGGATGATATAAAAAATTCATATTATTTTTAGAAATTTGGTAAATGTTAAATCTGAAACATTGGATATCAAAATTTACGATTTTCAATAATAAATTAAAAAATCAATAAGAATAAATCTTTCCGTGATTAAAAACTGCAATATATACAGTCAAATTTCACAATATTAATGCTTTTTTTCAATCTGAAAACTTTTCCTAATATCATAATAATATGAATCATCATATTTAGCTCCAAAATAATAATAATAACAAAAAATAAAATAAATGCCTGATGTCATATGCTACAAGCGTTTATAGTCAGTAAACAGTAAAAAACAAACATAGAATAAACGCAGTTACAAATGGCTTCAATTTAATGTTTTTATCTCTGATAAATGAAGCGATGAATCATTCAACTTTTCAAACCTATGTTGCAAGTTTTGTTTTTGAGCAAAGACAATTTATAATTATTTCACATCACCCTATCGAAAATGACGATTAAACTATCACTCATTCGTTTATTTACAAAGGTCAAGCAAATAGAATTACAGCATTGCTATTTAATTTTCAAAACAATTATATTTCATTCCGTTACATTAAGAAGGCATATAACAGACGACCGTTAGTGAAATCAAAAATTTAGCATTAAACTTACAGAAAAGAGATAAATTTTTATAAACGATTTCACTCACATTCAAAGGTACAAAAATCTATCGGAATAAAATATTAGAATTAAATATGACTTACTCGTTCGTTCTATAAATACCCAGATTAACACATATCCTTTTAATCCAAGCAATGGCGGCGGTGAAAATTTAATTCTTTCTGTTCTTATCTCAGGAAGGTGCTGTAGATGACACGCGCGGAAATCAGCGTTCTGATTGGCTGTTAAGAATAGTACCAAAGATGATGTTTAACTATCGCTTGGAGCGTATCCTCTTAAAATCAGACGGTTGTTGGATAATTTACACATGTTTCTCGGTTCGTTTATAGCATGATCATAGTAAGACATTTATGTGTCTTAAATTTAGACGTCTGATATGTCTGAATTTTCAGATTCAGACACTTAAGTGACTGAAATTCTTTTTCAGTCACATATGTGTCTAAATTTAAGATGCCTCTATTTGCAGTGTACTTAAATACAAATTGAAAAGAAATATATTGGAAATAAAGTGGATTTAAATCTTTTTTAAAATCACCGATCCAGTTGTTGATACTGGATAATCCATAAACTAATACAGGGTGACGAGTGATCAGGAAAAAACACAGTAAAAAAAAGAGGAAACTACCAGTATTTTCTTATAGAAAATACTTACAATAATATAAAGGAATTAAAGAAAGGGAATCTCTTTTTAACAAAATACTGGTATATAACATATTTTTTGACTGTGTTTTTCCCTGATCACTCGCCACCCTGTAATAAAAATCTGACATTAATGTAACACAACTGATTCATTCGTTTGTCACATTTCATTCCCATTAACATATATAAGGTATATATATAATTTATGTAAATGCTGCCTCATGTATGCAAAAGATGAAATAAAACGGATTATGAAAATGAAAGGGATATTTCACATGTCATATGTTTCATAACTTCAAGCTGTATCTATATTATAAAGCAAAAATATGTCTATGAGTAAAGCTGACGTTATATTGACGGTGGCAACACCTGACCAATAATTTCGCTTTTGCCGCTTTTTTTTTTTTTTTTTTCTTATCTAAAAGCGCACACTTTTCAATTTTTTCATTGTCGAATTGGGAAAAAAAGTATTATTTCAAATGCAATTTGTTTGAAAACTGTATCTCAATTTGCGGATTTTGAGCATGGTTTTAAAAATAACTTTCAAGCATGTTTTTTAAAAAAATCTATCTCTATCGTATGCAGCCCGATTACTATAGATTAACCCATTTGCTCTTAAAAGAATAAAAAAATGTTCAGCATTTGGCTCCGGATAATATTCCATAACGAAATTAAAACTTCAGCAATAACTAAATGAAATGGTATAAATAAAACACAAAATTTATCAGATATGTAAACAAACTATGCGATTAAATCCCTAGAATTATCAACATAAAAATGGGTGCAGAAAATAACGAAATCTTTGGCGATTTCTTCGGTTATGAGCTCCTAGTATGTAGCTGAAAAGAGAATAGCTTTCAATAAATTTCAAAACTTCATTGGAATACATTATTTATATTTTTCATTTACAATTTTTTTTTCGTATTTTCAGGGGCAATCTAAAAAAATAAATTAAATGGAAAAGATCCATTAAAAAAAAGTTTCCACACACTTTTTGTAAACCGGGAAGTCCGGGTTCGATATATTAGTTATTTGAAAACTAGTATGTATAACCTCGGTCAAAAATGACGGAATGTTAATCTTCTTTTCATTTTCAAAAGGCTTCATACAAACAAACAGCATGAAGATTTTATTATTCAAAGGTTTGTATTGTAGAAAAGTACATTTTAAAAATGGCAAATGATTTCTACAAATACAAATAATGAGATATTTTTTTACGCAATTTTCAGTTTCTGAAGTAGTTCAACAACCAATAAAGGCTCCGAGTCTAATCTTCAGAATTCAGAAATGAAAAATCCGGGAAAATTACGTCATGTTGACATATTCATATAAAATTTTCTCCTTGGTTTTATTAATGTGAAAATACATTAAGCTAAATAATGCTATAAAATATCTTTATTTAGATTGACGAAGGTTTTATCGCACAAACGGCGACATACTCAAAATCATTCATGATAGAAATATTTTCACTGAATAAAAAAAAAAAAAAAACATATAACAGACATAAAATACAACAGGAGAACTACAGCTTTGGCCAGATTATGCAGCAAAGGACCTTTACAGATCAATTTTAAAAATAGCAGAATAATTTATCCATCAAGATTGTATTTGCCATCCATTATCCGGGAATCAATACAGATATTTTTACGCAACGAGAATATTTGCAATGATTCAGTGCCCGGGGCCTCCGTGGTCGAGTGGTTAAGACACGACGCTGCTAATCGCTTTAGAGCGTAGGAGGCTTGTCGGGTTCGACTCCCGCTGGCTCCATTGCACACTCTTTGTGGAGCTCCCGGATGTAAAAATTCTCTGTGTTGTAAATTTCATTGCGCTCTCTCGTCCCTGTATATCGACGATGACTTATAAGCGGGCCTTGTTTTCAAGCACACAAGTCTGATGTATGTGTCCAATAAAACAAACAAGCGATTCAGTGTCCCTTGATTTACCTAAAATTTGGAAAGAGATGCTTTGCCATTTTAGTAATAATAGTAAAAATTAATCCACTGTCACAAATATCCAATTCATTTTATTTTATGTTTGCATTGATTTTCATTATGCATAATGTCTAGTGACATTGTTTGCCAAGTTATTGTTTTATGTTTGATATCACCTTTTTAAAGCATTATTTAGCTTAATCTGTTTATGAGTGATTATTATGCATGTTGCTGTAAAAATACATTTCAAGCTAAGCATAACGTCATCGGTGCAAACTTTTCAAATATACTTTATATACGTACTTTTATGCTTAAGTATATTGAACCAAACACACAGTATATTGAACCAAAAATATATTTTCTATTTAATTGCAATAAAAAAATCTAGTAAAGTCATAATGCATAAAAAATAAAATATCCCAATAGACGATATTTTCGTGATATCGTAATAAATATGAATTTTTATTCGCTTATAAAATTACAGTACACGCACATAATTTTTTTCACCGCAAATAACTTGTAAATGAAAAAATAAGTCCAAAAATCCACGTGTCTGAATTCTTTTCATTATTTTTCTTTTATCTGAAAAAATGGAAGAAATCCTTTTGCCATCATTTTGAAGAAAGTTCATAAAAATCTTTTCAAATTAAAATATAAAAATGGAAATATTTAAATAAATAGCTAGTAAAGGCGCGTTTACATGGGGATAACTTTCATTAAAAAAATAATTAATAAAATAGGTTCGGTTGAAAAAAAGCAGATGACAGTCTTGTATTTTAAATATATAGATGGCACGGTTCGCTCCGGAATGGTTACCTATACGTTCCTACACTTAGATTTTATATAAGTAAGGTACCTGGGCCCATTATGGCCCGGTTCCCAATATGGCCCACGTCGTATATTTCATTAACTTTCTTTTTAATTCAATAGACGGCAGTATACGTTCGACCCCCAGGACGATAGAAAGTGGAAAAAAACAATAAAGGTGAATTAGTATCACATGAGCAACGCTACTGGCAGGGGGAGTGGAATTTTCGGCCAAGAAAATCGTGTTATTATTTTTTAAAGGTAAGGAATATTTCGTATTATTAACATCTGTTAGCATTTAATACAAAGTAAAATGAATATAATAACACCGTTAATCTACTTCAAGAGACTATCAATAATTTTATCATTACTTATTAGTATATCCGTTTTTTGGGGGCAAAATAAAAAAATGGCGGGGGCTCCCATTATGGGAAGGGTGGACCATATGTTTGTAATGACTTCAAGCGTACATATATTTTTTTACGAACGGAATTTTGTTTCACTTCTGTTCTCCAATTAATACAATTCTTAGTAAAAATAAATATATTTATTATATATTTTTTTGTTTTAATTTTAATTTTTTGTGTGTTTTTGTGATTTTCCTGGCTTTCAAAAAATTGCAAGTATTATATATATGATACGTATATATAAATATATATATATTATATAACATATAATAATTTACTTTTTTTTTTTTTTTTTTTTTTTTGCAATTTTCTAAAAATTTACAAAGTGGTCCATATTGAGAACGGGGTGTTCCCAATATGGCCCATACGACACATTTTAGATTTCAGCTTATATAATTTTTAAAAGTATAATTAAAAGTATAAAGTCTTTTCTTTTATTTACTACATTAATCCCTCTAAGCAATAGCATAAATAGTTTCCGGAAAAAATAATATTAACACGGTGAAAAAAGCAATTAAACCTTAAGGTGGCCATAATGAAGTCAGGTACCTTAGACAATAAATTCAACATGCATACATGTATATACGTGTTTGCGGAAGAATTAGAATAAAAATAAATGGTATTATTAAAATAAATTACAACTAAAGAAAATAAGTGAGATTAAATGTCATGATTCGACAATTATTTGTTTAAGGATTATATGATGCGCAAGTCTTTGCCTTCATAAATCCACTTAATATCTTTTAAACTGAACGATATATGTTGATATAACAAATAACGATAAAATGATTACTTTTGTTATTAGTTTGTATGAACGTTACTTACACTCGCTTGAGAATCACAGAACATCTTAGTTTTATTTCGTCGAATATAAAGATAACTCACACTAGGTTTACACCTAAAATATTTCTATGTGAAACTATTTCATAAAATACAAAAATGTATTTTATTCATATTATCATATTCAATTAATGAAAATAAATAAATAAATAAATAAACAAACTTAAAACATTTGGTATGTTTTAAATGAAAAAAAAAAAAAAAAAGATTATCAGTGTCACTAAATATTATTCGCAATTATTGATTAATACTACATTTTTTCTGCAAACACATTTAATTAATAATTGTTAAAGCTTTTGTAGCAGATATTAATATATACTCAAAAGTAAAAAATAAGTTTTGTTAGCTAAACCTTTTTATTCTGGTTATTAAAGTTATTGTTTGAATAGAAAGAAATAGTTTCTATCACCTAATTCAATATAAATATATATATTTTTAACTCAAACTTATGATTATGCTGAAAACTAATGGTTTACATACATGGGATCTGGGATAAATTTTAAAATTTTATTTAACTATTCTGTATCTAACATGATTTTGGGGAAAATGGTAGGATTATGTGTGACTAAGTTACATTAAATAATTAAAATTTATGATTGAAATTAAAAGCTTTAATAATATTTTTACAATATGGAGTCATCCTTACAAGGGGAAAACAACACAAATTCGTCTCTTTTCGTCTAAAGTAAGTAATTTGGAACAATAGTCATCTCCATCTTATGGTTAAAAGTGTTTTATATATCGTCCCGATATAGGATGTAATATAGACAAATTTCGAATATGTCTAAATTACGTTCAGTTTATGTTCATTTTACTTCATTCCTGTCTTTTAAAAGACGTACTTATTACGTAGAAAGGGGTGACATCTTGACGAATATAGATGAAATATAGACACAGTTTAGGAGTAATATGGACATGTCTGTTAATGCAAATTACCCACTTTAGACCAAATCTGGACGAATCTGTGTTATAAGGGTTATTATTTAAAAGTGTATAATGTGTGAAAAGGTGAATGCATATTATTATTGAATAAAAATTGTATAAAGTTTCATAGAACTGTAAATTGCAAAAATACAGGTTTTCCTAAAGTGGTTTGACTGTTTTTAAAATTCAATAGCAAGAAACGGTGACAAATATTGAGTTTATTTTTCAGGGGAGTAATGTTTGAAGCAGCGACTTTTTTTTAAAGCGTTTCCTTGTTTTAGTATTAACTATCATGGATAGATGGCACTGCATTGTTTCAAATTGAAATACTTTTCAAAATTACCTTGCAGTTTCGAAACGCAAACCATTTTTAGACATCTCAACAGCTAAACAAAATAAAGGGTAGAAACTGAGTAAAGTTCGATACATGTTTATAAATTTGCTTGAGGTAGTACAGCGCCATCAATCACTGATATTTGGAAATAAAAGAAGCATAGTAAATAAATTCTCGTCTGGATGCAATACATTAATCTTCTGGATGAAAGATTTCAATGGCTGTCACTATTTGTTATTGAATTTTTTAAAAAAACATCATTCACTTTAGGACACCCTGTATATAAGTGGCTTTACGAGATCTTCAAAAACTTATTAAAATTCAACATAGATGGAGATATTATTAATAAAGCTAATGTAAAATATTCAGTTATAAGTTTTGAAATATTCAGTCTAATTTTATTGTGAAAGTTTAAATTTCTTTCAAAGTGGTTATGAATTAGTCATATTTAAAACATGCGTTTTTATTATTATAAGAGATTTTTAATTCTAATTAGTACTTTATGCTCAGTAAAACCTCCCTAAAGCGACCACGTTCCATTCCAATAAAAATTGGTCGCTCCGAGAGGTGCTCTCTTAATGGAGGTCATGTTTAAATCTAGATTTTAATTGTTGAAAAAAAGATAATAATTAATGCTACTAAAATTTATTTTTCACATTAGGAAAAAATATAAAAATTTAAGTATCAAAATAAAGTTTAATTACATAAGTTAATTACTGCAGAGTTAAAAAATGAATACATTGACGTTTGCTTTGATTTTACGGTTTTATCGTCTATAACTTCTAAGCTTTTCGAAATTCAGTAAATAAACGCAAATTTTTTTTGGACTCGAACAAATTATGACGATTTAATTAATTTAACTATTTCTTTGAGAGTTTCCTGACAGAATAGGGCAGGTGAGTTTATTGGCCGTCATAATTACTTTGTCATCAGTGTTAAATTCATTGCCTAAAAAGGTACAAAGGTGTTTAAACACTTAAAAGTTACCGGAATAAATAAAAATTCTAAACTTAGTTTGGAAGTTTGATAAATAATGCGCTCTCCGAAATTATTATTCTTATAAAACCTTCTTGAAGTGACCAGGGGAAACGGAATTTGTTTCCTTTTCTTCAAAGAAATTGTCACTCATGGAGGGATTTCAACTGGGGTGGTCTCTGAATAGAGCCAAATTAGTATTGAGCCTATGAGAATAAATTTCGTTTCATGAAAAAAATGGTCGTTCAGGCAGATGGTCGCACAGGGAGGTTTCACTGTAATATGATTTATACAATACCACTTCACCAGTTACGAAAATAAAATAAAACACATGTAAGTTTGAAACCACAAATGAAAGTAACTTCAAATGAATGTATTTTCATCGACGACTGCCAATTGTACGAAGACATTCTCATTTTATTAACAGAGTTTTTTTTTTTACGCATCAGTTGGCGTATTTTTGCGAGAGTGATTTAGTACAAAAAAGAATTTTTGTGAGAATTTTTTATTGCTGTACATATTCCATTTAATGTAGGCAGAATGGTGGTTTTATAAATAAAACAGCGACGATGTATGCAAAAGGCGCTTTTTCAAATTTGAAGTTTTTGATCAAAGTAACAGAAACTCACATTTCTGAACTTGGAAATATTCTGCTGGACAAGTTCGATTGAACGAGTGAGATTACACTGTTAAAAATATCGTGAAAAATTCCCTGTTTTTAAAGACTATCTATTTTCTGACCAATGAGAAGGCTACATAAACGCCTATGGAACAGTCTCATTGGTCAGGTAATAGATAGTCTTTAAAAACAGAGGTAATTCTTTCCAATATTTTTAACAGTGTAGGGTACCACTATATGAGAGTGGCGACATATGCACAGGGCACATACCTAGACTGTGTTCAAACAGAAGTGTTTGTCCAAAGTATGATAAATCTACCAAACAGAACAAGGGGATTCTCGCCTTGGGGAATTCAATTAGACAAGTGAAAAAAGTTAACCAACATTCCTTTGAGGGTAATGACAGGCTTGCCAAGATGCACTGTTAAAAATATCGTGAAAAATTACCTCTGTTTTTAACCCTTTCACCGTCCGAGGGTTTTGCAGTAATTTTATAAGAATGCTTGTAAATCCCAGGATATATATATTTTTAAATCTCAGCTTGATGCTATAATATCTTTAATATCACTACTTTCTATATAAGGTTAAAAATAAAATTCTGTTTAAAATATTTTGGTCTACAGCCATTTTAACATGATTTCTCGGAACGGAAAAATCCGGGCCAGACGGTTAAAGGGTTTTAAAGGCTACCTATTTTCCGACCAATGAGAACGCTTTATAGGTTTTTATGTAGCGTTTTAATTGGTCAGAAAATAGAGAGCCTTTAAAAACAGACGTAATTTTTCACGATATTTTTAACAATGTACTTGCAATTTCTTTTGTCCAAAATCGTCTAGACCAATTACATTTTATATCCCTTATGTCGCCTTTCTCATATAGAATCACCGTAGCGACACAGATCAACAAACATTATATTGGCGATAATGGTAGTCTCGCTAAATTTTTGTACAAACTCGTCTCGATCTACCAAATTGTTCTATATCGCCAATCTTTTATTTATAAAAGGAATCTAATTGCCAGCATTGCACACATTTGATATGCAATACACAATCATATATTAAAATTTTTGACGCTTCCCTGTAAAAAGACTAAATACGATATGATGAGTATTTATAGATTAAAATCAAGGGCATACCATGGCTGCCAAAAACGGAAGCTTTTTCTTTGAAGTCTCTTAAGGAAAATGCAGCATTGAGGCTTCTTTACTTTGAATTCTCTCTTATCGAAATAATACATTGAGCAAAAGGAATGTATATGTAGACACAAGAATTAAGATATAAATAACAGTATTATTCTATGCTTACGTTATTTAGAGATTCCAAGTCTAAACAATAGAACACAATCTTTTCTTTCGCAAATCCACATAATATCTCTTAAGTGAGACATGTTGACATAGCATAAAAAGAACCAATCTTTTTTTTATTATTATTAGTTTAAAAGAGGATTGCTTACTCTAGTTTGAGATTCACAGTGAAATCTACCTTTTGTTTGTCAACATAAAAATAACAAATCTGGTAAACTTACGTCTCAAAAGTCTATAGGACTTTAAAATAAATTCTTTTAAAAAGAATAAAGGATATTCTTTTTAGAAGATACAAGTAGTTATTTTATTGATATATCCAGTTAAAAAAAGGAGGTTTCATTGTAATTGAAGTTAAAACAACATTCAAAATGACTACCAGTGTCTTAACCTTACACTGCACGAATTTTTCTCTTTCGTAAGTATAATTTTTTTTGTATTTATATGTAAGGTTAGTTACCAGAAATTTTAAAGAGAAATTCCTTACTTCATTTAATAACAAGCTTTTGGAATTACATAACATGAATGTTTTTTTTAAATATAGCGAATGGAATTGAATTTAGTTACTTTTTAATTGATTCGTATACGCATGACTGTGAAGTGTAGAGTAATCATGTAATACGTAATTAATGATTGTCATCACTTTTTACAGTTGTTACATTCAGTTAAACAGTTTTTTTTTGTAGAGCAGATGTTAGTGTCCGAAAGAGCATAGTGCAAAAAAAAAAAAAAAAAAAAAAAAAAAAAAAAAAAAAAAACGAGAAATAAAATGGTGATTATATAATATTATTAAACATAAATTTCATAAAATTTCCTAAACTTATTAGATATCGAAATACGTAATTAGTCACAACCTAATAGATTTTCGAAATACTTGTAAAAATGAATTTCAATACAAAGATGATAATTAAATTTATGGAGGCCACGAACAGTGTTGCAAAATCTGGTGATATTTTTATTCAGAAACTTCGAAAACACACCAGAAATTTTTTAATATTAATTTCCATTTATTTTATTCACGAAATATCCGTCCCTCCTGATGACCCCCTCCCTCTACTATTCAGTCCATTGTAATTCATAACATCATCAAAAAACTTAAATAGCGCAATATCCCAGGTTACGATAAAATTACTAACACTACTCTCAAAAATCTTAAATTTTTTTATCTCTTTAAAAAAGTTCTTAATTTTAGCTTTTATACTTAATATTTTTTTCTTTTAATTATTATGTAGTTTTTAACAAACTATACCTTTACTTTTTCCCAATAGGTCATTAATATGTAAGACATTAAATCTACAACGTGGGTGTTAAGCTGATATCAACTAGGTAACCCCTCAACGCTGCTCTACTGTTTAACACTGTTTTCAGCACTATCTATATTATAAAGGACAAATGTACATGTGCGTAACTCTGACGTCATTTTGCGAATGACAGCATCAGGCGATCAAATTTAATTCTTATTTACTTTTATTGCGATTTTTGAAATTTTTAAATATCATACATTTTGAATTTTTACACCGTCGAATAGAGAAAAAAAAATTAACTTCAAGTGCAATTTTTTTGAAAACTATATCGTAATTTGTTTGAAAATTGTATCGCAATAATCTCAATTATTATTCTTTTAAGAATAATTTTCGAGCATGATTTTTTAAAACTATTTCTGACACTCGCAGACAGACGATTACAAAAGATAAATACATGTTTGCACTTAAATTAATATAAATAAAATAATTAGCATTTGTTTCCGGCTTATATTCCATAATGAAATTTACACTTTATCGATCCACAAATTAAAAAAATATATGTATAAATAAAACACAAATTTAAGACACGTAAACGAACCACGCTTAAACCACTGAAATTATCAGAATAAAGAAAAGACAAACGATCTTTGGCGATTTCTTCGACTGTTAATTCCTTGCTCGAGGCCAATACGAAAGTAAGGTTTAATAAATTAAAAATGGAATAAAATTCAAAATTTTACTTGAATACAAAATTTCTAACATAAAAAAGGATTGTTAGTATTGTTAATTAAAAAAAAAATGTATATTAAATGTGAAAACATCTATTAGAATTTTCAATAAAAAACATATACATGGTTTTTACCTGTATTCTGTAACCCGGGAACCCCGGGATGGTACTCCTTGTCATTATAATAACCAAAAATAACTATTCTAACTTTCTGAGGAGAATTTAGAATTTCTTAAAGATAGTTTTATAAATGAAGCATAAATGTGCCAAGCGGCCTCTATAGTGTTAAAACTAATGCATAATGCATAATCATAAATTTATAAGTATTAAATCTAATTTCGTTTTGATAGGTAAAATTACTTTAACACTCTCGCTGCGCAACCCGAGATTTCCTCGGGGATACATTTTTTTCCATTTAATTAACTCTCTTTGATTATTCTACCCAGTTTTTTTTATTGCAAATTTTGTCTGGCATTTTCCCGATTAAATTATTCAAAAAATTTTGTTTTGAAAAACCGGTGATAAAAGATTAAAAATTCTGCAAAACATGCTCTTTCTGACTGAACTTTTCTTTATGATCTAATTCGATATTGAAAAAAAAATATTTAAATTTTTTTTTCACATATTTTATCTCTAAAATATATGTAGATTTGTAATATGAAATATAAAAATTGCGCAATTTTTGAACCCATTTTGATAAAACAATTACGCAGCGAGAGGGTTAACCCCTTCCTGCACAGAAAAATTCTGTTCGTAAAATGATGAAATGATTGACTGACACCGGAATTTACAAACGACTTTTTTATAAATTAAAAACTCGTTACTTTAAACTTTTATTGTAAAAGCAAAATTTTATTAAATATTCTTGATGCCGTTTGTAAGTTTCGAATTAGAATTAGGTGGTCCCGACTCGGCACCACTGCGCCGGAAAGGGTTAATGAGAATTCAAGAGATAACGCTTAAAATGTGCAGGTTTGAGAGTATAATAAAAGTTATAAGAGTATTTCATATTGAATTTAGACTAGCGAATAATATAGCAGAATTTACAACTATTTGCTATTTATGAAAGATAAAAATAAATGAACAACACATTCTATTTTTTTAAAACATACATACATTCATTCACACACACAGTTTACTCTGAATTTTCTCATATCATTGCACAAAATATATGTGAGTAGATGTATACACGAGAATTAAAAGATAAATTGGAGAATTATTCAATGATTACTTTATTTAGAAATTCAGAGTCCAAACAATAGAACAGAATCTCTATTTTCGTAAATCCGCCCCATATCTCTTAAACGAGATATATTGACATAATAATAAAAAAAAAGAAACAAGCTTGTTATTTTTGTTTTTAGTTTGAAAGAGGGTTACTTACGCTCGCCTGAGATTCGCAGTGAAATCTCTCTTTTGTTTGTCAAACACAAAGATAAACTCACGCTAGGCATTCATCTAAAATATTTCTAAGTAAGATAAAGCGTTATTTTTGGAATATACAAACAGAAGAAAGTAGCATAAAAGAACCAGTGCCCCTTCCTATTACACGGCCCTCCAAATGAATATTTAAAAATATTAAAAAATATACTATTTTTTTTTTACCTTTAAATTATTGTTACCTATTCAATGACATGCTATTATATATACTATATGTACTAAGATAGCCCGTCAAAAATGATGGAATATCAGCTATAAAAATATTATATACAAAACATGTGCAAGAATATGTTTTTCTCGCTTGTTCCGCAGTGATAGAATGAAAATAACAGATTTTAAAAACGAAACTGATTTATGAAAAACCATAATATACTAGTAGAAAAACACTAATCCGCAAAGTTTGGTTCCAAGTGTTGTGCGGATTTGGGGCTTTTTGCGGATTACAGGTCATGTCAATATTATAAAATTAGATATATGACTTCTTTTAGTTAAATAAATTGTATAAATATTGAAAAAATATGCGTATGTATATGAAATGAAACACCGAATAGGTTGCCAGAAAATATGTGGCGAATTTTTCTTCTTCGCCAAGGCCTCAAAACTGGAAAATCACCGAGAATTTAATTTTTGTATCCGACTATATAAAGCAGGGTACTTTTCCAACATAGGAGCTCTGGCGTGCTTTCTTAAAGGCTGGCATAATTTGGGCTTCAGAAGTGAGATTTCTTACCAAATGATATAAACAGCTATGAAAAAAAAAATTAATGTAGGGGAGACTAGGGAGTGTTGACCATACGGGAGGCTTGGCCCACACATCAGTTTTCATATTTACAAGAATTTCAGAGTTTTATCAATAGGTGTCAACCAAAGCTACTGTAATGCTCAAACAACAGTCTCTGTTTCATACAGATAATCGAAATAACTGTGAAAAAATCAATTGTAAGGCGTTTTCAACGTAAAAGTTGTGTTTTTTAGAAATATTTTGTCAGCATTTTTCAGATAAAATATAGCACAGAAATTTAAGTAAGTAGGTTTTAAGTAATGCAGAAATACAGAGTTTTCATTCCAGGCATAAAGATTATACAGTAAGTTAGGCTTAACATAACAATGTGCTATTCTTTAGAAAATGGCTATGTGGGGAGGCTTGACCCAGTTAGTGTGAGGGAGGATTGTCCAGATGTTCAAGGCTCCCTTAACACATTCACGACGGGAAACGAGAATTCTCGTTTTCATTCAAAAAATATCATTGACTAAGGGCGTGTCTTCTACCTAACAGAAAATGCAATGATTGTAAGACATTTTATATTACATTCGTGTATTGAAAAACATTTTCCGATATATAAACTTAGGAAACCTATCTAGAACACCAATTTACAAAAGACTTTCAGAATAGGGAGGAGCTTCTACTGTTTTAAAATTCAGATTTGATAAAAATTGCCCGTCGGCAATATGTTAATTAAGGGGTTTTGAAATCTTTTTATTATACATTGTGCATAATGAAAGATTAATGATTATATATAAAAATGAATGTAAATTTATTCTGCAAAGCTACAGTTAAATAGGGTGATGGAAAAGAAACGTTTAAAACTAATTAAAGAAAGATGTGAAAAAATGCTATAGTATCCACTGCACGAAAAAATTAATGAAATATAAATAGGAAAATTGATAGGAACTATTTTCCACTTTAATATTATTTGCAACAGGTAAATAGAAACAGTGGAAAAGACTAGAAAGCAGTAGAAATTACGAAAGTAGCAACCTTAACCATTTCAGGGCCAGTGGTATGTTTATGAAATGACTTAATTTTAATTCCCAAACGCCACAATCACACCAGAATTTTGCTAAAATCTTTTCCATTTAATATGTATGTTAAATATAGCTTTTCATATTTGCAAATAAATTTGTTCGTATATTCCAGTGCCAGTTATTTATTTCAACATTTTAGTACTGAAAATACTTTGCCCCTGAAAGCTTAAAGGTGTTAATGATAAGTTAAGTACTCATGCGGATTCAAAAGACCACAACATTGATCGAAAAACTTTAGAAAGGTATGTAGACAAATTTCAACATGATGAATAGAGTGAGATGAAGGCAAACTATGTGGCAACTAGAGTTGTCAGGTCGAATGTCACAAAAAGTAGGACAAAGAGACAGCGCACAGTTACTTTCAAATTATATAAGCTACAGCTTCAAAGAATTAACCAATTATGCGTTTCTTTATAGTCTTCAAGCTAAAACCAAACAAATTCACATATTTTGGTTATTTATTTTTTTGGAATTAAAAAAATTCAAAAAATTGAAAATTTTGAATTTCTTTTTATTTTGTGCTAAAATTAAATTTTAAACAAAACTTTTTATATACATATTTTGGTTTTAATTTTGAAGTAGGTATGTTATGATTCTATTTTGTTCAAAATGCATAATTTAGAGTTTTGTCATGCGCGCAGCACTTAATGATTTTAATTCTCGCATTTGTGAGATGAATTTTTAAATTTAAAATTAAATATTAATTTTGTATAGACAACATTTAATTTTCTGGATAGTATAGCTAAGAATATATACTTATAGGCAGAAAGGGAAAAAAAAGATCCGAATTGCATGTTGTTTCTGTTTTGGTACTTTGAAAAAGACGATTTTTTTAAAAATCATTTCGACAAACTCAAAAATCCTGTGCGTGCACCCTTAAACTAATGTAAGTCGCCCGAATTTATCAGCGACATTGTATGTATTTTGTCATTAACCCCTTCGGGACGAGCGTCTTTTACAGAAATTGTAATCTTTTATCACCGGTTTTTTTAGGTAGATTTCGTATGAAATACTACCTATTGGCGTCGTTCCTATGTCGGAATTTCTGAAAAATTTTTGCAGATCTACACCGATCATGACCACTAGATCCCAAAACCACCCTCAGTAAAAAACTTTATCTATCTATCTATCTATCTATCTATGTATCTATCTATATATATCACTTTCTTCTGGACACGATAACTTTCACAATTCTGCACCAATCTCTTCCAAACTGATACATAAAATCAAGGGGCATAAAATCTCGGTCAAGTTCGTTAATGGGCAAAATCGGACCAAGGGGATGGAAATAGGGAGGGGTTTTGTGAAAACCGAAAAACCCCCATAACTTCTTAAATTTTGTACATACCGAATCACTTTAAAGTTTTTATTACTTCTAAAAATATGGCCAAAAATTTATGTATCACAGATTTTTGATAAAGTTAAAAATGGCTCTAGGGGCGCAAAAATAGGGTTTTTGGGAGAAAAAAATTCATAACTTCGTCAATTCTCAAGATATCAAATCCAATTAATTTTATCATGAATCTCCTTAACATTATCTACAACTTTTATATTCACAAGTTTTTGATAGGATCAATTCGTACCGCAAAAAAATTAAAAACGAAAACAAAAAGGGAGTTTGAAGAAGTAAAAAATCCATAACTCCGTCAATTCAAAAGATATAAAATCCCCATGAATTTATCATATATCTTCTTAATATTGTCTACAACATCTATATGGAAAAGTTTTGGATAGGACCAATTCTTACAGCAAAAACAAAATAAAAATACATAGCGGTTGAAGAAAAAAATCATCTTAGTAAGGGTGTATTCAAATCCAAACTGCTTATTTTCGGACTCATTTTACAATTCATTTGTACTCTCAAAAGCTTCCAATTGGTGCCTTTTCTTACTCAGAAACTATATAATGTACCGTAATGGTCAATTTTTTGATAGTGGCAGAATATATTTTAAAACATGTTGTCAAAGTGGGCCTTTTGAACCGAATTTTCCGAAGCGGATTGTGTTGGAAAAATCATCGTATTAAGGGAGTATTCAAATCCAAACTGCTTATTTTCTGACTCATTTTTAAATTCATTTTTGCTCTCAAACGCATCCAATTAGTAGATTCGCTTATTCAGAAACTATATAATGTACCATAATGATCTATTTTTTGACAGAGGCAGAATATATTTCAAAAAATGATGTCAAAGTGGGCATTTTGAACGGAATTTCCTGAAGCGATTGTGTTAGAAACGAAAAATATTGTCTTACTGAGAAAATAATTGTTTATATATCAAGTTTTAATTAATTGAACGAAAATTAAAAACACAGGTCGCTTATAAATCTCTTCAAAAATCACGTCAACAAGTTTCACGTTTTTCCTATTAAAAATGAATCTGGAGTTATGCCAGAAAATTTGGAGTTGTTGAGCATGGAAAAGTATTTTTTTGAATACCGCCCTAACATGATTCTGATAAAACCAGTTATTATATAAAAATGAAATAAAAACTCGTTAAAAGCGGCCAGATAAAATTGTTAAAGTGGGTTTATCTCTAATCATGATTTGGTTTTTGTTTGTGAAATTAGTATACTTAACTTCGAAATCTACCTCCGCCTGTAGGCCGGGCCGGCAGGGATTTTTTGAAAGAAGAAACTTTTGTTTAATTGAATGGCGAAACTGCCCTGATTAAAACTTTGAGATCTGAGCTGTTTCAACCGCATATCTCCCTCTGGACTGAGGGTATTTGATACTTTTCGCGATTTTTAAAAAAATACTTGGAAGATATGTATTTTAATACTTTTTTTAAACTATAATTTTCAAACTGGTCTTATTCATAATCAAGGAACTATTTAAATGTACAAAAAATTAAATTTAAGGAGAAATTATTGAAAAAAGCATGTTTTATATTTAAAAAAAAAAGTTTCGCATAAGAAACGTAATTTTTTTAACATAAAATTTTACATAGACTTGAATAAAACTTACCCAAATGTTATACAAATATCTGAAAATAGATTTTATTTGTATCTAAACACTATTTAGTAAAATTTGCTTCCGTGTGGTACATTTCAAAGCACAAAGAGCAACACCATAATGCTCACAATAAGTTCGAATTAAGCTCTGATTCTAGATATTTTCATATACTTACTTCTTTCTGTTTAGTGCTGTCATGTATTTTTTTTTTTAAATAAAAGGTTCGTAGATAATATATGAAAAGACAGTGAACTTATATAGTAGGTATTTTTATAGCTCAGAGAGTTAAAAGTTAACACCGAGAGACACTCGGTCTTAGTTCGCTTCCCCGAAAACGGCAATCTGAGTGACACTCGGGTTTAGATCCCAAAGTGTTAAATAAGGCAAAATTTACAATAAAAAATAACTGGTGGGAATAATGAGAGATTTTGAGTACCTTATGCGTCACGTATACGTGACGCTCCTCCCGAAGGGGTTAAATATAATTGACACTGTTTTCGTAAATATGTTAAACATTTTATGTTATCCTATTTACAGCAGCAATTCAAATTCTAAATAGTAGTCTTGTTTGACGTGCGCGCCAATTTTTGTATGCACTTTCAGGGAAAAACAGCGAGACATACACGAAAAAAAAGGAAAAAGGTATATCAGTGTTGGAGAAGAAAATTAAAAAATTGGTAATAGAATTATTTGACATTTATTTAATTAGAGATTATAAATCATAACAATAGAGCATTTGTTTTCGTAAATCCACCTTATATTTCTTAAACGATGCATATTGTCACATCGAATACACGCAGTTAAAAATCGGCAACAAACTGTCCAATCGTTCAGCCGTTTTTATAAATAACGGTTACTTCACCATATTATAAAATGTTCTATTCACTGTTAAAAATTTGCAGCAAACTGGCCATTGATTCAAACGGTTTTATAGAGAATGGTTAAATAACCGTAATTCCATTATATGTAAATAAAATTTTATTATGAAACATATAATAATTTTTTTATAAAGTCTTTTTTGCGTAACTTTTACAAATCTTTATTCTATTCTAAAAATTTTATTAATTTGTCCCCCACTACAAACAATAAATATATAATCAGTACTTATGACAATTAACAATAAAATATTTACATTTTTAATGAAAAAGCTGTACACTGTTAAAAATTTGCAGCATTCTGGCAGGTCATTTGACCGTTTTTTCCGAAAACTGTTACACAACCGTAATTTTAACACTATTCTGACCATATTATTGGCCATTTTATGGTCAGAATATAGTTAAATTATGGTTATGAAACCGTTTTTCAAAAAACGGTCGAATGACCTGCCAGAATGCTGCAAAATTTTTAACAGTGTAGGTATAAACAATAGCCTACACTTAAAAATTTGCAGCATTCTGGCAGGTCATTTGACCGTTTTTTCCGAAAACGGTTAAAATATCCGTAATTTAACACTATTCTGACCATATTATTGGCCATTTTATGGTCAGAATATAGTTAAATTAAGGTTATGAAACCGTTTTTTCAAAAAACGGTCGAATGACCTGCCAGAATGCTGCAAAATTTTTAACAGTGTATGTATCCATAAATCCATCTAATATCTCTTAAGCTATATATGTTGACTTAACAAATAAGAAAATATATGATTGCTTTTGTTATTGGTTTGAAAGAAAGTTACTTACGCTTGCCTGAGAGCAGCACGGAAATCTGTCTTTTGTTCGTCGTGTATAATTATAATAACTCACGCCAAGCTTGCATTTGAAATATTTCTCAGTAATGACAAGTGATTTCTTTCAAAAGATACAATAAATTACATATTTTATTGGTACATCCTGTTCAAACAATCCTTTTTGGAATACATTTATGTTAAAAGTAACACTTTTATGATATTATATGGGGCATATGAGAATGTTTATAGTTATATAAAATTTCTTGTATTCTGAAAATTTTCGTAAACTGTATACGACCTCTAAAAATAAATATGGAATCAGCACTCACTATACAACAATTAATAATACAATATGCACAGTCGTGGAAAAAAAGTAAACATCCCTTACTAACTCTGCAAAAATTATCGTAGAAGAAAGTTACTGGTACCACACGATTGTTAATAAAGACTACTTTTAAATGATGTATATAAAATTTGCTTAGGGGGCCATCTACATACTAAAACGAGCCATAACTTTGTTTTTTTCAATAGCAGTACACAATTTTGACAGCATAAATGAACTCTACACCCTTCAATTAACCTAAAAACACATTTTTATGCAATCCTTACGATAGGTTTCCGAGAAATTAAATATCTTAAAACGAGCGTATTTTAGGGGCTGTATCCAAATTGAAGTTCGGTATTCGATTGCTGACCGAGAGAGCCCTCTTCTTGATCAAGGCATCTTAAGCGTCACTCAAGCAGTCATTGAAGACCGCTAGATTACAGGGTAGCATAAGAAATTTCAAAATACCTAGCCACTTATATCATAGACGTTCCCTTAAACCATCATTTTGCCGTTTTTTAAGCATAATTTCAAAATAACTTGGAAGAGAAATGTGAAATTTTTGATTTCCATAAAGCAGGACTTGATAAATCTAAATCCATCAAAAAAATTGTAGGTTGCCTTTCATAATTTTTTCCAATATTAATTTCATAATTCATAATTCATATCATAAAATTATAAAAATTGCAAATTCAACGTATTTATGTTTGGATATTAAAGTATTATTGCTACACAGAATATTAGCACATTAGGAGTATAATTTCAAGAGATATTAATGAAAATATGTAAATGTAATTTAACACTAGAAGCACTAAATTTTGAATGTTTATAATTCAAGAACTTATCAATCAAATGAAATTTGGTGATTAGATATAATTTGAACCGAAGATTTGAAATATCTTGTTAAAATTGGATATTGCCATTGAAAAAAAAGTTTGGGTTAGTTTTAATATGTAGATGACCCCCTAAGCAAATTTTATATACATCAATTAAAAGCAGACTTTATTTCCAATCATTCGGTACCAGTAACTTTCTTCTACGATAATTTGTTGAGGAGTTAGTAGGAAGTGTTTACTTTTTTTCCCCACGACTGTACACTTTAAATCATAATTCGAAAGCTATAGGTGCAAACAATAGTCTATGTTTTCATAAATCAGTCTAATATTTCTTAAGCTATGCATGTTGACCTAACAAATAAGAAAATATGTGATTATTTTGTTATTGGTTTGAAAGAAAGTTATTTACACTTGCATGAGACCAGCACGGAAATCTGTCTTTTGTTCGTTGTGAATAACTCACGCCAAGTTTGAATTTGAAATACTTAGTAAGATTAAGTGAATTCTTTCAAAAGATACAATACTTATTTCATTGGTATATCCTGCTCAAATAATTCTTTTTAGAACATATATGTGTTAAAAGTAACACTTTTTATAATAATTGTCTGCGACATATGTGAATGGAAATTAATTACAGTTACTTCTTTTCAAAGATATAATTAATAGAAATTTTAAGAAACTTCCCTTAGCAGTACACTATTTCTAGAATGAGGGTAACCAGAAGTTACTATATAAAAACTAACAATAAAATAAATATATTTTAAATCATAATTGAAAAGATCTTGCTAAACGTAGAATACGTTTTCATTAATCTACCTAATATCTTTTAAATGATGAATGTTGGCATAACAAACAATAAAGAAAGTGATTACTTTTGCTATTGGTTTGAAAGAAAGTTATTTATTCTGAGACCATCAGCGAAATCTGACTTTTGTTCGTCGTGTAATTATTATAATTGTTTAATAAATATCATAACTCATGGCACGTTTATATTTGAAATACTTTGTAAGAATAAGAAATTTATTTCAAAATATAGAATTAATTATTTATTTTATCGGCACATCCTGTGAAAATAATGATTTTAGGAATACGTTTGTGTTAAAAGCAACACACTGTATAATAATTATCTGCGACATATGTGACTGAAAATTAATTATAAGTATTTCTTTTTTAAAGACATAACTAACTATTTCTAAAAAAAAAACGGTACACTGTAAAAAAAAATAATGCCAGTTTTCCGGTAGGAATCGGAAAAATAGTTGCTCTTATCGTATCGGAATAATTTCCAAACCAGCTCGGAATAAAATCCGTAAAATCGGAATAAAAACCGTAAAATACCGTTTTACTGATTATTTCCTCATTTTTACGGATTTTATTCCGAGCTGGGTCGAAAATTATTCCGGTACGATAAGGACAACTATTTTTCCGATTCCTACCGGAAAACTGGCAGTTTTTTTTTTTTTTTTTTTTTTTTTTTTTTTTTTTTTTTTTTAACAGTGTAAACAGAATTTACTATATAACAAATAACAATAAAATAAGTATATTTTAAATCACAAGCGAAAATATTTTGTTACAAAACCTAGAATGCGTTTTCATAAAGCGCCCTAATATCCTTTAAACGATTTATGTTCACATAACAAATAATGAAGAAAGGGATTACTTTTGCTATTGGTTTGAAAGAAAGTTATTTCTGCTTGCCTGAGACCAGCAGAAAGATTTGCCTTTTGTTTCCCGTGTAATTATACTCGTGCAAGAAGTATCATAATTCACGCCAAGCTAACATTTGAAATAAATCTCAGTAAGAGTAAGTGACATGTTTCAAAAGATACAATAAATATCCTATTCAAATAATGTTTTTGGAATACATTTGTGTTAAAAGTAGTACATTTTATAATAATTATCTGTGACAAATGTTATTAGAAATTAATTATAATTATTTCTTTTTCAAGGACGAAATTTATTGAAATTTGTGGAAAAATCCCTAAGCAGAAAACTATTTCCTGAAAAGGGTAGCTAAAATTTACTATAGTACAACTAACAATAAAATAAATATATTTTAAAGCGTAATTGAAAAGATCTTGGTACAAAATATAGAATACTTTTTCATAAAACTACCTAATACATTTTAAACGGCGTATGTTGACATAACAAACAATAAAGAAAGTGATTACTTTTGCTATTGGTTTGAAAGAAAATTATTTATGCTTACCTGAGACCAGCAGAAAGATTTTGTTTACTGTGTAGTTATACTCGTGTAACAAGTATCATAATTCATGCCAAGCTTATATTTGAAATACATCTCAGTAAGAGTAAGTGATTTATTTCAAAAGATACAATAAATATCCTATTTAAATAATGCTTTTTGGAATATATTTGTGTTAAAAGTAATACATTTTGTAATAATTACCTGCTGCATATGTAATTGGAAATTAATTATAACTATCTTCTTTTTAAAGATAGGGTAACTCCGGGAGAGTCGCCGCATACGGGATAGATGCCGCACCCCTTGTATTTCTTGTAATTATCGATAGATAGTCGTCAAACGCACAGTATAGGTGCACAATGAGATTATTTTAACCAGTGTATAGCGTGAATCCCATTTCGATATTTACTTGTAGAAGTACAATCCTTAATTTGACGTAAGTGCATGATTTCACTGTCCAAACTTTTAAACACGTTATGTTTAAATAATTTTCATACACTAATTACTAAATGCATGCATGATTTCGAAGTCAAAACTAAGTGTAGTGTTTGTATAGAGTACTGTGTGTATGGTTACGACATTCCCTTTAACGATGGCAGGTAACTGTGATGGCCGAAGTCTGCACCATGCAAAATGGGATACATGCCGCACAGCTATTCCGGTATACATGCGGCAGTTTCTTTTGTACGGGATGATTAAGTGTTATTAACATTTCCTTTTCTTTTTGCACAGACTAACCATGTTAGACATGTTATCAAGTTTACTAAAAACAAAGGAGAAAAAGGGGAAAATAAAAGTAAAAAGAGCAAGAAAGATTCAAATCAAGATGATAATAATGAAAAATTGGATAAGCGTAACGCAGACGTTCTTTGGAAACTACTCGAAAAAAAAAAGGAAGTGTAATTGGCTTCGTTGCATCATGTGCTTAAATGTAGTTACATAAAGACTGTGCTTTTTCGACACTTTTTTTGTAGATTGTAGTCGAAAAAACAGGTCTCTTAACCCATTCGGGACCATAGGTGCATATAAACACCTCCATAAAGAACTTACAAAATTTGTTTCTGGCACCAGTAAAAAAGAAAAGTAATATTTGCTTTGTTTAATTAGAGCATTTTCATGATTATTTAAGTAAAGGTAATTTCTTTTAAAAAAGTGGTACCAACAGAATAAAATTTGCGTAAAAGCCACCGGTCCCGAAAGGGTTAACAAATAAATTATGTAAATACAATTTTATTTTTTTTCTTTTCCCTTTCTAATACATTGATGTTACGTTGTTGCTGAAATAATAATTAAAATGCAATGTAAAAAAAAAAAAAAAAAAAAAAAAAAAAAAAAAAAAAAAAAAATAAGTCGATAATTTTAATAGTGAAAGTAGGCAACAATTATTAATTTGAATCTATTAATATGTTTCATTGTGCTCATTTAGTTTCATTTTGTTATTACATCGTTAATTATAGTCCAGATATATTTTAAAACATATTTTTATTTATAATTTCATTCTGTTCTTATTACAAGCGCGGCATAACTACCGCACAAGTGCGGCGTCTCAGCCTGAATGTACGGGTGACGCGCCGCAGTGTAATGTTTTAAAAAAAATTGTTAAAAAATATTAATAATTTGTTTTGAATTTTTTTGACCCACTACGCGCGTTGTATATTTAACATTCAATAGTAGAGCATGATTTTTTTAAATTTTATGTCCACCATGGGACTTTATACACAAGTTAAAAAAAAAGTGCGGCATTAAATCCCGGAATTACCCTATAATTAGTAGGAATGTGTAAATATTTTTCTAAGCAACACATTTTTTCTAAAAGAAAGAAACCAGTCTTTACTACACGACAACTATCAATAAAATACATGTAATATAAATCATAATTGAAAAGATCTAGGTACGAAAACCAGGCTACGTTTCTATAAAGCCCACTAATATATCTCAAACCATGTATGTTGACATAACAAAGAAAAAAGGATGTAATTACTTTTATTGCTGGTTTAAAAGAAAGTTACGCTCGCTAGGGACCAACAGCGAAATCTGTCTTTTGTACGTCATGTATAAAGATAATAACTTTCGTTAGGCTTTATCTATAATACTTCTTAGTATGAATGTTATTTGTTTCAAGATGCAATAAATTAATATATATATATATATATATATATATAATTAAAATTTAGAATTGAAACTTTCCGGTAGTCATAATAGTTGCAATACAAATTACTTAGATGTAAATCTAAAATTAGAAAACAGAAATTTAATTACATCGGTTTATGATAAAAGAGACGATTTTAACTTTAAAACAATTGCAATATTGAATTTCAATTCAAATGTCCATATATAGGTATTCAGAAACATTTATATTAACGGTTTAAACAGATTAAACCGATTGACATCGGATAGTGTCATTTTGAATGAGGATATGCTGAAATGGTACGTCACTGCTATGAAACAGGGTTATCCTGTGAGTCTGGTCAAAAATATGACGTATAATTATGTTAGAACTTGCAAGAACAGAAGTGAATTGATGCCTTTACTCGAAGCGTGTGGTTTACGGAATGTAGTGGAAACAGATCGCTTTTGATATGGATTGATTTCGGTCGGTCGGTTTCATTTAGCGTTAATCTTGTTTCATTTGTTTTTTCAATATGGTCTCGACAGGTAAATCTGGGGAATGTTGCATGCTTAAAAACAGTTTTAACCCTGCATTAGTGTGTCATAAGCCACACAGACCTGTCTCCATGTTTAATTAGTTATTTGCCTTTTTTCTTATGGTTGTTTTGTTTAAGTTAAAGTTGGTTAAGTTGTGTTTCTTTAAGTTTGTTTATTAAGTTAAATTATAGTTCTTATTTGGTTTGGTTAAGTTAATTTTGCGCTTCAATTAAAGTTTACAGTTTGTGGTAATGCTTGAAATAACTATTGGAATTTTTTAACTATATATATATATATATATATATATATATATATATATATATATAATAAATTTGAAATATTGAAATCACAAATATATGAAGAAATTGATAAAGTTCTAAAGATGATTTAGAAATGAATATAGGAAACCAGTATGTAAAATGAGAAACTATGAATGACTCACAGAATCATCAGAGGAGCTTGTGAGTTAATATATATATATATATATATATATATATTGCCGTATGTCTCGTGTTATTGATATGTGTCGTATGTAATCGAACTTAATTATAATTATTTCATTTTGGAGACATAATTAATTGAAAACTGAGAAACATTTCATAACAAACATATTACCCCTGGTAAAAGATATGAAATCAGAATTTACAATACGACAACGAACAGTAAAACATGTACAGTCGTGGAAAAAAAAAAAAAAAGTAAACACCCCCTTACTGACTCTTCAAAAAATTATCGTAGAAGAAAGTTACTGGTAACCCACAATTGGTAATAAAGTCTACTTTTAAATGATGTATATAAAATTTGCTTAAGGGACCATCTACATATTAAAACGAACCATAACTTTTTTTTTCAATAGCAGTACACAACTCTGACAGCATAAATGAACTCTACACCCTCCAAGTATCTTAAAAACAAATTTTTATGCAATTCGTCCGATAAATTACCCAGAAATTAATTATTTTAAAACGAGCGTATTTTAGGGGCTGTATCCAAATTGAAGTTCGGTACTGGATTGTTGACCTAAGAGAGCCCACTTCTTGATCAATGCATCTTAAGCGCCACTCAAGCAGTCAAGACTGCTAGATTACAGGATAGCATAAGAAATTTTAAAATATCTAGTCACTTCTACCACAGACGGCCCCTTAAACCATCATTTTGCCGTTTTTTAAGCATAATTTGAAAACTATTTGGAAGAAAAATGTGAAATTTTGGATTTCCATAAAACAGGACTTAATAAATCTAAATCCATAAAAAAAATTGTAGGTTGAAATTCATAATTCCTTCGAATATTAATTTCATGATTCATAATTCATATCATAAAATTTAAAAAATTGCTAATTCAACGTATTTATGTTTGGGTATTTTAGTATTTTTGCTACACAAAAAATTAGCACATTAGGAGTATAATTTCAGGAGATATTAATAAAAATATGAAAATGTAATTTAGCATTAGAAGTACAAAATTTTGAATGTTTATAATTCAAAAACTTATCATTCAAATGACTTGAAATTTGGTGTCTAGGTATAGTTTGAACCGAATATTTGAAATATCTTGTTAAAATTGGGTATTGTCATTGGAAAAAAATGAAGTTTCGGTTCGTTTTAATATGTAGATGGACCCCTAAGCAAATTTTATATACATCATTTAAAAGTAGACTTTATTTCCAATCGCTCGGTACCAGTCACTTTCTTCTACGATAAATTGTTCAGGAGATAGTAGGGGATGTTTACTTTTTTTTTCCCACGACTATACATTTTTAATTATAATTGAAAACCTCTAAATATATAAAAGAAAATTGTGTTTTATTAAATCCACCAAATATCTCTTAAACGATATATGCTGACATAATAAATAAGAAATAAAGTGATTACTTCGGAATTGGTTCGAAAGTAAGTTACTTACGCAGGCCTGAGACCAGCGGCCAAATTTAGAGTAAATACTGACTGAGTAGCTTATACAGTGTGTCCACGTATAACCTGACCGACCTTTATTTTCGCAAACGTTGGTCCTAGATGTATACTTCCAATTACAAAAATGGTTTAAATAAGGTAAAGAATTATTTTTAATGCGATTTGGGTCAAGAAAAATATTTATTAAAAAATTACGAAATTTAAATTTTTATACGGTCACCCGGTCCAATAAGTGATATTTAATAAAAATTTACTATGACACTAACAAGTAAGACAGAAAAAGTACCATTCATCTAACATTAAAATTGACCGAGTTATGAAACTTTGAAATGCATGACTTATATCACTTTTTTGCATATCAAAACAGATGATTTCAACCATGCTTTCAGAGGTCGTATATAAAGTACTTAAACTTATTTCAAGGTATCTGCGGTTTGAAAGAAATCGTACAACTATTACGATTTAGTTAACTTTATTAGTCAAATTTCAGATTAGTTAAAATAATTGTATTTTAACATATGTTGTATTTTATAAGGATTTGAGGCTATGACTTCTTTTAACCAAAATTATGTTATTTTCTTTGGTTTTATTTAACTTGCAACGATCGTCTTTCCAGTTTAAAATTTGTACTCGAACTTTAACTGACTTTCCAATGTCCGATCGAAGTTAAAATTTTACATACTGACTTAAATCCGATTATAAAGTAATATTATTAGGATTTTTGACGCTTACCATCTTATACATACTTATATTAGTGGATAACCTAAAATAATTCGGATAGATTACCGTCAACAAGTTTAAGAAATGGTTTTAGATTAGATAACATAAACCTGCGATGGTTGTGTTTTTCAACTTTTATAATTACGTTTTATGTATTTTTTAACGCTAAATAAAAAAATTACCTTCACTTTTAACCATCATGTCAGGATTTTTCGCAAATCGTAAATTTAAAGGTTAAAAAATAGCGACAAATCTGAAACTAAAAGTAGATGTAAGACTTTTTTATTCAGTTTAATTTTATTTAATTCAATAATTTATTCAGTTTTGTGACTTATACTGGGTTACTTACAGTTAAACAGCTCAGGGGTCCATTGTGGTTGGGAGGAGAGGGGGGATCAATTTTAACTTTGAGCTTTTTAACTTTGAAATTTGTGATTTTAGAAAAATCCTGACGTGATGGTTTAAAATGAAGGTCATTTTCGTATTCAGCGCTAAAAAGTACACGTGAATCAATTTTCAAAAGCTAAACAACGTGGTACTATCTAAAATTTGAAAGACGGTTCTTTGTGTAAAGAATTGAGTTTGCTGTTTTTCATCCCTTTATTTAACAAAAATTCTGTTATTTTTATCCTCTTATGTGTTCAATACAATTTGTATAATTTGCAGTAATATGTCAGAATGATTAAAGATTTCAAAGTTATATTGCAATGCTAATTTTACTCTCACCCATTTCTTTAATATATCTGATGATAATTATATTTCTACTAAATTTGTGAATGACCCCTAATTTGAAGCGAAAAATATGCTCCAACTTTAAACAGCTATTACTCGGTCAATTTTAATCGTAGAATAACAAGACTTTTTTTGGCCTTACTTGTCAGTGTAACAGGAAAATTTTACTAAATATAACTTATATGACCTGGGCACCGTATAAAAAGTTAAATTCTGTAATTTTTCGCTAAATTGTTTTTTTTGCTTCAAACTTTTTTTTTTATCTTAACTCTGCACCTAAATTTGACCACTTTTGTAATTGGAAGTATGCATCTAGGACCAACGGTTGCGAAAATAAAGGTCGGTCAGGTTATACATGGACACACTGTATATGAAATTTGCAATTGAAAAAGAAATTCGTTATGAGTAAAGGAAATTATTTAGCCACTCGAAGAGCGATGACGAAATTGCTTATTTTCTCAACTATTTACATGGATTTAGCTTTTCTCCTATTAAAAAATATTTTACGAAAAATTTGCATCTACAAAACACTTCTCAGTTACAGATAGGATCACAATACATTTAAAGTGAAACCTCCCTGTGCGACCACCTCCATTAAGCGATCACCTCCTTGAACGATATATATATTTATCCCGGTAACTTTTAAGTGTTTAAACACCTTTGTGCCTTTTTAGGCAATGAATTTAACTCTGATGACAAATTAAGAATGACGGTCAATAAACTCCCCTCCCCTATTCTGTTGGGAAACTGTCAAAGAAATAGATAAATTAATGAAATCGTCATTATTTGTTTCCGTCCAAAAAAAATTGCATTTATTTACTGAATTTATTTACTTATTTACTGAACTTCGAATGGACTGGGAAATAAAAGTTATAAAAGATAAAACCGTAAAATCAAGGAAAATGTCAATGTATTCATTTTTTAAACTATATTTTTGTTTTGATACTTAAATTTTTATATTTTTTCCTAATGTGAAAAAAAAATTTAGTAGCATTAATTGTTACATTTTTTTCAACAATTAAAATCTAGAATTAAACATGACCTCCATTAAGATACCACCTCTCGGAGCGACCAATTTTTATTGGAACGGAACGTGGTCGGTTTAGGGAGGTTTTACTGTATTTACACTGTTTTTGTAGGAATTGTGAGGTTTCCATAACAGAATTTTTTATCAATTAATCTAATTATTCTTGTAACTATTTTACAAAGAAAACTCTAACTACCACTTTATTAAATCAGTTTAAGTTAAAAATCTATCAAAAAATCAAATTGTTATTATATAAGTTGTTTTGGATATCTTCAAGCATTAACGAAGATAATTATTCAAGAGAAACAAACAAATATCTGATTTATAATCGGGACATAAAGGGTTAAAGTATCTACTAAATCTACTTTGTACTTGCAGTGTACGGAGATCATATTTATCCCTAAAACTTTCTCCTAACTATTCTAATGTTGAAATATATTCAGTGTTCTTGGGAAATGGAAGCATAATTTTCTTGTACGAGTTTCATCTGCATTAAACCTGGAATAGTGGGATATAAATTTAATTTAAAGCCGTTTGGGTCAGCCGTTCTATTAAAAGGACATGTCTTTTCATTGAATATTATTTTGTCTTAGCAATCATTTTTGTTATCACCTGCATTTAGTAATGACTGTACATGTGTATAAATTTATTATAATGACTGCATTTGCGTTTCGGCGTTTAGTGACAATAATAGTAAGAAAAATAAAAGTTTGCACAATTCTTCTCTTTACACCATTGGCAATTCGTTCATTTAAAGAATTTTACTCTTTAACCCTTTTATGTCCCGAATTATAAATATCAGAAATTTGCACCTCTTCAATAATTATCATCGTTAATGTCTGAAGATATCGAAAACGACTTATAAAATAAAAAAAATAATTTTTAGATAGGCTTTTAAATAAATCTGATTTATTAAATCGGTAGTTACAGTTTTTTTTATATAATATTGACAAGAGATACGTCATTTTTATAGTTACAAAAAACTTTACCTGTTTATGCTGAACATTTTCATTTGAAGGAGTTAATCGATTTGTACTCTGAACGGCTCATATGTCCATTTAACATTGGTAATTGTTATAACAAATGTTACACATTTTTCGGTTTTTGGTTTTAGTATAATTAATGAAATATTATATTTCAGATTAAAAAAACAAAAAAAACTAAAGAATACCTATTTATAAAGTTGACTTCACATTATTAGGAATTATTGATATTATGTATATAAAAAATTTAAATTTAACATCGTTGGTAGTTTCTAAGAAAAGTGCATTAACTTAACATGATAGGTATAGGGACTTTCCAACCTATACCTACCAGCCCTTAAATTACCTACCAAATCTGCTTTGTACTAGCAGAACACGGAGATCATATTTAAGAGGCTACTTCAGTCAAACGAAAAGTCCCGTTCGCCAATGCTAATCCTATGGAAGAAATTTATAAAGATATCTCGGTCGCATTTCAATATTTTTAAATAATTTATTTTACCCCGAATAGTTGAGATCGATCTGTACAAAGGCCGTTGTTTACTTTTTCGATTTTGTTTACAGGCATTTGGTATGAGGACACTCTCATTTTCGGAACCGGTTTGGAAAGTAAAAGCATCCACATAAAAAAAATATCTGCAATCAAAATCGAAAAAGTAAAAAACGGCCTGCATACAGATCGATCTCAACTATTCAATGCAAAAGAAATCATTTAAAAATATTGAAATGCGACCGAGATATCTTTATAAATTTCTTCCATAGGATAAGCATTAGCGAATGTGTCTTTTCATTCGATTGAAGTAGCCTCTTAACCCTAAAACTTTCTTCCAACTATTCTAATGTTGAAATATATTCAGCGTTGTTGGGAAATGGAAACATAATTTCCTTGCACTAGTTTCGCTTGCATTAACCTTCAAATAGTTGGATATAAATTTAATTTAAAGCCGTTTGGGCCAGCCGTTCTATGAAAAGGACATGTCTTTTCATTGAATATTATTTTGCCTTATTTATCATTTTTGTTATTACCTGCATGTAGTAATGATTGTGCATGTGTATGCATTTATTATAATGATTTCATTTGTGTTTCAGCATTTAGTGATACTAATAGTAATAAAAATAAAAGTTTGCTCAATTCTTTTTACATTATTGTCGATTCTTTCATTTAAAGGCTTTCTAACCGACTTTTAAAAAAAGAAGGAGGGTCTCAATTCACGTTCATGTTTCTTTTTTTAAATGTTATGTTAATCTATTACTCCGAAACTACCCGACAGAATCATTTTTTTTATAAATTGAAAGAGGATGCTTTCGAATTTGTCCCATTTAAATGTCATCAAAATTGGTTTTGTACTTTTTTAGAAATTCAACAAGAAAACAATAAAATCAATATTCTTCCTAATTCTGTTGTGCATTAGCTGCTTGCGAATCACTGCGTTGGCTGGGTGCGAAGTGCAGCACGAGCAGCCAATGTACAACAGAACTACGATAACTCGTCTTTTTTACTTTTTTTTATGTATGTTCACCATTTACTCCGAAACTACGCGACCGATTCATGTGGTTTATTTCTTAATTGAAAGAGGATATTCTTGAATAGCTCTCATTTAAATTTCAGTCAAATTGGTTCAGTATGTTTTTAGAAATTCAACAAAAAACGAAACAAAACAAAACAAATAGAAAATTAATAAATAAACATCTTCAAAATATTTCATTCTCAAAGATTTTCATCAAGTGACTTAGTTACTGTTTGGCGAGAAAGTCACTGCTCGATGATTTTCCTCCCTCTTTATACGGTTTTTATACGGAAAACCCAAAAGCAATGTTTTAATCGTTAAAATCTTCTACAACATAAACAATCAGAAAAAAAATGCAATTTAACAAATTACAACGACCATTTGGAAAATGATTTTTTCAAAGACTAAAATTTAAGACACAAAAAATCGCAAGGAGTTGATCATACATTACGTACGCCATGAATTAAACATTAATAGTGTTATTACACGTAAAAATTGCAAGCGACAAAAATTGCCTGGAACTCGTACGTATTATTCACCTGAAACTTACCGATTATCCAAACATTTCATTGACTGTTCGGGAAAAGGCTTTTCCATCGTAGAAATCTGACGACCCATTTTAAATGAAATTTCATTCTTAAACTTCTAAACATCCCACAATATTACTTTTTACACCGTCGTATAGAGAAAAAAAAATGTACTGTTAAATGCAATTTGTTTGAAAGCTGTATCTCAATTGGTTTCTGAGTTACTAATTTTTTTTTGTAGTTTTTATTACTTTTTTGTCATAGTGGCAACAGAAGTATTCATCTGTGTTGAAAGTAAAGTTTAGTGTATAGACCAATCAGAAAACAAATAAAATGCGGATTAAACTAATAAAACGCTTCAGATATGCTTTTGATTTCCTACCCTGACGAGGACAATAACCATTTTTCCAAATGGTTAAAAAAATCAAAGTTATAAAGTGCTGAAATTTACCCAAGATTTCTATGATAACACATTAGCTTCATTTCAACAACTATATAATACAGGATGGGTCAAAAGTTCCTGACAAATTTTTGAATTTAAAAATTTAATATAAAATCGAGTAATTGAAATCGTCTTTTTTTTGTTTGAAAAGTTTATAATTATACTCTTGAAATTTAAAATAGGGCTAGATTTACGAACGAATGGTTTGCGATAATACATAAAAAGTATTATAAAGTTGTTATGTCTGTTTAAACTTATAGCAATGTGACATTTTCCAAACGTCTTCAAAATTTCTTACTTAACATATTGTTATATGAATAATACGCAAAATAATTGTATTAGTTAGATTTCAGTAGATGGCGTATTTGTTAAATTTGAGTAAACCTTAACTTCTGTAATTTGGACAACTACTTTTAATATTATTAACGTAAAAGTAATTATTTTCCCAGAAGTGAAAAATAAATAAATCGGACCCGAAAAAGTTAATAACGTTCGCAAAATCCTTTATTTGTGAATTTTGATTTTAACAAAACTTTAATTACTTTCTTCTATCTTCAATAGAAGAAAGTACTGTATTCGAAATTTTTTTCGACTTCCAGTTTTTCGACGGATTTACACGTTTTAGGGGTCAGAGATCCCCAAAAGCAAGTTTATAGAAAATGTCTGCCTGTCCGTGTGTCCGTATGCCGCCATTGTACCATCGAAAAGTGCATGAATATATGCATAAAATTGAACAATTTTTTTTAAGTTTGTGACTATGGCAAGCAGGTCCTCCATTAATTTGGAAAAAATCCGCCGGTAGGGAGCGCTGTAATAGCGATTTTTGCGGCATTTTGAATATTGTACCATCGAAAAGTGTATGAAGTTATGCATAGAATTGAACCAATTTTTTTTATAAGATTTTGGCTATGGCAAGCAAGTCCTCCCTTAATTTGGAAAAAAGCCGCCGGTAGGGGTCGCTGTAATGGCGATCTTTGTGCGGTTTTGTGGCATTTTGAATATTGTATAATCGAAAAGTGTATGAAGTTATGCATAGAATTGAACCAAATTTTTTGTGCATGTTTTTGGCGAAAGCAATAAAGTCCTCCTGAATTTGGAAATATTCCGCCGACAGAGGGCACTATAATAACAATTTTTGTGTAATTTTCTTTCGAAGTTGATATGGTATTCAACTAATAAAAATGAAATATTGACATTTGTAACAACATTTTGAAATATTAAAATATATGAGATAGAAGAAAGTTTTAGGATTGGCACAACCAACTAGTTTTAATATAGTTTCCTTTTTGATGCTGTTTTACATAAGGGACGATGGACGTTTAAAACAATTCCTTTTAATTTCCATAATAGAGATTTGAAATTTTGTGAAAATATACATTTCACCTTAAGTATATAGAACACGTTAAAATAAATTTTCAATCTTATATCAATCAAACGAATCAACATATCTACAATCAAACGAAATATTAAAATGCTCCTTGTGTCTTAGTTTTTTAGATATATCCTCGATTTTGGATTTTAAATCACGTAAAATTCAATTACAAACAAATACGTGCATCGATTTTTTAATCCCTTAAATAGTTAATTTTTTAGAGATATCTTTTTGAAGTCAATATAGATTTTCATGAAATTTTACCATATAATAAGTTAAAAATCAAATTTAATTGTCTTAATGAAGTCGAATGTTAAAATGCACTCACAATTCTTTTTTAAGCAATATCAGGGTTCTTCCTTATCAGTTTCATGAATTTTGATCCAAAATTAAGTTGCAAGGAGCATTTAAAATTTTTAACAAAATCTGAAACATTAGTAATCAGAAAAACAGATTTAAAGTATATTAAAAGGCCATAAAATTGTCTGTGAACGAAATTAAAACTCTTGTAACTTCGCGTTAAATAATTGCATCTGCATGCGGTTTTCCACGAATGACGTAGTACAAATTGAAGAAACATAATACACAAAAAAGAAATCTCGATTTTGGGGTAGATTTTTGCTCAAATAAAGATCCACGGTCTACCCCTTAAAAGAAAGTAATTACAATTTTTTAACAGAAGTATTAAATTTGTAGACTATGTTCTTTACTATATATTTCTTTAAAGCTTTAAGCTTGATTATTAGTCCCACTGTCCTGAGAATTGCAAATTTTTTAATGCAAAAAATCCCCCTTCTCTTAAAAACTGGTAATTAATTAAATTCTTTTGTATCCCGATTATGATTTACTTTATTTAAGTATTGTGCGGCAGCGCAATACTTATTTATTTCCAGTGTCACTTCTCAATGTTAATTTAACATAGAAAAGCCTATGGAGATCATAACTTTTTCATTTTTCCTTCCCACCTTTTTGTCCCTGATGCCACTCATTTTTAATTCTTTGCTAATTCTAATAATATTATAAATTCAAAGTGTAAAAACATTTGCCTGACGTCAGGGTCAAAACGGATCATGAAATGCCTTTGGATATAGGTGGATTATAATCAAGAGAGTAACATGGGCTAAATTTTATTTCCATTATTCAAATATTTTTCTTAATAATTCCAAATTTCGCTTTTTTCATTGAGAATCAACGGACATTTTCTAATAAAATTTAACATTTTTCCTTTATTGTTGTAAATAATTCAAAAGTTATAATAATAATTTGCCTATTTTTAGTTGAATGATTTTCACGTGAAACATGAAACTGAAGAAACTGAAATAGTTTTTTTTTAAGAATTAAAAAGAAGGTGAATATGGCGTCATAGTGGAAATAAAAATGACATTTTCAAGCAGATTTTTTAAGTTTAGATTGTAATTTTTTGATCAAACTACAGCAACCTGCATTACTGCACTGGTGAAACATTTTGGATTATACATAGGTAAATTGCATCACAAATTGTGGTGCGATGCCGCACAAATCAAAGCCTGATGATGATACCCTCCATTAATTTTGAAATGTGTTCGTCTGAATGCAGTAGTTATTAAAAAACTTGACATATTAAACAGAAGCCTAATTTGCAGAACAAATTAAAAAAACAAAATTTATTTCCTAAATTGTTTAAGCCCGAGAAGGGGCAGATATTAAGATATTTCATTCAATTCGTTCTACATTTAATGTTAAATTTTTGTAACAAATAAGTTAAACTAATTGAACATTAAAAAATAAAAATGAAATTCATACAATATAGTACTTTAAACACCTATATACTTAGATTCCGTTCAAATGAAATCGAAATAAATCTTAGACTTTTTCCATTTTTAAGTTGTAAATATTTGTACTGCAGATTTTGTATTATGTTTATTATGATTGCACATAATATGATAAGATACATGCAAAATACAAAGCTTTAAAAAAAGTAAGATTCATTTCGATTTCATTTGAACGGAATCTAAGTATATAGGTGTTTAAAGTACTATATTGTATGAATTTCATTTTTATTTTTTAATGTTCAATTGGTTTAACTTATTTGTTACAAAAATTTAACATTAAATGTAGAACGAATTGAATGAAATATCTTAATATCTGCCCCTTCTCGGGCTTAAACAATTTAAGAAATAAATTTGTTTTTTTAATTTGTTCTGCAAATTAGGTTTTTGTTTAATTATAATTTGTAATGAGAATGATAAGGAATAAAGTATTTTTACGGTAACAGGGGTATGTCGAAAATTCAAAATTGTCGGATTATTTAGCATATAATATACTAATGAGGACATGAGTTTTAAAACTCGCTTTATCCAAAATTTTAAAAATCGAGTTTTTTTCTATCAACCTATACTATTGGTGAACTTTCATCAAAATATCAATACAATATGCAAACAAACAAGTTTTATCGTGTATTTCTAGGATTGTAAATTCTTTGTTTACAATGAAAACAAATGGACGCAGTCAGAGGGTTTTCGAGATTTCCCAAAATTTGATTTTCTGGATAAGTTGAGTTTTGAAACTCACGTACTCACATCAAATAAACTATAATGCAATTCCGATTATCCAAATATTGAGGGGTGCTTGTTAACCGAGTGTGTCACATAACCAGGTGTCGGATAATTGGGAGTCTACTCTACAATAAAAAATTATTATAACGAAAAACACTCATAAAAAATAAAACAACGCTTATCATTCTCAACCATTTTTATAGAATAAAAAATCCCTGATGTCAATTTATTTATTTTGTAAATAAAGTTAACAGCGAAACAATGACAATTTATTTAAATTTGCCCTTATATTATCTGCCAAACCTGTTTTCTATTTGCGGAACACGGAGATCATATTTCACTCTAAAGATTTATCCTATTTTAATGCTTGAAATACATTCATTTTGACCCGTTTTTATAAAATAAAAATACCTGATGCGGACTTATTTGTTGTGTAAATAAAATTAGCAGCAAATCAATATTAATTTATTTAAATTTGCCCTTATATTATCTGCCAAATCTGTTTTCTATTTGCGGAACACGGAGATCATATTTCACCCTAAAGATTTATCCTAACTATTTTAATGCGAAAATACGTTAAATTTTGTTGTGGAATAGAACACAACTTTTTCTTGCACGATTTCATCTGCATTAATCTCGAAGTAGTGGGACGTAAATTTAAGTTTAAAATAGATTTACGTTTGTCAAGATTTTTTATTTTACTTTTATTTTGTTATTTAGTTATCAATTTTGATTTTTATATAACGTGATTAACATTTTAATAATGTATAATTTTCGATGATATTTACTGAAAAATAAAGTAATTGCTATAAAATATTATTCTTAATTTGATTTGAAAGTTGCTTCTTGCCATATGCTTCGTAAAGCTTCGTTCAGCTTGATTTTAAATCATACCGTCAATATATTCTAAGTCAAAAAATTGCTTTTAGCTATTGCGTTTTTGTCAAAATTCATTTTATTTGATATAAAGTGTTAAAATAAACGATAGAAAATAAAGTTTGCTTTCTAAAGTATATTTTTTCTTTTGCATCTCAGATTTTCTTTTCTATAGGTCTTTGATTACTCAATTAAATTAATTAAATTTCAAGATTTCAAGTGAGTGAGACTAAGTACTAGAATAACAAGAAGGAACTATCATGCGTCAAATCCAACACATTCGGGTAATTGCAACGAAATTTCACTGTTACGGGGTCTTGTGCCTTTTAACCCTTTATGTACTGAATTATGAATTCATGAAAATTTTATCTTCTAAAGCCTTTTTCGTGAATTGTTTAACCTACATTAGAAGATTTACATAATCATTCAATAATTTTTAAAAGGATTTTGGAAGGGTTGAAGGATTTAAAAGGATTCATTAAATTTGAATTTTTAGGGATATTGTGCAATATTTATAACCCCCACTTAAATATTTTATTTTAAATATATTTCTTAGTATTTTGTAGAATTAGGAAATGTACAAATATAATGTTCTTACAATGGAAATACAGAATAGTTCCGAAATGAAAAATCTCCCCCACCCCAACTCCAAGAAAGCTGCAAATATGCAAAGGCAAAAGAAATCATCCTTTTAAAAATATTTTTTGTTTTGTGTAACCAATAATGCTTTTGGAACAAGATAAAGTAACGTATCTATAACTCATTCTAAACTGTATTACAATTAATAGATGTATTAAATGAATTTTATAAGAAGTTATTTTAATGGTACTTATAAGTACCGTCAGTAGATAAAGGGTTAAACGCAATGAAAATCAACAAAAATATTCAAAGTTTGATTTAGTGTATCGTCAAAACCTTTTTATGTATAAACATGAAATTTTGACAGTTGATTAAACAGATTAGGCTTTTTAATATACTACCATTAAAAACTGACAACTGTAGCCTTTTACGGAATTTGTGCTTTATTGAAATTAAAATAACTTAAAATAACTAATAATGCAAATAAATAAATAAAAATAATTTTTAACTTCGTAAGTCATTGCAGGCATGATATCTTCAGAACGTATGTATGGATTGTTATGAAATTTGGTATAGATACTAAGCAAATATGTGTGTTAAAAAAGATCTACTTTTAAGTATTTACAGATATAAGATTTTTTGTTACGACTATTTTTATACGTTTAAAAGTATAAAATTTTGATTTTTTTTTTTTACGTTGTTAAAGAAATAATTTTGACCTAAGATTAGATCATTTAAAAAATACATATGTGCTTATTATCTGTATCAATTTTCATAACCATCCTGATACATTCGTTCTCAAGTTATCATGCGCGCAATGACTTACGGAGTAAAAGAAAGGGCTATTTTAATTTTAACAACACTCAAATTCTGTAAAAGACTAGTCAGCATCTAATGGTAGTTAGTATATTAGAAAATCTGTTTAATGAATAGTCGAAATTCCATGTTTATACATGAAATTTTATTGAAGATACATTAATTCAAACTTTGAATATGTTTGTTGATTTTCGCGAGTTTAACCCTTTCCGGCACAGAAAAGTTCTGTTCGTAAAATGATGAAATGATTGACTGACACCAGAATTTACAAACGATCTTCTTAGAAATTAAAAACCTGGTGCTTTAAACTTTCATTACAAAAGCAAAATTTTATTAAAATATTCTTAGTGCCATTTGTAAATTTGGAATTAAAATTAGGTGGTCCCGCAGTGGGAAAAGGTCTGCGGAACGTATGCCGAAAAATGTTAAAAGAAAAGACCCCTTACATAAGGTGGAAGAAGATATGTAAACAAAGGTTTAGAAAACATAATAACACATTTATCAATCCAGATTTAGCAACTCCCTTCGAAAGCCAAAAGAGCAGTTAAACTATTTCGTGGAGCCTTACAATGGTTTGTATATAATACAATAGAAAATTACCATTCAGTAATCCACTCCAATAGACCAGTAATACTTACGAAATCATTTGTGTAGCCTTGTATGTGATCAACAAAATATATATACATCGTATTATGAAAAAATTTAGTTAAACTTAAAAATGCATACTGAATTTGAAAACGCACTTCCAGCAATTATTGCTTATAGACAGTACGAATTCTTTTGTGTGTACCTGTAAATCAATGGTAAATGCAATGCATACTATAATTTTCAATAAGCAACTTATAGTGCACCTCATTATTGCATATAAATTTCATTATGTTTGAAATAGTATAACATCATTAAAATATATTGCAAACCATTTTTCAACTTAGACCTTTATGTAACAGATTTTTTTTGTGTGATCCTGTAACTGAACAATAAATGCTTTGCACCCTATATTCTACAACAAGCATGTTTTCGTGCACTTTATAAATTTATAACAATTTCATTATGTTTGAAATGGTGTAACATCATGAAAATGAATTTGAATAGATTTTCCCTCATTGACCGTAATGTAACAGAATTCTTTTGATTTTAGCTGTTAGCGAACTATTAATGCTTCACACTTCATTTTCAATAGCGATCATGCTATAACAAACGTCAATAAATATAAAAATTACAAGGCAATCCAAGTATATTTACGAGAGTTAGTACATAGACAGACGTCCATCGACAAATCGAAGTCATAAACACTTTTCAACTATTAGGGAAAGAGTGTTAAAAAGTAACCATTAAACAAATAAAGCAGCACTTCATACTTCCAGCAATTTTATGAAATGAAAATCTCTTAGAAGACTGTCCTATTTGTTAGAATATTGTTATTATAATGTACAAATAAAGTTAACAGCAAAACAACAATTTATTTAAATTTGCTTTATATTATGTGTCAGATCTGTTTTCTATTTGCCGATAAAGGAGATCATGTTTCACCCTAAACCTTTCTCCTAACTAATTTAATGTGGAAATATATTCAATTAAGTTGGGAAATGGAACACAGGTTTTTCTGTTTTTGCACAGTTTCATCTGCATTAATCTTGAATAATGTTGAAATAGTGGGACATAGTTTTAATTAAAAAATAATCTGGCCTTTGGAAAATCATTTATTTATATGTTACTTTTAATTTGTTATTTTGTTGTCAATTTTAATTATTACAGAGCTTTACTTTTTATGATTCCTTCTGTTTGTGTTCACATAAAAATATCTAATTATTATTTTTTTAAACTAGTATTCAATTTGTTGAAAAATTTCTGTTATATACACTGGTTATCAAAAATTAAGGAAAAGTCACAAAATGCTAATTTTCAATTACGCGACTACTCAAAAGGAAATAATATAATTCGAGTAATTACTATCTCTACAACACAGATAGCCCATATAACATCTGATTCATGTCACAGATGGTCACAAGTGTCACAGTCACTACGGTGAAGCAAAAAAATAGGAAATTCCATACATCTCATTATGAGTCTCAAATGATCACTATATGTGACTCCACTGAGAAGTCAATGTGACTGCTGCTTTGTGACGAGTCACCAGGTGATTTTACAATGTAGTTATATTGTGACTGTCATTTTTAGACTTAATTTCATAGTCATCGTGAACGTTGCATTATGATAAGTTACCAAATAATATCATATTATAGTCACATGGAGACTTTTCCCAAAAGAGCACAATGGTGACTTCACACTAGTCTCTCTGTCACCTGAAAGTCATCATGTGACTTTATGTGACATTATTTGGTAACTTATTACAATGCAGCTTTCACGATGACTTTGAAATTGAGTCTACAAATGACAGTCACACGAGAGTCACAATGTAACCACAGGACATAGGCCGAAACCATAGGCCGGAGTAGCTCAGTGGTTAGAGCAGCAGTCTTGTACACTGTGGTCTCGGGTTCGATTCCTGGCTTTGGCTAATTTTTCACTCCAGTTGGGTTTATTGAATTTATTGTATGTTTGTCTGTATAATATTTATATATACCTTTAAGACATTTATAGTTTGTTAAGAATTATTTTATAATTATAAATAAAATAAATAATAAGTAATAATGTATTTTCTAAAATGTATTTCTTCCAATACTGTTTGCTGTCGAAATTTTCATATACAATTAGTTTAACTAAAAATCGGAATTTTAAATTATACACAATAATTTACATTCTAAAAATCAAAAGTGTTCATGTAAAATTAATATAATTCCAGAGCAATGATATACAATGTTATAAAATATTAGAAAATAATCATTAAAAAATATTACAACGTATACCATTTCCAATCATTTCAACAATATATTTATATCTTATTAGGAATTATTTTACAATTATAAAAAAATAAATAATTAATAATAATGTATTTTCTAAAATATATTTCTTTTAATACTGTTTTCAACAAAAGAAAAATAGTTTAAATATAATACAACGCATATCATTTCCAATCATTTCAATAAGATGAAAATCCCCGATGTCGACTTATTTGTTATGTAAATTAAGTTAACAGCGAAACAATAATTTATTTAAATTCACCACATATTATTTGCAAAATCTGTTTTCTATTTACAGAACAGTGAAATCATATTTCACCCTAAATCGTTCTCCTGACAATTTTCATGCTCGTACATATTCAATTTTGTTAGGAAATGAAATACAACTTTTACTTTTCTTGCACGATTTCGTACGCATTAATCTTGAAATAGACATAAATTTAATTTAAAAATAGCCCAAAGTTTGCCGAACATATTCTGTTATGCTTTACTTGTATTATGAATTTTGATTTTTATAAACTTCTATCGCAGCTTGATAATACTTCCTTTTAATGATGTATTTAAAATTGCTAGTTAGTATTATTTAACTTTGTTAAATTTCTTTTTCGTTATGTTTTATTAATGGTTTTTCATTTTAAATATCATTCAGAAATTCAAATGACTCAATTTACAATAAGTTTTATGAGAAATTCTAAGTTTTCATTTGATTGAAATTTAACGGATGCTGTTGAACAAAACTGTCACCCTTTATTAGATTTGTTTTATTTTATGTTTTAATAATGATTTTCCATTTTAAATATCAGTCAGAAATCGAAATGACTCAATTTACAATAAGTTTCCTAAGAAATTCTAAGTTTTCATTTGATTCAAATTTAACAGATTAAAAGTGCTGTTGAATGAAACTATCACACAAATAAATAAGCCTGTAATTTTATAATTTTGATTTACAGTAGATTAATAAGAAAGGTAAATAATGGTGCTTTAATGTTTAGCGAACTTAGACTTTTATATTTTACTTATATTTTCAATTTTGATTTTTATAAACTTGTATTGCAGTGTGATAATATCTTCTTTTTAATGACGTATTAAAAATTGCTAGTTAGTTTTATTTGTTAAATTTCTTTTTAATTATGTTTTATGAATGATTTTTTAATTTAATTATTAGTAGGAAATTGAAATAACTCAAGCGAGAATAAGTTTCCTAATAAATTCCAAGTTCTTATTTCATATAAATTTAACAGATTAAAAGTGTTGCTGAATAAAGCTGTTACATAAATAAATAAGCCTGTAGTTTTTCAATTTTGATTGATCATTAAGTATATCAATAAGAAAGGTAAATAATTATGCGTCAAATGCGTATAAACATAACGTTTGGCTTTTATATTTTACTTATATTATCAATTTAATTTTTATAAAGTTGTATTGCGGTTTGGTAATACTTTCGTTTTAAAGACGTATTAAAAATTACTAGTTAGTATTATTAACTTTGTTAATTTTGTTTTTTTTTTATGTTTTATAAATGTATTATTTAGCTATTAGTCAATTGAAATAACCCAATTGACAATAAGTTTCCTAAGAAATTCTAAGTTTTAATTTAACTCAAATATTTCAGTTTTAATTTAACTAAAAGTTCTGTTCAACAAAGCTGTCGCATAAATAAATAAACTTATAACTTTACAATTTTGATTTATAGTAGATCAATAAAAAAAAGGTAAATCTATGTTTATCAAATGCGTATAAAAATTACGTTTGGATTTTATACTTTACTTATATTATCAATTTAATTTTTATAAAGTTGTATCGCGGTTTGATAACGCTTTCTTTGTAACGACGTATTAAAAATTACTAGTTAGTATTATTAACTTTGTTAATTTTGTTTTTCTTTATGTTTCATAAATGTATTATTTAGCTATTAGTCATAAATTGAAATAAATGAAGTAACAATAAGTTTTCAAAGAAATTTTAAGTTTTAATAGATCAATAAAAAAGGTAAATAATTGTTTTTCAAATGCGCATAAAAATAACATTATATCAATAACATGTGCTTCTAAACTTTAATGTATTACTAATTTTAATTTTTATAAATTTGTATCGCAGTTTGATAATGCTTTATTTTTACTGATGTATTAAAAATTGTTAGTTAGTATTATTAACTTTGTTAAATTTTGTTTTCTTTGTTTTATAAATGATTTTTTTTATTTTAATTATTATTAGCCATAAATTGAAATGACTCAGTTGAAAATTAGTTTCCTAAGAAATTCCAAGTATTTATTTTATTAAAATTTAACAGATTAAAAAAACTGCTGAATAAAACTGTCACATAAATAAACAGTTCTGTAATTTTACAATTTTGATTTATAGTAAATCAATGAAACTAATAAATAATAGCGCGTCAAATCCGCATAAAAAACCTTTTGAGGAACGTGTTCTTTTATGTTTTAGGTGTCGTATCAATTTCCGTTTTTAAAAACTTTTATTACAGTTTGGTAATACATTTTTAATGATGCATTTAAAATTGCTAGTTAGTATTATTTAACTTTGTTAAATTTGTTTTCTTTATGTTTTCTAAATGCTTTCTATTTTAATTATTAATCATAAATTGAAATAATTCAATCGCTAATAAAATTTCTAAGAAATTCAGTTTTTTATTTTATTAAAATTTAATAGACCAAAAGTGCCGTTGAATAAAGCTGTCACATAAATAAATAAGTCTGTAATTCTTCAATTTTGATTTATAGTAAATCAATAAAAAAGATAAATAATAGTGCATCAAATATGTATTAAAAAATTGTTTGCGAACGTATTTTTTTTATAGTTTTGGTGTATTATCAATTTTGATTTTTATAAACGTGTATCACTCATTGATAATGCGCTATTTAATAATGTATTCAAAATTGTTAGTTAATATTATTACTTATATTAATTTTTTAATGTTTTGTAAATTATTTTTCATTTTAATCATTAGTCATAAATTGAAATGACTCAATTGACAATAAGTTTTCTAAGAAAATCTATGTTTTTATTTCATTCAAATATAACAGGCTAAAAGTGCGTTTGAAAAAGCTGTTACATAAATAAATAGGTCTGTAATTTTACAGTTTTGATTTATAATACATCAGTAAAAAAGATAAATAACAGTGTGTCAAATGTGTATAAAAGTAATTAGAAAGCAATATGGACCGTGACGTTAAGTTCTATTTACTTTCTGTATAAGCTATCATAACTGAAGTTTTAAGCGATGTATTTAATTAATCTAGTTTAGTTTATATCATTTTTAGAAAAATGTGCTTTTATATTACATAATGTGCGATTTCTTCTTCTTTTTTCTAGGTAAGTCAACAAAATCCCTTTTTCATTTTCACAGTTTTGAAATTTAAGTACTGACTAAAAGATAAGTATTAACAAAGTTATTTTATCTTTTTCACTGCATTTTTCTTATACGAATATAATAATGAAGTACGCTGGCCTGAATGTATAGGGGTGTTGTGCAATATTTATAACTCCACTCAAATCTTTTATTTAAATTTTTTTTTTTTTTTTTTTTTTTTTTTTAGTATTTTATAGAATTTGTAAATGTACAAATATAATGCTCTTACAATAGAAATATAGAAATATTTCTGAACTGAAACTTTTCCACCACAATCTATCAATGACAAGAAAGTTGAAAAGATCAAATGAAAAAGAAATCATCTTTTTAAAAATATTTCTGTTTCGTGCAACCAATAATCCTTTTGAAACAAGATAAAGTAAAGTATCTATAAATCATTCTAAACTGTACTACTACAATCGATGTATTAAATGAATTTTATAACAAGTTATTTTAATGATACTTTAAAGTACCGCCGGAGTATAAAGAGTTAAATCTCAAATTTGTAGTAGTTTCTGGTGCTCCTAAACTTATCTGAATAAAATTTCACTTTTCTAAAGGGAACATTGAACCGTTAAAGGATAATAAAGATACTTTTCTACGGACATCGCTGTTAAAAGTTTTCCCATGCATCATCGTTAAAATAGTGCTTTAAAAAAAAAGAAATAAAATCCACATAGCTTGAAATAAATCATAAAGGCTAAATAAGTATTAAACTTCTAAAACACGATTTGTTAAATAAATAAGCATCTCTATGTCATATGTTAAAGCATTTTGAATATAATTTATATCCCACACTGCTTTGAGATTAAAGTTAATGCAACCGTGAAGTAAAAAGAATTATGTTCGGTTCCTTTAGGCAAAATCTAATTTATTCTTGCCTAAAAGGTCAAGATAAAACTTAAAATGAAATATGATGCTTGTAATTTTGGAAATAAAAACAGTTTTGGCTGATAATAGGATACAAATTTAAACAAATTATTATTCCACTGATAATAGGATTTACATTTGCATGGCATCAATTAAAGGAATTTGCTGTCGGTAGAAATTAGAATTTGGTATTATAAAAGAAGACAGAAGGAACTGTCATTTCAAATTCTAATTTATTGTTTGAAAATATTAAGAGGAGATTTCATATTTTTTTTACAACGTAGCTATTACAGAGGTTGCTCATGCATTTTTGTAACTATTTTGACTTCCTCTATGATTTAAATTTAAATGAAAAAAAATCTATATGGCATCATTTCGAAATAGGGTATAATTATCGTCTGCATAATTAAAAATATTCTATGCTTTTAAATGTCGCTGGGAAGTAAACAATGGATCAAAAGCTGTGTTTTTGCGCTTTACAAAAATAAATATTCTTATTCGATTATTTAGAAAAGGATGAAAAACATTGTTTTAATATTTCTAAACGTAAAATAATTGACATAATAAAGAGGGAAAGAAACGTTAACGTTTACGTTTAACTGAGAAAGGGTAAAAAATGCATAACAATCAAAGATATGTTCAACGTTTGTTATATCTAAAGTCCCAGCTCATGTTTTAAAAGAAATTCCATTCATTTATTAAATAAAATTTCTGGTTAGAAACAGGCATTTTAGCAGTGGCTTATACGCAGGAAGTTAATTTATTATTATTTATTTATTCATTTTTTTAAATGTTTAAATAATTAACTCAAAATTTTATTTCGCATGTTTACCAGTAGTGTAAGTTAATTATTGACATTTTAGGTTAGCTATTCAGCAGTGCACTTTTATTCGTAAGATAATTTTTCGCTTCATATTTTACCTCTATTCTACCGAATTAGGAAATTTGCATGGCGTAACAATTTTACCATGAAAATACAAAGATATTAATAATCATTTTCAAATTTTGAACTGATGAAGCATCAGTATATTTAACACGTAAAGAGATTCTACTAAAAGCAATTTCGGCTGTTCTGAGCATGCGCAATAAAGGAGCATATCTGTCTCTAAACGGAGTAGGAAACTAGTTTTGCTCTGTAGTCATTTTCGAGGAAGTTTAAAGGAGATGAGATGGCCGAGCGGTCTAAGGCGTGAGAGATAGGAATTCTTGTTCCCAAAAGAGAGCATCGCGTCGGTCCCAACCAAGTTCCTGGTGTAAGATGTTTTCCCGATATTATTAATGTTCTGATAACTCAGTTCAATAATATAAAATAGATTTTATTTTAGGATGAAAAGTTATAGAATTTGTTTTTTTCTTCATTATTATTAAGGAAAAATTAGCATTCCCACAATTTCTTTTATTCAATCATTTTGTGTTTAAAATTTTAATTTAAATGTTTTGGCGTGTAATTCTTGTAAAATAAATTGAAATGATTAAATAAACTGAAATGATCTACAACTTTTGGTATAGTATGAACACTAAAGTCCCTTGCCACTCTCTTAACTTCTAACTGCTATATACATAAAAGTGGCGTATAGATATTGCAAAGTAGCCATGCGCTACTGAATGAAATCACCTACGGCGCCACTTGATGGAAAACTGTGGATTAGCATTCTTATCTCGAAAACGGAAAGAGATAGGGGAAAAAATGATTTACAAAATTGTCGTACATCATCGATTTAGTACGGGAAGACACTTTGTGACCTTTAATTCGAAGAACAGAATGGTTAAAACTCGCATTTGTGTTTTCGTGGTTTCCTACACTGTGACGTGTCAAAACGATCTTAGAAAGAAAAAAACAACAAGTTATAACAATATACCTTTATTTGAGATGTTCAAACTTCTCACCGTCAGCTGCAATGCGCATTTGGATGCACATTTGTGCGAAAGTTAATTATTTCTCCTTCCGTTAAAGTTTAGTATCGTCACAGTGTAGGAAATCACGAAAAAACATATGCGCGTTTTAACCGTTGAATTCTTCGAATTAATGTCTACAAGGTGTGTTTTCACACTAAATCGATGATGCTCTACAACTTTTTATAAGATTCTTTCCCATATATCTTTCCGTTTTCGAGATATGAATGCTAATCTCGCAGTTTTCCACCAGGTGGCACCGTAGGCGGCAGAGATCTGCACGGTCCGGACTCGGACCTATTTTCATTCACGGTACTCGGTGCGATCCAGGCCGGGCCTGGTATACACACTGGCAATACTTTTTCTGAAGCCTTACCCGGGCGGGCCCAGTGAGTACTCTTTACGGGACGGGTTCGGGCCTGCCTTCTTTCCTGAAGAATCGGGCCGGGCCTATCTTATTTTTTCTGCACAGAGTCGGGACTGGTTTCATTCCTAGTCTTCACGGATCACGGACAAAAATTTTCAGTCCTAGTTTGACCCAACCCGTATGAAAATCATTGTCTGGGGGTGTCGTGGTCCGTACAATGGTCAATAAAATCAGGCCTGGCCCAAAAATTTTTGCAACAAATGCATACATTTTTTTAATCGCTATTATTCAACAATTAAACATTAAAATTTATTCTTTTTAAAGAATAGCGGATTTCTACGCTTATTAAAATACAGCTAAATTAAAATATAGTAAAACGCGTGAAAATGAACCTGCTTATGACGGAATTCTGCTTGAAACTGAAAAGCGTGTTGGTCCATGCAAAATTAATATACCATTACGGAAGAAAAGAATATATAATGCATTTACACTTGCTAAGAAGGGAACTTATCTACAACGCATTTTTTTCCCGTTTTCTATGCAATTCCGTCTTAGAAGATTTTACTGTATAGCATTTTTCAGATTTTATAACTTCAATGGATTAACAATATTAATGATAAATGAAACCTTTTCCTACGAGAAATACAGATTCATTAAAAAGATAAATATTGCAAGGTGCGGCACTTTAATAAAAAGGAAGATTATAAACATGAAAAAAAAAATTAAGATAAATATTTTTGATCAGAACTCCTTGTACGAGACAAATTTTTAACCAAATCGACGTATAAGTCAATGTTTTGTAGAAATTCACTCGGGTCTGGTCGTACCGAGATTTTAACTTTTTTTCGGGTCGGGCCGGTCTCGGACCGAAATTTTAGCTGTTATACAGGGCCGGGCTCGGACCAAACTTTCAACTTTTTAACGGGCCGGGCCAATATTTATTTTTCATACGGCCCGGGATCGGGTCGAGCTTTTAATTTTTGTATCGGACTGGGCCAAATTTTTTTTCTATATGTCGGGCCGGGCCGGGTCTGAAAATTTCGGCTCGTGCAGACCTCTAGTAGGCGGTTTCATTCAGTAGCGTATGGCTACTTTACTGTGCCTAGACACCACTTTTATGAATATAGCATTAGCCGTTCCGAAGTTAAGAGGGCGGCAAGGGACTTTAGTGGGCACACTGTATATATTTTTTACAACTGATCGATAAGGCATATATACTAAGAAAAGTAGCTGATTATTTACCGTAAAATAAATAAATAAACAGAAAGAAGGAAAAATATTTATCTAAAAATTTGTGGTGCTATCTATTGGTGCTGTAATGTAGTTGAATATTAATACTTGTGAAAGCCAATGATATTTTCACTTCAAAATTTACTTTAGTAAAATTTAAAAAGAAAAAAAAAACTTGGATTTGTTCATGCTGAAAACTGAATTTCTCGGAAAAGTTCTGTTGACTTTATCCGTGTACAGAAAATTAATATGTCTTCATTATAATTAAAGAAAATTTACCATTCCCAATATTTTTTAAATTAATGATTTAGTATTTACATTTTAAATCAAAAGCTTTGCCATGTAATTATCGATTAAATAAATGGAAGAAAAAACAGCTCTGAGTAGCTCTTTTATTTCGATCTGAAAACTGACTTTTCTCGGAAAAGTTCTGTTGACTTTATCCATGTAAAGAGAGTCAATATGTAATCAAATTTAACTTTATCGAATTAAATTTCATGAAGCAACAAATTTGACAATTCTGGTAACAGTAGAATAATAATTTATTTAAGTCTGCCTCATTACTTAACGTTCGATATGTGTATGCTTATATACTTTAGTGTTTATATTTTAACAATTCGAGATTTATTTAGTCATTATGATTTATTTTAAAATAACGGGATTTATTTTCATTTTTCGATGCGTTATATTTCCAATGATACATAATATAACCTTTAACGAGAATGGTTGTAGAAAAGTACCCTTGTTAATGAATTCCAATATTTTGAAAAGAAAATTCCTGAAGCGATTACACAATTTATCATTTCAGTTACTAGTGGAATTATAATTGCCTTAAGTGTGCCTTGTTAAAAGCAATATGTATTTATCGTGTTCAAAGTTTAGTTATTAGTATTTTGTTAACATCTCGCATGGTAAATCCGAAATGAGAATAAGCGTATTTTGCTGAAAGAAATTGAACTTGAATCCTTTTTCATATACATCTATGATGCATTAGATAAATGTAATTTTATTGAAAAGAAGCGTTATAGAAGGTAGGGTTCTGATCAGACTTTTCTCACAGGCTCCTGTTTTTGTGAAAATTATGAACGATTTTTTATACTTGACTTGAGAAAAATCTATTCATAATTTTAAAAATCTTAATTTAACGTTATATCCAGGTTCTCACTTCAACAAATTTTAACAAGGTGCTGTTTTTATGAACAAATATACATAATTCATTAAATTTAGATACATAAATTTACATGTATACATATTTACGCTTCGTACACAGCTTGATAATAGGTTCTTCGGTGATTACAGCTACACTGAAAAAATAAATCTATGAGGTTGATAAGAATTTTCTAGGAAACTGGGCGACTCAGAACTTTTTACGAAACTATAACAAAAAAAATCTTGTAAAAGGTACACGTTTACGCTGTAAAAAAAAAAAAAAAAAAAAAAAAAAAAAAAAAAAAAAAAAAAAAAGCTATGTTTAATGCTTAATGTTAATGTTGTTTGTAATTAAGAATTTTCTAGGAAACTGAGATTCCTAGAATACTTTTTATGTAACGACAACAACAACAAAAAAAATCATGTAATTATCCCGGTTACTGATAAAATTTTAGTAAGCATACAGATTTCTGTAGCTTTACAAAAATTAGTTTCGTACATTTACATCTTTTTTCTTTAGAGTGTACAGATAAAACTTTAGTACGCTTACAGTTTAGTAACAATTTCTGTAGCTTTTACAAAAACTAGTTTTGCAGATTTACATCTTTTCTACAGTGTAGTTTGGGACAGATCCAATATCATTTTAAGATGATTAGTTAGTAAAAAGTCCATTTCTGATACGAAAAATTTTGTGACAGATCCCTTTTTAAAACAAAGAGCTTTAATCTATGCTTTAGCAGTGCAAAAGTTTGAAATAACTACTGATATTTTTGCTCTTTATTGTAAAGTAAGAGATAAACTAAAATATCCTGGGATGATAACCTAGGAGGCAGGTATAGATTCTATAAAACGAAACTTGATTTTAGAATTAAAAAAAAAAACTTCTGAAACTTCTGAAACTTCTTTTTTTAACTTAATGAAGATGCCAAATAAAATTTATAAAATTTTGAATTAATTATTTATGTATTTTCAAAAAAAAAAAAAAAAAAGCTGAATGAGTTTTTTTGAGCAAAAAATAATTGTTTGGCCCATATATATATATGTATATATATATATATATACATATAATATATATATAAACTTTTTGTATTATTAAACCATTTAAACACATGAAAATTTATCAAATTTGATGCAATAACCAATATAAATATAATTTTTTTCCTTACTTTAATAATTGATGTTTATAAGCTAAAAATAAAGAGGTCAAATAAAGAGGAAAATAATTTGAAATATTGCTGGATCTGAATTCTGTTTGTGCAAGGTTAACGGTTTCTAATTTAAACGAAATATAGTTATTGAAGTAAATATATAAAATGACAGTTCTGTTAATAGTGGGATAGTAATTTACGTAAGTATGTCTCATTATGCCTAACATTTGATAAATAACTTATTTATTTTACTGTTTTAGTTTAGTAGTTAGAGGTTTTTCTAATGATTATGATTATTGTGAAAATAACTGGAATTATTTTCTTTTTCCGAAATGTTAAATTTACAATGATACAAGGTAAAATCTTTAACGACAATGACCGCAGGAAATTACCCTTCTTATTAATGAAGCTCAATTTTATGGAAATACAATTTACTGAGCTATTTCGAGAAATGTTCTTCTATTATTAGTAAGACGATAACTTCTTTAAGTATGTTTTATTGAAATAATATCTATTTGCCAGTGAAAAAACCTAGTTATTAATACAGGATAGTCATAAAAAAAACTTTCCCGATATATGAACCCCTACCGGCCTAACCGCTCAACCAATCGAAAAGAAATTTTAGATATACTTATTTGAAGGTATGCACTCGAGATCGTGATGGTTTAAAACAACACAGCTCTCAGGGTTACGGTTACAGTGAAAAAATTTCGAAATTTTCGAATGGCAACACCCCTTTTTTTCATGCGCAAATTCATCAGCGTATTGAAAAACCATAAATGGCGTAGTAATGATACACGTACGATGGAAATTGCCGGCGTAAAACACTTGTAAAAAGGACCATTGCGAGGAACGAAGGAGTGGCTAGAAGACATGTTTTTCAGTAGCAAATTTTATTTTTCCACTTGTGAACTGAGTAATGTTGTAAGATTTATTTTAAAATGTGTTTTTGAGTTGTGTTTGAGTACACATAGTGAAAATAAAAATGTAATAATTTGATTTGGTGCGCTGAATGTTACGTTATATAGGAACTGATTAGGATTTAGTGCCACGGTATTACACTGGCAATTTTATTCATACGTGTATCGTTCCAACGCCATTTATGGTTTTTCAATGCGCTGATGAATTTGCGCAGGAAAAAAAAAGAGGTGTTGTCATTCGATAAATTCGAAAGTTTTTCACTGTAAACTTAACCGTGAGAGCTCTATTGTTTTAAATCATCACGATCTCGAGCGCATCACTCCAAATAACTAAAGCAAACTATAGCATGAGGATTTAGTAAATGAGAATAACTGTATTTTGCTAGAAGAAATGAATTTTAATCCCTTTTCTTATACGTCATGCATAACCATCTCTCTAAATCAAAGATTTGTAATTTCATTGAAAAAGAATCACTAAAAGGAAATTTCATTAATATGAAAGCGGTGAAATAACAGCATGACGATAAATAAAATTAGTCAGATTTCTAAATTGAAGAAATATCCTTCTGTTATTAGCGAGATGTTAATTTACTTAAGTATTCTTTATTAAATATCTCTTTATCATTTACAAGGTACAGTTATTAATATTCCGTTAACCGATATCATGGGATTCAGAAAATGAGAATAAGTGTGTTTTGCTGGAAGGAATTGAATTTTAATCCTTTTTACTATAAGTCATGCATTAACATTGTTCTAAATCAGATATTCGTAATTTCCCTAAAAAAAAAGAAATCCCTAAAAGGATATTTTATTAGCGTGAAAGAGGTAACATAAAAATAGTCAGATTTCTAAATTGAAGAAATGTTCATCTATTATTAGTGAGATGATAAATTACTTAAGTATGCTTTTTTAAATATCTATTTACCATTTACAAAGGATAGTTATTAATATTTTCTTAACCTATAGCATTGGGATTCGGGAAATGAGAATAAGAGTATTTTCCTGGCAGTAACTGTATTTTAATCTCATTTCTTGAACGCCATGCATTAAGCATTCCTTTAATTCAGATATTTGTCATTGCACAATGAAAAATAATCACTAAAATTTACAGTAATGTGAAAGAGTTGAAATAAAGATATGATGATAGCGACGTTAATCTATTTTAGGCCAAAATCAGAAAAAAAAAAAATTAAAAAACTCTTTTTTTTTTTTTTTTTTTTTTTTTTTAGTTACATTACATTTGACATGTTTTCATGAGTACAATCAAGATTTTTGTGATCTACAGTTAATATTATTAGGATTAGGCCACAGGATCGTGTACAACACCAAACATTTATTTACTAGTTCCCTGAAATTCTAACCTTTGTGTATTCAGCCGATCTATATTTTTCTGCACTTTTAGATAACCACTGTTGAAGTAGAACGCTAAAGGACGACAAATGGGAACCACCTAAAACAAATCGAAATTAATTTTTGAAAATCATCCAATGTAAATCCCCAAAAGACATTTTTTTTGTTACATTCATGTTCACTCCCGAAATAAAATGCGTTAAAAGAGTGTAATACATTAAAATATGGTTGAATTCTTATGAAACGCGAGTAATTTTATTTTTGCTTTAATATTATTTCAGAACTCTCACAATAAAGTATCTTCATTAAAATTTTTAGAATAAAATTACAAGTATCTAATATAAGATTAATGTTAAAAATATATAATACACACAAGAAAAGGATTTCAAATTTAAGGGGGTCCGAAACACATTTTCAAATAATTTTTATTTATTGAGTTAAAATTTCGAAATTTTTTGTGATGGTTAACCATATCATTTGTAAGTAAAATATCATAATAAAACTTCTCATAATTTTTTTAAAAAAATTTAAAATTTAAATTTTATTAAAAAAGTGGGGTAGTTTAAAATCATTATAACTCGAAACATTATTTGTAGAATTTAAATTTTCTTGCATTTAAATAGACAGAAATATACAAGTTTTAATTTAGATTCAGCATTTAAAAAATATTAATTTAAATAAAAATTAAAAATATTTAAATAAAAAATTTGAAAAAAAAAAATCACATTTTCAGAAGTAAATATTTTTTTCAAATTTTCTGAATCAAAATTAAAGTAGAACTATTGAAAAATACATGTTCCAAATTTGAACCATTTATCTTTAACGATTTTTGAGTTACAAGAATTTAAATACGAGAAATGGTGAAAAAACCCATCATGAAGAAAAACACATTTTCGCAATAAGTCGTTTTCATGACAACCATTGCTTGAAAGCTAGATTTTGAAAACAAATTTAAACTTAAAAATGAATATTTCCTGTTCCAATTAAGATAGAAACATGATTTAAACTTCATTTTAAGCAGAAAAAAACAGAGAAAGTTTTAATGCAATAAAAATTTTTAAGAAAATTTTAAGATTTTTGTGTCCGGGACCCTCTTAATTTCGTCCAACAGAATACACGTGTTCTCATTTCTGAACTTGCATGCTACAGATTAACGAAATACTAATAGCAATACTTTTTAAATGATAAATATATATTGACTTTTTTAAGGCATACTTAAGGTTTGTTGGATGCTATCAATTATCCAATTACCTTTTTATGTTCAACAAACACGTTTTACAGACAAACATGACAAATTAACAGCATCAACGCTGGAATTAAAATTAATATTATTTTGTTACATTTGCATGTATAAATTCAGTCAAAAATGTTTAATTGAGAATTGATAGTATCTTAAAAACTTATGTTCCGGGTTCAGAAAATTGATTAATATAGTATTATTGAAAGGATCTGTGTAAGTTGAAATAATTGGTTGTATTATGAGAAAACCTTCTAAAACATGCAGACTCTTTACCATTGCGGTATACGGATACAGTAATTAATAAATAAAGCAAACATTAAAATTGACTGATCGTGAGATCTCACAGGGTTTAAATTGCAAATGCAAATCCTATTATCAGTGGGATAATAATTTGTTTAAAGTTGTATCCTATTATCAGCCAAAACTGCTTTTATTTCCTAAATTACAAGCGTCATATTTCATTCTAAGTTTTATCTTGAGGTTTTAAGCGAGAATAAATTAGATTTTGCTGAAGAACCGAACATAATTCTTTTTACTTTACGGTTGCATTAACTTTAATCTTGAAAGCAGTTTGGGATATAAATTAAATTTCAAAATGCTTTAACACTTGACATAGAGATGCTTATTTATTTAACAAATCGTGTTTTAGAAGTTTAACCCTTATTTAGCCTTTATGATTTATTTCAATCTATGTGAATTTTATACTAATTTCAAATGCTAAAAGGTGTAAATTAAAACTTTAAAACCAGTAAAAATACTTTTATTTCGACTGTTTACATGTTTCGATTCACCCTACACATTCATGTGAATTTTATTATTTTTTTATAAACCACTATTTTAACGATGATACATGAGAAAACTTTTAACAATGATGCCTGTGAAAAAATATCTTTATTATCCTTTCACCGGTCAATGTTGCCGATTAGATAAATAAATATTTAGAATATTTATTCACATTGCTCTGAAATAATTACAGAAATTCCTGAAATGTACGACTATATGTGCTAATGATGAAAATGAGTTAATTACATAACATACAGAGTTAGCCTAAATGTTTCATCGGATTTCAAAAGACTGTTTATTTACAAGTGTACGACATACAAAGACAGGTGATACATGAAAAGATACATGGGCTCACAAAGTTTCTGGTACATACTACAAATGTTCAATGTGTGCGCCTTTAGTCACCGGCACACGTTCCAACGGTAATCCAGTTCCGTTAACACATTCATACGCATGTTTCTGCAAATATCCGTCAAACCAGCAGTGTTGCGTTCGCGTTGTTGTCATTGGGGGTACGTAAAGTTTGATCTTCATATAATCTCAGAGGAAGGTATAACCTGCTGTGAGATCTGGTGACCTGAGAGGCCATGGCAACAGAGGAACATCACCCAGAACAGCAGAGCATCACGATTGTCATCATCTTGTACAGTGGCGCCACAAGCCTGCCATCTAGTGTGCACGCGAGTCACGAGGCGGGCTTTTAAACTTGGTGAGTGTACAGTCTTAGAAGCCAATTTACACTCAATCAAGATGTCGTCAATCCCAGAATGGTCGACATTATCAACCATGAGGTTGAACGTTTCTTAAACACTACTCATGATAACACACTCACTCCTGCAACTCCCTCTGAGGTGATTCCTTACATTGGGAATCTCAAAAAGAAAAAATCGCCAGACCTCGACCGTATCTCTACCAATATGCTCATGTGCCTCCCACTTAACTTCATATTTTTTGTAACTATTCTAATTAATTGCATGTTAAACCTCTATATATTTCCTGATTGCTGGAAGAAGGCATTGATTGTCCCGATACCAAAACCAGGACACGACATTCACACCCCTTCTAGCTTCAGACCTATTTTCCTTCTATTTTGCTTGTCTAAGGTCTATGAATACATACTTACGATCCGTGACATCGCTAAAGCTTTCGATCGGGTCTGGCATTATGGATTTATTTATAAGTTGATTCTGATAACGGTCCCTTCCCAACTTATTCTTATCATCTGGAAACACCTTAAAGGTAGGACCTTCTGTGTTAAAGTTAATAATTCTCTATTTTCTTTTCGCATTATCAAGGCGGGCGTCCCTCAAGGAAGTCTTGTTAGCACCTGTCTGTTCAAACTCTACATTAATGATATTCCTCGGTGGATTCCCAATGTTCTCTTAGCATTATATGCGGATAACACGGCCATCATGACCAGCAACAGTTCACTACACACTGTCTTGACTAAACTCCAAACTTACCTTTTGTTCTTTATGTATAGCTTAGGAAATGGCGTATTAAAGTCAATACAGCAAAAAGTGTCGCCATGATTTTTTCCAACAACTAGGGGGCTCTGCCCCCTACGAGCTACGCTCGTCAACCCCCGTTCAGACACCGCAGACTCTAACAGCACGCTAATTTGATCGCCTTTAAAAAGATTTCGGAAGATTGAATTATAATTTGAATCTGACAATTATAATCTGATGTAATTTTCACCAAACTTTTCTTTCTCTTTTTAATATTCACGTCAAAATGCTTTTGTTAGAAATGAAATATTATGATCATCTTAAAATGTCAAGTAAATGTCTCGCGCAATTTTTAAATTAAAACTGTTTTGCAATATTATTTTTTGTTCATTTTATATAATAAGTGTAATATGACGTAAATTCTCCTATTTAGGACTAACGCATGTTACTGAATTTATAATTTTACAAATCTTTCTCATTTAAAATTCACGTGTAACTATAGTTTTTATGACGTAATTTTCAATGAGTTCCTGCTTTTTATATTTTTTGTTTATAATAGTCACGTGTAAAATAAATTTTTAATTTGAAGCAAACATTACTGTTTGCGCTGTTTATACAGTTGGCAACAGTTTAAATTAATACAATTTTCTAAAATTTGTAAAAAATATCTCTCGAAATGCTGAAAATTTGAATTTAAAATAGAAATAAAACCTCGAAAAATTATTCAAATTAAAAAACTAACTGCAATCTGCACACCGGGAAATTCTGACGCATAAAATGATCTAAAAATGATTAAATTCCTATGTACAGTTTTTGCTCCTATAAAACTTTTTTAATGGAACGATTTTGTCCAACTTTGGCATTAAATATCTCTTAAAATAATTCTTCGATTTGAAAACTGTCTGCACCAGCGTGTTTATCAAACATTTTTCTATAATACTACCGATTTTCATATTTTTGTATGCAACAGTTTTTTAATATTAACGAAGAAAGACCTCCGGTCACAAAAAATTCAAAACCGGCGGCGGCGGCGGCGGTGACAGCGGTAGTTACTTTTTTTAGAATAGAGAGATTCTTCCCAGACGTTAACCTTTCTTCTATGGATGATGTCATACTCTGGGTCACCAATTATAAATATCTAAGTATCTAGACTCAAAATTAACCTGGGCTAGGCAGATTCAGGACATATTAGTCAAATCAGTCAAAGCTCAAGGATCCCTTAAATTCCTATTGATTTATCACAGCAGTATGCCACTTTCAAATAAATTATTACTATATAAATCCTTCATCAGATCAACCATGACCTACGGGTAAGTTGTTTGGAGCTCGGTCTGTGAAACTCAAATGAAGAAAATTAAAACCTGCCAAAATATTGTATTAAGTAAGATTTGTAAAACGACAACGTTTGTCCGGAAGGAAGTCATCCACGCTGATCTCAAGATTAGGCCTATCTCACAATTTATAAAGAAACTTGCTCAAAATTTCCACAGAGATCGCATTCTCATACTCAACGAAGCATTGCGGTCCATCCAACCATACAGCATAAATAGTGCTCGTGGAAGGAAAAGACCGCTTGCTATCTTGGGCAGAGATGACGACTTTGTACCGCCTACCAAAAGAAGGAAGAGGGAGTCACCTTAAACGCATCGTTGTGGAATTTCAAATTCTAAATTTAATGTATCACATCTTATTTGACTTATTACCATTAATTTTATTAGGACGTCTTCCAGCCTTGCTTTTGGCACCGGGTTCTCTTAACGTTCCTTCTTAGCTTCGTGTTTTTCAATTCCTACTATTAGCTCACACTCTCCCTATATTTATTTATATATTTATATATTTATCTTGTACAAATTTTCAATCGTTAATAAAATACTCATTATTCATCCTATCAGGTTGAAATAATTTTTTTTTAAACTTGTACTGGATGACAATTGATGTTAAGAAAGTTTTTTAAAATATTAATTAATTAATTAAATTTTAATTAATTAATTTTTGTTTTGCATGGGAAACAAAATGGCCGCCATTGGTTATTGAATTTCAATGAAAGTATTTTCAATAAGGGTTACCATAGGGGGGGGGGGGGTGTTCTGTCGCCAAATACCGCCAAGTTTGTCGCCAACTTGGCGATATATCGCCAAATTTGGCGGCCAAAATGAGTCACCAAAAGTGACGCCAACTTGGCGATATCTGTAATATTTCGCCAAATTTTCATAGAGTTCCATTGTAAACCTACTATAGAAAATCAACAAATTGGGATATTTTAATGCAACAAAAACTCATATTAGCTTGATTATATTAAATTTTTCTTTGATGGCCTAAGTAGGAATTGACTTTAAAAACAAAATTTTTATATTACTTGTTTATTGTTAGGGGGAAAAAAATTCTTAGTTGTACTTTTTTAACCTTTTATTGTACTTGTACCTTATTCTAAACTGTTTGCATCATATATCATATTTGAAATTGCTTCTGCATCATATCTTAGAGAAAAAAATGAGAAAAAAATGTATTACTCTGTTTTGGCCCATTTCCCACACCCCCTTCCCTATTATTGCTCACGTTTCCTGACTATCTGACAATGATCAAAGCACATCTACAGAAAGATCCTGTCACCATTAGCTTCATTCCACAGCAGCCTACTGCGAGATAAACTTTTTATCTTACAGAAAATCCTGATGCTTCCTTCATAGGCTGTTCCCATATAGATGTGAAGTAAACGTGTACATTACGCCACACGTAGGCATTCAAGAAACAATCGTCTTTGATCTTTGAATTGGTGAGTGTATGTATCTTGTCATGCATCAATCGTCTTTGTAGGTCTTATGCCTCTCAATATACAGTGCTTTGAAACCCGGTGAATCATTTAGGCTAAACCTGTACATTGTTTGCAATAGTCAAGTTTTATATTTTCATTAATTTACCAGTTTCTTCTTTATTTAAGAGACATTTGTAAGATTTGTTCAAAAATATATAGTGATGAATTGAGAACTAAGGCTAATATCAGACGAACGTCTTTTTACACGCTTTTTTCCTTACGTATTATCCCTAAACAATGCTAGCGGCATTGTGTAGGGATAATACGTAAGGAAAAAAGCGTGCAAAAAGTCCTCCATCTGAAATTAGCCTAAAACTGGAAAACGCTGAAAGTCCAAAAGAGGAAATTTTTCATGAGAGCGAAAAAAAGAAAATCTCCTACACTGTAAAAAAATTCAGAAACGTTTCTGAATATATGGGGCAGCTACGGTGCATGTAATTTTCAAAAACGTTTCTGAGTAATTCGGAAACGTCTTTCCGACATACTCAGAAACGTTGTTGACTATTTCAGAAATAACAGAAACGTTGTTGACTATTTCAGAAATCAAGAGATTTTCTGAAATAGCCAACAACGTTTCTGAGTATGTCGGAAAGACGTTTCCGATATAATCAGAAACGTTTTTGAAAATTACATGCACCGTAGCTGCCCCATATATTCAGAAACGTTTCTGAATATTTTTTACAGTGTACTTCTAGTGCTTACAGCGTTTTCCACTTCACTCCTTTTGGGCTCTTTCTTCAACACTTTGAAATGTAGGTACCTAGCTTCCTTCCGTTTAATGTTTAAGTACCTAATATTGTCATTTGTAAGCATTTCTTTTATTTATATATTTAATATTTTTCACATTGCTTAAAAATATCCCATTGGTGTAAACAACAACAGCATGATCAAGTTACGTAATGGCCACGAGTCACCGCGCATCTTATCACTGGCACTTTCAGCGTACGCCACTTCACTTTGTGTGGAGCATTCAGCGTTCTCCATTTTATTTCATGTGGCACATTCAACCAGCAAAATTTTTCTATTCTTTCTTGAACTATTTCTACTAGAGTTGGCACTTCAAGGGTTCTCCTGTTTGTGAAGCTTGGCATTTAAGATATTTTTTTTTGTAAAAAATAGATTTTCGATTTTTTGGCTCTTTCAGCGTTTTTTATCTTTAGTCCTCAATTTGTTCAAAAATGCTTAGTGGCCGTTCTCATTACTTTCTTTTCTAATTCCTACCGCAAAGATATCCTTTTAATGAGGTTTTACATATGTAAATTCTATAATCAAAGGAATAATAATTTATTGAAATTTGTATCCTATTATAAGTAAAAACCCCTTTTTTCTAAATTATAAACATCATATTTTATTTTAAGCTTTATCTTGACCTCTTAAAATAAATTAGATCATCCCTAAAGGAACCGAAGATAAGTCTTTTTACTTTACGTTTTCATTAACTTTAATATCAAAATCAAAGTTATGTGAGGTATAATTTAAAAATTAAAGGTTTTAGTATTTGACATGAAGATGCTCATTTATATAAAAGTTTGTGTTTTAGCAACTTAAGTGCTTATTCGATCATTACGATTTATTTTAAAGTAATCTCATTTTAAAATTTTTACTTCACTGATGATATATTATCAGACTTTTAACCACAATAATTGTAGACGTGTAACTTTATTAACGGTTTCCAGTTTTATCAAAATAAAATTTTCTGAAGCAGTAATGAGTTATGGTAATTCTGTTATCAGTGAAATGCCTCATTATACTTTGGCATTTGACGTGTGGATGCTTATTTGGTTAAATGTTCAAAGTTTAGTAGTTTGAGGTTTATTTGGTCATTATGATTTGTTTCAATATATTTGATTTCTTTTTTCTAAAAGTTTGTGTTTTAGTCACTTTAGTGCTTATTTAATCATTATTAACGCATATTTAATAATACATTTAATAATTCATTATATTTAATCATTACGATTTATTTTACAGTAATAGGATTTTAAAATTTTTATTTCACTGATGATTTATTGTGAAACTTTGGATGACAATAATTGTAGACAAGTAACTTTATTAACGGTTTCCAATTTTATCAAAATAAATTTCTGAAGCACTTATGATGTATGATAATTCTGTTATCAGTGAAATGCTTCATTATACTTTGACATTTGACATATGGATGCTTATTTGGTTTCACAGTTTAGTGGGTTGAGGTTTATGTAGTCATTATGATTTGTTTCAATATAATTGGATTTAATTTCTTTTTTAAAATTTCATTTTTGTAATGGTTACATGGTAAATATTTTAATGACAATGATTATTGAAACGTATCGATTTCGATACGTCGATATAAGTTAATTATTAATGACATAATAATTTGTTTAAGTATCCCATAATATGACCAATATCTGTTTATAATTTACAAAACACAATTATTACAAACAAAATCTCTCTAGCTTGTAGCATTAAAATTTAAAATGATAAGTGCATTTTGCTGGAAGGAATTCAATTCTAAATTGTTTTGTTGCACAAACATCTTGCTTTAGCATCGATTTCAAGGGAGTAACTTTAATGTAAAAATTTCATGATATTCCAAAATTTGATGTCTTGTAGTTGAATAATGTTTTAATTAATATTAATAGTTATTTTAGATTCATCTGAAGGTGTTTTATATTTGAAACACATATTATATTTATATTTATTTCTTTAAAATATACTTAAAATATAACTGTTTTAATAAAAATATGCGTTGTTTAATTTTAATTTAATAGTTAAATGCTCAGTGCTGTTATTATTATCAATAATGAAAGCCTTTAACTTACACTGAAAAGAGAAGGTAAATACGCATTGATTTTTCCCCCCACACCTCTCCGTATTTTAATATTCTTCTGTTGCGATCTCGCCCCACCAGTGACCGAGAGGTTCTACTCTCGAAGCTGGTAGGCGGAAGGTGCTGGTTTTGAACCCAATTGAGCCCATCGGCCTAATCGTTCGGAGTTTTCCGTGGATTTCATCGAATCTTGGATTTCCAACCCTAAATACGGGTTAGGTTCTCTTAGCGAGACACCCCACGGAGGGCACTCCCCCTCAGGACTATATCCCTCGTGTAGATAATCGGCCGTCATAAATAACACCAAACACCTGTTGCGATCTTATCTCACTTTATCAGCATAAAGCAAGTTACTAGCATCTGGCTTGGCCTTTTTATCGACGCTAGCGTTCTCGCCTACTGATCATGAGATCCTTGATTCAACCACCGGCGCAAATTCATTCTCCACTTCATTAGTGACCGGGACAAACAGGCAACTTTTAACAACCTTCAACAACAATAATCTCATCTCATAAACAGATGGCAGCACCAAAAAAAAATCATTTCTGGAAAACAAAACCTGTGAAATGCTCACATCATAAAGCCTGTCACCCCGAGCATCACACATGCGTACGGCAGCATTACTCGTGAATGCATATCGCTCAACAGACGTCAACAAGGTGATTTTCTCACTGGGAATGGAGTGTGTAGCGATCTCATCTCACTTCATCAATATAAAGCGAGTTACTAGTTTAGAGTAACTGGCTTGGCTTTTTGCTTGACGCTAACGTTATCTCCTACTGGCACGAGATCCCTGTTTCAAATGTCGGAAGCGCCAATTAAATTTCCAAATTTTTATTACATTAGAAGAAAATATTGGTATCGTAAAAATTTTCAACTCAAGTGTTTGATGGGTTTACACGTTTTCGGATGTCCTGAACACCATTTGACTACTTTTGGAAAATGTCTGTCTCTTTGTTAGTCTATGTGGGACACCACAATATTTGTAGCCGCTGTATGTCAAGAACTAATGTAGGGATTTTCACAAAAATCTATAATTTGTTAAAACCTGATATGAAGTAGCGCTGATTAAATTTGGGTGTATATTGCCTAGCAGGTTGCGCTGCTGTATCTTTCAGGTATTGTTGAGATAGCTATATTTCAAAAACTAATCATCGGAATTTCATAAAGCAGCGTATTTCCTGAGACTTTAACATGAATAAATACTCATTAGGTTTTGGTGTCTACCAGTGTGCTACGCTGTGTTATGAACGATTTCCCTCGTAAGTATATCTCGACATTTATTGGATGAAATTTCATTAAACCATATTCAATTAAACCATGTCAAAGTAGACACTGATTAGGCTTCGGTGTATATAGCCCAGCAAGTGACGCTGCTGTGCTGTAGCTTCCCTGATAGCTATATCTCAGCATCTATCGGCTGGAATTTAATAAACTTGGTATTCAGTTAGACCTTGGCATTAGTTTCTTTGATGCTGTGTTTTTAACGATTTCCGTGATAGCTATATCTGAGATACCCAACAGGGGGCACTGGTGAACTGTGTATTTTTTTACACTTTCCGACATAGTTGAAAAGTGTTTGTGAATTCGGTTTGTCTGCTCGTCTGTCTATCTTTCCTCGTTCTAACTCGCGTAAATATATTCGGATTTTCATGCAATTGATATATCTTAATGATGTTTACCATGGCATATTCAGTATCGAATATGAAGTGTGTAACATTAACAGTTCATTTACAGGGACACTCAAGAGAATTTTGTTACATTAGAGACCATGGTTAAAAATCTTTTGCAGTGCTTTTTAATGACATTACGCTATTTAAAATGTATTGAAATTGATATAAATCACTGCCTTTTAATACAAGATGATTACTATAGAATAGGGCATTCATAGCATTTATCGCTCATTTACAGGGATCACAAAAGAAATCGATACAGTACTGCCTTTGAGCAATAATCTTGGAAGTGCGTTTTTAAATATAACTAATTTATTGCATGTTCCTCATTGTGTATCATTTCTATATCTCTTATACAGGGCTACACGAAATTAATCTCGTAGCATTCTCTTTATTAGCGAAAATCGCTGAAGGGTAATTTTCAACTGTGCTATATATTTCCTAACTGAACTGAATTTTTGCATGCATGTAGTTTATAGATACAGATCTATATATCATACACAGGGCTGCTCAAAGAAATCGTATAATTTTACGATAGTAGATGGAAATTGCTGAAATTCGGTTTTCAAATGTGTTATGCGTTTCCAAATGGTTCAATTAGACGTCCCATTTAAATTTACTAAACGGTGAAGTTTTGTTTCATTATTCAGGATGTGCTGGAAAGAGTTTTACACTGTAAAAACAAGTTGGAAATTCCTCGTCAAACGTGGCAAATGACGTGCGTTCATACTATAACTAGTTTTATAATTATTTTTTGCACCCCATATCCTACTGAATGTATATTTCTTTGCACTTCATAAGTGCATAGTCTGTAACATCATTAAAATGTACTTGCAGTATTTTTTTCCCCATTCCCCGTAACGTAACGGAAAACTTTTGACTGTCCCTGTAATTAAACTATATATCCGATTTTTATAAAATTTGAAATGGCTCGACAAAAATTTACAACAATTATATAATTAAAATTTCAGACCATTCGGAAGGTTGTAACATCATTAAAATGCACTTGCAATAATTTTTCCCATTGGCCGTAATGTAAAGAAAAACTTTTGACTGTCCCTGTAATTAAACTATACATCCGATTTTCATAAAATTTGAAATGGCTTGACAAAATTTTGCAACAATAATATATTTAAAATTTCAGACCATTCGGTTGGGTAGATTTAGCTCTGTTATATGCGGACAGACGGATAGACAGACGGACAGACAGACGGACAGACAGACGGACTGACGACGGCTATAGGTGCTACGTATTTATATAATTAGAAACGCACCTAAAAAAGGATTAAAAAATGGGGATTCTTCTAACAATCGAGATGCCAGTACTATTTACGTATTTTAACGGACATTTCCACTCATATATTCCAGAAAAACGGAAAATTTTCTGTCATTTATGGGGGAAAAACTTCCGTAAAAATACGGATTTCTGGAATTTATGGGGGGAAATTTCCGTTAAAATACGGAAATAGTACTGGCTTCTCGATTGCCAGTAGAATCTCCGTTTTTTATTCTATTTTTTACAGTGTAGAATCTATGATTGACGCATGACTTTTTTCTGTCTTGTTTTATTCACTGATCACTCACACTCCGAGCGAAATTCAAAGTTCACTCTACTTTGAAATTTTTGTTGTATAACAGTGTTATTTAAATTAATAAATTGGAATAATATAAGAGAAACATTTATGATGACCGTAGCATACTAGTTTCTAAGATGTTTTGTTTTTTAAAATATAATTTAGGATATATATTTACTAACAATTTTAATGATTTTTGTTTGATGTTTGTTTAAATGTCTTTTACGAGATTATAACGATTGATTTACTTAACAAATTTTAATGTAATTCAGTTATATCAACTTTTTATGTTTTTTTATATGAAGTATCTATAACAACATCGTAATTTTTAATACACTGGTGTGCAAAAATTAAAGAAAAGTCACAAAATGCTAATTTTCAAATACGCGAACACTCAAAAGGAAATAATATAATTCGAGTAATTACTATCTCTACTATCTCTACTATCTAGCTACTACATTACTATCTCTACTATCTAGCTACTACATTACTATCTCTACTATCTAGCTACTACATTACTATCTCTGCTATCTAGCTGGTCCATATAACATATCATTCATGTCACACATGGTCACAAGTGTCACAGTCACTACGGTGAGGCAAAAAATAGGAAATTCCATACATCTCATTATAAGTCTCAAATGATCACTATATGTGACTCCACTGAGACGTCAATGTGACTTCTGCTTTGTGACGAGTCACCAGGTGACTTTATAATGTAGTTAAATTGTGACTCTCATATGACTGTCATTTTTAGACTCAATTTTAAAGTCATCATGAACGTTGCATTATGATAAGTCACCAAATAATATTACATTATAGTCACATGGAGATTTTTTCCAAAAAAGCACAATGGTGACTTCACAGTAGTCTCTATGTCACCTGAAAGTCATAATGTGACTTTAATGTGACATTATTGGTAACTTAACACAATGCAGCGTTCACGATGACTTTGAAATTGAGTCTACAGATGACAGTCACATGAGAGTCACAATGTAACTATATTGTAAAGTCACATGGTGACTCGCCACAAAGCAACAGTCCCAGTGACGTCTCAGTGGAGTCACATATAGTGATCATTTGAGACTCATAATGAGATGTATGGAATTTCCTATTTTTTTGCTTCACAGTAGTGACTGTGACACTTGTGACATGAATGAGATGTTATATGGACTAGCTGTGTTGTAGAGATAGTAATTACTCGAATTATATTATTTCCTTTTGAGAGTTCGAATATATGAAAATTAGCATTTTGTGGCTTTTCCTTAATTTTTGCACACCAGTGTATGTTAATATGCAAAAAATAAAATAGAATAATTACGCAAGAAACAAAAATCCTGCGTCGAGCATATATTATGAAACTTTTTCTAATATATTTAGAATGCTGTAAGAAATTTTCACAGTTTAATAAGGTGAAAGATGATGCCCAAGTAAACAATTAGGAAAACGCATAACACATCTGAAAATCTAATTTCAGCATTCATCATCAGTAGCTGGGGTTCTTTTATGAAACCCCGTATATTATCTATAGATTACCATATAAGTAAAAATAAGTAAAAATCTAAATACAGTACAGCCCCGATTATCCGCGGAATTGGGTAGCAAGACCACCGCGGATAACCCGAAACAGACAGAAAATTTGGGGTGGAAACACGACAAAAAAATTCAACATAAAAACTATATTTTAGTGTACAAAAAAAAAAAAAATAAATAAAACGTTTAAAATACATACATATGCACAGTAACGCAGAAACCCTTGTTTTGCGTCTAAATCACTAAAATAAAGAACAGTAAATAAGAGACAATGCATACACATTGTACAAAAAGAGTTAAGTTACACCTTTAAAAAAAAATCAGTCACTTGTTTTTTCTTCTTGCTTTGGAAACACATTTTCTTTATCCTAAATTGTAAACTATTGTTTTTCTTTTAGTATGAAATAATTTTTATCTCGAAAATGAAGCTATTCTTGATGTGCCCTTCTAGAATTTATCATAATAGTCTTATTTAATTGTTAAATATTTTAATTGCTGTGTTTACGTTTGGTTAATGAAATCAAGAAAAGACATCAAGACATTATATCGGATATTTCAAACATGGCAACCGAATCTAGAAATATTCTTCTATTACTTTCGAATACATGAATTTTTCTGTTTATATTTATTAGTACGGATTATTGTATTTTCCTTGCTGTTAACTTGAATTAAAATAAATAAATAAATAAAATTTTAAAAAATTTCGTTTCGCGGATAAACCGCACCTCGGATCTTCCACTCGCGGATAATCGGGGCTTTACTGTACTTCCAACTTGTACAAAAACATATAAAAACTTCTTAAAAAATATTTTTTAAACTGAAAAATTCCCATGTCCCCTTATTTTTAAAAGAAAATTCAATTATTTTGTAGCAGACAATTACCTGTCTGCTGAAAATCATTAAAATATTCAGTTTCAACTATATTTTAGAAAATTAACAATGGTTAGAAAATTACGACCTGTGGCCAGAAAGTTCGGTGAATGAATTTTTATTTCAAAAACAGTATTGTGCAGCATCAAATACAATTTACTGTCCTTCAAAATAATCTCCATGGATGGTAATGCACTGTTGTGAACGAGTATATAAGTCCTGGTAACTCCTGTAAAACAGTTCTTTCGGAATGGCTTTCAGCTCGGCCGTCACGTTGCATTGAATGTCGGTGATGTCTGTAAATCTCATTCCCTTCAAAGCTGACTTCAATCTGGGGAAAAAGAAGAAGTCTGCAGGTGCCAAATCAGGTGAATAAGAGGGGTGATCAAGTATCACAACTCCATTCGCGGTCAGAAACTGCCGTATAACCAAGGTGGTGTGCGGACTCCGCCGTGACGGCCGAGCTGAAAGCCATTCCGAAAGAACTGTTTTACAGGAGTTTCCAGGACTTATATACTCGTTCCCAATAGTGCATTACCATCCATGGAGATTATTTTGAAGGACAGTAAATTATATTTGATGTTGTACAATACTGTATTTGAAATAAAAATTCATTCACCGAACTTTCTGGCCACAGGTTGTATAAAGACCAAAACATTCCAAACTTTAGAACAAATGGTTAAATTCTAAACTAGCAGTATTTAGCAAGAGAAAAATAGGTGGACGCCGTCACAGTAGACGAAACAAGCCTGTAACTAAACGATAAATACACTCATGTCCAAAATTATCGTTACATGCATAGAATCACGGATTTCACAAAAATGGCGAACTATAATTTTATGAATTTCTGTGCAATTATACATAACATCATAACACATGAATACAGAGGAAAAAAATTAATAACACTACTTATGATATAAAACTGTAGCGTGAAACAATAAAAATGACAAAAATAGGTGACAAGGAGAGTACAGAAAAACCGGAATAACTCAGGAAAAAGTGGAGGCTTAGGATTTTAATACGGTATGTGATCTTCTGTAACATGAACACACATATCACAATGTGTTTTCATGCTGGCAATAGCGTTGGTGACCACAGTTTTGAAAATTAAGTTCCACTCTTCCAGCAATGCGGTCTTCAGTTCATTTCCGTCTCTAGGAGGAGGATGTCTCCATGCAATTGCTTTCCCAAGGTAGGCCCATGAGTTCTCTATCGGGTTGAGATCAGGAGATTTTGCTGACCACGATATTCGCTCAATGGCTTCCCTTTTAAGATAGTCGTCAATGAAGGGTGCTCGATGCAGACGAGCGTTATCGTCCATAAATGAAAAGTCACAGATAAGCACCTTTGAAAAGTCGGACATAAGGTTCTAAGACCTCATCCCGATATCGCTGGCCGGTCACAGATCCACTGGTGAAAATGTGTAGAGGCGTACTCCATCGATCATTATTCCTCCCCATACCATCACACCATACCATCCACACACCATCACACCATACCATCACATCCTGCACCGCTGAAATGGTCACGTCCAATCATGTTCGAAGGACGATTTCGTGTTCCTGACTTCTTCAAGATGTAAACACATTTAGAATCCGATGTTAAACTAAATTGCGATTCACCAGTAAAAAGAACATGGCTCCATTGGCGTTCACTCCAGTTCTGATGTTCTTTGCGCCAATTCAAACGATCCCTCTTGTGCTGTGCAGACAATGACACACATATCCTTGGCTTTCTGGCATAAAGGACTTTTTCATTAAGTCTTATATACACAGTTTGCCGGGATACGGCTGTTCCAGTGCTGGCTGCAAGCTCTGAACTTAACTGCCGAGTAGTAGACTGTCTGTTACGACGGGCAGTTGCTGCCAAATATCGATCTTCCGTAGCAGTAGTTTTTCGTTTACGACCTTTTTCAAGCCGCCTGAAAACAGTGACAGAGTTCTGAAATCGTTTCCATAACGCAGAGACTGTCTGCCTTGAAATATTCACACATCTCGCTACTTCTGTAATTGTCTGGCCTGCTTCTTTATGGCCGATAATTCGCCACTTCACAGATTCTTCCAAATGATACTGCGAAGTCATAACAAATCGTTTTCAGTCCTTACATACTGAAATTAAACGCTATATTGCAGAAATTCACTCCGATATTCACTTTGCGCAACACGCTTCCTTCACCGTCACGTGACGTAACGCTCTCATTTGTATATCAGAAACTGTTTGATCATTTTTAATTGGATAATTCTAATTAGGCTTGTATTTCACACATTCCCTACCAAAATGGCTCACATCGATTAGATATTTCATGAAATATCATTATTTTTGTTTATGTAAAGATAAATTTGGACACGAGTGTATATAAAAGAAGTCCTTCCGTCTCAGCCAAAGAGTAGGTTGATTTCTTTGAGCTTTTTAAACATGCATACATCAGATTTAGTACAAATTAAACAACTTGGTCTTATTTATTCTAAGTTCGCTATTTTTTGTGGAAATTTCAAATTTGGCTTACCAAATGTAATTGTATGTATATAAGGTTATTATATAAAAAAATGTTAAAAAATTGGTGAAATCATAATCTTCATTTGTTCTACCAATTTATTTACAGACATTAAAACACACTAAGATATCGTAGTTTAACAAACACCAAAAAATAATGTACCTGTCAAAAGGTACACAAGGATACACACTTTTGACAGGTACACTATTTTTTGGTATTTGTTAAACTACGTTAGAAGTACTGAATCAAGTGTGTTTTAATGTTTGTAAATAAACTGGTAGAACAAATGAAGATTATGATTAATATATGACATTATAAAAGAATGCGATTATAAAATTGGTAAAATCATATTTTCAAAATCGTCATAGTCTGTAATATATTTCAGACTGGGCTACTTTTTGTGCGTCGCTGTAAACGAACTATTACAGACAGCTACATACTTGGTTAACGAACTCATCCAAGATACTTGTAAGACCAATACACTATCCCAGTTAGGTTTGAAATGATTCAGTACTTCTAACGTTATCGAGATGACAAGTTTCGCAATATAGTATATGAGGCATTCTCACAAAATTTTAATTTTCAGGAATAAAAATCTGGTGAAATTAAGCGTAATAAAATACCATTTTAAACTTATAGGCGAAAGCCTTAATGATTCAATATAAAGAAAAAATGGTCAGCAGCAACGATTTCTTTTTATTTAATTGAGGTTTAAGTTAAACTTGCGAGTTTAATTTTTTTTATCGTTCCTTTGACATTTTACTTCTCTAACTTTTTATTTTCTTCTAAATTTTTACTTATAATGAATTTGTATGCTACCCACTGAATATTCAAATAATAAATAATAACAATGCAGTATTTTAAGTACAAAAGTTTGGTGTAACATTGTCTTGAAGAGATGTTAAGGTAAGGACGGTAAGGAAAAAAAAGGGAGGGTGAAGGACGGGACGGTAAGGAAAATTACCACCTATTTTTAGGCAAATCATGTTAAGATTAAGTGATAGCTACAATATTCATTGTTGTTTAGCAACAGTTATTTACAATGGATTAAATATAAAAAAAAAATAATTTACCTCGAAAAGTTCAGGAATAAACCTTGGGGGCGGTAAGACTACCAATAAAGCCACGACGCTTGAAATTTATATTTAAATGCTGATTTAAAGTCTGTAGTAAGTTTCCTGTCAAAGAATTTTAGCCATTCTTTCTCTAGCATACTTCTGCATGAGAAAAGAAATGAAAAAAATTTGTGGCTGCATTTGAAGTGATTTTTTGTACAATTTTAGCAAGAGGGACGGTTAGGAATCTAAAATCCAGGGACAGAGTTCTAAAAATAATAACAATAATAAAAATGTACGCGGGTTAATTTTTTGCCACATACTTTTATAAAACAATAGTCCCAGTTTCGGAAAAAAATTACATCGAATTACTTTTATTGAAACAATTTTATACAGACAGTTCCAAACTTACAAATCAGCATCAGGGACACGGGACGGTAAGGAATTTCGTGGTATACTTGAACCTCCAACATCGTCCAAAACTTATTAATCTCGTTAATATTGTTATACAGTTGTGTAATGAGATGTTCTCAGGTATAAGAAATAGAAAAAACTCCAAGAATACGTACTAAAATAAAAAAATATTATTCAGGGATTTAAAAGTCAAAATTATGCGAGAATGTCTCAGATACAACAGAGTATACAAAATTTTAGTTCAGTTATGAAATTATTAAAAAGTTAAGAATTCTCCTTTAGTAATTTCCGTTAATAAGAGAAACTGTACCCGAATTCTTTCGCATAGCCGTTTAATGATCTATAGAATTTATACACACCAAGTAATATGCAAAATTTAGTTACATTTAAAAATGCAAACCACAGATACTGCACAGACTTTAGAAATCTGAAATATCGATTTTATTCTAACAGATATTCTACACAACTGTTCATTGAAAGTACGTAGTTAGTAGTAAAAAGTACGTATAAATTTTTAAAAATCATACAAAAAAGGGGAAAAAATGCTACACAAGTGCGTATTGCACTAAAAGCATTTTCCAGAGTAAAGTCTTTTTAAGTGCGTTCGTAATTATATAAATACGTAGCACATATATTCATCGTTCGATTCGTTCGTCAGTCTATCCGTCTGTTCCCATATAACAGCACGAAAACTACCCAACCGAATATTGAAATTTAGTATATACAATCGATGTAAAATTTCAAATTTTATGAAAATCGAGTCATAACGTAAAGAAATATTAATAAAGGTTTTCTTCATTTTATTAAATACTATCATATGTAATGAATTTAATTATGTCCTATGATAGGTAATGATTCCAGATTACCATGAGGATTATTCTATTAAATCTTATCACACGTAATTAATTCACCGATATCGCATGGCAGGTAATGATTCTAGGTTGCCATGGTGATTACGTCCTATTTAAAATGGAGTCGTATTATTTCCGTATTACTGAATTTACTATATATAATCGTAAAAAATTTTTATTCATGCATTTTTGCAAAAGAGTGCAACAGCTATTGCACAAAGGAATAGGTGATAGTAGCCATATTTGGACCGCCGCTTTTATTGGACCGTTGCCATTCTGCCGTTAATTACAGGAAGAGACGCCATCAACAGCTGAAATCCTATTCATCAGAATGAGGTCATTTACGATTAGAAGAAGCACCTGCCTACCATGTGCTGTTTTCAGACAATTTTAAAAAACCCAAAGTTAACTGTTTTGATCTAATTTTTTCCTACTAAACGTAAGTGAATACTTTAAAACTGGGGTAAGTTGTTATGTTTTCATATACATATCTAAATTCATCTGTTTATTGTGCATATTTTTCACGCGGATTTGTTTCATTTCATTTTTGGTCTTAGTCTTGAGATTATCTGTTTTAAAAAATGGCGCAGTTGCCTTAATTGGGCTAATTTAAGTTGCTTAAACTGGACAAAATATACGATCATAAATTTGAAAAGTAAGTAAAAAATTTCGAGGGCGGTACGCTTTGTATACTTTTTTTTATATTTTATAATGGATTACTATCTCCATACAAGTTTTTCTGTATAAGTGGATTAATTTCTTTATACAGTTTAGGCCTATATAAACAAAAAAATATTTTTACATGCTTATGCATTAAATTTTGTTTGAAGTTTCTTTTGGCTTGTATGTATTTACATTTATTTTCTTTGAATTCTTTATTCCTACGGCGTATTTGGTTTACTGAGTTGAATTCAAACATTTTCCTCCTACAGGATATTTGCGATTCCGTGAGGGGAGGGGGGGGGGGCGCTTTGGACACCTGAATTCAACACTGTTTGAATGTATAATGATTGCGTTTGATTAATCGTAGCGTATTATTTTTTCAATAGAGCATATTTTTTAAACATTTTTTAATATAATGTTGAAAACGACACAGACAAACTGCCTCGAAGAAAAACACCCGTGACAGCAAAAGCTGTTAAAGGTACAGGAAACGAAAAGGAGAGCATAACTTGCAAGAAGGCTGAAGCTACTAATCCCCCCCCCCTCAAAAAAAAGCAAAAAAAATCATTAGAAATGCTATCTCCCTTGCTAAATTCAGTTAAATCAAAGTTCAGAGGGAGCCAAAAAAAAAGTTGTGTTAACATCTTCGCCATATAAAGTAAACCTTGAAATGAAAAAAAAAAAAAAAAAAAACCGACAAAAAATAATTCATTTTGTTTGATTGTTTAATTAATCGCAATCTCTGCTTTTAATAAAATTAGTTATAATCCCTAGACATTAAAACAGCCTGATATTTTATGGTCCAATTTAGGAGACTAGGGGTCCAACTTAGGCGACCAGTTGCTGAATTTGGACCACTTTTGACGATTTTTTAAAATTAAAATAAAGTTTAAGATTTTCAAAAAGAAATAACTCTAAAGATTTATTTAGTTAGTAGATGAAAAGGTTGACCCCGTGTAGTGATATTTTGTAGATATTCCAAAAATTAAGTGAGTTACATCTGAAAATAAGGGAAGTGGTCCAAATTCTGCTACTCTCCCCTATTTATAAAACTAGTTATAGTACGAACGCATCTCATTTGCCACGTTTGACATACGATTTACGACTTACTTTAATAGCAAAAATACATAAAATAAATAAGATATGAATAAAGTACAAAAAGTAGCTCAAAAAGGCAAATGGAGCACATTAACACGGATGCACCATCCGGAAGTAAGCAAATGATGATGATATTGAAACTGTCTAATAGGAAGTTTTTTATTGCATTGAATTATCAATTTCGCGTATTGAAGACGTTTTTGCAGGTATGGCAGATATAGGTTTATTAGCTAACCCGTTTTCATAAACGGAAAAACAGAAGAAATGAATATACACCTGAGAGTTCCACGTAATCAGTTCTATTGTAATCAGCTTCATTTGAATAATTTAGGAAGATATGATAGCGTGAGCGCCGCCTATTGTAAACTTTTTGGACTCCGCACAATTTCGATTTTAAAACAATACTACATTCTAACAATGTTTTTTGCGCAAATCTCACCTCCTCATCATTATTTGATCGTATTTTATGAATTTTTAATATTTATACGAATTTTCTTCCCACCCGCTTCCTTGTATAAGTCACATTACGAGATGAATAATAAAAAAAAATAATACTTACTATTAGCAAAACACGCTTTCAAACCTCCAGAGAGAAAACTCGAAACTTTCATATTCACCGTTTTAATATGCCGATAATATGAATTCCAATGGGATAAACGGAGATTAATTCTATGTATTGTCTGATTGCATTAAGCATTAATTTTCAAGCAATGAATGTGAACTTAATTTGACAATACCGTGAAATCTAATATGGCGACGGTTTTTATTTGGTTTATTTGTACGCTGGTATTTTATCATTAATCTTTTTTCACTTTTCGTTGATCGATAACTGTTTACATTTTTGACATTGTTGTCTGTTAATCAATGTTAAAAAACTTGAAAACTTTCAAGATAACTTATGAGTGAGAAAAGTTAACTATTATAGTTTATAAATTTGATGTCTATGTTAAAAACACATAAACTTGCTTAATGGTACGCATAAATAAGAACTTTTTTATGAACTTGTACAAATAAAAGTATTGATAAAGCATAATATCGACATTTCGAACTGCTTCTGCAGTCGTCTTCAGGATAAATATGATGATAATAGGCTAAAAAGTCTATAGACGAAAGCTTCTTTTCGAGTCCTGATCAGTTATTTATTATTTAATATTATGATAATCATATCTGCCCTAAAGACGACTGCAGAAGCAGTTCGAAATGTCGATATTATGCTTTATCATTAATTATATTTGTACAAGTTCATAAAAAAGTTCTTGTTTATATGTACCATTAAGCAAGTTTATGTGTTTTTAACATAGACATCTTATTTATTATATTTCATGGTGCAATTGATCTACTTATGTTATATTACAGTTTGTATTTTTAAATATCGGCTGACGTTTACAGTATTGAGTGAATTGAATATATTTGAATGAATATCATGCAGCGATGTTTTGAAACTTCGGGATAAAATAATAAAACGTTGCGCAATTTACATTCATTGCAATGCCTTCTAGTTTTCTTATTTCGCATATTAGCTGACTCGTCCGGCGTTGCCCGGGCCCTTGAAGAATGACCCTTAAATGAACTCAAATTTATATAATTTTATATCTTTAACTCCATTTTGTCTGAATTTATACTTTTAAGTGAATTTATATTTTTTAATTTGGCATTTTATTTTCGAGTTGCGCAATTTGATTTTTTGAGTCGAAAGCCAGCAAACGCGATGAAACACTTAGTTTCTTACTGATTTTTACTGATTTCGTCGCAATTTTCAGACATTAAATTTTGTAAAAACTATTTTTACACGTCTGAACGTTTCAAAAATTTTATAGGTAATGTAAATCTGGTCTATTGAGCTGCTCTAAAAATATTGTGTTATAATACGGGCGTTTTGTTACTTTTACAGTAGAAAAAATATCATCTCCGTGACGCGCGAAGTGACCTCATTTACCAATGTGTTTGAAAGGGTTAAAAATCATATTTTTAAAAACTAAATGCACTATGGATTAGAAGAAGGATTTAGCTTTAAGAACATATATTTGTCTTGTCGGCATCTCAAAATTAAGCCCTGCAGAGGGTTGCAATAAGGGAGAAAACCGTTTAACTGTACAAATCTATAGATCATATACATAGCTGAATAAAATAATTGCATTTCATTTACGGCTATGGGCGATAATTGTTGCAATCTAGTTTTAAAATGTGTTATACGCTTTCTAAAATGTTTACTTAGTTCTTTCTTTATATTATTAAGAGGCAAAATTTTGTTAAATCATTCTGAAGCGTTGAAAAGTGTTATCTATGCTTGACTAATAATTTTTTGTTGCTTTATAATCTAGGATTATCTCTAGATTATCACTTAGGGGACTTAGTACCTGTCATTTTAATAAGAAATGACAAAAATGTCGAATTTCAGATTTTTATTTTAAAATGTGCCTTAGTATTCTTAGAACATTCTTTCCAAATTTTGAAACGATTCGATAAATAATAAAGGATGTATACTTAATTTCCATAAGCTTTCCCGTTCAACATCCCTGTAAGTGAAATGTTTAAACTCCTTTTTCGCAGTTCACATTTTTACTTTCTTCTATCTTTACAAGAATAAGGTATCGGATCCACGAAAATATTCGACTTCCGGTTTTCGACGGATTTATACGTTTTAGAACGCCCAGAACACAATTTGCTTTTTTGTAGAAAATGTCTGTCTGTGAGTCGGTCTATCGGAATGTAGCACAGAGTTTGTGGGTGCTCTATCTCAAGAACTAATAAATGGAATTTAATAAAATTTTAGATTCGGTTAGTCCCTGATATAAATTGGTGCTTATTACTTTTTGGTGTAAATCGCCCAGCAAGTGGCGCTGCTATGCTGCCTTATTCATGATTTCCACAATAGCTATATCTCAAGAACAAAAGCACAAATTTTCGAAAAACTTCAGATTCAGCTAGTCCTTGATATAATTTAGTGCTGATAAGCTTTTGGGGTAAATCGCCCGATAGGTAGCGCTGCTATACTGCATTATTCATGATTATCGCAATAGCTCTATCTCAAGAATTGATAAACGAATTTTCATCAAACTTCAGATTCAGTCAGTGCCTGATATAAATTAGTGTTGTTTAGTTTTTAGAGTAAATTGCCCAACAGGTGGTGCTACTATGTCACATTTTCACGATTTCCGCAATAGCTGTATCTCAAGAACTAATGCAGGAATTTTAATCAAACTTTAGATTCAGTTAGTTCCTGATATAAATTGATCCTAATACTTTTTGCTATAAATTGCCCAACCGGTGCAACTGATATGCAGAACTTTTCACGATTTCAGCAATAGCTCTATCTCAAAAACTAATGCACGGATTTTCATCGAACTTAAAATTCAATTAGAAATTGACATAAGTTATTGCTTATTAGATTTTGTTGTAAATCACCTAACCGGTGGCGCTGCTATAGTGCATTTTTCAGGAAAAATTAACATGTATGAGATAGAAGAAAGTTTTGAGATTGCCGCCTCCGACTAGTTTTACATTTTCATTTTAATCGAATTGCTAAGGTTTAATATAATAATTAAGCAAATTGTCTGAATTTTTTTAAAAAGTATCTTTAGACCCTGTGTGTGACAACTAAGTATCGGATTTTTGATATGTTTGTAACTTAAGAGAAAAAAAATATACACTTAAAAATATATTTTTTCGGACGTTTTTTCAATACATTCCCTAATTATTATTTTTTTCTGCTGATCTAATCGACTCGTCAAAAATCTGATATTTAGACTTATAGAAACTAGTATGTTGTGGCCATCACAAAACTTTCTTCTATATAAATCACGTCAATTAAATCATTTAAATAGTACAAGAAATAACAACGATTTAGCACCAATTCGTATCAAAGTATATCTGAATTTGTAGTTGGATGAAAATTCGTGCATTAGTTCTTGAGATAGAGCTATAGCGGAAATTCTGAAAAATGTAGCATAGCAGCGCCACCTGTTGAGCGATTTACACCAAAAATAAGCAGCACACAATGATATCAAGGTATACCTGAATCTGAAGTTTGTTGAAAATCCAAGCATTAGTTCTTGAGATAAAGCTATTATGGAAATCGCAAAAAATACAGCATAGCAGCGCCACCTGTTGAGCGATTTACACCAAAACTTAAACAGCACTAATTTATACGTCAATTCATGCCAAGGACTAACTAAATCTGAAGTTTGATAAAAATCCGTGCAATAGTTCTTGAGATACAGCTCTTGCGGAAATCGTGAAAAATGCAGCACAGCAGCGTCACCTACTGGGCGATTTACACCAAAAATTAAATAGCACTAATTTATATCAGCGACTAACTGAATCTGAAGTTTGATGAAAATTCGTGCATTTTTTCTTGAGTTAGAGTTATTGCGATAATCATGAATAATGCAGCATAGCAGCGCCACCTGTTGGGCGATTTTTACAAAAAAGTAATTGCACCAAACTATATCCTGGACAAACTGAATCTGAAGTTTTATGAAAATCCGTGCAGTAGTTCTTGAGATATAGCTATTGCAGAAATCGTGAAAAATGCCGCATAGCAGCGCCACCTGTTGTGGCGATTTTCACCAAAAACTAATCAGGTCCAGTTTATATCAAGGTCTAACTAAATATAAAGTTTTGTGAAATTTCGTGCATTAGTTCTTGAGATAGAGCGCCCACAAAATTTTTGTCACATACAGACTCACAGAGTGACAGACAGAGTGACAGAGTGACAGACAGACTCACAGACAGACATTTTCTAAAAACCATCAAATCGTGTTCTGGGCATTCTAAAACGTATAAATCCGTCGAAAACCGGAAGTCGAAATTTTTCACGAATCCAATACTTTCTTCTTGTAAAGATAGAAGAAAGTAAAAAGTACTCTAAATAAACGATAAAAAACCCATTTCGAAATATGAAAAATGAAAAAGAAGAAGGAATTTTTAAATTTTTAAATTAAAAAAAAAATTCAATAAAAAAAGTTATTGCTGTATTGAGAATTTAACATTTTTTATGACCTATTATGACTATGCTTTATTCAAACATGAGCCTAAAAATATAATATAGATTATAGCTACAAAATGAATTTTTTTGGTACTAGAGTCCCTTTAAGCTGTTGGTGATAGAGACATACTTCCTATCTATATTATAAAGGACAAACATATCTGTGCGTAACGCATACGTCATTTTGCGAATGGCAACACTTTGAAATTTGAAATAAAATTTTGGTTTTGCATTTTCTCTACTGCAAATTTTTAAACTTCTATGCATCACACATTTTAACTTTTTACACCGTCGTATAAGGAAAAAAATTCTCTTTTAAATACTATTTGTTTGAAAGCTGTATCTCGATTTGTTTTTGAGATATTAATTTTTTTGTAGTTTTTAATACAAATTTTGTAATTGTGGCAACTGAAGTACTCCATTTATATTGAAGGTAAAGGGAAAATATTCATGGTTTATTATTTTTATTCATTATATCCTTATTGATGCCATTTTCACATTACAAATAAAAGTAACTTTTTTATAATTTTTGAACAGAAAATGATGTCAGACATTAAATAATATTATAAAGGAGAAACATATCTGTGCATAACGCATATGTCATTTTGCGAATGGCAGCACTTTGAAATTTGAAATAAAATTTTGGTTTTGCATTTTCTCTACTGCAAATTTTTAAACTTCTATGCATCACACATTTTAACTTTTTACACCGTCGTATAAGGAAAAAAAATCTCTTTTAAATACTATTTGTTTGAAAGCTGTATCTCAATTTGTTTTTGAGATATTAATTTTTTTGTAGTTTTTAATACAAATTTTGTAATTATGGCAACTGAAGTACTCCATTTATATTGAAGGTAAAGGGAAAATATTCATGGTTTATTATTTTTATTCATTATATCCTTATTGATGCCATTTTCACATTACAAATAAAAGTACCTTTTTTATAATTTTTGAACAGAAAATGATGTCAGACATTAAATAAAACACGCATTCTTCTTCATAAAACAGCTACATTTTAATATTTTTACATTACGCTAATAAATGAGTTTAAGGCGCTCGGCAAAATGATTCATCGAGTAAAAATGATATATTTAAAACAAAACGATCATTTTTTTTTTTATAAAACTAAATATTTGACCAATACTATAAATGGCGAATACTATGACAACTAAAGTCAAATTTCTGAATTTTTTTTTTCGCGGGTACTAAGATTAGAACTTAAGGTTTGTGCGAATGTTCACATGAAAAGTTGTATCGGACAAACGTGACTTTAACTTTGGAAATGCATTCATTAATAATCTATTCTTTTGCGTGTTAAAATACTTTCAAATTGTGAATTTGAGTGGTGCGTATGTAAATTACGAGAATGTGAAAATAACGTACAGTTTAGATTTTATGACAGAAAATTTTATGATGTGACAAAGCGAAATCCTTTTTACTGATTTTTCATCCCGTAAAAACAAACATAAGAGCTCCATCGGTAACTTCATCATAATTACTCATCTTGATTACGTAATCTAATACAGTTTAATTTTTCAATAATTTAAGCAGTTGAAGTTTGTAGAAATAATATTTTGGTAATTTTGGGTTTAAAATATTATTTGTTTTAAGAGTTAGACAACCAATGTAAGATGATTTTTTTGTTGTAATTATTTTTGTAGGTTTATTATAATTTCGATCTGACAGTTCCTTTCAAACATTTTAGTACGTCGAATTTCGACGAGTTGCAACTCGTTACAATAAATATAAAAATTAAGTATAGCATTTAGATATGACATTTGTCTAACAAATGGCTATATACATATTAAAATACAAAATTAAATATTTTATTTACATCCCATTTCTTATATTATATTTAGAAAAATGTTCCACTGAGTCAACGAGTAATATTGAAAAAAAATATCCTTACATTGCTTTAAAGACTAAAATTGGTTGAGTTTTTATATTTTGAATTTCACAATTTTTCTGCATTTCCTGTGTCTAAAAAAAGGCACAGAAAACAAGTTTTTTTTTTAAGTTTAAAACATAAAAATGATGTCAAATGTTGATTTTTTAAAAATTATTTAACGAACTTTAATAAATTTGTTATCGACATTTATTATTTATTTCTACTAAATTTTTCATAAAAATTGTATAACACGGGTAAAATAACACACGGGTTCTCTAGATCATGGAAATGTTCTTGCGAAACCTCTAACAAGTTTCTACAAAGACCATGAAAATTTAATGTTATGAAATATGCAATTTCATTTAACCAGTTTTTTATCAATAAATAATCTTGAGATTGACATAATAGAAATATAGATTCGATTAGCAGTAATACAGTAATATTTTATCCATTATCTTTTATCATTGAAGAAAATCAATTTCCCCTACTTGTAAAGTACAATGAACATATTTCACCCCAAGTCATTACCCTAACGTTTTAATACTGAATAAATTAGATTTTCTCCAGAAATCAAATACTTTTTTTTCTATTTTAAGATACCGTAGTCATTATTGCAGATTGAAATTGAAATCGTTCTGATATTAGACGTGCAGCATTTTTAATGCTTTATTTTTCGTTTTTATATTCGTAAATTGCTTTAATCTTCTGATTTTTAAGGATTTTAAAGAACTTATTTCGACTAATTATTTTTTAATTTTTTTAGCTAAATATTTTATTTATTAACAGACTTTTAGCTGACTTTTGAGCAAAATGACACGATATTGCACAAAAAGAAATTTTTGAAAGAAAGATCAATATACAGGGTGTTTCACTACCAGACCAAACTTGCAGGAGGTGTAGAGGGCACAGAGACGACTCGGAATCACATAGCAATGCAGAGTGCACTGATTCTGCCCTTCTCGGAACGGGTTACTTTCTCGTAATGCGCCGACGAAGTTATATTTTCCAATTCTGTCCCTAACGTGTTGGAATTCTTTCCCATTCACCGGGATTGCTTCGTCGTAATTCATCCCGACTGCTATCAGCAGCCGGAAAAGATTATTTGTGTCGGTTTAAGATGGCGTTTATATATGCATCTCTTGTAAATGAGGATAGATAGACCTTTATTATTATTATTATTCAGTTTTGTTAGGTTCATTACTGGAAATAGTTTTACCTTAAATTAAATGGAAATTAATTGTGGGTGAAGCATAGTTTTTCAATTATTTGGCTAATACAGCTTGTATTTTAAAACTTATATAAGGAAGAAAAAAAATCTTTATGCTAAAATATATTTTTGAGATTAAAACTTATTGCACTAATCCAAAAGTACAATTACAAATAATTTTTGTTTAAATAATCCCTTGATTTTGATCTAAACAATAAAAAATATATAATTGTTAATGTAACATAATTATGAATAAAACTTAATTTTCCAATTATTTGGCTGATATAGCTTGTCTTTTAAAGCTTGTATTTAAAATAATAATGATAATAATAATCCTAAATAATACATTTGAGAAGATTAAAACTTATTGTACTAATTCAAAAATGTACAAATACTTTCTGTATAAATAATTTCTTGATTTTACTCTAAATAATAATAAATATTATATCATTGTAAATGTAAGATAACCACGACTGAAGCATAATTTTTGAATTATATTTGACTGACATAGCTTGTATTTTAAAGATCGTATAAAAAAAAAAAAAAAAAAAAAAAAAGCTTTCATGTTGAAATACATTTTTGAGAAGATTAAAACTTGTTGTAATCCAAAAGTATAATTACAAATAGTTTTTGCTTAAATCCGTTTGTTTTATCTTAAATAATAATAAAATTAAAATGTAAATGTAAAATAATTATGAGAAAGCATAAGGTTTTAATTAATTGGCCCATAGATTTACCATAGCTTGTATTTTAAAACTTGTATACATAAAAAAAAAGAATCTTGTATTAAAAAAGTTAGTATAATAAAGTGTAATTACATAAAAAAAAACCTTCATGGTAAAATATATTTTTGAGAAGATTAAAACTTGCTGTATTAGTTCAAGAGAGTATTTACAAATAGTTTTTGTTTAAATAATTCCTTGATTTTACTTTAAATAACAATAAAAAATTATGTAATTGTAAAATAATTATGAGTATGCATTATTTTTCAATTATTTGGCTGATATAGCTTGTATTTTAAAACTTGTAAAAAAAAAAAAAAAAAAAAAAAAAAAAAAAAAAAAAAAGCTTGTATTGAAAAAGTTAGTTTAATAAAGCGTACTCACATAAAAAAAAAAGACTTTATGATAAATTTATATTTGAGAAGATTAAAACTTACTGTATTAATTCAAAAGAGTAATTACAAATAGTTTTTGTTTAAATAATCTCTTGATTTTAATCTAAATATTAATAAAAATTATGTACCGTATACACTCGCGCATAAGTCGACACCCCCCCCCTCCCAATTCTTAAGCAAAATTTTGAAAAAAATTGAATTTTCGTGTATAAGTCGAACCACATTTCTGGTAGCATGTTGAAAAATGATTTGTAATCGAGGATAGAAAAATGTAATAAATTTTCATTAAATTAGTAAATTTTTTACGTTTCTAATCAGATTTTTTTTTAATTCAACGTTTTAAACCTGTATAATTATATATAACCGAAGAAGCTTAAACTATTTTGAAACCTATTCACATCCATTCAATGATACTTAAAAAGATAAAATTCTTTCAAAAATCCATTCAGGCATTATTTACAAAGGTAAACAACTTCTTAGACTGCTAAAATATAGTACTTCTTTGTATTATAGGACTTTTAAGAAAGATATCTAGAAGCATTCTCAAGTTGGACTCTTTTTAAAAAGGGGATTAAAATGCTGAAAGGAATATATTGAAGGGTTTTTTGTCCCAAGAGAAAATGGGTGCAAAACAATTACAGGGACATTGAGCTTTGTTTGTCAGTCACTTGGAAATGACCACTGTCCGCTTTTATCTCTCATGTAATTACTTAAAAAATTGAAAAAAAAACAATCGCAGTAGTCTGTGATTTTTTTTTCTTTCTCGTGTATAAGTTGATCCCCCATTTTCAACTTCCAAATTTTGTCTAAAATTCTTCGACTTATACACGAGTATATACGGTAATTGTGAATGTAAAATAATTATTATGCGTGAAACATAATTTTTCAATTATTTGGCTGATATAGCTTGTATTTTAAAGCTTATATTGAAAAAAAAAAAAAACTTTCATACTAATATATTTTTTAGAAGATTAAAAATTGTACTAATTTAAAAGTGTAATTGCAAATAGTTTTTGTTTAAATAATCCCTTAATTTTACCCTAAGTAATATTAAAAATTATATAATTGTATCTTAAAACTTCGTAAAGATTATTTATAACTCACCACCTATTAAAACTTTACACACTCTTTATAGCGATATTATATAATTCACTTTATATTAATCTATAAAAAATCAATATATAATCATAGTGCCAGTTAAAGGTCTCTTTTTAAATGGGTCGCACGTAAACACACATGTTCGAGTTTCAGATAAATAAGCAGACCACACGTGTCTTTGGAAACGATTGGTCGAAATTCTACAGAGGGTCTAGTCGAAACTCGTTAACCTTGAAATTGAGAGGTCGAACGCTGCTCCCCTATTCCGTTTGGGGCAGAATTGGAAATTGTTGAACAACGGTATGGATTACATGAACGGATGGTTTCCTACTCGGTTTGTTCCGAGAAGGGCAGAATCAGGACACAGGGTCGGAAATGCAATCCTAAAACGAGATAGATGGGTTATTAGGGTCTGAATCATCGTGATAGCAAATTGACATTTAAAGACCATAAGATTAAAATAATTCATGTCTTTCCTGATAATGAAGTTCCTCGAAGTTTTCTACCTACTTGCCTTGTTCTCATCACCTACGGTTGTTCACGTTTGAGGCAGTAGGGGCGTTTTGAAATGGCGCATCTTCGTTTCTACCGAAACACGCCCGATGTCTTTCAAAACATCCGAGATTCCAGGTTACGAATATTTAATTCACACATTACGAACCATCGGACAACTTCATTATCAGGAAAGTCATGACTTATTTTAAGCTTATGGTCTCTAAATGTCAATTATCTATCACTGTGATTCAGCCTCGAACAATCCCACCTTGCATTTCCGACCCTGCATTTCTATGTGATTCAGAGTCATCTGTGTCCCCTACGCCTCCTGCAAGTTTGTCGGTCTGGTAGTGAAACAAAATGTATTATTCTGAATTTATTCGGAGAAATATTTGCTCTATTACTTATACCGACACCATAAGACAAAAAGTAATTTTTTTTTGTTAATTATTCATATTACTTGCTATAAAAATGCCTTTTATTAGAAGCTATTTATATCGTTTTTACAAAAGAAGAATAAAGTTCTATTTGTTTAGTTTAGTTACATACTATTTTTCTATAAGTTACATAATATTTTTTTATAGGATATTCGAATTCAGCAGACAAAAGGTTTTTATATAAATTCAACCAATTAATTTCTAGAAAAATGGCTTGAGGTTATTTTTATAATTCACAAAAAAAAGTTAGTGTTATCTCTTTTTCTTTAAGCTGGCACTGTACCCCATTCGACGGTAACAAAAGCAGCGTGTTGAAATCCATAAAAAAAATAAAATAAAAAATAAAAAACCTGTTCTAAATATTTGTTTAGCTTATATCATATAGGGTCCTCAAAAAGGTGCTCCTGATTTCGAATTAAAATAACTAAGGCCTTAATAAAGATAGACCATTTATTTTTACACTGTTACATTGGAAAAATCTGTGAGGTTTTTTTTTTTTAACTCCACATTCTTTTCCGATGTTCACAGCCGGCTTGGACATTTCTTAATGCTCACGTTTCCGGTTTTTTTAAACTCGTTAAACCAACGAACAATGGTTTTATTTGTATAAAATGACGAAAATGAATTTATTAAAATACGTCAAACAATTTGGGTAAAAAATCAACATTTGATAGCATAAGAGAGACTTCTCAGACGAGGAAACCAAGTCCGCAGAGCATAATATCCCTCCGGAAAAAAAAGTCCACATTTGACTTTTTCTTTTTTTTTTACTAAAAACTTTTCTGTTTTTAGTAAAGTTAAGTTTCCGTTATCTTCTCCTAACGTGCGGCGAAAATGACGTTCTACCACAATAACAGATTGGAACTCGGCCTACCACAACACGCACTGCACTTAATGAACACTTCTTAGGCCGATATAGTGGAAATATAAATAACATTAGCGATCACACCGTAATATTTCATGAATTACTTCTTTTTTATTTAAGAAAATACATTTCCTCACTTGTAAAGTACATTGATCATATTTCACTTTGTCATTATCTTAACTTTTTAATACTGAATATATTAGCTTCTTCTAAGATATCGGGTGCTTTTATATTTTATGATACTATAATCAATAATGCATGGAGATTAAATTGAATATGCTTCTGATATTAGTTCTGCATCTTTTTCTTCTTTTTTCTTTTAGATTTTTACATTCATACTTTCTTTTAATCTAGTCGTTTGTAAGAAATAATTTAATAGAATTATGGGATTAACTTGAAGGAACCAATTTCATTTAATTAAACTCTTTTACTTTTTTAAGCTAAAGATTTTATTTATTAAATGAATTTTACGTAGAAAAAAAGAAACAATCAATTCGACCAGTGATTTGAAAAAATACTGTAAAAAGTTGTTTTACTTATCTTATATACTGTATAAAATTCGATAGACATATACTAATTTACTAATAATGTTGCTTAAAATGTTACATAAATTTCGTAAAATTCATGAACCAGCAACTTAAAGAATGCGTTATAGGAATAATTAATTCCGTCGTGCATATTTGTCTTTGCTTCCATAAATCATTTAAATACTTTTGTGGAACTCTTATTCTATGGTTTCACAAGGTGATGAAAATTCAGCAGCACTCCTTTAATGCAATTATTTCTTCGGTCTTTCTTTAAGGCTTTTCTTAACTGCTCAGCTCAACAAGCGCAAAACGTTCTGACACATTTACAAATTCATTTTTTAACGGAAAGATATCAAATTAGAAAGCCTGGCCATGGAAGCGATTTGGAATTGAACTGTTTTTTCCATTTTTTGATCCATCAATTACCCATTGAGTTATAAGCGTTTTCGATCACGTGACAAACCCGTTTTTCGCCCGCTCTTGAGTGATTTTTCTACTTTCGCGCCGAAATTCGGTTCAGAACGTCCACTTTGATACTATTTTCTGAAAGACCTATTGCGTTTGCAAAACAATGAAAAAACAGCTCGATGACATAGTTTCTGAACAACAACAACAGCTAGTTTCATGCATTTTGGAACAAAAATAAGTTAAAACTTATGTCAGAAAGTTAGCCTCTTTGATTTGAGAACAGCCTTAAGAGGCTATTTCAGTCACCTGAAAAGACCCGCTCACATATGCTAATCCCGTGGAAGAAATTTTTAATGATATCTCGTTTGCATTTCAGTATTTTTAAACAATTCTTTTTGCATTGGCTAGTTGAGATCCATCAGTACAAGGGGCGTTTTTTACTTTTTTGGTTTTGTTTACAGATATTTTTAATTAGAACACTTTCATTTCCGGAACCGGTTTTGAAAGTGAAAGCATCTTCTTGAAAAAAATATGCAAGCAAAATCGAAAAAGTAGAAAAGGGCAGACGTAGAGATCAGTCTCAGCTATCCAATGCAACAGTAATCATTTAAAAATATTAAAATGCAAACGAGATATCTTAAAAATTCCTTCCATAGGAATAGCATTAGCGAGCGAGTCTTTCAAGGAATAATTAATTCCGTCGTGCATATTTGTCTTTGCTTCCGTAAATCATTTAAATACTTTTGTGGAACTCTTATTCTATGGTTTCACAAGGTCATGAAAATTCAGCAGCACTCCTTTAATGCAATTATTTCATCTCGTTTTTCTTTAAGAGGCTATTTCATTCACCTGAAAAGACCCGCTCACATATGCTAATCCCATGGAAGAATTTTTTAATGATATCTCGCTTGCATTTCGGTATTTTTAAACAATTCTTTTTGCATTGGCTAGTTGAGATCGATCTGTACAAAGGGCGTTTTTTATTTTTTTGGTTTTGTTTACAGATATTTTTAATGAGAACACTTTCATTTTCGGAACCGGTTTTGAAAGTGAAAGCCTCCTCTTGAAAAAATATGCACACAAAATCGAAAAAGTAGAAAAGGGCAGACGTAGAGATCAGTCTCAGCTATCCAATGCAACAGAAATCATTTAAAAATATTAAAATGCAAACGGGATATCTTAAAAATTTCTTTCATTGGAATAGCATTAGCGAGTGAGTCTTTCCAGGTGACTGAGTAATCAACAGTTTTTAGTCAGATATGGTAAAAAAGTAAATTATATTAGCAATCACATCGTAATATGTATGAATTTAATCTTTGTCATAGAAGAAAATCCATTTCATATTTCACCTTATCATTATCTTTTTTAATACTGAATGAATCAGCTTTTTCTAAGAAATCGGGTGTTGTAATATTTTATGATACCACAATCATTAAGAGGGTAGGATACATTTGAACTCGTCGAAAAAGTAAAAAATATCACTAAATTTCAAGCTTCAAAACTTGTGTAATAAGTCAAAAATAAAAATCAAACTTCATTTAAATATAAAGCTCATATTTAAATTTATATTTAAATATATATATATACTTGTAAATTCATAAATAAATATTGAAATAATAAGTTTAAAATTATATGATAATAAGAGAAAAAAAAATTTGCGCGCAGGATAAAATCTGAAAATATGCATATAAAGAGGAAGTGTTGGTGAAAATAAATACATAATAGTGTTACCTTTATACTAAAACCAGAATATTTGAAAAAAAAAATATTGACTAAATTAAAAAATTAACAGAAAATTAAAAATTTTCACTTAAAAAAATATTTTCAAAGTAAAAAAAAAAAAAAAAAACAGAAAAAAAATTAAACATTACCTTTTACTGGTTTTAAGTTGTAGATAATACAGAAATGAACATGTTTTTAAATTTCTTTTGATTGCCATGCACAGTTTTTTAGTAGCACTGCACGCAGTATCAAAATTCATCATCTATTATATATATATAAAATCCAAACGGAAATTTCATTCCGAACGCCTAGATTTCGAGTTCTACTGCATGGATTTTTACGGAACTTATACCGTTAGATAGGTATCGTTTTAGGGAAGGTTTTAAGCTACAATACCTATATTAGTTATAGAATTATGACGGAAAGTTCTGTTATTTTGGACGATAAGGTTTACCATTTTATTTCTTGGCGAAATTTATCGTTGATAAAAAAATTGAAACAACTATTACACCTCGAAACATAAAAGAAAAAACTGTTACTAATTTTAATTAAGAAAAAAAAAAAAAAAAGGAAGAAAAAAAGAAGAAGAAAATTCGTTTTAATGAGTGATAATATTAAAAAACGAAAACATTTAATTTAAGGGGTCTTGTACCTTTTAAACATGTCGAAAATTAACGAAAAACTTCAAAGTTTGAATTAGTCTATCTTCAAAGCCTTTTTATGTATAAACGTGAAATTTTGGTTATTGATTAAACAGATTGTGCTTTGTAATATGCCACCATTAAAAATTTATTAACCTTTTACAGAATTTGTGTATTGTTGAAATCAAAATAGCTCTTTTTTTTACCCCATAAGTCATTGCGCGCATGATATCTTGAGAAAGTGTGCATGGATTGGCATGAAATACGGTAAAGATACTAAACATGTATGTGTGTTTAAAATAACCTACTCTTAGGCTAAAATTATTTCATTAACTATATAAAAAAAAATATTTTCGTAAAAAAAAAATAAAAATTTTGTATTTTTAATGAATAAAAAGTGTCATAACTAAAAATATTACCATTGTAAATACTTATAAGTAGATCATTTTAAACACACATATTTGTTTAGTATATTTATCAAATTTCATGACAATCCATGCATACCTTCTCAAGATATCATGCGCGCAATGACTTATGGGGTAAAAAAAAGAGCTATTTTGATTTCAACAAAACACAAATTCTGTAAAGCGTTAATAAATGTCTGTTGATAGTATATTACAAAGCACAATCTGTTTAATGAATATTCAAAATTTCATATTTATACATAAAAAGGTTTAGAAGATAGACTAATTCAAACTTTGAAGTTTTTCGTTAATTTTCGACGCGTTTAAAAGGTACAAGACTCCTTAAACATGAAAGAGAATGTTCGTAATGCTTAAAAAATTTCTCAGTTAAAATATTGTAATTGAAATAAGATTTGGCTCTTTATCTTTTGCGTCAGGTTAAGAAAAATGCATCTGAAAAATTGATAGGATGATATCAAGGAAGTTTCGATAAGTGCATGCTCAGAAATATTTGAAAAAATTATATAATATTCTTCTCCTGAGGAATATATAGAATATTCTTCTCGTGGCATATGTTTATAAAAAAAAATCCGCAGAACCTCGATTTAGCGTTTGTAAAAAAATAATGAAAATTTAATTTTTTTGGCAATTTAATGCTGGTTGGCGGTACAATAAAATTTTGAATGATACTTTTTTTATGATAAATAATTTTTAAGTAAAACCTTTTTCTACTCTTCATACTAAGATAGCTAGATTAAGTTTAAAGTAATAAATACATTTTTATTACTACAGTTTTGTCATATACCTTTATATGTGCATATATTAAAATTTTATTATCGTAATTATACGGTTTAAAACAAAATTTCAGTTTATTAAATTTTTTCCAAATTCAAAATTAATGTCCGATTCGGAACATTGGCAATTTGACATCGATATTGTTAGTGTCAGAAACAAGAAATGAAGGTTATTGTTGCCATGGAAACAAGTATTTAATATAAAATGTTTAATGGTAGTATTTTTAATTAGCCAGCTACTTTTAAAACAAATTTAAATCGGTACTACTTGATTATCCCGTTGACAAAATAACTATCGCCAAACTATAAGATAAATGCCAATAATAGCTGATCGTAAATTTTACATTCACTTGACATTAAACACGGTACACGTGTTTGTTGCGTCATCAAGTGATTTTTAATTTCACTTTTATTTGTAATTTTACTAATGTTTACAAATTTATTTATTCTTTCGTGTTTTAAAATAAAAATTTTGTCAATTTGTATAATTTGGCGAGCAGTTTGGCAATTTATATAATTTGGCGAAGCGTTTGGCAATTTATATAATTTGGCGAAATTGGTTGAATGAATAATCAAATAGTACCCTTAAAATATTTCCAGCCGGTGAAGCCATGTAGAATTAAATAACTACTGCAACACGCAATTTGTATATATTATATACGCTTAAAGATAAAAATAATACGCTAATCCTTCGTTTAAGTTTAAATTCATTGAGTTTTAGGCATTTAAACACTTATTTAACAAGCAATTTTCAAATGCATTTAAAGATCTTGCATTTGGGATGGAAATGTGTTGGCTAGCCAAATAGCGTGGAACGTTCGGTTTTTTTTCCGCCAAATACTCGAATATATATAGATTGTTTTCAGATTTTTACTGGGATTCCGTCGCCAAATTTGACTGATGTTTTACTACACACATGAGTAGTTTTAAAAGCATTTTTCTTTTCAAAATAATTTGAGTATGCTCTTTAAAGAGACCTTCCTTGTGGCAACAATTTTGTTTTTGATTTGTTCTTTTTCATTTCTAACTCTTCCATCATGTGACTTACAGACGAAACTAGCAGATGTAATTGTAAAAATGATGGTACTTATGATTTACATGTTATATGTTTATTTGTGATTTTTGAGTTCACTTTTGTCGCCAAACAATTTGATTTTAAGCCAAAAAGATGTAAGCGTGAATTGGGTTCAAGCGATGTTTACAATAAAGGTGATTTTGCAAGTGTACGAAAGCATTTTTTGAGTATTTTTTAAAATTCAAATGTACAATATATAAATAGCAATTAATATTTTAAAAATGGAGTCAGATATTTTAATTTTGGTATAAATGTGTCCCACACACGCACATGCATACTGTAAAATAATTTAATTTTAGACATTTAAAGAATTTCTCATCATACTTTAATGCGAAAGCATGTCGGTTTGTTTTCCCCAAATTTGTAACTTTTATAACCTCGAAGGCAGTAATATTGTCCATTCTTTTTTTAATAAAAAAACATATCGCCAATTTCCCTTAAACAAACGTTCAATACTTGCAATGTTAGGTAGTAAAGATTATTCTTAAGAAAATGTAAGCAATTATGCGTTATTTTTATCACGAAAAAAGACATTTTGCAATTGCTTTCTGAAATCACTTTTCGAAATTCCATTCCATTCGTCATTTATTTATTTTTTTTCATATCTTCCCTTCTTTTAGAAATGTTATAAAAATATATTGGATGAATCCTCCATAATCAGCCACCTTACAATTGGCGAATTTACTGTATAGTGTTGGAAGATTCGTTTATATTTGAAAGGAACCGTGGACGGTAAATCCGATTTCATAAGATTACGCGAAATTTGTACTTTTAGTAATTAGCGATTAGTAAATTTATGTTTTTTTAGTATGGAGCAAACGGACAAAAGAAGATTTACTAATATATACTTTTCATGTGCAGTTATTTTACTATCATTAAAAAAGCATTAATATGAATGTACAAAAAAAGTTTTTCAAATGCCAAAGGGGGCCAATGGAACAACATTTGTTCATTTATACTAGGTTTTTTTAAAAAAAGTACCTCAAATTCAATTAAAATTTCAATCATTATAAAATTTTGACTGAGGCACAGACCGAACAGCTGATCGTAGTGACAAATTTTAGATTTATTTTACTATCACTAAAAAAGCATTACTTTGAATGTACAAAAAAAAAAGAAAAAAAAAAAACTTTCAAATGTTAAAGGTGGCCAATGGAACAATATTTGTTCATTTACTTTAGGTTTTTTAAAAAAGTACCTCAGATTCAAATAAAATTTCAATCATTTTAAAGAAATTTTGGCTGATGCACAGACCGAGCAGCTGATCATAGTCACAAATTAACGTTTTTAGTTTTATTTAGGCAACAGACTGATGAATAATGGCGTCTTGAAAATAAAAGCATGCTTATTTCTCCGTCTTATTACGCTCATTAGAGAAATGCGAAAAAAATATTCAGTTTGCCAAAAAGATCACTACTAAAAATTTTGCATAACTAACTTTACTTATCCTTTGCAAAGAGTGAAAGATCTAAAAATCAATCAACAGCAATTTGACATTACTTAATGGAATGTGGTTTGGAGCGTAATTAACCCTGTTTTGTAGCTAACTCTGGTACATTTTTAGCCATACCGTTACGAACATTTCTAACGTTTCATATCAAACTTGGTTGTGGATCCGATTACGGATGATTGGAAAGATTTTATTGAATGAAAACTAGAGGTTTAGTTTTCTATTTGAATTAGTTATCGAGGTTATTTTCCTAGGTTAATAGTTGCATGATTAAAACTGGTATGTAAAAAGAAACGGCAGTTAAAATGACATTATTTTAATTTTATTCACACAATTCCGCTTTAAATATCCACTTTTACATGATTCACATATTTTAAAATATAAAAGTTAAATACAGTTTTGATTGTATTTACTCTACTGGAAATCGAAGATAAGAAACTGTAGAGAAAACCCGCCAAAAGAAGACGTATATTACCAAATATAATGTAACGTAGAGAGAGATTGTATTTATATTATTAGATCAGGACAAAGTACCAAGCTGAGAAGCCCGGAGTAAAAGACCTAACAAACGAAAGTGAATAACCCGAACATTCTTTAAATTAAATGGTCAATCTCTGCAGTTATTGTAATTCTCTCTTTTTTTGTAGCGTGGTGATTTGATCGTAATGGCCGCATTTCCCTCCCAAACTCTACATGATGTACTAAAGAGTTGCTTCTGAATGCCCGTATTTCGTCTAACGCATCAGATAATATAATAGCGCAATTGCGTCCGATGCGTATTCAGAAAATGCGGAAGGATCTTCCAGGTGAAGGTCCATATTAATTTAAAATACACGGTCGGATTTTCCATTTCGTTTGATTGAAGGTTTATTTGAAAAATGGTCCAGCGCAGTGGGCTCAGCCTGCTAGTTTTGAATAAACGCAACGCAAAGTTTAATTATGCTATGTAGTCTTAATATATAGTCTTAATAAAACTGCCATAATTAGTAAACTAATGGGAATTTTTTAATGCGGTTTTTTGCATATTGTTCAGAAATGATTTCTGGATCAAAATATGTATTAAAAAAATTCCAAAATTTTATAGGTTTAAAGGTATCCTACCCCCTTAAGGATGCTAGTCAGTCAGTTTCCGAATTCTCTTCGGTAATGTTCCATCTATGGGCGTTTGATGCATTGTTATATTTAAAATAACTCTTCAGGAAATCGATATTTTTAACTTCTTTTTTATGTGTATTCTTCTTCTCTTCTTTCTGTTTTTTTTCTTAGTAGTCAAAATATTTCTAAAATCTACGCTTAATTTAATATTTTACGTGTAAAAACCGGATGAACTGTGAGTTAAATTTTCACACTTTATATAAAATTAAGCATATACTTTAAAAATATTTTGACAACTAACAAGAAAGGTCTCCATACGGGCATACTCAGAAAAATCTGGAAAAAATACAAAATGTTCTTCTCCTGTGGGTATATAAGTTTATAAAAAATATTGCGGCGGAACCTAGATAGAACGTCCGTAAAAAAATAATGAAAATTTCGTTTATTTGGCGTCTTATAATCGGTTGGCGAGGAAATAAAATTTCAAAAAATGCGATTTTAAAAATATGCTTGTCGAATACTTTTTAAGGAAAAAACTTTTTATGTTGAATTTGTTTAAATAAGTTTAATTTAAATAACTCTACCTTTGTCATTTTTAGTTTGTTTTAATTATAGTTCTGTCATATATATTTATATGTACTTATAACGAAATTTAACTATCATATTTTACGATTTAAAACAAAATTTAAATTGATTAAAATTTTTCCAAACTCAAAAATATGCCCCATTGAGCACTGTCGATTCAACTTTGTTGCTATGGAAACAACTTCTTCGATATGGAAATTTATAACGGCAGAATTATTCATCTGGCTTTAAAAGTTATTTTTATAACCTGTAAAGACGTTTAAATTTAAAAAATTGCGGATTGGAGAATGAAACAATGGCAAAATTTCATTTAAATCGGCAACAAGCAACATGTATAATACAAAATGATAATAAATTCTTCATGGTTTACGTTTAAATTCATTAAATGGCACACATTCTCAAAATAAATTAAAAGCAAATTGTCAGATTCATTAAAATCGTTTGCTTTTGGCGAGGAAAAGTGCTGCTCGCCAAATTGCGTGTCGCTTTCGTCTTTTTGCGCCAATTATTCGAAAGTATTAAATTTTTTACAGATTTTCTACTGGAATTCCGCTGCTTATTTTAACTGATCCTTTATTACATACATGAATAGTTTCACTAGCATTTTTTCAAGATATTCTAAGTATGCCCAGTATGGAGACCTTCCTTGTAAGTAAAAAAGAGACCTCCTTTAAGAAGTAAAAGATGAGTATTCATAGTATGCAGAACAGAGTATGTAGAAAAAAGAAGTTAAAAATATTCATTTTCCGAGGTTCTTTTTTCTTTTAGCTTTTTACATTCATACTTTCTTTTAATCAAGTCATTTTAATGAATGAATTTAACAGGATTAACTTGGAGGGGCCAATTGCAACGGATTAAACACTTTTACTTTTTTAAGCTAAAGATTCTATTTATTAATTGAACTTTACGTAGAAAAAAGAATTAATCAATTCGACTAGTGCTTAAAAATTTTTTGTAGAAAGTTGGTATATTTATCTTATACACTATATCAGATTAGACATATTCTAATTCGCTAATAATGGTGATTAAAATGATACATAACGTTCGTCAATTTCATGAACCATTAACGTATGAAGGCGTTACATAAATAATTAATTCCATCGTGCATATTTGTCTTTGCTTCCTTTGATCATTTAAATGTTCAAGTGGAACTCTTATTCAATGGTTTCACAAGGTCATGAAAATTCAACAGCACTTTTTTAATGCAATTCTTTCATCCGGTTTATTTTTAATAAACAGTTCTTAGACAGATATAGTAAAAATGTAAATTACATTAGCAATCAGATCGTAATATTTAATAGAATTAGTTTTTGTCATTGAAGAAAATCCATTTCATATTTCACTTTGTCATTATCGTAACTTTTTAATATTGAATATATAAGCTTCTTTCTAAGAAATCGAGTGCTTTTATATTTTATGATACCATAATCATTAATGTCTATAGATTAAATTGGAAGTGGTTATTAGTTATGATATTAGTCATCCATATTTTTTTTTGTTTTAGCTTTTGATATTCATATTTGCTTTTTATCATATCTTCTTTAAGAAAGAATTTAATAGAATTATGGAACTGATTTAAAGTAACTCATTTCAACTGATTAACATCTTTTACTTTTTTTCAGTTAAAGATTTTATTTATCAATTGAATTTTATGTAAAACAAAACAAATCAAATGAATAATCAATCCAATCAGTGCGTAAAAAAAAACTGTTAAAAGTTGCTAACACCTTTCCTCATATGGCATAAAAATTTACGATACAATTTTAAAAGTTTTGGGGTCCGTTTTTGATATTCATATTTGCTTTTTATCATTTCTTTTTTAAGAAAGAATTTAATAGAATTATGGAATTGATTTAAAGTAACTCATTTCAAGAGATTAACCTCTTTTACTTTTCTTAAGTTAAATATTTTATTTATCAATTGAATTTTATGTAAAAAAAACAAAAACAAAACAAACTAAAAGAATAATAAATCCGATCAGTGAGTAAAAAAACTGTAAAAAGTTGCTAACACCTTTGCTCATATGACATAAAAATTTACGATACAAATTTAAAAGTTTTGGGGTAAGTTGAATCAAATTTTTGCTGAAGTAACTGCAACCATAAGATGTTGAAATCTCGTTCCAACGTTTGGAGCTCTGGTTGCAGTGCTGTCCCACCTGTCGTTTTTTTAAAATTCAAAAATTCTAAATTCTCTCCAGAAAATTTGAATAGTTGTTTTTGGTTATTTTAATGGTAGTGCTTAACAACGCCCAGTCTTTAGATGCCAGTCTATAGACTTTACGTCCAGTCTATAGATGTCTTATAACAAATGAGCCATTGGGGGAAGAAAGTCGTATATAAACTGCCTAATAAATTTTATTTAAAATAAAAGTTAATTAAAAATTAATTATAAAAAAGGTGGTATTAAAGCGAAATTAAGACTGCAGTTAAAATTTACAAGTTTAATAATCTAACTTTGATTATTAGATGATGGTAAGCTTAAAAATGTAATATGAAAAAGTTAAATACTTTAAAATTTATAGAAGCACAGTTAAGAAAAAAAAAAGTTTGGACAAAGCTGGTAAGGGCAGGTTGGTCAAGGAGTTACAGATGTTAGGTCACAGATCTAAAAAAGTCTAGGCACTTTTCAGAGACATTATTATTATTATTATTATTATTATTATTTTACAAAGTAAAGTTAAAGAATTATGATAGATATTGCGTGAATAAAATAAAACAAAATTAATATTAAAAATTTCCTGGTGTAATCTCGAAATCTCTGAATAAAACTCCCACCAGATTTGGCAACATTGTCTGGTTGAACTATGGCTCGAAATTCGGAACGCCGTTTAATTCAAGGTGCTGTTAATTCATTATTTTTGTCTGTAAAACGTGTTTGTTTAACATGAAACTGCTCATTTGAGAATAAACGTCCGTAAAACTTTCAGTGAGGATTGACATAAGTGATTAATACACTATGAAAATAACTCGGAAATGTTTACAAAAGTAAGTGGCAGCAACAGAAACTTTGTTTTTTTTAAACGATTCTTTAAATCTCAAAAACATATTGGTTTTTGAAGTTTATAAAGATAAAAACTTTTTTTCCGAATTGTCAGTAACTCATAAGAAGTTATTGTATATTTTCACTCGTGGTTAAATTACATTTTCCTAGATTAATAACCATTTACTTCTTTTTACAGTGTATTTTTATATTAATATTACACAGAAGAACGGTGTTTGTTGAGTTTCAGTAAATGACATATTCGTTAAACTTTAACCCTTTGCGGTCGTATAAAGTTTATACATGTTAAAAAAAGTAATCTCTTTCAGAATTATATAAACTCATCATTAATCAAGATAAACTCTTTTTCCTGTCATTCAAAAATACTTTGTCTGTCATAAATAAGACTTGATTACTACTTCACAAAATAACTTCCTTGTTTGTGTAATATGCCAATCAAAAACTGATAAACATTTATATTAAATGACTGCAATTGTGACAGATGAAAGAAGTATAATAATAATTTATAGACTCTAAATAATATTGATTGTTTTATTAATATATTTAATCAAGTTTTTTTTTGTTTATGTTATTTTTAATCATATATCAATAATAAAATTTTTTGTAAGTTATAATTTTCTTCAGTGTGTATTTTGGAATGTAATAAGGAAGGAGCAAAAATGAATGCTCCTGAGTGTATACATTTAGCAATATATAAATTATTTTGAAAATCAAAAGATGATACAAATTTCTACAGTACAAATGATGAGAAAAATACATTTTATTAACATACACCTTCACAAGTTTTTTTACAGCATTATTCTCAAAATTATTTTAACCTTCTCACCGCCGCGAACTGATATATCCGTTCACTAAGCTGTAGGTTTCACTGCAGTAGAAGCATTTTTTAAATTAATATAATTCTACAAATATAATACAGTTTTAAAATATTTTGCTATGTATAATACTCACAAGGCTTATACTCCGATACGTAATTAAATTATTTATGTCATGTTATAAAAATAATCTTTTTTCACAATTTTTAAAAAATTACAGAGAAAACAACATTACAATTCTGCCCTTTTGCTCAGCGGTCAGGGGGTTAAATAATCAGTGAATATAGATATAGCACTTCAATGGATATGATGAAGAAAATTACCGGTTTCGACGTGGACGATCTAGAACTAAAAGGTAAGGAGTTTTACCTTATCTTTATTTTGTGATTGAATGTGATTATTGTTATTTACGGTCAGTCTCATTTTTATCTAACAATGATTATGAGACTGACGCGCTGCCTTCCTTAAATATTAAATATCAGTATATGATAATTTAATTAAAGGGTTTATTTGAAAATTAAAAGGTGGTAATATAAGTCAAAAATGACTACCTCAAAAGATGCACAGATAATAGAGAAGCTAAACTCTAATAATTATAATGTTTGGAAATTTAAAATCGAGATGCTTCTCATTAAAGAAGATCTTTTTGAGATCATTACTGATGAACCACCAAACCCAATTACGACCGATTGGTCCAAAAAGGACCGAAAGGCAAGGGCTATAATTAACCTCAGCATTGAGGATAGCCAGATCGTCCACGTAAAAAATATTCAAAATGCAAGAGATACCTGGAATACCTTAAAAGCAATTCATGAAAGAAGCAATTTACCAAGTAAACTATACTTTTTACGCAAGTTGTATAGCACAAAATTACCTGAAGGTGGTGATATGGTTAAGCATATCACAAACATATATGAATTAATTGATAAATTATCTGTAATCGGAGAAACAGTAAAGGACAATCATATTTCAGCGCTTTTGCTATGTAGCTTACCAGCTTCATACGATACTTTGATAACGGCACTTGAATCCCGTAATGAAGAAGAATTGACACCTAGTTTTATTAAGAGTAAGTTGATTGATGAATATAATCGCAGAAGCGATAGTTTAGAACCATCTGAAAATACCGCTAGAGCATTCAAAACTTCAAAGAAATTTAACAATGCAGGATATAAATTTAATAATGCGGGATATAAAAAGGAACAAAAATACTGTTCAAATTGTAAATTAAAAAACCATAACACGAAAGATTGCTGGCATAATAACAACTATAAAAATAAACAAAACAATACTTCACATAATACGAACTATAAACAAAACTACAAAAGAAATTTTAATTCTTCTCTGGTTTTCCAAAAGGATGATAAAACTGTAAGAAATGATTATGTATCAAATTCGGATAAAAATGCCGATTGCAATGAACATGAAAGTCAACAAGGTAATAAACATTGTGCGTTTATAATAAAACCGCGCAATAACAAAGCATGGATAGTTGACAGTGGCAGTTCCAGTCACATAACAAATGATCAACATTTATTTACAGAAATTAAATCAAATGAAAAAACTAATGTCGTTATTGCAAACGGAAACAAATTAGTTTCTTATGGATCAGGAAATACACTAATAAATACTTTAACTTCAGACAGTGAAACACACAACATAACACTAAAAGATATGTGTTATTTGTTCCAGATATTGAATCAAACCTATTTTCCGTTAGTAAAGCTACAGAAAATGGATGCGAGATTTTATTCAAAAATGGTAAATGTAAGTTAATGTATAATGGAATAACCCGCCTAGAAGCGGTAAAGAAAAATAACTTATATGAAATTCAATTAGAAAATGAAAGCGCAAACGCAAACTATGTAAATAAAACTTACAATTGTAACAATTATAATTGCATAGAATTATGGCACAGAAGATTCGGCCATAAAAATTTTGCATCTATAAAACAAATAGAAGAAAAACACCTAGCGAAAGGAATACAAATAAATAATTGTAAATATGACACAACTTGTGAAACTTGTATCAAAACAAAGCTAACAGATGCACCTTACCCAAAATTAGCAGATTATAGAGCCACTAAACGATTACCGTTGATACACTCTGATGTATGTGGGCCTTTCCAAATACAAACTATTGGGGGAAAAACATATTTCTTAACATTTGTAGATGATTATTCTAGATTTACAATTCTGTATTTATTATCAAAGAAATCAGAAATTTATGAAAAACTTAATGAATTTGTTGCCTTAGTTAGTAATAAATTTGGCGAAAAGCCGAAAAATATAAGAATAGAAAATGGAGGGGAATTTAACAATGATTTAGTGGACAATTATCTCATAAAAAACGGCATAAAGCACCAACACACTGTTCCGCACTCTCCGAGCCAAAATGGCGTATTTGAACGTAAAAATAGAACTTTAATTTAAATGACGAGAGCTTTGCTTAGCGAAGCAAACTTGCCTCAAAAATTCTGGGGTGAAGCTATCTGTACGGCGAATCACCTGCAAAACCGATTGCCAACAAAAGCTAATGAAAAGTCCCCGTATGAACTTTGGAATGAACGACCACCAAACTTACATTACCTTAGAATGTTCGGCTGTAAAGCCTTTGCATATGTCAACAAAAATAAACGACAAAAATTAGATGATAAGGCAGTTGAAGGCATTTTTGTCGGCTACGACAATTACTCCAAAGGGTACCGCATCTACACAAGTGGTAAAGAAATAATAATCGCAAGAACAGTGAAATTTTTAAAAAACAAAAATACACACGAGAAGGTAGAAACACAATTAAATTTGAGAGAAAAACAATCCGATGAAAATGACAAATCACAGAACAAAAACTTCGTAGAAATTGAAGTGACAAACACTGACGACACACCAAGTGAGTCTAAACAATTAACACCAGAACCAAGGCGGTCAGATAGATCAAATAAAGGAGTCCCTCCAGACAGATTCATTTACATGACAACACACGAACATATAAAAGAACCAGAAAATTTTCATGACATAATCAATATTGAAAATCCAGAAGAAAAACAACAATGGTTAAATGCGACACAAGAAGAGATAAATTCTCTTAATGAAAACAAAACTTTGACACTTGTAGATCCCCTACAAGGTAAACAAATAATTGGATCCAGATGGATTTTTAAAACCAAATATGATGATCAAGGAAGAATACAGAAATACAAAGCGAGATTAGTGGCAAAGGGATATTATCGAAAATATGGCGTAGATTACGAAGAAACGTTTGCCCCTGTTGTTTCATATACGACACTCAAATCTTTTATAGCAGCAGCAGCTTACCACAAATTAAAAATTAATCACATTGATATTAAGACGGCTTTCCTGTACGGTAACATAGATGAGGAAATTTACATAACTCAGCCAGAAGGCTATATTATTCCAAATCAGGAAAAACAAAGTCTGCCGCTTAAATAAATCCATTTACGGCTTGAAACAAGCAGCCAGGGCATGGCACACTAAGATAACAGAATCATTAAATGATTTAAATTTTAAACAGTCTAATTCAGACACATGTATATATATTCGAAATGAAGGAGAAAGCAAAACGTATATTATCGTTTATGTAGATGATATCCTGATAGCAGGAAAAGATGACGAAATTAAAGAAATAATAGAAAAAGTTAAGCAAGAATATGAATTAAAAAATCTAGGAGAACTAAGTTATTATTTAGAAATAAAAATAGAGAAAACAGCAGAAGGTTACGAATTAAATCAAAGGTGTAAAATAGAAGAACTAGTAAAAAAGTTTAATTTAGAGGAAGCTAAACCAGTCGGTACTCCGATGGAACCTAATTTTAATAGATTAGAAGATAATGACAGTTTACTGCCAAATAATATTAAATACAGACAGGCGATAGGTTCATTGCTTTATATCGCATCTGTAAGTAGACCTGACATTTCTGCTGCGGTTAATATATTAAGTAGAAGAAACGAATCCCCGCGTCAAAAGGACTGGATGGCAGCTAAAAGAATAATACGATATTTAAACTGTACAAAACAACTAAACTTGCGCATTGACACTAAATCTGAACCGATTTTAAAGGATTTTGCGGATGCCGGCTGGGCAGGTAAAACTAGTACAAGAAAATCAACCAGCGGCAATCTTTTTACCTTAGGTAATAATCCAATTCAATGGATTACAAAAAAACAGTCATGCATCGCCCTTTCATCAGCAGAGGCTGAATATGTCTCAGCCGCAAGTGCAGGGCAAGAGATTATTTATTTATTGAAACTCCTGGAAGATTTGGACTTAGCACAGACAAAACCTATCTGTTTATATGAAGATAAGCAAAGTTGTATCAAAATTATTGAAAATGAGAAGTTTTCAAAAAGGAGTAAGCACATAGATATAAGATTTCACGCAATAAAACAACTCAAAGAAGATGGAATAATTGAATTAAAGTACTGTCCATCGAAATATATGATTGCAGATGAACTCACGAAACCCATTCCCAAGCCTGAATTAGTGAATCACAGAAATTCAATGAACTTGTTTGCCTCATCAATCTGAAGAGATTAAGGGGCATGTTAGAAAAACTAATCTCTTTCAGAATTATATAAACTCATCATTAATCAAGATAAACTCTTTTTCCTGTCATTCAAAAACACTTTGTCTGTCATAAATAAGACTTGATTACTACTTCCCAAAATTTCCTTGTTTGTGTAATATGCCAATCAAAAACTGATAAACGTTTATATTAAATGACTGCAATTGTGACAGATGAAAGAAGTATAATAATAATTTATAGACTCTAAATAATACTGATTGTTTTATTAATATATTTAATCAAGTTTTTTTGTTTATATTTAATCAAGTTTTTTTTTGTTTATGTTATTTTTAAGTGGCCGCCCCTCCGGGTGGTTCCGACCCGACCCCTTGAGTGGGGGAGGTGACCGGAAGCTCGGCAGAGTTCGTTGTGTACGAATGCGAGGGGGCCGGATGGGGACGATTCGCCACCTCCTAGAGAGACCTGCGGTCGACAGGCCAAGGGTCCGGTGGCCACGGGTAACGGACGTTGTGCATGGGGCGTAGGCTCTTCGGAGTCCGTCGAAATTGCGCACCCCCAGCAGCCGGGTTTTCTGGCCAAGCTGGATAGCGACGTTCCATAGTCTGATCCCAGAGCCGGCGGTGGCCGGGTGGTGACTCTGGGCAAAGGATAGCTAAGGCGATAGGACCCCATCCACCTATTGACTAAGAGGGAGCCTGAAGTATGAGTGAGGGCTTTGTAGAGGAAAGTCCTCGGTGCTCGCTAGTGACGACGGGGCTCGCGGGAACGCCATGCAGGGACTCCCGGAGCAACCGAAGGGCGAGGGTTACGGACAGCGCCCAGGTTACTTTATGACTTGGGTGGCTCATCCCTCCGAGGACCTCAGCTAGAGCAGTTGTGAGCCGACCCTTAGGGTGGTAGGGTTTGGCGGTGCCCCCGTTGACCAAGGAGCGGTCGCGTGGGGAGGCCAGTATGGCTCTGGTTGCTCCATGTCGTGCCGTGAACCATGGGAGGGGGTCGGCCGGCAGGTCCACCATCGAACGCTATTCCCGCAGGGAAACGGGCCGGAGGCTCGCCGGTAACGCGGCGGCTCATCGTGCCTCAGGTGAACTCTTGGTCCGATCCAGGTCCTCCGTGTCTATGCGGTACCGGAGTTTGCCTCGCCTGGTGATGAGGACCTAGAGGTGTCTCCACCTAACTTTCGAACGCACTAACAAAGGTAGCGGTCGGTCACTGCACGGGGTCAGGGGTCTTCGGGCCTGGGTACCCTCGACGGCCGTGAGGTAAGGTAGTGGCGGGCGGGCTTCTGTCGGCCTCCACTGGCTTCTCTGTCCTAGGATGGAGTCGGGTCGGTGGGGGCTGGCGGGACTCCGTTCCGTCCGACCCCCTAGCGAGGCGGAGTCTATTCCGTCTAGGTGGAGCTTTCCGTGCCCGCCTGGGGTCGCTAACGGCACCTAGTCTGGGCCAACTGGCTCCCGGCGTGATCCGCGAGGGGTTCCGTCGGTTGAGCCGGGTGGTCTGGGCGAAAAGCCAGGAGCTGGGTCGCTTTACGGCCGGAGGGATTTTCCCCGTCCTCCCTGGTTTTCAAGCTAGGGGCTCCTCACTAACTTTCCTATCGGCTGGCCCACAAAAATGTCTCTGCCGGAAAAAGGTATCTGATCTTGGGGGCCTGTCCGTAAATTAAATTCGGGTCGGGAAGCCTCGGTTCGGTCCGTGGGCCCAGCGCCTTTATAGGCGTCTGGTTCCTGCGATGGCTTGCGGGGTCTACCGGCTCGAGTAACCAAGTTTAGGGACCACTTGGTTTTTCTAGCTGGGTGGTGAGGACTGTCGTAGCGGCCGTTCGTCTCTTCTTGGGAATAGCCGTCACCGTGTGCGCTGGGCAGCGGTGTCGGTTTGACCGGAGTTGGCGTGGGGTTCCGCTCTGTTGGAGCTTGTCTGGCGGCGACCTTCGGGACGCGTCGCGGGGCTTGCTTCGCGGGCGGTTCCTTGCGTCGACAAATGGGCCTGAAAAGGGCCTGGGACCGGAAGATGAACCCCTCATCTTATGTTATTTTTAATCATATATCAATAATATATTTTTTTGTAAGTTACAATTTTCTTCAGTGTGTATTTTGGAATGTAATAAGGAAGGAGCAAAAATGAATGCTCCTGAGTGTATACATTTAGCAATATATAAATTAATTTGAAAATCAAAAGGTGATACAAATTTCTGCAGTACAAATGATGAGAAAAATACATTTTATTGACATACACCTTCAAAAGTTTTTTTACAGCATTATTCTCAAAGATATTTAAATAATCAGTGAATATAGATATAGCACTTCAATGGATATGATGAAGAAAATTACCGGTTTCGACGTGGACGATCTGGAACTAAAAGGTAAGGAGTTTTACCTTATCTTTATTTTGTGATTGAATGTGATTATTGTTATTTACGGTTAGTCTCATTTTTTATCTAACAATACATAGGTGTCATACTGGTCAGAATTAATTTTCGTTGAACGAACAGTAATACATAATACTGTTAGTTTTCGGATAAAAAAACCTTCCGTGCTTTTGCGCATGCGTCATGCCTTCTTTGATTTTATCAAAATAGGGGTGAGCGGTGTTCGTTTAGCTGCGTTTGGCTGAGTGCCACTCTTAGTGACAACCAACACATGAACAGCTTCAGAAAATATCCAGCTCAGCGTACCACCCCTTTGGATAGTAGAATCACCCCAGAGTGCTAGTCACGTCTTTCAAAAACAAACAGTATGCAAGATTATGGAAAAACAAATTTATTAATTCTTTTTTAAACTTTAGCTATATGTAACCCAATAATATGTCTTAATTTTATGTAAAAATTATATTTTATAGTTTTCCGTGTTGTGGTGTCTTTCAAGTCAGTCTCTAATAGGCTGCCCTTCATTTTCTGTTTGAACATTACAGAACAATCTTTACCCTTTACATCTTATAGCTTATCTTTTTTAAACTACTTTCAATCTCAAGGTACACTTCTTTCGGCAACTTTCTTTTGCCCTTTTAGAGTAATATTTAAAAAAATATTTTAAGAAGCGAAAATGCCTAATTACACTTAAACGCAAATTATAAAATACTAGCAAAATCCACGGCTTTGCTCGCGTAATAGTTGAAATATGCCAAGTGATATTTGTATGTCTAAATTTTATTAGAAGAAATTATACTTTTAGGAATAATTCAAAAATTACTAATTAAGGCACAGTTTGACTAAACTTCATTATTACACTGAATTAGGCAGAAATGAGACTTGAATTAAAAAGAAGAACTAAAACTAATTCAAAATAAATGGTAATTTAGAAAGTATTTTGAACATTTCATATGCTCATTTCAGTATCATTTGAAGTTTTGAATTTTTTAGAAACCGTTCTTAATACGCATTTACATCTTAAAATTAACCATCATGTCAAATTCCAAGCTTCTTGGCGGCCGGTCTATCACCTCTCTGTTGGTAGTGGCACTAACATAAAATGCCTATGTTGAAAAAGAGACTGTCAGATGGGAGAAAATTAATTTGCCAACATTAAATTTGAAGTCGGTTTGGTATAGTCTAATATTCCATAGAAAAGGTAACTTAGCAAGTTTTTAAAGGCTTTTTTAGAACGTTTGTTGTTCCTGCCAAGCCCAGGTGGTAGAAGCACTGGCATAAAATATATCTTGTGTGGGAGTACAAACTGTCACCATTGATTCGCAACTATTACTTTTGTAATCGGTTTATTATTTCCTGAGATTGCATAGAAATCGTAATTTAGGACTTTTAGTACGCCTTTCGATCCTCCCTTTCGCTTCAACTCTTTTAAATTTCGAATTTACTTTCGACAGTTCTTAGAGTACATTTATATTTTGTAAGTAGCAACCGTGCCATATTTAAAGTTTCTAGCCTCTTCAGTATCAAAGAAATGGCAATTTAGAACGTTTTTTGCTCCTGCAACCCCCAAGTGGTATAGTGACACCGACATGAAATAGAGCCTATATTGGAGCAAGTGCTTTCACCATCAATTTCCAACCATTATTTTTGAAATTTGTTTGGTACTTCCTGAGATTTTGTAAAAATCGCCATTTAGAACGATTTTATAACTCTTTTCGCGTCTTTTCACCCCTTTTAAATTTCGAATTTAAACAAATTTGTTCTTAGAGGTCATTTATACCTATTTAGTAACTACCATGCCAAATGTCATGTATCTAGGTTCTTCAGTAACACAAAAATCGCTATTTAGAACGTTTTTTTGCTCCTGCAACACCCAGGTTTTAGTGACACCGACATAAAATAGAGCCTATCTTGGATCAAGGGCTATCACCATCATTTTCACACCATTTTTTTTTAAAGCGGTTCCGTACTTTCTGAGATTGTGTAAAAATCGCAATTAGAACGTTTTTTAGAACGCTTTTCGCATATTTTCATCCTTTTTAAATTTTGATTTTTTTAGGAAATGTTCTTAGAGATCAGTTACACCTAATAAGTAACTAGCATGCCAAATTTTATGTATCTAGGCCCTTCAGTAACAGAAAAATCGCAATTTAGAACATTTTTTGCTCCTCCGCCCCTTTTGTGGTAGTAGCACCGACATAAAATATAGCCTGTCATGTTGCAAGGGCTGTCACCATCATTTTCCAACCACTGTTTTTGAAATTGGTTCTTTACTTCCTGAGATTGTGTAAAAATCGCCATTTAGAGCGTTTTATAGAATTCTTTTTGCGCATTTTCACCCCTTTTAAATTTCTAATTTTTAAGAAATGTTTTTAGAGATCATTTATATCTAATAAGTAACTACCATGCCAAATTCCATCTATCTGCGCCCGTCAGTAACACAAAAACGCAATTTCGAACGTTTTTTGCTCTTGCACCCCCTTTGTGGGTAGTGGCACCGACATAAAATGTAGCCTATGTTGGAGCAAGGGTTGTCACCATCATTTTGACACCATTATTTTTGAAATAGGTTGGGTACTTTCTGAGATTGCGTAGAAATCGCCATTTAGAACTTTTTTTAGAACGCATTTCGCGCATTTTCACGCCTTTTAAATTTCGAATTTTTTAAGAAATGTTCTTAGAGATCATTTATATCTAATAAGTAACTACCATGCCAATTTCATGTATCTGGGCCCTTCAGTAACACAAAAATCGCATTTTATACGGTTTATTTGCTCTTGCAACCCCTAGGTTGTAGCACACCGACATAAAATAGAACCTATGTTGGAGCAAGGGCTATCACCATCATTTTGATGCCATTATTTTTTAAACCTGTTTGGTACTTCCTGAAATTGCGTAGAAATTGCCATTCAGAACGTTTTTTAGACCGCTTTTCGCTCATTTTCACCCCTTTTTAATTTCGAATTTTTTAAGAAATGCCCTTAGAGATCATTTATATTTATATCTTACAAGTAACTACCATTCCAAATTTCATGTTTCTAGGCCCTTCAGTAACACAAAAATCGCATTTTTAGAACGTTTTTTGCTCCTGCACCCCCTTTGGGGTAGTGGCATTGACTTAAGATATAGCCTATGTTCGAACGTCCACTAACACCGTCATTTTGATACCATTACTTTTGAAATCGGTTCGGTAGTTCCTGAGATTACCTCCTATAAACAAACAAACAATTTTTACTTCTTTATAGTATTAGTAAAGATTATTTCGAATTTTACGTATCTCCGATGCTCGTCGAATGAATAGAATATAAGATCAGTATGTTATTTGCTATGGTGGTTGAGAGCAGACATACAACTGGAACAGTTAAAAAAATTTGTGGTGGCTGAGATTAGACATACTGGAACGGTAAAAAAGCTTTCGTGGCTGATAGTAGACATGCGACTGTAAAGGGTTTATTAGGCAGAATTTCTATCATTTGGATAGCTTCTTTCAGGTTTTTTTTTTAGCCTAAAAGTATTTTTTTCCAAAAATTAGAAAAAAAAAGAAAAGAAAGGACCGAAAGTGTTAATACATTTATATTTACGATATTTTTCCCATCAAAATTTTCTTTCCATTTACAATGTGCAAAGATGAGATTTCATTTAAAGCCTTTATAATACTTGAATAAATTCGATTATTCCAGAGAAATCCAGTACAATCACACTAATATACCACCGCGTTGGTATTAATCTTGAAACATACCGATATACAGTAAAACCTCCCTAAAGCGACCACGTTCCGTTCCAATTAAAATTGGCCGGTCCGAGAGGTGGTCTCTTAATAGAGGTCATGTTTAAATCTAGATTTTAATTGTTTAAAAAAGGTAACAATTAATGTTACTAAATTATTTTTTTTCACATTAGGAAAAAATATGAAAATTTAAGTATCAAAACAAAAATTAATTACATAAGTTAATTAGTGCAGAATTTAAAAAATGAATATATTGACGATTGTTTTGATTTTACGGTTTTATCTTCTATAACTTTTATTTCCAAGTCCTTTCGAAGTTCAGTAACAAAATGTAATTATTTTTGGACGGAAACAAATGATGATGATTTCATTAATTTATCTATTTCTTTGAGAGTTTCCTGACAGAATAGAGCAGGGTAGTTTATTGACCGTTATCCTTACATTGTCATCATTGTTAAATTCATTGCCTAAATAGGCACAAAGGGGTTTAAGCACTAAAATGTTACCGGAATAAATAAAAATTCTAAACTTAGTTTAGAAGTTTGATGAATGATGCCCTCTCCAGAATTTTTTTTCTAATAAAACCTTCTTCAAGCGACCAGGTAAAAACGGAATTTGTTTCATTTTCTTCAAAGAAATGGGTCGCACATGGAGGGAGTTCAACCAGAGTGGTTTCTAAATAGATGTAAAATTAGTATTGAGCCTAAGGGAATAAATTTCGTTCCATGAAAAAACGGTCGTTCAGGGAGATGGTCGCTTAATGGAGGTGGTCGCACAGGGAGGTTTCACTGTAATTTAAAATGAAAACTTCGAGGAGTTTAACTTTTTAAAATATAAATTTGTTTTGTTAATCTTTTTATCGCATCAGCCTTTTTTAGGTGCGTTCGTAATTATAAAAATACGTAGCACCTATAGTCGTCGCCCCACCAGTGGCTGAGAGGTTCTGCTCTCGAAGCTGGTAGACGGGAGGTGCTGGGTTCGAACCCAATCGCGCCCGTCGGCCTAATCGTTCGGAGTTTTCGTGGTTTTCTTCGAACCGTGGATTTCCATGCGTTAATACGGATTAGGTTCCCTTAGAAAGACCTCCACGGAAGGCACTCCCCCTAGGGCCCATATCCCTCGTGTAGATAATTGGCCGTCAACAATCAACCCAACCCTATAGTCGTCATTCGGTCCGTTTATCTGTCTGTCCGTCCGTCCGCATATAACAGAGCAAAAACTACCCAACCGAATGGTCTGAAATTTTAAATATATAATTTTTGCAAAATTTTGTCAAGTCATTTCAAATTTTATGAAAATCAGATGTATAGTTTAATTACAGGGACAGTCAAAAGTTTTGTGGTACATTAAGGCCAATTGGAAAAAAATATTTCAACTGCCTTTTAGTGTGTTACAGCCTTTTGAATAGAATGAAATTGATATGCACTTATGAAATGCACTAAAATATACATTCAGTACAATATGCGGTGCAAAAAAATATTTATAAAACTAGTTATTGTACAAACGCACCTCATTTGTTACATGCAATTTCCAACTTGTTTTATAATAAGTTTTTCTTTTTCGTCTTGCCAATTCATTAATTTTTTGGTTCAAAGATGTTATTTAAAACTATGGAGGCGGTCTCAAAGGTTAAATCCGAGTTCTTTTAAATTAAGATTTGATAAGAGATTTAGAAAATGCTATTCGATAGAAAATATCTGTAAGAATAAAAATAAAAATCTCATCAGTGGTAGGAAAAATAGAAGTTTTGGACACATACATACGAATATTACATAACTCGAAGAATCTGAAAAAAACTGCATAAGGGAAAATACCCACGCAGATATTTGTTCGGAATTTCAAATTAAGAATTTTCGTTGATCTTTCTTTTCTAAGATGAAAAATCTGAAAAAATGATTTATTCATAAGTTCTGTTATCAGCGGAATGTTTCATACACTTTTAATGCAGTTATATTTACCGTATGTTCTCGTCAAAATTTTCTCAAGCCGTTTGATAATAGCATTCGAATAAACCGAATTTTTTTAGGAGAAATCCAGTTCCATTACATTATTATTCGGTTGCATAAATATTATTTACAAAGCAGGCACATAAATTTAATTAGAAAGTTCTTTAGTATTTTTTCTTTTTATATATACAAGTAGATAAACCTGGACTACCCGGGTAACAGAATGTAAGGGAAAAATATTTTTTAAATTGATACTCTAATACATTTTTTACATCTATCCTATATACAGGGTGTCCGGCCTAAAAGTATCCAAAAGTAATGGTTTATTTTTAAAAAATTTTTTTAAATAAAAATAGCATTTCACAAAGTTTTAATATCAATAGACTTAGATGTGTGCATCTTTGGTCGCATGGCCAACGTCTAAACGGTAATTCAGTTCTCCCCAAATGTTTCGTAGCATATCAGGAATTATTAGACAAATTGCTTCTCTGATACGCTTTTTCCACTCAACCACAGTTTCAGTTTTTTCCTTTCTTCAATGTTTAAACATCTCGCAGGGGTTTCCAATCCACCGAAGTGAAGTCTATTATATTCTAATGGGTAGTTTCATAATAATAAGCCATAACGTTTGGATACTTATAGCCCGGCCACTCTGTATATAAAATCCTAATGAAGCGAATGTATGAAACGACTGACTATGTTTCACAGCTATCTCTCCGAAAATCTGAAAGGTTTAGCGATGAAATTAACACCACTTATCCGTATTTATCCACAGGTATCAAAACTGGTGTCAGAATTTAAAAATTTGAATTAGTTTTCGAGATATTCATTTTTTTCTAATTTTAAAGTCATTTAAATAATGATAAGAAAATTACTCCATTTTTGTGGAAAAAAGGGGAGAACTGGAAAAACCATAGGGATTATTAGATAGCTTCTTTTTCGTTATTTTCAATTTTCAATTATCTTTTATTTCAATCGATAGTGAAACAATATTGTCATTAAATTATGTTTTTCAGGAAAATTGGAAAAAAATAATATAATTTAGATTTGTTTTCAAATTGAAATTAAAAAGGGAAATTATTAAAAACCGAAAGAATATTTTAAAATAAGAATTAAATAATCTCGTGTTAAAAGCAGAAAATAGGGAAAATTACGTCAAAATGTTAAAAATGTACGAAAACTTTAAAATAATAAAATTTTATACACGAAACGTATTTAAAGGTGATAATTACGTCATATGTAAAATGCTCTACAGAGTGAAGAGAAACAAATACCCGGATATTAAATATCACCGTAGTTTAAGTGCATAAAATTATTAAATTATTACGCGTGAAAAACTTTGAATGGTGAATATTAGATCATATTTAAAAAGCTTAATTCTCAAACATTTTTTAATTAAATAATATATTTACCCTTGAATCTTAAAAGAGAAAAAACTTAATAAGAAATAAATTGTTACATTCGGTATCCATTTAATAGAGAAAATTACGTCATATATTAAAACGATATATTTAAAACAATTATCATTCTGGAGAATTTTAATGTGACGCCACATGGTATAAAAATAGTGTGGCCAGCAAATTTGTTTATATAGTACATCACTCGATGCAGCATAAATACAGGTAAATGTATGCGCAAAATACTTTTGATTTATTTTTTAGGAATTACTATTCGATAAATACATACTAGAAAATTAGGATGTTTTTTATTAATTAATAAAAACAATGCAAAAGTAACATGAAAATATGCATGATGGTGTATTAAAATAGAGATAATAATTCATGAATAAGCTATATCTGTTCCTGAAAATAACTAAAACTCTATCAAAACATAAAATATAAGCGCAATACTTTTCAATACCGTGGTTCAGAAAGATATTTCCAAGCAGACGCAGTTTTTAACCTAATAGACCGGGAGGTGACGCACAGACTATCACCTCATCGAGTTGGAGGCTGAAATTCCAGGATTAGACAGAACAGGTTTAGCATATTAAAATGCAGCTGGTCTGCCAAGTTATCTCGGTGGAAACCTCCTGCAGACACGATTTCAGTGGTTCATCTGTAGTTTTATCATTGTGTTTTCCTGCACCCAGAGGTACACTGTTAAAAATCTTCAGTTTTAGCTGCATAGTCACTCCACCGCTTTTATAGGATATCTCTATTCTGACCAACGAAAATGCTCTATAGTATAGTCAAGTAATCGTTTTCTATAAAAGCGGTGGAGTGACTATGCAGCAAACGCTACAGATTTTTAACAGTATATGGAAGCGTAAATGACTGGGAGCAGGAAAACCCAGTGGTAAACTTATCAGTAAACCACTGAAATCGAGTTTATATGTGTTTTTCACCAATATATGATTTGGCAGACCAGTTGCATTTTAATATGGGAATCGAATTTTAATTAATCCTGGAATTAATTAATCCAGCAACTCGCTGAAGTGATGGTTTGTGCAGTTGTCTCCATGGAGTTATGAATAAGGAGGAGGAGACATATAATATATTCTCTAAGAATTGCGAGTGAAGTAACTGAGGAAATTGTCACAAGATGGCGGCTGATTTTTTACATTGGTTCAACAGTCTCTTATTATCGTCGGAACAAAGTTCTACCAGACAATTTTTAATAAATATATTGCCTTATTTTAGCAGCCCTTTCATGAAACATTTTTCTCATAAATATGGTTAAATTTTCTATTTGTTTTTACTGGTTTAAGTTTGCCCATGTATTATAATCTTTTTCGCTGACACTGAGAGCTAGTTGTCTTGGTTGTCACAATGTGGCGAAAACGCAGGACCTGACTACCGTTAAAGTAAGCTTCTACCAGTAAAGATGAATATCTGCTTTTGCAATTATTTATGAGTGAAATATTAATTAAATAAGGCGTTTATTTAAAGAGAAAGTTTCCATTTAAATTTACCGGTGGAAATGTGCTCCGGAAGTAACCAACACCAGCGCAAACGGTTATAATTTAAGCTTCACTATTTTAAGGATATGTCAGTTCCTTTCTGTTAATAGTTCCATGGCTGTCTCTCGGTCTATAAAGGAAGACTATTGTCCATAGCGTCGTTATAAACGTTATAAATATAGCGACATTTTTAACCTAAACATTTTATACAAGTTGATTTTCAAATGTGTAATTTATCTGATTTATCAATCCCGACAACAGCCGTCATTTATTACGACGAAGATGGATGTGGCCATGGTAATCGAAAAATGCCCCATTCCAACGGAATCAAATTTTTCAAGTCTTCATAATATGAGTCCCGATTTCAACTCCAAATTAATTAAAGAAAAAGAGCAATAGCAGCAGAGTAGTACGTAGTTACTGCTCCTGCTCCTTCCCCCCTCTCTTTTTTTTCTCTCTAAAGATTGAAAGAGATGCTCTTTTATGAAACCTTTAAACAAATAAATGCTAAACTTAATATGCTTGTTTGTGCTTTTTATTATGTTGGTTTTATGTATCATGTATTTATTAAACATTGCATTGTGGACATATATAACATAACGAAATTGTCCCTTTCATCAGTATGCCTTTATTCTCTTCAGTTCCGAAGCTAAAATAATAATACAAATGCTTATTCATTGGTTTTTTCCAAGCAAAATGACATCGTAAATGACAGAAAAAATATTTTTTCTGAAATTGATCTTTTCGCCGCTTCGTAATTTAGGTTCAAAAATATGGATCTAAAACTACAAACCCCTTAAAAACATCAATTTAATAACCATTAACCTAAATTAACGCAATTACAAATTTAAGACCTTTAAACAAGTAAATAAACTACAAATCCTCAAAATTTTTTATTGAAAAGGATTTAAATTAAATACTTATGAAAATTTCTCACTTTCTTGGTAGTACTGTCTTTTGGGTATTTTAGGCATTTTGCAAACTCAGATGAAAATAACATTTATTTTATGTGGGAATCAGCTTAGATGCTGCCATTAATTCGTTTGCTTTGAACTCAAAAAACATTCATCTATTAAGAAGTGATGTGCAAATGTAAAAAAAAAATCGAATATTTTAGTTTTTATAAGGAAAAGAACAGAGGTCCCCGAATGGAGACCCAGGGTCCGAAGAGCTTATAGTGATAATATCATTCACTCTTCTGTAACCTGGCAATATTTTTTAAACAGGTCACACTGCTATGTTTTTAGAGGCTGTGAAGACTGAACGGGGATTGGAGAGCGTAGCTCGCAGGGGGCAGAGCATCCTAGTCTATTATATAACTTTTAGAATGCTCACTAACAATAGCAAAATTCTAATTTATATGAAAAATAATAATAATGCGTTCAAATAAAATTTGGAAATGTATTAAAAGCGATATCTTTATATTGTCCTCACGACAGGAGTTAACAGCTAATAAAATCAACAAATGTCACTATTTACAATCAGTTTTTTAGGTTCGTTCGTAATTATATAAATACGTAGCACCTATAGTCGTCGTTCAGTCCGTCCGTCTGTCCGTCTGTCCGCATGTAACAGAGCAAAAACTAACCAACCGAATGGTCTGAAATTTCAAATATATGATTGTTGCAAAATTTTGTCGAGTCATTTCAAATTTTATGAAAATCGGATGTATAGTTTAATTACAGGGACAGTCAAAAGTTTTTCTTTACATTACGGCCAATGGGAAAAATTATTGCAAGTGCATTTTAATGATATGAGAGCCTTCCGAATGATCTGAAATTTTAAAGATATAACTGTTGCAAAATTTTGTCGAGCCCTTTCAAATTTTAGGAAAATCGGATGCATAGTTTAATTACAGGGACAGTCAAAAGTTTTTCTTTACATTACGGCCAATGGGAAAAATTATTGCAAGTGCATTTTAATGATATTACAGCCTTCCGAATGGTCTGAAAATTTAAAGATATAATTGTTGCAAAATTTTGTTGATCTATTTCAAATTTTAGGAAAATCGGATGTATAGTTTAATTACAGGGACAGTCAAAAGTTTTTCTTTACATTACGGCCAATGGGAAAAATTATTGCAAGTGCATTTTAATGATATTACAGCCTTCCGAATGGTCTGAAATTTTAAAGATATAATTGTTGCAAAATTTTGTTGAGCTATTTCAAATTTTAGGAAAATCGGATGTATAGTTTAATTACAGGGACAGTCAAAAGTGTTCCGTTACATTACGGGGACAGTCAAAAGTGTTCCGTTACATTACGGGGAATGGGAAAAAAATATTGGAAGTGCATTTTAATGATGTATCAGACTATGCGCTTTATGAAGTGCAAAAAATTATACATTCAGTACAATATGGGGTGCAAAAAATAATTATAAAACTAGTTATAGTACGAACGCACCTCATTTGCCACGTTTGACGAGCAATTTCCAACTTGTTTTATTCTGTTCCAATTTAATTCATTTATTTCATTGCCAATTTATTTATTTCCTTTTAGTGGTAATTTGTATTTTATTTATATTTTATTATGTTATTTATTAATTGATGAACACTATAATTTCGTTATGGAATATAAGCTGGAAACAAATGCGGAGTTATTTATATTAATTTATGGACAAACGGATTTATCTTTCGTAATCGTCTGCACAAAATAGGGATAGATTTTAAAAAATCATGCTTGAAAATTATTTTTAAAACAATAAAATGTAAATAAATAGGGATACAGTTTTCAAGCAAACTGAGATACAATTTTCAAGCAAATTCTATTTGAAACTACATATTTTTCCTTATTCGACGGTGTAAAAACTAAAAATGTGCGAATTTTGTTACTATGTTGTTATTTTCATAGCTACTTTTTACTTTAAACTCTTCGGTCTCTGGGTCCCCATACGCGGACCTCCGTTCTTTTCTTTATAAAAATTAAATGTCCGTTTTTTTTTTTTTACATTTTCACATCACTTCTTAATAGCTGAATGTTTTTTGCATTGAAAGCAAACGAATAAGTGGCAGCATCTAAGCTTATTCCAACATAAAATAAATGTTATTTTCATCTGAATTTGCAAAATGCCTAAACATACCCAAAAGACCGTATGATCAAGAAAGTGAGAAATTTTCATAAGTATTTAACTTAAATATTTTTCAATAAAAATTTTTGAGGATTTGTAGATTATTTACTTGTTTAAAGCTCTTAAATTTGTGATTGCGTTAATTTAGGTTAATGGTTATTAAACTGATGTTTTTAAGGGGTTTGTAGTTTTAGATCCCTATTTTTGAACCTACACTGTTAAACATTTTGCAGCATTCTGGCAGGTCATTCGACCGTTTTTTGAAAAAACGGTTTCATAACCATAATTTACCTATATTCTGACCATAAAATGGCCAATAATATGGTCAGAATAGTGTTAAATTACGGTGTGTGTAACCGTTTTCGGAAAAAACGGTCAAATGACCTGCCGGAATGCTGCAAATTTTTAACAGTGCAAATTACTAAGCTCCTAAAGAATCAATTTCAGAAAAGATATTTTCTCTGTCATTTAAGATGTCATTTTATTTGGAGAAAACCAATGAATAAAAATTTGTATTATTATTTTAGCTTCGGAACTGAAGAGGTTAAAAAACCTACTTTTAGATTCTTTTAACCTTCTTCATTTAAAGGAGTTTCAGGGCATAATAGGAGGTGGACAATAAATAAAACCTACCTAGTGACATTTAATGTTAATCTCTCAGCTAGTATTAAAGCAATTATTTAAAGTCATGGGACATGTTCGAATCATCAAGGATTATTTTGATTATCGTAATTACCATCCCTCTGGACTTGGGCAAGGTTCACTTACCGTGTTTACTCGCGTATTTGTCGCACTTTTTTTGCCAATTTTTCATTATGAAAGTCTATGTGCGACTATTATGTGGAAAAATCTACTACACAATATTGTACACTCTAATGCTAAAACATGACTGGCATAAAAAATACATTATAATAAAATTAGTTATTTAACAAAATATTCCAGATTATGTGCTGTTTATTAAATACCATTTTTCTTTTTGTGGTAATATTTTTATAGACATAAAACTTACAAATAATCTTTGTGAAAATTTTGACAAAAAATTCTCATAATGAATCACTTTTAATGAAGGTATTAATATCACTATTGTAATGTGAATCGGTGTCTGAAGAATCTCCGCCATTCCATAAAATGTCATCTTCGCTTCCGTCCAAAGCGTTGGAGATACCTGTCTTCTTAAAACTTTTTGAAATTGTATCGCATGTTCTTGAAGTCCAGCTTTGAAATATTCAACTATACATTTGTTCCAGGGACGGACGCCTTACTTTTACACTGGCAGTTTTTTTTTGTTCCCATTGATCATTCAATCTCTATATACTCGTTTTATACTGTCTTTAAATTGTTTGTTAACCGATACGGCCAACGGTTGCAGAATCGATGTGAGCCCCTCGAATGGCGTGCTTCTAAAAGTATTATTTTTAATAAAAATGTTGAAGATGGTTCAAGCTCCAATTAAATTACATCACCGTTAATTAAAATAAAAAATTAAAAGTCCAGTTTAATCGTTTTTGCGTTCTGATCCCGCCCGTTTTGAAAAACGAGACTGCGACTTTTATGCGAAGAAAATATTTTAAAGATTTTTTCTGCTTCAAAACGGGTGTGCGGCTATTATGCAAGGGCGACTATTACGCGAATAAACACGGTAATATTCGATCCCCCCAGGGTCGATGAATTGAATACAGAGGTTTATTGGGAACTAAACGCTGAGGGTGCCGGATTAGGTTGATGACCTAACTTGGACATGTTCCATAAATAATGATCCCACTGAACAAATTGAGGACGAGATCTATTCTCGATGATAGTGATAAAATTCAGCATAGATGGCTGCAAAATGACACTTCAAATGACCGCAAAAGCTCCTCCCAGAAAAATTTGATTTTTTATACTTTTTAATGTACGAAAGGCATTTTACAACGATAATTATATAATATACACTGAAGAGCCAGAAAAACTGGTACAGCAGTGCATATGCCAATAATGGAGGTATGCAACCAATCAGCGTAACGCAATGCGGTCGGTAGCGCCAATATATGACAACAGGTGCCTGGAGAGGATGATAGATAGATTCCTGCTGCTACGATAGAAGGTTATGATGATTTAAAAGTCTTTGAACGTGGCGTTATATTCGGCGCACGAGGGATAAGACTTAAGATCTCCGAGGTAGCGATGTAATTTGGATTTTCGCGCACGACCATTTTACGAGTGTTCCGTGAATATCAGGTATCCAGTGATACATCAGATCTCTGACTGCGGTGCGGCCTGAAAAGACCTTAAAAAAACGGGACCGTTCACGACTGTCGAGAATCCTTAAAAGAGATAGACGTGAAACACTTCCTCAAATTGCCGCAGAATTTCATGTTGGGGCATCAGCAATTATCACCGTGCAAAGTGTTGAACGGAGGGCCATTAATACGGGCTTCCGGAGCCGCAGACCCACTCGTGTACCGTTGATGACTGCACGGCACAAAGCTTTACGATTTGCATGGGCCTACACGCTGTTAATTACTGGAAACACGTTGCCTAGTCTGACAAGTCACGTTTCCAATTATATAAAGCTGATGGACGTGTGCGGATATGGATAGAATCTGATGAATCCATGAAACCTACATGTCAACAGGGGACTGTCCAAGTTTGTGGAGCCTTTTGTGATGGTATGGGGCGTATGTAGTTGGTTGATTTGGGACCCCTGATACATCTAGAGGCGACTCAGACAGGTGGAGAGTACGTAAGCATCCTTCCCGAACATTTACATCCACTAATGTCCATTGTGCTCTCCGAAGGACTTGGAAATTTCCCCCTGGACAATGCGGTACCCCACACGTCGAGAGTTGCTACTGAGTGGCTCCAGGAGCACACTCCTTACTTTGGACACTATTTACCTTGCAAACGTGCTACTCAGAAGAGATCACCACCACCTTGCACTCCTATGGATTTGTGGACTTCCTGCAGGATTCATGCTTTGAATTGCATCCTGCGACACTTCTGTGTGTTCGTGTATGCTCTACACGACATTAGGCAGGTGTACAAGTTTTTCTGAAACTTGAGTGTAGTATATAGCAGGTAGACGTTTTACTAGAACCTACCAAAGATTATATTATATTATAATAAAGCAATGGGGTTTAAATCGCTTCGAAATTTTCATATATTTGCGATACATGCCTTATTTTTCAAATACTTTGTAATCTGATACGCCCGAATTACAAGAAATAATGTAAAAAATCCAGTTTAGACAGGGTATCTCATAGCAGGTGTTTTGTCTCATCTGTTGCCATTGTATGGTGTTCTTTTCAGGTTATGAAAATTCCCCCCTTTAAGACAAGATTGAGTTTTTTACAAGTTCCGTTTTTGACAGGTTTTGCTATATATTTTTAATATTGAAAAATTTCACTTTTTCTAGACGATTGTTAGGAATTATTTTAAACAATAAAAGTATAATAATACGTTTTTCTAAATTTGCGTTCCATTTATACTAAAGAACACTTCGATCCAATTCCTTATTCCGGCTGTATAATAATGCTCGAAATACTAGAATTTCCCGGAGAAATTCAGCTCAACTTCATTACTATACAGCAGCCTTACAGTTAATCTCGAACCAGACAGCTATAAATTAAATTGAAAATTCCTCGGTGTTTAATGTTTTTCTCTTTATATATGTCTTTTTATCAGTTTATATTTAGTTACTGTGTTACTCTTTTTATCGCTTCAACTGATTTTCATGTAGGTTTTTTTAGACTGGACTTTAGTTATCTATTAGATTTAAAAAAGAAAGAAAGTTATACAATTCTACATTGTACTTCATCAACTTTTTTTTTCGATAAATGCGAACACGTAACTTTTGATTCGATTCTGCGATTTTGATAAAGTTAAACAGAAAGGGGAATTCATTTTGATAGTGATCTCGTATAAATTTTATTAAGCTAATATATATATATACAGGGTGTATAGTATAATTCAGTACTTTAAATTATTGCAGATCTATATTCATGACCAGGTTCTTTTTGAATGCATTCGCTGGAGCTTATAAATAGTTGTAGGCTATGATCATTATAGAAATAAATGCTTTTAAATTTTTTTTTTTCGAAATCTGTTTATTTGAAGTAGAAATATATAATTAAAGCATTTCATACCGAAATGAATAGGGATGGTTCCTGATAGCATTTCTTAAAAACGTTTTTCACATGATTGAGTTCATGAAGCGAGAGAAAACAATTGAATTAATCATTTTGTAATACACACATTGGCATCAGACAATTGGCGAAAAGAGCACGTGAAAAATGAATGATATCATATGAGCAAAAATTATCTGTTAAGCTTTAAGCAATTAGGAGAATTTTGAATTTCGTGGCATGAACCAGAACAGTAGTCCTAAAAAGTAATCCAAAAACAATTCGAACGCCAATTAGTGCGTTAGGAGCAAAGTTTTGGGAACATAGTGTGAGAGATAAAACAGAACGCATTTTGTAATTTTCAGATTAGTTTTGAAGCTGTGACACAGAAATAATGACTCTCAGCGAAAAAGCTAATTGCGTAGGTTGGTACATAGAAACAAAATCGAAACTAACCTGAAAAAAAAATGTCCTAAAATAAACTTACGGAAAGTGACGCCATCTATGATCGAAGTTCGGAAGTATTTTTTTTTTATTCGCTTGAAAAACAAAAATTGTATCGTAAGAACCATTTTAGACTTAATCAAAAAGTTGAATCAGTAAACTATTTGGATGTCTTAAAAGAAGTAATAAAATAAATAGACATAAAATTGAAAATCTTAATTTTAAGGCGTAACATATTTTCACTGTGAAAATTTTAGAGTTCTGTTTACATATTTTTGACGGCTTACAGACACTATTTATAAAATTATTAAACATATTAACCCTTTTACTAAAAATAAAATAAAAAGCAGCCAATCCACTTGATATATATTTGTTAAGATGTAAAAAAGTTTTGAAAATTACTTATTGGTAATTTTTATTAACAGTATATTTCGTACATTTCTAATACATTTATAAATATCATACGTTATCATCGAAATTTGCTTTTCAGTAGGAAATTACAAACGTCCTATTTTAATCCAAGCTTTTATCGAAGCCGCAAAAAATACCCAGATAAATTGGATTCTCTCTGAAATATAAAGTACAACTTATTTATTATATAGCAGCATTAGTATTAATCGGAAAGCAGACAGATAAATTTAATTTAAAAGTTCCTCGATACTTGTTTTCTCCTTCTTTTTATGCACGTTTCCTTTATCAGTTTGTATTTCGTCAGTGTGTTATATTTTTTTTATTGTTTCATATCATTTTAAATAAGCCATTTCATCTAAAGGTATAAAGCCAATATATTTATTTTTCTAGAAAATTGTTAAAAATCATCTTAAATAGCAAGGTAACATTTCCCACCCATAAATAGTAATATTTACATCTTTCTAAAGATTTTTTTTTTTTTTTTATATCAGTCGTCGACCGAGGCTGTGATAATAACCTTAAACATATCTAAAATAAATGTTGAATGCTTTTATATTTTAAACGAAAAATTTTCCACGCGATCCTAGGGTCAGGGATCCCACTGCTTTCGGCAGCGTAGAGTAGGCCGGCATTGACCGCTAGATGCCCTGTGGATATGTCGAGCTTCGACCCGTGAGGGCCTCTGTTACAGTGATAGCCGGTTTAATTTCTGAAATTTAGGTATATTATATTTTCAATTCTGAACAATATTCCTTTATAAAACATAATTAATAGAAGAAGCAACGCCCTCTAGTGTTTTATAAATTATGTATCCGATCGCTAGTTAAAAAATTCTTCTTAAAATTCCGATATTTGGGGGTAAAAAAGCTAGCTCAAATGGAAAGAATGTAACAACATACAAAATGTATGTCGAAAGCCTGAAATTTTTTTGAAATTGTTAATAATAATTTTTTTTTTTAACACATTAGGCTGGTTTTAAGGAAAATATATATAGCTATGGTTCGATATTTTTATTTATTTATTTATTTATTGTACTTTCCTTTCCAAAGCCGATACAGATTTTTAAACATTGCTAAAATACGAAAATAGCGAAAGTGACTTTTGGAAACGAATATTTTTGAAAAGATTAATATTAATATTTTAAAACTGAAGGCATTGTGTTAAAAAGAAATTTACGCTGGTTGAGTGGGTAGTTTTAGTTTTTTCGTATTTTAAAGAGTTAAGCCGTCGTCTAAAAACGCGAAAAAAAGAACAAAACACGACAAAGACGTTTTGAAAATAATTTTTTTTTGTAAGAATTAATATTAATATTTTTTAAACGGGTTATACAGTTAGAAAAAAAAATAAAATACGGTAGTCAAGTATATATTTATCGTTTTCTCTATTTTGAATAGTAAAACCGACGAAATTCGAGTTAAAAAACGCGTAAAAAAAGAGCCATTATCGCCTATATTATGTTCTGCGCTTTAAGAACAACGGAACGGCCACCACGCGCCATTTTAAGAAAAACAATGTATTTTTGATGAGCTTTCGAAGGGGTTTTTAATTATTATGTCGCCTAATTATCAAAAAAGGGAAATATCCGATCGTCAGGTGAATTCGCACTTGACTTGAACTATCCGCAATCTAATTTAAGACCTCTGCGTGTAAAAGAGTCCTTAGCCATCGCAGATACACACATGGAGGGATAAACTCTTTTCTTTTATTAGTATAGATTTATTATTTTTATTTCTAACACAAGGTTGAAATTTGGTTATAAAAACGAAATATTTGATTTATTATTCAATGTTTAAAGTAAGCAATACACTTTAAAAAATAAATACGTAAATTTATGCATTAAAACTGGTATAATGATGATACAAAAATGACTTGCGTAAAGTGGCGTGTAAATTACCAAATGCACGCCTTGTGTGTCAGTTTCAAAATACACATTGTTCTGTGTATTTTGAATATAACTCATTCAGCTGCTGAAGTGTGTAATAAAAGCTATAAATTAACTCTGAAATACACAGTTTAATGCATAAATTTCACATATGAGTATGCATAATGAGTATACATAATGAGTATGCATATTTATGTGTAATATGCAAAACGACAGATTTTTTGTATACCTAACTTAGCCTTATAGTAAATTGTGAACAAAATGTTTATAATAGGTCGCAAGACAAAATTGCATGAAGAACAAATTCATGTGCTTGTTCTCTTCAAACAGATTTGTTTTAAGACCACAGAATAGTACACCTTTAATTTACAAGAAACAGGATCGTCTGAAATTATATTTACTGCATACCACCTCTCTGTTAAAGTTGTTTTGAAGCTCTTAAATCGTAGTGTGACAATTAATGAACACAACTTGTATAATATGAATGGAAAACTGTAAAACAACATTTTGTTAAATGCGGAAATCGTGACGCTAGTACTATTTCCGTTTTTTGACAGTCATTTTTTTAGTAATCACTTTTCAAAGAAGCAATCCGATCAACAGTAAACAAGCAATACTTACCAGAACGGGATACGAACTAAGGAACTGAAATTTTCCAAAGCAGTACCTTAACCATTTCTACGATTACGCAAACTAAGTTTTCAAGTATCGATATTTATTGCGTACACATAAGTACACATATTTCTGTGTAATATTTTGTTTTTACACATATATCTGTGTAATATTTTTGCACATAATCCTGTGTAATATTGCGTTAGTACACATACAGCTGTGTAATATTCTTACACGTATTTCTGTCTAATATTCTGTTCTTAAGCATATATCTGTGTAATATTCTTACGCATATACCTGTGTAATATTCTTACATATATTTCTGTGTAATATTTTGTTCTTTCATATATTTCTGTGTAATATGCAACACAAACAGATATTTGTGTAATATGCAAAATGTGTAAATTTACAATAACTCGCCAATTCGGATTAATCCGCACAATTTTCTGCATTTAAACACTTATTTGAGTTTTTGAAGTGATAACAAATTACGCACTTCCATTAAGTCCTTAAACACACATAAATAAAGGTAAATTTCTGGGACATGAGTATAAATTTTATGTCAAAAGTGTAATTTTAGAAATTTACATATATACCTACACTGTTAAAAATTTGCAGCATTCTGGCAGGTCATTTGCCCGTTTTTCCGAAAACGGTTACACAACCGTAATTTTAACACTATTCTGACCATATTATTGGCCATTTTATGGTCAGAATATAGTTAAATTATGGTTATGAAACCGTTTTTTCAAAAAACGGTCGAATGACCTGCCAGAATGCTGCAAAATTTTTAACATTTCATGTAAAAGTGACTAATTTACACATATATGTTTTAGATAGATTATAACTTCTTAAATTAAATGACTAAAACGCAGAGATACATGACTCAAACAAAATTAGAAATTTTTATACAGTAAAACATCATTAATATATTTTACAAGGGGCCATTAAAAATAGTGTATAAATAAAAAGACAACTAAAAATATTAACTTTAAGATGTAATATACTTTCACAATGAAAATTCAAGAAAGAAGACAAAAAAATATAAAAATATATAAAGTGATACTTAGCACACATTAGACTTTTAGACATTAGGGGCTGTATATATATAACGTTAATAACTTTTTGTCGATTTTGGACCCCCTCTGTACGATATCATGCGTTATTATTCCTCGACCTCCCCCACTCTAATAATATCGTTATCAGTGTCTAAAAATTCTTTTTTCTTTCTTTTTATACATTTGCAAAATGTAAAGTGTGCTAATTGCAAGTATGCTAATACATTTATTATTCGCACACTTTACTGATTAAAAAGAAGAGAAGAAGTTAATAAAATATCACTTTAAAATACGAAATAACTTTATATCAAATAACACGTTAAAGAAATAATATTTAAAAGTATTTAATAATAGCTTTATGTTACATAATGCATTTAAACAGTTCTATTGATTTATCACTTGCACCTAAACGAGTGTAAGCAGAACTTCTTATAAACAAAGCAGCTGGAAAACATTTTGCCCCATTTTGTACTAGTAAACGTGGCAAGTATAATTTCGAAACTGGTTTTTCTAACAACGATTTATATGCGCATATGGTAGAAGAATAGGAATGATAAACGTTGGGATATTAAATAATTTTGGAATGAGATGATTCTATAATCATTTAGTGGTTTTAATAATAACTTTACATTTTCATAAAATCGATAACAGACTAAAAAAAAAAAAAAAAAAGATAAAAGACAATATCGATGTAAAACAAAGTAAAAAAAAAGAAAATTTTGGTTGAATTAAAAATGATAATGATATCAAAATACAATACCCCCTCCCGCCAGAGATATATTACGATATCAAGTGCCAGACCCCTGCCCTCCACCATTAAGTGATAACGCGATATATGTAGAGCTCCTTATTTATAAAAACATTAAACATATTAACATATTTTTTAATAATAAAATATAAACCACTCAATTCACTTCCCATTTTATGTCTTAGATGAAAAGAAATTTAGAAGATTATTTATACATGAATTCTACCAACTTTTGATCATATGCTTAGGTTTATACTTACCATACATTCTCATGAAAATATTCTTTTCATTTAGAAAATACAGAGGTCATATTTCGAGCCAAACGTTTATCGCATCCAAATAATACCCGAATAAATCGAATTTTCCTTGAGAAATCCGGCCCAACTATTTGATTATACGGCAGCATTAGCATTAATCGCGATGCTGACTGATAAATTTAATTTGAAAGCAGTTTGGTATCTGTTTTATTCATTTATCAAGACTTGTTTTCTTTAGTGCTTTCCAATTTTGTTAGTGTGTTACTCTTTTAAACTATTTGACTCATTTTAAATAAACTGTTTCATCTAGATGTTTCAATGGATGCGATTGTTTCAAAGAATTCTTATCTTAAATAGCATTGCATTTTTCTCCTTTTTTTTTATAACTATGTACCCGAGTTTTTCTTTTAATACTTGAAGCTTATTTCCAGAGATTTTATTTTGTTATTTACTAGTTTTATTTCCAAAACAAGATTAAAATTTTGTTATAAAAACGGGAGTTCTGATCTATTATTCAATGTTAAAATTTACGAGGGTGGTTCAATAATTATTGTCCCAAGTGTGTATAACATTTTTGTACTGCGATGGTTGATGTGGAATATTGAAGCCTAATGTCTTAGATGCCTATATGCTCAATTTCAGAACCTTAGCTGCTATATAAACATATTTTTTTTCGTTTTTGGTGTGAGAGGTCGCACCTATTTTGTGAGTGGGGGTGTGGGGGGGGGCGTTGGAGGTGACAGTGAATGAGACGTGGCTACTGTCGTTTGGACTCGGAATCATAGTGATGTAGCCAAGTCTCATCCTCTGTCACAAATCTATCACAGAACTGCTTCAGGTCTGGCCCCATAAGCTCCAAACCAGCCTTCCCCCCCTTCCTTTCAAGCTAAGTGCCACCTTCCACAGCAAAAACGAAAAAAAAAATATGTTAATATAGCAGCTACGGTTCTGAAATTGAGCATATAGGCATTTAAGACATTAGTCTTCAATATTCCACATCAACTATCGCAGTACAAATATTTTATATACACTCGGGAGAATAATTATTGAATCACCCTCGTAGCATCATTGTATATCAAAAAATCGAACGACCATCATAAAAAGTCGCATGATATAATAGAAATGGGAATTTTCATGAACTACGAGTAAAAAATCATCTTTTACAACAAATCGTTCAAAAACACATATAGCTGTTTTAAAAAAAGTATAACTTCCCTACTATCTCTATCGCAACTCATCATATAAAAATGTGATTGGTACCAGTCGATTAGTAATAACGTCAACTTATCAATGCTATACTTTAATTTTGCTTAGGTGGATGACTTCCTATAGAAAATGGGTACTTAGTTATTATCCGGGCCAGGTAGAAGGATCGCCAAAAATGGTTATCAATTGCCGATTTTGTTTATCGCTGTCATTTGCTGATCGTGTTCAAAATGGTAATTTAATGTACATTTAATAAATACATTACATTGCTAAAAATGATAATTAATATAAAAGCTAGATAAAATAATACAAAACGGTAATTTAGTATACATTTATTAAATACATGACATCAAACGGACTGTTTTTAGCAATCACTACGATTAATATTCGTGTACCTCTGTCGTCTATTCGTTTGTTTGTTGATTTGTGCAGCTCAAACTCATGACAGAATAAACTTTTTTCACCGGGAATGCAGAGAGTCGCGAAAGGTCAATTTCTGGGCAACTCGGAGTTTCGGGTTTCGAGAAAATCCAGCGACAATTAGCAGAGCTACGGGTTAATTACCTCTCATTAACAAAGACAATGCAAAGAAACTTCATTGGAACGCAGGTACAAATAGACATTCTCGAAAAACTTCCATTTATCCTTCGGTTTGCCACAAAGCAGAGCATCGAGATGAGAAAATGCATGGTTGCCAGGGATCAATTTAAGCAATAAAGTGAACTGGACATTTTTAAATCGACTCGCATCTCAGAAAGTAGCGGAGTAAAATTCGAAATTAGGAGAGAGAGACGCGGAAAAAAATCTAATTCTAAAAATTATTTCGCTGCGATATATATAACTGAAAAAATCCTCTAAAAATCGTTCGATGAAAAATCCCTTTTCTTTCATTCGAAAGACAGGTGGAAATCAGTTTCATTTCCTAGGGACGCAGTGAATATTACCTGGCCCACAGAATCCGAACTAAACTGGAAAGTATTCAATATTAAAACCAACTTTGACATCATATTTGAATGTTTCGGTACATTTTGATTTCAGATACCAAACGGGAAGTCATTCGGTCAAATCGTTTAGAAATAATGAACGTTTTAAATTTGTAACTCCTAATGATAAATTTATTTTTAATTGTTACAAAACAGATTGCAATGCGGATAGTTTCTTTACTTATAACTCAAAAACAACTTTTCGGAAAGAGGTGTAATTTTGGGTTTCTATGTTCGAAACTTCTAGAAATTGATTTCTGTAAATACAAAGTTAATAGGTTACAACGCATATTTTTCTCGAAAATTAATTTCGAAAAAACTATATACAGGGAGTCCAAAGTATTCTTGACAGATTTTAAAATTCAATAAAAAATCAAGTAATTGTCGTACCGGAGGGCGGTTTGGATTTAAATGCTTCTCACGATAAATTTTTTTTCAAGCGAATAAAAAAAGAGTTCCTATAATATATAATAGATGGCACTGTACCTTAAATTAATCAGAAAGGAGCATTAAAAACTCAAGACAAACAGTTACAGATTAATTTATTTTGTCAAAATCACTTAAAGAGTTATTTATACTTTTTGCAATCAATTAGCAGTTCAATGAGTGCACTTGTCGCAGCTCCAGCCACATTCAAACGGAACTCCAGTTCAATACATGTGTTCGGTAGCAATGCTTATGTAATTAACTGGAGCACGTGCGTGATTTTCGTCTTTAGTACTTAAATTTCTGCCACAGCAGAAGCACTCTGTCCTTTTTCACTAGCAGTCGTCAATTCTGCGTAACAGCATCAAATTTAATCAGAAAATCAGAAAAAATCAGAAAAAACGCACGTTTAAAAACATTAAAACCCAGAATACGGACATGTGGCGTCATCTATAATCGAAATTTGGAACTAACTATTTTCATTCGCTTGAAGAAAACTTCTTATCCTGTGAAGCATTTCAGTCCAAACCGCACTCCTGTACAACAATTACTTGATTTTCTATTGAATTTTGAAATGTGTCAAGGAGTTATGGGACACCCTGTTTTTTAAAATTAATTTTCGAAAAAAAAAAAAGAATCGTAGCCTATACATTTTTTAGCAGAAGTAAATTTCTAGGCGTTTCAGATGTGCGAATTCAAAATTACAGCTTATTCTGTCGAGTAGTCTTTGAGTGAGGCTTTAAAAACTAATTGTATTGCAATCTGTTTTGAAACAATTAAACATGAATTTAACATGATTTCGAAATTTAAACTTACGACGTTCCTAAACTACTTGATCCAATGACTTACTGTTTAGTATACCTGAAGGTAAAATTAATCGAAGAAGCCAAACATGATGTCAAAGTTACGTATTAGTAGCGAAAAATTTCAAGTTCAGTACAATTTGTTTATGTAGATAACCCCCTGAGCAAAATTTAAGTATAGTATTATTTATCAGGTGCTATTGCGAATCGAATAGTAATTGTCACATTATTATGCGATGGTTTGCGATAGTGTTAGTATGAGGTATACTTTCTTTTCAACATCTGTACAAATAAAAATGTATATAAATGAAAAGCTTAACAGACTATTACAATGAATATTCAAGACATCTGTTTGCTACTTATAAAAGGACTTATTACACTGTATTTAAATGAATAAAGTATGACTACGGCCAATAAGTAAAATAAATATACTTTTAAAATTCATAATTAAAATCACATAAATTTTTTAATTGGACTCCTACAGTTTCGGTACAATTAAAAACTTCCCCATCCTGAGGGATAGCATGCAGAGAAGCTCACACGGTCTTATCAGTACAATAGCTATATTGCCAGTATTTTTAGATGTCACTATTTGTTTTGAAACTGACAATGTAGATATTGTACAGATAAGATTGTGTTAGTTTCTCCGTGTGCAGTCCCTGAGGATGGGCATGTTTTTAATCCGAAACTGTCAGAATGTAATTGCATTATACTATTGTAAGTAATTTATGTGATTTTATTTATGCATTTTTGAAGTATTGCATAAATTGACTGGCCGTAGTCATATATTTATTCATCTGTTTGCTAAATTATATTTCGAATCGGCTTACATATATGATACAGAAAAATATTAAACATATTAATACATATTTTAAAAATAAAATGAAAACTCATACCATCTTTTAAGCCTTATATGAAAAAAATTAGCAGTTATTTATTCATGATGTCTATCAACGGAATGCTTCATATGCTTTTAACGCAGCTATATTTATCGTACGTACTTATCAAAATTTTCTTTTTGATTAGAAAATACATAAGTTCATTCTTCAATACTAAACTTTATCGCGGCCACAATAATACTCGAATAAATTGGATTTTCTCTGAGAAATCCTCTACAACTACTTTATCATACAGCACTATTAGCATTAATCGGGATTTAGGCAAATAAATTTAATTTGGAAATTCTTTGGTAGTTGTTTTCTTCTTCTTTTCATGAATGTTTTCTTTATCAATTTGCATTTTGATACTGTGTTACTCTTTTAACCGCTTTGAATCACCTTAAACAAACTGTTTCATCTAGTTATTTTAAGGTCAAGAGACTTTTATTTTTCTAATCAATCGTTTTACGTTATCTTAATTGTAATATTTTCTTCATAAAGATAAATATTAGAAAAATTGTAAAACTTTTATAATTTTTATTTTTCTTAAATCATTAAATTTTCGTCATAAAAATAAGCGCTTTGCAGTATTAATATATTATAAAAGCTAGTAATGTTGTATAAGTACTTTCTTTAGGAGGAACATAACCCTAGAACTAGAGGTACATTGACATTATGGCGTTATCGTCTTAGGCATTTGCGTCCCTGACTTTAAATTATAAAATCCAACAAACAGCGTGCTTCATTTGTTGTTCCACAACCACTAATTGGTTGCGTCTTTTGAATTAACGGCAGGAGTGACAACGCTAAAAGTGTCAAGACCTGGAGTGCTAATGACTGGGACGATAACGCCATAATGTAAATGCACCTTAGTATCACCGGAACGTTCAAACATGGCTATAGAGAAATATGTTTAGAACGTTCAGATACTATGCCACGTCACACTGATGTTTAAGTCTCCATCTTGGTCATGTTTTATAGCATTTCCATACACCGTTCTGTTAGCATACTTTTATGAATTAATTCTACAGAAACGTGCCAAAAACGTGCCGAACGTTCGCGTATCGTTTATAATTTTCAGCGAACGTTCTATAATACGCTCTTTAGTTATATTTTTCATATATTAGAATTAGTTGGGAATAGTTTTATACCCGTTCTAAAAATTTACAGAAAAATCTCTCCTTTTTATTCGGCAAAATAAGTACCATTATATCAATATAGCAATTAGCGACTCCTTTCATCAAAAGGGGTAGAGTTCGCTCACAACAAATGCAGAAGAAAATATTTACTCCCGCATCTAATGTAAACTCTCTCTGCATACCTGAAGAAGTCAGCAACTAAAAAAAAATAAAAAGTGTAATTTTTAATTATTTTATGAAGTAAAAGCAAAATGTTTGTATCGAAAAATGAAAAACTTCTTGCTTCCAAGATCGATGAGAAAAATATCTCGAAACTTCACAAAAATAATAAAAATTCTATGAAACATTACTGTTTTAAAATACTACTATCCGATTTTTATTATTATTAACACCGCTATTTTGCTCTATGTTACTTCGATAGTGATCGATGTTTGTTTATATCATTTAAATTATACAAAAAAGTGATCATTTTAACTGATATGCAGAATTTCTTTTTCATTTAATTACTCACAGTAATATCCATTCTTTTATAGACAAGAACTGTAATTAAAAATACATTAAAGATCGTATTTTCAGCAATCTATTTATATAAAATCCAAGTCTCTGTGTGTCCCTCACAATTCCGGTAGGACCGCCTCATTTTAATAAGAAATTGTTGAAAATTACTAATACAGGGTTACCACAGTAGTGCCAAATGTTGACGAACTTGGTGAAATATCGCGAGATTTGATGAAATATCGACAAATTTGGCGACAAAAATAAGTTGTCATATATGAAGCAAACTTGGCGATAGCTAGCTAATCTGGCGAAATTCCCATTTAAAACCATAAATCTATACTAATATTATAAAGAAGTAAAGTTTGTTTGTTTATAGGAGGTAATCTATGGAAATACCGAACCGACTTCAAAGGTAATAATAACAAAATGATGGTGTTAGTCCCTGTTCCAATATAGGCTTTATCTTATGTCGATGCCACTAACGCAAAGGGGTGCAGGAGCAAAAAACGTTCTAAACATGCGATTTTTGTGTTATTAAAGGGCCTAGAAACATGATATTTGTTATTGTAATTACTGATTAGATATAAATGATCTCTAAGAACATTTCTTAAAAATTTCGAAATTTAAAAAGGGATGAAAATGCGCGAAAAGGGTTCTAACAAATGTTTTAAATGGCGATTTCTACGCAATCTCAGGAAGTACCGAACCGATTTAAAAAATAATGATCTGAAAATGAGGGTGACAGCTTTTGCTCCAAGATAGGCTATATTTTATGTCGGTGACACGACCCGAAGAGGGTGCAAAAGTAAAAAACGTTCTAAAAATGTGATTTTTGTGTTACTGAAAGGCCTAAAAACACACAATTTTGCATGGTAGTCACTTATTATATATAAATGATTTCTAAGAACATTTCTTAAAAAATTCGAAATTTAAAAGGGGTGAAAATGAACAAAAAAAAATTACCGATTTTTAAAAAATCGTGTCAAATTGATGATGACAGCCCTTGCTCCAAGATAGGCTATTTTATGTCGCTGCCACTACCCAAAGAGGGTGCAGGAGCAAAAACGTTCTAAAAATTCGATTTTTGTGTTACTGAAGGGCCTAGAAAAATGAAATTTGGCATGGTAGTTATTTATTAGATAGAAATTACCTCTAAGAACATTTCTTAAAAAATTCGAAATTTAAAAGGGTGATAACGCGCGAAAATCGTTCTGAAAAACGTTCTAAATAAATGGTGATTTCTACGCAATCTCAGAAAGTATCAAACCGATTTTTAAAATAATGGTCTGAAAATGAAAGTAACAACCCTTGCTCTAACATAGGCTCGATTTTATGTCGGTACCACTACCCCAAATGGGATGCAGGAGCAAAAAACGTTCTAAAAATTCGATTTTTGTGTTACGGAAGGGCCTAGAAATATCAAATTTGGCATGGTAGTTACTTATAAGATATAAATGATATCTAAGAGCATTTCCTAAAAAAATCGAAATTTAAAAAGGGGTGAAAATGTGCGAAAAGCGATTTAAAAAACGCTCTAAATCGCGATTTCTGCACAATCTCGGGAAGTACCGAACCTATTTCAAAAACAATAGTCTGAGAATAGGGGTGACAGCCCTTGCTCTAAGATAGGCTCTATTTTATGTCGGTGCCACTACCACAAAGGGGTTACAGGAGCAAAAAACGCTCTAAAAATGCAATTTTTATATTACTGAAGGACCTGGATACATGAAATTTGGCATGGTTGTTACTCATTAGATATAAATGATCCCGAAAAATATTTCGTAAAAAAAAAAAAAAAAATCATAATTTAAAATGGATTAAAATGGGCGAAAGTGTTATAAAAACGTTCTAAATTGCTATTTCTACTCAATCTCAGGAAGTACTAAACGAATTTAAAAAGTAATGGTTGAAAATGAAAGTAACAGCCATTTCTCCAATATAGACTATTTCATGTCGCTTCCACTACCTGCAGGAGCAAAAAACTTTCTAATTTGTGATTTTTGTGATTCTGCAGGGGCTAGCAAATTCAACTTTGGCTTTCAACTTCTAAGATGTAAATGCTGTCTAAAAAACGTTTATAAAAATTCGAAATTTAAAAGGGGTGAAAATGCACGAAAAGCGTTCTATAAACGTTCTAAATTACGATTTCTACGCAATTTCAGGAAATATTAAACCGATTTCAAAAGTAATGACTGCGAATCAATAGTGACAGTCTCTGATCCTACACAGGCTATATTTTATGCCGGTGCCACTACCACCTGGGGTTGGCAGGAACAAAAAACTTTCTAAATTACATTTTCGATGTAATATTAGGCAATACCAAACCAATTTCAAAATTAATGATGATAGTCTGTGTTTCAACACAGGCATTTTATGTTAATGCCATTACCACCAGAGTGGTGGTAGACCGTTAGACAAGTAGCTTGGAATTTGACATGATGGTTAATTTTAAGATGTAAATGCGTGCTAAGAACGGCATCTAAAAAATTTAAAACTTCCAATGAATACTGAAATGAGCATATGAAATGAGCAAAAAAGCTTCAAAAAACTTTCTAAAATATCATTTTTTTAGAATTAGTTTTAGTTCTTATTAATTTAAGTCTCATTTCTGCCTAATGCAGTGTAATAATGAAGTTTAGTGAAATTGTGGATTAATTAATAATTTTTTAATTATTTCTAAAAGTATAATTTCTTCTAATAAGAATTAGACATACATGCATCACTTCGAATATTTCAACTACTACGCGAGCAAAGCCGCGAGTTTTGCTATATTTCATAATCGAGGTCACCGCAATTTAATTTAAACTCCGCGCTTTAAAGGGTTTATTTTTTCAAAACTTATGGGTGAGAGTTTAAAGTGTAATATACGAAAATGTTCATCTTTACTTCTTCATCCCGATGCTACTAATAACATAACAGCCAATATACGGTGCTGTACTGTCTGAGCTCCTAAATGCCCAGTTTTAATGTGTTTTAGGTACGTTTCCAATATAGGGGCCTTGGCGAGATAGAGAAAATGAAATTTGGCAACATATTTCCTATCAACGTATTCACTGTTTCATATACGCAAGTAATTTTTCAATTTTTATACAATTTATTTAATATAAAGAAGCCATTTAACTATTTTTGTATACAAACAGAAGTAAATTGTATATTAAAAAAACACAATCATATAGATATAAATAAAATGTTTATGGATTATATAATAAAGTTAAAAATTCATTAATTTTGCTTTCATAGCTGTTTATATCCTTCGGCAAAATATCTCACTTCTGAAGCCCAAATTATAACAAACTTTTAAAATGTACGCGAAGTCCCCAATATTGGAAAAGTACCGTGCATTATATAGTCGGATAAAAAAGTTAAATTCTCGATACTTTTTCACTTTAGGGACCTTGGCAAAGAAGGAAAATTGACACGATATTTTCTGGCAACCTATGCGCTTGCGCTGTTTCATTTCATATACAGGCATTTTTTTCAATATTTATACACATTATTCAGCATAAAGAAGCCATATATCTAATTTTATAATATAGACATGACCTGTAATTCGCAAAAAGCCTCAATCCGCGCAACACTTGGAACCAAGCTGTGCGGATTAGTAGTCTTCTACTGTATTACAGTTTTTCATAAATGAGCTTCGCTTTTAAAATCTGTTATTTTCATCTATCACTGCGGAACAAGCAACAAAAACTCATATTCTTGCACATGTGTTGTATATATCTTTATATCTCATATTCCGTCCTTTATGACGGGCTATCATTCTAGTAATAAAATAAAACTTGTTGAGCAGACAACCGAATGTATATTATAATTTTTGATGATTTTGTTAATTATTTTTAATGTAATTAAAACTTAATGTTTTATTAGCATTTGATATAACTACACTGTAAAAAAAATACGACCAGTTTTCCTGTAGGAATCGGAAAAATAGTTGCCCTTATGGTACCGGAAAATCTTCTAACCGAGTTCGGAATAAAATCCGTAACAGAAAAGAAATAGTCAACAAAAGGGTATTTTACGGATTTTATTCAGATTTTATTTCGAGCTGGGTCGGAAATTTTTCTGGTACGATAAGGGCAACTATTTTTCCCATTCCTACAGGAAAACTGGTCGTATTATTTTTACAGTGTAATAAAAAAAAAGATTTTTTAGCCTAAAAAACATTCCTCTATCTCTTGGCCATTAATGAGTTGAAATATAAGGTAAAATATATTCCGGGATAAAATTTACCTTTTCAAACTGAATTTGGGAAAAAAAATGATTACAGTTTACATACTTTTGTGACGCTTTATATATTACACTGTAAAAAAAAAAAAAAAAAAAAAAAATGCTGCCAGTTTTCCGGTAGAAATCGGAAAAATAGTTGCCCTTATCGTACCGGAATAATTTCCGATCCAGCTCGGAATAAAATCCGTAAAAATAAGGAAATAGGCAGTAAAACGGTATTTTACGGATTTTATTCCGAGCTGGGTTGGAAATTATTCCGGTACGATAAGGGCAACTATTTTTCCGATTCCAACCGGAAAACTGCCATTATTCATTTCCTACTATTAGCTCACACTCTCCCTATATTTATTTATATATTTATATATTTATCTTGTACAAATTTTCAATCGTTAATAAAATACTCATTATTCATCCTATCAGGTTGAAATAAATTTCTTTAAACTTGTACTGGATGACAATTGATGTTAATAAAGTTTTTTCAAATATTAATTAATTAATTAAATTTTAATTAATTAATTTTAGTTTTGCATGGGAAACAAAATGGCCGCCATTGGTTATTGAATTTCAATGAAAGTATTTTCAATAAGGGTTACCATAGGGGGGGGGGGGGACCTTGTTCTGTCGCCAAATACCGCCAAGTTTGTCGCCAACTTGGCGATATATCGCCAAATTTGGCGGCCAAAATGAGTCGCCAAAAGTGACGCCAACTTGGCGATATCTGTAATATTTCGCCAAATTCTCATAGAGTTCCATTGTAAACCTAATTGCTTATAGAAAATCAACAAATTGAGATATTTTAATGCAACAAAAACTCATATTAGCTTGATTATATTAAATTTTTCTTTGATGGCCCAAGTAGGAATTGACTTTAAAAACAAAATTTTTATATTACTTGTTTTTCATTCAATTCCTACTATTAGCTCACACTCTCCCTATATTTATTTATATATTTATATATTTATACATTTATCTTGTACAAATTTTCAATCGTTAATAAAATACTCATTATTCATCCTATCAGGTTGAAATAAATTTTTGAAAACTTGTACTGGATGACAATTGATGTTAATAAAGTTTTTTCAAATATTAATTCATTAATTAAATTTTAATTAATTAATTTTAGTTTTGCATGGGAAACAAAATGGCCGCCATTGGTTATTGAATTTCAATGAAAGTATTTTCAATAAGGGTTACCATAGGGGGGACCCTGTTCTGTCGCCAAATACCGCCAAGTTTGGTGCCAACTTGGCGATATATCGCCAAATTTGGCGGCCAAAATGAGTCACCAAAAGTGACGCCAACTTGGCGATATCTGTAATATTTCGCCAAATTCTCATAGAGTTCCATTGTAAACCTACTTGTTTATAGAAAATCAACAAATTGGAATATTTTAATGCAACAAAAACTCATATTAGCTTGATTATATTAAATTTTTCTTTGATGGCCTAAGTAGGAATTGACTTTAAAAACAAAATTTTTATATTACTTGTTTTTACAGTGTACTACAGTTTCATAATCTTTAGAATTTGCGGGTTGGGAATTTCCCCTTGTTATTCTCTCAAATACAAGTTATAAAAATCGTCAGTTAAAGCGGTGGTTCCTGTTTATCTATATTATAAAGGACAAACGTGCCGGTGCGTAACATTGACGTCATTTTGACGGTGTCATAAGCAGATGATTAAATTTAAATTTTATTGCATTTTTAAAAGCCTTTAAATATCGCACATTTTCAATTTTTGTATTCTCGAATATGAGAAAAATGACTTTAAATGAAATGTGTTTGAAAACTGTATAGTATGTCTGAAAACTGGCTCGTTATTTGCTCTATTTTTATTCTTTTTAAAATATTTTTCAAACTTTTTTTTTTATCCATCTTTATCGATTAGCAGATGATTACGAAAAATAAATCCGTTTATACTTAAAATAATATAAATTGCTCAGCATTTGTTTTCAGCTTATATTCCATGACGAAATTGAAACATCCATCAACTAATAAAGAAAACAATAGAACATAGATAATACACAAATTTAAGACGTAATCGAACTTAAATAAAAAATAAGATTTAGCAAAGCAATAAAAAGGCTGATTATAAATTTTGGCGATCTTTTTGGTTGTTAACTCTTAACTCGAGTCCCATACGAAAGTATCGCTTTTAACAAATTTGAAAATTTTATTTGAATGCATTATTGTTATTTTTCATACAAAAATTTTTTTTGCTATTGTTATACATTCTAACAAAAAATATATTAAACTAGCGGACTCCGTCGGCTTCGCTGGTCGGTTTCTCTCAAACGAAATCAAATCAATCAAGCGAAATATATCTAGAAAAGATGAAATGTGTTTACTTACTTTTTAGTATGTTTGTTATCTTGAATTTCACGCTTCTACCTAAAATGGCTGCTGAGATATGCCAAATGTTCTACAATTTTCGATCCCCCCTTTAAACCCATTAGGGTGGGAAATATGTAAAATCGCTGAAACATGTTTTCAATTATTTTTCAGTAGATTTATTTCCTGGAATTGCACGGTTTTACCTAAAACTGCTGCTGAGATATGGCGAAATGTTCTAAAAGTTTCAACACCCCCTTTTAACCCTCTTAAGGGTGAATTTCTAAAAACGCTGAAACACATGTTTAATTATTTTTTTAGTAGATTTATTTTCCATAATTTCACACTCTTACCTCAAAAGGCTGGTGAGATATGGCAAATGCACTAAAATTTTCGACCCCCACCTTTTTGGTGGGAATTTCTAAAATCGTTGAAATACGTGCTTAATTATTTTTTTAGTAGATTTATTTTCTGGAATTTCGCGCTCTTAATTGTGAGTTATGTCCACATGCTCTAAAATTTTCGACCCCCCTTTTAACCCCTTTACGGGAGAATTTTCAAAGAACCGTCCTTAGTGCTCTTTCCTCTCCCAATATTAATACTTCCAGGTTCAGTATTTTGGGCTGAGCCTTTTATATAGGGAGATAAAGATTAAAAACTATCTCGAATGATTTTCCCCCATAGGCTGTAATGTAATGGGATTCTTTTGAGTGTCCCTGTAATCCTCCACTTCCACCCACAACGACCAAACTGCCTTACTAACAGCAGGAGACCAAGGGCTAACCGCTATAACCACGTGTGAGTGGCAGTAGGTGTTCATGGAGAAAAGTCTGTCGTTAACCCACAGACAACTAACTTGTATATACACTGAGGTGACAAAAGTCATGGGATAGCAATATGCAAACATATAGATGGCAGTAGTGTCGCTTACAAATTGTATAAATGGCCAGTGCCTGGACAGGACTTTCATTTGTGTTCAAAAGCTTCGTGTGAGAAGGTTGATTATGTGATTATTGCCACACGACGATAATTAACGGATTTCGAACGCGGTATGCTAAATGAAGCTAGACGCATGGGACAATCCATTTCGGAAATCTTTATGGAATTCAACATTCCGTGATCCACAGTGTCAAGAGTGTGCGGAGAATACCTGAATTCAGGCATAATCTTCCATCATGGACAACGCAGTGGTCGACCGCCGGCACTTAATGACCGCGACCAGCGACGTCTGCGTAGAGTTGTCAGTGTGAACAGACAAACAACACTGCGTGAAATAACCGCTGGAATGAATGTGGGACGTCCGACGGGCGTGTCCGTTAGGACCATCCGGCGAAATTTGGCTTTAATGGGCTATGGCAGCAGAAGACCGTCTCGGGTGCCATTACTAACAGCACGACATCCCCAACAGCGGCGCTCCTGGGCTCGTGACCATACCAGTTGGACCGTAGACGACTGGGAAAAAGTGGCTTGGTCAGTTCAGTCACGATTTCAATTAGTAAGAGATGATGGAAGGGTACGAGTGTGGTGCAGACCCCATGAAACCATGAACCAAAGTTGTCAACAAGGCACTGTGCAAGCTGGTGGTGGCTCCATAATGGTGTGGGCTGTGTTTACATGGAATGGACTGGGTCCGGTGGTGAAACTGAACCGATCGTTAACTGGAAATGATTACGTTCAGCTACTGGGAGACCACTTGCAACCATTCATGAACTTCATGTACCCAGACAACGATGGAATTTTCCAGGATGACAATGCGCCATGCCACCGACCCATAACTGTTCGCGGTTGGTTTGAAGAACATTCTGGACAATTCCAGCGGATGATTTGGCCATTGCGATCGCCCGATACGAATTCCATCGAACATTTATGGGACATAACTGAGAGATCAGTTCGTGCACAAAATCCTCCACTGGCAACACTTTCGGAACTATGGACGTCTATGGAGGCTGCATGGCTCAATATTTCTCCAGACGACTTCCAACGACTCGTGAAGTCCATGCCACGACGTGTTTCTGCAATTCGCTGGGCAAACAGACGACCCACACGCTATTAGCAGGGCATCCCATGACTTTTGTCACCTCAGTGTATCTATATACATATATAGATGTAAAAAATCTATTAGTCATCAATTTAAAAAAATGGTTTTCACTTACATTCTGTAAGCCGGGAAGCCCCGGTTTATCACCGTTTCAGAAGTTATTTTTTTTACGATATGCTGTCAGAAACTCTAGATCTTTTTTTTTTCATAATGTATTTGAAACAAGAACGATAAACCACAAATTCGGCATAATTTACGAAACACTATCCGACAATAACAGAATATTCTTACTAAGTTTGCATTTTTCATACAATGAAATGAATTATCTAAATAAACAATTAAAAAAATGCTATGCGCGCCATATTATATAGTAAGCATTTTGTGCCTTTCACTGATGTATCTCAATTTCAATAGCTATGTTTGAAATAATTCAACATCCTTAAAGTACACGTCAAATGAATTTTACTAATAGATCATAATATAACTGAATTATTTTATATAGCCCTGTATATAATCTACGGAACGTATCTTCAAAAAGTAACATAAAAAATTGTTAAATTTAAAAACGTACAATACATTTGAAAATGCATATTCAGAAATTATTGTTCAAATACAGAATTGTTTCATATGTCTCTGTAAATGAATTATAAATGTAACTATAATATGTATCATATTCTTTAGTAGGCACCTTATACTGCACTTCAGTGTATCAGTTCAGTATATCAATTTAAGTACGTTTAAAATAGTAAAAAAAATTAAAATACATTAAAACCATTTTCTTCGTAGACCGTAATATAACGGAACTCTTTTGAACGCCCCTGTAAACAAACTATAAATGCTACACACTTCATTTTAAAAACAGAACATGTCATAGTAAACCTCAATAACGTATACCAGTTAAATGGCAGTCCGAGTCTACGCGAGTTAGGGCACGGACAGACAAACCGAATTCCCGAACATTCTTCATCTTCAAGGTTGGAGTAGTTAGTACGCTTGAGGTATATTGCAAGAGAGTGAAAAATCTCCAGACAGAACTACACTTTTCAACTACGTAGGAAAGTGTTGAAAATGAAAAATCTGAAAGTTGAAACGCATAACTCACAAGTTGATTGAAGCAATTTGCTAGTGTCTCCTTTAACAATGAATTTAAATTAATCTTAATGACTGCTTGATCAAAACACGTAATTGTTTGCCGAATATTAGAAACTAGTCGGATGTCGCAATCCCAAAACTTTCTTCTACTTCATACATGTTAATGCTTCCTGATAAATGCAGCATTGCAGTGCCACAGGTTAGGTGATTTACATCAAAGTCTAATCAGCAACAACTTACGTTAACGCCTAATTGAATTTGAAGTTTGATGAAAATCTGAGCATTAGTTTTGAGATAGTGCTATTGCGGAAATCATGAAAAGTTCTGCATAGTATTGGCACTTGTTCGGCAATTTATACCAAAAATTATCAGGATCAATTTATATCAGGGACTAACTGAATCTAAAGTTTGATGAAAATTCATGGATTAGTTCTTGAGGTACAGCTATTGCGGAAATCGTGAAAAATGCAGCATAGTTGCGCCACCTGTTGGGGGATTTACATCAAAAACAAAACAACACTATTTTATATTAGGAACTAACTGAATCTGAAGTTTGATGTTAATTCGTGCACTGGTTCCTGCGATAGAGCTATTGTGATAATCATGAATAATGCAGCAGAACAGCGCCACTTATTGGACGATTTACACCAAAATGTTAGCAGCACCAATTATATCAATGATTAACGGATTCTGGAGTTTTCTTAAAATCCGTGCTTTAGTTCTTGAGATATAGCTAATGTGGAAACCAGGAATAATGCTGCATATCAGCGCCAACTGCTAGGCGATTTGCACCAAAAAGTAATCAGCACCAATTTATATGAGGGACTAACTGAATCTAAAGTTTTATTAAATTCCGTTCATTAGTTCTTGAGATAGAGCGCTCACAAAATTTGTTGCACACACAGGCTCACAGACAGACTCACAGACAGACATTTTGTAAAAACATGTTTTTCGTGATCTCTGACCCACAAAACGTATAAATGCGTCGAAAACAGGAATACGAAAATTGTCACGAATTCAATACTTTCTTCTTGTAAAGATAGAAGAAAATAAAAATTAAAAACGACATTCACTATTTATAAAATTTTACTTTATTAGGTACTAAAGTTATAACTTTCTTTTATGATTTGCAATATTGCATAACTGTGCAAATTATAGGTAATGTGTTAAATATACATTCAGTAATTAGTTAAACAATGTAATTAGTTCAGTAATTGGTGATATCTTTAAATTAATATCTTTTAAAACGTTACACTTGAAAATAACGTTTTTCGCAAAAAATTCATTATCAGCATTTTAAACATGCAGTTAATTAGTACTTCGAAAGGGAAACCGCATGCGGAATTTACTTTCCACAAGACAGTTATAAGCATTAATTGCGAGTTTAGAAATATATAGTTATCACCTTGCGGCATATGTAATATTGATACTAATTCATTTATCATTTGTAATTTGAGGTAGCAAATCTTTTCTAATTAGCATTAATTATTATTCTATTTAATTATTATAATATTTGTTTTTCTTTTACTAAATATATTTAAATTTGCATTTTATATTAAAAAAAATATTTCAACCTTTTGATTTTAATATTATTTTTATTTGTTATATAATTATTTATTAATTTATAAATTATCTTTATAATTTTTATTTTTTCATAACTTTAAAAAATATTTTGACAGATTTTAGTTGCTGCTAAAATAACCTTTTCTCATATCACTACTTTATATTCAATCTTATCCGATATCCCACGTCTTAGTATTGCTTTTTTATGATAGATTGTTTTTTTTTTTTTTGGATTTTCTGTTGAGTTGTATGTTGTTTTACATAGATATGTTTTCAACATTTCTTATTTCTTCTCTCTTTAATGAATTCAATTATTTAATTACAAAATTACTTTTCAATGAGTCTTAATCTTTTTATGTTTTAATTAATCTATATTTAAGTAGTTCTTTATAAATTTACATTGCATTTTTTTTAGAGATTCTTTCATTTAATAGAAATTAATTAGTTTAAAACGAGCGTATTTTAGGGGCTGTATCCCAATTGAAGCTCAGTACTCCATTATTGAGCGACAGAGCCTCCTTCTTGATCAAGGCATCTTAAGCGCCACTCAAACAGTCATTGAAGATTGCTAGATTACAGGATAGCATTTGAAATTTCAAAATAGCTAGTCACTTCTATCATAGACGGCCCCTTAAACCATCATATTGCCGTTTTTTAAGCATAATTTGAAAACTACTTGGAAGAAAAATGTGAAATTTTGGATTTCCATAAAGAAGAACTTAATAAATCTAAAGCCATAAAAAAAAAAAAAAAAAAAAAAAAAAAAAAAAAAAAAAAAAACCTGTAGGTTGCAATTTATAATTTTTCGAATATTAATTTCATAATTCATATCATAAAATTATAAAAATTGCAAATTCAACATATTTATGTTTGGGTATTTTAGTATTATTGCTACACAATAAATTAGCACATTAGGAGTATTATTTCAGAAATTATTAATGAAAATATGAAAATGTAATTTAACATTAGAAGCACTAAATTTTGAAGGTTTATAATTCAAAAACTTATCAAATGACTTGAAATTTAGTCTCTAGGCATAGTTTGAACCGAAGATTTGAAATATGTTGTTAAAATTGGGTATTACCACTGAAAAAAGTTGAAGTTTGGGTTCGTTTTAATATGTAGTTGACTCTCTAAGCAAATTTTATATACATCATTTAAAAGTAGACATTATTTCCAATCGTTCGACACCAGCAACTTTCTTCTACGATAATTTGTTGAGGAGTTAGTAGGGGGTGTTTAATTTTTTTCCACGACTGTACATGTCGTTGCGTTTTCGTTGCAATGTTTTTATTGTTTTCGAAATTATTACCGTCAACCCGAGGAGTTTAGTTAGTATGAAACACTCTGTATTTGTGACTAAATAAGTGGTTTGCGACACCAATTTGTATGGCAATTTTTCATCCTCTTGATGTCTATTATCACCCTTCTGAATTTGTCGGTCGAACTTTGGAACACCCTATATACTTGCATATAAGTGGTCTCCGGAATTCGAGAGAAGATACTTGGGAAATTCATTTGAATAAACTGGGTGTTCGCGTTATTCAATTGCAGAAAATTATTATGCTTTCCGTGTTTAAAATGATGAAGAAAACGCATCGAAAATACTGGTAGTAAAGCGGAAGGACATTTTATTTTTCTAAAATTTTGAGGTATACTTATACACGAGTATATATGGTACCTAGTAATTAATTTTGAAGTAATGATTTTTTCTGCAAGAAATTTGTCGATTCGTAGCTTGCAATTTATTGCATTAGTTAGAAAGATTTAGTCTACTTTAAGAGAATTTTCAAGAAGGTATCAAAAAATATATTTATAATAGTTTAAAGATTGAATAACGATAACTTATTTGAAAGTTGAGTGATGCACGCTGTTGGAAGGGTGAAAAAATTATTTAAAATTTTATTTAAGTAATTGGAAAAATATGGGGTTGTTAAAACTTTATCAGCATAAATCTGCTTGCATTAATATATATATTTTAATCTTATATTAAAAGCAGATATACATTTTTTAGATTGCTGTTTGCTCTGTTAAGTAAGTTAAATCTATCAGTAATTTATTAATACTAACTTTAAAACCTCACTTAAATCTTATTTTTGTATAGTGTCTATGAAAAATAAATTGGATTTTCTTTAAAAGTTTAGAGTATTTTATATTTTCCTTCTACAATATCATTAGCTTAAAAGTACCGTGACATCTACCGGGTGAGCAAAAAGTCCGTATAAACTTTAAAAAATTATAAAAACCGAAAAAAAATAACCGTAATGAAAAATTGTTTGCAGGATTAGCATTTATAAGTCACGGGAATTTTTTTTTAGACAGAAATAAAAAATAACTCAAAAAACAGCCGACAGATAGTGCTGGTTCGTGCAATTTTGGTGGTAATATGTAAATGGAAGGTTTTAAGAATTTGCTCTCCTAATTTAGAACTAGTTCACCGTTTGTGAGCTGTGTACTTGATCAAGGATGCAGAGTATGAAGGATAAAGCTTTGTTGGGGAAGTTATTTTACGTGAACAAGTTCTGGATTAGGAGCGCAAGTGCTTATAATCGTTTCATTTGCATATTTCTACCAAAATCGCACGAACCAGCGCCATCTGTCGGCTGATTTTAAGTCATTTTTTATTTCTTTTTAAAAAAATTCCCGTGACCTATAGATGCTAATCCTGCAAACAGTTTTTCATTTCGGTTATGTTTTCGGTTTTTATGATTTTTTAAAGTTTATACGGACTTTTTGCTCACCCGGTATTTAATTACAAAAGTTTCTCAAAAAATGTTATTTTCCTCAGTAAATTTTGATTTTATAGATTGCTGTTTATTGGGTGAATTTGAGAGATTTTATATGTTTTTTCCAATTTAAAAAACTTTTCTAAAAAATATGCCTTAGTATTTGTTTTTTAACCATTAAAAACGCGAACGGCATATTGACCGCGCCACTCAGTGACGAAACAAGTTAGTTGGGAATTGTAAAATAACACCTGTGCCTCATTCAATCCTTCAGTGTTCGAGTAATGTTTAAATTGAAGTTGACAATTTTTTCTCTTTTCTTTCAATAGTTTTATTAATAAGTCATGACTGGCGTACTAAATACTTTGGCACGTATTTGTGTAATTTATTCAATTTTCTTTCTTAATTAAATTGTTTTTCTTATACATTTGATGTTTATTACTACTATTAGTAGGCCTTGTGTTAAGGAAGAATATTGTCTGTCTAAAGTTGATATTTAGGCTTTAAAAGGTGTTGGTATATGGAATACGCCGCTTCGCCCGTGTGTTAAGGTTACTAGAAACAGATCGTGTTATAGTAGGTCTGCTTTAAGCAGTTTGTTTAATCAATTTGATGTTTTTTTACTTTTATGTTACTGCTGGGCATATCATTACCCAAGGATATCATTAAAAGTTGTTATTTAGGCTTAAAATGAATTAGTGCATGAAGTGTGCTGTCCGTGTTCATACGTGACTACACTTCCCAAAAAATAGGGGAAAAATTTGCAAGAGAGCTTTAATTCTTTAAAACGATGGATAGAACATGAAAAGATGATTTAGGGCCACAATTTGGTTACATGTAGATGACAAAAAAGTACTGTTTAGAAATGATGCAAGGTATTTAATATGGCGTGTGCTCCCTTCAAATAGATAAGACCTCTGTACACCTGTTTTTCATGGATTCGATGTCATTATCGATAAGAATTTGGAGAGTGCTGTTCCACTACTCAAGAATTGAAATCTCCAAGTTCCAGACAATAAAAGGATGCCTTAGTCTCACTGCAATGCATCGTCTGAATGTGTCCCAAAAATGCTCGATCGGATTCAGGTCAGGACACCATGTTAGCTGTTCCATATGCTGCATTGTTTCAGCTTTAATCATGCTCTCCACAAGATGAGCTGTATGTGGTCTGGTATTATTATGTATATAAAAAAAAAGAATCACTAATTGCAGCAGCGTAAAATACGATATGAGGTCATCTTGTCTGTATAACCTTGGACCGTCTAAGTGCCATTCAGAAAGATATGCCGTACGTCCACCAATGCCACATCCAGATGTCACAACCAGACTGTCAGAACCAGACACTATGTCACAACCAGACTGAATCGAAACTCGTCTATAAATAGCACTTGACTCAAAAAATGTTGCCTCCAATCTCGATGTCCAGTTTCCCACCTTCATTTGGCCACACAGTTGGTTTAGGTCAACGGAATATAGACCATTGACTTACGTGTATAGAAATCACCCTTATTAAGCCAATTTTGGACTGTTTGGCTGAGCACCTTCTGTCCTGTGGTCAAGAACAACTATGTTTGCAGCTGAGTACCATTGCCTGTTCCGCCTCGGCGAGCTGTTAACAGGATATATTGGTCATCTGTTTCTTTGGTAGCACATGACCGACCTTGCCTTAGTCAACATCTGACATTCCCTGTGTCTAGGAATCGATTCCACAGCCTTGCATTGGCGCTTCTTGCGACTCTAACAGCGTCCGCTACACTTCGTTGTATTTACCCGGATTCAACTCTCCCAATGATACGCGAAGCCATGGATTCCGGTAAATCACATTGTTGAGACATTTATAAGTCACTTTTCTCAAGACACAAGCGGAACAATTGCATTTTACAACTGAGACAGTGAAACAGACGTTTCTGCGAAATCCCGGTTTCTGCACTTATCTCCCTTATCTAGTTTTTGACGTCATAAACTTTGCTGTGAAGTTTTCTTCATCTGTTTTCTACTACGCTTTACATTATGGATGTTTTATGTTATGTTATCTATTGGTGTATTTGCATAATTTTGTTAAAACCATGCCCCCCCTAATTGTTTTGTGCACTGTACAGATGGTTCGTGTTTTTAAAGGTCAAGCAGCCTCGTTGAACTCTGTTTTCAATAGTCAAAAGAATAAAATTATCGTGATATACCTGAAGTGATATACCTGTCTCACACAAGTAGGTGCGAGGTGCATATGCGCTCAGCAGTTATGCTATTACAAATTAAAGATATCTCGTAGCAGCAATAAGATAAAAGTCAGTAAATCTTTATTTTAAAAATTACTAAAATAATTATGTTTAATTTTATAATTTGAATTACTGGTGGATGAAAAGATCTGTTCAGGTATTTAGGGATATTTTCATTCATTATGTAAAACAAGGTATAACTTTCTGTGAATTATTTAAGAAAACTTCTAAAATAAACAAATAAATCATTACTTTGCTTCTAATTTATTTGTACGAGTATTTTAGGATGAAAATAACTCTGATTTTATTTAAACTATTGGTAGTTGTTAGCTTAAAACTACAATATGATTATATGTAAAGCTCTGTGGCATCTATTTAATTTTAAAAATTTCTAAAATAACGATTCCTTAAAATTCTAAAAGTTTACTGTTTATTGTTTTATTTTAAAAGATATTGTGTCTCTCCATCTCTTTTGAGAAAAATATTTGGGGAGAAAATCTTTCATTATTCAGAAAATTAAACTATAGTAAATTAATAATAATGTTGAGTAATATATTTATTCTACTGAAATAGAGAAAAATTTATTTAATAATCAAACATGCTTGTTTTTAAATTTTACATATTTTGGAAATGTTAGTGAAATTTAATTTTGAAATTTAATGAAAATAATTCTAGAGATCGGCAAAAAATTCGGTTTCGTTTTCCCTTTCACAGTGTTTCGGTTCATAATTTGATTTTTGGCGAATACTTTTTCTCGATGAAAAACAAGCGAACTTTTAGCTCATACCGAAACCGTACTCGGATCTTGTAACAGCTTGCCAATAAAAGAATCTACGCTCAGTTCACAATGCTTTTGGGTATTTCCGATTTGGGAATAACTGTTTGAGTATTGATGAGATTGAGGTACTTATAGCAATAAATGTTTATTCTTTGTGATAATAAAAGATAAACGAGATGTGTATGACTAAAATGCATTAATGGAACACTGTAAAAAATCTGTATTCTACAGATGTAAAGTTACGCAAATTTGTATGCTTACTAAAATTTCCTCTGTACACTGTACAAAAAAAGAGGAACATCTACAAAACTAGTTTTTGTAAAGTTACAGAAATCTGTAACTTTACAAAATAACCTTCTAAAATTACAGTAATCTTACTAAAATGTTATCTCTGACCCGGGTTGCAGTTACATAGAAAGAACTAAACATCCCAGTTTCCTAAAAAATTCTTAGTAACCTTGCAGATTTTTTGTTTTGCGGCTCAAAAGTATATCTGTAACATGAATTTTTGTTGTTGCATTTATATAAAATGATCTAGAAATCCCAGTTTCCTAGAAACATTTTGGTAACTAAACAGATTTTTTTTTTACAGTGAAGTTGCGATTGCACTGGATCTGAACAGCAAACAATCTGTAAGAATAAGAATCTATTATTATTTCTTTTATCTATAATCCTTTTAGTGTATGCATTTTTTTCTGGAAAAGAAAGAATAATATTTATTTCAAAGGATGTTTATATAATTTTATAAAACATTTTGTGCCGCGATGAAGTTTTTCAAACAAGTGAAAAAGTTAATAGCATTTTGGGACTCTTCGTGCAAACTCTTTAGTGTATTAATGACTACAAAATGAATAATAAATAACTGCCTCAAACGTTTGACTATAATACTTAAAAAAATGTTTAAATAAGGTTTTTACTTTTATTGAAAATAAACCATTATACATTCACGCATATGATTAAGTAAGAGTGCCTCTGTAGGTAGATATGTGTGTTTGTGTATAATTTATTGATAATATTATTTTGTATGTAGGTACTAATAACTTAAAATTTCGTTTCAGAGAATTTAGTTTTCGTTTATGTTTCTGGTCTAAATTCGTGAACGGATCGAAATTTTCGGTTTGTTTTTGGCCTGTAAAACGTGTTTTGGTCGATTATTAAATAATTCTGTTTGCTTTTATAATTTGCATTACTGGAGAGATAAAATTATCTATTTAGATTTTTAGAAATATTTTCCATTGTTGTATAATAAGCTAAAGCGTCCCGTAAATTATTAAAAAGGAAGTCATATTTTACTTTAACCCATTTTTCAAAGAATTTTAATGTAAAAGTAAATTGGATTTTTACTAAAAGTATGAAGTTTTATTATCGTACAAACTAAACAATACCAATAATTAGAAAACAGTTCGACGTCTATTTAATTTCAAAAAGTTCTGGAATTTGTGGCGTTTTCTTCCATAAAATTCTAATTTCCTAGTTTTATATTTATATTGAATAAGTTTGAATGATTTTGAATGATTTCACGAAATGCAAGAAAAGTTTTCTTAAGACGATGCCGCTTCACTTTTCTATTGAACAACTTTTTTGAACTATTCAATATTCAAAATTCAGATGTCCAAGTCAATGTTGCAAAGAATAAATTTAGCATGATTTATTTGGCTGCTGTCAAATACATTGTATAAAAGTAGAGAAATTTTTCTTTGAGCCAAGTATCTCCATTTCAATTCCATGCACCCATAATTAGAAAAACAGGAATGAATGTAAAATTAGTACGATATCGAATTAATCAAAAGGTTCTGAAGTAATAAATGTTTCATAAAAGAAACTCGTGGTTTTCAGGAAGTGGATAGTTTAGCAAAAACAATTAAAAGCAGCATTGCAAAAAAAAAATTCTTAAAAAAAATAGTAATTTTTATTATACTGCAAAATTTTTCTAATAATTTTATAATGAAAAAGTACCAGTCATTAGATACACTGCTTAATATAAGAAATTCTTCCAGCAAAAGATTCTGAAGTTTTTGGAGAAAAAACCCTACATGATGACGACGCATCATAATTCACAGTTTCCTTAAACAGATTAGTAATTTTAAAATTAGCAATTCTTCTTATACTACATATTTTGCTAACAAAAGTACCAGTCGTTAGATACACTATGTTATATATAAAATGCACTGTTAAAAATTTTGCAGCATTCTGGCAGGTCATTCGACCGTTTTTCGAAAAAACGGTTTCATAACCATAATTTAACTATATTCTGACCATAAAATGGCCAATAATATGGTCAGAATAGTGTTAAAATTACGGTTGTGTAACCGTTTTCGGAAAAACGGTCAAATGACCTGCCAGAATGCTGCAAATTTTTAACAGTGTACGTCTAGCATTAGGTTCTGAGATTTTCGAAGACAAAAAAAAAAAAAAAAAAAAAAAAAAAAATTATGTCGATGCATTATAAATCATAGTTTCCTGCAAAAAAATTAGTAATTTTTATCAGACTGCAAATTTTTGCTAATAATTCTATAATACAAATTGTACCAGTCATTAGATAGGCTACGTTATATATGAAATTATTCTAGCAATAGATTCTAAAATTTTTGAAGGAAAATCCCTACATGATGCCGACGCATTGTTTATTTGTTTGTTGTTTCATGACGGCCGATTACCTACACTAGGGATATAGGCCCGTGCGGGGATGCCCTCCATGGGTGTCTTTCTAAGGGCACCTAACCCATATTTACGCAAGGAAATTCAAGGTTCAAAGAAAACTCCGAACGATTAGGCCGGTGGGCGCGATTGGGATCGAACCCAATCCCTCCTGTCTACCCGCTTCGAGAGCAGAACCTCTCAGCCACTGGTGGGGCCATGATTACGACGCATCATAATTCACAATTTCCTTTAAAAAAAGAGTAGTATTTTTTATTATACTACATTTCTTGATAAAAATTTTGTAATAGAATAGTATCAGTCGCTAGATACACTACGTTATATGTAAAATACTTCTAGCATTACATTCTGAAATTTTTGAAGTTAAAACCTTACATCATGGCGATGCATCATAAATCACAGATTTCTTTAACAAAATTAATAATTTTTATTATAATGCAAATTTTTGCTAATAATTTTATAATACAAAAGTGCCAGTCATTAGATAAACTACGTTATATAAGAAATTCTTCGAGCAATAGATTCTGAAATTTTTAAAGAAAAAACCCTGCATGATGGCGACGCATCATAAATCTAAGTTCTCTTAAAAAAAAAGGAAACCTATAAAAAAAAAGACAACAATTTGTTCGAATTTGCAGTATATTCTCAGCCAGATTAATTTTGTTCTTGGTCGTTCCTTTATTCTCAGAAATCATATTTCATTTTAAGCTTCTACTTGACAATTTTTATGTGAAGGTAAATAGGATTTCGGCTAAAAAATGAAGTGTTTTTTATCGCCCAAGTGCAACGTCATTAATTTAAAAGCAGTGTGATACACATTTAAGTGCAAAGCATTCAGAAATAATGATCATAAAAAAAAAAAAAATGTGATTTTTTAGGATTTTATTCATTGAATAAGAATGATTGGATTTGTATATTTTTAACTTTTAGCAATTTCAGTGAAAGTTTTTTTAAAAGAAATCTCATATTTTACTTTTGAAATTCATCGCTCAATTCAGTTTTAAAATTTTAATAGAAAATCCAGAATTATTTAGAATTTGATTAATGTTTACTGCACAGTGAGAGTGATAAACAGCGAGTCACACGAAAAATGAGAACAAAAATTTCAAATGTTCTGAGGTATCATAATATACTATAGTCTAAACAGAAATGTCAAAACATATATTAAAATATTTATTTGCTTAAAAGACGTTACTAAAAACACATTAAAAGTAAGTTAAAAACCTATATTGACATGTTTCAACACCTTCACTGAGTCGTCATCAGAATGCATAACAGAAATTACAAATACAATACATATGCAAACTGGACAAAAAATCATCGAATACAAACAAGTAAACGTATAATGCTCCTTACATTTTCGATATCGCAAGTGTTCCTCCTACACTATATGGCCAAAGGTGACCGGCCACTTGCGATTTTTGACGTTTTCTTAAATACCTAGAAAAATACAAGAGGAATTATCCTGAAACTCCAGGTGTGTAAACAAAATAGTACAGGTCATATATATCTGTGAAGATCTTTTTCCCGAAACCACATACGGGACCGTCAACAAATTGAAAAAGAAGGAATATCTTTTGGACAACCCTGTAAAAACTAATGTAGCAAAAGCGTTCAAACTGTAGATTATGATTAAGGGCCTTATTGTAATAAATTGTTTCCATTTTTATGAGAATAGCATGTATATTCGTAGAGAAATTAAAGTTTTTATAAAAAGAGTCCCAAATGTCGCCAAGTTTTTTTCTTATAATTTGTAGAGTTCTTAATATAAAAAAAAGTTCTTTTCAGAAAATATGACAAATAACACTGTACACAATACCCTGCAATCAGAATGAAAAAATAATAAAAATTGTATGAAAAATAAGCAGTTTTTTTAAATAATGATTCACTGCGCATGCCCGAACGGAAACAAAATATAATGTACATAATGTGTTAGCTAAATATATAGAGCAACTTTTGTAAAAGTCTCAAAAACACAGCTTGAAAATTCTGAAAATTATCGTTGATAGAATAAGCTCAAAATCCGCTGTTTCCAAAATGAAGCAAAAAGATGAGGGGTTGTATCCATATATCCATTGATTAGTGCCAGTATAGCATAGACAATATTGCACGTACTACTGTATTTTGATAAAGCCCCTAATCTTTTTGCTTCCTTTGGAATAACGGATTTCGAGCTTATGTTATAAACGATCATTTTCAGACTTTTCAAACTATATTTTTGAGATTTTCACAAAAGATGCTCTATACATTTTGCTAACAGATTATGCAAATTATATTTTGTTTACATTCGGGCATGCGCAGTGAATCATTATTTTGTAAAACTGCTCATTTTCATACATTTTTTTTTATTTTTTCATTCTGATTGCACGGTATTATGTACAATGTTATTTGTCATATTTTCTGGAAAGAACCTTTTTTTATATTAAGAACTCTGCAAATTATAAGCAAAAAACTTGGCAAAATTTGGGACTCTGTTTATTATACATGCTATTCTCATAAAAATAAACACAATTTATTACATAAGGCACTTAATTATAATCTACAGTTTGAACGCTTTTGCTACATTAGTTTTTACAGGGTTTTCCAAAAAAATTTTCGTTCTTTTTCAATTTTTTTACGGTCCCTATGGGGTTTCGGGATAAAATCTTCCAGGAAATATATGACCTGTACTATTCTGTTTATACACCTGGAGTTTCAGAATAATTCCTCATGTATTTTTCTAGGTATTTAAGAAAACGTCAAAAATCGCAAGTGGCCGGTCACCTTTAGCCGTATAGTGTATGTCGCGGCACTGCGAACAATGAATTAAGCAAACAATATATTTGAATTTTTAAAGGAAAAGCTGTCATGATGGCTTTTCATCATAAATCACAGTGTTTTTTTTTAAACTATGAAAAATAAAAGACAATTTGTTTGAATTATTTGATTGCATTAGGCAGAAACGAGACTTAAATTAATAAAAAGAAGTAAAACTAAATAAATGATAATTTAGAAAATATTTTGAAGCTTTTATGCTCATTTCAGTATTCATTTGAAATTTTGAATAAACCGTTCTTAGTACGCATTTACATCTAAAAAATACCATCATCTCAAATTCCAAGCTACTTGTCTATCGGTCTACCACCTCTCTGGTGTCAGTGGCACTAACACAAATTGCCTATATTGAAACACAAACTGTCACCATTAATTTGGCAACATTAATTTTGAAATCGGTTTGTTATTTACTATAATACCATAGAAATGGTAATTCAGAAAGTTTTTAAAGGCGTTTTTTAGAACATTTGTTGTTCCTCCTGCCAATCCGATTTGGTAGTGGCACTGGCATAAAATATAACCTCTGTGGAATCAGAGACTGTCACCATTGATTCGCAACTATTACTTTTGAAATCGGTCTACTCTTTCCTGAGATTGCATAGAAATCGTAATTTTGGACTATTTTTAGTACACTTTTCACCCCTTCCCTTCGCTTCACCTCTTTTAAATTTCGAATTTATTTTCGACAGTTCTTACAGGGCATTTTTTATGTTATAAGTAACAACCATGTCACAGTTAAAGTTTCTAGCCTCCTCAGCATCACAGAAATGGCAATTTAGAACGCTTTTTTTTCTCCTGCAAATTCCAGGTGGTAGTGACACACCAACATGCAATAGAGCCTATGTTGAACCAAAGGCTGTCATGATCAATTTGCAACCACTACTTTTGAAATCGATTTGCAACTTTCTGAGTTTGCGTAGAAATCGCCAGTTAGAACGTTTTTAGAACGCTTTTCGCGCATTATAAACCCTTCGTAAATTTCAATTTTTTTAAGAAATGTTCTTAAAGATCATTTGTGTCTTATAACTACCATTCCAAATTTCATGTTTCTAGGCGCTTCAGTAGCACAAAAATCGCAGTTTTAGAACGGTTTTTGCTCCTGCACCCCCTTTGGGATAATGATACCGACATAAAATATAGCCTATATTGGAGCAAAGGCTATCACCATCATTTTGGCACCATTATTTTTTTTTTTAAATCGGTTCGTTACTTCCTGAGATTGCGTAGAAGTCGCCGTTTAGAATGTTTTTTAAAACTTTTTTGCGCATTTTCACTCCTTTAAATTTCGAATGTTTTAAGAAATATTCTTAGAGATAATTCATATTTTACAAGTAACTATCATTTCAATTTTCATGTTTCTAGGCCTTTCAGAAACACAAAAATCGCCTTTTTAGAACGTTTTTTGCTCTTGCACAATCTTTGGGGTGGTGGCACCGACATAAAATATAGCCTATGTTGCAGCAAGGGCTGTCACCATCATTTTGACACCATTATTGTTTAAATCGGTTCGTTACTTCCTGAGAATGCGTAGAAATCGCCATTTAGAACGTTTTTCAGAACGTTTTTTGCGCATTTTCACCCCCTTTTAAATTTCGAATGTTTTAAGAAATGTTCTTAGAGATATTTATATCTTATAAGGAACTACCATTCCAAATTTCATGTTTCTAGGCCCTTCAACAACACAAAAATCGCATTTATAGAACGTTTTTCGCTCTTGCACCCCATTTGGGTTAGTGGTACGCACATAAGATATAGCCTACGTTCTAAGTGGGACTAACACAGTCATTTTGATACAAATACTTTTGAAATCGGTTCCGTAGCTCCAGAGATTACCTCGAACAAACACACAAACAATTTTTACTTCTTTGTAATATTAGTATAGATTATATATTCTTTTCTAACACACTGTAAAAAAAATTCCGCAACGTTCCTGGGAAAAAATGGGCAGCTGAGTTGCCCATTATTTCCAAGAAACATTTCTTGAAAATGACTGGAACTTTACTGTATATGTTAAAAACTTTCTACAGAAATGCCAGTAAGTTTCCTGCGAAATACCAGGAATATTTCTGTTGACAGCAAAACATTACTGACATTTCACAGCATGCGGGATCCGCAGACGATTTTTACATTTCCAGTTGACAATTTTCGCTTTATTATCATTATTTGTTAGAATGAAAAAATATTTTGAAATTGACATCAAAATTATTATTTATAATTTACACGAAAAAATAAATTTTCAGTTAAAATTCAATAAAGTAAATATATATATGATATATTGTTTCTGAACTTTGCTTAAAATATAAAAATATATAAATGTAAATAATAATTAGAAAAAAAAATCTAGACATAAAATATTTTGGATTTTCGTCAGTAATTATGTTAGTTTACAAGTTAGATAAAATACATATAAATTTTCATGAAAAAAAAAACCTAAACGTAATTGTATATTTTTTCCGAAAAAAAAAATCAAATTTGCAGCAATTCAAAGTGTCAAATATATATCAAATTTAAATCAAATTGTAATAAAGTGTTAAAATATAAAATTAATTTTAAAAAAAAGGCAAGAGGTAGCATCGAACTCGGGCCTTACGGGTGGCGTGCGAGCTTTCTGCGTCCACACCACGAAAGACACGTTGAGAGCAGTACACTAATGGGTATTTGAAACGTATGCTAAACCTCGGCATCTATTTTCTGAAAATCTAAGGCTCATTTGAAGAAATCCTTTCACAAGAATAATTAGAGATAAGAACTCTAAAACATACTTTAAATTAATCAAAATCGGTGAGAATCATGTTTGATGGTCCCCTGGTTAATGGAGATCCAAATAATAGGTGTATTTTTTTTTTACACGGTCTGCTCGTTAAACATTTCAGAGACAAGTACGAGAGATAATCTCTTAGCGATGTCACAGAGGTATTGTATTTTCATCTGAATTGTCTTGACAATAGAGACGTAAAGGATTATGTCGTCTATTGATTTATTTGCATTCCATATTGATTTTTTGCATTCATTTAAGGAATTCGTTTTCGACACTCGCGCGTGAGCAACGGTTGGTTGTATTTATGACGGCCAATTATCTGCACGAGGGATATGGGGCCAGGGTTAAGTGCCCTTCGTGGGTGTCTTTCTAAGGGAACCCAACCCGTATTAACGCTTGGAAATCCAAGGTTCGAAGAAAACCACGAAAACTCCGAACGATTGGGCCGACGGGCTCGATTGGGTTCGAACCCAGCACCTCCCGTCTACCAGCTTCGAGAGCAGAACCTCTCGGCCACTGGTGGGGCGGCGAGCAACGGATTATAGCAAAAAAATAATAAATGGCGGCCGCCGTTTTGCTGTTTCCAACTTTTGTTCAGGAACGTTTCAGATAAGAAAACCAGAATTTCACAGGAAAGAGCTAAATTATTCTGAAAACCTGAGAAAAGGCGAAACGTTCCTGGATTTTACATGGAACGTTACCATTTTTTTTTTTTTTTTTACAGTGCAGCTGATATAGAGAATTTCTACACTTTGTGAGAAATACACAGCGACACAAATACAAAGTGTGGACCACAATTTAAAGTGACGTGAAGTACTTTTCATAATGAATTAATAAAAAAAATTCTTTGAACGACTGCCATTAAGCATTTTTAAAAAAATAGTGAATTAAAAAAATATTTTTGTACCACTAATACAGAAAAGATTTAATAGTGAATTAAGAATTTATTAAGAAATTATAAAATCCGTTCAAACTTATGTAACAGAGAATTTGTGCACAGTGACACATACACAAAGCGGGGACAACACTGTAAAAAAAATCTGTAATTTTACAGATGTAAAGTTAGAGAAATCTGTATGCTTACTAAAATTTTATCTGGCACTGTACAAAAAAAGATGTAAATCTACAAAACTAGTTTTTGTAATGCTACAGAAATCTGTAGCTTTACAAAAGTATTTACTAAACTTACACTATTCTTACTAAAATTTTATCTGTAAGCAGGGTTCCATTTATATAAAAAGTTTTAGGCATCCCAGTTTCCTAAAAAATTCTTAGTAACCTTACAGATTTTTTATATAAAGTGCAAAAGTGTATCTGTTACATGATTTTTTGTTGTTGCCGTTACATAAAAAGTCCTAGGAATCCCAGTTTCCTAGAAAAAATTTAGTAACTTTACAGATTTTTTTTTTACAGTGTACAAATTAAAATACTGCGAAGTACTTTTAACAATGAATTTAAAATAATCTGTTTGGTTCATTGCCATTGAGTATTTTTAACAGTGTATTAATTAGAAGAACAAAAAACAAACCATGTTTGAACCACTGCTACAGAATAGTTTTAATAGAGAATTAGGATTTTATAAAGAAAATAAACTACAACGTAAAAACAAATCGGTAAAGATACTAAAATTTTTCTAGGAAACTGGGATTCCTAAATCTTTTTATGTAACGGCAACAGCAAAAATTCATGTAATAGATACACTTTTGCACTGTACAAAACCAAAAAAAAACCCCCCAAAAAAACCTGTAAGGTTACTAAGAATTTTTAAGGAAACTGGGATGCCTAAGGACATTTTATGTAACTGCAACTCGGGTTTTTTTTAAAATTTTACAGGTAAAATTTTAATAAGATTACTGTAATTTTAGTAGATTCTTTTGTAAATCTTCAGATTTCTGTAGCTTTACAAAAACTAGATTTGTTGATTTACATCTTTTTTTTTTTTTTTTTTTTTTTTTTTTTTTTTTTTTGTACATTGACAGATAAAATTTTAGTAAGGATACAGATTTGTCTAATTTTACATCTGTAAAATTACAGATTATTTTTTACAGTTACATACATGTTAATATTTCGAAATGTTGTTACACATGTTAATAATTCAGTGTTATTATTTCAATTTTACACCAACTTTGATTTTTATCTTAAATTTATGTTTTATTTTACTAATCAGAGTAAAAACGAGTTAATCTCAATCATAATATTTAATGAAATCAATATTTTTCGTTACTCTGTTCTACATAAGCTGCTTAAGAATCGCCGGGTTAGCTGGATACGTATTGCCCGTCGCTGCATGAAAAGCTGATGTACAATAGGACTATAAAAGTAGAGAAAAAGCGCTATTTCAGCGCCCCCTTCCGTCGAATTGTTACCAAATTCACGTGGGATCTTCTGGCCATAGCCGAAAACATACACCTGAGATTTAGTTCAATTCTACGCATAATTTCATACATTTTTCGATAGTACAATAATGAAAATGGCACAAAAATCGTAACTACAGAGCCAAATTCCGGCTGAATATTTCCAAATTCAATGAGGGCCTTCTGGCCATAGCTAAAAACATACACAAAAATTTGGTTCAATTCTATGCATAACTTCATAAATTTTTCGATAGTACAATAATGAAAATGTCACAAAAGTCGTAATTACAGTGCCAAATTCCGGCGGAATATTTCCAAATTCAAGGAGGACCTACTGGCCATAGCTAAAAACATACACAAAAATTTGGTTCAATTCTATGCATAACTTCATACATTTTTCGATAGTACAATAATGAAAATGTCACAAAAGTCGTAACTACAATGCCAAATTCCGGCGGAATATTTCCAAATTCAAGGAGGACCTGCTGGCCATAGCTAAAAACATACACAAAAATTTGGTTCAATTCTATGCATAACTTCATACATTTTTCGATAGTACAATAATGAAAATGTCACAAAAGTCGTAATTATAGTGCCAAATTCCGGCGGAATATTTCCAAATTCAAGGAGGACCTGCTGGCCATAGCTAAAAACATACACAAAAATTTGGTTCAATTCTATGCATAACTTCATACATTTTTCGATAGTACAATAATGAAAATGTCACAAAAGTCGTAACTACAATGCCAAATCCCGGCGGAATATTTCCAAATTCAAGGAGGACCTGCTGGCCATAGCTAAAAACATACACAAAAATTTGGTTCAATTCTATGCATAACTTCATACATTTTTCGATAGTACAATAATGAAAATGTCACAAAAGTCGTAATTATAGTGCCAAATTCCGGCGGAATATTTCCAAATTCAAGGAGGACCTGCTGGCCATAGCTAAAAACATACACAAAAATTTGGTCCACTTCTATGCACTTTTCGAGGACACAAAGAGGACACACGGACGTACCGACAGACATATATAATACCAAAAATCAAAGCCTCAATTGATAATTACTTATCTTCATTGCATGTTACTGGTTACGCACAAGAATCAAGTTTAATTTTTCAGTAATTTGAAAAGTTGAAATTAAACTTTAGTTTAAAATAATATTTGTTTTAAGATTTAGTCAAGCCAATATAACATTGATTATTTATTGTAAATATTTTTGTGAATTTTTTATAAATTCAATCAATCTATTCTTTTAAACAATTTCATTCATCGAATTCGTCGGGTTTCGACTCGTTTTGTTAAAAAAAAGTAGATAAAAGCATAATAAAACGTTTGAATTTGCTTTATATTGCAGTAAATTAAATTTTGCTCTTTAAAGCGCAAAAATCGTATTTCATTTTGAGAACTTTTTTGTTGACAATGTGAAAGATAAATTAAGTATTGAATAAAGTTTTTTCTTCACCGAATACTTACAAAGCCATTAATTTTAAAACAGTCTGATATCTAAGCAATTTCAAACGTCTATAAATAATGATTCCCTTGCCTAAAAAAAGTTTGTGATTTCAAAGTATGCTTTTTGTTGAAAACTCTGATTTTTCTAATGTGTGATTTATTTTAACAAAAGTTTTTCTTGAAAGGAAGGTATTTAACTTTTAAAGAATTAAATTACGGTAAATTTATGGATATTAGAATAATTTACTTTATAGAAGCAAAGTTTGTTTTTAAATCGAATGTTTTATACGAGATTTTAATTTCTTATTAACCATTTGGAAAAATGGTTATTGTCCTCGTCAGGGTAGGAAATCAAAAATATTTCTGAAGTTTTTTATCGGTTGAATCCTCATTTTATTCATTTTCTGATTGGTCTATACAGTAATTTGTATTTCCCTTTACTTTCATCAGAGATGGATACTTCTGTTGCCACTATGACAAAAAAAGTAATGAAAAGGAATCTCTATTATCCCTATTCATATATCCCTATTATATATGAAATAACATTATAATAAATACACTTGCTATTTAAGAGTTTTTATAATAGCTTTTTGTTATATAATGCATCCAACAGTAATATTGTCTTCTTGCATTTGCTTCCTGTAAGGGGTAAACAGAACTTCTTATAAACAAAACAGATGGACAACATTCTTCTCCAATTTTAACTAATAAATATAACAAATATTATTTCAAACCTAGGAATAGCAAATGCGAACGTTGGGCTATTCCATATTTTGGAATTAAATGATTTTATAATCATTTAATGGATTTAATAATAAATTTGCATTTGCATACAAATCGATAACAGACTAAAAAAAAAAACTTTGATTGGATAAAAAATGATAACGATATCAAAAGACAACCCCTTCCCCCTAGAGATATCTTGCGATATCAAGTGCCAGACTCCTCCCTCCCCTCTAAAGTTATACCTTTATATATGCCTCCTAATCTGTTATCCATATTATCCACTCTGTACAACAAGAGAGATGTTTCTTATTCTTCGAAAATATAATATAGTCATATACGAAAACATACAATACTCCCTCGAGTTAACCACGATTCCTAAGATGATTTTTTTTTTTTTTTTAGAAATCTAAGAAACAATCTATAAAAACAAAGTTTTATTTGTTACAACTAATTTTCGGAAACATTTCCGAGTAGTTTTTATAGTATAGTAACCAATTGCCTAAAACAAGAATATATTTTTTTACGTAGCATTCCATCGATTCTCAAATAAAGATTTTCAGCTACGTAACTGAATTTATGCATGCAAAATAATTACGAGTCTTATTTTTATAGTATATTAATCAGTTTTCTTAAACTATAATATAGTTTTTTTTTTTGGATGCTGGGCAATTCCATCGTAACTGACGTAACATTTTACCATCGAATTTTGTTTTCAAATCTATGTAGAAAATTTACTAATAAAGCTAGAAGAAATTTTTTACAATTTAAAATGTTTCTTACTAAAGTCTTAATACCCAAATACCTGCAGATTATTTCAATCTCTCTTTGAGTCCCAAAAATTGCAATTCTAAATTCTGTAACTGACGTAACATAAAATAGACAAACATTTTTTCAGCTTTCATTGAAGGGGTAAAAATTATCAAAACTATCCAGTTAAAAAAAGTGATTTAATGTTCTCAACAACATTAAGTAATGCTAAATTATAACAGTAACTTATTTAATGAATTTCTGAATAATAAAAAAGAAAAAAATAGCATTTACACATGTAACTAACGTAACTTTTATTGTGTAACTGACGTAACATTGTGACTTTACAAAGACAATAATGGTACTTAACTTAGTTTGTAAACAGTAATTTACAATGCCTTTTTATTAGGATTTTTCTACACAATATAAAAATATCACGTTTTCCAATCATAGCCGAAAATTTAACATATTATAAATTTGATTCCCCCCCCCCCCCCAAAAAAAAAAAATGACGATTTTCTGTGGACTTACCCTGCTATCCATTTTCAAATATACGTTTTCAGCTGCGATCTTGAATTTATAGATTCACTATTAATAAAATAATACTAATTTTAATGATAATATTAATGCCGTTAATATCGTTTGTAAAACATGTTTGTTGAACACGAAAAATGCTTACTTGAGAATGGATAGAATCCAAAAAAACCTATAACACCGGGTTAAAAAAATTGATTAACCCATTTGTGCCTGAATTTTTGTTTTCTCAAATTTTTTGGTAAAATCACTTTAAAATGTTGCAAAATGAACTGGAAAAATACTAAAAAAAATTAAGCTTATTTTTTTTGTATTTATTTGATAAAATGTAAAAGAACTAAATATGAGTATTTCTAGTAGAATAATATACATAATTATATATTTTGCCTATATTTATATTTAAAATGTTTTTAAATTGTATATTATGTACTATAATTACTATTTTAATGAGCTACAAAAAAAAATATATATATTTATTTCTTTGCAGAGACTAATAACGTTATAACTATTATTAATACTAAAATAAGAATAATCGCATTGCAGACTTAATAACAATTTATTTCATAAATATCTTCGAAAGGAGATTGCATAAATAACTCTCTCCTAAATTTCTAACAAAAATATGTGCCCATTTGTGCCTAGAACCCTATATTTTGTACATTACAAAAATGCATAAAAAATAGGTTTGAACATTTAATTTCGCAATTTAAAAAATAAGTATTTCAAAAAAGTCCACAAGCTAAGATTATAACTTGCGATTTTGGGTCCGTGATACAAAAAATACAAATGAACTTACTTTTTACATTTCGCCCTCTTGAAAAATTTAAAATCTATAAACACCGAAAAAAGCCTTAATTTAAGCAAATGAATATCCACCTTGTGCTGTCATCTCTCGGTTATAGATAAAGACATTTATAAATAATGATTTCATGCAATTTTCATGTTATAAAGAAGAAGAAAATTATACTAATGCATTAAAATTTGAAACGTCCCAAAAATGGGACGCTAGGCATAAATGGGTTAATACACTATAAAAACATCTCCGAAACGTTTCTGAGCATTAATTGGCAACAAAAGAAATTTTGATTTTCTTTCTTTAAATCACGAAACCATTTTGGCTTCTCTGTTTTCCAAAGATAAAGAACGCTTTTCGGAATTATGGGTAACTTGGAAGGAGTTTTTATACATTTTATTTCGTGGTTATATTATATATTGGTAGATTAACAAACATTGTGTTATTATTATTTTTTTTTACAGTGTACGCTAATGCCAAGCCTATCTGCTTGGAGCTCAACAAAATCATGTAGAGTTACAAAAAACCGATTTATTCCTATAAAAACCTGGTTTATTCCCAGATTTATTTTCGAAAGTCCCCTCAAAATACATTTTTTCTTTCAAATAACCCTGGTTATTTTCAGATTTAACCCTTAAATGCGCGATTTTTTATTTTGTTTCGAAAAAATTATACTATATTATACTCTGAAAGGTTTACAACACAGGAAAAATCCTTCTATATATAAAAAAAAAGTTTTGATTTGGAAATGGACCAATGAACATCTGCGTAGATATTCCGGGTTGATCCGCATCCAATTTGAATGCTTAAGCATGGCCTTTCATCGTTAATATTAAGAAAACTGTTGCATACAAAAATATGAAAATCGGTGGTATTATAGAAAAATGTTTGATAAACACGCTGATGCAGACAGTTTTCAAATCGAAGAATTATTTTAAGAGATATTTAACGCTAAATTTGGACAAAGTCGTTCCATTAAAAAAGTTTTATTTGAGCAAAAACTATGCCTGAGAATTTAATCATTTTCAGATCATTTTATACGTTATAAGTTCCCAATGCGCAGATTGCATTTATTTTTCTTATTTGACGCATTTTTTGAGGTTTTATTTCTATTTTTAATTCAAATTTTCAGCATTTCGAGAGATGTTTTTTACAAATTTTAGAAAATGTCATTAATTTAAACTGTTGCCAATTGTATAAACAGCGAAACAAATTATCATATCAAATACTTCTTCAAATTAAAAATTTATTTACACGTGACTTTTACAAACAGAAAAAAAAACTTTAAAATTAGAATTAAATGATTACATGTTAAAAGCTGGAAAATTACGTCATAAGAACCATATTTACACTTGAATTTTACGTCATATTTAAAATGCCCAAAACATATGGTAAAACAATTTAAATTGAAAAATATATTTGCGCGAGATATTTTGAGATAATCTTTTCAACTATTATCGTGAATTCGAAGACAGCGCAAATAATATTTCCTTCTAACAACAAAAGTATTTTTACGTGAATATTAATAAGAGAAATAAAAGTTTGGTGTAAATTACGTCAGATTTGAAACGATACATTTAAAATGAATTATTTAAAAGAACTATCTTATAGCGCTGCTAAAAAATACCGGGAGACAATGACACTGTTTACTTAATTCATTTTACATTAGCTTATTTTCAAATAACTAATGTGTTTAATTAAATACGAAATCAGCCATTGTATCTCTTAACAGCAACAGATTTGGTCTTAAAAATCCCCAATCCAAGAAAAACGAATGGAAACCCGTTTACAGAGTGATCGCTACTGATTTTTTTTTAAATTTTAATTCAATATTTTTAAAGCCGATCAAATGCGTGCAATTAGCTTGCTTTTTGGATTTTGGTGTGCCTGAACGGGGGTTGGCGAGCGTAGCTCGTAGGGGGCAGAGCCCCCTAGTAATGAAAAAAAAAATCAGAGATATATTTTTCATATAATACGTATAATCTTTTCTTCTGTTGCACATCTGCAATATAAGTAATAACTACTGTCGTGTGGCTGTTTTACGCTAAAATAATGCAAATTAATAAATACTTTAATAAGTATGTCTCCAAATACTTTATTTTATATAATTATTTATTTTATAAAATAAAACGTAACCTTTAATCCTTTAATTGCCATAATAGAATACGTTCTAGAAATTGCGTAGTTCAGAGAATCTGAGTTTACACCAAAAAGTTTCAATGGTTAATTTCGCTTTATTTAAATAGAGAATGTGTGTTTTTTAATCACAGCAAATATTGCTAGTTTAATTTTCTGGTGTGAATTAGGTATATACGAATAAAAAAAAATCTATTAAATTCAAAACAGTGTTGTTTGTATATATGCAAAGCTGCGCACTAAAAAGTTAAAACGGGATTTTCCTAATCTTTGCAGTGCTTTTCTAGAATTTGGATTATCGTAACTTCTTTCATTTATATAATCGTTACTTCTTCTGTTGTTCATTAATATAGAAATCTCTATTCTTGTGCCTAATTTTTCAGCTTTCAGTCTTGTATCCGGTGTATCCGTACTTGTATTAGTCGACAAACTTTCTTCTTGAAAAAGTTCTTATTGTAAGCCGGGATATATGCTGATTGTAGTTTCAATGTTATAATGTTAAGGCTGTTAATTTGTCGTAATCCCTGTAAATCGATAAAAAAAATAATTTATCGTATATAAATCCCTGTAAAATAAGTTCATTAAAACAAGGAAATATTTACACCGGAATGCATTCGGAAAACTTATATTCAAGGTTGATAACACTGTTTCGTACACTATAAAAATGGCTCGGAAACGTTTCCGAAAATCAGTGACAGCAAAAGAAACTTTGTTTTTATAAATCTTTCGACAAATCTCGAAAATATATTGGTTTCTGGTGTTTCTAAAGATAAAGAATGCTTTTCGTAATCGCATGTCACTTGGAAGGGGTTATTGTACGTTTTCGTTTTTGGTTGTACAGTGAAACCCCAATTTAACGTTTTTCAAGGGACCACAAAGAAATGAATTCATATGCGGGAAAACATTAAGTCGGGATAAGACAAAACAAAACCCTGATTATAAAATGAAGGTTAAGTTAGGTGACATACCTTTTATTTCTTCATTTACATAGTGGTTTAGAGCAAAGTTTTCTTAGTTATGTTTTAAAGAAATCGGTTATTTTATTCTGCGTGATCTTTTTAGCAGCTACATCACAAATCGCAGTCTCAACATTTATATGTTTTTACAAGCTTATCTCTTGGCGTTCACAATTTGAGAAAGGAACGGTTTAACTGTTTTCAAAGCTTAAAGCTAGTAAGCAAAATCCAATCAGATAAAAAGAGCGCGAATGGAAGAGGGGGAGGGATGCTGAATCTTGCACCTGTAGTTGGTAAAAAATATTAATTGAAAAAAAAAAGAGAGAGGGAGGATTCTGAGTTTTGCAAGTATGCATTGATTTTGAATGTTTTTTTTTTTCAACAGAACTTCTACTTTAGGAAATGTTCCTGGAGTTTTTCCCACTGGTAATACGTTAAATGCGGGAAATAATTGAAAGTGATAATATTAAATCCGAGATTTTTTTAACATTACCAATACAGGGAATTAATTGGGACTAATGAAAAATGACATTATATGCGAGTTACGTTAAATACAGGTTACGTTAAATCGGGGTTTCACTTAATTATTTTCTCTAAATTAAGAAACATTTGTCTTTTTTAAGTGCAAATTATTCTTTAATGCAAATACAGGGTATCAAATATCTATTTACTAACAGATAATCTGTAAAATATTTTTAATAATAAATTTTCTGACTTGTTATAAAGAAAAAAAATCCTCTCCTGAAGATGACGCATTATAAAACACAATGCTGTTATTAAAAAGTACAATAATTTGTTTGAATTTTCCTTATATTGTCCGCGAAATTAATTTCACCCTTGTGAAACACAAAAGTCGTATTTCACTTTAAGACTTTTCTTGACAATTTTAATTCTAAGATAAATTGAATTTTGAGTAAAGGAATGGCGTTTTTTCTAATTTTAATCGTACACATACGTACCATTAATTTAAAAACAGTGTGGTATCTAAGTAATTTTAAAAGTTCGTGAAATACCTAAAGTTTATTTTTATATAAAAAAGAAATTTGTAACGTCAAAGTTTGTTGTTTGTTGAAAAGTTTGACTGATTTGTATTGTTTGAATTATTTTATTAAAAACGTTTTTTGAAAAGCATGTATTTTAATGAACAGACTTATAAAAACTTTTTGATGTGGTGAATTACTTGAATTTATTTTATGAAAGCAAAGAAAAATTTATATTGCTTTGTAAACTCTTTTCATTTTTATTCTAAAATGTTTAGAAATATATTAGTGAATGAACAGTGAGTAAAATAATTGTATTTTTGTTATATTAGTTGGAAATTTTAAAAGTGTGTTAAATAATGATTTTTATTATAAAAAAAGAAATTTAGGACTTCAAAGTTTGTATTTTTTATGAAAAATTCCATTGATTTTTATTCTTTGACTTATTTTATCATTTTGTTTTTGAAGTATGCATTTTAATTAATAGACTTATTTACTTATGAAAGCAAACAAAAATTTAAATTGCGTTGTAAACTCTTTCCATTTTTATTTTACAAAAGTTCAAAAACGTCAGTGAAAGAACAATGAGTAGAATAATTGTGTTTGTTTGCTGTAATATTTGGTAATTTTAAAAGTCTGTAATTTTTTTCTTTTTTTTTTTTTTATAAAAAAGAAATTTCAAACTTCAAAGTTTGTTATTTGTTGAAAAGTTTGACTGATTTGTATTGATTGACTTATTTTAATAGACATTTTTCTTCTGGTAACTTATAAACACTTTTTGAATATAGTGAATTACTTGAAAATAAAATAATTTACTTTATGAAAGCAAAGAAAAATTTAAATTGCATTGTAAACTCTTTTTCATTTTTCTTCTAAAAAGTTTTGAAACGTCAGAGAAAAAACTGTCAGCAGGATAAATGTGTTTCTTTTTGTAATAATTTCTGAAACCGGTAAAAAAAAAAAAAAAAAAAAAAAAAAAAAAAAAAAAAAAAAAAAAGAAAAAAAAAAAAGACTGTGTAGATAGTCTGGGATACCGCATATTCCGGCGTATAACGTACTTCAGCTCATGACGCGTTCTTACTTCTGAGAAATTTTTTTCTATTTCTAGGCTTATTCCCCGTATTACACAAACCTCTTTTTTGCGAAGAAACCTTTATGATATGTATGTAATGAAGATTTCTTGTGATTAAAAATTCTTTGGACGCTAAGTGGTCGTTTGGTTGTGATTTAGGTTTGGAGGTAAATGTTTATAGTAATCCAGTTCTCGACAAGTCCTTGATAAATTTTAAATAGATGGAAAGAAATCAAATGCAGGCATTCCAGTATAATTGACTTTTATTTTCCACAAAGTAGACATCTAGGAGCAGTGCCAGGGAGGGACCCAAACGAGCGTAGATGTTAACAGTGTTGAGTTCAGACATTTATCTCCGGGAAGAATTTCTGTGGTTCAGGGGCGAACAGTATAGAGTTCCGGGGGAGGGGGGTGCACTTTTTGATTATTAAAAGCATAAAATCTCAAATCTTCCGTGGGGAATGTCTCTCCCAGGCCACCCCCTGAATTAAAACTGGATGTTAAATGTCTAACGGTCAGAGAGTGAGGTATAAGGTGTCAGACATTATTGCAAGTGTGTCGAGTCATACCTCAACATAAAATATATTGAGGTGAAGTTTTCTCAAAAGAATACATTTAAAGAAGATATAAATTAGAAAGCATGAAATTTTGGAAAATGTATCATAAACATATTTTTTCTTTTCTAAATTCATTTATTTATCACATTAACAATTTAAGTAATTTATAACTTTTATGGGCGAAAATGCTAAATATTAGTTTTTATTTTGTCGAAATTTGGAACAAATATCTTATTGTCACATTGACAATTAGCTAAACTCTGTCTTGGGCCTAATTCTCTAAAAAGAAATAAATACTTACATACTGTCTAAACAAATACCCCTTCATAAACAAATAAATACTTTTAAACTTCCATATCTCAACATAATCATATTGAGATAAAATTTTCCCCACAAAACATACGTCAAGAAGGTCTTGGGCCTGATTCTCTAAAAAGAAGTAAATACTTACATACTATCCAAACAAATATCCTTTCATAAACAAATAAATGCTTTTAAACTTCCATATGTGAACGTAAATTACATTGAGATAAAAGTTTCCTCACGAAACACACGTAAAGAAGATATGAATTACAAAGCATGGAATTTTGGAAAAATATAGCAAAAACAAAGCTTTTTCTTTTTTAAATTCATTTATTTATTACATTAACAATTAACGATAGTAATATAAAATATTGGTTTTTATTTTGCAAAAATATAGAACAAATATAATATTGTCACATTGTCAATTAGCCAACATTTGCCATGCGTGTCATTCTCTGAAAACAAATAAATAAATATTATACAAATAAGTACCCTTTCTTAAACAAATAAACACTTTTAAACTTCCATATCTCAACATAAATTATAGGGAGATAAAATTTTCCACACGAAACACACGTAAAGAAGATATGAATTACAAAGCATGAAATTTTGGAAAAATGTAGCAAAAAACACAGTTTTTTCTTTTCTAATTCATTTATTTATTATAGAGCTACTGAAACAATCTAGTAGCCTTAATCTAGTAGCCTTAATTTATTACGTTAACAATTTAAGTAAGTTAAAACTTTCCTGGTCGAAACGGTAGTAATATGAAATATTACTTTTTATTTTGCCGAAATGTAGAACAAATGTAATTTTGTCACATTGCAAATTAGCCAACCTTTGTCTTGAGCATGATTCTCTATAAACAAGTAAATACATACTATACGAATAAATACTTTTTCTGAAAGAAATAAATTCTTTAAACTTCCAAAACATAAACGTCAACATAAATTATATTGAGATTAAGTTTTCTCAGCAAAATACATTTAAAGGATACATGAATTAAAAAGCAGGAAATTTCGGAAAATGTCGCATAAAACACAGTTTTTTTTTTCCTTTTCTAAATTCATTTACTTATCACATTAACAATTTAAGTAATTTATAACTTTTCTGATTTAAATGCTAATAATATGGAATATTAATTTTTACTTTGTTGAAATTTACAATGCAAAGCCAAACGTTGCCTTGGGTATGACCCTATAAAAAGAAATAAATACTTACATACTATACAAACAAATGACCTTTCTTAAACAAATAAATATGTTAAATTTGCATATCTAAACATAAATTATATTGAGATGAACTTTTTGCAGAAAAATATATTTAAAGAATATATGAATAAAAAGCATGGAAAACGTAGCTTAAAACTCATTCTTTTTCCTTTTCTAAATTCATTTATTTATCACATTAACAATTTAAATAACAATTTATAACTTTTCTGGTCGAAATACCAATAACATGGAATATTAGTTTTTACTTTGTTAAAATTTTGCAAATATAATATTGTCATATGGGCAATTAGCTAACCTTTGTCTTGCACAAGACCCTATAAAACGAAATAATGACTTACATACCATACAAATAAATACCCTTCCTTAAACAAATAAATATGTTAAACTTCCATACTTCAACATAACTTATACTAAAATGAACTTTTCCCCACGAAATATACATAAAAAAGATATAAATTAAAAAACATAATATTTTGGAAAACGTAGCATAAACACTGTTTTCTTTCTTTTCTGAATTCATTCATTTGTCACAATAACAATTTAAATAATTTATAACTTTTCTGAAATGAAATAGATTAACGTGCTTCTAGTCTAGCTAGTTGAAATTAGTTGAATTCCAGCGTATTATTTTCGTTAAAGCATCGGGGAACACCTTGGCAGGATTGATTGCTCTTTTCTCCCTTGGAATTCCACGGTAATTCCGTCACTGCTTTCGGCGAGGGAATCTGTGTGTGAGTAAGGAATTCTTCCAAGATTTCTCGATTAGATTCGGAATCGAGACAGGTGTGCGAGCCATGTTTTATCCGTCACTGCAACCGTGATCTATTTTTTGTCCTTGTATTCGTGGAATTTGTTTGATCATTGACGTCATCAACTAGGTGCTATTGCCAGATGAGTTTGCCAGCATTCGTGTAGGAAAGAAACAAAGGCCTTTGATCTCAATTTTGTAGCTTCCGCAAACATTTAGAGAGAAATTATATAAGATTTGTAGTAGACTTTTTTTTCAACAAATTACCGAGACTAAATTTTTGCTTAATTGCAGCAAGGCTAATCCAGAATAGGCTACTGGGAAGTTGTTAATTAGTTATACTTGTTGATAAGGCAAATTATCACTAAATTAACCTCTTACCAGTTTTGACCGTACCTCATACGGGCAGCGTATTTTCTCCCAGAGTGATTTACCCGTGCTACGTACGAGCATCGCATTTTTTAAGGTTATCCGTATTTCTAAGCATTTTTTTATCCGGTATATATCTAGTTGACAATTTTGCTCATAAGTTTGCATCATTAGTTGTTTACAAAGATGTTTTTTCTTTTATATAGCTTTTAAATTCGCGAAGCACGTGTTAGTTTTCGAAATAGTGTGTTGCGTTTGCTGATGTTTGTCTGAAGAAAACTGTGTTCAGAGTTATATTCTGTGCATAAGTTTGTCTTTTTGTTTCAGGCAACTGAGTTACAATAATTTTTATATCATTATTTCGACGTTGAATTTTAATTTTACATGTAAAGTTTTTGTATGAGCTACAAATGGATGACATTCACAGCTGTGATTCCGAAAATTCTGATTTCAGTGATTGCCAAATTTCTGTGAGTGAATCTGGTAGTTTTTTGGGTTTTTGACACGGATAAATCGGAACACAGTTGAAATATTAGTACCTTTTCCAAAATTCGACTGGAAGAAAAATGCAAGGTACGTAATGAAAGCTTTCCTCTCACCCTGAAGTGTACACAAAAAGCCAACTTTAAGGCGGAAAAATACATAAATTTATATTTCCACATATCATCTTTATTTTTGATCTGTAATTTTTTTTTAAAATATATTCCCTTTAAAAATGGCATGAAAATATGATTTTTGCAATAAACAAATAGGCTCGTTTTGAAAGATTTTTCAAACATATTGAACTGGTAAGGAGTTAAAGAGATTTTGTATGAACCATTTCTGAACTATAAAAATTTTAAAGCGATATCTATAAGCTGTACCTTTTGATTTTAAAATACAGGGTTAGCATAAATGAAAGACCGGATTTTAAAAATTTTCATTTTCGAAACTATTAAACTATTATAAAAAGTAATTTATGAAAATAAAGAAAAACAATCCCCTTTTTTTGCCGTGGCTTAAGGTACAGGTAGCGGGGATTTACTATTATTCACATGGCTACAAAGAGCCACGGATCTTAAGCCATGTGATTTCTTTTTGTAGTGTTGAATGAAAGATCTTATTTATGAACTAACTTTGCTGAAAACACCCAAAGAACTTAAAGAACACATCAGTGGTGCATTAAGAGCAGTTAACAGTATTAGACTGCAAAATGTGTGGAACGAAATTGATTACGGATTAGATGTTTGTCGTATTAAGAAAGGTTCACACATGGAACATTTGTAACTGAAAAAAAAAAAACATTGAATGTTTTTCTATATTATCATATATCACCCATTATATGTGTAATAGTTTTGAACATATAAATTTTTAAAATCCGTTTATTCATTTGTGATAACCCTGCGTACTGACTTGCGTTACATCACGCTACATTTAGTCACTCTTTCGGATACATCTTTTCCTTTTCTCACGTCCACATTTCTACACGAAAACGTTAACCACAAACTTTAAGTAACGATATTAGTACCTAATTCCAATGTGACCAAAATATGGATGAATAGTCACCCAAATGCATCTCTTATAGTCGTTCTTTGAGGCGATGTGTATGACGTAGAAACTGAGGTATCAACATTACTGTGAAAACAACGACATATTTTGTGATGAGTTGCTAAAACCGGTCACAGTGGAAACACAAAATAACTGTTACCTGAAAAGCAAAATGTGGTGAATTAAACACTTTCGTTGAGACACCTCCGTTTGAACATTTCTGAATTGAAACACTTCAGTTGGTCACGTTTTGACTGTTGCATTTGAGATCATTGTGACGTCTTCTTAATATTTTTAGAATCCTTGTTTAAATTGAATATCAGATACATCGTAAGTTTTATTTGTCTCCAGTAATATGCGACATAACTAAAAGATAAATGATACTTATTTTATTAAATATGGATAATTTTGTTCAATGCCTGTCGTAACGTAAAATGGCGGAAATGAGGCGATGAATTGGAAAAAGAATTATCGATACATTAAAATGTACAAACCACAGGTTTAATTTTATAATATTTGTAAAGCAGCAATAAATAAAATTTCATGACAAATATTGGCATACAGTGTTGCAACTTCTCTAAGCGAATTTTCCCTAGTAATTTAATCGTATTTTCTTAATGTTATTTTTCTATTACAAAGTGTTACAAAAGTGCGTTCACATTAAAAAAGTATATAAATCCTTAACAAATTATCGTATCCAAGTGCGGATTGCAATATACGAGTTGTCGAAGAGCCGAATTTTTCGTGGCACATGTAAGAAATAGTTCCGAAATAAGTAATTTCAGATTTCAAAAATTAATTAAAAATCAACAGATTGTCCTACCAGACTACTATTTGCATCATAAGACTTGCAAAAAGTGTCAGAATAACTAATTCAGAGCCCTGTAAATCTGTTCGTACTTCAAAAATGCATAAACATTTATTATATTTTTTACATGAATTTTTGAGAATCGAATGGATTTAGAAGAGGAATGGAGATGAATTTGAAAAATTACGTATGCATATATACACAACGCGAATCTTAAGACAAACCTGAAATATAAATAAAACAAAAGCAGCTACTCAATTCACCAAAATATACTCAATTCACCATAAAAAAAAACTTTATCCAAGTAAGACAAAGCATTATAATATCTTGAACTAAAACAAAATAAAATCAGAATAGAGCAATAAGAATATAAAACTAACATGCCCTATTTGCCAAAATCATTTTATAGACACAGCATTCTTATTTATTGCAGCTTACTATATTTTCAATTCTATAAAGTTTTTAAAATAAAAACAACGCTTAAAACATTCGCAGATAAGTTTTTCTATTTCTGGTGTTACTTACAATGTTTCTAAATTTATTCAGATGTTAAACAATGACATATTTTTGTATTAGAGTACATTTGAGCAGTAATTTAATAAAGATGTATCCCCAAGGGCATTATAAAGTTTTGTGCAAACTCAGTTACTTTAATGTACTGTTTTTCTCTACACGTATTATGCATTTTTTTCTTTTTTACCAGTGACACATTAATAAAGTTCTTTATCTTTCCTTTTCAGACATTGTGAAGAATATGCTGCATTATTTCTACTTCAAATGTATTTTTTAAATGCTTTTTCTGAATGAAGAAAATATTGTAATTTTTTTTTTTCAAATTACTACAGAAGTGAAATAACTATACTAAAATAGTGAAAAAAAAAGAAACTTTTTTTACTTTCAATAAATAAATGAATAAATAAGTAAATAAATAAATAAGTAATTGCAATAGAAATAAATAAAAGCAACCAACACAATTGCGTAAGAGAAAAAAATCGCAATGCTCAGTTTGCAATTAAGGAGAACATCTTTCGTATTTTAACTCGAACAAAATATAAGATAACGGTGTTTTTAATTAAATCCTACAATTTTACCCAAATGAGTTCATTTCAACTCATACTAGTCGACTTTTTTTTTATAACATATCACTAAAATTTCATTTAAGTCAAATTATTTAAATACAAACGTTACATCTAAAATATTATCCTGCAGTGTCGTATGAACCATTTGTTTTTAAATTGTGTTTTATTTTTCATGAATACCGTTCGTAAATTAACATAAATCAAAATATTATAAGAAAGGGTGTTTTTAATTAAATCCTACCAGTTCACCCAAATCAATTCATTTCAATTCATATTAGTCGACTTTTTTATAACAGATCACTAAATTTTCAGTTCAATCAAATTATTTAAACACAAACATTATATCTAAAATATTATCATGCAGTGTCATCTAAACATTTTCTTATTAGATTCTGATTTATCTTTCATAAATGTATTTCGTAATTTAACGTAAGTTAAAATATAATAAGATAAAAGGTTGTTTTAATTAAATCCTACCAGTTCACCGAAATCAGTTCATTTCAATTCGTACTAGTGTTCTTCTTTATCATAGATCACTACATTTCCAGTTCAATCAAATCATTTTAACACAAAAGTTACATCTGAAATATTTTACTGCTGTGTCATCTATACCTTTCTTATTAGATTATGATTTAAAACTGCCACATTTTTTCGCATTTGAGTACAATTTAGCAAGAATTGAATAAAGATACAGACTAGACTCAAGGGTATTATAAAGTACTGTTCTAACACAGTCACTTAGATGTTGTACTTTTCCATATATGTATTATGCAATTGTTTTTCTGTTTCTATTTCTACTTCAATTGTATTTTGAAAGTGCTATATTTAAGTGAAGAAAAAAAATGTAAATTTTTCTTTCAAAACTTTCCATAGGAGAAAAAACTGAATAAAAACAGTAGAAAAAGAGTCAAAATAAATACATAAATAAACAAACCTTAAGGGGACCTGGAAAGCCCCATCTCCGCCATGTTAACTTCACAAACTTTATATACTTTATTCTCAAAAATGGTGAAAGATAGAGGTCTAGAATTTTTAGAGTAGTTAGAATAACATGATTTACGTATTTTAACACACCATGTTCTTTCCAAGTGAAACTCAAAATTAATTATTAATTATATATTGAAAGTCATTTTTAAATTATCATTTTTGGTAAGATTTCACTGCCTAAAATAAATAATTCTCAACAAATCATTAAATCCCTGTGTTAAAGTATACAATATAACATAATATAAGTAATAAAAAAAATCTGAGTTCTTAAGTTTAATAGATATTGAAAAAAAGGAACATAAACATGAAAAATCCAAGTTTTGAGAAAAAGTCAATTAAAGATTTAAATGGCCATTAAGCTGTGAAGTACTCTTAGAAAGAATGAATAATTTCAACACTTATTTTTTTTTATGTATAAACATGTGTGACACAGCGTTGGAAATATAAAATTTTAAACTATTTAATGATATAAAAAAGTAAAAATCGATTTTTTGGTTGAGTTTTGTTTTCCTGGTCCCCTTAAGAAACTCTAGGGGCACACGATTAAATTTCACTTTTAATGCAATTTTTTTAAACTTCTAAATATCGCTTTTGTTTTAATTTCTACTCCACCAAATAGGGTAAAAATGCGCTTTCCATTGTATTTTGTTTGAAACTGTATTACAATTTGTTTGAAAAATGCGCTTTCCATTGTATTTTGTTTGAAACTGTATTACAATTTGTTTGAAAACTGCGTTGCTATTTGTTCAATTTTTATTCTTTTTAAAATAATTTTTAAGCAGGATTTTTTAAAAATCCAACTCTATCTAGTGCAGACGATTTTGAAAGATTGCACATTTTGAACGTAAACGTTCATAGTATTTAAGTATAAATACTTAAATTAAAAAAAGTAGCTCAGCATTTTTTTCCAGCTTATATTCCATAAAATTATATTCCACATTCCAAATCAGTTCATTTCAATTCGTAATAATGTTCTTCTTTATTACAGATCACTACATTTCCAGTTCAATCAAATTATCTAAACACAAAAGTTACACCTGAAATATTATACTGCTGTGTCATCTATACCATTTCTTATTAGATTATGATTTAAAACTGTCACATTTTTTCGCATTTGAGTACAATTTAGCAAGAATTGAATTAAGATACAGACTAGACTCAAGGGTATTATAAAGTACTGTTCTAACACAGTCACTTAGATGTTGTACTTTTCCATATATGTATTATGCAATTGTTTTTCTGTTTCTATTTCTACTTCAATTGTATTTTGAAAGTGCTATATTTAAGTGAAGAAAAAAAATGTAAATTTTTCTTTCAAAACTTTCCATAGGAGAAAAAACTGAATAAAAACAGTAGAAAAAGAGTCAAAATAAATGCATAAATAAACAAACCTTAAGGGGACCTGGAAAGCCCCATCTCCGCCATGTTAAATTCACAAACTTTATATACTTTATTCTCAAAAATGGTGAAAGATAAAGGTCTAGAATTTTTAGAGTAGTTAGAATAACATGATTTACATATTTTAACAGACCATTTTCTTTCTAAGTGAAACTCAAAATTAATTATTAATTATATATTGAAAGTCATTTTTAAATTAGAATTTTTGGTAAGATTTCACTGCCTAAAATAAATAATTCTCAACAAATCATTAAATCCCTGTGTTAAAGTATACAATATAACATAATATAAGTAATAAAAAAATCTGAGTTCTTAAGTTTAATAGATATTGAAAAAAAGGAACATAAACATGAAAAATCAAAGTTTTGAGAAAAAGTCAATTAAAGATTTAAATGGCCATTAAGCTGTGAAGTACTCTTAGAAAGAATGAATAATTTCAACACTTATTTTTTATGTATAAACATGTGTGACACAGCGTTGGAAATATAGAATTTTAAACTATTTAATGATATAAAAAAGTAAAAATCGATGTTTGGGTTGAATTTTGTTTTCCTGGTCCCCTTAAAAAACTCTTTCTATCTTTCTACACTGTCAAAAATCTGTAGCTTTTGCTGCAAAGTCACTCACCGCTTTTATAGAAAACGATTACTTGACCATACTATGGAGTATTCTCATTGGTCAGCATAGAGATATTCTATAAAAGCGGTGGTGTGATTATGCAGCAAAAGCTGCAGATTTTTAACAGTGTATATTATAAGTAAACATACTAGTCTGTGCGTAATGCTGACGTCATTTTGTCTGTGGCAACAGCAGCCGGTTAAATTAGTGCAATTTTTTAAACTTCTAAATATCGCACATTTTCAATCTCTACACCACCAAATAGGGTAAAAATGCGACTTGCACTGCATTTTGTTTGAAAACTGTATTACAATTTGTTTGAAAACTGCATCGCTCTTTGTTCAATTTTTATTCTTTTTAAAATAATTTTTGAGACTGATTTTTTAAAAAACTATTTCTATCAAGTGCAGACGATTTTGAAAGATTGTATTTTTTGCCCGTTTATACTTAAATTAATAAAAGTAGCTCAGCATTTGTTTCCAGCTTATATTCCATAATAATTATATTCCACATTCCAAATCAGTTCATTTCAATTCGTACTAGTGTTCTTCTTTATTACAGATCACTACATTTTCAGCTCAATTAAATTATCTAAACACAAAAGTTACATCTGAAATATTATACTGCTGTGTCATCTAAACCATTTTTCATTAGATTTAGATTTAAAACTGTCACACTTTTTCGCATTTGAGTACAATTTAGCAAGAATTGAATTAAGATACAGACTAGACTCAAGGGTACTGTTCTAACACAACCACTTTGATGTTGTACTTTTTTTCCCTATGTGTATTATGCAATTTTTTTCTGTTTCTATTTCTACTTCAATCGTATTTTTTAAAGTGCTATATTTAAGTGAAGAAAAAAATTGCAAATTTTTCTTTCAAAACTTTCCATAGGGGAAAAAACTGGATAAAACAGTAGAAAAACAGTCAAAATAAATACATAAATAAACAAACCTTAAGACACTCTATCTATCTATCTATCTATATTATAAACAAACATATGTGTCCGTGCTTAACGCTGACGTCATCTTGTTTGTGGCAACAGCACACGATTAAATTTCACTTTTAATGCAATTTTTTAAACTTCTAAATATCGCACTTTTTCAATTTCTACTCCACCAAATAGGGTAAAAATGCGCTTTCCATTGTATTTTGTTTGAAACTGTATTACAATTTGTTTGAAAAATGCGCTTTCCATTGTATTTTGTTTGAAACTGTATTACAATTTGTTTGAAAAATGCGCTTTCCATTGTATTTTGTTTGAAACTGTATTACAATTTGTTTGAAAACTGCGTTGCTATTTGTTAAATTTTTATTCTTTTTAAAATAATTTTCAAGCAGGATTTTTTAAAAATCTATCTCTATCTAGTGCAGACGATTTTGAAAGATTGCACATTTTGAACGCAAACGTTCGAAGTATTTAAGTATAAATACTTAAATTAAAAAAAGTAGCTCAGCATTTTTTTCCAGCTTATATTCCATAAAATTATATTCCACATTCCAAATCAGTTCATTTCAATTCGTACTAATGTTCTTCTTTATTACAGATCACTACATTTCCAGCTCAATCAAATTATCTAAACACAAAAGTTACACCTGAAATATTACACTGCGGTGTCATCTAAACCCTTTCTCATTAGATTTAGATTTAAAACTGTCACATCTTTTCGCATTTGAGTACAATTTAGCAAGAATTGAATTAAGATACAGACTAGACTCAAGGGTATTATAAAGTACTGTTTTAACACAACCACTTTGGTGTCGTACTTTTTTTTCTATATATGTATTATGCAATTTTTTTCTGTTTCTATTTCTACTTCAATCGTATTTTTTAAAGTGCTATATTTAAGTGAAGAAAAAATTGTAAATTTTCCTTTCAAAACTTTCCATAGGGGAAAAAACTGAATAAAAACAGTAGGACAAGTAAAAATTAATTTTAAAAAATCAAAAACCCGACTGCGTAAAAAGCGAACTAATTAATTATTACTCATCAATATGAAACTATTTTTTACATTACTTACCTCTATTTTTTTTATTTACTTGTATTGATGACTTTTAAGTTGTGGTTAATTGTTAGTTCCTATCTATAAACACTGTTTTGATGAGGCCCATAGAAGTCTACGATGGCTAGAGTTGCGGTAAAGCTAGAGATCCTACCCACACAACTTCCAGGTTGTATAATATTTAAATGGAGCTTCTGACTGTAAAATAGTCAATGAAACACAGTCTTCATTTTGAAAGACCTATCCAATGATATGCCACTCAATAGGATGCGTAATTTTTTTTTTGTCTCTACCGCCATTTTGAATTTATAAAAACAAAATCTAGCCTATAACCATCGGAAGGTTAAGACGAGTCGATAGCGACCTCATTCATTAAAATCCATCTAGCCGTTAGGATGTTTCGAGGGTATAAAAAATCCACATACCCAGATACGCGTGAAACACATAACCTTTCTTGGCAGTCGAGTAAAATGAATCAAAATAAATAAATAAATAAACAAACCTTAAGACACTCTATCTATCTATACATCTATATTATAAACAAACATACGTGTCCGTGCTTAACGCTGACGTCATTTTGTCTGTGGCAACTACAGATGCTTAAATTTCACTTTTAGTGCAATTTTTTAAACTTCTAAATATCGCACTTTGTCAATTTCTACGCCACCAAATAGGATAAAAATGCCCTTTCCATTGTATTTTGTTTGAAACTGTATTACAATTTGCTTGAAAACTGCGTCGCTATTTGTTCTATTTTTATTCTTTTAAAAATAATTTTCAAGCATGATTTTTTTTTTAAATCTACCTCTATCGAGTGCAGACGATTTTGAAAGATTGTACTTTTTGTCAGTTTGTACTTAAATTAATAAAAATAGCCCAGCATTTGTTTCCAGATTATATTCCATAACACAATTAAAACATTCATCAATCAATAAATAAAAGAATAATATAGGGGAGAATAGGGAGGGTTGACCATACGGGAGGCTTGACCCACCCATCAGTTTTCATATTTAAAAGAGTTTCAGGGTTTTATCAACAGATGTCCACCAAAGCTACTGGAATGCTCAAACAACAGTCTTTGTTTCATACAGATAATCGAAATAGGTGTGGAAAAAATCAATTGTGAGGCGTTTTCAACCTAAAAGTTGTGTTTTTTAGAAATATTTTGTAAGCTTTAATCAGATAAAATATATCATAGAAATTTAAGTAAGTAGGTTTTATGTAATGCAGACATATCGAGTTTTCATTCCAAGAATAAAGATTGTACACTAAGTTAGGCTTGACATAACAATGTGCTATTCCTTAGAAAAGGGCTATGTGGGGAGCTTGACCCAGTCAATGTGAGGGAGGGTTGACCAAATGCTCAAGGCTCTCTTAATTAAGTCGTTTTGGAAATCTTTTTATTATACACTGTGCATAATGAAAGGTTAATGGTTATTGTATAAAAAAAATAATGTAAATTTATTCTGTGAAACTATAGTAAAATGGGGTGATGGGAAAGAAAATATTCAAAAATGATTAAAGAAAGATGTGAAAAATTTCTATATTATCCGCTGCAAGAAAAAAATTAATGGAATATAAATGAGAAAGTTGATAGGAAGTTATTTCCCTTTAAATATTACTTACAATAAGTAAACAGAAACATTGGAAAATACTAGATAGTATGAAAGCAGCAGTCTTAACCCTTTCAGGGGCAGTGGTTTTTTTATAAAACCTCTTAATTTTAATTCCCAATCGCCACAATGGCACCAGAATTTTGCTAAAATCTTTTCCATTTAATATGTATGCGAAATATAGACCTTTTCTTATTTCAATAAGTTATATATATTATTTAAAATAAGTTTGTTCGTAAATTCCGGTGCCAGTCATTTATTTCAACATTTTAGTGCTGAAAGTACTTCGCCCCTGAAAGGTTAAAATATATTAATGGTACGTTAAGTACTCTGCGGCCACCAAAGAACATAGCATTGATCGAAAATCTTTAGAAAGGTATCTAGAAAAATTTCACCAGGATGAATACAGTGAGATGAAGCCAACCTAAGTGAGAACTAGAGCTGTCAGGTCGAGTGTAACAAAAAGTAGGACAAGGAGACAAAGAAAAGCGGGACAATAGCACCTAAATTCGGACATAATAATACATGAAATCCTATGAAAACGGAATCTGTCTCTAACGGAATACTGTCTTAAATGTTAAAATTTCACTTTCCCTGCTGTACAATTATACCTGCTCGGACGAAATCCTGTTTAGAACAAATTTTTTCTCCTCTGACTTGCGAGTGCGTCTAAACAGGTTTGTTGAAGCAACATATTTTCAAAAATATTTTTTATAATAATTAAAGCATGTAGAATAAAGTTATTTTGCTTTTTTTAAACTGATTTTATTCCTCTTCACAAATATTTCAATATAAAACATAGTGGGTGATGCCTCCCATGTGGAGGGTCAACCCTCCCATATGTGGGGTGCCTTGACCCATTATTTTCTTATGATTAGAATCAATCATTTTTCAAAGTTCTTATATATTAGACTTATGTAGCAATTTTATTTTGATAACTGATTGCATATCGAATAAAATGATATATAAAACTTTATTCTACATTCAATATTAAAAAAATAAAAAATAATTTTCTAAAAAGTGGGTCAACCCTCCCTAGTCTCCCCTGTATAAAAAATACAAAAATTTAAGACATGAAATCAAATTTCGCGCTTAAACCACTGAAATGAACCGAATCAAAAAGGTTGATTGTAAATAGTAATTTTTAGCAATTTAGGCTGTTAAATCCTGGCATGAGGCCAATAAGAAAGTATTGCTTTTAATAAATAAAAAACAAGTTGGAAATTGCGCGTCAAACCTGGCAAATGAGGTGCGTTTGTACAACAGCTACTTTTCTAAATATTTTTTACACCGCATATTGTACTGAATGTACATTTTAGTGCACTTCAATAAGTGCATATATATTTCATTCTATTCGGAAGGGAGTAACATCATTAAAATGCACTTGAAATAATTTTTTCCCATTGGCCGTAATGTAACGGAAAATTTTTTGACTGGCCCTGTAATTAAACTATACATCCGATTTTCATAAAATTTGAAGTGACTCGACAAAATATTGCAACAATTATATATTTAAAATTTCAGACCATTTGGTTGGGTAGTTTTTCCTCTGATATATGCGGACGGACAGACGGACAGACTTTGACCAATTTGCTCGAAGCGTCACATAATAACGTTTTTGAACCCGGCGAAAGATTCTGGTTACATTAAAAAAAATATTTCTCTAACATCTAACCACTGTTAATAAAAGCAGTTCCAATATACTCAAGTCTATCTGAAAAAAAAAAAGAAAGAAAAGAAAAAGGAAGAAAAAGAAACGAAAAAGAAGGAAAATAAAAGAAAAAAAATCTTACCTAAGTAAAACGAAGTAATTTAATATCGTGAACTAAAAGAAAATAAAATCGGAATCGAGGAATTAGAATATAAACTAACCTGGCTTATTTGCCCTAATCACTTTATAGACACAGCATTCTTATAGTTATTGCATCTTACTATATTTTAAATTCTACTAAGTTTTTTAAATAAAAACATTGTTTAAAACGTCAGATAAGTTTTTCTATTTATGGTGTTACGTACAATGTTTCTAATTTGATTCAGATGTAAAACAATGGCATATTTTCGCATTAGAGTACATTCTAGCAGTAATTTAATAAAGATACAGCCCCAAGGGCATTATAAAGTTTTGTGTTAACTCAGTTACTTTAATGTGCTGCTTTTCCCTACACGTTTTATGCATTTTTTATTTATTTATTTATTTATTTTTTTTTGCTTGTGACGTATTAATAAATTTCTTTATGTTTCTTTACCAGACATTGTAAGAATATGCCTGTACTATTGCCATTTCTACTTGGTGCCTTTTTCTTAAATGAAAAAATTTTGCAATTTGTTGTCTTAAATACGTATAAAAAAGAAATAGTAATTAAATTAAAATAGTAAAATAAAAAAATCTTTCTTACTTCCAATAAATAAATGAATAAATAAATGTAACAAAAAGAAATAAAAAACCTCAAAAAGATTATGTAAGAGAAAAAAGTCACAATGTTCAGTTTGCAATTAAAGAAAATACCTTTCGTAATTTAACGCAAATCAACATATAACATAATCATGCTTTTAATTAAATCCTACCCAGATCACCCAAATCAATTCATTTCAGTTCGAATAAGTATTCTTCAAAAAAGTCACAATGTTCAACTTGCAATTAAAGAAAATACCTTTCGTAAGTTAACGCAAATCAACATATAACATAATCATGCTTTTAATTAAATCCTACCCAGATCACCCAAATCAGTTCATATCAGTTCGAATAAGTATTCTTCTTTTTTGCAGATCACTACATTTTCAGTTCAATCAAAGTATTCAAAAGACAAAAAAGTAACATGCGAAATATTTAGCTGCAGCCTTATCTAAAACATTTTTTGTTAGATTTTAATTTAAAACTGTGCCATTTTTTCGCATTACAGTACGTTTTTGCAATAACTGAACATGTATACAGAATCAAAGATATTATAAAGTATTGTTCTAACCCAGTCACTTCGATATGGTGCTTTTCCATATAATGCATTATTTACATTTTTGTTTTCAATCGTATTTTTTAAATGCCGTATTTAAATGAAGAAAACATTGTAAAAAATTTTGTGAATCTTTTCAACAGTGAAATAACTGCATAAAAACAGTTAGTCAAAGTTTGTCTGTATTTTTCTTGCACATATCTACGATTTTTGACTGATTTGCTTAACATGCGCATGTTTTTGAATCGGGCGAATAATACTAATTAATTTAAGAATTTCTTTGTCAAATCTCTAACCGATGTTTTCAACAACGTACCATAATGTATCTTAATGTTTACGCAAATATAGTTTTCAAATACAATTTAAATCAAACTCTGAAATGACATGCAGTAAGATTATGGAATACCATCTCATTAACTTTATATTCTTCATGAGAAAATTATGCGATTTTTTTTTTGACGAAATTTTATCAAAAGTAAGGGATTTGAAAAATATGCAATGGCCGAAAATTTGAGAGTAAATGCCTCCGCTTCCTTAGAGGCTGATATAGCTTTTACGCCATAATTGTTTAGAGGCAATACATTTCTTCCGCTCCTAAAAATGTTTCATCAGGGAAAATTGTTCCTTCCTGCACTCTCCATGCACTACTCCTGTCTCTTCAATGCAACACAATTTGAAGATTTTATTGGCGCCCTTTTGAACGTTTTCTGTTACTAGCTTGTTTTAAAAAATGAAAAAAGACATTTTAAATAATGATGATTTTAAGGGGACCTTCTACATTAGGAGACCAAAAAAAAAAAAAAGGACTTTTTTATGATTTTTTGTAAGAAAACTAGATGGTGGATCTTTTAGGTAGCTTTCATTACAAAAAGCTACCTATTGCAGCCGTTCGGAGGAAAGCGATTTCAAAAAAATTTGGTATATTTTCATCGATCATGACCCCCAGACCCCGAAATCACCCTCCGTTCAAAATTGATATATATATATATATATATATATATATATATATATATATATATATATATATATATATCTGAACTTCGTCACACTGTAACTCTCGAATTTATGAACCGATTTGGATGTAATTCGGTATGTACATAGTACATACCAATGTCTCAACCGAGTTCGTTGGCCAGCTTCATCCGCCATTTTGTTTCAAAATGGCGGCCATTTAAAATTTAAAAAAAAAATTTAAATTTGAAATGGGGTACCAAAAAATTGAAAATGGAAAAATATTTTTTTCTTATGTATTTGAACTTTATACAAAGATTCCGGAGCAGTTTTTGTTTCGTCTATATCTTACAAAATGGCTGAGTTATAGCATTTTGAATTTCTAGCGTGGCTGACATTTTGAAACGTCCTGAAATTTGTCACGCGATAAAAGGCGTATTTATGAACCGATTTGAATGTCACTTCGTTTGTACATAGTACATACAAATGTCTCGACCGAGTTCGTTGGCCAGCTTCATCCGCTATCTTGTTTAAAAATGGCAGCCATTTAAATTCTTAAGAAAAATTTAAATTTGAAATGTGGTACCAAAAAATTGTAAATTGAAAAAATATTTTTTTCTTATGTGTTTGACTTTGATACAAAGATTCGGGAGCAGTTTTTGTTTCGTCTATATCTTAAAAAATGGCTGAGTTATAGCATTTTGAATTTCTAGCGTGGCTGACATTTTGAAACGTCCTGATATTTGTTACGTGATAACAGGCGTATTTATGAACCAATTTGGATGTACCTTGGTGTGTACATAGTACATACAAATATCTCGACCGAGTTCGTTGGCCAGCTTCATCCGCCATCTTGTTTCAAAATGGCGGCCATTTAAAAAAATTTTAAATTTAAAATGTGATACCTAAAATTGGAAAATGAAAAAGATTTTTTTCGTATGTGTTTGACCTTAATACAAAGATTCCGGAACAGTTTTTGTTTCGTCTATATTTAAAAAAATGGCTGAGTTATAGCATTTTGAATTTCTATTGTGGCTGACATTTTAAAACGACCTGATTTTTGTCACGCGATAACTGGCGTATTTATGAACCGATTTGGATGTTACTTGGTCTGTATATAGTACATACCAATGTCTCGACCGAGTTCGTTGGCCAGCTTCATTCGCCATGTTGTTTCAAAAAGGTTGCCATTTAAAAAAAAAATAATTAAAAATTTAAAATGAGGTATTAAAAAATTGGAAAATGAAAAAGGCTTTTTTATGTGTTTGGCCTTGATACATAGACGAAGCAGATTTTGTTTCTGAAAATTTGTTCTTTTGTTTATATCTTAAAAAATGGTTGTATTATAGCAGTTTGAATTTCTAGTATGGCTAACATTTTGAAACGATCTTGTATTTGTCACGCGATAACACACGTATTCGCCTATTTCCATGTAAGAAGGCGTGTGGATAGTATACATCAATATCTCGACCAAGTACGCTGGCCAGCTTCATCCGCCATCTTGTTTCAAAATGGCGGCCATTAAATTAAAAAAGATTATATTTAAAGTGAGGTGCAAAAAAATTAGAATTTGAAAAAAGTTTCTTTCTTAAGTATTTGACCTTGATATAAGGATTCCGGAGCATTTTTTGTTTTGACTTTATCTTAAAAAATGGATCAGATATAGCAGTTTGAATTTCTTTATGTGGGTGACATTTTGAAAAATCTGATTTTTTGCCTGCGACAGCACTTGTATATATCAACCGATTCCGATGTGAGTGAGCATGTGCACAGCAATTACTAAGGTCTCGACCAAGTTCACTGGTTAGCCTCATCCACCATGTTGTCTTAAAATGGCAGGCACTTTAAGAAATCGCTGAATTTGGCAGCCAAATATAAGTTACTTTAAATAAAAGCAGCTTGGATAAAGATGATTAATTTCGCGAAATTCTCATTCATAATGATTTAGTATTGATAAAAATTAGTATTGAATCTCCTATATTCGGTTTCCACTAAATTGAGCTTCGTGTGTTTGAATAATATAAGTTGGCTTTTTTAAAAATAAGGAATTTGGAAGCTACCTCTTCCTCCCGGCACTGGTCGGAAGGACTTTTTGAAATTTTAACAGTTTATTGTACATATCTTAAGGTATACAGAAGAATTTTTTTATTAGATTTTGTTGCTTCTACTCTAAGTTATAAACAAACATGTTCAACTGCTTTGGAAAATTTCGTCTGGATTGTGGGCATGATAGCGCCTTATAGAATTATCTGAAACACAAAAATAATTTTTTTTCGTAAACTTCTTGAGTATAGCTTCTAGTTAAATTAAAGGAACCCATAAATTTATTTTTAAAAAGTTATGTAATGGCTAATTTAAAAAAAAAAAAATGTTAAAAAAATTCGTTCTTATTTGTTAATAACTTTTTTTATTTAATAATTTTAGTAAACGCTTTAATTCATATCGAAGGCAATTAAATAAGCTTTAATTAAAAAAAAATCAAGATTATTCATTGAGTAGTTTTTTAAAAATCTTGCTCACCGTGTCAAAAAATGTGGTTGAACATATTTGTTCATAACTAATAGAAAAATCTAATAGAAAAATTCTTGTGTATACCTTAAGATATGTACAATAAACTGTTAAAATTTCAAAAAGATCCATCATGCAGTTTTCTTACAAAATAATCATAAAAAAGTGCTTTTGTTTTGGTCTCCTAATGTAGAAGGTCCCCTTGAAGTCAATAATATTTCATGTTTTATTATTATTATTATTATTATTATGACTCATCATTTATGGAACGGCGCACAGCCATATTGCCTCTGTCTGAACTTGAAAGATTCAAGTTGTCGTACACCTGTTTCTCACAAACAAGCAAGCTGAAGATCATAATCAAGAAATACTTCGTAAATCTAAATGGCTAGTTCCGAGAATATTAGCAGACCACAATAATCAAATAGCGAGATGGAATGTAGATGATCACGCATTTGAACTTCAAGCAGAACTTTTCTTAGAACTGGATACAGGGTTATGTTACGTAACAACCTGTGGACAGAGGGAAGATTGGTAAACGGTGCACTTGTTACGGTAAAAGATATTGTCTACGGCTCAGGAATTCGGCCTCCGGAATTACCACATGCTCAATGGGTCAGATCAAACGAAAAGAATTTCCCCTGTCACACCTATTTCAAAATCGCGTGAAGAAAAAAATGTATCTTGCTCACGCACTGTAAAAAAAAAATCTGTAGTTCTACAGATGTAAAGTTACATGCTTACTAAACTTTCACCTGTAACTGTACGAAAAAAGCTGCAAATCTACAAAACTAGTTTTTGTAAAGCTACAAAAATCTGTAACTTTACAAATGAATCTGCTAAAATTTCAGTAATCTTACTAAACTTTTATTTGTAACCCTGGCTGTAGTTACATGAAAAGTTCTCGGAATCCCAGTTTCCAAAAAAATTCTTAGTAACCTTATAGATTTTTTGATTTTCGGCGCAAAAGTGTGTCTGTTACATGAAATTTTGTTGTTGCCGTTACATGAAAAGTTCTAGGAATCCCAGTGTCCTAGAAAAACCTTAGTAACTTCACAGATTTTTTTTTACAGTGCGAACACAGTTACCTTTAAGAGTTGCATACGCTGTCACCATACATCCGAGGGTTTAACTTTGTCGAAAATTTCTGTGGACATTGATCCAAAGGATTTGTGACTTGGAGCATCTTATGTCGCTTTTAATAGAGTTCGTCGTTTAGAGTATGCTCTCATTGAAGTGCCTTCAGCAAAGAATAGGATGAAGCAAATTAGAAGATTGGGGGGCACTTACTGAAGTATTAGCATTTAAGAATTACAGTAGAACCTCTTTAATCCGAAACTCTTTTAACCAAAACTCTCGGTTAACCGAAATCCATTTTTAAAGCTTTTTTTTATTTTTTTTTTTACTATCACATTCCTTGTCTGGAAGCTGTTCTTTCCTAACCACGAGTACAGACAAATATTTTGGATCCCCTTTCTTAGAATTTCATTGAATTTAACTTGAACTCCCGTACGAGATTTGTACTAGCGCAAAAATTTTCATTTCTTATCATATGTACAAAAAAAAAACAACAACAAAAAATAAACGCTTTTTTTTAACTATAGGAGAAAAAAATTCAAATCATAAATCATCTAGAATCGGGTGAGAGTTGACAAAATAAGCTCAAGAATACGGCATTGGTTATTGCAGCGGTTCGAAACTTCAACATACAAAACTTTGTTTCAAACCCTTGTGAAATATGTAAGAGGTACTTAATTTCAAAATTAAAATTCAGGTAGTTTATTCTTGTTTCTATTTCGCTATTCATTTATTTTTATTAAGCACTTGTTACCATAATAAGAATTAGAGTACATGTTTGCCCTTAATCTTAAAATTGAAGCATTCCCAATTTTCCGAAAGATGATCGGTCCCAATTTTCGGATAATCGAGGTTTTACTGAATCTGAGACAACTGAGAACTGAATAAACAATTGAAAATGAAGATTCAACAGCTATTATTGCAAACTGATTTTAATACTATTAAACAATAAACATAAAAATAAAATATTTTTCTTTTATATTTCAAAATGTTACCTGTTAAGTTTGTAAGACTAAATGCTCCGACATTTCAACTTGATGGACACTATTTATTATAGGCGCTATTAAGGATTATGGCTGATTTTCCTATAAAAACTTTTGAGTTAGAAATCCTGACACAGAAAAATGCATTTTTAATTTACTATGATTTATGTTTATTCTGAAAATTATTTTTATATGGAGTTCCTGTATAGTAGATTTCTACCACTTTGAAATGTATATGCAATGTATAAGGCGTATGTTTATTATTGTCGCTACTACATTGAGATAATATTGTTGCACATTTTGAATGATGTGAATAATGCCATCCTTCATTATTTGTCACCAGCTGAGGTGTGCCCCTGCTTCGTGTAAGGTTGGATAGATTTACACAAGGCCGCTGACTGATATTAATTTTTCTTGGAGGGAAATCTTGTGCAACTAAATAAATAATTATTTTAAAGAATGACTCTATTATTTTATTTAAAAATTAATATTAATTAGGAAATGTCACATATCCTTTTATTCAATATACTTTTCAAAACCTTATTTTGTTAAAAATATTTTTGTCTAGATCTATTTTAAGGCTGTTCTCAAATCCAAAGGGCTTATTTTCTGACACATTTTTTATTTATTTTTGTTCGAAAACAAATGTTGCCATCCAGAAACTTTGTAATAGAAAGACGTTTTCCAATTTTTGGTGAACGCAAAAGATATTTCAGTAAATACTGTCGAAATGATCGTTTTGAATTTAATTTCCGCATGCGACACCTTGAAACGGAAGATCAGCCGTCTGTCTCACTGTCTGAATCGCTTATAACTCGATAAGCAATTATTTATCAAAAAATGGAAAACTGATTTCGATTCCAAATCGCTTCAAGAGTCAAGCCTACCAATTTTATGTCATTTTGTTTAAAAATGAATCAGAAAATGTGTCAGAAATTTTTGTGTTGTTGAGCAGGGAATTTCACAAACGCCATAAGATGATTTCCGACAACGGAAAAACACAGGCCAGCCGCCTATGGGGTTAAAGATGATTGCAGTATTATAATTAAAAAATATATATGTAACCTACTAACGCCTATAATAAATAGCATCCGTCAAGTCGAAATGTCGGAGCATTTAGTCTTTCAAGATAACATTTTAAAATCCAAAAGAAAAGTATTTTATTTTTATGTTTATTGTTTAATAGTTACGAAATCTTCAACAATTATATTAAATGAAAGGATATGTGACATTTCCTAATTAATATTGATTTTTAAATAAAATACTACAGCCATTTTTAAAAACAATTATTTATTTAGTTGCACAAGATTTCCCACAAAGAAAAATTAATATCAGTCAGCGGCCTTATGTAAGTCTGTCCAACCTTACACGAAGCAGGCGTACACCTCAGTTGGTGGCAAATAATGAAGTGTGCCATTATTCAAATGATTCAAAACGTGCAACAATATTATCTCACTTTAATAGCGACAGTGCTTAAACGTACGCTTTATACGATGCATATACATTTCAGAGTGGTAGCCATAATGCCTCTCCTATCCAGAAACTCTATATACAAATAATTTGTAGAAAAAACATAAATCATAGTAAATTAAAAAATGCATTTCTCTGTGTCAGGACTTCTATCGCAAAAGTTTCTGTAGGAAAATCAACCATAATCCTTAATTGCGCCTATAACAAATAGCATGCGTCAAGTCAAAATGTCGGAGCATTTAGTCTTACAAATTAAAAAGGTAACATTTTAAAATATAAAAGAAAAGTACTTTATTTTTATGTTTGTTGTTTAATAGTTAAGAAATTTTCAATAAATGAACTATGTCACGTGCATGTAAAATTTAATATAATATAGCATAGCTATAATAAAAAAAATATATATGAATTATTCTCAGTAAGTTTTGCATCTGTTTGAAAGTATTTCTTATAGATTTTGAATCGCGAAATGCTCTGACACTTTCATTTGTTTTGCTTACTTCAGATTTTTTTTAAAGTAATTTATTTAAGCTAAATATACTTTTACTCGTATTATTAGTTATTTTTCCAATAAAACAAAAATTGCTATAAACTAAGAATCTGCAATGAAGCTATTATATTCCTTTATAAATTTAGAACTTTAAGAACCGAATCAAATTCAAACAAGACGTACGTTGGACTGATTAATTTTCAACAGAAATTTCTAACATATCGCATGGTTTATGACGTAGCACCATCATCACCTGCACTGTATTAGTCGATGAAAAAAAAATAATAATAATAAAACCACTGCTAACAAATTAGCGAATTTCTTCATTTCGATAGTAAAAAATCAAACTGTAATACAGTTTTAAACAGATTGTAAAAGAAATGCACGAAACGTGTTTTCTAAGTAAGGACCGTTTTGATATTAAAAAAAACACAAAACCGATTTTTTAACAATTTTATGTTTACATGAAATTCTGGATCTTAATACATTTTTCAACTACAGTAAAACCTCCCTAAAGCGACTACGTTTCGTTCCAATAAAAATTGGTCGTTCCGAGAGGTGGTATCTTAATGGGGGTCATGTTTAAAACTAGATTTTAATTGTCGAAAAAAGGTAACAATTATTGTTACTAAAATTTATTTTTCATATTAGGACAAAATATGAAAATTTAAGTGTAAAAATAAAAGTTAATTACATAAGTTAATTACTGCAGGGTTAAAAAAATGAATACATTTGACGTTTGTTTTGATTTTACGATTTTATCTTTTATAACTTTTATTTCCAAGTCCTTTTGAAGTTCAGTAAATAAAAGCCATTTTTTTTTTTGGATGGGAACAAATAATGACGATTTCATTATTTTATCTATTTCTTTGAGTATTTCCTGACAGAGTAGGGCAAGGAAGTTTATTCAACGTCATTCTTAATTTGTCATCAGAGTTAAATTCATTGCCTAAAAAGGCACAAAGGTATTTAAACACTTAAAAGTTACTGGAATAAAAAAAATTCTAAACTTAGTTTAGAAGTTAATGTATAATGCGCTCTCCGGAATTATTTTTCTAATAAAATCTTCTTCAGGCGACCAAGAAAAAACGGAATTTTTTTAATTTTCTTTAAAAAAATTGGTCGCTCATGCAGGGAGTTCAACTGGGATGGTCTCTGAATGGAAGAAAAATTAATATTGAGCCTATGGGAATAAATTTCGTTCCATGAAAAGTTTACGTTCAGGGAGGTGGTCACACAGGGAGGTTTCAACGTAATTTCTTCCTATATTATGGCCCTTATCGTATCGTACAACAATTTTTTGTATCCCATCCTCCTGGAAATCTGCCGCGTACTGTGCTAACCACTGCATCGTCGCCGTTTCGACATCGTCATCATCGCTGTAGTAATGATTAAGAATCCGATAATAAGCGTATTATAGGAGTATTATAGTAGCAATGTTACAAGAGTTCTAGTGATGACTGCCAAGGTACATCTTTAAGTGCAGTAACAAGTGGTAGTCACTTGGCGTTCACACCGTTTTCCGAACCCAGGATTTCAACGGGTATGGTTGGGAACAACTTTATTACCCTCCGTGTATCCATGACCTAGCGCCAAGTGACAACCACTTGTTCATGCACTTACGGAAGCATTTTGGTGATCAGCTCTACAACTACAATGACGACTTCAAAACAGCGATGCTGCAGTGATTAGCACAGGAGGCGGCAGATTTGTATGAGGATAGGATATGAAAGTTGGTCTAACAATACGGTAAGTGCATTAAAACTGCAGGAAATTATATTGAAAAGTAAATTAAGATCTAGACTTTCATGTAAAAATAAAATTGTTAAAAAAAAGCCTTGGGTTTTTTAATGTCAAAATGGTACTATTAACCCCTTCGCGACGAGCGTCTTACAGAATTTTTTATTTTTTGTCACCTGCTTTAAAAAACAGAAATTTTTGCCTAATTGAATCAAGAAAATGCTCGGATTAAGAATAAGGCAAAATTTACAATAAAAATTTACTGGTGAGAATAATTGTGGATTCTGAGCACCTTACATGCACATACACCGGTCGCTCGTCCCTAACAGGTTAATTAAATAAACAATTAAATTTAAAAAACAAAAAAAAAAAACGACTGTGTAAAAAGCGAACTAATTACTTCTCATCAATGTGAAACTATTTTTTCAGTTCCTACTATTAGCTCACACTTTCGCTATATATGTCTTGTTCAAATTTTCAATCGTTAATAAAATACTTATTATTTTCTTCCAATCAAGCTCAAATAATTTTTTTAAAACTTGTAGTGGATGACACTTGTGTTAATCCAGTTTTTTTTCAAATATTAATTCATTAATTAAATTAAATTAATTAATTTTCAATAATCGAGGGAGCCCTCTTCTTGATCAAGGGGTTTTAAGCGCCACTCAAAAGGAAAGATGGGGGGAAAAAGTTATCTTACAGACCTAAGTAGGAATTGACTTAATTTTTTTAAAATTATATTACTTGTTTATATTATTTACCTATTTTTTTATATACTTGTATTGATGACTTTTCAGTTGTGTTTAATTGTTAGTTCCTATCTATAAACACTGTTTTGATGAGGTCTATAGATGTCTATGATGGTTAGAGTTGCAGTAAAGCTAGAGATCCTACCTACACAACTTCCAGGTTGTATAATATTTTAACGGAGCTTCTCACTGTAAAATAGTCAATGAAACATCGTCTTCATTTTGAAAGTCCTATCCAATGATATGCCTCTCAATAGGGTGCGTAATTTGTTTCGTCTGTACTGCCATTTTGTATTTTATGGCCGCCCTTTTGAATTTATGAAACAAAACCTAACCTATAACCATCGGGCCGTTAAGACGAATTGATAGAGACCTCCTTCATTAAAATCCATCCAGCCGTTGGGATGTTTCGAGAGTATAAAGAAATCCACTTACTCAGATACGCGTGAAACACACAACCCTTCTTTTCAGTCGGGTAAAAACACACCTCATATTAACAATCTACATGCATTTGAATATGAGGAATCCTATTTTAGCCTTTCATGTTGTCAGATTCTTCATGCAAAAATTATTTGAATGTTCGTTTTTGACCCACCTCCAAAAATGTTTTGAAGGTAGGGGTTCCAAAATTATGGAGGAGGGATGTAAATTATGATTGTAAATGCGGTAGTATTTAATTTTATAATTTTTGTAACAGACTAATACGATTAATCCATTGTGTCCTTATATTATAATTATTAAAGCATATTTCATAATGGATTGGTGATCAGAGTTTGAAATTCCAAGCTTGAATCAATGATAAAAATTTGAATAAAAAAGGATGATTGAAATTCGTTTACATTCTTTTAAACAATTGTTGGTGTTTAGTTATATTTATTAATACTAAATATTCATATTATATTCCAAGAAAATAAAGCGAATTTTTAAAAATTATGTAAATAAAAAATTCTAACAGTCAATACGTTGTTTTACTATTTTTTTCAATTTGAAAAAAAAAAAAATGTATATATACAGCGTTCTTTTTATTATTAGAAACAATAGTAACATAAAATTATCAATGTTTCTGAAAAGGAAAATTAAGAATACTTGGCATTGATTTGAAAGAATAGCAAAATAATTTTAAATTGTTAATTAGAACATTGGAAAACATACAGATTTGACATTTATTGATTGGGGGTTTGAAGTTTTAAAATTATGTGTAAATCATTTACAAGGCGAACGGTAGTTCCATTTGCTAGTAAATACGCTATATCTACCTTTCCCATGATTCAGCTAATTACATTATTGAACTCATATTGCCTGGAATTCAATTCTACATTGAAAACTTAATTTATGTACCTTACGCTTTATTTGTTGTAATAACGGCTACGCCGCTGGCGAGTAAATATGAACTCCGCAGAACTATCAAATTTCTCAATTGCCAATCAGTTATTGTCATTGTCGATGGTATAAGGTAGCATATAAGGTAGTATTTTAATGGTCCGTTATATTTCCAAATACCAATTTTCTTTACCCAATATATATGAGGATTTATAGTTATTTGAAAATGTCATTATTTTATAAAGCTACAGTGCGTGTCAAAAGTTTAAGCACAACATAAAATTTCAAAATAAAATTTTATTATCGACTGAAAGTTACTTTCCTTTTCACATAACCTACAAATTTTAGTTTTAAAAGGATATTTAACAGATTTATGCTTTAAAATTTATCTCAAGTAATAGAATTTATCAAAAGAACAAAAATGAGTGTGTCAAAAGTTTAAGCACAGTAGTTCTTCAGTCTTTAGTAGAAAAAGAATAAAAAAAAAATTAATACTTGATTATTTCTTCATTGTGCTGAATTCCTTTAAATATAAGGTTTCCATCGATAAAATGAGGTTCTGTATTGTTTCTGGTTCAATTTTAAAACACGCGCTCTCAATAGCATCTTTCAAATCTTTAACTGAAAATACTGCTTTCCATTTGGATAAATTGCATGAGTGAGAATATCCCACATATTCTCTACAGGGTTTAAATCAGGGCTAATTGCAGACCATTTCAAAAGAGATACTTTTTTCGAATTATGTCACGTTGAAGTTGAGTTTGAGGTATGGATCGAAGCATTATCATGTTGAAATAACCATTTTTCTCCCCTCAAAACCTCGGCAGCAGGTAGTAAATTATTGGAAAGTGTCTCTTGATAGTTTTCAGAGTTTTCACGGCCACTGATTTATGCTAGAGATGTCTGAACATTGAAAGAAATAGCCCCCTTCCCCCCTTACCATTACACAACCACCACCATGTTGTCGGCTAAATATAATCCTATGTTCTTTGCGGAGATCATGCCAATAGTACTTAAACCCATGAGGAATATCGAGGTTTCATTTTTTCATCACTGAATATGACATTCAGACACTTATCACCAAATAACATATGCTCTTTGGCCCACAGAGCATATAGCTCATTTATGGTGTCATTTCAGACATGGTAACCGAGCTATTTTACGATTTTTGATGTATTCCAATTTCAAAATTCTTCTATGAACAGTTTTTTTCGATATTTGTCCTCCAACTGCATGTGTTATTTGCGAAAGAGAGTAATTACCAGTTGAAGCCAAATTTCTGATGTGGCAGTCTTCGCGAAAATTAGTCACTGATGGTTTTCGTGAACGGAATTTTTGTTTGAAATCATTACCAGGAACCAAAACTTGATGAATACCTCGTTTCGATCTTTTTAATGCGCTTGCAATTTCAGAAACAGACTCAAGTTTTGCTCTCATACTCCAGGTATTTAATCACCTCCTCCTCTGGAAATTCTTTCGACTTAGGCATTTTGTACTAACTCAAAAACAACAACTGACTGCTTCTTATACACCCAGAAATCGTTTGCGAGCGTAATCACTTACATCAGTTCGTAAAATTTGCATAAAAACGATTTTGTGCTTAAACTTTTGACGCAGTTATTTTTGTTCTATTCTTAAACTCCATGGTTTGAAATAAAATTTAAAAGATAATTTTATTCAATATGGTGTTAAAACTGCTATTATTAACATATTCAAGACAGGTATCGAAATAAAGTGAATATTTAAAGTTTTATTTTTAAATTGTTATTGTGCTTAAGCTGTTGACACGCACTGTATATATGAAAATTCCTTGAAAACATCAAACTAATTTAAAATTTTCAAAAAGTGAAACAAATACATTTAAAAGGCAAATAAACACCTTTATTTATTCAGATCGACATGTTTTATTGCTCTGACGACAACTTTCTCAAGATCTATAATGATACAAATATTTTCGCAAAAAATTTACATTGAAAACAGATAAACAAAAATCACGTGATCTCGTGTATAATGAAATTAATTGCAATATTAAAATGAATAGATATATAATTCACGTTCACTTATATCTATTTTAATATTGTAGTTAATTTCGTTATGCATGTGTTCGGTTGATGTTTGCTTACCAGTTTTCAATTAAAATTTTTTTTTCCGAAAACATTTGTATATTTTTAATTCTTCAGAATGGTGCTGTCAGAGTATTGAAATATGTCAATCTGAATAAATAAAGATGTTTATTTGCCTTTTAAATGTATTTGTATCTCTTTTAACAAATTTTAAGTTAGTCTGATGTCATTATTTTCTATTTACAATTTTTAATAGATGATCTGGATTAGCGGTCGCCGACCTTTTGAAACTGACGAACCACTAAATTCAGAATTTTAAATCCAGCAGACCATTAGTATGTAATACAGTTGGAATCGGGTGCAAATTCATAAAAACTCAACGTCCCAGTGCACTTATCGCCAACCTCTGTAGCCAAGCACTTTGGCGAGAAAATGAACTTAGACGTGCATGCTGCTGCTGCATTCTGCTTCTAGTATCGTAGTTCGAAGTTTGCATGTGCGACTATTTATATTCACTTTATATGAATATTTTGGATACGCTTACAGAGTTCAAAGAGCGGTGTTTTTTTTTCGAGATTAATTAATTTTACACAAGTTGTATTATTGGGGTGTCGATTACCGGATTTTTAGCCTATTATTAATCAGCAACAAAGCCCTTGTCTTAGCATACCCTCAACTACTAAGATATTACAGTGAATTTTCATTTATTTATGGGGATTATTTGAAGAAAGGCCAACTTGTTTGCAATATACATACATGTTTATATACATATATATGATAATTATTCAGGAAAGGATTATTTCAATGTATTTAGTACTTATGCTGACACTAGGTGGCAGCACATGCTAAGTACAACTCCATAAATAAATATTTTAGTTTGGGAGAAGAAAGGTCAAAGTTATGGAGCATATATCCTTAAGATTAAATATTTCACTTGTTCGTAATGCATACGCCATACATATTGTAATTATTCAGAAGATGAAATACGCATTTATTATTTCGCACTCGTATTCTTCCAAGTATTCCATAAACAAGAAACACTCTGTCAAATGGACGAAATAACGAAGTTCGAAGTAGCTTCAGACTTGCATGCGCGTCGAAGTTCATTTTCTCGCCAAAGCACTTGGTTTACAGAGGGTTTGGCGTCGACGTGTGCTAGGACGTCGAGTGTTTGTGAATTTGCGATCCGGATAACAGAATCACGGTTAATAGGCAACGTTTCTCTGGTCTCTTGAACATCGCCCATGAGGCTAATGCAGAACTATCATGTTTAATACGCGAACTGTTATTATGCGATACCGCTTAATACGCGATAGATTTCTCTCTTCTCCAGTGTTACCAATTTAGCGGAACTTTTTTTTCAGATAAAAGCCATTGTTTCCGAATAATAATACTTGCTTTATTTAATAACTAATTAATTAAGGGGACAATTACTAATAGAAAAAAGTAGTAGATATTTGACTAAAAAATCCCGCTAAATTAGCAACAACGCATTTTTTTTTTTTTTTTTTTTTTTTTTTTTTTTTTATCCCGCGTCCTACCATTATTTGTCTTTCTCTTCCTGTAGGTATTTACTGTAGTAAGAGACATTTTTTATTAACTGACTTTCAGAAAAAAGTTAGTACAGTAGAACTCCTTTTATATGAAAATCTTTTAACCGAAACTCTCGGTTAACCAAAATCCATTTTTAAAGCTTTTTTTTTTTTTTTTTATTTTTTTAAAGTACCATATTCATTGTGTGCAAAATCCAATTTCAAAGCTTTTTTTTTTTTTTTTTTTTTTTTTTTATTGTCATAATCCTTGTGTTGAAGCAGTCCATTTCGAACTACGAGTACATATAAATATTTTCGATCCCCTTTCTTAGAGTTCCTTTCAATTTTACTTGAGCTCCCGTAAGCTGCAGAGTGGAACGAACAAAATGAACGAAGATAACGAACAAATTAGCAATTCTGAAGCTTTTGAATGCTTTGCAAAAGGTGGCTGGAGCAGCAGAAAGTCTGTGATATTCGTGAACTAATAATATTAAAAAACTCCGTGATAGAATTTCAAAGCAAAGGTAACCGAAACTGCAACAAACAAAACATTGTGTCAAACCCTTGTGAAACATATAAAAAGTACTTAATTTCAAAATTAAAATTCAGGTAATTATATTCTTGTTTCTATTTTGTTATTGCTTTATTTTTATTAAGCACTTGTTATCATAATAAGAAATACCGCATATATTTATCCTTAATCTTAAAATTGAAGCATTCTCGATTATCCAAAAATTTCGAGTTTCCCGAAGATGGTCGGTCCCAATTACTTCGGATAATTGAGGTTCTACTGTATTTAATGAATAATGAGTATAATACTAATGAGTAGATTATAAACAAATGCTTTGATTTTGATACTTCTTTTTATAATGGAACATAGGTTCGTTCTATTGGTTATCCAAGAAGAACTAAAGCATCAATAAAAAATGAAAAAAAAAATGAAAGTAAAAATTGACAATTTTTGGAAAATCCCTTACCATCCAACTGCTTTTAGAGACCAACTAAAAATCAGCTCATTCTATTGACGATATCTTCCTGAATTTTCACGATATTTGACTGGATTTTTTATGAGTTGCTCCATAGAGAATGAAAAAAAAAAAAAAAATCTTTGTTATCGATTGCGCATGTGCAAAAAAAAAAAAAAAAAAAAAAAAAATAATAATAATTTCACACAGCTGCTCATATTTCATAAAATATTTAACATATTTATATTCCAATCGCACTATACTGTTTCCACTACATTTCGCCAATATTTCTTAATCGGCGTTAAATTTGGTTGAAAACCCTGCGTGATATAATCTAAAAACTTGCATGAATTTTTTTAACTTTAAAAAAATTGCTATACTTCCAAGAATATACGTGCTATTCTTACAAAAATCAGTAAATATCTTGTACAGTATCCACAAATTTGTATTCTGCACCGATAGATAACTCCGTGCATTTTAATTTACCAGGTGATCCCAAGTATTATATTTTCTTTGATTTTTTGTTGGCCCCATAATTAGCCCTCTTATTAAGCTGATAAATATGAGGTTAAACCTGTTCTTTTTAATCCTGAATTTCCAGAAGAATCTGACAAGTATATTTCTAAATATTCGACAAAATGTATAAAATTAAAAGTATTAGATGTAAATTTCCAACTGGGCGAAAAATGTCCGGACCAGGATTCGAACCCTGGACCTCCCTGGCTGAAGCCGCCAGTGCTCTGCCATCTGAGCTATCCCGGATGATTCTTCTGGTCGAACTTTTTCACCCAGCTAACCTTGAAGATTACAGCATCTGGTCTGAAACCTGGTTCAGCTCAACAGAATAAATCTCAGGTAATGGAACTCCAGAAATCGCTGGATACGAAATTACACTAGATTAATATTAACACAATTATTCTAATTGGTAAACAAATCATATTAGATGTAAATTTCCAACAAAACACAATTATTCTAATTGGTAAATAAATTATATTAAATGTAAATTTCCAATTCCTGTTGGAAATTTTTGGTCAATTTAAAAAAACCCAAAGTTAGCTGTTTTGATCTACTTTTTTCCTACTAAACGTAAGTGAATACTTTAAAACTAAGGTAAGTTGTTATGTTTTCATATACATATATAAATTCATCTGTTAATTGCGCATATTTCTCATGCGGCTTTATTTGATTTCGTTTTTGTTCTTAGTCTTGAAATTATCTGTTTTAAAAAATGGCGCAGTTGCCATAATTGGACCATTTTAAGTTGCTTAAATTGGACAAGATATGCGATCATAAATTTTGAAAATTAAGTAATGAATTTCGAGGACGGTACACTTTGTACACTATTTTTTAATTTTTTTAATATTTTATAATGGATTACTATCTCCATGCAACTTTTTTTTTTTGGTGGTTGGGGGGGGGGGGGGGTATATCTGGATTAATTTTTTTATACATTTTTGGCCTATATAAACAAAAAAATATTTTTACATGTTTATGCAATAAATTTTGTTTGCAATTTCTTTTATCTTGTATGTATTTGTATTTATTTTCCTTGAATACTTTATTCCTACGGCGTATTTGGTTTACAGAGTTGAATTCAAGCATTTTCTTCCTGGAGGATATTTGCGATTCCCCTAGGAAGGACAGACTTTTTACAGTTCTGGAGGGTGGAATTACACTTTTTGCCATTAAAACTCATAAAACCTCAAACCTTCCGGGAGGAGGGGGGTGAATTCAATAATGTTGAATATATAATGTTTGCGTATAACTAATCGTAGCGTATTTTTCAACAGAGCATATTTTTGTAAACACTTTTATAATATAATGTTAAAAATCTTGAAAAAGACACGGACAAACTGTCGTGAAAAAAAAAAAACAGGTGACAGCAAAAGCTGTTAAAGATATAGGAAATAAAAAGGAGAGAGTAAGTTGTAAAGAAATTGACTTGCAATAAGGCTGTAGCTACAAATCCTCCCCAAAAGCCAAAAAATCATAAGAAATATTATATCCTTTGCTAAATTTAGTTTTAAAAAAGTACAGAGGGAGCCAAAAAAACAGTTGTGTTAACATCTTCGCCATATAAAGTAAACCTTGAAATGAAAAAAACCCACAAAAAATCGACTAAAAGGATGCTATCACAGCATAAAAGCAAATGGAACATCAAGTTTTAAAAAATAGGCGTAATGCAATTATCAAGGAAGTGATGAAAGGGGAGAACTACAATCATAATGTAAAGAAAACTTCTGTTGCAAAAAAAGTCTAATAATTCAGAATCTAAAAAGAAAAATCTAAATAGTGATGATTGGTTTTGCCTGATTTGTAAGAAAATAAAACAGCAGAAATGATTTAGTATTCATATTGCCAAATACGGTTCCAAGTTGTGTGCGCTGGGAAAAAAAATCAATAAACGAAATTCGTGTGTAAGCTTTGCATCACTCCTTAAATGATATTCAAGTAACTGGCAATTAGCCTCATAATTTCTAATCTTAATTACTGATAACTTTGATTTATATTTTGAATACATTTTGATTTAAAACAATTACACTTATTTTCAGATATTTGATTTCATTATATTTCATTGCCGTTATTTTGTTTGATTATTTCAATAACCGCAAACTTTGCTTTTAATAAAATTAGTTATATTCCCTAGTCATTAAAACAACCTGATTTTATTTGGTCCAATTTAGGAGACTGGTGGTCCAACTTAGGCGACCAGTTGCTGAATTTGGACCACTTTTGATAAATTTTTCAAATTAAAATAATATTTAAGATTTCCAAAAAGAAAATGATCTAAAGTTTTATTTAGTTAGAGGATGAATTGATTGACCCCGTGTAGTGATATTTTTCAGATATTCCAAAAATTAATTGAGTTACACCTGAAAATAAGCGAAGTGGTCCAAATTAGGCTACTCTCCCCTAATTCCACTGAAAACAGATAATATTTATATCGAATACATAGGAATGACTTCGCGTAAACTTAAAGTTCGTATTAAAGAACATCTGAGAGATTTAAAGTATAAACGACCTACAACACCCCTGTCAAGACTTAACCAAAAGCATAATATACAAGTTAATTTCGAAGACGCAAAAATTATACATCCCTCAAAGAATTATTATGATTTAATTATCCGCGAATCGATAGAAATTATTACTAAAGAAAATACCGTTTGTAATGACGTTTTATCCTACAACATACCCAGAATTTGGCTCAGTTTGCTTAAAGAATCATAAAACGAGTAATTTTCCACTTCCTTATATCCATGTTTTATTTTCCCAATGTTTTCTGGATCTATAAATTAACTTCCACTTTCACTCCTTTTGTCACCATCTACGTGGATTTTGAAAATTAGACGTTAATAACTGTTGTATTTCTTATATTCCTCTGACGAAGACTATGTTTTTATAGTTGAAAGTACTAAGGTATTAATTTAACATTTTTAAATACTGTGTCATCTTTTAAGTAATTTTGCACATAGTGTAAGTTTAAGTTTAACTTTTAAAGATGAATTAAGCATTTCTATTTATTTATTTTTATATGCCTTTCGTTTCGTATGCTCTAGTTAAGACTCTTCGGTTGGCGTTAAATTTGAGATGCAAAATTAGTAAATTTCCCTATTGCCAATCAGTTATTAGTGTTGTCAATAAGATAATGTAGAATGCAGTTAGGCATTTAAATGCTTAATAATGTTTCGAAATACTAATTTCCGTTGATCTATATATATGATGATTCCTAGTAATTTGAAAATGTCAATAGTTTTCAGTTTACAATTTTCACCAGATTATATCTACGAAACTGTATATTTGAAGTGTATATTTTAATCTGGTAATAACTAAACTTCTAAATACACAATTATAACAATAATTCCAAACACATAGATTACTTCAAATGAGGTATTTTATGTATTTGAATAAATATTTGCAGAACAACGAGCATTCAAAACTAATTTTCTAATTATTGGGGATGGATGTTATTTAACACAACAGAATAAATTATATTGCTATTGTGTTATAATTTATTACCACGTTAATACATTACTTCAAAGTTCCTAATTTGTTAAATAACGGTAGACAGAGAAGATCTTGCACCGCCTCGGGCTGTAGTGCCCGGAAATTAGATTTAAAACTCAAAGTTTGACATACACTTCTGAAATATCTTTTGCCTTTATCGAAAACTGCAAAATACCATTCGATTTTTAAATTTTTGAATAATGACATATGCAAAGTTTTTGCGTTTATGAGTAAAATCTGGATTGTGTCAGAAACTAGCTATTTTGGATTAGAGAATAACAGCTTTAAAAATACAAAGCGTGCGACAACATAATTTCTCCCAAAATAGGATAGTTTAGATAAAAATTTAAACTATACTGTCTATTTGCACAAGTAATAGTCTGTGGTTCTTCCTCAAAAAGAACAACAAAAAACACGAGTCGTCGAAATTTTCAAAAGCCACATTTTACATTTGATTTGTAAGTCAACATAAAATAAACGGTCAAGTGCGAGTATTACTCGCGCACAGAGGGTTCCGTAGAATAACTATATGAATTTGTAATTGTATTATTAAAAAAAAAAAAAAAAACATTGCCAAAAGAATACTAAGACTTTGTAAAAAAAACTATACAACGTAGGGTTGAGTATAACTGTATATATTAGAAAAGTGTATATATTATATCATGAAAGTTCAAAGATATATGGAACCTAAATAATATCAAATATAGCTATTCGTATAACTCTTTTTTTAATATTACCCTAATCTGTTTATGATGAACTTAATTCGGTATTGACAATAAAAGCAGTGCATAGTTAAACTTCATTTGGCATTACATAAAACTAAATTCAGCGTAGTAATAACCTTTATTTTTACAGTGTAGCTAAAACAAAACCTTTGTTTAAAGTTTAAATTTGGCATTGTGCTAAGCGCAATCGAAAGCGCGCTTCGAAAGGAGATCTCAAAGTTGCAACGCCGCCTTGGTCAGTGCCGCGTTTTTCCTGATAGGTTTTTAATTAATTTTAAAGTCACTCGAGGCGTATTGAGAGATACACTCTATGCAAGCTATCGCGAATCCCACAGTATTTATGCGATTCATTGTAATTAAACATTCCGAGGGCAGTGCCCCTAAAAAAAGGACACCCAATTTTAATTAAAAACAGACAAACGGCACCAAGAATATTTAATTAAAATTTTCCTTTTATCATGTACGTGAAAATAAGCAAGTTCGCATTTTCTAATAAATTCGTTCATAAATTCTGGTGTCAGTTAATTATTCCATAAGTTTATAAATAGAATTACACCGCGCCAAAAAGGGTTACGTGGTCGTAGGACTCTTAAAGCTTCAAAATATAAGAAATTAAAATTTTTTTAGATGTTAAACTCCTATATTTTATGAATATTTTGTTATAATTGTTTCCTTGGAACTCCCATTAGGACAAAAGTTATGGCTTTTAGAATTATACCCACTCAATAACTGAAGGGGCGTTTCCGAAACTTTGAAGTCATTTTTCTCCAAATGGCGTTTTTTGGGCATAACGCGCAGGATACCTCAAAAACTTCTGAATCTTTTTTCATGAAATTTTCAAAACATATATTTCATGTTAGTCTGTATAAACTGAACCTAAAATTTCCTTTTTATTGTTCAAAAAAATATTTTTTTAGATGATTTTACTGTTGGAATTTTCAAAATTTTGTATTAGCCAAATGCAACATTGCATTAAAAGTATAAAAATACTTTAAATACAAATTTATTTAAGTTCAGGGAAATTGTTACAATCTGAAGTATAAATAAGCACCAACATTTTCATTCTAGTTGCAATATTTATTTTGTAATCCTGCGCGTAAACTGTTATTCCAATTTTTTGTTCGACAAATATCTGACAGTTTGGAGCCCCCTATAAATACTAATTCTGTATCTTGCAATTTTTTAAATACATGAAATGAAAGAACATACTTATATCTTTCATCCCAATTAAAATTGTGTTTTAAAATCATATACATTTTAAAACATGAAATGTTGAAAATGGTCTTTTTTTTTTAAATTTTTTCCCTTTTTTAGGTTCCCGAGACCCCTTAAATTAGTATGTTTTTAGAAATTTGACGTTTATTGCTTTTATAATGTTATTGGAAATTATAGTATACATATATATCATTAAAAATTGTTAACTAGGCATAGAGTACGCCGCCCCTGCCCTTTTGTATGTCCAAACTGGTCGTATCTTTAAAGGTTAATATCTCGGCTAATTTCCCATGATTTTTTTTCGAAAATCATTATCAACAATCCTTTTATACCTCTGCAACGATAGGTATATCCACCGATGCTCAGCAATTTTTCTGAATGCCCGTAAATCGAAATTTGTGTATAACAGAAAAATGATAATTTCTCAAAAACTATGTGACCTAGGTTAATCGCTATAATTTTCCGGCAAGATTTATATTAACGTCTACTACCTCTAATTTTTTTATAATTTTAGTTTCAGTAGATTCGGAACTAGATGGGGAGGGACATATTTTTGCGCTACATTTTCGACAATATCTTTGAAAATATAATACTAAAATTAAAAGGAAAATATTTTTGAGTTCAGCGTTACGAAAGCTTTCACAGGAGACCCCACATGATATACAAAGAAAAGATTTTTTGTTCAAGTAGCATAATTAGCCCCTCTACATTTTCTCTAAATATATTTATGAATGTTTATTAATCTGAAAATATGTGGGTCAATGGTCTTTATTACTTCCCGGAATTTGAACTTTCCACATTCCATAGTTTACGAGTAAAATGACTGTGACAGGCAAACAGACAGACGGACAGGCACAGGAGTGATCTTATAATGGTTCCGTTTTTACTTTTTAAGTACGGAACCAGAAAAATTGAAATACATTAAAAGTTAGTAAAGTACAAACTTTGACGATTTCTTAAAAGATTTTGAAAACGTTTAAAGTTTTAAAAAATACACATTACTATTTAGATTTTAAAAAAGACATACTTTTTGGGTAATATGAACCAGCCGGGTAATACGGAATAGAGTTATAAAGAATGTTAAAATTGCAAGAAAACCCATGATTACCATGATTTACAACATTAGCCAAGATTATTTAATGGTTAAACAGTAGTATAACGTATGCAAATCATCATATTCTTTGAAAAAGTTATTATATTTTTTTTGAAAATTCGCAAATATAGTCTGTTGCTTCGACCCTACCACAGTCATACAGTCCCACATTGCACACATCAGGCATTTTATCCACTCCACCCCTTTTCCATCCTTTGAATATTTTACCTTGCAAAACATGCACACTGCATCTTCTTCATCTGGCGTACAACCAGATCTGGTAAAAAGCCCGTCTCAGATGATACGTCGAGCTGGAATGATTGTTGATCTTTCACTAGACTCGTCTTGAAAAAGTTGTCTAGAGCAGGGGTTCTCAAACTATGGTACGCGTACCAGTACTAGTACGCGATGTTCTGTTTATTGGTACGCGAAATTTCGTACTGTTAATTGAAATTAAATAACAGTCAAAAAACAACTCAATCGCGCCTCACCCCACGGCTTTCTTGATTTGTCAGTCCAACAGCTTTGTGGTATCTGCTCTCTGTTTTTACTGCTTTGACAGCGTTTTACTTTCCCTTATTTTAATGTAATTTTGACTAGAATGTTCAGATAAGTGAACTAATTCCCTCCTGGAAACAGTTTTATTCTATTACTGTATCGTATGTGTGTATATTACATATTTCAAGTAACTTCGATTTCGCATTAATAAGCAGTTCACATACCTTCTGAAAATATTCAGAAGGTATGTGAAATTCTTATGCAGGTTATTTACTTACATTTATTCACTTTGTATTTTTATATATATTATTTACATTATTCACTTTGTATTAAAAATGCCTAGGTGTATTTTACTATTGATATAAACACAGTATTCATATAACAACAACAACAAAAAATGACGAACAAAGCGACTTCAAATGTGTATTTTTTTCTATGTTCAACAAAACTATGTAATATTTATGTTCTCTATTTAAATATATCCATATTTCTCACCCCAAAATGATACACTTTATATTGATAAATATGCTATAAACTATTATAAAAAATAAATTGTTCCTTCGCAAGCTTTTCCGAAATCTTTCATTTGATTTGTTTTTAAACAGTAACCAGTGTACACAGGTTTTCTGCAATAGCTTTGAGTTTGTTATCTGGTGGTACGCGGAAGTATGAAATTTTATTTAGTGGTACGTCTGTCTAAAAGCCTGAGAACCCCTGGTTTAGAGTGTATTCCCTGTTACCCGACACGCCATCTTGAAAATAATAACATATTCACTCGTTAAAAAGTGAGCATAGAGGTAAACTGAATTATACAGTTATAAATATAACCATAGAACTTAATACTGAACATGGTTCACATCACTGGAATAAGATTTCTTATAATTAATACGAGTTTTATAAAACTTACCTGCAAAAAACTGCAACGATTGAGAATAAGATTTTATTTCACCGTGTCACCCCACCAAACAGATATCCAAATAGAACCTACCTCAGTGCATCACGGGGACACTCGCTAGGAAATCGGAAGTTTTATGCTTTACTGCAGAACCGTACGGGACAGATATTGAAATATTCCATATTGCCCGACTAATCCATAATACCCGAAATTCCCCTCTCTATATATACCCATCTTTTGCGTTTTGAAAAAATTACATTATTTGATACATATTACCTAGAATTAAATTATGTTGTTATACCTATTTTTACTCGACTGCCATAAAAGGTTTATGTGTTTGACGCGTATCTGGGTATGTGTGTATGTGGATTTCTTTATACCCTCGAAACATCCCAATGACTGGATGGATTTTAATAAATGAGGTCTCTATCGATTCGTCTTAACCTTCCGATGGTTATAGACTAGTTTTTGTTTCCATAAATTCAAAATGGCAGTCGAGACGGAAAAAAATACGCACCATATTGAGTGGCATATCATTGGATAGGTCTTTCAAAATGAAGACGATGTTACCTAGACTATTTTACAGTCAGAAACTCCGTTTAATTATTACACAACCAGAAAGTTGTGTAGGTAAGATCTCTAGCTTAACCGTAACTCTAACCTTCATATACATCTATAGGCCTCATCAAAACAATGTTTATAGATACGAACTAACAATTAAACACAACTTAAAAGTCGTCAATACAAGTAAATGAAAAAAATAAGTAAGTAGTATAAACTAAAAATTCGTCAATAAAAAATTTAATTATAAAAATAAAAAAGTCCACTGGGTAAAAAGTGAACTAAAAAGAGGGAAACAAGATGACGTAGGAAAATAGTAGAGTGTGTAATGGAAATCCTTTTTTTTACTTAAGTAATTGTAGTCGGAGGCAAACATGTAGGTAGAAGGAGACGCAGTACATACCTAAACATGAATATGATGCCTCCGACTGGAATTGCTTAGGTGAAAAAAAGGATTTCCATTACACATTATACTATTTTACAACGTCATCTTGTTCCCCTCTTTTTAGTTGCAGTCGGGGTTTTTGATTTTTATAATTTAATTTTTTATTGAACCTTTCATTTCGTATGTACTGGTAAACAATTTTCGGTTTCTGACCAGTAAATGTGAGATGCCAAATTGTCAGATTTCCCTATTGCCAAACAGTTATTAGTACTATCAGTGGCATTATGTAGCTCAAATTCAAATGCTTAAAGGGTTTATCATGTTTCCAAATACTAATTTCCGTTGCCCAATACATGAGATAATTCACGGTAATTTCAAAATGTCAATAGTTTTCGGTGTACAAACAGATCAGCCGAATGGAACTGAATATTTGAACGGTAACTGCTCTGAAAATAGCTAAATACGCTAATCTATCTATTCTGAATATTCATTTGAAGAACAATGACATTAGAAATGTAATTTTTTAATTAATTTTATAAACATTGTAAAGGAAATATACTTTTCGTAGTCTTAAACGATATTAATATACGCATTTTAGATATGCAAAGTTGTTTTAATGTGCAATACACGATCATAAACATATATTAAATTTAGCATATTTTAATGTATTTCAATTACAGTAAAACCTCACTAAAGAGACCACGTTCCGTTCCAATAAAAATTGGTCGCTCCGAGAGGTGGTCTCTTAATGGAGGTCATGCTTAAATCTAGATTTTAATGGTTGAAAAAAGATAACAATTATTGTTACTAAAATTTATTTTTCACATTAGGAAAACTTATGAAAATTCAAGTATCAAAACAAAAGTTAATTGCATAAGTTAATTACTGTAGAATTTAAAAAATGAATACATTGGCGTTTGCTTTGGTTTTCTGCACCCAAGCGTTTGAAAACATGGAGGACTGGGGGCAGGAAAACACAATGGTAAACGCACTTCAACCGCTAAAATCGGGTTTTCAGGTGTTTTCCACCAAGATATGCCTTAGCAGACCGGTTGCCTTTTAATATGCGAATCGAGTTTTAACTAATTCTGGAATTTCAGCCTTGAACTCAATGATATGACTGTCTGTGCTATAACGCCTCTGTGTTATAACGTCTGTGTCCGATTTATAACGCCAGCAAAAGCAGCGAACACTCTGCCGCTACCATACATTGCAGGAAAGATAATTAAGAGTGAAACTACGTATGTAGCAGTCGGAAATCTCACAGTTTCAGCATAGATTGCCAACATATCTTAATTATACCGAAGCCAGATCTAAAGCAAATATGTTTGCAATCGGAAAATTTATTTAATCAAAAATTTAAAATCAAAGCTAATATGTACTTTACAGGTAAAAGGCACGTTCCCTTATGTACCTTTCTTGGTTTTAATCCTGTTTGTCTTGAACATGAGTCCTGGATAATTGAGAGATATTGACACCTATAATTTCACCCAAGGCCAAAGTCAAGGGATTAACCCCTTAATCGTCACGTAATTTTCGGGAAAATCGTTTAAAAAACGTCTCTTTTAGGTAGCTTTCATTACAAAAAGCTACCTATTGCAGCCGTTCGGAGGAAAGCGATTTCAAAAAATTTTGGTATATTTTCATCGATCATGACCCCCAGACACCGAAACCACCCTCCGTTCAAAAGTTGATATATATATATATATATATATATATATATATATATCCATATATATATATATATATCTGACCTTTGTCATACTATAACTCTCGAATTTATGAACCGATTTGGATGTAATTCGGTATGTACATAGTACATACCAATGTCTCGACCGATTTCGTTGGCCAGCTTCATCCGCCATTTTGTTTCAAAATGGCGGCCATTTAAAGTTTTCTTAAAAACTTTTAAATTTGAAATGTGGTACCAAAGAATTGAAAATGGAAAAATATTTTTTTCTTATGTATTGGACCTTTATACAAAGATTCAGGAGCAGTTTTTGTTTCGTCTATATCTTAAAAAATGGCTGAGTTATAGCATTTTGAATTTCTAGCGTGGCTGACATTTTGAAACGTCCTGAATTTTGTCACGCGATAAAAGGCGTATTTATGAACCGATTTGGATGTAACTTCGTTTGTACATAGTACATACCAATGTCTCGACCGAGTTCGTTGGCCAGCTTCATCCGCCATCTTGTTTAAAAATGGCAGCCATTTAAATTTTTAAGAAAAATTTAAATTTGAAATGTGGTACCAAAAAATTGAAAATTGAAAAAATATTTTTTTTTATGTATTTGACCTTGATACAAAGACTCGAGAGCAGTTTTTGTTTCGTCTATATCTCAAAAAATGGCTGAGTTATAGCATTTTGAATTTCTAGCGTGGCTGACATTTTGAAACGTCCTGATATTTGTCACGTGATAACAGGCGTATTTATGAACCGATTTGGATGTACTTTGGTGTGCACATAGTACATACTAATATCTCGACCGAGTTTGTTGGCCAGCTTTATCCGCCATCTTGTTTCAAAATGGCGGCCATTTAAACAAATTTAAAAAATTTAAAATTTAAAATGAGATACCAAAATATTAGAAAATGAAAAATATTTTCTTTGTATGTGTTTGATATTAATACAAAGATCCCGGAACAGTTTTTGTTTTGTCTATATCTAAAAAAATGGCTGAGTTATAGCGTTTTGAATTTCTATTGTGGCTGACATTTTAAAACGACCTGATTTTTGTCACGCGATAACAAGCGTATTTATGAACCGATTTGGATGTTACTTGGTCTGTACATACTACATACCAATGTCTCGACCGAGTTCGTTGGCCAGCTTTATTCGCCATCTTGTTTCAAAAGGGTTGTCATTTAAAAAAATTAAATTTAAAATTTAAAATGAGGTATTAAAAAATTGGAAAAAGAAAAAGATTTTTTTATGTGTTTGGCCTTGATACAAAGATTCCGGAGCAGATTTTGTTTCTGAAAATTTGTTCTTTTGTGTATATCTTAAAAAATTGAATCTTTGAATTTCTAGTATGGCTAACATTTTGAAACGATCTTGTATTTGTCACGCGATAACACACGTATTCGCCTATTTCCATGTGAGAAAGCATGTGGATAGTATACATCAATATCTCAGCCAAATATAATTTACTTTAAGTAAAAGCAGCTTGGATAAAGCTGACTAATTTCGTGAAATTCTCATTCATAATGATTTAGTATTGATAGAAATTAGTATTGAATCTCCTATATTCAGTTTCTACTAAATTAAGCTTCGTGTGTTTGAATAATATAAGTTGGCTTTTTTAAAATAAGGTATTTGAAAGCTACCTCTTCCTCCCGGCACTGGCCGGAAGGACTTTTTTCATTTACACACATCTTCCAATGCCTACAGATTCTTAAAATTAAGCATCCCGATCTTAAAATCAAGTTTGTCTATTCAGTTCTGCCATCTATTTATTGTTTAAGCATTTAAAATGATCTCGGAAGCGACAAATAAAAGAAATAAAAACTATAATCTACTTGCTGAAGTTATGGGGAATTCAGCCCCCGAGTGTCACAGGTGCGACCAAATTTGTTCACAAATGACTACCCGTAAACTTATCGGGCGCGACGATTAAAGTTTTAATATATTTTATGCACAATTTTTATTTGTTTGTTTCAATGTAAATATTACTTATATTCTTTTTTCTTCTTTCTAGGTAAGTTGAGAAACATTTTCTGCTATCCTATTGTTGAAAGTTCATCACAACGTATAAGATAAGTAATGACCATTTTGTATTATTTGAAACCTTTTAATCTGATGCAATACTTGCATACTGATTTAACTTTATGGATAAAAAAAGAAGATGATGGAATAAGTGAATCAAGAAGGTAATGCAAAAGTGGAAAATATGTTTAAAAAATAAGAAGAAAATGAGAGAGATGAAATGAGAGAGAAAAAAAAGTGATATTACATTGATAACTTCAAAAGAGTCAGAAAAAAATCCTCTTTAGCTACATACTCTTTAGTTCATTCTGGTAAAAATTAACAAGTATGTGTATTATTATGAACCATTAATTTTTTTCTTCTTTCATCTATTTATTTATTTTCAAATGAACCGGGTTTCCCACATGGAACTAATAGTATTAAATATATTAAATTTAAAAAATCAAAAAACTCGACTGCGCAAAAAGCGAACTAATTAATTATTTCCCATCAATATGAAACTATTTTTTATATTACTTACCTTTTTTTATTTACTTGTATTGATGACTTTTATGCTGTGTTTCATTATTAGTTCCTATCTACAAACACTGTTTTGATTAGGCCTATGTATATCTATTAAGAAAGTTAGAGTTACAGTAAGGTACAGAGCCGAAGTACACAACTTCCAGGTTGTGTAATATTTAAACGGAGCTTCTAACTGAAAAATGCTCAATGAAACATCGTCTTCATTTTGAAAGACCTATCCAATGATATGCCACTCAATAGGGTACGTAAAAATAATTTTCGTCTCTACCGCCATTTTGTAGTTTACGGCCGCCATTTCGAATTTATAAAAACAAAACCTATCCTATAACCATCGGAAGGTTAAGAGGAATCGATAGAGACCTCATTCATTAAAATTCATCCAGCCGTTGGGAGGTTTCGAGGATATAAAGAAATCCACATACACAGTTGCGCGTGAAACACATAACCCTTCTTTTCAGTCGGGTAAAAAGGAACTGACATACCCTTAAATTTGTGAAGCTTCAACTGCAACCGGTTTCGTAGGGGTTGATTACCGCCAGAAGAAACTTCTACCAGTTAATTTAAATAGTAAATTTCTCCTTTTATAAACTCCTTACTACTACAAAATTTCAATTAAAAACAATGGCAGAAACAGCTATATATTTTTACTGGTGGAAGTTTACTTTCGCGGTAATCAGGACCTGTGTTTCCGCCATATTGTGACAACCTAGACAACCTCCTGCCAGTGCCAGTGAAAAAGATTGTAATACTTGGGTAAACCGAGACCAATAAAAGGAAATAGAATTTTTAGGATATTTGAAAGAAAATATTTCCACAAATAAGGTTCTTAAATAAGACAAAATTTTGTATTCAAGTTTACTGGTGGGAAGTTTGCGCCGGTAAACCAGAACCTGTTGAATAAATAAAATCATAAGACGAAACCCAATTTTTACTCGACTGAAAAGAAGGGTTATGTGTTTCACGCGTATCTGTGTATGTGGATTTCTTTATACCCTCGAAACATCCCAACGGCTGTATGGATTTTAATGAATGAGGTCTCTATCGATTAGTCTTAACGGTCCGGAGGTTATAGACTGGGTTTTGTTCTTATAAATTCAAAAGGGCGGCCGTAAAATGCAAAATGGCGGTAGAGACGAAAAAATTTTTTACGTACCCTATTGAGTGGCATACCTTTGGATAGGTCTTTCAAAATGAAGACGATGTTTCATTGATTATTTTACAGTCAGGAACTCCGTTAAAATATTAAACAACCTGGAAGTTGTGTATGTAGGATCCCTAGCTTTACTGCAACACTATAATCATCAAGGACATCTATAGACCTCATCAAAACAGTGTTTATAGATAGGAACTAACAATTAAATACCACTTAAAAGTCATCAATACAAGTAAATAAAAAAATAGGTAAATAATATGAACAAGTAATATAAAAAAATATATTTTAAGTCAATTCCTACTTAGGTCAATAATAGAATTTTTTTTCTCCCTTTCTTCTTTCCTTTTGAGTGGTGCTTAAAATGCCTTGACCAAGCAGAGGGCTCCCTCGGTCATAAAATACCTTGATCAGGAACAGGGCTCTCTTGATTATTGAAAATTAATTAATTTAATTTAATTAATGAATTAATATTTGAAAAAACTGGATTAACGTCAAGTGTCATCCATTACAAGTTTAAAAAAAATTATTTGAGCTTGATTGGATGAATAATAAGTATTTTATTAACGATTGAAAATTTGAACAAGATATATATAGCGAGAGTGTGAGCTAATAGTAGGAATTGAAAAAGAAAATAGTTTCACATAGATGAGAAATAATTAATTGGTTCGCTTTTTACGCAGTCGGGTTTTTTGATTTTTTAAATTTAATCGCTTATTTCACCTTGGTTGAACTTAAAATATATAATGTGAATTTAAAATGTCCACAGTTTTACTTAAAAGGAGACTAAAGTAATGAAAAAGATGTTACAAGTTTAAAATATATATTTTATTTAAAACTTCTTAGTACTTTCAAGCTTTCCAAGCTCATCATCAGAGAATATTTTAATAACTAACTGTTGTTTATTTATACTCATTTTCAAAACAAAGTGACATATTTGTATAAATAAACAACAATTAGTTATTAAAATATTCTTTTATGATGAGCTTGGAAAGCTTGGAAGTGCTAAGAAGTTTTAAATAAAATGTATATTTTAAATTTGTAACACCTTTTTCATTAGTTTAGTCCTCCTTTTAAGTAAAACAGTGGACTTTTTAAAGTTCACATTATATATTTTATACTGGAACTGTCGATTAGATTTAAAAAATAAAACAGCCGCCATCTTGTGACAACTTCCTCAGTTACTTCACTCACAACAGGTAACAGTACACTATACGTATCCTATTCTTCATTCATAACTCCATTGTTTCCCATAGCTCTCTTCACTTATCAAAAACATAAAAAAATAGCAGCTTTGCATATTTGTGTATAAATTAAAAAAAATAAAATTTTCTACCGCAGTTTTAGAATTCAGCCATAAACATTCTAAAATAGGTCTACGCCAATCACATGGATGAAATATGCGAAGCCCACCAGCTAACCCAGCAAAGTGTCTCCTATAATCGAGCATCGGATAATGGCAACACTACTGTACTTTCTGTGGATACATATTAGTCCAGGCAATAGAGACCGTATAGGGGCTCTACCTAACAAAATTCATGGTAGTTCTGGAAAAAGGCTTACTATATGTTTTTTGGGTCGCTGAATCCGAATTTTTAACTTCCCACCAAAATTTTCCCCGGAAATCCCCCCCCCCCAAATTTTGGTAAAATGCCCCCCCCCCCCCAAAAAAAAGGTTTTTATTAAAAAAATCATTTTTTTTATTGTTTTAGGGAAAAAGTATTCAGAAATTCAGAAAGTAGACAAAATTTGCAACAAATTAGATATATGACATTATGACTTAGGATGAAGGGGAAGGGGGGATCTGCCTCGGAACATGCGCGCGGTGCTAAGTTGCGCAATTCCACTTAACCACTCACACGTTTACATTCGTCTTCCCATCTCCCCTCCAAACTTTCTCTATAAGGTTTACTTTAAGTTTTTTGGGTCGCTGAATCTGAATTTTTAACTTACCCCTAAAATTCCCCCCCCCCCCGAAAACCCCTCAAATAGTTGTTTTTAACTTAAATTTCTTATTGTTTTAGGGAGAAAAAGCATTACGAAATTCAGAAACTAGACAAAATTTGCAACAAATAGGATATATGACATTATGACGTAGGATGAACGGGGAGGGGGAGGTCTATCTCTGAACATGCACTGCGGCGCTACGTGCACTAAGTTATGAAGTCCAGGCAATAGGGGATTTTACCTGGCAAAATTAGTACATAGTTCTGGATTTCGACTAACTTTATGTTTTTTGGGTCGCTGAATCCGAATTTGTAACTTCCCACCAAAATTTCACCCGGCAACCCCCGCCCCCCCCCCCAAAAAAAAAAAATTGATTTTTTGAAAAAATTTGGTTTTTGTGTAAAACGCGCGGGGAATGTTCCGAGGCAGCCCCCTCTCTCCCCGTTTATCCTACGTCATAATGTCATCTTTCCTATTTGTTGCTAATTTTGCCTAGTTTCTGAATTTTGTAATGCTTTTCCCCTAAAACAATAAGAAATTTAAGTTAAAAACAACTATTTTGTGGTTTTTCGGGGGGGGGGGACTTTGGGGGTAAGTTAAAAATTCGGATTCAGCTATCCAAAAAACTTAAAGTAAATCTTATATAGAAAGTTCGGAGGGGAGATGGGAGGGCGAATATAAACGTGTGAGTGGTTAAGTGGAATTGCGCAACTTAGTCCACGCAGCACCGCGTCGCATGTTCCGAGGCAGATCCCTGGGTTCGAACCCAATCGCGCCCGTCGGCCTAACCGTTTCGGAGTTTTCGTGGTTTTCTTCGAAGCCTTGGATTTTCCATGCGTAAATACGGGTTAGGTTCCCTTAGAAAGACCCCCAGGAAGGGCACTCCCCCTAGGGCCTATATCCTCGAGTAGATAATCGGCCGTCAACAATCAATCCAACCCAACCCAACCCAACCCGAGGCAGATCCCCCCTTCCCCTTCATCCCAAGTCATAATGTCATATATGTAATTTATTGCAAATTTTGTCTTCTTGCTGAATTTCTAGATACTTTTCTCCTAAAACAATAAAAAAAATAATTTTTTTAATAAAAACCTTTTTTGGGGGGGCGGGGCTTTTTACCAAAATTTGTGGGGTTGCCGGGGGAAATTTTGGTGGGAAGTTACAAATTCGGATTCAGCGACCCAAAAAACATAAAGTAAGCCGATTTCCAGAACTACCATTAATTTTGCTAGGCAAAATTCCCTATTGCCTGGACTATGTAAAACTGTAAAACTGTATGTACGTGTAAAATTATTGCTTTTGTTGATTTTAAGTTTGATTGGTATGAGTAAATTTGGAAATATTGCACGTAAAAAATTTTACCACCTTATTACAGGCGTTATCTGTAGGAGGCACTAAACAAACCTCTTTATAAGGAAAATTAAATTTTTCCAGATTTGTCTAAATTAATTTTAAACTTTTTCAATATAAGTGAAAATTTTCTAAACATCGATTTATCCAATAATACATGTTTGGAACAGTTTTACATTAACCCTTTATCTACTGGCGGTACTTATAAGTACCATTAAAATAACTTGCCATAAAATTTCATTTAATACATCTCATTAGTTGTCATGCGAGTTTAGAATGAGTTATAGATACATTACTTTACCTTGTTCGAAAAGCATTATTGGTTACACAAAACAAAAATATTTTTAAAAGGATGATTTCTTTTGCCTTTGCGTCTTTGCAGCTTTCTTGGCGTTGGTGTGTGTGTGGGAGATTTTTCAATTCGGTAATATTTCTATATTTTTTTTGTAAGAAAATTATATTTGTACATTTCCTAATTCTATAAAATACTAAGAAAAATATTTAAAATAAAAGGTTTGAGTGGGGTTATAAATACTACACAAAATCCCTATAAATTCAAAATTAATTAATCCTTCTAAATCCTTCAATCCTTCTAAAATCCCTCTAAAATTTATTAAATGATTATGCAGATCTTCTAATGTAGTTTAAACAATTCACGAAAAATGCTTTAGAACATAAAATTTTCACGAATTCATAATTCAGTACATAAAGGGTTAATTTGAAATGGTGCTTGATGTTTCAGGTAATGTTGTTCTCAGAATCTGGGAAGCTATTATTATTCTTTATTTCTTAAATATGCAAAAGTACACAACTGAAAATAAATATTAGTAAATTTTGTATATAAAAGCTTTGAATAAGGATTGATGAAATAACTTTGAATTTTAGCTTATAAAACTTTTTTTGTTACATTTATTAAAAATAAATTTTTGTGCATTCCAAAATTAAAATTACTCTCTTTGTTAAATACAATAGCAAATAATTAAAATTCTATGCGTGTGCAATAACTTTGTCGTTGTTTATTCTCAATTTTATATAAATAGCTTAAACCTTTCGGGCATTTACGTAATACCCTGTTCATGTCAGACACAACATGGCATCCATTATATTAATTACAGTAACCCTTATTTTTTAGCAACTTTTTAGCGTATCATATGTAGCGGAGACCGGGGCTAGAAGGCGCAGTTTTTAGTTATTGATTTTTATTAATTTTTAAAGTTTTTTATGAAACTTCAACTGTACTTTTAAAGAACGGGTATTGGGCTATAAATACCCACAGTTTTGAGTTTGTAGCTTTTGTAGTTTATGTTTAGCGGAAGTCTAAAGTAAAAGGAAAGTTGTGCGGCAACCTACTCCGTCACGGGGTAAGTTGCCTATACCTATGGGGTAAGTTGGCACACGCTTTATAAAAATTTAAATGAAACTCAAATAAGACACGCTGTTAAGAGAAATCAATTTCATTATTACCAGTAAGTTTAAACAAAGGCGTTATCGCCGTACAATGTAAATTCTAACTTATACAGACATAAAAATAATGAATAAAGCATTAGCATTGAGTAACTTCTATCCTACTCGATATCATCATCAGAGTTACAGTTGTCACAAATAAAAAATCGAGTGTCTCCGTTTGGGCAACCTTCGTGTGCCCAAAATTTTGCATTGCAACCACTTTTCTCGGTGTTTGCTGTTTTTCAAGCTACCAGCACACACCAAACACCGAGCCAACCTGTCCCGTGTTCAATGCGCCTACTATTCCCATAATAAATTTCTTCACAAAAGGGACATGTAACCATCTAAGCATAAATAATCCAAGTAAATCACATATGGGGTAGGTACAGTTAATCATACACTTAGAAAAACTGCACAAGTTAAATCGCAATTATTAAAATAAATATTAGAAATTAGAAAAAGAAGGAAGCAACAAAAAATTAGTTATGAGTGCAAAAAACAGAAAAATCGTAATAAATGTCCACTGCACGTAGGTAACGCTGCAAAACTACAATGAGGATTGTAAAAAAGCAAGAAGAAAGGTACTCTGTGACTGGTTGAGCAATCTATCCACAAACAGGCGATTTATGAGGTCTGCGCCTACTTACTCCTGTAGCCAACTAACCGGTATCCCCTAATAAGAGCTATAATCAGGGTTCTCGCTGGCTTTTGACCAACATTAGCGATTTGGCGAATAAAAAATAAAAAACAGTAGCTAAATGATTTTTTTTTAGCAAAATAGATATGATGCGAAACACAGAATTTTTTTAACCCCATCGTATCCCTTTTTTTTAATACATTCTAAAATAACCTAACTTTTTGTACTTGCTTAGAAAATAGAAATTCGACTATCCGCTGCAGAAACTATTAAAAATAAGTACACTATAAACGTCTCCTAAATGTGTAAATATTTCGGACATTTTTTAGCAGTTTAAATAAAAATTCAAAACAGCGATCTTTGATTTACCGTTGTGAAAATATACACTAAAAGTTGCTATGAGATTTCGACTCTAATAGATAGACTGACCGACCAATGATATTTTGCATCAATCAATAAATAGTATGGTCATAGCTAATTTCAACGCCGCATTCTAGCAAAACCTTTCTCTATTTGGCGCTTGATGCAATTAATTTTGATTGTGTTTTTACCGACGCGACGTCGGCGCATAGATAGTGACCAACTGACAGTAGAGAAATAACTACCACATAATCCTTTCTGTGTCTTTGGCTGTTGCTAAGCTAAATTAGTGTTGACTCGGTATCTCTATAAATAAAGTAATATAAATGGCATGGTGTGATTGAACATGAAAAGCGACATTAATCATTCAGTAACGCGGATAAGAATCTGGACTGTAATGGCACACACATAAAAAAAGCAGAAACTGAGCACTTGCAATTTGGCGAGTCTGATTGTTCTTTAATCGCCAAAATGAAGCATTTTGTCGCGATTTGATGCAATGACGAGCGACAGCGAGAACCCTGGCTATAATGTAATAATAAAAATACGTAATGTACTTTATTTATTTATTATAGTTTATTTTTTTATTATAGTTTGTACTTTTTTCATTTGTTTATTATAGTTCATTTATCATATCTTATTTATTTATTTATTTTAAATTATTTACTATTTTTTTTAAATGTTATGTATTAAATAATTTTAAATTACTTTTTTGAACAAGATTGGCATCGATAAACAAGAATGACAATTAGCAACCATTTTTGACTGTCTATCTTGCGGTCCGGATCCCCTTTCAGGACTATCGTAATATCAATAGTACATGTCTTTTCATGGCGTACTATTTTGTCTTAACAATTACTTTTATTACTATCTACCTGTAGTAATGGTAGTATATGTCTATGCATTTTTAAGAATGACTTCATTTATGTTTTGGCATTTAGGGTCAGGAGGGGTAATTATGACCACTTTGTATATTTTCAAAAATTGTTATTATTATTTTTTTTTTACTTTTTTCTATTTGGAAAAGTGGTGTTTTTAATACATAGGAAGTAACTTTGACCCTTTAAGAACATGTTATAAAAGTTTTAATTGTCATAGCTGTTTTTTTTTAAGTTAAAAAGATGGTTATAATTACTCCATCAAAAACTCATAATCAGAAAAGTTTGGGGGTAATTAAGGTCACTATTGGGGAAATTAATGATCACTATATTTTCTCTTTATACTTGCCTATACACATTTGTTTAGGGCAATTGAGACCACTTTGAACTCCAAAGTGACAAATCCGTTTATCAAAAATGTTGATAGACATAGTTTCAAATTGCTATTCGGCTCTCAAAAAGGCTTCAGACTAGTGATAAAGAATATCTAAGATGAAATATACATTATGAGGTTAATATCTAAGCTTGAAACAAAATTTTACCATACACAGTTTTCTCCAATATGGTGACGGTCATAATTACCCCTCCTAACCCTAGTAGTAATAATAATAATAATAATAATAACAAAAGTCCGCTTAATTCTCTTTACGCCGTTCGTGATTCTTTTATATTAAACGTATATTTCACTCTTTAAATTTAAAATATAGATTATTTTTTTGAACGAGCCATGTGTGATAAAAGATAAAACACAAAAAAATATTAGAAAGTTGTAATATCTGTTAATTTTTCTTGTAATACGATATTTTCCAAACGTCTCCCAAAACTCTTCCTTTGCCTGTTATCATATGAATATGAATTTAATAGCACGCAAAATAACTACATTCGTTACATTTCAGACAATGGGATATTCTTTAAACTTTAGTAAATCTAGTACATTGATAGCTACTATTAATATTATTATTGCAAAAGTACTTTGTTTCACAAAATTGAAAAAAAAATCGGATCCGAACAAATGTTTGCGAACTGTACAAATATTAAATTTTATTTTTAAGTTTGCATAACTAAAATTATAAATATTTATTTAGATTTTAATAGTTACGTGCAGTAAGTATAATAAAACTACGTTACTTTAATAAAACATTTTATATAAAAACTTACGAAGGAACCACTTTAGGTGTTGCTCGCACCTAGAATCGAGACCTGGTGCATTTTGTAGCCCTATGCATAAAAGTTAGAGAACCGATAAAAATTCTTTGTTAAAATCATATTTTATATATTTTTTTATATTTATAATTTTTTATTATTGGATTTTTATTTGTTAATTTTACACCAAAAGAGAGTTAAGTCGCCAGATATGGCACTTCAAAATTTTCACTAGCTTTATACTTGTAATAGGTTTACGTCCAAACCATTACAACACGGTGCGTAGCGAAAATACTGAGCTAGGGTTGCCGAAAAACTGTACGGGACGAAAAAGACGCCAATCTTTCCCCGCCAAATATGTAAATATAATATTGTATTTTTTTTAAATCAAATTCGTAGGTTCTTGAAGGAATTTTAAAACTTTTTTCAACATTTTATAGTTATTATTGACTAATTTATGTGTTTAACTATTTTTTTTTTAAACTTTTACTTTAACAGCCCGAAAAGTGGTCTCGAAAATTGCATTTTCAGAAAGTTAATCTGCTGTAAAATCAAAAAATATTATTTTAACAAAAAAAATTTATCGATTCCCAAACTTCCTAATATAGAGCTTTAAAATGCACCAGGTTTCAATACTAGGTGCGAGCAACACCTAAAGTGGTTCCCTTGTTAGTTTAAAGTGAATTGCATGCATTTTAAAATTATCATTGTTCCATTGAAAGAACAGGGAATATTTTAAACATTTATTTTTAATTCTTAAAGGGAAAATGTTTATTGATATGAAATAATTTAAATATCAATGTACCGTGCGCTGAATCTTATCTACAGATTTTAATAAATTCTGTTTTGAACTATATTGTTGACAAATTGTTTTTAATATATAAAGACAAAGTATTTAAACTTTTATTAAAGTTTGTTATTTACACGCGTAAAGTAAGAAAATGTAACTGTAAAATGTGTTCAAATAACTTGTTTTTAAAATGTTTTGTACATTAATTTTACTTAAAGTTTATTTGCAACATTTGGAAACTTAAGTTACGCTTAGGATATTTAAAATTGTATGCGTGCTTAGTAACGTTGCCTTCATAGATTCTCATTTTTATATATGTAGTTTAACTTGATATTAGAATTATTGAAATAGATAAAGATATTAACGTGAAAATTTACTAAATGGTGTATAAAAATGTTGTAAAGCCAAAAACGAAATAAACATTAAAATAAAATTATAATAATCGACGGTTCTGCCACCATTTATAACCATCTTCGGGAGAAGAGTTGTTGCATTGCTTTTAAAGAATAAAGCTAAGCCGTCTTGAATTCTAGGCAATGCACTGCTATTTATGCTTCTAGCAAAGTTTATATCTCCCCATTCTAGTTTTTCCTGTCCTGCATTTATTGTCATCATTTTATACTGGATGTTATATTGTTTATTCGATTTTTTTAATCCTGATTTCCTCGGATAGATGACGCCATTGCATATTCTATTGTTTAATCGTTTTACCTTTTATCCTGCTTTTGTCCGTTAGATGGTGCCACTGCATATGATCTTTCTTACGATTTGTTGAAGTGATAATCCATTGGAAACCTAACGAACTTTTCAAATTCGAGACAGCTTAGCTTTGTTCTTTAAAAGCAATGAAACAATTTTTTACTCCGAAGATGGTTATAGATGACGATCGAAACGTCATTTGTTTTAAATTAAATTTAATGTTTGTTTTGCTTCTGATTTTACAACATTTTGTATGCACCATTTAGTAAATTTGTGATTTTTTTTTTTTTTACGTTAATATTGAATTTTTCATGGTATAAATGTTCAGCTCTTCTATTATTAGATAAAGATAATTTACTTTCTTTAGTATACACAAGTAAATTTTAGCAATTTTATTTTGGTTTCAATATTTAGATGTATAAGATAATAATAAAATGAAACGAAAAGTGCCCAGTTAAACTGATGGCATTGATCTCACACTAATTGTATATTATACTCTTATTTCAAAGAACAATGCCCCTCGAAATTTAAATTAAAGGAGGATTAGCCCCCAATCCTCTGTTTCCCATCTGTATGCTTAGCCAATGAGCCTCCGAATCACATCAGGGAAGTGCCTTGTCAGAATAAACCGGTATACAAAATTTGAAACAAATCCGATAGAAAAACCCATTTATCTGAATTAAGGGGGTATTAGCTCCCCGTTCCTCCCTTTATACTTAAACAATGAACCGCCAAACCTAATCAGTTAAGCGCGTTATCAGAACTAACCGGTATACCAATTCTGAAGCAAATCCGATAATTCTGCATGAAAAACCCACTTATCTCAGTTAAGGGGTGTTAGCCCCCCCGTTCCCCCCCTTTACACGTAACCAATGAACTCCCAAAACTAATCAGGGAGGCGCCTTATCAGAATGAACCTAGAAATATTTTTTGAAGCAAATCGGATATTTCTATCAAGAGTTACCGCGTTACCTACAGACACACATACGTACACACCTACCTACGTACATACAGAACCTGCGGGCACATTAGCTCTCAGGCTTTGATAGCCTGTGAGCTAAAAACCATGAAAAAGAATAAAGTATACTGTGAAAAAAGGCAGATGTTACTGAATCTAGGAAAATATTATAATGAAATTGTGCACGAAAATACGCAATAACCTCGTCCGAGTTAGTCACGATTCCAGAAAACATTACATATCGTTAGAAAGCTCGGAAACCAATATATTTATAGAATCAGTATAAAAAGCAAAGTTTCCTTTGCTGACATGAATTTTCGGAAACGTTTCCGAATACTTTTTATAGTGTATTAATCAGTTTTCTGAACCTGGTATATAGGTTTTTCGGGGGCTATGAGCTCTCATGTAAGCATTCTCAAGTTCAACAAACGTATTTTACAAACAAATATGAGACATTAACATCATTAACAATAATATGAATGTTATTTTGTTACTCTTGTATGTATAAATTCAATTACGCAGCTGAAAGTATTTAATTCAGAATTATTAGCATCCTAAAAACCGGTCTTAAAAAAAAAAAAAAAAAAAAAAAAACTGATAAATACACTGTGCAAAGTACTCGGAAACATTTCCAAAAACCAGAGGAAGCTAAAGCAACTTTGCTTTTTAAAATGATTTTTTAAGTTTCGAAAATATATTGATTTCCGAGGTTTCTAATGATACTGAAGGCTTTTCGGAATCATAAGTAATGGTGATAAGGTTATTGTGTATTTTTGTTATTGATTATATTATATTTTCGTAGCTAAAGAAACGTTTGTCTTTTTTCACAGCGTACGCTATCTATGTTATAAAGGACAAACGTGTCCGTGCGTAACGCTGACGTCATTTTGACGTTGGCAACAACAGACGATTAAATTTAACTTTTACTGCAATATTTAAAACTTTTATACATCGCACATTTTCAAATTTTACACTGTTGACTTAGAGAATAAAATGTACTTTCAATTGCAATGTATTTGACAACTATAACGAAAGTTGTTTGAAAACTATCACGTGCAGTCGACCACGAAAAATAAATCCATTTGGACTTAAATTGTTATAAATTGTTCAGCATTTGTTTGCAGCTTATATTCCATAACAAAATTAATTCATCAACGAAAAACGTTCATCAATCAATAAATAAAATAATAAAATATAAATAAATCATAAATTTAAGACATGCAACGGAATTATTCGCTTAAACCACTGAAATGACCAATATAAAAAAGGCTGATTGCAAATCGTGATCTTTGGCGATTTCTTCGACTGTTAACCTTGCCGTGAGGTCAATACGAAAGTATCGCTTTTAATACATTTCTCAAACTTTATTTGAACGCATAAATATGATTTTTGGCATTATTAATGGCATTCTAATAATTATATATATTACATACAGAATAAGTATATTAAGTCGAGCAATCCTGCCGTGCTTTTTACTACATCCTGCTGGATTATTCTTATATACTAATCAGGCATTGGTGAGGTAGTATACCATTCGTACCACTTAGTACAAACATCGCTATTGGAGGTATCAATATGGTGATATATTAGCAGCTGCGGACAAGTAGAATACTTTCAGTTGACTTATTTTATCAACTCTATCGACTGTTTATAGTGTGGCTCAGTTCAATTGAAACACCAGCTATTCATGATGCAGTCAAATGCAGGTGAGGCCGCATGAGTGGTCAGTAATGGGTTAAGAAATCCGGTAGTTTTCCCAATAAAACAGAGGTGAAATTCGCTTAAAACTGATTATTTAACCACACATATAAACGTAAATAATTTCCACAGTGCGAGACTTTATCAGAGCCTTCAGCCTAGAGCACGAATTAATATTTCATGTAAGGAAGATTGTTAGTGATAATGTAGATATTCTACGCGACTTAAGACACCGGGTAACAGATTAGATAAACAATCGAGTAGCACAAAAATCTCTTGTCTCTGAGCTCATGCTCGACAGTTTTGTTAGAATACGCGGAGGAATACCGATTGAAATGTAAAGTTCAAACGAACCAAACAAATTCATGAACGAGACACGAAAGAAAATGCGATCCGTCACTCAACCAATGGAGAATGATCTAGGAGAGTAAAAGAAATGAATCTCTGATCGGCTGATGGAGGATTATCGATGTACGGCTGGCCCAGACAGGTTGGCGGGAAGTTGATATGGAATAAAATAAAAATAGTAAAATCGCTTTTAAAAACATTCGAAAAATAAAAGTAGCTGCGCTCAGAATATACAGTTTGATAAAAATTAATGAAGGGATTAAAAGTTTAGATTAAATTTTTTAATAAGATTATTACTAAGATACCCGTTTATAGGAATTTAACTAGAAATAAATGATAGAGGGTATTAAGAAATAGGGTAATAATGAATACACCGGCAATTTAGAATAATTTAAATGAATTTTACAAGTAAAACTTTTTTATATAACATATATATTAAATGAAAAAAATCTATTAAAGTTATGATTTAAAAAGATAAAGGTTTTCATCTATATTCTGCAACATGGGAAGAAAGGGTTTATTGTCTCTGCCTCATACTAATAAAAGTAGACAATTAAAGTGTATAAGTTGTTTTAAAATTTCATTTACCGTAATTTCCTGTGTATAATCCGCGGATCAAACAATCATTTTTCGACCCAGAAAATTTTTTAAATAAATTGTAATTTTTTAAATCGCTGTAAATATTTGTCCTCAATAACTAAATAAAATTTCTGGGTCCAAACAGAATTATTTGATCCGCAGATTATACGCCAGAAATTACGGTACATCAAATAGAAAATATAAGTTACACCCTTTTACGTAATGCAATAGGAAGAGTTTTAAACTGCATGTGTCTGTAACTCTTAAAAGAGGAAATGTTTGTTGGTGAGACAAATTCCTAGAATCATAAAATCGACATGGAAAGTTTAAACTCATTCTGAAGTACTGAACATGAATTGCTTTCAATTCAATTCTAGAGTGAAATTAAACTTTCTTCCTCCCACTTCATTTGTAATGTTAGCGAGTATGCTACAAAGCCGACAGCAAGTAAATACGAGGAATAGAGTCATCGAGTAACTCAGTTAGGTAAACTATAACTATTGTTGCAGACTGGTTGTAGTAAACGTCCTGATTTTACAATGGTTTAACTTCGTTTCAAATGCGAATATATTGCACCCAGTACTAATAATAAAGGAGGAGACTTTTAAATTTATAAAAATACTTATTTTATTTATAAGTCCATATGATTGTATCTTCCTGACGAGTTCATTAGTCTCTCTAAGAAATAACTGAACCCATTACCCGCTGGTGTTGCGTTCACGCAACGGCTAAAATAAATGCACATATTTAAGTTATTTACATACCCACCATTATTTTTGTATTTAAAATTGGCCTTACTTAAAGACATGAAATTTTAATATCGTATAAAGCAAAAATTATCTTTCAGAGTTTGTGGTGGCAAACAACGTTCAGCAAAAAAGTTGAAGAATTCAACCTTATAGATTTGGCGGTTGATGGGTTCTTTGTTCATCATTAGCTCATATACAGGGTGGTTATAATTAATCTTCCCCTATAAACAGCGCAAACAGGTGAACGAAATGCAATGAAATTTGGCATATAGACGATACACGAGATGCGCTCACGGAATTTCGAAAAAAAACAAAAAAAATTCTAAAATATCCACCGGAGGGCGCCTTTTCCGGAAGAACATTAAATTTAACGCAATAAATGGCCAAAACAGCCGGTTTTACATTTTATTACTCATAATTCTTGTTCTGGATTGTTAATATTGTTTCTGTATTTCGTTTTGGTCGTTTATTGTGTTAAATTTAATTTTTATTCCAGAAAAAGCTCTCTCTGGTGGACATTTTGGAACAAAATTTTTTGTTCGAAATTCCGTGAGCGCATCTCGTGTATAGTCTATATACCAAATTTCACCGCATTCCGTTCACCCGTTTGCGTAGTAGAATGCTGTTTACAGGGTACGTTTAATTATAACCGCCCTGTATATGTGCATTTCAGGAATTTCCTTTTTATTCGACAATTTCAAGTCCACAGTGGAAATTCCGAAAAAAGAATCTTTAGTTTACGTAATCACGAAACAGCTGCCAATATATAAAGGAAAAATTACTTTTCAGATTTTATGGTATGGAATCGAAATTTCTGAATAAAAACGAAATTTCAGAAATGCACGCATATACGCACTATTGATGGGACTGAGTTAATTACATCAGTCAATTTTGAAGCTTTAGAATATTATTCAGAATATAATATAATATACAGGGTGTACATAAATGAATATTCCAACTTAACAGGTCTATTAAAAGAAAACAAAATAAAATGAAAAGTACCCAGTTAAACTGATGTCAGCGAGCTCAAAAGCCATTCACACTAATTGTATATCATACTCTTATTTCAAAGAATAATGCTCCTCGAAAAATAAATTAAAGGGGGATTAGCCCTCACACCTCTGTTTCCCCTCTTTATACTTAACCAATGAGCCTCTAAATCTCATTATGGAAGTGCCTTATCAGAGTAAACAGGTATACCAAATTTGAAGCAAATTGGATATAAAAACCCATTTATAAACACATGTATAATAATCACTTATAAACAGATAAAGTTAAAAATGCTATAAAAAGTGATAGAAAATCTTTATTAAGATTGACGATCGTTTCGTTGCACAAACGTAACGCGATACTTATTTAAATTAATGAGATATTAGCCTCCCATTTCCCCCTTTATACTTAACCAATGAACCTTCAAATCTAATCAGGGAAGCGCCTTATCAGAATAAACCGGTATACTAAATTTGAAGCAAATCAGATAGAAAAACCCATTTATCTAAATTAAGGGGGGTATTAGCCTCACTTTCCCCCTTTATACTTAAACAATGAACCACCAAATCTAATCAGTGAAGCGCCTAATCAGAATTAACCGGTATACCAAATCAGAAACAATAATTCTGCATGAAAAAACCGTTTATCTAAGTTAAGGGCAGTTAGTCCCTCGTACCCCCTATATACTTAACCAATGAACTCTCAAAACTAATCAGGGAAGCACCATATTAAGAAGAACCTAGAAAAAAAATTGAAGCAAATCGGATATTTCTATCAAGAGTTATCGCGTTACGTATATACATAACATACATACGTACAAACGTACATACTGAACCTGCGAGCACATTAGCTCTTAGGTTTTGATAGCCTGTGAATTAAAAAGTACAACTGTGTTTTTATAATAATTTGTGTAACAAAAATTTTTTTAAGTGATTTTACACAGCTTTGTACAAGCATGAATTTCTAATACTATTAAAATCGTTAAACAGCGCTTTCCGATCAAATACGTTAAGAAATACTTAAATATCTATATGTCGGTAATTTATGAAGCGAATACGAATTTTGTTTTTATATAATCTTTCGAAATATATTTCGGCTCATTCTTGACAGTTCGGCATTTTTTATTCAGAAATTCCGTTTTTTAAATTTTTGATTCATTTAATGACAGAAGTCCCATGATTACACAAAGTAAAAATTCTTTTTTCGGGATTTTCCGATATGAACTCAAAATTTCGGATTAAAAAAGTAGGCCAGATTAGCAGCATTGGTTAGATCTATATAAACTCACCATTTGCTTTAAAAATGAATTACTTTTAATTCTAGAGTGAAATTAAACTTTCCATCTCTTTCTTCAATTGCGAAATCCTGGTAAATATGATTTGTTTTAATGGTCCGTTAATGAAAGTATTAATTTTAATGTCTAAAAAATTACTGAAGCAAAAATATTTAGTATATCTCAATTATATAAATGCAAAATAAAAATTAACCCTTTGTTGCCCAATTTCCCGTTACATGGAATATTTAATATGATTCCAAATGTTATGATGGTGTCCAATTATGCATCAATGGAACCAGAATTTTGTTACAAGTATTTTCCATTCATTACGTATGTGAAATAAAGCTGCTTCTTATTTCCAAATAAATTTGTTTGTAAATTCCGGTGACAGTCATTCATGTAATCATTTTAGCAATGCAAGTGCTTTGCACCTGAAAAGGATAATATGCTTTGTATATAACAATCTAAACGATAGAATTTCTTCTAAAAAGTATTGTTGTAAAAACATGCTAAAAATGTAATAAAGTAATTCTACTTTATAAAACGTGCTTATAATAATTTTGTATAGTTCGTAGCTTTTTATAATAATTTTATATTACTTTTTACTTTCTTCTATCTTCAATAGAAGAAAGTATTGTAATCGAAATTTTTTTTCGACTTCCGGTTTTCGACGGATTTATACGTTTTAGGGTCAAAAACAACATGTTTATACAAAATGTCTGTCTGTCCGTGTGTCGCCATTGTACCATCAAAAAGTGTATGTTATGCATAGAATTTAACCAATTTTTTTTTTAAGTTTTTGGCTATCGCAAGAAGGTCCTCCCTTAATTTGGAAAAAATCCGCCGGCAGGGAGCGCTGTAATAGCGAATTTTGTGCACTTTGAAAATTGTACCATCGAAAATTTATGAAGTTATGCATAGAATTGAACCAATTTTTTCGTGTATGTTTTTGGCCATGGCAAGAAGGTCCTCCCTGAATTTGGAAATATTCCCCCAAAAGGGGGCACTATAATGGCGATTTTTGTCTAATTTTCTTGGTATTTCGCAGTTGTATTGTACACCTGTGGCTCGTGAATCAACGGGAACTTCCCATCCTGATAAGCCGACTATTTGCGAACAACTGATATAAAACAGAATAACGAAAAACTATTGCTTTTAATGAATATCTTAATCGAGATAATGTCTTTTTACTGCGATTCATTGACTGTCTCAGAAATTCAAGATGAAACTCAAAGTTGAGTATTGAACTAATAAAAATAAAATATTGACATTTGTAACAACATTTTGAAATATTAAAATATATGAGATAGAAGAAAGTTTTGGGATTGGCACATCCATCTCGTTAAAACTTAAATTGCTGATTAAAATGTTGAAGAAATGTATTTATCAAATCAAATAAAACTGGTCGGATGTACCAATCCCAAAACTTTCTTCTATCTCATACATGTTAATACTTGAAAATTCGCTATCACACTACCAAAATTAAACGGCAATCTATGCCCATCATGAGGTTTCTAAAGATATGAAATTCCGTGCATTAGTTCTTGAGATATGGCTATCTCTGAAATCGTGTAAATCCAGCAAAATTCAGACTAGCAGCGCCACCTGTTGGGTGCTTTACACCAAAACCTGTGTTACATCAAAACCACCAAGCAACCACTTATGTCAAAGTCTAACTGAATCTGAAGTTTGGGGAAAATCCGTGCATTAGTTTTTGAGATAGAGTTATTGCGAAAATCATGAAAAATCCAGTATATCAGCGCCACCTATTGGGCAATTAACACCAAAACCCAATGAGCAACAACTTGTGTTAACATCTAACTAAATCTGAAGTTAGATGAAAATTCGTGCGTTAGTTTTTGAGATAGAGCTATTGCGGGAATCGTGCAAAATTCAGCACAGCAACGCCACCTGTTGAGCGATTTACACCAACATGTAATCAGCATCAAGTCATATACAGGACTAACTGAATCTGAAGTTTCATGATAATCCGTGCATTAGTTCTTGGCATAGAGCCATTTCGGAAATTGTAAAAAATACATCATAGCAGCGCCACCTGTTGAGCGATTTACACCAACACATAATCAGCATCAAGTCATATCAAGGACTAACTTAATCTGAAGTTTCATGAAAATCCGTGCTTTAGTTCCTGAGATATAGCCATTGCGGAAATCGTAAAAAATGCATCATAGCAGCGCCACCTGTTGAGCGATTTGCACCAAATTTGTATCAGGGACTAACTGGATATAAATTTTTATTAAATTCCGTGCATTAGTTCTTTAGATAGAGCGGCCACAAAATTTGTGTCACACACAGACACACAGACAGACAGACTCACAGACAGACATTTTGTAAAAACATGTTTTTCGGTTTCTCTGACCCCTAAAACGTGTAAATCCGTCGAAAACCGGAATTCGAAAATTTTCATGAATCCAATACTTTCTTCTTGTAAAGATAGAAGAAAGTAAAAATATTTTAAATAGTTTACATCTGCGCTTGTGAAATGTAAAACGTTGATTTGAAATAATTCGTTCAATTAAAGTTTGTAGTATTTAAAACCTTCCTTTCTACAAATAATGAATGAATTATTTTCAACTGGATGACATTAAACTTTCCGTCTTCTACTTCATTTATATTATTAGCGAATATTCTACAAAGCCGACACCAAGTAAATGCGAGAAATAGAGTTATTGAGTATCTCAGCTGGGTAAACTATAACTATTGTCACTGATGAATTTCAATAAATATCCGAATTTTACAATGGCTGCAAGAACGAATATTCTTTGCTAAGTAACTGTAAAGTTATAATGAATGAGAGGAATTTGTAAATTAGAGCAAACTGCCTTTGATTTATAAACTGTACGATCCTGTTCAATAGCTTCTGTTGAAGATAGTTGTTTTGATCTAATTACAGCAGTCGCGGTTTAGGTTGGAGATATCACTCAGACATGTATCATATATTATAATACGAGCAAATCTTGTATATATATATATATATATATATATATAAATTTTATATAGATATATGCAAATTTTATCTTAAAAACGGCTCTAACGATTTTGGCTAAATTTTTTATACTACCGTTTCGGGTACGAGAAGACCATTGCGCTAGGTCACATGTCCGAGAAAATTAGATTAGTGGGTCATTTTGGGATCACTACGGGTTAATGAATTTCAATGGAAATGAAGGTTGGAACAGTAAAGTTGTTGAACAATTGGTAGTGAACTAAGTTGGAAAGTTGGTAAAATTTCGCCAAATTTGACGATATGTGGCGAAATATTGGAAACAAAGATTACTAATGGCAAGATATATGCTTGGCGCCAAATGAAAGAATAGCGAAATTTTGTAGACGTTTGGTGAAAAAAATTTGGTTTTCATTTCTTCGTTATTGTTGTAAAAAACATGCCAAATATTTAATAGGTAATTGTGCATTATAAAAGGTGTTTATAATAATTTTGCGTAATTCGTAGATTTTATAATAATTTTATATTACTTTTTTGAACTTAAATTGCTCATTAAAATGTTGAAGTATTTATCAAATTAAATAAAAAAAAATATTTTAAATAGTATGACATCTGTGTCTTTGAAACGTAAAACTTTGATTTGAAAGAATTTGTTGAATTAAAATTTGAAGATTTTAAAACCATCCTTTCTACAAATAATGAATGAATTATTTTCAACTGAATGACATTAAACTTTCCGTTTCCTACTTCATTTATATTATTAGCGAATATGATACAAAGCCGACAGCAAGTAAATACGAGAAACAGAGTTATCGAGTATCTCAGCTGGGTAAACTATAACTATTGTCACTGATGAATTTCAGTAAATATCCGAATTTTACAATGACTGCAAGAACGAATATACTTTGTTAAGTAGCTGTAAAGTTATAGTGAAGGAGAGGAGTTTGTAAATTAGAGCAAACTGCCTTTGATTTATAAAATGTACGATCATGTTCAATAGCTTCTGTTGAAGATAGTTGTTTTGATCTAATTACACCAGTCGCGTTTTAGGTTGGAGATATCACTCAGACATGTATCATATATTATAATAGGAGCAAATCTTGTGTATATATGTGTGTAGATATATGCAAATTTTATCTAAAAACGGCTCTAATGATTTTTACTAAATTTTGTATACTACCGTTTCGGGGTACGAAAAGACTATTGAGCTAGGTCACATGTTTGAGAAGATTCGATTAGTGGGTCATTTTGGGGTCACTACGGGTCAATGCATATGAATGGTTATAAAGAGTGGAACATTAAGTTGATAAACAGTTGGCCGTAAACTAAGTAGCAAAATTGGGCATTTCGGCAAATTTTGGAGTATTTGGCGAAATATTGGCAATATTGGCGCCTACCTACGCCGATATTACCTACGCCAAAACACAATCTTGGCGCCAAATGAAAGAATGTCCCCAAATTCGGCGACGTTTTGGAGACACTTGATGAAAAAATTGTCTTTTAGAATCTGAAGGAATTTTCTAGAAACTCCAAATATGAGCTACGATACATGACTCAACGAATCAGATCCATAGAACGTTCTCGAAAACAGAATTAAACCAATCAGGATACATTATTATCTCGTGTTGAATAAAAAGTTTATTTTAACAGAACGTAGCTTCGTCTTGTCCACTAGTGTCTTTTAAAACTAATTATACTATTACTTGGTTATCTTAACCCATTTGCATCATTAGCGCATACGTGCGTACACCGAAAACTTCGAATTTTTTTAACTTTATGTAAGCACTAAACTTTGTTATCAGATGGAGCAAAAGGTGCTATTCAGAAATTCTAGTATGAATTCGGAATTTCTGGATAACAAAAGAAGTTCGTGAAATGCATGCTTATATTCTCTAATGATGTAAATCGGTTAACGGCCAAGTTATCGGTTAACGTAATGTGTTAATTAATTAAAGTGTTTTTTTTTAATTAGCGTAATTTTTAATGAATGAAAACCTTTATTTCAATACAGGATAAGTCAAAATGATTCAACTGATTACAAATGACAATAACTTCGCTGTGAACAATGACAGAAAGAAATAATCCGTATGCAAAGCAATAGAAAGTTCAAAGTTTTATTTGTGCATTTTATAACTGTTGTTTCCGATTCTGCTTGGTCACACGGACGTAATCGAAACGGAAGCACATTTCAAAACAAACTCTGTGAAGAATACTCATAATCGTTGATGCCCAGTATCTGTATCAAGTTGTGGCATGAGTTATATCTGTAACATATTCCAACAACTGCTACCGAACACAATGCAGGAGAAAGTATTGTTTTTCCAGTAGACCGTTCAGTCATGCCCAGTAGTATGCTCTCGTTGCACAGTAGATGTACATCTTTAATCTATGAGTCATATCTGTAACATATCCGAATAAATGATACAGAACACAATACAGAGGAAAGTTCATTGTCCACAGTAGATAGTTCATTCATGTCCAATAGTGTGTTCATAATCGGTTATTATCGCTGATGCTAAATATCTGTACCAAGTTGTGTCATGAGCAATATCTCTAACCTGTCTAAATAACTACTATAGAACATAATATAGAAGAAATTTCAGTTTGCACAGCATACTGCTGTCATGTCTAGTGCCAGTAGAATGCTCATAATCATTACACAGTAGATGTGTGTCTTTTATTTATGAGTCATATATGTAATATGTCCGAATAAATGCTAGTGAACACGATACAGAAGAAAGTTCTTTGTGCACAGTAGAAAGTTCAGTCATGCCCAGCAGAGTGCTGATAATCGGTTATTATCGTTAATGCCCAGTTGAGGTATGAGCCATATCTGTAACATTCCCAAGCAACTGCTGCAGAATACAATGCAGAAGAAATTTTAGTTTGACGAGTAGACCGTTCAGTTATGAAAATTAGTCAGCTGACTATCCGTCATTATACGTGATGTCCACTATCTGTATCAAGTTCTTGCATGTACGAATTACTGCCACAGCACACATTACAGAAGAAAGTTCATTTGTTCTGTATTTTATATATGTTCTTTCTGACTCTACTTGGTCGCACAGACATAATCCAAGTGTTAGTACATTTCAAGCCAGACACAGTGAAGAATGCTCATAATAGTTTATGCCTAGTATTTGTATCAAATTGTGGCATGGGCCATATCTATAGCATATTCGAATAACTGATGCAGGTAACACTTGCATCATAGAAGAAAAGAGAACCATACAGTTTTTCCTTTTAAAAACACAGACAAAAACACTGAAATAGTATTAGTTTTTTTTTCTATAACCAAAGGGAGGCACATAGAAGATAGCTATAAAATACACAAACAAAAAATTGAGCTTTTTTTAATACAATTCAATGAGTTCAATCAAATCGCTTTATTCTATCGCTGTTTATAACGGAGTTATTGTCATTTGTAATAAAAATTTTCAGTGTCTCTTATTTAAAAGGTGGACATAATTAACTCACAGTACTCAGTGAATTCTGTATTGCGATCGAATTGCAAGAATGGAGCTAAATTTTGTAGCACGACTCTTAAACATGGGAACGAAGGATTACGCAAAAAACAAACAAACAAACAAACAAAAAAACAACAACAGCCTCTTAGCGCTGAATATTGAAACATTTTACTATTTGCGGAATTATTCGTCCTTCATCTATTTTGACTATCTCACAAAATGTGGCTTTATTTTTGCCATTAGTTCTCGATACAGAACACGCTGAGTACTGTCAGCTTACTTATGGCCAGGATGTATACATATATACAGGGTGTTCAGATATTCATCCAACCAACTCAGAGGTTTGTTAGCAGACATCAAGAGGAACACAAATTGCAAAGAAACATGGTGCCCAAACCACCTATTTAATCAAAAATACAGGCTGTTCTAGCCCATAGAGTAAAGAGAAATAATAGAAATGAAGTATGGTGTCAGGGGCTGACACCGAAAATGTAACCCTAAAATCCGTTACATTCGGCCCAAACAGAACGACGTTCTTTGACGAGCTTGTCAATTCAAATCTCTAGTGCTTTCCTTTTGCTTTTACCGTTGCAAATGTTTATTCGTAAATCGCGTGTTGAGCGTAGTTTTGATCAAAATTTCGGTTAAAAATGAGAATATGGGTAGTTATAGGATAAAATACCCGTTTTCTGTTCCACGTGCTTGTCTTGTCCTTGCTGAATGAACCATTTAAATTTGAGCGATAACCACTTTCATATAGCAAACCACTTTACGGCATACTGCATCTCCATCTATCTCATGCCTCAATGGTTCTATCCGAACTCAACTTAGGTTGACTGTAATAATTTTTCCAAAACTGGTATAGTATAATGAAAGTTTTAATAGACATGCCCATTTTTGTTGTAAATGTGATAACACCAAACAAAAGTGGTAGAAGTTTCCATTATACGCGCCAGCAGTATGCAGTTGACGGCCCACATTTTGGACTGTGATTATCAATTCATACGGTATCATCGATTACGTGAGCACCTTCTTTTATCAGAACTTTTTGTCAGGCTATCACATTTCATACAAAATAACGTACATATCGTTACGTTTTCATTGCAATATTGTTATTTTTCTCAAACTTATCACCATCAACCCTATTTCAGTAAGCATCATACACCCTGTATTTTTGACTAAATAAGTAGTTTGCGACTCCATGTTCCATTATAAGTTTTGTTCTTCTTGATGCTTCCTAAAAACCCTCTGGGTTTTGTGGATGAATATTTGAACATGCTGTGTAAGGCACACTGAAAAATTTTCCTCGATTATTTTTGAAATACAGTGTGTGTAAAAATGATTGTTCTAATTACAAACGACAATAACTTCATTATAAACAAGATTGTAACGCGCGCCACCCGTTTTAAAACAAATAGACTCTACCGGCAGTCACGTGACCGTTTTCCGTGAGTTTTGCCGAATGAGAAATGCTGTGAGTTCGTTGGAATTCTGTTCTGTTTTTGAGCTGTGGTAACATGTAAAAAGATATATCCGTGTTATTATATATGTGTTATGTGCCGTGCTATTTGTGATGTGCCGTGTTACCAAGATTAAATAAAAAATATTTAAAAAGCAACCCCGAGAAAGTGTTATTTTGAAGTTATGTGAAATTTCTGTGTGATTTTAATCTGAGCTAGCCTGACAATTGGCTACCCAACCTCGGGCCACGAATTCGAAGAAAAATGTTCACATCCAAATTTTTCAAAAGTGTTCGCAATATTATTTCATCATTCTCCAAGTCAAGTGATATAGTAATATATTTTTATTCAAGAAATGCGGTTTTCAACTAGAAAAAAAAAAAAAAAAATGGCACGACCGGTCGTGTGCAAGTGAAATATGTTCCTAATATTCTACAGATTCGATCGTCGTTGTCAGTGAGTAAAATATGTTCCTATAATTCTACAGAATAATACGTCGCCTTTACACCATGTGATATGTGTTCTTATTTTTTTTTCAAGTTGTAAAGTTCTACAAATTACTTCGTTAATGTCCTAAGAAAATTCTAGGATATGTGTGTTTATTCTACAAGATTTATTCTGCAAGATGTTTTCAACAAGTAAGCATTTTAAATTGAATGGATCCATTGTTGTTTAATAAAAAGAATACATTCTTGATTCTCTTCATATACCTAACATTATTGATTTTCTAAATATTCTAAATATTTTTGATATTATTAAATTTTAATTCATTCTATTGTTTTCCTGTCATGCTTGTATTGCATATTTCCCCTTCCCCCCTCCCTCACCCATTATTCTGAAAATTTTACTTTGATTCTGTTCATGTATGTTTAATTTTTACTTTGCTTTAAGTAAAATATTTTGATTCATAAAAAAAAAAAGAGAAAAAAAGAGTGAGTGCGAGAGAAAGCGAAAGAAATATTCATTTACGTTTTCGTTGATCTTTTTTTTTTTTTTTCCTTTTTAAAAGAGGAAAAATAAACTGTTTTCAGTCAAATATAGGTTGTTAAAATGTTATTTATAATTCTATCGCAATTCTCATAAAGATACGTCTTTATTTATTTAATTTTTTTTATTGGTTTCGTAAGAGAATTGATTGCTATTTTTATTTTAAGTGTTTGTTATTATTTAAATGCTAAACGTAAGTATTTAATTTTGAGTTGCTGATTTATTGATGAAAAAGCCTTGAATGTGATTAATTTCCAAAACGGAATGAGTAAGTTTTTGCATTTATTGTTTGTTTATAAAAGAAACTTTCTTTTCTTTTAAAGTTATATTGGATGAAACTGATATTAAGTAATCTTAGTAATATAATGATAATATTGGTTGCAAATTTAATTATTCATTATGTATTTGATATTATTTAGAATAATGTTTGAAAGTGTTAACTATTCAGTAAATGGTTTTATATTGGTTACAATATTGTTTTGATTAAATGTCGCGTTATGGCCATACAGTTTATTTATACCTGCAGGGATTTAAAGTTTGTTTTGTTTTGTAGTCAGAGTTTTGCTAAGGTTATACCTTACTGTTTTGCTTTATTAAAGTCTTATTTATATGAGTTGTAACGGCAAAGCTCACGTTGGGGAATAATTTAAAAGAATTTTCGTAATTTGTGGGGTACTTGTTTTGTTGTTTTGCTAAAGTTTCAAATGTCTGAACTTAATAAAGCTCGCAAAGAGGATTTATATCAGGTTGCGTTAGAAATGAATTTAGATGTGCAACCCTCTATGATAGTTGTCGCATTGCGTGAAAAAACTAAATCCCCCCCCCCCCCCTCGTACGAAGTTGATTTTGTAAATTCATTAGTCAGAAACCAAATTTCGACTCGCGAGGAAGAACAACGCAGACAGGACTTAGAGGAAAAACAAAAAGCAGCTGAGTTAGAACAGCGCAAATTAGAATTAGAAGAAAAGCAAAGAGCGGAAGAGTTAGAGTTAAAAAAGCTTGAGATGAATTTTGAGCTTGAGAAGCTCAAGTTACAGGCTCAGAGCCAAAGTGCTTCCAGTGGAGCGGTAGGTGGTAGTGCAGCAGGGGTAATGTCTCACCCGGAGAGTAAGATAGATATCCAAAAGCTGTTGCCTACATTCAGGCCAGAAACTGATGATGTAACCTTGTTTTTGGTGCTCCTGGAACGTCAATTAAAGCTCTCGAAGGTACCAGAGCATCTATGGGTTTCTTATTTACTCAGTGTTGTACCATCTTCTATCTCTACGCTTATCGCTCGTGAATCAGAAGAAAACGCTTCAAATTTTTCACATGTTAAAGAGTTACTTCTAAAAAGGTTTAAAATTAGTGCCGAATAGTTTAGACAGCTGTTCTTTACTCATCGCAAGGCCAAGGAAATTACTTGGCGAGATTATTATTTCGAACTTCGAGCTTATTTTGAAAACTGGCTTAAAGAATTAACTGTAACGTCTTTTGAAGCTCTTCAGGATCTTATCATAGCTGATCAAATGAAAAGGAGCGTGCCTGTTGAATGCAAACAACATATGTTAGACGATTGAGAAAATTTAAATTCGCCAGTCGACCTTGCCGAAAAATTAGATTCGTATGACATTATTAGATCTACGTTTCCTAAAAGGGATCCGGTTGTACCCCAAGATAAAAAAGAGTTTTCTCGTCGAGAAAATAATTAGAAGCAGAGTAAGCCTCCAAAAGAAGACAGATCTTCCCCTAAGTTTGCTAATCGACGCATAGAACCCGATATTGTTTGCTATGGTTGTGGTAAATTGGGATTTATAAAGAAGAAATGTCCAGATTGTTCCCCTACGGTTAAAAAACAAACTGTTCAAGCACATCGTCTTGAGCTATATAGTTTAAATACATCAGCAGTTTCAGCTCCAAATGTGCCTATCACGATCTGCAATAAAAAAGTGTTGGTTTGTGCAGATACGGGAGCGAATCGTTCTATTGCTGGAGAACGTATGTATCAATTATTTTTAAAAACTGGTGTTTCACTGAATCCTCATACACATGAAGTAACACTAGCTGACGGAATTACGGTAGTTAGAGACACTTTGTCAGCCACTGTGCCCGTAGAGATTGAAGGCCGCGTCTTCGAAACGGAGTTCATAGTATTACCAGATGCCAAGGGTAATAGAACTCTTTTAGGTATGGATTTCTTACATAATGCTAACATAGTGTTAGATACTGCCAACAAAACATGGTATTTCATTGATAAACCTAAGGAAAAGTTTTATTTTATAGATGAATACGAAGAAGAAAATAATACGTCAGCTAGTGCGGTCGAAGTCAGTCCGTACGCTGTACGTGAACATAAAGGCAAAAATCTAAATTCTGATAAAAGGGACAAAATTAATGATGTACTGAAAAAGTATGAAAAATGTTTTCAACCAGGTGGAGAGACAACCCAGTTTGTGGTGCATCGTATGAACACAGGTAATAGTGCTCCTGTTGCTGCACCACCTAATCGAATGACTACTGCTACGAAAGAAATTCTTAAGAAGAAAATAGAATATGATCCTGGAAAATCAAATGTTGTGGCTGACATGCTGTCACGCCCTGTCTGTAATCACCAATCTGCTTTCTGTGAGACATGCAATTTTGTCAGCATAGACATGCCAACAAGAAGTCCAAAAGATATCAGAGAAGCACAGTTCCAAGATGAAAACCTTAAAAAGATCATAGATTCTTTTGAAGATGAACAGAAAAGCGAAGATTTCGCCAATTGGACTGATAGAGGATTCCTGATGAATCAAGGTGTGCTTTATAGGTATGCTCCCGAATCAGATGCCGAAGAAGCGCAACTGGTCGTTCCAGTACAAGAAAGACAAAATATTTTGAAACTTCATCATGACGACCCTTCAGCCGGACATTATGGTGAAGCAGGAACTTATCAGAGAATTGCTAAAAGATATTATTGGACAGGCATGAGAGCATACATTTCTGAATATGTGAAGAAGTACCCAGAGTGCGCCCGTTATAAAGCAACAAATCAGAAACCGGTCGGTTTATTACGAACACCTGCTTATGCTCAGCGATTTGAGACCCTCAGCATTGATCTCTTTGGACCATTGCCTTCTAGTAAAGATGGGCATCGATGGATTTTTATAGTAGAAGATTGTGCCACTAAATGGGTCGAACTATTTGCCTTAACAGCTGCTACTGCACAAGAATGTGCGACTACTCTGATTGAAGAGATCTTCCTTCGTTATGGTATCCCAAGAAGACTCATAAGTGATAACGGCTCTCAGTTTGTGAGCGCTGTTCTACAACAAGTTTGTTACATTCTTGGAATAGACCAATCATTGACACCTTTGTACCATCCTCAGGCCAATCCAGTCGAACGCAAAAATGGAGACTTGAAACTTCGAATAGCAATCCTTGTTGGAGATGAACACAGTTCCTGGATTGATAAACTTCCTTTTATCAGATTTGCTATGAACTCTGCCAAATCTGATACAACTGGCCAAACTGCCGCCTATCTGCAGTTTGGTCGAGAATTAAGAACAATCGATGATGTGGTAAACGATTTTAGAGCTGTTGTGGAAAATGACAATTTTGTTCCGGAAATAACCCCATATCTTAAACGTCTTGCAAATATTTCAAAAAGTGTGAAAGAGCGTGTTGAAATGAAACAAGATCAGCGGAAGAAATATTACGATAAAAATCGTAGACGAGTGTATTTCGCACCTGGTGATAAAGTATGGGTTAACCTACATCCTGTGAGCAAAGCAAGTAAAAATAAAACAGCCAAATTTATGCCTAAGAGAGATGGGCCATACATAGTTTTGACTCAAAAGTCACTAGTGACATATGGCATTGCTAGCCTTTACAATCCTACTGAGCGAATTGGGTCTTACCATGTTTCCGCTTTGTCACCATTTCAAGAAACTGAAACTATTCCAGTTGCACCCTTAAGGAAAAGAGGAAGACCCAGAAAGCATCCTGATTCCTCTCCGAGACGTAAATCGGAAACAGAGGGGGAGGATGTAACGCGCGCCACCCTTTTTAAAACTAATAGACTCTACCGGCAATCACGTGACCGTTTTCCGTGAGTTTTGCCGAATGAGAAATGCTGTGAGTTCGTTGGAATTCTGTTCTGTTTTTGAGCTGTGGTAACATGTAAAAAGTTATATCCGTGTTATTATATAAGTGTTATGTGCCGTGCTATTTGTGATGTGCCGTCTTACCAAGATTAAATAAAAAATATTTAAAAAGCTACCCCGAGAAAGTGTTATTTTGAAGTTATGTGAAATTTCTGTGTTTTTTTAATCTGAGCTAGCCTGACAAGATAGAATAAAGGGATATGATTGAACATATTACAGAAGAATGTTCATGACTCCATTGGAGTGAATGACTCCATTTTCGTAATTAGATCACGCTACAAAGTACCCTGAGTAGTGCCAGTTTAATTATGGGCATGTTATATATAAGAGCAAGACCAAAATTAAATATTTTTGGCTCTAATAATGCCAAATATTCTATTTAAAAATATATATATTATTACAAAAAACTTATTCAAAAAATGCAATAACGAATTTCTGTAATAAATAAAGATACGCAACCTTGCTTAATGGTACAAAAAACACGAACTTTAATAAGTTAAAAGTTAAATTCTACGTTTTGAGCTATTTCTACAGCCGTCTTCAGTAAAATTATGATGGTTAAATGGCTAAAAGTTGAGAGATGCAGGCTTCCTGTGCGAGAGACAATTTGTCGAACATTGACAATGTTCGACAAATTGTCTCTGTAGAAACAGCTCGAAACGTAGAATTTAACTTTTAACTTATTAAAGTTCGTGTTTTGTGTACCATTAAGCAATGTTGTGTGTCTTTATTTATTATATTTTACGGTGCAGTTGTCCTGTATATGTTAACGAAATTCTATTTTATTGAAAATACATTAAAAAAAAATTTCGTACAATGAGTAATTTTTTTTATAAGGATTTTATATCACTTTCTTAAAACTTGTATTACAAATTAAATTAAGCAAGGATTTTGTGAAACAAAATAAGAAATGTTTTAAATTTTGTACTTCTGTATCTATAAAACGAAAACATCGATTTGAAATAATTTGTTTAATTAAAGTTCGCCGCATTTAAACTCATCCTTTGCTTTGAAATATGAATTGCTTTCAATGCAATTCCAAAGTGAAATTAAATTTTCTATCTTCCAATTCATTTGTAATTTTATCAAATATTTTACAAAGCGTTCAGCAAGTAAATACCCGAAATTCAGTTATCGTGTATCTCAATTGGCTAAATAATAAATATTCTCACTGACATATTCCAGTAAACATCCAGATATAACAATGGTTCAGCTGTCTTCCCACATACGAATATACCCTGTTCAGTATATTTTACAATGAAGGAAGAAAGTGTAAATATCACAACAAACTGCTTTTGATTTATATATCTGTATGACTGTGTTTTACTGGAGTGCTCATTAGGCTCTGTTGAAATTATTTGTTTTGATTTAATTATATAAGTCGAGTTTGAAGATTTGTAAATTATTTAGATTATAAGATATGGTACTAAAACTACATGTAGTAATATTTAATCGGTTAAAAGCTAGATTCAGATAACTACTGTTAGCATTTAATGCAATATTTCAAAATTTAGTTTCAAATTTAAATTATGTTTTGGTATTAAGCACAATAGAAGATATTAAAAGTGCATGCATGTACATTGTACCGTATATGTAACTGTATGTGCAATATTGATTTTATTGGTTTTCCATTCGTTTGAAAATTAATTTTGGAACGAATTTTTTGGTAATACATAACACTAGTTTGCATGATATCAGATGATTTAAAACCAATGACTGCCCTTAATGCACTTTTTTATGCTGATTACAAAACTGTTCTTTGTTTTCTTGTATCACGTATAGTTTGTTTGCAATCGACCCGAGTTGATCGCTGAGAATAAGCATTATGTGGTAGTCACACATAACGAAAATTTCCCTTCATCACACACGAAAAATCAAAAGCTGGAATTTTCGTTGGTCCTCAAATGAAAAAAACTGATGAAGGACAAGGATTTTGAAAAAACAATGAATGAGACAGAAAAAAACGCATAGACCGCCTTTAAATGTGTTATCGGAAACTTTCGAGGGAATAACTAAGATCCAAATTACAGGAATATTGTTAAAACAATGCCGGAAAATTTCAAGAAGTTGGGCTGTAATATGAGTGTAAAAATGCATTTCTGCATTCCCATATCGACTACTTTCCACAAAATCTGGGCATTACATTGAAGAGCATAAGGGAAGATGGAGTGTAAATATGATGGCAGACTACTGTTGGATGTTGAAGAGGGACATGAACCATGAAGGAGGATCTGCAAGAAAGTCAAAAAGAGGAAATTTTTTTTAATTGAAAACTGTTTACTTTTCGTTTTATTAAAGAAATTTCATGAACTTATAAGGACGGTTTTTACAGTATTTTTAACGTATTTAATGAAATACTTTGTATGAAATTGTGATAAAATTTTGATTGCATTAATTAAAATATTGAAACACAACTTCTCATTATTTGCAAAATCCTGACGTGATAGACAAAAATGGAGGTTATTTCCGGAATCAGCATCAAAAATTTTTTCAGAAAAACTTGTTCATAAGAAATCATCTGACAAAAAGTTAAAAAATGCAGGTTAGTGTAATATTAACTTTCATCTTTTTTTAATGTATGAAAGTCAAATTCATTAACCTTTATTTAATTTTCGAGATTTGGGGCATTCTCACAATCTTTTGACTTTCGGGAATAAAAATCTAGTGAAATTAAACTTTCTAAAATAACATTTTAATCTGCTAGACGAATGCCTTAATGATTCAAAATAAAGAAAAAATGGCCAGCAGCGAAATTTTTTTTTTATTAAATGAGGTTTAAGTGAAACTCGCGAGTTTAATTTTACTTACCATTTTACTACTAAACCTTTTTATTTTCTTCTAAACTTTTACTTATAATGGATTTGCATAATATCCACGTTGAAATAAGAAATAATAACACTGTAGTATTTTTAGTACAAAATTTTCATATAACATTGTCTTAAAGGGGTATTAAAGAAAGGACAGTAAGGTAAAAAAAGGGGCGAAATGGGAAAAAAAAGGACGGTAAGGATGGAACGGTAAGGAAAATTACCATTTATTTTAGGCAAATCATGTTAAGACGAAGTGGTAGCCACAATTTTCATTGATTTTCAGAAACAGTTATTTACGTTGGATTAAATAAATAAAAAAATTAATTTACCTCGGAAAGTGCAGGAATAAACCTTGGGGACGGTAAGAGCACCAATAAAGCCACGATGCTTGAAATTGATATTTAAATGCTGATTTAAATTCTGCAGTAAATTTCCTGTCAAAGAATTTTAGACATTCTTTCTCTAGCATACTTCTGCATGAGAAAAAACTTGAAAAAAAATTCTGTGGCTGCATCTGAAGTGATTTTCTGTATAATTCTAGAAGAGGGTCGGTAAGGAATCTAAAACCCAGATACAGAGTTTAAAAAAAATAATATCAACCCTAAAAATGTGTGCAGGTTAATTTTTTGCTACATATTTATATAAAATAATAGTTCCAGTTTCCTAAATAAATTAAATCGAATTATTTTTATTGAAACAATTTTATACAGACAGCTCCAAACTTAAAAATCAGCATCAGGGACAGAGGACGGTATAGGAGTTTTCCTGGTATTTGGACAACCAACAACGTCCAAAACTTATTTATCTCGTTAATATTGTTATGCAATCATGCAATGGGACGTTCCCCAGTATATGAAATAAAAAAAAGGACAAGAACATGTACTAAAATAAAAATTATTATTCAGGGACATAAAAGTCCAAAAATTGCGAGAATGCCCCATTTACATACATGAAGTAACACTCTTAACGTCAAACATAATACAATAAAATAACACACCTGCCAACCTTCCGGTTTTTTCTAGTAATAAGAAAACATAGCTTCCGCCACAAAATTTATTTATAAAATTTATTTAATATTTTGACTTGCTTAAAAAAAATCTATGGCTATCATTGTAAAGTGCGTTGTCTAGGCATTTTCTCCTTAAAATTGGTTGTTTTAAGCAATTAGTATTTTATAATTTTACTTTTTTTACTTTAAAAAATGTAATTACAGACGAACTCCGTTAATACCAGAAGCAAGGGAATTATAAATGTCCTCCCATTAATCGTGACTCGTCATACCCGGGAGGATAATAAAAATCTTAAAAACTCCCACGTAATTAAAATAATTACTACTATTAATTACTCTATTTAACTCAATTCTACAGTTAATATTTAAATGCTAAAATTCATTTAATATAAAGTCAACATGAAATATTTAGTATTACGTTTGATTATTCATTTTCTGTCAAAAAGGACTAATACCAAAAGCACAGGTTTGATTTCAAAGTCTGATTCCGGCCTCTGATTGTTGCTCACGCGCCGAATTTACCAGCTACTGATGTCTCGAAAAACATAGACAAAAGACATTAAATCAATCATAAAACAGAAATTGTAAGTGTAGAAGGTGAATTACATTGTTCAGGAGGGAATAAAATAACGTCAACATAATTATGCGAAAGAGCATGTGTTTTGGCTGTGATTGCTTTCTTGGCAACTTTTTGCTTTTATTCTTGAGATAAAAAACAATAAAAAAAAACACTATAGCTTTATTAGTTTATTTCATTACAATTAAATGGGAAATATACTTTTATTCGAATATACTGAAGTTAAGCACATAAATACGTATATAAAGTATGTTTGAAAAGTTTGCGCCAGTAACGTTATTCTTAGCTGGAAATACATTTTTACGTTAATAAAACTGAAGATAAAAATATGTATGATTGTGCCAACATGACTTAAGTTTCACTGATTTTTCATTTCTCAATTCTAAAGATTAGTCGAGTCTTTATTGATCGCTGAACTATTTCAGAAATTGAATATTGAGTTAAAAAAAGTATCCTCATCATTTGTATTTGTAGAAATCATTTGTCATTATCTTAAATGTACTTTTCTACAATACAAACCTTTTAATAATAAAATCTTCATGTTGTTTGCTTGTTTGTTGCCTTATGAAATGAAACGCTGATCAACATTCCGTCATTTTTGACGGGGGTTATATACTAGTTATTGAATACTTTGTTGTAATTGAAAACAAAATTGAAAAATAAAATCGTTCATTAATTATTCCTCAACCTAAGTTAGTATTTTTAACCGCGTATACGTATGTAATTCTTAAATCGGAAACAAGTGTTGATATTAAATAGTTTGTCGAATTAGACTTCAGTATTAAATTAAAATAATAAACCTTTGCAAAAAATCACCATAAAATAAAAACAATACATAGCACGCGTTTCGAGCTAAAAATATAACAGCTCGTCATCAGCTACAGTAAACACGTGTCCGTAAGGGGACAAGGTCAAAAAAGAACATTTGAAGGTTAAATGTTCATTTTTGACCTTGTCCCCTTACGGACACGTGTTTACTGGAGCTGATGACGAGCTGTTATATTTTTAGCTCGAAACGCGTCCTATGTATTGTTTTTATTTTATGGTGATTTTTTACAAAGTTTTATTATTGTAATTGCTTCATATCGCCAGTTTTCGGTGCTGTTTCGCTAGACTTCAGGATATTTAAACTCATTCTCTACATTGAATATGAATTACTTTGAATTGGATTTTCTAGAATGAAATTAAACTTTCTATCTCTTACTTTATTTGTAATGTTAGCGAATATTCTTCAAAGTCTAAAGTAAATAATAGAACGAGCGTTACAAATATTCTCAGTTGGCAAAATTGCAACTATTGTTACTGACTTATTGGAGTAAACAATCCGGATATTACAATGATTTAACTATCTTTCGAGGTATGAATTTATTCTATTCTAGAGAAGACTGTAAGGGGAAAGTTTGAAATTTAGAACAAACTGCTTTTGATTTATAAATGTTTGTAATCATATCTCAACGATGGTTATTAACTTTTATTGAAAATATTTAACTAGATATTTATAAATAAAGGAAGAGTTTGAGAATTACCACGTGATCCTTAAGTCAGCGAAAATTTGAAAAATTAATAATTCGCAAACTAATAATGATAAAAAGATGCTTTTTGCGAAGAAAGATTGGAAATGAAGCGTTGATTTTATGAAAGCACCAAAATCCATGTTATTCCCTACAAAAAACGTTTTCAGATTATAGATTAAATATTTAATGGTATAAAAATGGTTCCTTATACTGATAAAAGTATTCTTCAGACAGATAATACAGGGTGATTAAAAATTAATGGTACAAAAAGGAAAGCAACTTTAAAGTGCTGTAATGGATTTAATTAGAAAATAAAAATAGAGTGTGAAAGTACAACTGTACAAGTTTTATCTGGCAGCAATGAAAAGTCTGCTATTATCGAAATCGTCACTAGAGGCATTGATATTCAAAATATTGACATCCCAGCAAGATAAAGGTTACTGTGCGTTAGAATACGCAAAAACTTCATCAATTGTCGTTGATACAACGCCGTGCGATTTATCCCTTTTGTGGAATGTTAACGATAAAGTGTTCGTGCACCATTTTCAGTAATTAAAGCAGCGGATAAGTGACGTGTTATACACAATAACACCGGGTATGCTAACAAAAGTATGGCAGGAATTGAATTACCGCATTGCCATTCGCCGGGTCAGGTGAGGGGCTCCACTCAGGGCCCGACTATGAAGTTTCTGTGCCCAGGGCACTTTAAATTTTTCGTGCCCTCTTAGGTTGGTTGATTTATTGATACTAGCTTTTTTTTGCATATTAAACACTTATTCGAAAAGTGTCAACCCAAAAAATTATGTTTTCCGGAAGATTGAAAACGGTTCCAGGAATAAAAATAAAATATTTCTTCTATTATTTATTGAAATGTGCTTTTAATCAAATATTGAGATATATTTTTGTCATTTTATCGTATTTATATCTCAAATATCACATTTATTTTACAATTATGGTTTTTTAATAGAAATTTAGATGGAAATATGAGAAATTTCTAGCTCCTCAGAAATTTTGCGCCCAGGACACGGCCCCAGGTGCCCTTGCAATAGTCAGGGCCTGGCCCCACTTCGGACATATTTAGAAACATGTTATAGTTTTACATTAAATTTGTATTTCAAAAATAAACCCATTACAGCAGTCACAGGTACTTTTTCTTTTTGTCCCATTCATTTTGAATCACCCTGCCTACGACAAATCTAGCACGATAGCAACGTTCAACATTCGGAGTAGAACCTTGTTTTCGATCCATACATTCTGAACGTATGGCCGATTATATTTTTCCGGATATCACGCAATTTTTAACTGTAGTGATATTTGAAGCCAAAAGTGTGCAGCTACAAACCAGCATCAGTGTCAACATTGGAAAATGGCATATGGCAAAATATGTCTGTCATACCCACGTAACAAGTAAGCTTAGAACAACGTTGTCTAAAGGGACTTTGTATTATTTGAAACCAAAAGTGTGCGGTTGCAAACCAGCATCAGTCACAACATTGGAAAATGGCATATGGCAACATATGTCTGTTATACCCACGTACCACGTAAGCTTATAACAACGTTGTCTAAAGGATTTTTATGATAGCGCATTAAAAGGTTTTTGAAAGGGTTTGTTATACCTGTTAACCAATAAAAATATTGCTCAATGCATACAACGAGTGACAGTTTGTCTAATGAACATTTTTAAGCCGTAAACTTTCTTCAGAACTTCTCCAGATGTTTTATCCTGCGCAAACTTTATTGAAAAAACGAAAGCATCATCGCATTTTGAGAATACATACTATGCAGCCAATAAACATTTATATCTCGAAAAAAAAAAAAAAAAAAAATCGGCTTCAATTCCACTCTTTTTATGCAAACAGTAGGTTCATCAAAACCAAGTATAGTCTTAATATTTGTAAGAAGACATTATTTCAGTTTGACCTACATATACAAAAACATAAGTATAATAATAAAAATAAAAGTAAACTTTGAACACCTGCTGTTTAAAGACATTCTTCAGATCCAATCTCATTTACCAATACTTAGTTCGCGCATATTTTATTCTTTCTGCTTGTCACAGCCAATTATCAGAGCCAGATTACCAATTGATCAAGCTTTCATCAGTAAAAAGAAGTAGAAATTTTTGCCTTAGTCCTGACAGTAGTTTTGCATCAATATGGCGAAAATTTCTATTAGAATTGGCTGGTGGTAGTTTGCCCGTTGGTAATCAGGCTTTGCAATTATTCAGAATCTATATCGCTATGATTTATTTAAAGAAGTTTCATCTTGCTAACTAAAGAAGTACAGTAGAAGTCCAGGATTCTCGCTGCCGCTCGCCATTGCGCCAAATTGCGAAAAAATGCTTCATTTGGCAAGTAAATGAACAACCAGACTCGCGAAATTGCGAGTGTTCAATTTGATTTTTTTTTCTTTCTTTTAGTATGTGTGCGTGTTAGTAAAGTCGAAATTCTTAAAGTCGCTGCTATAGGATTCATGTCGCTTTCATGTTTAATCGCACCGTGCCATTTACATTATTCTATTTGTAGATATACTGATTCAACACCTATTTAATTTAGTAACAGCCAAAGACACAGAAAGTATTATACGATAGGTTTTTCTCTATTGTCAGTTAATCACTATGTACGAGTAAGCGCTGGCATCGAGCCGGTAAAAAGACAAACAAAATTACTCGCATCAAACGCCAAATAGATGAAAGTTTTGCTAGAATGCGGAGTTGTATGGAAAGTATCGATGGTTAGTCATTTTTTTCTATCGGTTAAAATCAAAATCTCATAGCAATTTTTAGTGTTATATTTTCACAACAGTAAATCAAGGATAGCTGTTCTGAATTTTTATTTAGACTGCTAAAAGAATGTTTGAATCATTTACACACTTAGGAGACATTTAGAATTTACTTAATTTTAATAGTTTCTGTAGCGGATAGTCGAGTTTCTATTTTAGAAGAAATTACAAAAGTTAGGTTATTTTAGAACATATTGAAAAAAATGGGAAACAATAAAGGGTCGAAGATAGATTTTTCAGTGTTACACACTGAATATATTTTACTAACTTTTTTTTTTTCATTTGGCTACTGTTTTTTTATTTCTTATTCGACAAATCGCTAATGTTGGTCAAAAGCCAGCGAGTACCCTGAGTAGGACTAGGATAACATGAAACTGATTATATAGAAGTATCGAATAAATCAAACTTTTTAAATTTCCTTACAAGAATCAACACGTTGTAAAACAATATGTTATAACGAAGTCCGCTTAGAACAATTAAAGAGCTTTACGCTCCCTTCAGGTTTGTTAGAAGCGTTTTCTGCTGCATTTAAAATTTATCGATCCCAACAGAAATTATTAATCTATAAACAAACTTCGCCAATCTCAAGCTCAAGAATTCAGTAATATAAAATCTTTTTATTGCAACCTTTATATTGTATAATAGAACATCTTGTTGACATTCTGTATGTACGTTCTTTTTTTAGTCAGAAAAATGTGAAACTCTGTATCATCGTATCTGTAAAAATCATACCACAGCTTCTTCCTACCAGGTTTACACAAACACACACTCACACACACACACACACACATATATATATATATATATATATATATATATATATATATATATATATAGAGAGAGAGAGAGAGAGAGAGAGAGAGAGAAAGAGAGAGTTATTATGCAAGATTAACAACACGGGTGTAAACCCAATAAGTTGGGTGCTATTGTACACTGTAAAAAAAAAAATTGTAAATTTGCCAGAACAAACTCGATTACAGTGAATGTGCTGTATCTTTCTTTGGTTTCCTGACTATATTAACATGGAAAACACAGTAGTTGCGTAAAATTAACAGCACAATGTGCTGGCAATTTGGACGCATTTTTTTACAGCACAAACTGCTGGCGTCCAAATTGCCAGCACATTGTACTGTTAATTTTACGCAAGTACTGTATTTTTCATGTTAATATAGTCAGGAAACCAAAGAAAGATACAGCACATTCACTGTGATTGAGTTTGTGCGCGAGATAAACAGTACTTTGTACTGTAAAAATGTCGTTTTTTTTACAGTGTAGTTGTTTTTCTATTATTGTTTTCTGGGCAAACAACAACTTTCTACCTGCATTTGATGGCGAATTCCTAAATTTTATTTTTATTTTCTGTTTTTTGATCTCCCTGTATTTCTATGGTATGATATGTGTATTTTTTATACTAGCTATGCAAATATATTTTGGTATCAAAAAGTAGTTAAGCTGTATTTGATTAAGTATCTAATGAATATAACTATAAACATTAAACACTCGAAGAATAATATAACTATTCGCTTATCTGAAAAACTATGCATTCATAATTATTTTTAATGTTTTAAAACAATACTTTTATTTAAAGAACTTTACTTAAATATTAATATAAAATGTTTGCGGCAACTCCTTGAACAACGAAATTAGGAGAAATGATTAGAAAGTTATTATGCAATGTTACCAAAAGAATGTCTGTATAACTTTTTCTCCCTTATCAGTCTTGTTTATGCTCTTGCTGTACTTCCACATAAATAAAAGAGGAAATCTTTGTTTGAAACGCATTGCATTTTCAATCAATGTAATTATTATGTATTTCTATGAAGATTATGATTTATTAAGTAAACGCTGATACGTTCTTATCAAAATACTTCTTAAGTACAAGCATCCTAAAATTTAATGAAAGAAGTCGATATTTATTATTCAGAAATCATAAGGAATAATTTTAAGTATAAGTGTAAACAAAACCAAACACTTTTATAGTTATGATTTTATAAAATATTTCAAAAGAAAATATTTTGTTAGTAACTTTTTGAAAACAAAAAAATATTTACGAGAAAACTAAATTTTCTTACACTGAGATTTAGAAAAAAGCTATGAATTTACTCTAAATATTTAACTTTCTAAGGTTTATTTTTAAAACGTTACTTCATTAATTTTCTGTGTGAACTGAATTCTTTTGACTTAAATCTGCACAGAAAAAAAAATCGCAGCAACTTGTCACGAAAGCTCACAGTAAGAAACGCTTATTTAAATAATTTGGTAGTTGCGTTTATCATAATTTAATCTTGAATTTCCTTCTTACAACAAAATAAATTTTAAAAAGTTGTGCTCTAAATAACCTTTCTCATATTTCATTTTTTTTTGTTGTAGGAATCTGTGTTGTAAAATATTGTGACAGAACTAGTGAAAGATGTTGGAGAACTTTTAATTTAATGAGAATTATAAAAATAAAGCAGACGATTTTTTTAAAACTAAGATTGAATACAGTTATTCTTTTATCGATGCAATTGGCGATATTTCAGACAAAAAAAATTGAATAATACTTATTTTTGTTTTTCACTGAGCGAATTTCAAAGAAAACTAACAGTATCAAAATTAACAAAAATAAAATAAATTAAATAAATAAATATATATATATCAGAAGAAATGTTCTACAGCAAATATAAGACTTCACTCAGATTAATAAAGTATTATAGTGAAAGACATAGAGTAAAGAGAAAGAATAAAGATGAAGTCAGGTGGCTGGGTATGACACCAAACATGTAACCTTAAATCCGCTGCATTTGGCCCAAACATAATCACGTGCTTTCACAAAAAAGAAGAAAACTTTTAGTAATACAGTTTTTAATTCATAATACAATGAAATAATACTTTAGAATGCTTAAATATAAGCAGCTCATTTTCATTTAGAGAAAAATGGCGCGGGTGATGTCAGAGAATTCAGTCCCTATTTCACTTGTGCTTGTTTTGTTTGGGCCGAATGAGAGCATTTAAATTTGAGCGATAACGCGCATCATATTGCAAGCCGTTTTACGGTATCTCCATCTATCTCTTTCCTCCATGAGTGAAAGCTAAAATGCTTGTGATTAGAAATATTTACGAGTTGAGAAGAATTACCCCTGTGTCGACCGAATGTATCAACAGCATCGAAGTCAAATTGACAGTGACTAGAATCGGACTTTCATTTTGAGTGTGAAGCAAATTTAATCAATTTAATTTTTCCTCTAAACTGTCGTAAAAAGACTTTTAGATTTCGTTATAGATATATATAAATGTATAAGATAAATCCGTAGTTATAAAAGTGTATTTTGTTTAAGAAAAACTTAAGCAATATGTAGAGTAGAAAAGTTTCACCTTAACCCATTAACGCCTAGCGCTGCCTCAGGATATAATCTACCAATACGTTTACTGTTTGCTTACTAATAATTGTGAAGATAAATATTAGCTTTCTTTTATGACAGATACTACGCAATAAAATAACACAGCAATTTCTATTTTGAAAAAGTGGTGTGAAATGAAATATTTCCGTTTTAAATTAAAAAAAAATAATTGCGGCCTATATGGATTAAGGAATACATTTATCATACAAGCGTATTTTTTTCATTGTGTTACCAACCAGCGATAAATCGCCAAGATAACGAAATTATAATAATTTTTTTACGGTCACTATATCAAGCTTCCGCCGGAAAATTATTTAATAAACATATATATCCTCATGAGAAGAACATTCTGCATTTTTCAAATTTTTCTGAGTATGCGCTTACGGAGACCTTCCTTGTAAGGAAGATCTTGGACATTTTGGGTACAACTGGCATATTTATTACTTTGATATTAACGTAATTATTAACCCTTTGGTTAAAGGATTTGGTATATGTCGTCCCAGCGACTATTCTTTTATTCTATTCACACCAATTTTTGAAAAAATAATTTCTGCCATAAACTATACCAGTGTTGCCAGATAGTTGAAAGTCAATTTCCCAAAATTTTCTTAATTTTTCCCCAAATGAATGTTTTTTCCGAAAAAGTCTCCAACACAATTTCTATTAAAAAAAGTATATTTTCAATTTTGAATTTACCACTACAAGAAATGTTTAACAAATTTAAACTCAAATTTTTTCCCCAAATCTAGCCTTTTTTTGAAAAAAATTCCCCATTTACAAAAATAAACATTTAAACTGGGCAGAATTTTGCATGCACATTTGCAGCTAAAGAAAAGAATGTGAGATATATTTTACAACAACAAGTTCTTTTATGCTTGTTTTTTAAATTGTTGCCAGTGGATGATGCTGGCCTATCATTACATTAGCTCAATCTACGCTTATGCCAATAAGTTTTTCAAGCTTTAGATCATCTCTAATCAGTTGAGATTTGATTGAATATGAGATGGTGTGTGGCATTACCTGTTTCTGTCTGACTTAACCTATAAAACGTTATTTTCAGTTTTTTCTCATCTCTACTGAAGTGCCTACTCTTATTGCAAAGTACCTCGTTGTATGAAACACTGTGCTTTCATCAATAATAAAAGAAAAATAGCTGATTTTCACATCTTTAAATACTAAATCTTTTAACACGGCATTACACGCGCGAGAAAAAGGAACGGGATTACTCGCGCTGGGTTTGTCATACACATGGCGGTTTCTTCCAATTTTTTACCATAAAATCTATATAAAACATAAAACACTAGGGAAAAAGAAGGGATAGTAGAGTTTTAAACAGATATTAAGCATGTTACTTATATTTATTTTGTACATTCGCTGCGTCTATCTATACAAAATGCACGCACGAGAAAAACTGTCGGTTTCACTCGCTCTGTATATGTCATTCTCATGCCGGTTTCTCTCAATATTTTTATCTTAAAATCTACATAAAACACTACGAAAAAGGAAGGGATAATATAGTTTTAAAGATATATTAAAAATGTTATTTACATTTATTCTGCAAATTTCCTGCGTCTATCTGTACTCAGAGCTGTTACAGAAATGCTCGCGCTGAGTGCGAGATACGCATATTTGGCGATTACGATAGATCTATATTTCGAATTATTTAACCGCTTTTCCCCCTCTAAGATTATGACCTTCGAGGCAGCTACACAAAGACTCATCCATTTCTGAAGAAAGGTTAGGGAGAAAAACTGCAAAAAAGCAGCACTGGGTGTGACATACCCAGCGCGAGCAAACTCGGGTTAAATAGTGCGGTAAAAGAACGTTTCGGGTTAATCCTGCAGACTTACTAATGTGAAGATTTATGCCGCATAAGATCGAAGAGTTCTCATTCAAGTTTCTTATAAGGAGAACTAGGGGGTCTGCTGTATTCATTAAGCAATTTCAGTTATAAACACTTCAATGGGATTGTAATATGCAATTGCATGTCTTGAAATAAGCCCTACACTGTCATTCCATAAAGCACAAATTAACAAAACAAAAGTTATAAAATTGTTTCTGTTTCTCTTGTATAGATCTGTACTAATAATGGAAATGTGTATATATGTCTGTGCCTGTCCGCGATGACTAGGAAAATCTCTCGCACCTATAGAGTGGTCTGGAAATTCAGGTGGTCGCATCTGTGATACGTGTAAACTGTCATGTTGTAAACGACGATCACGACCGCAAGAATAATGATTCACGTGGATATATACATATCTCCGATATGTGCATTTTATTTTAATTTTCCAAATCAAAATCGAGTCAAATCCAATGTTGTCAGTTGACTAAAAGCAAACTTTAACTGAAATAGTGAAAAAATTCCCCAAGTTTTTCCCCAAAACTGTTGATAGTCCCCAAAAATTTCTCCAACAAGTGCTTGTCCCCAAAACGTTTCCCCGGAGATTCTAAATCCACCAGAATGGGGACAAATTCCCAATCTGGCAACACTGCACTATACTAAGATACTTTCAAAAGAAATCTATGACTAAGAAATTGTTTTGTAAATTGTGGTACGAATGAATATAAAATTAGTTGCCAGTCCTACCCCGTAATCAAAAGGTTTAAGGTAATTTATTGCATTGCGATCTTTGTAACTTAACAAAATGTACGTGATCGATCGAGTCAAACACAAGTTTTTATAGTAGTTTTCTTTTAAATGTTTGATAATTGATTATTTTCTATAAAATATAAGTCTTTTGCTGTTTAAAACGGATTTTTCTCAACATAACATTAACTTTATAGGAAGACTTGTTGCTTGAATTTGCAGATAGATTTCGGTATGAATCTTTTTTTATGTGGAAACTGTTGGTGATCTATTTTAGGCTCAGTGCGAGAGCTTTATTTTAAACTGATTTGAAGTGGCATGGATGTAGTTGATGTGATATGAGAAAGCGAATATGTCCATTGATAACATTTATCTGAATTTGAAGTTCTATTTACCTTAATAAAGCAATGTTTTGAAGCTCACGCAACTTCAGCTAGATTAGATACTTTTTGGAACTTATAATTATTTATTTTTGACGGATTTTTCTCAACAGAATCTTAACTTTATAGGAAGACTAGCTGCTTCAATGTGCGCATAGATGTCCGTGTGGATCTTTTCTTACGTGGAGACTGTTGGTCCTTTATTTTAGACTGAGTGCGAGAACTTCATTTTAGACTGATTTGGAGTGATATGGAAGGGACTGAAGTGATATGTAAAAGCGAATATCGCCATTGATGAACTTTGAAGATTCGGTTTACTTTAATAAAGCAATGTTTTGACGTTCACGGAACTTCAGCTAGATTATATACTTTCTGGAAGCAATAATGATCTATTTTTGGACAGATTTTTCTCGACAGAACCTTAACTTTATAGGAAGATTAGTTGCTACAATTTGTGGATAGATTTCCGTGAACTTTATTTTAGACTGATTTCGAGTGTTATGGGAAGGATTGAAGTGATATATAAAAGCGAAGATCTCCATTGATGAACTTTGATGCTTTGGTTTACTTTAATAAAGCAATGTTTTGACATTCACGGAACTTCAGCTAGATTATATAACTTTTGGAAGCTATAATTATCTATTTTTGGACAGATTTTTCTCAACAGAACCATAACTTTATAGGGAGACTAGTTGCTAAAATTTGCGGATGGATTTCCGTGTGTACCTTTTCTTACGTGGAAACTGTTGGTCATCTATTTTAGACTGAGTGCGAGAGCTTTATTTTAGACTGATTTCGAGTGATATGGAAAGGATTGAAGTGATATATAGAAGCGAAGATCTCCATTGATGAACTTTGAAGCTTCGGTTTACTTTAATAAAGCAATATTTTGAAGTTCACGAAGCTTCCGCTAGATTATATACTTTTCGAAGCTATAATTATCTATTTTTGGACAGATTTTTCTCAACAGAACCTTAACTTTATAGGAAGACTTGTTGCTACAATTTGCGGATAGATTTCCGTGTTTATCTTTTCGTATGTGGAAACTGTTGTTCATCTATTTTAAACTAAGTGCGAGTGCACTATTTTGGACTGAGTGCGTGTGACATGGAAGTGGTTGAAGTGATATATAAAAGCGAATATCTCCATTGATAAATTTTGAAACTTAGATTTACTAAAATAAAGCAATTTTTTTGAAGTGCACGGAACTTCAGCTATTATAGTGGACATTTTTTGAAGCTAGAATTATACATATTGACTACTGTAGCCATCTTCAAATTGACAGTGACATTGCTATTTAGAGAGATTATCTTGAAAACTAGTTCAACTCCTCCTACAAGTGAGATTTAATTTAATCATTTTGTAGTTACATTTTTCATTGATATTCCCTTTTTTAGAATAAAATATTGTATTTTGATGATTGTTAGAACTTTATTGCTCATTACTCTTAAAAACATGGAAGATCAAAACGCCAACATTGTTAGATGGACTAATGCCGGAATTCTCCAGAGTGTAATTCTGCACGCAATCTTAGTGACAAATTTTCTGACACATAAGATCTCAATTTAATTTTTACCTCATAATAGTTATAGACATTTAAAGAAATGAAATTAATTACCGCTATATTTTCTTTTGGAAAAAGAACTGAACAGCCAAAACTGTTTTGTCTCTGTATCAAATATTGATAATATTTTCTTATTACATCTGTTATGGAAAAAGTAATAAAAAGTATTGATGACATTCTACTTTATAAAACTAAATTTATAATAAAATTATTTAAACTTAATAGTATAATATCATTCAAAATTTAAAGCAACATTAAAAAAAAAAAAAAATACAAATGAAAATATTTTAAACTGTAAGCCTATAAAGTTCTTAATTTGCGGCGTAGCTCACCAGTTGTCTGATACAGTACTTCCTTGGTTTTAGTGAATATTTAAATATCGGTCGGAATGCAACGAAGCTCATAAATATTGTGCTATGGCGCACAGCTGAAAAGCGCTTCCGGAAAACCGAAGCCTAAATTATCTTTTCCCTTCCCTGCCATCTCCAATCCTTTGCGTTCTTTTCTACCAAAACGCTTACATATGGGACGTAGAGTATTGCACGCGTAGGAGCTTCTTCTAGTAGCTTCCACAAATGTAGACTCAATGGTTTTCTGGCTCTATGGTTTCTGAACGGTGATAAGGAATGCTATAATTAATCACAATTGTACCTTCCGTTTGTACTCGTGCTTATGTTATATTTACTTTCTGCATTTGGATAGTGTTTGTAAGACTTTTTACTGATCAAACTATTAGCTCCATGTATACCAGAAGCTTTTTCTTAAGCTTCGAATTTTCTGATAAGTTTAAAACTGAAATATAAGTAAACGAAATATTAATGATTATCATTGTCATCATCCCGTTTGCAACATTGAAAAATCGGCTTTGCTTGAACGTGAACAATCCAACTCCAAGTATGTCCCAATCACGATGTTACTGAAATATGAATAATAGTAGAACATTCGCGTATTTTCATTTCGACATTATCAGCTAGTAGTTCAAGTGAAAATTAAGAGAATGTAAATAAAAACAACAGATCATCTGTTTTTTCAGAAAATGCTCCGTTATGTTGGACAAAACGGCAAAATTTTTCTTTCTAAAAAGATACCCTTGGTTGGTGATTATGAAGAAAAAATCTGAGATGTCGCATTTGTGGAGATAGATCTGACTTGGATGCATTTAGAACTCAGGGATCAACTGCCCCAGGTAATAGCAACTGGCCAATATCGTTATCGCACTAATTAGGAAGAAAAATCTCAGCTGCAAAAATCTTTGAGAAAGAAATTTTGTGATCACAAGCTCTCTAAGTCGCATATTGCAGCGGAAAAAATTTCAAGCAGACATGGATAAATACCAAATTAAAGTAGCGATATGCGGATGTAGGGAGCAGTTGGAAACGCTACAGGTGCAGAATATCAGGGCTACGGTACTTATTTTAATAGAAATTATTAAGCCCTGAGCATATATAACTCTGAAAAATTCTCTGATATACTGTGTCCATAAAAGTATGTTCCGGTTATAAATTTTAATAGTATCAACTGTAAGCGTTGTAAAGTGTTGTTTCAAGGTCACAAATAAAGAGTAACTAAAACAGTTTTAGATAAGCGCATGAGCGAGTACAGCTTTGTTATTTACTCGGTTACAGTGTCATATACGGAGAAGGGCGACTCATGAGCATAAACCGTTATTGCTTTAGGTAAAAGAATGATGGCTGAAAATTTATAAGCCGTTAAAGCCATGCGATTTTTTCTTTTGGGACTTTATAAAAGATTGTGTCTATGTTTCGTCGCTGCCTAATGATTTTCCAGAGTTGAGATGCAGAATTGAAGAGGCAATTGCTTCCATTACTCCGGAGTTGTTAACCGAAGTGTGGAAAGAATTGGACTTTAGTTGGGGAATATGCCACGTATAACTAAAGGTGTACCTATTGTACATTTGTAAGATTTACCTTCAATTTGATGTATCGTTTATTGTAAATGGTCTAAATTAAACATACTATAACATTCAAATTGGGATATTCTTTTACGGTCACTCATATAATAATTTGTCGAATTAGGGTTTGGAGAGTTAAAACTCATCCTTTGCATAGAATATAAAATTCTTTCAATTCAATTCTAGAGTTAGATTAAACTTTCTTCTTCTCACTTCATTTGTCAGATTAGAGAATATTCTACAAAGTCATCAGCAAGTAAATACGAGAAGTTGAGTTATCAAGTATCCCAGTTAGCTACATTTTCACTATATTTACTGCCTAGTTGCAGTAAATATCTGTATGTTAAGTGCTTTAACTGTCGTTGGAGATATAAATTTATCCTGTTCAGTTATAATTATGTAAGAGGGAAGTTTGAAAATTAGAACAAGATGATTTTGATTTATAAATCGGCATTACTGTATCTTTCTTGAGAAGTCATTAGCTTCTGTTAGAAGTAGTTGATTTTATTTAATTACATCAGTGAAGTTACAAAGTTTGGAATTTTATTCAGATACTAATGCATGCATATTTTCTAACACTGGTAATGAGACTATTCGTTTATTTGAAGAAAGAAGTAAGTATATGATTTAATATTCAATGGATAAAACTGTTAACCATTTGAAGGACAATCGTTAATTTTTAGACCATTTAATTTTAATCCCTAAATGCCACATTGGCACCAGAATTTTGGAATGAAAAATTTTCTTTCATGTACACGAAGGAAAAAAATATTTATTTTCAAATAAATTTGTTCGTAAATTCTGGTGTCACTCAATCATTTGAAAGGTTTAAGAATAGAAGTACTTTGCGCTGAAAGGGTTAAACTAAATATTTGAAGAATAAAGTATACAAGAATTGCATTGTGATTTATCCATATAAGTGCAAACCTCTGGTAATAATTTCTATATCTAACAATATCAAATAGTCTCAGGAAAACTTTTTTCAATTCATGGAAATATTCCTAGCAGCATTGCTACCGACATATATCCGAGAATTTAAGAAATTTCCGTTCTTTTTTTTCGTTCTATGGTACAAAATTTCCATAATCTGAAAAAAAAGTGTTAAAAAAATGCTTCTCACGTTCTTTCGTGGATCCTTTTGGCTTCGAACTGGGGGCCTCGCCTTTCGAATCGAGCATCTTAACCACTAGGCTAGCAAGAGCGTGAGAAGAGATAATTTTAAAATTAAGATAAGGGTATTTAATTCAAAGGGGGATCGATAAGACTTGTTAAATTTCTTTTCTAGAAATCTCGGAAATTTAAACTCAGTTGCAGGGACATTTCGTCGCTCTGAAATAATGGTTGGTGTTTTAACACTTATAGAATAATAGAAAATAAAAATTATTGTACAATAGCTATATTTTTAATAAGACATAATTTGATTGTTAGATGCAAATTATAAATATTATGTTTGTAATTAAATTTGAGAAATATGTTTGCTTTTTTGAATAAAATCGATTTTTTTTTTTTAACTTGATTCAACTACTATATACTGTTAAACGCGTTCGTTTAGAATATATTTTGCAGGCAATATATTTTTAATACTCAAAAAAGTAAATTGCGAATAAGTTTAAATGAATGAGAAAATTGCTACTTTATTAAATTAGAAAGCATTATTTTTGTTTGTTGGTTTTTAAAGAAATTAGAAATTTTAATTTATTGAATTTTCGGTTTTTCATTTAAAAAATAAATTCGAACTTTGGTATGAATACAGCCAATACGCATATTTGCAAGAAATAAACGGAATGTCCCACTCTTTTTCAGACTTTGGGGAAGAATTAAAGAAAAAAGCATGTTTTCTAGGACTACGGATATTATTTGTTTAAAAATGAGGAATAATTTAGCGTATTAAGACGAATTCTTCTGATAGTGACTTTAACAAGCTTCCCAAAACGATTGTTGTAAAAAACATTTCAGCAATTAAAAGTTATAATTTAATTATACTTTATAAAGCAGATTTTAATAAAATTTTACATAATTTAACTTTATTTTTAATGATTTTATATACTTTTGTTAAAAGTCAATTTCTAACCCTATCAAAAGATTAAAACAACTGTTTCGCAAAAAAGACAATCTATAAGAAATATTTTCAACTATATTCCATTGGAACTCTAAATTCGACGACTTTCATATTAAATAATTTGTACATTTGGAGTTCGGCGTATTTAAACTCATCCTCTGCTTTGGATATAAATTGCTTTAAATTGAATTCTTGAGTGAAATTAAGCCTTCCATCTCCGACTTCGTTTGTATTATTAACAAATATTCTGCAAAGCCGTCAGCAAGTAAATACGAGGAATAGAGTTATTGAGTATCTAAGTTAGCTAAACTATTTACTGTATTCTCCGACGAATTCTAGTAAACATCCTGAAACTACAATGATTTAACTCTTTCGAGACATGGATTTATATTGTTCAACAGTAATGATGTAATAGTGAATTACAAAATACTGCCTTTTGAATTATAAATCTTTGTTATTGCTGTAAATTGTTTCTTTACTGTAAAATTTTTATTTGATTTTAATTACAGTAGTGGCATCTGAAAATTTAAAAAGATATAATTTGTTCATTTTCGAGAGCTCTTCTTATATTAAAACATATGTAAGCAATATATTTTTTAAGTATTTGACAGGTAAAATTGTAAAATTTGAAACATTTAAAAAAATTACATAAAGAAATTGTGCTGATTGACAAAATTTTTGATTTAATTGAAATTACAACAGTGACGTTTGAAAAACAGAAAAAAGTATTTAGATAATAAGATTTGTTTATATTCTAAAGCTAGTTATGCAATTTTCCGCTTATGATAAAATATATTTAATAGATGTTTCTTTAAGTAATTGAGAAGTAAAATTGTAAAAGTAAGTATTTATGAATCACATACTGAAAATGCGATGATTTGTTTATCAAAAAACTAAGCAGTCATAATAATATTTAATGTCTAAGAATAAAACTATAAATTGTGATTATTTAAAGAATAATATAAAGTAACTGCGATTATTTATTTACCTCTAATATTAGTGATTTTTTTTAATTACCTGCTACACAATAATATCCTGTATAGCTTTGCCCCTTCCATAAGGAATATTCTTAATTAAAGTCTTTTTTTGTTTCATGAAATGTACGTTTAATGTGTTTTTTAAATCAGCAATTAATCAGCTTATTCACCGTAAAAAATTTGCTAGTTTAGCTTCCTTTTTTATTCAAAAATTCTGAATTCATACTTGATATTCCGAAAGGAAAATTTTAAATTTATGCAATCCAGAAATGTTTCTCAATAAAGCTATACTTAATGTATTGTTTGCCATGGCTTACGAATACGTGTTCTAGAAATATTTCCCGGGGCTCCATATCACATGAATACGTGCGCCATCAATATTTTCATTGAAGTATTGCTATGAATTATTGCGATACTATTGCAGGACTATTGCGATAATTTATTACCGTTTATTTAAAAGAAAAACTCCGTGGCCTTTCCTGGCATGTTAGTGATTCTAATTTGGCGTTAAACGTGTAAAAACAACTAAAATTTAATATTTTTTAATTAAAAATGCATAAAATTTACACTTTGTCTAAAATTAAAAACATTGACCCAATAGGATATTGTGAACACACTCCATAAACACTGAAAAACGCTTTGTCAGTGTCTGCTAAAAAAGCCACTTCGCCATTGTCTGCGGCGGTCAATGTGTTTAACTTTCTATCTAATCAAATTAAAAATAGGACGATTGCACCATGAAATATATTAAAAATTATGTATTAAAAACAAATACACTATGCTAAAATGTACACACATTAAAATACAATAAACATTAACGTTTCATTTCGCATCAGCAAAAGTCTTCAGGATGTTATGATACACAAAAGTCCAAAATTTAAAAAATGGAGGCAAACGTCTCAGAGTGCTTGATGAATCTTGACTGGAGCGCCCATCAAACGTCATCAAGTTGCCAAGGCAACCAAAAGGAGAAAACCATCCCAGCGATGGAAAAGAGGGCAGTGGATAATTTTAGAGTCCATTAGGATTATTAAGCTTGGACAACAAACCTGTAACCATAATTTATCCTACAGCATACATAAAATATGGCATAATATGTTATAAACTATTTTTGGAGTCAGTTCCATTTAGCCTCTCCCCCCACCCCCTTTTCCACCGCTGGGAGGATTTTCTCCTTTTGGTTGCCTTGAAAATTTGATGACGTTTGGTGCGCGCTCCAGTCAAGATTCGCCAATGATTCTGAGACGTTTGCCTCCATTTTTAAAATTCTGGACTTGTGTGTATCATAACATCCTGAAGACGTTCGCAGATGCGAAATGAAACGTTGATGTTTATTGTATTTTAATCTGTGTACCTTTTCGCATAGTGTATTTGTTTTTAATACATAATTCCTATCTAATATTTGTGCTTCCAATTTCCATGAGCTCAATTTTTCTATTGTTCTCCGCAACTTTGCCTTATCTGCTCCTCATTGCTACGCGATACTACAGGTAAGTGATCTGCTAAATATATGAATTCTCCATCATTATGTAGCGGGGATTTCTGGCATTGTCACTAGACTCCTCGGAGAGAACCATCTTGGAAGTCTGTGAATAAACAAAGCAAAAATTACTATTCATAAATTTTTAATAAAAGAAAGGACTAAACTGGAAATTCTGCAACGGTAACTTTTTATGAATCTTCAAATCTATTTATTAAGGAATCTAATTTAAGCGACCCTAAGGGTTAATTTCTTTTAAATAATGTATTTGACAGCTGCATATTATTTATGGTTTATACCTAATATTTCTTCCTTTTATATTTATTTATGCTACTGTAGTAAGTCCACGTGCTTTAGCATGAAGAAAAAAAAGAATCATTCAAAACAATTTTTTTGTAAATTTATGATATTTTTTAGACTTGCTGATGAAGTATACATTTTTAAGTAGTACAATTCACTTTCATACATGAATTAAATAGTTTCGTTTTATGATATTAATTGCGCAGTGAATTTTTTTCGGTACTTTTCCAGTCCAGGGACCTTTACGTTATTTAATTCGGGCTTCTGAAAAAGAGATTTATTGCATAAATGATAAAAACAGCTATGTTAACTGACCAAATTAATTCTTTTGCTTGTTTATATATGTATTTATATATATGTATAAACATTATATATGCAATTAACTTCTGTTTGTATATAAAAAATGGCATCGTTATGTTAAATAAACTGTATAAATATAGAAAAAATTGCTTTTGTATTTGAAAAAAGTGAATACGTTTCCAGAAAATATTTTGACAAAATTCTATCTCTCGTCAAGGTCATTTCCTCTATCTCGCCAAACCCTCTATACTGGAAAAATGCTCTTTTTTTCTTTGTATTTTAAATAAATTCAGTAAGAGATTTTATTTTAATTTTATTTTTGTAGGCGTTTCTAATAATAAAAAAAAACTGATATAGCCGTTTTATCCCTTTAATCACAAGAACTAATTAACAAAATTATTTAATTTGAATTTTTTACCATTGCTGTAGTCTGCATTTTCAGAAATTATCACTTGTAATATTAGAAATTTTGAGGCCAAAGACATCGCCAAATTTGAAAAATATGAAATATATCGCAAACTATTGCACTTAGACGAATTTACTTGGTATCATACGAGTTAGAATACAAAAAATGCAATAAAATATGTTATCATTTGACACAAAACTATATTATACCATTTTTAAGGATTTTTTTTTAAAAGTTTGTTCCCTTTTTTACCTCCCTTAGGGGGGGAGGGGAATTTTAGGAAATCCTTTCTTAGCATGCGCCTACGCCACAAAACATATTTTTTACACAATTTTCATGTTTCTAGGTTCAGTAGTTTGGGCTATGATTTGATTAGCCTCCCAGTCAAGACTTTCTTTTGTATATATAAATTTTAGAATTGTTGATAATGTAATATCAAACGCTAATTGATCAAACCAAAGTTCTAGATTTCCTATTAAAAAACCATTTTATTCCAACTCATCAAAGCAGATCTTTGTGACATATTTACGAAACGATTTTTATTCGTGAATTCATAAAATTGACAGACATTATTCTTTAGAAAGTCCAATATAGTTAAACTTAAAATTAGACTATGTGTAAATTACTTAAAAGATGAAAAATATTTAAAAAGATGTTAAATTACTTTAATATCCTTAGTACTTTCAACTATACACATAGCCTTCGTCAGAGAATTAAAAAATACAAGCGTCTTATTTTCAAATTTCACGTAGTTGGTGTCGAAAGGAGTGAAAGTGATAGTCAATTTTTAGATCCGGAAAACATTGGAAAAATAAAAATATGGATATTGAGGGAAGTGGTGTTTTATGATTCTTTAAGCAAATTGGGTCAAATTCTGGGTATGTTGTAGGATAAACGTCATTACAAACAGTCTTTTCTTTAGTATTCCAATATAGTTTTTACTTTTATTCTAAATGGAATATTTCAAAAAGTATAATCTACCTCTACGTAAAGGAATCCTTTCATTGACAGTTGCATCCCGAAAAACAGTTCAAAACACCAGTTTTAACAGTGTTTTCCTAGACCTTCTTTGACTTAATAAGAAAATGAACTGGTTCGATACTTCCGTATTTGAATGAGAATGATTCAGATTTTAATGCATTTATATAAGAATATTACTTCGGGAATATGTTAAAAATTAGCGATAATAATGATTATCGGGAGACGGTTGCATAGACCGTCACAACATCGAGTTGACTGATGAAATTCAAGGATTAACATATTAAAATGTAACTGGTCTGCCAAGTCATATCTTGGTGGAAAACACCCGCAGAACCGATTTTAGTGGTTGATCGATAGAATTATCGTAGTGTTTTCCTGCACCCAAAGGTATGCCTTCATGTTTTCATGAAGGACTGGCAGCAGGAAAACACAATGGTAAGCCTACCAGTCAACCACTAAAATCGGGTTTGCAGATGTTTCAAACCAAGATATGACTTGGAAGACCGGTTGCATTTTAATATACAAATCGAGTTTTAGCTAATCTTGGAATTTCAGCCGTGAACTTAATGAGGTGATAATTTGTAAGGTCAGTCTGCCTAAATGTAATAAACCCTAAATGCTACAATGTTCTTTTACATAAAATTTTAGTGCACGAATCGTAAATAAATGTTATATAATGAAGCATACGAACTTCAGAAACAAAACCCGAAACATTTTTTGCATGTAAAACGGTTGCTTTAAAAGAAATTTCCCATCAAATACACATAGTTCATTTTACATCGCCCCCATGTTTCGTAAATGCGACAAAAAATCCCGTAAGTGGCTCACGGTTTTTATTTTTTAACTTTGAAGATCAAATAACCTTATAAACGTCAAGAGCTACGTTGTCCGTTTCAGTTACCTGACCAGTTAAACTAAAGAAAAGGCGACCAGTTTCCGGTTTAGAATTTGAAGTGGACTACGCATTTAGGCGAGCTTGTTTTCAACCTGTGCCTAATAGCGACATACATATTGTTGTAAATGCGGCGAAACATTTAGAAGATTAACGAAGAAGTTTATATGGGATTTTTTATATATTGTGTTAAAATTATATTTAAATCAAATTTTATGTTGAATTAAGCTGTGTTGAGTCAGCATAATCTTGCATTAATTTTTTTCTTTAATCAGGTGTTTAAATATGTGTTTAAGACGATCAAAAAAGAAAAATACACTTCTTTAAAATTTTTAATGAAAAAAAGGAAGAAACGCAGTGTCTATCCCAGTAACATAATATAGACATATGATTAACCTTTAACTGGTGTTACCGGTCTCACAGACCGGTGCTTTCTTCAATTTTCATAGTTTAACTTGCAAATTTCAGTTTAAGTACAAACACTACTGAAATTTTGCTTCGTTTGGAACATTAGTACTAACACCAGAGACTATTCAATAGGTGAATTTTAATTATAACACCCCTGCACAAAAAGTTTAGTACAAAAACAACATCGTATGAGTTAACCGCGGCTTTTATTCATCTTTCGATGGAGCGGTCTCGCAGACCGCTTCCCACTAGTTATGTGACAATTTCTGTGACATCAGTTAAAGGTTATGGAATTTGCAATAATTTTACATAATGGAAATTCTGGAAAATCTTTGTAGATTGAAAACAATTTATGTTTATTTTAATGGGGTTAAGTGAGTTAATTTTACCAACATTATACCATTAGGTAGCTTAAATGCTGTCTCCGGTTAAAACGTGATGCAATTGAGTTATTCTCTGGTTTAGGAGTCATAATTTTTGTTAGCACTTTTATAAAATCTAATATTTTAATTCTGTTTTCATTTTTTATTCGTTATAATCGACATTTTCTACCTTTAAATTAGTAAACGATAAAAAATAAACCATGTTTATCTAAATGAATATTTGTTTCCAAATACGTATTTTTAAGTACAGAAATGTTAATTTTTTTCTGAAAGTGCAAGAAAAATGAAGAGGGGGGGGGGAGGTGCAACAGAATATCAGGCACAGAGCTTCTCTTTGGCTTAATCAGAATTATTAGAAATATTGTACGATTTTATCTATTTCTAAGGCTGATATCATGTGACATTTTATAATAAAGTTATACATAATAAATAATCTAGTTAACACTATTATAAACATATTTTAAATACTCTTTTAACCCGTAAGCTCCATACTGTGAATTTGCACCGAACGAAATGTCGCCGTCTTTAATTAATTCGCATTTTTCATTCACAAAATAAGAATTTTGATAAAATCAAATATTTCATTTGGATATCTTATTAAATTGCGTATATGGATCATGTAGTTATATTTCATTATCACTAGATTGTCAGCAAAATTATGCGGAGTTGAAGTTACGTAAACCCAAATCGCACTGGTGTATAAATTATGGGGTTAATATTGACGCGCGAATTTCGCGAATTTTAAACGATGTTTTCTGCAACAATCATTTAATTGTAGTTATGGTCATAGCTCCTTGGCAAAGAGGAATGAGACTTTTTTTTCTATATTAGGAACGAATTTATTTATTTGAGGGTTATTTATATTAGGCATTATACGCAGCATTTAAATAACTTTTTCATATTAGTAGTGTAAAATTCACAAACAGCACGGTGCTGCGCGGTGATAAACATCTCAAGAATAATATTGAAAAGTTTAATTATAACAGTCATGTACTTAAATTTTAGTACAGAAACAGTACCCTGTGAGATAATAGAGACATTCATTTATCTTTTAATCAAGTGGTCTCGGAGACCGCTCACAGTAGTTATGTAACAATTCCTGTCACAGCAGTTAATTAATTCAAAAAATAATTACAGTTAACCCTTAACGGCTGTTAGAGCTGCTTTTTTTTTAATTTTTCACAGTTTAACTTATATTTTTCAGTTTAACTATTGACACAGCGAAATTTTGCTTCATTTGGAGCCTGGTACTATTGTTTGAAATGTTTGAAAAATCGAAATTTTATTAGAAATATTACAGTACAAACAGTTTACTTCAAAAACAGCATTTTATGAGTTAATCGCGCATTTTATTCATCTTTCAATCGAATGGTTTGACAGGCTGTAATGTGGCAATTTTCTATCACAGCAGTTAATCGTTAAATGAACTTTTTCAGATGAATTGTCATGTATAAAATGCATTATCACATTTAGGACTATGAACGTCTCATTTAGGTTTTAGCCGCTATAAATGCGACAAAAAGGACCTAAATGCGACAATCCTATATTGTGGTTTTATACTGCAGATAATTATTAAATTTCTACAAAACAACTTAATTTTGAACTAAAGGTACAGTATTCAGTAATTTGTTGTTTAATAAAATATACATTTATATAATAAAATCCCAAATATACCCTAAATGCGACAAAACTACAGGAAATCGTGTCTCATTTAGGCAGACTGACCTTACATACTGGAAAAAAAAAATATCGTTTTGGCATCTAGAATCTAAATTGTGGCTCTAGAAAAAATAGTTCCATGTTATCCCACTAAATTCTAGTTCCCTTTGTTAGAGAGTTCTGGACTCTCCTAGTAGAATTCAAGTGCGTTGTCTTATACTCTCGTGGCCAAAGCTATTTAAAAATCTCTGCAAATAGATACGAACACAAGAGGTTAGTTTTAGTAACTGTAATTCTACTTTATGGAACCATTCATCAAGCGATAATTCCTCGCTACTGAAAAAATTCTTTATCATTTCTTCACCTAGAAAACAAGAGGCTAGAAATTCGAGATCATTTCCTCTATTCAGTTTCGTTGTTTACCCTATTCGCATAGCTCGGAAATCTATATTTCAAGTTTAGGGATTTAGAAAATGACTACATATTCATTGTAGGTGAAACTTTTTTTTTCCAATGCAGCTGCCCCCCCCCCCCCCCGACCTACGATTTTTTATTTCAATCTTAATAAAGTAATTAAAATAGACGGATAATTATTCAGAAATTACTTTTTTTGCATTTTATTCAGAATTGTTAAAAAGGTTTATTTTAAATTCAGTTTTATTATTTTTTATTTAAAAAAATGTTAAAGGAAATATCTGGCTTACACGAAAAATTCAACATGAAATGAAAGCTGAAATTTCGTATCCTGGAATTCGATCAAAACCAAAAAAATTATTCTATCAGTTTAACGTTTTAAAGCTATATCTTAAAAATATTACGTCATTAATTTTCTTTCTAAATTTAAGTTTTTTGACTTAAATTTGTACAGAAAAAATCGCTGCAACTTGTCATGAAAGCTCGCAGAAAGAAACGCTTATTTAAATAATTTGGTAGTTGCGTTTATCATTTTTTAATCTTGAATTTCCCTCTTGCAACAAAATAAATTAAAAACTTTGTCTTTTAAATAAGCTTTCTAATATTTCATTTTTTTTTTTTATCGTTGGAATGCTGCGCTGTTGTAAAATATTACGGCAGAACTAGTGACAGATGTTGCCACACTTTTAATTCAATGAGAATTATAAAAATGAAGCAGATGATTTTTTAAAAAAAAATTGTTGTTCTCAAAGTTGTGTGAATATTATGCTTTCTTTTGTGTCGCGATTTTTCATATTTAAGACAGGGTAAAAACGCTATTAATATTTATATTGTTTTTAAATATTAAAGAAAGTTTTCCTTACCTGAAATAAATAAACTAACAACAAATAAGAAAAAAGGACAAAAAATGAAATTTATGTTTCGTTTAAAGAAATCACATACTATTATTATCAGAAATGCTTGAATTAAAAAAAAAAAAATGCAAAATTTACGATCACGTCTAGTTATATTTAAAATCAAAAGATTTTTTAACAAATGTTATTAAAATAAAGCAGGTGATTAAAAAAATAATAACATTTTATTTTAAAGACATATGATTAGTAAATTAATCGTTGGAATCTTACATACCCTAGTAGCGTCATTAATATTTGTATCAGAAAAAAGTTTTCACTTTGTGGTTAAATAAAAATAGCATAACAAAAAGATGTCAGATTTGTTTAACATAAAAATGAATTTAATCAAAAGAATTGAAAAGGATTTTTGACTATTTAAATGCACCGTAAATATTTGAAAGAAATATAAATTTTGAAATATATTATACAAAAGTACTATGGATTTATAAAGTGTAATTGTTTATCATTTTCAGTCACTGATTAACAAGTACTAGATTTAATTTTATTTTTTTAATTTATGTATGGAACGTTTAATTTATGTCAAAAACGTACACGTCCAAAATTTTTTAAGTATTTAACACATACATAAATATGTATAATTATTAATTAATTATATATGTTAATTAAATATACATAATTGTTAATTGGTTATACGTGTGGTCCAAGTTGCCTGTCTGTGCCTCTCACCAAAACTTTTTATTTTCATTTAAAATAAAATGTAATTCAACAAACACACAGAGTGATTTTCTAATTATACGAATTTCATATAATTAAAAAAAAAAGGTTTTAGGTATACCACCCCCTCTTTATCTCTTATAATGTTTTTTTTTTTTTTTTTTTTAATTATCATCTGTTATAGCAGAACTTTCTCAAAAGGTATTCGAAACTCTTCCGCTGTTTCAAACTAAAATTTTTCTATAATTATTAAGTCTGGAGCTTTTAATAAGCACATGAAATCCGTCTTTAAGGTTTAGTCATATACGCATTACTTGCTTTATAATTTGCACTAACGTCTTGAGTGAATAATGACTGATAATTATAAACAGTGAAGTTCACAGAAATAAATAAAGCTCATGTAATTTGAGCCGATACAGCTCAAATCAATGAGAAATGATGAAAATTTCCGAATGGAGAAACGAGATTTCTGAAATACACATAGTTTCGGTCGAGTTTCGATCCGGTTGAATTTTTACAGCATATTCGCTGAAAATTCGTTTTCGGCGAAACTTTTAATTTGGTTCAAAAACGAAAACGTAACCTAATTTTCGGTCGATTCTATTGAAATTAAAAAAAAAAAAAATAGTCCGTGTCACCCAACAATTTTACTTAAATCGCCACAGAAATGATATGAATAACATTGAAGTCTATTTGTAATTATTTTTTTCAAAAGCGTATATAAAAGTTTATTATAGTAAAAATAATTAAAGTAAAAACGAAGAATTTTTATTTACGTAGATTCGTAGATCATTAAAAAATACTAATTTATTTTATAAATACTTCAGTGATTTTTAACTTTCTAAACCGAAATATTTCAAGAAAATTCCTTAATATGCATTCGATTTCTTAAAATATTAACCTCATTTGCCAGCTTTTAAATCTCATCATCATTTGCTTAGCACTATTAATTCTTGATATAGTGTGCAAATTTTGAAACTGTATTCTAAATGCATTTTCATATTTAGTGACGTAAATTTCTGAGCGCCTGCATCAAATTCTCATTAAGTTAGAAAAACGCAACGAATTATACAATAATTTAAATACATATTCAATTTTCCCCCCTTAAAACTAACAAATTATAATTTAGTTTTTTAAGTAATTATTTTAATGCAAATAAGTTTTCTTTAATGGCATTTTTCGCCGCATTTCTCACATTATGATGTGGCGTGTTTCATACTCTCATTTAATAATTAGGATTTATTATAAATATCTACGTATAATTCAGATTTATTAAAAAAGATAATAACATAAAGATATTTACATGTAATAACAAGTCGGAAATTGCAAGGCAAATGTGGCAAATGCGATGCGTTCGTACTATAACTAGTTTTATTAATATTCAGATCTTGGTGCAATAACTGTTGCAATCGTGTGCAAAAACGCATTAATAAAAAAATTATTAAGATTATATATATTAAATTCAGTAAAACGGAAATTATAGGATTCCATCTTAAATAGGACGTAATCACTATGGAAACGTAGAATCATCACCTATCTTGGGATATCATTGAATTAATTACATACGATAGGATTTAATAGAACCATAGCAACCTAGAATCATTACTTATCACGGAATATCACTGAATATTTTATTGATATCTTTTTAATTTTTGATACGATTTTCCTGAAATTTTAAATGACTCGACAAAATTCTGCAAAGATTATACATATTAAAGTTCAAACCATTCGGTTGAGTAGTTTTTCAATGTTGTATGCGGACAGACAGACGGAGTGACCAGACGACGACTATAGGTGATACCTATTTATATAATTACGAACGCACCTAAAAATCATTCTAGTCGTATACATCTCAGGAGATATCTATACAGGGTGAATCTAAACTCTTGGGCAAAACTTTAAGGGGTGATAGTACACATCAAGACAAACAATATTAAATAGAAAACTAAGGGTCCCAAACGTCTTCCGAAGGAGATAGGCGCCATTAAATTTTATGGTCCAAAATTTCACATGATTATAAAAAACGGAAAAATTGGTCGATTCGTTTGCGGTTTTCGCTAAAACAATTCTTTATGTTAGTATTTTCTTAAAAATGAATTTTAAAGACAAAGTTTTTAAAATGCTAATAGAGGGCGCTTTAGGCTTTGGAGTAACGAACAACTAATTTTTACAGTTATTTTTTGTATCTCATTAAATGCTTTCAAAAGCTTAGACTTAAATTTTGAACTCAAAATCTGAATCGTTGGGAGTGATTAAGTAGCGCAAACTGAAGTGAGTCAAATTGGGGGGTCAAATTTCAACTCCTGAACACAGTTCAGTTTGCACTACTTAACCACTCCCAACGATTCAGATTTTGAGTTCAAAATTTAAGTCTAAGTTTTTGAAAGCTTTTAATGAGATACAAAAAATAACTGTAAAAAATAGTTGTTCGTTACTCCAAAGTCTAAAGCGCCCTCTATCGGCATTTTTAAAAATTTATCTTTAAAATTTATTTTCAAGAAAATACTGACATAAAGAATAGTTTTAGCGAAAACCGCAAACAAATCGACCAATTTTTCCGTTTTTTATAATGATGTGAAATTTTGGACCCTAAACTTTAATGGCGCTTTAAAGAGTTTAGATTCACCCTGTATATTTATTTACATTAGTTTTTAAAAAATCTTCGGAAAATGATTTAATTTAACTGAAAATACGCACATACACATACATACTCTCGGACCAGAATTATAGGATTCAAAAATATATAAATATAATATTTTTTTTTCCTTAAAAAAACAAACAAAAAAAGTCTTGTTTAGGCTCAAATTATACAAAATCAGTAAAGAATGTACATGCAGAGTAATACCTAAGTATCTATTAAAGTATTTAATTTTCGCATAAATGTAATTTTAAAATATGTATTCTAATTTTACATGTTTTTGTATAATACGTATTTCTTAAAAAAAGAAATCTCTTTCAATAAAAAACTGCCAAAAACTGAATCAAAAGGCTTCTGGTAATTAACAAAAAATTAATTTTAAAAATCTTGACCAAGAAGAAAAAAAAGAAAAGAATTATATGGTACTTCTTCAATGCACTTAATTTTTCTTATAAAAAAAAACACAAAAAGTCTTGTTTAGGCTCAAATTATACAAAATTAATAAAGAATCTACATGCAGAGTAATACCTAAGTATTTGTTAAGTATTTAATTTTCGCATAAATGTAATTTTAAAATATCTATTCTAATTTTACACGTTTCTGTATAATACGTATTTCTTTAAAAAAATAATATCTTTCAATAAAAACTACCAAAAACTTAATCAAAGGGCTTCTGATAATTAACCAAAAATAAATTTTAAAAATGTCGATCAAGAGCAAAAAATAGAAAAAAATTATATGGTACTTCTTCAATACAATACATTTTTTCTTATAAAAAAACACAAAAAGACTTTTTAAGCTCAAATAATACAAAATTAATAAAGAATGTACATGCAGAGTAACACATAAGCATTTATTAAGTATCTAATTTTCTCATAAATGTAATTTTAAAATACCTATTCTAATTTTTCACGTTTTTGTATAATACGTATTTCTTAAAAAAAAAAAAAAAAAAAAAAAAAAAAAAAAAAAAAAAAAACAATGTCTTTCAATAAAAAACTGCCAGAAACTTAATGAAAAGGCTTCTGATAATTAACCAAAAATAAATTTTAAGAATGTTGATCAAGAACAAAAAAAAAAAAAAATAAATAAATAAAAAATAAAATAAAATAAAATAAAAGAATTATATGGTACTTCTTCAATACAATATATTTTGTCTTATAAAAAAACGTAAAAAGTCTTGTTTAGGCTCAAATTATGCAAAATTAATAAAGAATGTGTATACAGTATACAGTATACTTAAGTATTTATTAAGTATTTAATTTTCGCATAAATGTAATTTTAAAATACCTATTCTAATTTTACACGTTTTTGTATAATACGTATTTCTAAAAAAAAAAAAAAAAAAAAAAACAATGTATTTCCATAAAAAACTGCAAACTGTCAAAAGGCTTCTAATAATTAGCCAAAAATAAATTTTTAAAAAGTTGATCAAAAAGTAAAAAAAGAAAATAATTATATGGTACTTCTTCAATACAATATGTTTTTTCTTATAAAAAAACACAAAAAAGTCTTGTTTAGAATCAAATGTTTGTAAAAATTTAAGAGCACTTTTAATATTTCAAAATTTTAAATAAAAGTACTCAAAAAAGTAGAAACTCAAATTATAAAAATTTATAAAAGAAACTATACGGCAGAGTAATACTTATGTACATATTTTTTAATATATGTTTTCTTTTGCATTGTGAGCAATAACACTCAAGATATTTTTTTAGTGCATGAATAGCTTCAATAGTACTGACATTAATTTCTTTCTTCCCTTTTTTTCATTTTTTCTCAAAATATCATTTTTTTTTTTAAACTATAAGACACTTGACATATATTTAATTTTTACATAACTTAAGAAGCAAAGACTTAAAAAGCTGTTCAAAACAAATGAAACAACAACAACCCTCCCCCCCCTCCCGAATAAATTCGCAAGCAGAAGTAAATTTTATAAGGGCCTCTTATCGCAAAACTGAAAAAGACGATACAAATTTGTACTTGAATGACTGTAAGATAGAAAACATGTTGCATTGAATTGTTTAGACTGTTATTATGCTCATATTATGAAGAAAAGTTTTTGAATATTTATGTTTAGCAGTATACATGATTTTTTCAAGAACAAGAAAGAAAAAATTATGCTTTAAGCACAGATTATGAAACACTTTCCAACACATTCAGAATATTGTAACATAACTGCACCGTTTAATAAGTTAAAGTATTATGTCTAATTCAACCATATGGAAATGCATAACACACTTGAAAATCCAATTTCAGCTGTTCCTATCTACAATCGGAAAATTATCCTAATTCTTTGAGCAGCCCTGTATATCGATTTGCATGTATTAACTACATGCATGCAAAAATTTAGTTCAGTTAAGAAATACATATATACATTAGTTTAAATTTCCTCTTCAGCAATTTCCGTTAAAAAGGAGAATGGCATGTGAATTCTTTTGTGCAGCCTTGTATATGAGGTATAGAATTTATATACAACTAGTATAATACAACAAAATAATAGTTAAATTTAAAAGCGCTTGCTGAAATTGAAAACTTACTTCCAGCCATTATTACTGAAAGACAGTACTGTAATCGATTTCTTTTGTGTGTCCCTGTAAATGAACAACAAATGCTATGAATGCCCTATTCTATCATAATCATCTTGTAGTGAAATATTCAGTGATTTATATCAGTTTCAATACATTTGAAATGGTGTAATGTTATTAAAATACTCTGCAAACGATTTCCTCCCATATACCATAATGTGACGCATTTCTTTTGAGTGCCCCTGTAAAGGAACTATTAATCCCACATACTTCATACACAATACCAAACATGCTTAGGTGACCCTAATTAACCTTTATCAATTGTAGGAAAATCCGATCATATTTACGGGAGTTAGAGTGTGGACAGACAGACAGACGGATTGACGGACAGACGGCCAGACAAACCCAATGCATAAACACTTTTTAACTTTGTTGGAAAGCGTTAAAAAAACTTGCAAAATATTTTTAAAAAAATCATTCAAAATCAATCACAAAAATGTAGGTTGTTAGACTGGATATCATGCAAAATGAAAATATCAATAAACCCGAAAACTGTCTCAAGTGTTTATAAAGTTGCCCCAGTCTCAGGAACGCACCCTATTGAGTGGCATACCATTGGATAGGTCTTTCAAAATGAAGACGATGTTTCATTGACCATTTTGCAGTCAGAAGCTCCGTTTAAATATTACACAACCTGGAAGTTGTGTAGGTAGGATCTCTAACTTTACTGTAACTCTAACCTTCGTAATAGACATCTATAGGCCTCATCAAAACAGTCCTTATAGATAGGAACTAATAATTAAACACAACTTAAAAGTCATCCATACAAGTAAATACAAAAAATGGGTAAGTAATATAAAAAATAGTTTCACATTGATGAGAAATAATTAATTAGTTCGCTTTTTACGCAGTCGGGTTTTTTGATTTTTTAAATTTAATATATTTATGTATTCCAGGAAAACATGCCACCATTGAGCCATCTGGTCAAGGCAAAAAAGACTGAAATTAAGGTTCTGTTTCAAAATCTGAATCTCCGAAATGCGCGGATGTCATTAAATTAAATAATTAAATTAAAACGATGTAGGATTTTTTTCAAAATTTTATGATTTTTCGTGTGATCGGCGGTATTCAGCAATGAGTAAATAAATTTCAAGTCTCTAACTTATGCTGTTTCAAGCTGTAATTAGAAAGAAGGAGATATTATCTATTAAATGGGTATTATATATATATATATATATATATATATATATATATATTTGTATTTTCTTCATAAAGGCGGAGGCATATATTTAAAAATTGTCCAAAATATAGTTGAAACGGCTCTCGGAAAGAAATTTTTTAAAAGGTTAATACTGATATTTTTGTAAATGGATTCTTTCTTTCGATAAATAAAAATACTTAATCTGCATATTTCGTTTTATTGTGTTTCGAATAGTCAACACTATTATAAAACGGAGGAGAGGGGGCATGAAAAGAGAAGTTTTTTAAATATTTTTTTTTGAAAGGATTAATATTGATATTGTAAAAGATGGATTGCACCGTTAGAAATGTTAAAGTACGAAATATAGCGTGTATTTTTTTAATCGTATTTCGAATAGTTTAGCTGATGGGCGCTACGGAAAACGCGAAAATTTTTTTGCATTTTCCAACTCTCTGTTCTTCATCTGCGGAACGGGTTTATCCTCATCGAGATTTTCTGACCTCTACGTCCGGTAGATTTTCCTAGCTATCGCCAAAAGACAGACACACAGACCAAAGGAAACTTTCTTTTATTAATATAGATTTTAGTACGTGTAAAATGCACTTTAATTTTGTCCTAAATCTAAAGAGATTATACTCCTATAAAAGTATCGATATACCGGGTGAGCCAAAAGTTCGTTAAAACTTTAAAAACTCATAAAAAAGGAAGAAATTATGATAAAGGAGTGCGGTTTGCAAAAAAGGGCTCACAAGGTTATCGGATTCTTTTAGCAGAAAAAAATAGTTAAAAAATCACATGTAGAGGGCGCTGACGACGCGAAACACAATGAACAGGACAACAGTTGTGTCGTAGAATGTTCTAGCAGTCAGTTGATCATTTGTTATTGAAAGAACAAATGAATGGAGCGTATTGTTATCCTGTTCATTGTGTTTCGGGTCGTCAGCGCCCTCTACATGTGATTCTTTAACTATTTTTTTTTCTTTTAAAAAATTCCACTACCTTCTGAGCCCTTCTTTTCAAACTGCACTCCTTTATCATAATTTCTTCCCTTTTTTATGAGTTTTTAAAGTTTTAATGAACTTTTGGCTAACCCGGGATATTGTATTGATTATATATTGACGACATGTAAGTAAGGTATAAGATATGTATGTCATCATTTTTTAATGAACTTCTTATATCTTTTTGAATAAATATAACCTTCATAAAGTCAAATTTAAATATTTATTTTGCATATTTCAGTATTACACAAAGTTTTCTTCAGGAAAGTTTCAAGTACAGGTATTAAAGAACATTTCTATATAAAAATATAAGTACAAAAATAAATAAAATTAAATTTTCAAAACACCGCCTCTTGTTTCTTATTTAATTGAAATAAATCTTTAAAAGAGCATGACGCAAAATATTACAAAGAAAATCTAACTTTACCAATGTGACATTTTACTTTTTATTTTGCAAATATCATAAAATTAAAAAAAGTAAAATTTAAATTCCAAATGCTTAAAATAATATTTGTCTTGACTTTATTCTACGTTCTTATATTTCTTTCCCTTATTTTTAAATTTTCATAAAAATTATGAGTACTTCTAAACATAAACACTTGAAATATATATATGCATAATGTCAGCATAATAGTTTTTTACTGTTGTTTAAGAGGGAAAAAAAATCATCGGTTCAGTATATGATAAGAGGTCATTCAAGTTTATTTTTCGTTATTTTTCGCATTATTCTTGAACAGTTTTTATTATTATTATTATTTATTTCTTAAGTTAAAATAAAGTGTCATCAGAGTCAGATTTTCAAATAACAGAATATGTTGATAAAAATGTTAAATGTCAGCGCTATTGAAGTTATTCATAAATAATTACGAAAAAAAGAAAACATAAATGTTATGGGTCAAATTACAAAAATGTTTGTACACGAAAAACTGTGCAGAATACAACTAGAGAGTTTTTTGTTGCATTTTTTAAATTCAGGCGTGTTGTGGTTTTATTATTAGTATTATTAATATTATTATCTTTCGTAAAATTTCGAAACATGTAAAATAAACTTTAACTTTGTAAAAATTGTGAATGCAATTTCTTTTATAGCACCTCTTATATAAATACGTAGCACCTATAGTCGTCGTTCAGTCCGTCCGTCTCTTTGTCTGTCTGTCTGTCCGTCCGCATATAACAGAGAAAAAACTACCCAACCGAATGGTCTGAAATTTTAAATATATAATTGTTGCAAAAATTTTTCGAGTCATTTGAAATTTTATGAAAATCTGATGTATAGTTTAATTACAGGGACAGTCAAAAGTTTTCCGTTACAATACGCCCAATGGGAACAAATTATTGCAAGTGCATTTTAATGATATAACACCCTTCCGAATGGTCTGAAATATTAAATATAATTGTTGCAAAATTTTGTCGAGTCATTTCATATTTTATGAAAATCGCATTGGTACTTTAATGACAGGGACAGTCAAAATTTTTCCGTTACATTACGGCCAAGGGAAAAAATTATTGCAAGTGCATTTTAATGTTGTTACAGCCTTCCGAACAGAATGAAATTGATATGCACTTATGAAGTGCACTAAAATATACATTCAGTACAATATGCGGTGCAAAAAATATTTATAAAACTAGTTATAGTACGAACGCACCTCATTTGCCACGTTTGACGAGCAATTTCCTACTTGTTTATTTAATGTACTAGGTTTTTGTATGTAAATATGAAACTTCGTAATTAATTTTTCACCTACTTCCTGTTAAGACAGAATTCTTAAATCTATGCGCAGATGTGTGTTTTCGATGACTATACAACATCTTACTATTTTTAGGACTTAATTATAAACTAGATAGAACCCGTCAAAACTTGACAGAAAAAATTACTGTAACAATGTCAGTAAAATAAGCTACTTTATTAGTAGTTGTAAATTTTCAAGTGGGTGAAAATTTTAATATAATTACGAATGCAGCATTTACTGCAGTTCCAAAAGTAACCTTCGATTTATGATTATTAAGATGTAACTTGGCGCAGAATGATATGAATTTAAAAGCAACGTTAAAAACACCAGAATAAGCAAACATTCAGCAGACTAGTTTCGCTAAAAGCTTTAAGCAAAAGCTTTTGCTTAATTACTACCATTTTTTTGCCATAAATGAGCAAGATTCCGTTATTCTTTGCGCTGAGGACGGCAATCTAAACGCTACCGAAACTAGTCTGCTGAATGCTTGCTTATTCTGGCGTTTTTAACGCAGCTTTTAAATTTATAACCTTCGATTTATTCCGTTGAGCTGATTCAGATATCAGACCAGATGCTCTGATCGTTAAAGGTTAATCGGGTGAATGAGCCCTTCAGATTCTTCCGGGATGGCTCAGTTGGCAGAGCATTGGCGTCTTCAGTCAAGACATCTCTGGTTCGAATCCTGGCTCGGAATTTTTTTACCCATTTGGAAATTTACAACGACAATGATTACAATTATTTTTTTACAAATTTAATAATTATGTTAAAAATTAATCTAATATTAATCTAAGCTTCTTTATTGTTAAAGAGAGGGAGAGTATGAAACAGTGTTTCAAAAATTTTATTTTAAAAGTTTTTCCTTCTCTGAAATACCGTACGGTTTTCGATGTAAACTCCAAACAAAAGGCCCGTAAGCAACTGTGTAATGCAAATCAATTTGACATTACCGCCCTATTCACCAAATCGAGAAAGAACATTTCATGGAACTATGAAGATGATACAAATAGAAAGTATATTCCTACGTCCATATCATATTCAGTAAATAAAGAACGTAATAAATAAAGCACAGATCTCTCCACCTGTGATAATGCAACCGAGCGAGCTCCGATGCGCATGTGCATTGCATTTGCCCAAAGGCACAGATTTGTACATATACATTGTGTCTGATCATAATTGAAATTTTAATTGGATACTTCTGCTAATTGATAAAAGTTTTGAACAAACGAATGCACAATAACAAATCTGCGGCCAAATGTATCTCATTTAAAATAAGAATCATGTAATTTGATGAAGATGTTTTTTTCTCGCGAACTGTCGAAACAAAACGCTTAGCATTTTAAATATATACATTAACACATTGAGTACCACGATGACTGACACTGAAGCACTGAAAATTTACAATGTTTAAAGTAATTTTTAAGAAAGTATAATCCTGTAATAAATAAAAGGTAGGTAAATTTTAAATATTTGTTCAGTAATTATTTAAAACAACGTATCTTTTTTCAGTTTTGTATCATATTTTAGACGTCAGCCATCGGTGAATGACGCGTTTTAAACGTAAAGTTCGCTGTCAGCCACCGGTGGCTGACGTTGCGCTTAACGTGTTAATACAAAAACATTTTCGGGTCACCCGGGTGCAGGTGATAAACTATCAAATAATCTTTATGGTTGCAATTTTTTACCAGTTACAACAACAATGGAGTTAATGATGTGCCAAATCAGGTTTTCCAAAATAGGCCTTGTTATAATCTTGTTTCTCAAATTGAAGGTTTTTTTTCTCTTTTTTCAATTAGTGAATGAATAATATTTTCAGTTTAAGTCTGGTGGCTGATAAAAAAATCGAGACAAAGCCCGTTATTTGGTCGAGCTCGTACTCAGATTATCTCATCACTAATGTGTATGTATGTACACAAGCCCCCCGCCTCCCCCCCCCAAAAAAAGAGAAAACCCCATACATTTTAGTCACTAAATTATTCCATAAAAATCCACCACAAATATCCAATCGACTGGAAATTTTGTCTTCTTTCAATTTATGTTAAAAAAAAAAAAAGCTTTGGAGTTGTATTCAGAATGAACTTGTAACTCTGATATTTTCAATGCGAACATCTAATTTTAGCCATTTTTAGGCGCGTACGTAATTATATAAATACGTAGCACCTATAGTCGTCGTTCAGTCCGTCCATCTGTCTGTCTGTCCGTCTGTCCATCCGCATATAACAGAGCAAAAACTACCCAACCGAATGGTCTGAAATTTTAAGTATATAATTGTTGCAAAATTTTGTCGAGTCGTTTCAAATTTTATGAAAATCAGATGTATAGTTTGATTAAAGGAGCAGACAAAAGTTTTCCGTTATATTACGGCCAATGGGAAAAAAATATTGCAAGTGCATTTTAATGATGTTACAGCCTTCCGAATGGCCTGAAATTTTAAGTATATAATTGTTGCAAAATTTTGTCGAGTCGTTTCAAATTTTATGAAAATCAGATGTATAGTTTGATTACAGGGGCAGACAAAAGTTTTCCGTTATATTACGGCCAATGGGAAAGAAATATTGCAAGTGCATTTTAATGATGTTACAGCCTTCCGAATGGCCTGAAATTTTAAATATATAATTGTTGAAAAATTTTGTCGAGTCATTTCAAATTTTATGAAAATTGGTTGTTTAGCTTAATTACAGGGAGAGTCAAAAGTTTTCCGTTGCATTAAGGCCAATGGGAAAAAATTATTTCAAGTGCATTTTAAAAATGTTACAGCCTTTAGAACAGAATGAAATTGATATGCACTCATGAAGTGCACTAAAATATACATTCAGTACAATATGTGGTGCAAAAAATATTTATGAAACTAGTTATAGAACAAATGCACCACATTTGCTACGTTTGACGAGCAATTTCCAACTTGTTTTGTCTTTCTTCGGTAAATTTTGTCTTATGATATCAAACGCGAAGTCATTCGATCAATTAGTTTAGGAATTATGAACTCCTAATGTTAAATTCATTTTTATTCGTTACAAAACAGATTGAATACTATGCGACCTAGGGCAATCACTGTAATTTTCCTGCGAGGTTTAGAGTAATGTCTACTACCGCTAATTTTTTCATAATTTTAGTTTCAGTAGATTCGGAATTATATGGGGGGGGGGGGGGACATATTTTTGCGCTACATTTAAGACAATATTTTTGAAAATATAATACCTAAAATTAAAAGGAATGTATTTTTGAGTTCAGCGTTCCGAAAGCTTCCATGCGATACCCCACACGATATACAAGGAAAAGAGTTTCTTTTCAAGTAGCTTAATTAGCCCCTGTGCATTTTTACTATATATATTTATGAATGTTTAACGATATGAAAATATGTGGGTCAATGGTCTTTATTACTTCCCCCAATTTGAGCTTCCCACTTTCCATAGTTTACGAGTAAAATGGCTGTGACAGACAGAGAGACACAGGAGTGATCTTATAATGGTTCCGTTTTCACTTTTTAAGTACGGAACCCTAAAAATGAATTTATTATTAGGAGTTCCAAACTTGAAGCCCTCATTATTCCTAAACTACCAAACTGAATGACTTCTGGTTTGTTATCTTAAGTTAGATTTTGCCGATAATTATAAATATAATGGATGATTCTAAATTATGATCTCAAACTGTTTGACCGAATGACTTCCTGTTTGGTAGCCGAAGATAAAATGTAGCGAATAAAGCTATAAATGATGTTAAAAATAGGTGCTCGTATTGAAAATTTTAGATGCTAGTACAATTTCGGTATTAAGACGACCCGTTAAACCTATTTTATAAAACATAAGTTGAAAGAAAGCATAATATCTAGTCGAATGCTGTTTGCATTTTATTCTGGGACAATTTCGTGATTAAAATGTATTGGTATAGTCCAGGGTTGGCAAACCTTTTTGTTGTCGCTTGCCAAATTGAATCAAAAAATATTTTACGTGACTATGACGTACCAACTAAAAAACAAATGTAGTAAATGGAAAAATAATGGATTAAAGTTACTTAAAATTTTCTGTTTGGATTTTTAAAAAAATGAGGAACATGCATGTAGAATTACACTATATTACTTATGGAAACAAATAAATTTTAGAAATTAATAAAAACAAATTAATGCGATGCAATTAGATTTCTGTTGTTGCATCTTAATATGTGTCAAGTTAATTTTAATGCAAAATGAACCGAATTTATCTGACAAGTGCTTTCAATTTGAGTTTTGTTATTATTCATTTGTGAAAACAGTGACGAAAGCATAGATAGGCAGAACAACTGTTAAATTAGCAAACACCTGTTTATTTGAATTGCCAGAACTTTACCTTCGAAATTTAGTAATGTCTAATAACCAATTCTTGTCGATAGTTTTCAAATATATTCTTTATTTGAAAAAAAAATTGAGACTATAATTAATTAGATTGCAGTATAATATACCGCAATTAAATTTTTTCAATTTCCATTTAATCAAATTTAGAAAGAAATGTCGCGATATTGTGTAATCTCACTTTATTTTGGTTTAAAACCACGAGAAATGCCGTGCCAAAATTATTCTTTCACGTGCCAAAAGTGGCACGCGTGCCATAGGTTCGCCATCCCTGGTATAGTCTATCGCTTTTCTTTTTTAATTAATTTTCTTATGTATGTAGTTTTATCTTTTGAAACCGTTACTTTGGACTCCCATTTGAAAAATAGGATCTACACAAGACCAACTCGCAAAAAACAACATTTATTCTGAAACAGAATAAAAAGGATAAAATGTCAGGATTATTATTGAAAATCCACTCCCATGCTAAACATTAAAAGTATATATATACTTGAAATTATATTTTTAATTATTTACATGCTTTATTATTAAGGGAAATCATGTAAAATTTAAAATCTGCATGTGATTAATAATTATAATAAAAATAATAACTCAGCTTTCCTTAAAATGAAAATATTCTATTTAACTTGAGATAATTTTTTTTTTATAATGTTTGCATAATAAAAGTTTAATTTAATTGAATAATGTATCGTGATCTCCACGTAATTAAATAAACTAGAATGTATGAGAATAAGCAACGAGCTTTCGATTTGTAATCCTAATTCAGCTGCGAAGGAATCTCAGATGGGAATTTATGCCACGATATTTTCTTTCTAATTTTTACTAATGTATTATTTCATCGCACAGTACTGTAAACTAAACACATATCATTCATATTTTAATTTAATTTTCAGTTATGTCGTTCTTAAAGTGGATTATATTTTAAATTTGATTCAGAATTCTTCATAAGAGTTAGCTGGGATATATTTTCAAAAATAATTAAACTGTTTCAGTAAACATTAATTTTTTTATTTAATTCATTAAATAAATTAAATAATAAAAAGTCGGATAAAGGTCACAGTAATCAAATAAAATCAAATTATTCTGTGATGCTAGCTATTGATTATGAATGTGTATTGATTTTTATGAGCAAATTAAATAATTCTCGTGTATTTATTTACATTATTTGTAGCTAGGATTACTTTACACAGCACCGACGAACGCTTTAGAGAATGTTTGTAAACTACTGTGTTAAGTTGGTCTCAAAACTCTTAAAATTGGAGAAAAAGGGGAAAAAAAGACCATTTTCAAAATTTAATATTTTAAAATGTAAACGATTTTAAAAGGCAATTTTGATTGGGATGAAACATAAGTATGTTCTTTCATTTCATGTACCAGGGGGTCTCTGCCCCTCTGCTCGCTACACTCATTAATCCCCCGCGTAATCGCTTCGCGATTCCGTTCGATATCGCGAAGCAACAACTATTTTCTTGCCAACCCCAGACGCAATTGTTTCGCGTTTCTATCCGTTATTTTCTATGCATTCAATTTTAAGATTCCAAACGCAGATGACCCCCCACCCTTTCTCATTAGTTAATGGAAATTATCTTCTTTCTGTAAAAATCAATTTCGCCATCGACCTCTAACCCCCCCCCCCACCCCCCACCCCCCGCGCAAAACAAGAACAATAAAACAGAAGAATTGAAGACGATTATTCCCTTTCCCAGCCCATTCTATTTAAATTCTCTACTTTCATGGTTTTCGACAAGCACAATTCCCGCTATGTAAAGAAAGAAAGCTCTGACCAATCAGATGCGTTTCGCGGTGTCTACGCAGATTTTCATTGTTCTATTTCCAAATCGTTACTTTTTTTTATATATAGAAAGATTTAAAAAATTGCAAGAGGCAGAATTAGCATTTATAAGTGGGTCCAAACTCTTTGACATTTGAAGAGCAGAAAATCGGTGTAACAGCTTACGCGCAGGATTACAAAAAAATTACTCCAACTAGCATGGGAATTTTGGTGCCTATTTATACTTCAGATTATAATAATTACCCTGAACCTAAATAAATTTTATTTAAATCATTTTTATATTTTTAATACAAAGTTGTATTTAGCTAATACAAAATTTCAACAGTATAATCACGTAATTTTTTTTTTTGAGCAATAAAAATGAAATTTTAGTTTCAGTTTATACACACTAACATCAGACACATGTTTTGAAAATTTCACGAAAAAATATTCAGAAGTTCTTGAGATATCCTGCGCGTTATGCCCAAAAACATCATTTGGAGAAAAATGATTTCAAAGTTTCGGAAGCGCCGCTTCAGCTATTGAGTGGGTATAATTCTAAAAGCCGTAACTTCTGTTCTAATGGGAATTTCAAGGAAATAATTAGATCAAAATGTTAAGAAAAGATGGGTGTTTAACGTTTAAAAAAATTTAAATTTCGAAAATTTTGAAGCTTTAAGAGTCTTGAGACCCCTTAAAACTAATGATAAGGTTTAGACGTATTTTAGAAATAAATTTTTATATACGTTATGTGCTTATATAGATTAAATTATATACTTTACCGAAAAAAATCCACCACTTCCTATGCAGTGTTCTAAATCTGATTTAAATTGCATGTAAAACATTTATTGAAAAATACATGTATTTGATTTTTTTTTAATATTTGTTTTTCTTATTATTGAAAAAAAAAATTATCCGTGACTGACTAATATCTATTTATATAATACGTCGAGGTGGCGATACCGGGTCGTGCTCATCCTCGGGAAATAATAATAATAATTAAAAAAAGACAACAACAACAAAAAAAAAACATATCTCGGCCATTATTCCGATACCGTAAATAAGGCAATGGGTCGATTTTTGGAAATAATCTACGTTGTATCGCATCTATTCTTCTTTATTTTCTCTAAAACCTTCAAAAACTATACAATTATAATGTTTTACGTTTTAAATAAGACATAACCAGCTGTCAACAACATGTCAAACGAACATTTCAAAAATTGTGATTAATTTTACAAATGTAAACAATGAGCAGTGAGTCATTCATTTTTGAAAATTCATTGATAAAAATACAAAAACTTTCGGGCATTGAATATTTTAATGCCTGTAGTATTAATATGCCTTTGACGTCATTCGCCTATGAACCAATGAAAATAGTTTTTAAGTCTTAGAAAACTCAACTCTACGGTACTTTTATGTTATCTGTGGGCAAAACTCGCCAATAAAGGTTTTTTTTTTTTTTTTTTTTTTTTGCCAATAGTAGTTATTTTTTCGAGTGTGTGATTTAGAAATAATGCTTTAAAAGTTGAAATAAAATACTATGGTATTTTATTTATTATTATTGTTATGTATTTTAAAGGGAATGAGTGAAAGGCATGTATTTTAATTGTATGCAATATATGTATTTTTAATGTTTGTATTTTAAATAAGAGTTATGCTTTTTAAATGAAATGTGTTAAAAGTTTATATTTCAAGTGAAGTGAATGCAACATAAATGATGTCAATGGAACCAATATTTGGCGATTTATCACATCGCCAAGCTAGCATGAAAATACTCTATTTTTTCGGAAATAATGTAAAAAGCAGAAACTTTAGTTATTTGTTTCAGGTTTGTATGTTTAATTTATTTTGTAAAAATTGATAATCATTAATCCATTTAATTCCCTTTCCTTTTTTTCCAAACTTAATTACTTCTCAACATAGTATAATTTTAAATTTTACACCGTTGAATAGGGATGGTGTACTTTCAAATGTAAAGTGTTTGAAAACTGTATTTCAATTTACATATTTTTTATGATTTTTAAACGAAATAGCTCGATTATGGAAAAATAATATATGATTATTTTTATCAATTATTTAAAATTTTAAAAGAAAACCTCGATTTCTACTCACCGTCCGAGGATGATCGTTTACGTTGACCTATTAATGGCGTTTTACATTATTTCAAGGAGAAAGAAATTTCTTCTAATAAGTTACTTAAGGGGGGAAAGGGGGGGGGGGCAGAAAAGTTTGAAATGATGAAAATTGACTAAAGTTTAATCGTGAATTAGAAAGCGTGTAATTAATTCAAAGTATTACTTCTTTTTGCATTCATTTATTTATTTTTTATAGAAAGGAAAGGAATATTTGTTGAATTGCAAAAAACAAGTACATAAGTTTTAATATTGTATTGCAGAATAAATATTTTAATCCTTTATGTACTGAATTATGAATTCATGAAAATTTTATCTTCTAAAGCATTTTTCGTGAATTGTTTAAACTACTTTACCAGATTTACATAATCATTTAATAAATTTTAGAAGGATTCATTAAATTTGAATTTCTAGGGATTTTGTGCCATATTTATAACGAGGATGATCGTTTACGTTGGTTACTAATAAAAATATAATTCAGCATCCGTTCTAATGAAAAAAATCTGTTTAACTCGAAAAAAGGACTTTTTTATAGTGCATTTATAATTAAATACAATTTTAATTTCTTCATGCACCCTACGTAATTAAATAAGTTAGAATGTATGAGAAAGAACAATGGACTGTTAATTTGCAATCGCAATTCTTGTTCACTGTTAAAAATCTGCAGATATAACTGCATTAGTCATTCCACCGCTTTTATAGAATACAGTGAAACCTCTCTGTGCGACCACCTCTATTAAGCGACCACCTCCCTGAACGACCATTTTTTTTCATCGAACGAAATTTATTCCCATAGGCTTAATACTAATTTTACCTCCATTCAGAGACCATCCCAGTTGAACTCCTTCCTTGAGCGACTGCTTTGAAGAAAATGAAACAAATTCCGTTTTTTCCTGGTCGCTCGAAGAAGGTTTTATTAGAAAAATAATTTCGGAGGGCGCATTATTTATCCAATTTCTAAACGAAGTTTGGATTTTTTTTAATTCCGATAACTTTTAAGTGTTACCCTTTTGTGACTTTTTAGGCAATGCATTCAACTCTAATGATAAATTAAGAATGACAGTCAATAAACTCCCCTGCCCTATTCTGTCAGGAAACTATCAAAGAAATAGATATATTAATGAAATCGTCATTATTTGTTTCCATTCAAAAAAAAAAAAAAAAAAAAAAAATACATTTATTTACTGAACTTCGAAAGGACGTGAAAATAAAAGTTATAAAAGATAAAACCATAAAATCAAAGCAAACGTCAATGTGTTCATTATTTAAACTCTGCAATAATTAACTTTTATTTTGATACTTCAATTTTTACATTTTTTCCTAATGCGAAAATAAATCTTAATAACGTTAATTGTTACCTTTTTTCAAGAATTAAAATCTAAATTTAAGCATGACCTCCATTAAGAGACCACCTCTCGGAGCGACCAGTTTTTATTGGAACGGAACGTGGTCGCTTTAGGGAGGTTTTATTGTATCTCCATTCTGACCAGTGAGAATGCTCCATATTATATTCAAGTAATCGCTTTCTATAAAAGCGGTGGAGTGACTATGCAGCAAACGCTACGGATTTTTAACAATGTTGTGAAAGAATCTCATATGGGATTTTCTGCCGCATATTTCTATCCGAGAAATATTTTCTAATTTTCACTAATGTAATATTTTCCTATAAAATGAACACAAGACATTTTTACTTTATTTCAATTTGATTTAAGAATCTTTTATTTAATCTTAGAGTAGAATGTATTTTAAATCTTATTCAAAATTTTTCATGCGGCTTGTAACCAGGGGAACATTTTCAAATAAATTTGTTATTAAAATGTTTATGAATATTAAGGAAAAAATATTTTTAACTAAATCTGTTAATATATTAAATTGTAAAGATATTTTAAGTCCAATTCTTCTAAAATACTTACTAACAATTTTAAATTTACGATAAATTTGATATAACTAGGATTATTTTTTCACGTTCGAAGTATTTTTGAAAATGTCTCAGAAACTACTATGTAAAATCTAATAAAAAGATTGACATATATTTTTAGATGTACATGTGTATGAATTATGTTCTTATTCATTTTTAAATATATATTCTTTTTATTTTAAACAACTATTCTGAACTTTCCGTTCAGAAAAAGACTATACTCGAACCGTTTTCAAGAAAAAAAATTCGAACTGAAACCGAGGAAAATCGATACTGACTTTGTAGAATTCTGATCCAAATTAAAAGAAGTCGGAAATCGTACGTTTTCGTGGCAAATGAGGTGCGTCCATGCTGTAACTAGTTCTATAAATATTCAGATCTTGGCGCAAAAGCTGTAGCATTCTTATGTAAAAATGCATGAATACAAAATTGATTACGATTATATAATATTAAATTCAGTAATACGGAAATAATATGATTACATCTCAAATAGGACGTAATCACTATGGCAGCCTAGAATCAATACCTATCATGGGATATCAAAGAATTAATTACGTAGGATAGGATTTAATAGAATGAAGAAAACTTTCATTACTATCTTTTAAAGTTTTGAATCGATTTTCATAAAATTTAAAATGATTCGACAAAATTCTACAACGACTATATATATTAAATTTCAAACCATTCTGTTGGGCAGTTTTTGCGCTCAGACGGACAGAAAGACAGACAGACGGACGGACCAGAAGATGACTATAGGTGCTGCGTATTTACATAATTATGAACGTACCTAATCACTGGAAAAACTTTGTTTAAAAGAAAAGTATAAACATTTGAGTTCAGCTTTTAAATGGCTGCTTTCTTTTTTATTACTGAGAAAAAAAGCATGTAAAATTAATAATCTGTGAGCGACAAACTGTTATAATAAAAATAATAACCAGCTTCTCTTGTAATGAAAAATTTCTTTTTTATGCAAAATATATACGTTTTCTTTAAAAATGCGTTTATAATAAAAAGCTGTTTTAATTTCATTCTCTCGTGCTACCCGCGTAATTAAGGGAAGTTGGATGTATGAGAAAATTAAAAGGGCTTTCAATTTGTAGTGGTAAATCTGTTGTGAAGGAATTTCACATGGGAATTTGTGCCGTAATTTTTTTTTTTTGCGACTTCCATTTAAATTAAATTGTGATATAACCTGCAGTATATTTTTCGATAAAATATTTTCTAGGGATACGCAGGTCTCCCACTAACCAGGATTCCCATGGAAATACCGCAATTAAATCTTGGATACAATAATTTTTCTTCTAGTAGAATTTAATTTATTCAATCGCATATTTTCTGTAATTAAGCAAGTAAATTATTATTATACGAAAATAATGGTATTCAAAATTAAATTGTGATATTTCCCTAGTAACCCTGCTTTTAACCTGCAGTATATTTTTTGATAAAAAAGATTTTCTAGGAATACGCAGGTCTCCCACTCGGTCTGTTCTTTGAATACCCACTTGTTTCAAAGGAAAATCATCTTTTCAGATTTCTTGGTATTTACGTTTTATCCTTTGACTGAAGATATAATTGCGCTAATAATACTTATTACAGTAACCCTTATTTGTAGGGTTCTGTGCTTAAAAAGTAGAAACGGAGCCATTATAAGATCACTCGTGTGTCTTTCTGTCCGTCTGTCACAGCCCTTTTACTCGCAAACTATAGAACGTGGAAAGTTCAAATTGGCTGAAGCAATAAAGGCTAATGACTCACATATTTATTAATTATTAACCATTCACAAATATATTTAGTAAAACTTTAGAGGGGCTAATAAAGTTACTTAAAAAAAACATCTTTTCTTTGTAAATCGTGTGGGATATCATCTGAAATCTTTCGTAACGCCGAATTAAAAAATACATTTCTTCAATTTGGAACTACACGCAAAAATGCATTAACAACACTATAAAAATGGTTCAACACATGTGTCTTTCAAATTTCAATTTAATTTGTATTTAAATGTTTCTTGTAGTAGAATATGTTTTAAAATTAATTAAAAATTCTTCTCAGAAACTATAATCAGGGATATCTTTTCAGAGAGATGTATTTATGCGTAAAAATTTTAATACTAATATATTAAATCAGAAATTAAAATAAAAATAATTTAGGAAGTAAAATAATATCTAAATACTTGAAATCTTCTTTAAAGACCCAATGATTCGGATAAACAAATTATCTTACGAAATTCTTCATAATACTTGTAACAAGGTTTGTTTTTTTCAGAGGCAGTTGAAGGATTTTAGGAAAATATGAGAAGCCTCTGTATTATATAAATAACAATAAGCTTCAGAAGTATTTTTAGACATATATGTGTATGCATATTGCACTTAGCCATATATAAATACATAATTTTCCTTTGTACCATATAAATATTTTGGAGTTAGTCGTTAGAAAAAATTGATATATTCGAACCCAAATAACAAGAAGAAAAATTCGACATGAGCCAAAATAACTAAAGCTATCCGTATAGAATTCTGATTCAAATTGAAATACCATATAAAACGTTGATTAAAAAAAGATAGATTTGAAATTAGTTTTCTAAACATTTGTTTGCTTTGTTATAATTGAAAAAGAAAAACCGTATAAGATTTAGAATCTGTAAGCGACTAATAATTATATAGTAATGGTAAACACAGTCTTCCTAATAAAAAAATTTCAATTTAACTGAAAAAAAAAATAAACAAACAGGTTTTTCATTACACATTTACAGAAAAAAAATCTGATTTAATTTCATTCTCTCGTGCTCGCCAAGTAATTCAATAAAATTAAAATACATGAGAAATATATATTTGAAATCAGGTTTCTATACATTTGTTGGTTTTCTCATTACTGAAAAAAATTGTGAGATTTAGAACCTGTGCGCTATAATTGTATTAAAAATTTTAAACCAGTTTCCCTTGTAAAGAAAAATTTCTATTTAACAAAAAAAAAAAAAAGTTTTCCATTTTACGTTTATAATAAAATTATATTTTAATTTAATTCTTTCGTGGTCGCCAAGGAATTAAATAAAATTAAAATGCATGGGAAATAACACGGGTCTTTTAGTAATTTCTAATAGCAATTCCGTGCTGAAAGAATATAAAAAAAAAGTCGTAATTTTTGTTCCCAGGACAGCTTTCTAATTTTTACTAATGTGACATTTCACAGAACACCACTATAAAAAGAACATATTTGTGTTTCATAATTTAATTTAATTTTTGTTTAGGTAGTTCTTGGAATAGAATATATTTTAAATAGAATTCAAAATTCTTTAAAAAAATGTATTGAGGAATATATTTTCACACAGATGTATTTTTAGAGGTATCTGAGTATATCTGAGATACAATTTCAAAAGTAATAAATAAAAAACTAAATAAAGCAGATAATAGTACATCCTAATCTTTTAAAATATTTGATAATTATTTTGAATGTCCCATGACTTGAATAAGCAAATTAAATAGTTACCATAAAACGCTTTATAATACATGTAACTAGAAATATTACTCTTTAAAATTTACACTATCTAACCTTAAATATGAGTATTATATACAAAAAAAAAAAAAAAAAAAAAAAAAACCGGTAAAAGGTTAAATGAAATTTATTTTAAGCTGAAGTAATTCCCGTCTGAAGTCTTCACAAGTTCAAATAATTAAAGAAATTTTATCGTCCTTAATAAAATTTTCCAAATTTTAAGGGTGAAAAATCTTTTTAAATTAGAATTTCTTTACTCCTTCTTTGCATTCTCAAATAAATGACGAATATCTAAATAATGTACTTGGAGTAAATAGTAATTCTCATTAGCCCTGTAAAGAAGCTAACAAACAAGATTTATTTGCGTGAAACAGTTCATTAAGTAGGATTTCATCAATTTAATTTTCCAGTGTATACTCTTGTGAAATTAACTAATATCATTCATTTTGTGATTTAATTTATACTTCAGATAATTACAGGTGTGGGGTATACTAAAGCTAATTTGAATAATTGCTCGCTATTAATAAATCTATCTTATCAAAAGTAACTTCTGTGTTCTTCATACTTTTTATTAAAGCAGATTTGAAAAGAGCTGTTCTCGTTTATTATTTTACAATTTTAGTTGCTAATCAAATAAATGATTGAATAAATCTGAAATACTGTTCATCGATATTTTTACGCATGAATTATTTTTTGTGGAAAGGTTACAAATGATACCGTAAATTTGTTTCTTTTTTTATTAATTTTTAATTTTATATTTCTTTTAGTATAAATTAAATCATATATAGTTCATAACACATATTACTTAACGGTTTGATGGAAAAAAACTCTTCTCTTTAAAACTTATTGCCATTGCATACAAATTCCATGATTACGATTACAAAAAACTAGTCGTATATGCCAATCCCAAAACTTTCTTCTATCTCATACATGTTAATACTTCAAAATTCTCTAGTACAGTGTCAAAATTAAATAGCTATCTATGCCCATCATGAGGATTCTAAAGATCTGAAATTTAGGTGCATTAGTTCGTGAGATAGGACTATCGCTAAAATTATGTAAATCATGCAAAATGCAGCATATTAGCGCCAGCGGTTAGGTGATTTACACCAAAATCTAATCATCAACAACTTATGTTAACTTCTAACTGAATCTAAGTTTGATGAAAATCCGTGCATTATTGTTTGAGATAGAGCTATTGCAGAAATCGTAAAAAATCAACATAGCAGCGCCACCTGTTGAGCGATTTACACTAAACACTAATTAGGACCAATTTATACCAGGGACTATCTGAATCTGAAGCTTGATGAAAATTCATGCATTAGTTCTTGAGATACAGCTATTGAGGAAATCGTGAAAAGTGCAGCACAGCAGCGCCACCTGTTTGGCGATTTACACCAAAAACTAAACAGCACTAATTTATATCAGGGACTAACTGAATCTGAAGTTCGATGAAAATTCGTGCATTAGTTCTTGAGATAAAGCTATTGCAATAATCAAGAATAATGCAGCATAGCAGCGCCAGCTGTTGGGCTATTTTCACCAAAAAAGAATCAGCACTGAATTATATCAAGAACTAACTGATTTTGAAGTTTTATGAAATTCCGTGCATTAATTCTTGAGATTTTGTACACTAATTAGATAAACGCTAATTAGGACCAATTTATACCAGGGACTAACTGAATCTGAAGCTTGATGAAAATTCATGCATTAGTTCTTGAGATACAGCTATTTCGGAAATCATGAAAAATGCAGCACCGCAGCGCCACCTATTGGGCGATTAACACAAAAAGTAATCAGAACAAGTTTATATCAAGGTCTAACTGAATCTAAAGTTTTGTGAAATTCCGGGCATTAGTTCTTGAGATAGAGCGTCCACAAAATTTTTGTCACATACAGACTCACCAGAGTGACAGAGTGGCAGACAGATATTTTCTGAAAACCCTCAAATCGTGTTCAGATCATTCTAAAACGTATAAATCCATCGAAAACCGGATGGCGAAATATTTCACGAATCCAATATTTTCTTCTTTTAAAGGTAGAAGAAAGTAATAAGAATTGAAAGGATTTTTTAATAATGTTAGAAATCATTTATATTTTGTCTCTTTGTACTAATGCTTCAGTCGACTGCAGCATTAAAATATTACATGTAAAAGTTTTTCTATATTTAAGTATTTTATTGGTAGTAGTTAGAAGCAGAAGTAATTGCCCTAAGACTCTGACAAAGTACAAATAAATAAAAAGTGTAGCTCCAATAAAAGTTTAGAATAGTTGTTCTTAAAAAATATTTTAATTTTGGAAAAACTTTTTAAATTAGAATTCATTTCTTCTGCCTTTGTATTTTTAAGTACGGGACCAATATTTAAATAACCTGAATATTTTAATGGCAATTCTTATTCTCATTTAAAAAAAAAACCTAAAACACAAGAAATATATGTGTGACAGATTTCATTTAGTAGGATTTCCTCAATTTAATTTTCCAGTGTATACTCTTGTGAAATTAACTAATGTCATTCGTATTGTTATTTAATTTATACTTCAGATAATTACAGCTGTGGGATTTCCTAAAAGTAATTTAAATAATTGCTCGCTGTTAATAAAGACTATCTTTTCCCAGTTAATGACAATATTTACAATACGTTTCAGCTGCATACATTTTATTAATGCAGATTTGAAAATAGCTGTTCACGTTTATTATTTTTCAGTTTTAATAATTAATCAGATAAATGAAAGTTGTAGAAAGTTGAAGTAATTCCCATCTAAGATCTTCACAAATACAAATAATTAAAGATACAAATACAAATAAATAATTAAAGATAACTATTATCCTAAATACAATTTTCCAAATTTTAACGAGGAAAAACTTTTCAAGTCCTTTGTTCCTTCTTTCTACTCTCAAATTAAGGATAACTATATAAATAATCTACATGGATTAAACGGCAATTCTTATTAGCATTTTAAAGAATCTAACAAAAGAGATTTATTTGCGTGATGCATTTTATTAAGTAGGATTTCATCAATTTAATTTTGCAGTTTATGCACTTGTGAAATTAACTAATGCCATTCATATTGTGATTTAATTTATACTTTAGATAATTACACATATTTGATATACTAAAACCAATTTGAATAATTGCTCGGATAATAAAGACTATCTTTTCCCAGGTAATTACTGTGTTCTTCGTGCGCTATGTTAATGCAAATAACATAAAATATCTGTCTATATATTTAAAATATCTGTTCTAGTTTATTATTTTAAAATTTTAGTACTTCATAAAACAAATGATTCAAAAATTCAAAAATACTGTTCATCGATTGTTTCATGAATAAGTTAATTTTTTGTGGAGGGTTACAAATGATATAGTATTCCCCCCCCCCCTTTTTTAATGTTTAGTTTTATAAGTACTTCTTTCAATAATTTAAATTAAGTCACAAATAATTTATAACACTAAGATATCTCAATAACGTTAGAAAACATTTACATTTTGTATATTGCACTAATGCTTCAGAATACTGCAATATTTTAATATTATGTGGTGCAGTTTTTACATATTTAAATATTTTAATGAAGACAGTTTTAAGCAGAAGTAAATACATTAAGGATTTTACAACTACAAATAATTAAAGAAATCCAGCGCTAATAAAAGTTTAAAACAGACATTTTTTTTAATAAAAAGTTTGAATTTTAGAAAAAAAAAAATAAAATTAAAATTAGTTTGTTCTCTCTTTGTATTTTCAAATAAAGGATAAATATCTAAATAATATTAAAACATTGAATGAAAATTCTCATTTGAATTTTAAAGAATGTCATACACAAGAAGTATTGGTGCGACGTATTTCGTTAAGTAGGATTTCATCAATATTATTTTCAGTGTATATACGCTTGTGAAATTAACTAATGTCATTTGTATTGTCATTTAATTTTTACTTCAGATTAATTACAAATGTGGGATATCCTAAAAGCAATTTAAATAATTGCTCGCTGGTAATAAAGGCTTTTTTTCTGTCAGTTAATTACTGTATTCTTAATATGTTTCAGCTGCATAAGTTTTATTAATACAGATTTGAAAATAGATGTTTTCGTTTATTATTTTTCAGTTTTAGCAGTTAATCAAGTAAATGATTGAATGTATCTGAAATGCTGATGATCGATAGTTTCGTGCATGCATATTTTTTCGTGGAACGATTATAAATGGTATCGTAATTTTGTTTTGTTTTAATTAATTATATTTATTATTAATTTTATTAAATATGACTCATTTTTATAGACTAAATTAAATAATAAATTATAACACAGTTTTGTTGACGGTTTGAATACAAACAAGATATAGAATTGCATAAGCAAAAATATTGTTATCATTACAATAAAACGAGGATGAAAGAACATATAGCACATAGCACCTATAAAATGCAACAAGAAAACTACCACTTTATCCAGGCTACATATAACATAGAACCTTATATTAATTTATAAAATAGTCAAATAATTCATCCATCAAGATTTCATTCCCCTTCCATTATCCTCGAATAAATAGAAATCTGCATGCGCAGCAAGATCACATGCAATTAATGAGCCTCCTCTGAATTATATGGAATTTGGCGCGAGATGTTTCATAAGTTTAAAAATAATGTAAAATAAATCACGTTTATAGATGAACAGTTTTATTTAAGCAACTGTTTCCGTAATACCCGCTTTCTTGTGATGTTTGTTTATCAAGTACATATTTCGTATTTTATGCAAAAGTAGTTTATTTAATATTATAGTTCTTGAGAATCTCACCGCTATTGTGTATACAAAACTAGCGGGTTTGTTTATTAAAAGATTTTCAAATCTTTATGTTTATTCCAATAACTTTTACTATATGTATTTCATTTTTCTGGTAAATAAGCTTGCCTCTCTGAAATTTATTAACGTCATATAATCTTCATATTTAAGATTACAAAAAGTAAGAAGTGAAATGTTTTCTTAATAACTCTACATTTTATAAATTGTTCTAATGTTTCAAAGTATTCCAGTGTTTTAATATTGTGTGCCGCAGATTTTACAGATTTAAAAATTTTAATGGAAGGAGTTTTAAACAGAAGTCATTACTTCAAGATTTTGACAAGTACAATTAATACAATTTTCTAAATTTAAAGTAAAGAAATCTAGCGCTAATAAAAGTTTAGAACAAGTGTTCTTTTAAAAAATTCGAAATTTTAGAAAAACTTTTCAAATGCGGAATTCCTTTGCTCCGTCTTTGTATTTTCAAACTAAGGACAAACATAGCTGCCAACTTGTACGGATTTTTGCTACCATTAAAATTTAATAGAAAATTTTGTCTAATTGAATCGCCAGATTTCAGTGAATGTTGATAATTAAATAAGGCAGAAATTTATGTTAAATTTTAGTGATAGCAAAAATCCGTACAAGTTGGCAGCTATGGACAAATATTCAAATAACCTGCATGCACTGAAGGGCAATTCTTATTAGCATTTTAAAGAATCTAATATGCAAGAACTATGTTCCTGATGGATATCATCAAGTTTGATTTTATTAATTTATTTTCCAATTTATACTCTTGTGAAATTAACTAATGTCATTCATATTGTGATTTAATTTATACTTCAGATAATTACATATGTGGGATACACTAAAACGAATTGAAATAATTGCTCGCTGTTAGTAAACACTATCTTTTCTTAGGTAATTACTGTTTTCTTAATACGTTTCAGCTTCATATGTTTTATTAATGCAGATTTGAAAAAAGCTGTTCTCGTTTATTATTTTTCAGTTTTAGTAGTTTATCAAAGAAATGAAAGTTGTTTTAAGTTGAAGTAATTCCCATCTGAGATCTTCTCAAATACAAAAATCCCTGCCGGCCCGACCTACAGGCAGAGGTAGATTTCGAAGTTAAGTATACTAATTTCACCAACAAAAACTAAATCATTGTTAGATATAAATCGACTTTAACAGTTTTATCTGTCTGCTTTTGACGAGTTTTTATTTCCTTTTTATAAAATAGCTGGTTTTATCAGAATCATGTTAAGGCGATATTAAAAAAAATATTTTTCCATACTCAACAACTCGAAATTTTCTGGCACATTTTCAGATTCATTTTTAATAAAAAAAAATATATGAAACATGCTGACGTGATTTTTGAAAGATTTATAAGCGACCTGTGTTTTTATTTTTCTTTCAAGTAATTAAAACTTGATTAATAAACAATTATTTTCTCAGTAGGGCAATATATTTCGTTTCTAACACAATAGCTTCGGGAAATTCTGTTCAAAATGCCCACTTTGACATCGTTTTTTGAAATATATTCTGCCTCTATCAAAAAATCGATCATTACTGTACATTATATAGTTTCTGAATAAGAGAATCTAGCAATTGGATGCGTTTGAAAGCAAAAATGAATTTAAAAATGAGTAAGAAAATAGACAGTTTGGATTTCAATGCACCCTTAATAAGATGATTTTTTTCTTCAACCGCTATATATTTATAATTTGTTTTTGCTGTAAGAATTGGCCGTATCAAAAACTTGTCTATATAAATGTTGTATACAATATTAAGAAGATATATGATAAATTCATGGATATTTTATATCTTGTGAATTGACGGAGTTATGAAAATTTCTTCTTCTTCAACTCGCCCCCTTTTTTGTTTTCGTTTAATTTTTTTTTTTTTTTCGGTACGAATTGGTCCTATCAAAAACTTGTGAATATAAAAGTTGTAGATAATATTAAGGAGATGTATAATAAAATTATTGGATTTGATATCTTGAGAATTGACGAAGTAAGGAATTTTTTTCTCCCAAAAACCCTATTTTTTGCGCCCCTTGAGCCTATTTTAAATTTTATCAAAAATCTGTGCTGCATGAATTTTCGGTGCTATTTTTAGAAGTAATAAAAACTTTAAACTGATTTGATATGTACAAAAATTAAGAAGTTATGGGGGTTTTTCGGTTTTCACAAAACCCCTCCCTATTTCCATCCCCTTTGTCCGCTTTTGCCCATTAACGAACATGACCGAGATTTTATGTCCCTTGATTTTATGTATCAGTTTGAAAGAGATTTGTGCAGAATTGCGGAAGTTATCGTGTCCAGAAGAAAGTGATAACAAAATTACTTCGGGAAATTCCGTTCAAAATGCCCAATTTGACATCGTTTTTCAAATATATTCTGCCTCTATCAAAAAATCGATCATTGCGGTACATTATATAGTTTCTAAATAAGCGAATCTACCAATTAAATGCGTTTGAGAGCAAAAATGAATTTAAAAATGAGTCAGAAAATAAGCAGTTTGGATTTGAGTGCATCCTTAATGCAATGTTTTTTCCAACACAATCCGCTTCGGGAAATTCGGTTCAAAATGCCCACTTTAACAGCATTTTTTTAAATATATTCTGCCTCTATCAAAAAATCGACCACTGCGGTGCATTATATAGTTTCTGAGTAAGAAAACGTACCAATTGGAAGCATTTGAGAGCAAAAATGAATTGTAAAATGAGTTAGAAAATACGCAGTTTGGATTTGAATACACTCTTACTTACATGATTTTTCTTCAACCGCTATGTATTTTTAATTTGTTTTTGCTGTAAGAATTGGTCCTATCCAAAACTCGTCTATATAGATGTTGTAGACAATATTAAGAAGATATATGATAAATTCGTGGGGATTTTATATCTTTTGAATTGACGGAGTTATGGATTTTTTACTTCTTCAAACCCCCTTTTTGTTTTCGTTTTTAATTTTTTTTTTTGCGGTACGAATTGGTCCTATCAAAAACTTGTGAATATAAAAGTTGTAGATAATATTAAGGAGATTTATAATAAAATTAATTGGAATTGATATCTTGAGAATTGACGAAGTTATGAATTTTTTTCTCCCAAAACCCCTTTTTTGCGCCCCTTAAGCCCATTTTTAACTTTTTCAAAAATCTGTGATACATAAAATTTTGGCCCTATTTTTAGAAGTAATAAAAACTTTAAACTGATTTGATATGTTAAAAAAATAAGAAGTTATGGGGGGTTTTCGGTTTTCACAAAACCCCTCCCTATTTCCATCCCCTTGGTCCAATTTTGCCCATTAACGAACTTCACCGAGATTTTATGCTCCTTGATTTTACGTATCAGTTTAAGAGAGATTGGTGCAGAATTACGAAAGTTATCGTGTCCAGAAGAAAGTGATATATATATATAGATAGATAGATACATAGATAGATAGATAGATAGATAGATAGATAGATAGATAAAGTTTTTTACTGGGGGTGGTTTTGGGTTCTAGGGGTCATGATCTGTGTAGATCTGCAAAATTGTTTCAGAAATTCCAACATAGGAACGATCCCAATAGGTAGTATTTCATACGAAATCTACCTAATAATTAAAGATATCTTATTATCCTTAATACAATTTTCCAAATTTTAACGAGGCAACATTTTTCAAGTTAGAATTCCTTTGTTCCTTATTTCTACTCTCAAATAAAGTACACGTATATAAATAATCTACATGGACTAAATGGCAATTCTTATTAGCATTTTAAAGGATTTAAAAAACAAGATTTATTTGCGTGATGCATTTCATTAAGTAGGATTTCATCAATTTAATTTTCCAGCGTATACACCTGTGAAATTAGCTAATGTCATTCATATTGTGATTTAATTTATACTTCAGATAATTACACATGTGGGATATACTAAAACCAATTTGAATAATTGTTCGCTGTTAATAAAGACTATCTTTTTCCCAGGTAATTACTGTGTTATTCATACGTTTTATTAAGCACAGATTTGAAAATATCTGTTCTAGTTTACTATTTTACAATTTTAGTTAATTAAACAAATAATTCAATAATTCAGAAATACTGTTCATCGATATTTTCATGTTTAAGTTTTTTTTGTGGAAGGTTACAAATGATATAAATTTGTTTCTTTTCTAATAATTTTTAATTTTATAAGTACTTATTTATTTTAGTCCAACTTAAATCATATACGGTAAGGTGTCCTATTATCGTCCCCCAGTCACTTTTAGGCCCTTGAAGTTGTAATTTTCAGTGAAAATGTACCAAATTTGGATTTTAGATAGACTAACTACCCACGTACATAGAAACATAGGCAAATATCGTACAAGAAATTTTAACAATGCGAAAAATTGTTTTTTCAAAAGTATCTAAAAAATGAAAAGGAAAAAAAAATGGTCTCAATTTCGTCCCCCCAAAAAATCCAATACGCTGAGTCTTAACTTATAACTAAATCAAAATTTACTTTTAAATGAGAAAGCAGTTTAATTTACATTAAAGTAAGGCACAACGAAATGTAATAATTATCAGTGGAAGAATAACATAACGAAACATTAGCCATCCAAACATGAGGGAAAAAATTGAAAAAAATGTGAAAAAGCGTTCCTAATTTCGTTCCCGGGACGAAAATAAGAACTGCAAGGGGGACGAAATTCGGACCACGCTACTTCCCAATATAGCGGATCTTTAGTTCCCGTCAGATAAACTGAGCGTCCTAAAACTCACTGAGTGCTACTGTCAGCATCTTACCAGCGTAAAATATATGCAATGAATAAGAAATAAATATTTACAGTACAGTAAATAACGTTCTACAAATGACGTAATAAGAACTCAGGTCTTTTAAAAATAGGAAATTCGCCGTCTTTAATTTATGTATGCGTCTTGGCGAACGAAACTTTCAATACTGACCCTTTTTACATGCCGTCCCCTATGCGTTGCGTCATAAATGGCGCCAGTTTCGAAGAAGAAGCGGAGAAATTAAGGGGGACGAAATTAGGAGAGGGGACGAAATATGGGCACTTTACCCTATAATTCATAACGCCTATTTGTTAACGTTTTGATGAAAAATAAGTTTTTCTCCCTAAAACTTATTAACATTACATAGAAGTTCCATGGTTGGGATTATAAAAATAGGAAGTGAAATGATTTCTCAACAATATTAGAAAACATTTAAATTTTATCTCTTTGTACTAATAGTTTAGCTTACTGTAATACTAATATTACATGTGGCATTTTTTATATATTTAAATATTTTATTGGAAGTAGTCATAAGCAGCAGTCATAACCCCAAGTCTTTGTCAAAATACACATAAATAATGAAATGCAGCTCTAATAAAAGTTTAGAACAGGTATCCTTTAAAGATATTCAAATTTTAGAAAAAACATTTAAAATTAGATTTTCTTTCTTCCGTCTTTGTATGTTCAAATAAAAGACCAATGTTAAAATAACCTGAATGCACTGAATAGCAATTCTTATTCGCATTTCTAAAAAAACTAACGGACAAGAACTAGACTGCTCAAAGCAATTAAAGGATATTGCAGTTTTAGGTGGATATTGTATCTGGTAAACTGTTTAGCTGATTGATACATGGTCGATAGACATAGTAGCTTATATGAGAATAAATTACACATGTTTGGCAGAAAAAAATGCATTTTATTGCGCATTTGTGTACTAAAGGAAAAAAACACAATTTGTGCATATGAGAAAAAAAGAATAAGAAAAGGTGTTTTCTTCAAAGAAAATCATTTTCAGTAGGGGGTATGGTTTCCACGGGCGGCCAGCAACGTTGAACACCTTTGAGGCATGGACTCAATGAGGCTATTAATGACGAGTTGGGGTATTCTGCCCCACTCTTCCAGAAGAGCTCTTTCCAGTTCTTGGAGAGTTTGTGGGGGTTGTTGGCGGCCAGAAACTCGTCTTCCTAGAGCGTCCCAAACGTGCTCGAATGGATTCATGTCTGGAGAACACGCTGGCCATTCCATTCGAACGATTCCTTCCTCGAAAAGGAAATCCTCCACTAGGTTTGCACGATGTGGCCAGCAGTTATCGTCCATTAAAATGAAGTTATCTCCGATTGCTGCAGCGTAAGGGACTACAATAGGTCTGAGGATCTCATCCCTATATCGGCGACCAGTCAGAGCTCCATCTCGAATGATGTAGAGATCAGTGCGCCCGTCAATGGAGATGCCACCATACACCAACACTCCTCCACCGCCAAATCTGACACTTTCGTGCACGAACGCAGGATTATTCCTACTGCCACGGTCCCTCCAGATGAAAATACGTCTATTATCCGGATGCACAGAAAAACGGGACTCGTCAGAAAACAGAATATTGCTCCATTCATTTCTCCTCCAGTTGACATGCTCGGTTGCCCACTCCCTGCGGTCGCGACGATGACTTGATGTTAATCTAACACATACCATCGGTCGGCGAGCATACAGACCTACAGCATGGAGCCGGTTTCGGACAGTCTGAGTTGAAATCGTGGTGCCTGTAGCCGAGCGAAGGTGTTGTTGGAGAAGAGTAGCGTTCATGGTTCGGTGTCTCCGAGCTGTTAACGCTAAATACAGATCTCCATTGGGCGTTGTTGCCCGTCTACGACCTTGCCCTGGTCTTCGGCCTGCACATCCACTCTCCAAAAAACGGTTCCAGATCCTGGAAATGACACTCTGTGATACTCCAATGGCTTGCGCTACTTCGGCTTGAGTTTGGCCCCCTTCTAACCTACCAACAATTCTCAAAGCTTCTGAATCTGTCAAATGACTTCGCTGAGACATCGTACTCATCGAAACAAAGCAATCACTGAATGCCGATCATCCTTGTCGTCATTCTCTTTTATCCAGTTGAAAGTCAAATTTCATTCGCTGCCGCTGAAGCGACGTTTTTGACGTCGAATTCAAAATTTGCAATCTCCACAGTTTGAAAACCAGAAAAATTTGCATTTGTGATTCTCTTCTTCTATTTTCGGCAAAAAAAAAATTTCGTTTATATCTTTATTTTATATAAAACTTCAAATATCCTTTAATTGTTTTGAGCAGTGTATTTGTGGGACGGATTTCATTAAGTAGGATTTCATCTATTTAATTTTCAAGTGTATACCCTCGTGAAATTAACTAATGTCATTCATACAGTGATTTAATTTATAATTTATATAATTATGCCTTTGATACATACTAAAACCAATTTAAATAATTGCCTGCTGCTAATAAAGACTATCTTTGAGCAGGTAATTATTGTGTTCTTAATACGTTTAAGCTGCATGCATTTTATTGATGCAGATTTAGAAATAGTTGTCCTCGTTTATTATTTTTCAGTTTTAGTAGTTAATTAATGGCTGAATGAATCTGAAATAATACTGATCGATATTTTCATGTTTGCATTATTTTTTGTGTAAATATATCGTATTTTCATTTCCTTCTTTATTAACAGTCTAAATTAAATCGCAAATAATTTATACCGTAACTCTAGGATAGATGGCCATAGAAAAGAGATGGCCAGTCTAAATATTTCCAAAACTTGATCATATATTGCAACATGAACTTTGTTCATAGGAAATAGTTCAACGAGTTTATTCATTTCGACGTGCAGTTGTGTTTTTCGATTATAAAAAAGTAAGTGTAATTTTAATGTTTATTTAATTTAGTGGTTGAATAACTTTTTTGACTTAGGTATCTGAATGTTTTGCAGTACGTACGTTATATATTTTTTTACTAAATGGACTTTTCAGGCGCGTATATAATCTAATCTTTACTTCTAAGCCTAAAACAAAGACGTAAAACGACTATTGATGCTTTAAATTAGGCGATTATCAGTCCTTCAATTTCAGGAGAGATGGCCACTTGAAATCGAGGAGAGATGGCCACCTTTAATCAATATTTCAAAAGTATACGAAATGAGGATTTTAACTAAATTAAATATAAAATAATAAATTTAAATTTAAAATAAATATATAACGTTTATGTTTATAATTATATTAATTGATATAATTGTTTAAATTTTAACTAATATGAATATTTCAATAACAATAATAATAAGACCTAACGATGTATTTGTTTCAGAAAATACTGAAAAACGTCGGAAATTTTTATCCCAGAAACTGATGAAGTTGATAAATAAACTAAATTAACTCAATAAACCTAAAAATAACGCGAGAAACAAAAACACGAAACTTCCAGCAGAGGAGAAAAGGAAATACATTTAAAATTATCAGATTCTACAGGTTCCGAGAGAATAGAACTGGATTAGAATCACTGTGTTGGTTCTGCAGAACAATATAATATCACAACCAAAAAGAATATCTGGATGCAATGCATGAGGTACCTGAAGTGGTTCCCTTAAACCGGTATAAACTATTAAGACCTTTGCCAAAAATGCGGTAAGATTTAACGAAAAGAAGTAACCAAATGAAGTATTGAAATTATACAAATTTTGTTTATTCGAGTTTTATTCTCTAATTTTCCATCATATAACTGTATCTTTACAAATCGCTGTATGTTTTTCATGCTTAACTACATGAAATGTGTTTTATTTTTCTATTTAACTTCCCTTTTTCTTTCTTGTATTGGATGAAAATCTCTCCTCGGTTTTAAGGAGATGGCCATCTGCCATTTTAATTTCAATTTTGTTTCCCATATTTTGCTCTCAATGTTTAATTATTTTTTGCCCAAAATATTATGAGTAGGATAGGGGAGTACACAGTGAGACAGCAGCCATTTTGACATATAGTTATAACTTTTTCTCTTAGCTGGAACACGCACTGAACCACCTCATCTTATGCAACACGTGGATGTAGTTTCGGCACTCCGGTTACTCGTTCAACAAAATAGTAAGTAATTATTTATTTTACAGGGGTTAAAGTTACATAAACGTCCATTTTAGAGTTCATTTCTTTCGTTAAAGAGTATATTTACTTAATCAAACCTAGTTATATCTAATGATAGACTATGTCGACAAAACGACACAAGCATTCAAAGCTGTAAAATTGATGATGAAACAGATATGGCATCCATTTTGTTACAACGTAACGAAAGTACACAGAGACACACAGTTGTGATACACAGTGAGACGTGCCTCATTGTGTATCTACTATGTTGTTCTGATATAAAAAAAGTTATTTATTACTAAAAGAAGGTTTTTTTCTCTTTCTCTCTATCTGTGTGTGTGGGGGGACGTGCGATGGCTAGTGAAATCTACTAAACGTTAGAGGCTGAAAATCTGCATGGAGGTAGCCCAATGTCTGCCATTGTTCACCCCGAGGCTCATATTTTTAAATAATTTTTAATCTAGAAATATTAATTAGAAGTCATAAACTGCAGAAAATTATCGATAGACTGTAAAAATGTATGATTTATGAAAATATATACATTGGCTCACTGTGTACCACTTGTGGTACACAGTGAGACAATTTTTGATACTACGTTATTCTGTTTCTGTGCTTTTATAAATAACTTTTTAAAAACCATTTATACATTAATGTGTAGTGTATTTGTGTAGATTAAAGATGTAGTAAATTTTTTTTCAAAACAATAAAAATCGTTGCGATTCGTTAAGTAATAATAATTTTCGTCTCACTGTGTACTACCCTCCCCTATATTTATAAGAATTGTAAATATGAATAAATATTTCTTGTATTTGAATCCTAAGAATTTTTATTTCAATCTTTAAAAACTATGGCCATCTATCCTAGAGTTACTATAATTCACATTTTTGACGGTTTAAAGGAATATAAACTTTTTCTCTAAAACTTATCGATATTATACAAAAGCTCCCTATTTAAAACTACAAAAAATTAGAAGTGAAATGACTTCTCAATAACGTTACAAAACATTTCATTTTGTTTCATTGTACTAATGCTTCAGAGTACTGATTATTTTAATATTATGTGTCGCAGTTATTACACATTTAAATATTATAATGGAAGTAGTTTTAAGCAGAAGTCACCCTAAGACTTTGATAAGTGCAAATAACTAGAGAAATCCAGCGCTAATAAGTGAGTAGAACAAGTGTTCTTTTAAAAATGTCTAAATTTCAGAAAACTTTCCAAAATAGATTTCCTTTGTTGCATCTTTGTATTTTCAAATAAAGGACAAATATTTAAATAACCTGAATGCACTGAGTGGTAATTTCTTATCGGTATTTTAAAGATCCTAACACACAAGAAGTATTTGCGTGACGGATTTCATTAAGAAAGATTTCATCAATTTAATTTTCCAGCGTATACTCTTGTGAAACTAACTAATGTCATTCAAATTATGATTTAATTTATACTTCAGATAATTACAGATGCGGAATATCCTGAAAGCAATTTAAATAATTGCTCGCTGTTAATAAAGACTATATTTTCTCAGGTAATTAACGTGTTCTTCCTAATACGTTTCAGCTACATACTATTTATTAATGCAGATTTGAAAATAACTGTTCTCGTTTATTATATTCCTTTTTTTAGTAGTTTATCTAATAAATGATATAGTGAATCTGAAATGATGTAGATGGATATTCTCCTGCGTGCATTTTTTTTTGGAAAAATAGAAATGATATAGTAATTTTCTTTTCTTTTTGTTATTCTTTTTGTTTTATATGTACTTTTTTTAATAGTAAAAACTAAATCATAAATAATTTATAACACGGTTAATTTTTACATCAGATAAATATAGCTGCGGGATATCTTGAAAGCAATTTAAATAATTGCTCGCTGTTAATAAAGACTATATTTTCTCAGGTAATTAACGTGTTCTTCCTAATACGTTTCAGCCACATACTATTTATTAATGCAGATTTGAAAATAACTGTTCTCGTTTATTATATTTCTTTTTTAGTAGTTTATCAAATAAATGATAGAGTGAATCTTGAAATACTGTAGATGGATATTTTCCTGCATGCATTATTTTTTGTGGAAAAATAGAAATGATTTTGTTATTTTCTTTTATTTTTATTATTATTTTTTGTTTTATATGTACTTTTTTTAATAGTCAAAACTGAATTATAAATAATTCATAACACGGTTAATTTTTACATCAGATAAATACAGCTGCGGGATATCCTGAAAGCAATTTAAATAATAGCTTGCTGTTAATAAAGACTATATTTTCTCAGGTAATTAACGTGTTCTTCCTAATACGTTTCAGTTACATACTATTTATTTATGCACATTTGAAAATAACTGTTCTCGTTTATTATATTTCTTTTTTAGTAGTTTATCAAATAAATGATAGAATGAATCTTGAAATGCTGTAGATGGATATTTTTCTGCATGCATTATTTTTTGTGGAAAAATAGAAATGATTTTGTTAGTTTCTTTTATTTTTATTATTTTTTTTTTATATGTACTTTTTTTAATAGTCAAAACTAAATTATAAATAATTCATAACACGGTTAATTTTTACATCAGATAAATACAGCTGCGGGATATTCTGAAAGCAATTTAAATAATTGCTCGCTGTTAATAAAACTCTATTGTCTCAAGTAATTAAAGTTTTCTTCCTAATACGTTTCAGCTACATACTATTTATTGATGCTGATTTGAAAATAACTGTTCTCGTTTATTATATTTCATTTTTAGTAGTTTATCAAATAAATGATAGAGAGAATCTGAAATGCTGTAGATGAATACTTTCTTGCATGCATTATTTTTTGTAGAAAAATTTATACTTCATAATATCGCAATTTTCTTTATATTAATTTTCTTTATATTAATTTTCTTTATATTATTTATTATTATTATTATTATTATTATTATTATTATTATTATTATTATTATTATTATTATTTGTTTTATATGTACTTTTTTTAATAGTAAAAACTAAATCATAAATAATTTATAACATGGTTAATTTTTACTTCAGATAATTACATCTGTGTTATATCCTGAAAGCAATTTAAACATTTTATCTCTGTTAATAAAGACAAACTTTTCCCAGGTAATTACCGTATTATCAATACATTTCAGCTGCATACGTTTTATTAATGAAAATTTATTTGAAAAAAGCTGTTCTCGTTTATTATTTTTTAGGTTTCAGTAGTTAATTAATTAATGGCTGAACGAATCTGAAATGATGTTGATACATATTTTTCTGCATGCATTTTTTTTCAGGAAAAATAGAAACTATATCGTAATTTTATTTAGTTTTATTAATTTTCAGTTTTATAAGTATTTACTTTTATAGACTAAATTAAATCAGAATTTATTGTTCACGATTTTATGGAAAATAACCTGTCGATTTATATAAGAGAAAAACTGTTATTGTCATTAAAATGAGGATGAAAGAACATACAGCAGATATCACATACAACAACAACAACAACAACAAAAAACACTTCGTAAGTTTAATGAGATAAATACCGTTTATAAATGATAATTTTTTTCCAAGTTACTGCTTTTCCTGGTACTTGATATATCGTGATGTTTGTTTATCAATTATATATTTCATATGTTATGAAAAAATATTTTATTTTTCGTTTCGGATCTTAAGAATGTCACCGCTATTATACAGGGTGATTGAAAAAACGTTTACAAAAAGACATGGCAAATCAGGCATACAGCAAGGATAAAAAATCATATAGGAACATTGGAACGCAAATAACTTATTTAGTCACAAATAGAGGGTGTTTCATTCTAACTGAACCTGGGTTGACGGTAATAATTTCGAGAAAAATAAAAACATTGTAAGGAAAATGCAACAATGTACCTTATTTTGTGTGAAATGTGATAACATCACGAAAAGATCTGGAAAAACATGTTGCTCAAGCAATCGATGATACCGTATGAATTGATCATCACAGTCCAAAATTTGGGGCGTCAAGCGTATACTGCTGCCGCGTATAATGCAAACTTTTACCACTTTTGTTTGGTGTTATCACATTTACAAAAAATCTGAGAATGTCTGTTAAATGTTTTATTATAATATACAGTGGAACCTCTATTTAACGAACCTCTATTTTGCGAATTTCTCTATTTTGCGAACTTTTCATTAGAACCAAGAATATTTTGCGAATTTCTTCGTAAAATAACCTCCAAATAGCAAAGTGCATTCTCTATTTAACGAACTTTTTCTTGTGATCAAATATTTTTTCTCTCCATTTCTCAAAATATTTCTGGACATTTCAAACTTATTCTTTCTTTAAACACATTTTATGATGTTCAATGACCTTGAACTGGTTTTACCAGGCGCCTCCATTGTCAGCAGTGAGAATTCGGTAAGTACGAAAACGATAATCCCTTAGAGTAACTTTACAAAAATATGGATACAGTGAGAAAAAAAGAAGAAATTAACCATGATGTGCTGATTGATGATTCTATATCACTTAATTCTGAAATTGAGACCTCGGAAACACTATCCGAATTGGATATTTTTGACAGTGTGAAAAATAAAGACAATACAGCAATGAATTGCGATGAAGACGAATATGATGGTGATGGAAATGGTCATTATGCAGGAATTAACAAAACTTCGTATGATGAAATGCTAAAATCATTTGAAACAATCCGACGCGAATTATAGTTAGAAGAAAATACGCATGAAGGGGTTTTTGGTGCATTGTAAAGATGCGAGACGTATTATGAGAGAAAGCACTTTTTAAAATAAAAAACTCAGGCAAAATTAACACAGTTTTTCAGAAATTAAATTTAAGGACGCATATGTTAATATATGGTTAAAATTGTTTGTTATAATAATAATAAATACGATAATGTCATTAAAATTCGTTAATTTTAATGTAAAACTATTTACTTTAAACAGAAAATACAGTATATTCCCGGACAATGTTTAGTTTTCCTTGCAGATTTCAAAGATTTAAACACATAGAAAAAAATGAATTGATGATGGATATTGGTGGGTAAAATAAATAAAACAAATCGATATAATTTATTAAAAAAATGTGATTAATTACTTTTAGTAAAAATATTTAGTGTTTATGAATTTAAAATCTGTTTTATGTAGTTTAAAGTATTTTAAAAGGTGAATCTCTATTTAACGAATTTTCCATATAACGAACTTTTTTCCGGGATTTAGCGACTTCGTTAAATAGAGGTTCGACTGTATTTCAGTTTTCTGAAAGTTATGACCGTGAACCCAAATTGAGTTAGGATGAAAGACTCTGTATTTGTGACTAAAGTAATGGTTTGCGACCCCATGTTCCTATAGGATTTTTCATCCTTGTTGTATGCCTGATTTGTCATGTCATTTTATAAACTTTTTTTGAATCACCCTGTATATGCGCAAGTAGTCGGTATGTATATTAAAAGTATTTTAAACCTTTGCGTTTACATTTAACATAAATATTTTATAAGCTTTCGCGTCTAAGACTTATTAACATCATATAAAATTCATATTTAAAATTACAAAAAATAAGAAGTGAAATGATTTTTCAATAACATTGGAAAATATTTTTTTTTCTTCTCTTTTTGCTAATGTTTCGGAATGTTGCAGTATTTTAATATTTTGTGCCGCTGATCTTGCATATTTAAATATTTTAATGGAAGTGGTTTAAGTAGGTAGGATACTTTTAAACCTTCAAAATTTTAGAAAATTTTTTAATACGTATTTTGATTCCGTAATCATTTCTGAACAATATGCAAAAAACCACATTAAAAAATTCCCATTAGTTTACTAATTATGGCATTTTTATTACGATTACATATTAAGACTACATTTGATAATTAAACTTTGCGTCGCGTTTATTCAAAACGATGAATTTTGATACTGCGTGCAGTTTTACTAAAAAACTATGCATGGCAATCAAAAGAAATTTTCACCACATATTCATTTCTGTATTATTGCAACTCAAAACCAGAAAAAGGTAAGATTTTATTTTTTATTTTTTGTTTTTGTACTTTAAAAATATTTTTAAAAAATTGAAAAAAAATTATTTTTTATATATTAAGTTAATTTTTTAATTTAGTCAATATTTTTTACCAATATTCTGATTTTAGTATAAAGGTAGCACTATTATGTATTTATTCTCACCAAAATTTCCTCCAAAACTCCTCTTTATATGCATATTTTCACATTTTATAATGCGCGCAAGACGTGTTATTTTTTTAAAATCTTAATATCATATATATTTTTTAACTTATCATTTCAATATTTATTTATGAATTTACAAGTATATATATATATATATTTAAATATAAATTTAAATACGAGTCAATATGAATAAATTTAAATATTTAAATGGAGTTTGATTTTTATTTTTGACTTATAACACAAGATTTGAAGCTTGGGACATAGTGATATATTTTGCTTTTTCGACGCGTTCAAATGTATCCTATCCCCTTAAAGCAAAAGTAATTACTCCAAGTCTTTGACAAGTACAAATAACCAAAGAAATCTCATTATTGCTAATAAAAGTTTAGAAAAAAGTATTCTTAAAAAAAAGAAATCTAAATTATTAGAAAAATATTTCAAACTAGAATTCGTTTTTTTCTTCTTGATATTTTCAAATAAATATTAATTATTTAAATAATCTACATGAAGTGAAAGGTAAATTCTTATTAGCAATTTTAAAGAAGCTATATAAGATATTTATTTGCGTGAGGGATTTCATTAAATATCATTTCATCAGTTTCATTTTCCAGTGTATGCTCTTGTGAAATTAACTATTGTCATTCATATTGTTATTTAAGGATCAGGATCCATAAGCCGCGTTTTTGTTTCGATTATGTTATACTGGCTTAAAACCTAACTTTTTAACTTAACTTTTAAACTGACTTAACTTTTTAATATTAAAAGGTATATATTGCACGATTTGAACAGTAGTTTTTATATTTTATTCCGATTTATATGACTTACACAAGCTCAAAGTTCGTATAATTCCTAGTTTTGATGAAAAGTACGCAATTTCTGCTATTTTTACCATCAATTTTTAATATTTTACTACGAGCGCAGCTATACAACACTTTTAAAATATTTTGTATATTTGGATGTGTTTTATAATATATGTCAAGAAGAAAGTGTTGCACGATTACGCCCATATAAATAATTGCCGTTATTTATTTTTTTTTTTTTGTGTGGAAATATTACATATGATATCATTCATTTTTCCCCTTTTTATTATTTTGCAGTCTTATAAGTACTTCTTTAATTAGTCTAAATTAAATCGCAAATAACTTATAATGCATATTTATTGACTGTTTGATGAAAATAAACTTTTCTCTGTAAAACTTATTAACATTATATAAAAAATTCATATTACAAAAAAAAAAAAAAGAGAAGTGAAACGATTTTCCAATAACGTTACAAAACATTTCATTTTGTCTCTTTGTACTATTGCTTCAGAGTACTGCAATATTTTAATATTATGAATCGTAATTTTTACATATTTTAATATTTTAATCGACGTAGTTTTAAACAGAAGAAATTACCCCAAAATTTTTACAAGTACAAACAACTAAAAAATCTATCGTTAATAAAAGTTTAAAACAAGCGTTTTTTATTTTAAAATAAATCAGAATATTACAAAAACTTTTAAAATTAGAATTCATTTGATCGATTTTTGCATTTTCAAATAAAGACAAATGTTTTAATAACTTGAATGCACTGAATGGCAACTTCTTATTGGTATTTTAAAGAATCTAACGCACAAGAAGTATTTGCGTGATGAATTTCATTAAGTAGGATTTCATCAATTTAATTTTTCAGTGTATAGTTTTGTGAAATTAACTAATGTCATTTATATTGTTATTTAATTTATACTTCAAATAATTACTGCTTTGGGATATCGTAAATGCAATTTAAATAATTGCTAGCTGTTTATAAAAGCTATATTGTCCCAGATAATTAACGTGTACTTCTTTATATGTTTCAGCTACATGCGCGTTCTTAATGCAGATTTGAAAATAACTGTTCTCGTTTATTAAATTTCTATTTTAGTACTTTATCAAATAAATGATAGAGTGAATCTGAAATGCTGTAGATGGATATTTTCCTGCATGCCTTATTTTTTGTGGAAATATAGAAATGATATCTTAATTTTATTTTATTTTTATTATTATTATTTTTTATATGTTCTTTTTTAATAATCAAAACTAAATCATAAATAATTAATAACACACGGTTACATGCAAAATAAACTGTTGAATTACATAAAAAAAGTCACTAATTTATCTTTTGAATAAATCAAAGATGAAAGAATATATAACAAATAATTAACTTAAGACAATTAAAACTTAATTATGATTTAATGAAAGCAATAAAATCTTAAATAATCTATAACACATTTCTGTTGACAGTTTGATGGAATATAAGCTGTAGAGAAGATAAATCCCTTATTATCATTAAAATGAAACGAGGATTAAATAAAATAGAGTAGATATAAAATACAACTAGAAAACTACAGCTTTAACTAGACTGGATCGCATAGAACCTTTACAGATTAATTTTAAAACTTGTAAAATTATTCATCAATCAAGATTTTGTATGTTATATATTGTTCGCGAATCAAAAGAAATCTATATGCGCAGCGAGAGAATACAATGAATCAACCTCCTTTGAGTTACCTATAATTTGGCGCGAGATGCTTCATAAGTTTAATACGATAAAACTAATATAGTTTACAAATGATCGTTTTTATTCAAGCACCTGTTTTTTTGGTACATGATATCTCGCGATGTTTGCTTATCAAGAATATATTTCAAATGTTATGAAAAAATAGTTTATTTATCATTTGTGATCTTAAGAATACCACCGTTATTATGTGTACGAAACTAGTCGGTTTGTTTATTAAAATGTTTTCAAACCTTTGCGTTTATTTTTAGACTATGTATTTTATTTTAATGAAAAAGGAACTTTTCTCGGTAAAACTTGTTTACATCATATAAAAATTCATATTTAAGATTACAAAAAATTAGAAGTGAAATGATTTCTCAATAACATTGGAAAACATTTTTTTTCTCTTTGCACTAATATTTCAGAATATTGCAGTGTTTTGCTGTTTTTGTGCTGCAGATTTTATAGATTTAAACATTTTAATTGAAGTAGTTTAAAGCAGAAGTAATTACCCAAAGACTGCAGAAACTGCAAATATCTGCAGATTTCTCATTAGGTCTAATAAAAGTTTAGAACAAGTATTCTTAAAAACAAAATCTAAATTTTAGAAAAACTTTTCGAATTATAATTTATTTGTTCCATCTTGATTTTTTTCAAATAAATGATAATTATCTAAATAATCTACATGTACTAAAAGGAAATTCTGATTAGCATTTTAAAGAAGCTAAAATACGAGATTCATTTGCGTACGGATTTCATTAAGTTTGATTTCATCAATGTAATTTTCCAGTGTATACTCTTGTGAAATTAGCTAATGTCATTCATATTGGGATTTAATTTATACTTCAGATAATTACAGATGTGGGATATCATAAAAGAAATTAATTTAAAAAATTGCTCGCTGTTACTAAGTATTATATTTTCTCAGTTAATTACTGTATTCTTACGTTTCAGTTGTATAGGTTTTATTAACACAGATTTGAAAATATCTTTACTTGTTTATTATTTTCAGTTTTAGTAGTTACGCAAATGTATGACAATGAATCTGCAATGACTTTTATCAATTTTTTCATATTTTCATATTTGCATTATTTTTTGTGGAAATATTATACATGATATCATACTTTTTTCCTCTTTTTATTAATTTACAATGTTATATATACTTTTTTTTATAGTCTAAAATAAACCACAAATAATTTATAACACATATTTGTTCGCTGTTTGATGAAAAATAAGCTTTTCTTTGTAAAACTTATTAACATTATATAAAAACTCCTCATTACAATAAAATAAAATAAAATAAAATGAAAAAGTAAAAAAATAAGAAGTGAAACGATTTCCCAATAACGTTACAAAAGATTTACATTTTTCTCTTTGTGCTAGTACTTCAGAGCACTGCAATATTTTAATATTATGTGTCTTGCTTTTTAAATATTTTAATGGAATTAGTTTTAAACAGAAGTAATTTTCTCGACACTTTGAAAAGTACAAATAACTAAAAAGAACCTAGCGCTAATAAATGTTTACAACAAGCGTTTAAAAAAAATATATATGTATATATTTAGAGTTTTTTTTCAAAGTAGAACGCTTTTGTTTCGTCTTTATATTTTCAAATAAAGGACAGATATTTAAACAACCCAAATGCACTGAATGACAAAATCTGATTGGCATTTTAAAGAATCGAATGTGCAAGAAGTATTTGCGTGACGGATTTCATTAAGTAGGGTTTCATAAATTTTCTTTTCCAGTGTATTCTCTTATGAAATTAACTAATGTCATTCATATTGTGATTTATTTTATACTTCAGATAATTACAGCTTCGAGATATTCTAAAAGTAATTTAAATAATTACTCGGTGTTAATAAAGGCTATCTTTTTTAATTACTTTGTTCCTAACACATTTCAGCTGCATCTTTATAACTGCAGATTTGAAAACGAGATTTTTTTTTTCTCGTTTATTATTTTTAGTTTTAAAAGTTAATAGAATAAATAATTGAATGAATGGTTGTAAGTGATATTTTCATGTTTGCGTTATTTGTTGCGGAAAGATTACAGATGCTATCGTATTTTTTACTGTTTTATTAATTTGCAGTCTTATAAAGCATTTTTTATAGTCTAAATTAAATCACAAATAAATTATAATACATATTATTGACGGTTTGAGGAAAAATAAGCTTATTTCTCTAAAACTTATTAACATTATATAACAATTCCATATTTAAGGTTACAAAAAATATGAAGTGAAATGATTGCTTAATAACGTTACAAAACATTTACATTTTATCTCTTTGTAACAATCCTCTAGAGCAGGGTCGGCAAACCTATGGCACGCGTGCCACTTTCGGCACGCCAAAGAATAATTCTGGCACGGTGCGGCGTTGATTATGTCTCTAAATGACGATACAGCGATTTTACACAAAATACACGAAATTCGATGATCCGATTAGATTCTAAATTCGATTAATTGCAAATTGAAGAATTTTAATCTTATACGAAAATTTATCAAACGAATAAAATAGTTGAAAACTATCAAAAAGGTAAGATTATTACCGATGGTAAATTATGGTAACTTGGGAAGTTAATTTCAGAACTATTTAAATAAACTGACTTTTTTTTTCAATTTTAATAATATTTTCTACTATATATATTTGACATTTTCGCAAATTTAGAATATAAAAAATCAAATAAAGAGTGGTTGCCATATAAATTCATTTTCTGTTGAAATTAACTGAATGTGAACATGATATTAATTTATTTTTCATCCACGATACAACAATTAATTACATTATGTCTTTAATTAATTTCTAAAACATGTTTCTATAATTATTGCAGACTGATACATGTATGTTACTCATTTTAGAAAATATCCTAATAAGTAATTTTCAATTAGTTTTGATTGATTATAGTTCAATCCACTAAATTTGTTTTTTATTTGGCACGTCAACGTCAAGTAAAATATTTTTTGAAAAAAAAAAATTGGCACGCGACTATAAAAAGGTTCGCCAACCCTGCTCTAGAGTACTGTGATATTTTAACGTTATGTGTCGCAGTCAGTTTTTACTTATTAAATTATTTTAATGGGAGTACTTTTAAGCAGAAGTAATTATCACAAGATTTTGACCAGTACAAATAACTGAAGAAATCTAGCGCTTTGTATTTTCAAATAAGGGACAAACATTTAAATAAACTGAATACACTGCATGGTAATTCTTATTAACATTTTTAAGAAGCACATGCGTGACGGTTTTCATCAAGTAGTATTTCATCAATTTTATTTTCCGGTGCATAGTCGTGTGAAATTAACTAATGTCATTTACATTGTTATTTAATTTATACTTTAGATAATTACAGATGTGGTATTTCAAGCAACTTAAATAATTATTCACTGTTAATAAGACGTATCTTTAGCAGCTAATTAGCTGTGGTCTTAATATGTATTAAGGAACATACGTTTAATTTACGGAAAATTGAATATAGCTGTTCTCGTTTATTGTTTTTGAGTTTTAGCGCAAAAACAATAAATAAGTAAACGAATCTGAAATGATTCATTATTAATGATTTATTAAGGAATATTTTTATGCATGCATATTTTTTGTTAATAAATGAAAAATATCATAATAAATTTCTAATGTGATGCAAATGATTCATAGAAAAGGATTTTGTAATAAGGGGTTGTGATGTTGATGTATTTGTCGAAAATAGTTTTCATCCTTTAAAGTTACCTTATGCTATATGAAAATTTAGGAAATTTATCAACATTTTTATGCATCTAAATTTCTTTGTAATTAAGAAAAATTACATCATAATGAAAATCTAATAAACAAAGAAAATGTTTCATAGAAAAGGATTTTGTAAGAAGCTGTTATAATAATTGATGAATTTGCCGAAAGTAGGCCACATTCTTTAATGTTACTTTAAGTTATATGACAATTTAGGAAGTTTATCAATACTTTTATCCGTTTATTTATTTTGTTACGAAAGAAAAAAAAATATCATAATAAATTTCTAATATACAAAGCAAATGATTCTTAGGAAAGGATTATCTTTCAATGTTACCTTATGGTATATTAAAATTTAGGACGTTTTTCAATATTTTATGACTTTTTTTTTTTTTTTTTTTACTAAAGGATAAAATGTATCATAATAAATTTCTAATGTACAAAGTAAATTATTCATAGAAAAGGATTTTGTGAGAAGTGGGTTTTTTTTTTTTGTTGTTGTTGATGGATTTGCTGAAAATAGGCCTGATTCTTTATTGTTACTTTATGTTATATGAAAATTATTAAGTTTACTTTTAAAACCTTTCTTCATAATATTTTAAAACATCTAAAATTTTGTTTTTACGCAAGGCAAATTCCAGACAGCCGCTATATTTTAACATTTTATGACACTCTTATATATATATACATGTATAGGAAAGTAGTAATAATGAAACTTGATTCTATACATTTAAGAGTTTGTTTTTAAAGACATTTAAAATATTTATTTGTTTAATTTCCATAAATTATTTATAATGAATTTTCATTCGATATTTCCAAAGAGAATTATTTCCCCGTTTATAAATGATTTATATTACATGAAAAAATGCAGTTTTCGGATGTTAATTTTTAGCAGAAATACAATCTCAAAACCTACCTCAATAACGTTTTAAAATATGTAAACTTTTGTTTCCTGATACAAAAGTATCAGATGATTGTGGTGTTTCAATAATTAGTGTCGTTTTTTAATAAGTTAAATTTTTTAATGAAATTAATTTTAATTAGAAGGAACTCTTTTAAGACTTTGACATATACATATAACTAAATTAATTTAATTAACCCTACTAAAATTTTAAAGCAAACATTCTTTAAACATTTTCTAAATTTTACATGTACAAAACCTTTTTAAATTATAATCCCTTTATTGTTACTTTTTACTCTCAAATAAAATGATAATATCTAAATAATCTGAATGCGTTGTCAGGGAATTCCTATTAGCATTTTAAAGAATTTAACGTACGAGAAGTTTTTGCTTGACGATTTACACCAATTTCACTTTCCAGTGATTACCATTGTGAAATTAAATAATGTCATTAATATTATGTGTCAATTTGCTATATTTTGTTAATATAGGAAAAATTTTAGCATAAATTAATTTCTAATTTACACTGTTAAAACGTGCAGCAAACTCTCCAGTCATTCGAGCATTTTTATAGATAACAGTAACTCAACCGTAATTTTAATAGATCCTGACCATAATATGGTCAATAATATGGTTATATGACCTTCATAAACTGGTCAAGTAACAGTTAATAACAAAAACGGCCGAATTACTGGACAGTTTTTTGTAGATTTTCAACAGTGTAGAAGAAGTTTTATGATTTGCGAGTAACGATAGATTCGTCTGTACAAATGCACTGTTAAAAATTTGCAGTAAACTGTTCAGTCATTCACCGTATTTCTAGATAACGGTTACTTAACCGTGATTTTAATAAATCATTACACTGCTAAAAATTTGCTTCAAACTGTCCTGTCAATGGAAATCGATCGTTTTAATATAAAATGGTTAAACAACCGTAATTTAACGCTATTCTGATCAAAATATAGGCAGCAATTTGGTCACAGAATTGTGTTAAATTACAGTTGTGTTATTATTTCAATAAACCGGTCGAATGACTGAACAGTTTGCTGCAAATTTTTCACTGTGTACGAATGGAAATGCTTTAAATTATTGTCAATTAAACGTTATTTACAAGAACTGTTCCATTAATGAACAGTTTGCCACAAATTTTTAGCAGCAAATCGCACATAGAATTTGTCTTAATAATGTAAAAAATCCATAGCTTAACGTATTAGTCGCGGTGACTTTTTAAAATTCAAAACATTATACACTGCAAATAGAGGCGTCTTAAATTAAGACACATATGTGACTGAAAAAGTTATTCAGACACTTAAGTGTCTAAATTTGAAATTTCAGACATCACAGGTGTCTAAATTTAAGACACATAAGTGTCTTACTATGATCATGGCATAAATGAACTGATAAACATGTCTGAAAAATGGCGATATGTCTGAAATTAAGACATTTAGAAATTTAGACACTTAAGTGTCTAAATGCGATACAATTGTATCATATGTGTGATGACTGTATGTATAACTGTATTGCGATATGTATGCCAGCACCACCAGAAAATTGTTTTCGAATGGATAACAGATGTTTAAAATATTTTTATCCATTAAATTTGGTATTTTATATTTAAAAAAAAAGTAATTTGTTTAGATTATGGGACGTCTGGAAAATTGAAATAGTTAGCTTACTAAAGTTTGGGACTTAGTTATTTTTGGCGCAATAAATAAATCAGTAATTGCTTTTCATGAAAAATATTTATTTTCAAAAATTACTCGCAATCATGGACGTACGCACGTATGTCCAAGGAAGAGCCACACCCTCCCGTTAAATACTAAGAGATGTACCGGTGGAAAGAAATTTAGGGAGGGACAAGATTTTGGAACAGTTGGGTCTGGGGTCAACAGCGTAATCCGCTTTTCTAAAATGCAGAACATCAGGGCCGAAACTAGTCTTTTTGGCGCCCGGGGCAAGCATGGATTTTGGCGCCCCCCCCCCCTCCACTACAAAGTAAATTTACAAAAACAATTTTACTAAGTATCTAATAGACAACTTATTTTTAAATTTAAAATATATAAAACTGAACTACGTAATCAGCTTTGCCAAACATTGATTCATTAAAACCTTGAAAACGGAATCAAAAGGATTTTTTTTTATTGTATAGGCCTAAATGAGGTCGACATCTTGCTGTACGTTTGTATTTTTTCACCATAGTAGGTTTATTGTGTAATAGATGTGTTACCTGCTATGATAAAAAATGTTTAAAGCCCCCTCAGAAATGATGAGTCTCGATACGCCACTGCAGGGTGGCAAAACGCCTCGAAATGCCAGAAAGACGAGAAAAAAAATCATTTTGGACGATGAAGGCGGGGGGGTTTGCTTTACTAGATATGACGCCCTGTGCAAGATTTTTTACTGTACCACTACAAATGCTGTACTCAAAAACGGTTTTACTAAGAATTTTACTTTCTGTATTTCTCCTCCTGTTTGTTTTTATTGTCCGGGCAGTCATCGCCCATAGCAAGACGATAAAAAAAAAAAAAAAAAAAAAAAAAAAAAAAAAAAAAAAAGAAAAGAAACTCAACGCTGCCCAGCGGAAAAACAACAAACAGCTTTCATGGAATTTTTTTATCGAATAGAAAACTCAGACTGTGAGGGACTCAGACTTCGCACTTGGTAGTTATCAGTAGTGGACAGTGTCCGACAATAGAGATTGACCTTGAAAAATGGTAGTGATTTTCCTACACAGGAAATGAAAGATAGAAGGCGAAAGGCATAGATTACTTTTGGAATGGGAGAATGAAAAAAGCCTTTTAGGTAGCTTTCTTTACAAAAAAGCTACCTATTGCAGCCGTTCGGAGGAAAGCGATTTCAAAAAATTTTGGTATATTTTCATCGATCATGACCCCCAGACCCCGAAACCACCCTCCGTTCAAAATTGATATATATATATATATATATATATATATATATATATATATCTGACCTATGTCACACTGTAACTCCCGTAATTATAAACCGATTTCGATGTAATTCGGTGTGTACATAGTACATACCAATGTCTCGACCGAGTTCGTTGGCCAGCTTCATCCGCCGTTTTGTTTCAAAATGGCGGCCATTCAAAATTTAAAAAAAAATTTAAAACTTGAAATGTGGTACCAAAAAATTAAAAATGGAAAAATATTTTTTTCTTATGTATTTGACCTTTATACAAAGATTCCGGAGCAGTTTTTGTTTCGTCTATATCTTAAAAAATGGCTGAGTTATAGCATTTTGAATTTCTAGCGTGGCTGACATTTTGAAACGTCCTGAATTTTGTCACGCGATAAAAGGCGTATTTATGAACCGATTTGGATGTAATTCGGTGTGTACATAGTACATACCAATCTCTCGACCGAGTTCGTTGGCCAGCTTCATCCGCCATTTTGTTTCAAAATGGCGGCCATTTAAAATTTTTTTAAAATTTTAAAATTTGAAATGTGGTACCAAAAAATTGAAAATGGAAAAATATTTTTTTCTTATGTATTTGACCTTTATACAAAGATTTCGGAGCAGTTTTTGTTTCGTCTATATCTTAAAAAATGGCTGAGTTATAGCATTTTGAATTTCTAGCGTGGCTGACATTTTGAAACGTCCTGAATTTTGTCACGCGATGAAAGGCGTATTTATGAACCGATTTGGATGTAACTTCGTTTTTACATAGTACATACCAATGTCTCGACCGGCTTCGTTGGTCAACTTCACCCGCCATCTTGTTTAAAAATGGCGGCCATTTAAATTTTTAAGAAAAATTTAAATTTGAAATGTGGTACCAAAAATTGAAAATTGAAAAAATATTTTCTTCTTATGTGTTTGACCTTGATAAAAAGATTCGGGAGCAGTTTTTGTTTCGTCTATATCTTAAGAAATGGCTGAGTTATAGCATTTTGAATTTCTAGCGTGGCTGACATTTTGAAACGTCCTGATTTTTCTCACGTAATAACAGGCGTATTTATGAACCGACTTGGATGTACCTTGGTGTGTACATAGTACATACAAATATCTCGACCGAGTTCGTTGGCCAGCTTCATCCGCCATCTTGTTTCAAAATGGCGGCCATTTAAAAAAATTAAAAAATAAAAAAATTTAAATGAGATACCAAAAAATTGGAAAATGAAAAAGATTTTTTTTTGTATGTGTTTGACCTTAATACAAAGATTCCGGAACAGTTTTTCTTTCGTCTATATCTAAAAAAAAAAAAAATGGCTGAGTAATAGCATTTTGAATTTCTCTTGTGGCTGACATTTTAAAACGACCTGATTTTTGTCACGCGATAACAGGCGTATTTATGAACCTATTTGGATGTAACTTGGTCTGTACATAGTATATACCAATGTCTCGACCGAGTTCGTTGGCCAGCTCCATTCGCCATCTTGTTTCAAAAGGGTTGCCATTTAAAAAAAATTAAATTTAAAATTCAAAATGAGGTATTAAAAAATTGGAAAAATGAAAAAGATTTTTTTTATGTGTTTGGCCTTGATACAAAGATTCCGGAGCAGTTTTTGTTTCTGAAAATTTGTTCTTTTGTTGATATCTTAAAAAATGGTTGATTTATAGCACTTTGAATTTCTAGCATGGCTAACATTTTGAAACAATCTTGTATTTGTCACGCGATAACACACGTATTCGCCTATTTCGATGTAAGAAGGCATGTGGATAGTATACATCAACACCTCGACCAAGTTCGCTGGCCAGATTCATCAGCCATCTTGTTTCAAAATGGCGGCCATTAAATTAAAAAATATATATATATTTAAAGTGAGGTGCAAAAAAATTAGAAATTGAAAAAGGTTTCTTTCTTAAGTATTTGATCTTGATATAAGGATTCAGGAGCATTTTTTGTTTGTCTTTACCTTAAAAAATGGCTCAGATATAGCAGTTTCAATTTCTATTGTGGGTGACATTTTGAAAATCTGATTTTTTGCATGCGACAGCACTCCTATATATTAACCGATTCCGATGTGAGTGAGCATGTGCACAGCAATTACTAAGGTCTCGACCAAGTTCACTGCTTAGCCTCATCCACCATGTTGTCTTAAAATGACAGGCACTTTAAGAAATTGCCGAATTTGGCAGCCAAATATAAGTTCCTTTAAAGAAAAGCAGCTTGGATAAAGCTGACTAATTTCGCGAAATTCTCATTCATTATATTGATAAAAATTAGTATTGAATCTCCTATATTCGGTTTCCACTAAATTGAGCTTCGTGTGTTTGCATGATATAAGTTGGCTTTTTTAAATAAGGATTATGAAAGCTACCTCTTCCTCCCGGCACTGGCCGGAAGGACTTTTTTCTTATTCATTTGCAATTTTGTATTGTAGATGAATCTTTTTATCTATTTGTAAAGTTTAATGCATTTTATTAAGTTTTCCTTTAAATTTTCCGGCTGCGAGACATTTTTGTACAAATTTCGTATATATATACATTCTTGTATCAAACGTCAAACAAAATCTTCATTCTGGTGCCCCTCTTCGGCGACCGGGGCACGTGCCCCCTCTGCTCCCCCCCCCTAGATTCGGCCCTGCAGAACATAAACATGAAATAGGCAAACTAAGAATATTTTGACAGAACTCCTCGGGCAAGAAATTTTTAAAGATACAAACATAAAAATAAATATAAAAATTAATCGTTCAAAAATAAGTTTCAAACGGCATTTTTGAAAATAAAACTTTTTTTTTTTCTCAATGGACTCTCTCCCCCCCCCCCCCCCTCCGACACACACACACCGTTTTGAGATAAATTTGAAATATATCAATATCAAAAGAAGAAAAGAATTAAAATTGTCTTCTACGAAGTGTTCAAAGGAAGGTGGGTTTCTCTGAAGTAAAATTTTTAGTAACATTTTCCCTTAACGTAAAATTATTCTATAGCCATTTATAAGAAAAGAAATATCATATATTTTTAATTATCAGACATAAAGAAAACATAATTGATTAAATTTCACTATACTGGGAGGGAGAATGTATCCACCAGGGGGCACTGTAGTTGCGCATGCGTTTTAGATGTCTTTCGTTGGAACGTACGTTGTAGTAACTGAAAGTTTGTTTTATGTACGCGTATTTATTTTTTTTTGCGAAATTTGAAGTTCTGTGATTTTAAGTCGTATTCACTTAGTTTATTTATGTATTGAATATATACATCTGACTTACGTGCTTGACACCCAATGACTCTTATAAGCTGTTGTCGATATAATTCGGGATAGAGACAACACTTGAAGATTACATCCGGGAACTCTACAAAGTGTGTGGCAACGTGTGTGTGGTGTGGAACGTACTTAGTGTTAATTTGTATCGAGATTTAGTGTTATTGTACTTCGTCTTTATCAAAGCTGGTAAAAAAGAACTTTAGTCTGGCGGAGTATATTTTGAGGATGAAGCATTTCATTCTCTGAGTAGGCTTAGCCAGATGTATTAACTCCTCACTGTAATAGTTTTTAAAATTTCAAATCGAGGACTTATCTTACTTCTTGCAACAGGATTAAAGTAAGTGTCACAATTTTTCTTTTTAGTACTAAAATTAGTGTTTTTTTTTATGATTTTCTAAATAGCACTGATCAAAATCTTGCATAAAATGGTATTAGTTTTGAATCTGTTTGCAAAAAGCCCGCTAATTCTAGAAGTATATATTTTTTAACTTATGACGTTGCCTTTTATTACAAATTATATATTTTAAATTCTCATATGTTTCCCCTAATTTAAAGTAATAATATCACATTTTAAGTTAAATTCATTCTCTTGTTTTCCATGGGAGTTCTTAGTTTCAATTCTTATCTGTTTCAATTCTAATTCTTATCTATCACTAAACGACCACAAGGATATAAAGAAAAAAAAAGCTTTGAAAGATTTCCTAATGCTTTCTTACTTCCTACATAGGGATTACAATCCCGTATCCTGGGATTCCGGGATCCCGCTCTATTTTTAATCCCGAAAATCCCGGGATTTTTTCTGTCAAATCCCGGGATTTTCGGAGTTTTTTTTTTTTTTTTTTTTTTTTTTTTTTTTTTTTTTTTTTAACAGAACAATATTCAACTGAAATAAAAAAATATATTTATAGACTTTTGCTTTTGGAATAAAAATCAATTTTTATAAATTTATGTATATATGTATCATTGAAAAAGAATATATATATCGAGTATTTTTTACATATATTTATAAGCGATTAAACATTTTAACGTGTAAATCTTTTGACCTGCTAACAGACGTCACAGCGATGAGTCAGGAAAAACGAAATCATTTCTTTATTTCGAATTCGCTGCGTGTAGAAAGATCTTCCATTCCATAAGTCATTTTGAGATTAACGCTTACTGATAAGTGTTTGTTTCTTTTCGTGCTTTTAAATTTATTTTTCTTTAAAGATATCTAATGAAAAGGATTTTCTATTGTAGAATTGTAATCTTTAATTACATGGTTATGAGAATAATGTAAAATTTAATTTGTCATAATAATTACTTTTTAATATTGTAAATATTTAGTCATTCAAAAACTTTTATAACAGGAAATAAAAGGAAGTATGTAGAAGATAAAACATAACCTTATACGAAAAATACAAAAATGACAGATGTTAAGATATATATTTAAGATAAAAGAAGTTTGGAGACTATAAGTTATTTTTTCTTCATGTTATTAATATAGAATATTTATTTATTTATTTTTATTGATAGTTGAATAGCTTTTGTGATTAGCCTCTGATCTACATAAAAACTTGCCCATGTGGAAATAATTTTTTTTTAAATCTAATTTTTAAATGATAAGGATTTTAATTTTTTTTTCTGGGAGGGGTCGGGATTTCTATGAAATTTTCGTAAAGCTGATATCTTAAATCTTGCACTGATTATAATTAAAGTTTTGAAGTTTTATAGCAGGACAAGATTAAAAACCCAATGTATATTTAACAAAATACAGAAGTAATTTTTTTCTCAATGTTATTAAAGTAGAATATTTATTTTTTTATTCATAGTTAAATAGCTGTTGTGATTATCATCTAATGCATATGTAAAAGTGCCTATGTGGCAATATAATTTTTAAAAAATCTAATTTTAAAATTATGAATTTTAATTTTTTTCTTGGGGGGGGGGGGGGGGGGGTTGGAATTTACTTGCAATTTTCTTACATCTGATATTTTAAATGTTTTTCGACATTCAACCGCCGAGTATATTAAATATTTTGAACTTTTAGAGTGGGACAAGATTATAAAATATATATGCATATATTTATCCATGTACCTTAATAGAGACACTGCGGGGCAGCGGAATTTGCCCGATAATCGAAGATGTCTGCTTTTGTGAGGTAAAAAAATATACAAATATCTATGCCTTGCGGATTAAAAAGTATTCGCTAAATAGAGGTGTCCGCTATTCGGGAATGTCTATAAACATCCACAACGGATACTCCCGAATACCGGACATCTCAATTTAGATAACAATAATGCAGGGTTGCATTTTTTTCAAAAGAACTTCTTGATTAAAGCTTGGGCATACTGGGCAGTCCCCCCCCCCTCCCCCTACGATTTTAGTGCCACCAAATTTGATGTGCAATATTTGTAAAGCTATATTTTAAATCTGTTTCTAAATTGTACTGATTATAATCAATATTTTGACCTTTCAAAGTAAAATAAAATAAAAAAAAAATCTTAATATTTAAATAAATATTTTTTGTTTTAATTTTGTTCTACTCCTGAAGTTCAAAATATTGATTATAATAAATACAATGTGGTAAAAGATTTAAATTATCATCTTAACGAAAATTGCATACCAAAATTAGGAGCACAGAAAAAAATCAGGCTGTATGGGGGTGGAGGGGGCAGGACCACAGCCAAATATTTTTTCAGGATTCAACGTGGTCAAACATGGCTACGTATGATGCTTACAAAAAATGGGTGCGATTCAGACGTTTGAAGTGTCTGAAATTCAGACGCAAAAAGTGTCTAAAAAATTCAGATATTTTAAAATGTCTGAAAATTGAACACTCCGTTTCAGACATTTTAATTTGCAGTGTAATAAACATATTTTTATTTTGGTATCCTTTACTTAAGTTACTGACAAGTAGAAATTACACATGGAAAGTTGTTGTTGTTGTTGATTTATGACGACCGATTACCTACACTAGGGATATAGGGCCAGGGGGATACCCTCCGTGGGTGTCCTTCTAAGGGAATCTAAACCGTATTTACGCAAAGAAATACAAGGGTCGAAGAAAACTACGGAAAACTCCGAATGATTAGGCCGACAGGCGCGATCGGGTTAGAACCCAGCACCTCCCGTCTACCAGCTTCGAGAGCAGAACCTCTCGACCACTGGTGGGACCAACACTTGGGGAATCATTCGGTCTAATACAATTTTCAAATATGCATTCTTTTTAAAATTTACAGACAAAATACTTTATAAAAAACTTGTTTTAATTAGAAGCATTTTCTCCTAAAGTCTTTACAAGTTCAAACAGCTATAGAAGTCTCATTAGCCCTCATAAAAGTTTAGAATAAAAGATCTTTTAAAAAGTTCAAAATGTTAATTAAAAAAAAACTTTTTGATTCTAGAATCCCATTGTTCCTTCTATGTATATCTAAACAAAAGACAAATATCTAAATAATCATAAAACATTGAATGGAAATTCTTGTTAGCATTTAAACAATTCTAACATACAAAGTGGCGCATTTCATTTAGGATTTCATCAATTTAATTTTCCAGTTTCCATTCTTGCGAAATTAACTAATGCCATTTATATTGTAATTTAATTTATGTTTTAGATAATTACAGCTGTGTGATTTGAATAATTAAATAATTGTTCGGTGGTAATAAATACTATCTTTTTCCATGAACTGTGTTCTCAATTTCAGGAGCATAAGTTTTAATAATGAAGTTTTTAAACGAAAACTTCTCGTTTATTATTTTCTAGTTGTAGTACTTAACGGAAGAAATAATCTGATTCTTCTGGAATTCTGTTATTGATCTAACATTTGTGTATATGTATTATGTTTTCACAGTTTTCAATGTAGATGAAAAGTGTTTATGAATTCCTTTTGTCTGGCGATCTGTCCGGCTATCTGTTCATCTGTCCACACTCTAACTCGAGTAAAAATACTCAGATTGCATTGTAACTGATAGAGGAAGTTTGGGTATTATGGAATACCATTTACATTTTGATTTTTAAGTCAACATAAAACTAGTATGTTGTGGCCATCACAATACTTTCTTCTATATAAATCACATAAACAGCACTAATTGATATCAAGGTATACCTGAATCTGAAGTTTGATGAAAATTCGTGCATTAGTTCTTCAGATAGAGCTATAGTGGAATGAAAAATGCAGCATAGCAACGCCACCAGTTCAGCGATTTGAACCAAAACATAAACAGCCCTAATTCATATCAAGGTATACCTGAATCTGAAGTTTGTTGAAAATCCAAGCATTAGTCCTTGAGATAGAGCTATTGCGCATATCGCAAAAATGCAGCATGGCAGTGCCACCTGTTGAGCTATTTACACCAAAATGAATAAAACGTCAATTCATGTCAAAGTCTAACTGAATCTGAAATTTTATGAAAATCCGTGCATTAGTTCTGGAGATTGAGCTATTGCGGAACTCGTGAAAAATGCTTCATAGCAGCGCCACGTGTTGAGTGATTTACACCAAAAACTAATCAGCACCCATTTATATCAGGGACTAACTGAATATAAATTTTTATTAAATTCCGTGCATTAGTTCTTGAGATAGAGTGCCCACAAAATTTGTGTCACACACAGACAGATTGACATACTCACAGACTCACAGACAGACATTTTGTAAAAACATGTTTTTCGGAATCTCTGACCCCTAAAACGTGTAAATCCATCGAAAACCGAAAGTCAAAAATTTTCACGAATAATCCAATACTTTCTTCTTGTAAAGATAGAAGAAAGTAAAAATTGAGATACAATAAAAGTTAATGAAGTAAAAACTTTGACTACTTCCTAAAACATTCTTAATGCGTTTTTAAACGCATGAATTTAATTGGAGGAAAAATATACATAATAATATATAAACAATTAAACTTTTCGGGTAGTATGAACCAGTTGGGTAATGTGGAATAGGGTTAAAAGGCATTATAAAATAGCAAAAACACACAAAAAACCCCATGATTTACAAGAATAACTAAGATTATTTAATAAACAAACATTTCTTTATCATCTAGAAATCATCAAATTCTTTTAATTTTTACAAAAATTACAAATTTAGTCGGTTGTTTCGGACACCATAAGGGCCCACGTTGCACACATCAGGTATTTTATCCACTCCTTCCCTCTTGCATCCTCTGAATATTTTCCATTGCAAAACAGACACACTGAATCTTCCTCATGTGATGTGCAACCTCCAATCTCAGATGATATGCCGGAGTGTTCATCTTCACTAGATTCTTCTTAAAATAGTTGTCTAGCTGATATTCCATATTACCCGACACGCCATCGCTAAAAAAATAAGCTCTTCTCTCGCCTACAAATTATCATAGAGGTAAACTGACTAACACAGCAATAAATATAACTGTTCAAATTAATACTGAACCTGGTTAAGAGGCTACTTCAGTCAGAAGAAAAGACCCGTTCGCAAATGCTAATTCTATGGAAGAAATTTATAAAGATATCTCGATGTCATTTCAATATTTTTAAATGATTTCTTTTGCATTGGATAGCTGAGATCGATCTGCATGCAGGCCGTTTTTTATTTTTTTAATTTTCATTGCAGATTTTTTTTTTTTATGAGGATGTTTTCACTTTCGAAACCGGTTCCGAAAATGAAAGTGTTCCCATAAAAAATATCTGTAAACAAAATCGAAAAAGTAAAAAACAACCTTTGTACAGATCGATCTCAGCTGTCTAATGCAAAAGACATCATTTAAAAATATTGAAATGTAACCGAGATATCTTTATAAATTTCTTCCTTAGGATTAGCATTAGCGAACGGGTCTTTACATTTGACTGAAGTAGCCTCTTAACGTCACTGAAGAACAGGTTTTATAATTAATACGAATGTTATAAAACATGCCTGCGAAAAACTACAACAATTGAGAATAATATTTTATTTACCGCTTCACTCCAACAAGAGGTATACAAACAGTATACAATCAACAATACATCGTAGTACATCATGGGAGCACTAGGAAGTGGTTTCGCAGTTGTACGCTTGGCTGCAGCACCGGCTGCAGTACGGGCGAAATATGAAAATAATCGTAAAATTCCATAATATCCGAACTTCCCCTATATGTTATTGAGGTTTACCATATCATGTTTCGCATTGAAAAATAATTGTGTAGCGTTTATAGATCGTTTACAGGGACACTTCTGTTAGACTATGGTCTGCGAGGAAATTACTTTTGAGTGCATTTTAATGATGTTACGTTATTTCAAATATATTGAAATCGATATACATAATTTAAGTGAACTTCAATCTGCTTTATTTATTTATTATAATATTAGAATATGATTTATTGTTCACTTACTGGGACACTAAAAAAACTTGGTTAAAGTACTGTCTATGAGAGTTAATTGTTGTACGTTCGGTTTCAGTCGATGCGTTTTAAATTAATTAATTTTACTTTTATTTGATGCGTATAAATTCTATAGATCATATACAGGTCTGCACAGAAGAATTTGGTTACATTTCCTTTTACTGATGGCAATCGCGAAAGGAGAATTTTAGTTGTGTTATGCGTTTCCTAATCGAACTAAGTTTTTGCATACTATGTAGCCTATAGATCATATACAGGATATCACAAAAAATTAGGATACTTTTCGGACTATAGATAGTACTTGATGAAATTGGGCTTTCAAATGCGTTATGCGTTTTCCAAATTGTTTACTTAGACATCATATTTCAGTTTATTAAAATGTTGTTACAATATTCTGGATATGTTGGAAAGTTTTCATAAATATGATTCATGCATACTGTTTCTTTCTTGTTACTTTTGGAAAACATCAGACCAATGATTGTATGAAGAAAATCAGTTAATATTCTGCAATAGTGTGCATATTTTTTTAACACTTTCCAACGAAGTTAAAAAATGTTTATGCATTTGGTTGTCTGTCCGTCTGTTCACTCTCTAACTCCCTTAAATATACTCGGATTCTCATAAAATTGATAAAGATTATTTAGGGCCACCAAGGCATGTTTGGTATTGTATATGAAGTATGTGGGATTAATAGTTCATTTACAGGGGCACTCAAAAGAATTCCATTACTTTATGGTGTATGAGGAAAAATCGTTTACAGAGTATTTTAAATGAGATTACGCTATTTCAAATGTACTGAAACTGAAAACAAAAATGATAAATCACTGAATTTCACTACAAGGTGATTATGATGGAATAGCGCATTCACAGCATTTGTAGTTCATTTACAGGGACACACAAAAGAAATCGGTTACACTACGGTTTTTGAAAAATAATGGTTGTAAGTGCGTTTTAAAATTCGGTATGCGCTTTAAAATTTAAATACTTTTTTGTATGTTACTCGTTGTATATGAATTTTATACCTGATATACAGGGCGGCATAAAAAATTTACTTACCAGTCTCCTTATTAGCGGAAATTGCTGAAGGAGAATTTTTAACTAAGATATATGTGTTTCTTAACTGAACTAAATTTTGTCATGCATGTAGTTAATAGATACAAATCTATATATCCTATACAGGGCTGATCAAAGAATTCGGATAATTTTCGGATTGTGGATGGGTACATCTGAAATTGGGTTTTCAAATGTGTTATGAGCTTCCATATGGTTGAATTAAACATAACTTATTAAACTTATTTTATTTTAACTTATTAAATGGTGCAGTTTTTTACATTATTCTGAATGTGTTGGAAAGTGTTTCATAATCTATGCTTGACACATGAGTTTTCTTTCTTTCTTTTTTTTTTTTTTTGAATGGATAAAGATTATCTCAATTAAGAGGTCTTGTACCTTTTCAACGCGACGAAATTTAACGAAAAAATTCAAAGTTTGAATTAGTTTATCTTCAAAACCTTTTTATGTATAAACACGAAATTTTGGATATTGATTAAACACATTGTGCTTTGTAATATGCTCTCATTAGAAATTTGTTAGCCTTTTACAGAATTTGTGTATTGTCGAAATCAAAATAGCTCTCTTTCCATAAGTCATTACGCGAATGATACCTTGAGAAAGTATTTATGGATTATCATGAAATTTGGTAAAGATACTAAACATATATATGTGTTTAAAATGAACTACTCTTAGGCCAAAATTATTTCATTAACTATATTAAATATAAATATAAATATATATATATATATATATATATATAAAGGGTTCATCATCAGTTGTAGTATCCAAAAAATCTATCACTAAACATATAAATGATCTTCAAAGAAAATATTTAGAGAATTATAACTGGTTGTTAATTCGAAAACACATCTTTGCTATTAAAAAGAAACAGATTGTACAACATTTAAATATATTTCTAAGTAAATCTTTCTCTAAACATTTCTCTGATATTTATTTTGACCTCATTATGACTAGGGTTAATCTTTTAAATATTAATTTACAGAAAAAACATAAAATTCAAAACATGAATACTCAAATGTTAATTACTTTTTCAAATCACATATTTAATAAAATTAATATCAATTCTATAATTAATGATAACAATTGTTTTTTTCCTATTAATAATCTTCATATCTCAAAAACCTTTAAATATCCTAATACAATTGGTAGAAAGATTTTTAACTACAATACATTTTCAAAAAATACATCTGCTGCAAGTAATTTTCCGTGTAAATGCAATGACCCCACTCTAAAAAAAATACATAAACAATGATCATGGACATATAATCACTGGAAATCTTGATATTATTAATGATTTTAAACTGAAACAACTAATGGGTTATGGTACTAAATATAGACTTCCATCTAAATTTAATGTTAAATCTATTATCAAACAGTTTGCACATGATATTGATATTTTTATTTATAAAATTTCTATCTCTTATAATAAGCCTATTGAATATTTTAATCAGTGAAAAATATTAGTAATTGAAAAATTAACTATGGCTTTAAAAAATAATATTGCTGATTTGGTTTCTATTAATACACAGCATATTTTCCAACAAATTACTAAATTACAAAAAAACTACGTTATTACATATGTAGACAAACCTCCTAATAATTATGCTATTATTTGTAAATCTTATTATCACCAACTTCTTACATATTGTATTTCTTCTAATAAGTCATTTCAAAAAACTAATAAAAATGTAATTGTAAATAATCGTAAAATTCGAAGTTATTATAAACTATTAAATATTTTATCTACTAACTTTAATTATCCATATTTAGTTCTTATTCCCAAATTTCATAAAACTCCAATTAAATTTAGGACTGTAACTATTGGTTGCAATACATATAATAATAAAGCCAATAAACTTCTCTTAAAAATTCTTAATCAATTATATGTACTTACTACAAACAATGATAATACACATTGTATAAAAAAATAGCTATCAACTTGTCAATATTTTAAAAAATCTTCATTGTGTATGTAATATAACGACATATGACTTCAAAGATCTTTTTAATAATATAGACCTATTAGATTTACATAAAATTATAAATGCATTATTTAAAAAGTATTATAAAAAACTGGAATTACCATCTAATATTGATATTGCATATTTTAAATCTTTAACAAACTTCATTATCTATAATAATTATATCTTGCAAGATAACACTTTATATTTACAGAATGTCGGTATACCACAAGGCGGTTGTACATCCAGTTTACTCTGAGACTTATACTTATATCATTATGAACGTAATTTTACTAATAATAATCTACATTTATATCGTTATATTGATGACATAATTTTAATTGATACTGATCAATCTGCAATTACTCGATTTCCAGTTGATTATCCCACTAATTTGGAATTAACGGAAAACCTTTTATCTAACAATACAATTAACTTCTTAGATCTTAAAATTACAATAAAAGACAACAAAACAATCACAGATTTATATGACAAATGTAAAGAATTTAAATTCAAAGTTAATACATTTACAAATTTTAAATCTTGTCTGCATCATTCTGTATTTCGAAATATAATACTTAATCATTTATATAGAATAAAATGTTTATGTTCTTCTCCTCTAATTAACAATAATATTAAAAAACTAATTTATGATGCATTAAATCATGGTTTTCCAAAAAAATTCATATATTCATTAATATACAATTAGTACTTTTCTTACATGATCTTTTAAAACAAATTAACACATGCGTAAACAAAATTACAAAAAAATTATAAAATAAAAAAATATCTATAAAAAATTAAAAATTGTAAAATAATATAAAAAAATTATAATAGGTTGGATGGGTGGGTAGATGTTAGAGTACGGAGGAAGGTGGTGTTGTCTGGATAATACGCAATGGTTAATTTATTAAAAAAAAAAAATGGGGGCTTTTGTATTATTACTATATTTTTGATACGTATTTTATAAGGATGTTGATTTGATATTTTATATGTAATTGGTGAATTTCATTAATAATTAGCTTAATTATTGTTTAATCTTATTTACAATCATTTGTTATAAATTTTAATTTAATAAGGACAATATCATATTAATTACTAATAGTATGCCATTTTTATAGTGATTAATATACATATAAGTATATTTAATATAAATAAAGTTATACTGTATGCATTAAAATTGGGTAATTATTTTTATTATTATTCCTCTATTCTTATTAATATTTTAATATTTATCTATTTTCACTTTGTGTTATAAAATTTATTATCGGTTTAATGTTTGTGAATGTCCCACATTCATACTTTTAGGATTTTTATGGATGTATGAAAATAATCCACACACTATATTTGTGCTTTTTAGGTAATCGGAATTTAAGTATCTGTTTACCTTCTTTATACTCCCATATGTTTTTTATTTCCTGTTCATTTTATAATTATCTGATATATAATAGTTTTTATTAAAGATTTTTATATTTTTAATAATTATTTATATTAATTATTAATGAATTTATTTTGTTTTTATAGCATATAGCTATATGCTATATATTATCGATGTTCTAGAATTATGTAAATTCTTAGTGTAGTTTAAATAAGTTAGCTAATAGAATATTTTGTATGCTTTTTAATTTTATTAACAATAGTTTTTTTTACAAATACATTGTGTGGTTTATATTCGGTTTATAATTATCTATATATAAGGATTTGTTTGGTTTTGCTGTTAATAAAACAATTGTTACATTCAAATGCTTACAGCTGTTTATCTTGTGACAATTGAATCATAAAAGTAATACTAGATGGCAGCACCAAAATTTGTATTTTTTCGATAAGTTCTAAATTTTACTTTTTCCAGCTACATTTCTGTTATAATTTACTACACCAGGGGGAATTTTTAGCTAAATTTTAACGATATTGTTAAACAGTTTTTAATTAATTTAATAGTGCATTTTAAATATGTAATTACTTTCTATTTATTTTATTTTATATTATATTAAAAATTATTTAACATTTATTTCAAAATGTATTAACTGCATCCTATGGTATCAATTACTGTGATTTCTTAACTGTTTTATTCACCTTAATCTTTACGATATTTTAGGTGCCATGTGCGCGTGGATTTATTCTAAAATATTGAAATATTAATCGGTATGGTGTTTATTATTTCTATTTTATATCCTATAAATATTTAAATAGGTTTTATTGATTTTTCCATTTCATATTATTTGTTTCTATTCTGTTTTCATTTTTAATCAATTCACTTGATTTTAATGGTTGTTTGGGCACAGGGGAAAATAACTTTTAGCTTTAGCTTATTTTTCTCACAGAAAACGACCATTTTGCTTATATCATTGAATTCTGTGCCCTTGACAACGTAATTCAATATATAAGCATTTCCATTATTTGTCGGTGTCCACTTTCTTATTTTTCTTCCATAATAATTCTTATAATAAATTAAAAAAAAAAAATTATACTTACAGCTTTAATTCATAATATTACGGTTTTTGATGGTGGTAGGTTATGTTTAATTAATGGTTATATATATATATATACATATATATAATGAATAAAAGTAGTCATAACTAAAAACATTACCATTGTAAATTCTTAAAAGTAGTTCATTTTAAACACACATATATGTTTAGTATCTTTACCAAATTTCATGATAATCCATACATACTTTCTCAAGATATCGTGCGTGCAATGACTTATGGAGTAAAAAAAAAGAGCTATTTTGGTTTCAACAATTCACAAATTCTGTAAAAGGCTAACAAATTTCTAATGGTAGCATATTACAAAGCACAATCTGTTTAATCAATATCCAAAATTTCATGTTTATACATAAAAAGGTTTTGAAGATAAACTAATTCAAACTTTGAAATTTTTCGTCGCGTTTAAAAGGTACAAGACTTAATATTTGGAAATTTTTCCAGAGAGAAAACATTCGCCTTGAATACAATATTTCAAATGAAAATCAAATTTCAAATTATTTTTGCTTAAAAGGCGCAAAGACCAACTTAGGGAAAAAAGCCTTGCCAACTTGTAATAGTGAGAAGTTCCAGGCTGGGTATCGTTCCATGTGGTTTAGCGGTAGAACGTCAGCGCGCTATACTGATGACCCGGGTTCGGTTCCCGGCATGGAATATTTTTCACTAAGTTGGTCTTTGCGCCTTTTAAGCAAAAATAATTTGAAATTTGATTTTCATTTGAAATATTGTATTCAAGGCGAATGTTTTCTCTCTGGAAAAATTTCCAAATATTAATATAGATTCATCGATGCTGGATTTAATTAAGTGTCTGTGTTTGCCCCATGTTGGTGGCTCACGGAAAATATTCCATCTTGTGCTGCGTTTGTAGCCTTGCCAACTTGTAATAGTGAGAAGTTCCAGGCTGGGTATCGTTCCATGTGGTTTAGCGGTAGAACGTCAGTGCGCTATACTGATGACCCGGGTTCGGTTCCCGGCATGGAATATTTTTCACTAAGTTGGTCTTTGCGCCTTTTAAGCAAAAATAATTTGAAATTTGATTTTCATTTGAAAAGGTACAAGACCCCTTAAATTTCCAATCTAATTTCAGTTTAAAGAAAAATTTTAATCTATATTGCACCCTATTGCACTGGACGCACAAGGATGAATATTTTTTGCATTTAAAAGTACGAAAAACCGGAAATATTTTTGTGAGTTTGTAAAATGTCTGCTCACTATAGTCGAGTTTTATTCAATGCATTTTATATTAGGCATAGCATCCCCTTTCTTATTGCTTGTTAAAACAAATTCCTCTTGTCATATCCGAGCGCGCTACAAATAAATGCAATCCTAATCTTATACTTAATATACAAAAAAATAAAGGAAAACTATACATTTAAATCTATACCAATTTTCATCAGGAATTACTATACCGAAAAATGAGGTGCTCGTGTATGTCTGTGTCTGCAATGCATCATTATTAGGTGCTTTCGTAATTATATAAATATGTAACGCCTATAGCCGCCGTCTGGTCCATCCGTCTTTATTTTCGTCTGCCCGCATATAATAGCGCAAAAACTACCCAACCGAATGATTTGAAATTTAATATATATAATCGTTGCAGAATTTTGTCGAGTGACTTCAAATTTTATGAAAATCGAATCAAAACGTCAAAATTAATTAATTAAATTTTTCTTCATTCTATTAAATCCTTATCATACGTAATTAATTCAATGATATCTCATGATAAGTAATGATTCTAAATTACCATGGTGATTATGTCTTATTTAAGATGGAGTCTTATTATTTCTGTATTACTGAATTAAATAGCTATAATCGTAATAAATTTTGTATCCATGCATTTTAGAATAAGATGTGCAAATGGCTGTTGCACCAAGATCTGAACATCTATAAAACTAGTTATAATACGAACGAACCTCATTTGTTATGTTTGAGTACAATTCCCTACTTTCTGTAAAAAATCATAATATAATTCTCAAGAAATGTTTTATTTCCACACTTAAAAATATACTTATTATCGTTTTATGGAAAAACACGTCATTTTTCATTTTATAAGCAATTAAATACTTTCGTGTTGTCTAAGGGTAGAATTAACCCCTTGGGGGGCGTTGGGATATCCACCTACGATTAATGAAGATTTGCACCAGAAAAAGTTTATTAAATTTTACTTTTCTAACTCTGGTGGAAAAAAGTCGTAAAATTGCTTTTCCTTATTCTGCAATAATAATATTTTTGGAAGATTCCGGTGTCGATTCGACTTTACAGCAACGAAATTACTTGCCCCTGAAAGGGTTAAAGCATTTTTTGAAAACTTATATTAAGACTTTTTGCAATGATTAAATATTGCAGACACAGAGTCATACACGATTACACCATTTTTTGGCACAGTAATGGAAATCGGTATAGATTTAAATGTATAGTGTAATATAGGCATTAACAAAATAACTTTTGTTTGTATTTATCAGAAATAAAGAAACAATTTCCTTATCAAAAGAAAAGCCAAAATAAAATTTGCTTTAGACATTGTAAAATGAAAATGAAACGTTCCTACCTATAACTTTACAAGATGTATTTATAACATTATTCAAACCTTAGGTATAATAAGAAATATAGATGTATACATGTAGCTAGCGCACATAAATATTTCAATAAAATATATAAAACACAAATAATTTTTTCTACGGTTTCAAAATGTCAAATATGAATGCTTTAAAAAAAGTCATCCTTTGATCTAATGCGTTTTTAAAGTTAAAATGTATAGAGTTTTCAATATTTTATATTATAAAATATATGTGAACTAAGTAAAAAGATATGTAATGTATGCGGAATTTTGAATGAAATATGATGGCTATTTTCAATAAAACCAACATACGACTTTATTACATATTCCAAAGAAAAAGTATCAAACGCAAATTCACCTGAATTTGTATTGGGAAAGTTAGGAATTAAGTAATAGAAACTCATATTTAACTTTGTTCAGACTTTTGCGAACAACCAAAGTCGGTAAAAGAATCGCACTATAGTTTTTCAAATAAAGATGCAAATAAAAGGCTCACTGGAACAAAATTGGTTTTATTTCTTTCACGTTATCGAATTCGTTACAAATTTGCATTTATTTCACTGTTAAGAGTATCAAAATTCGAAATTTCATCAATGATGAAGAGTTTATAAAATCGAGCGGTGCTTGAGAAACAGTAATGTATAGTTTTAAATATTTTAATTCAGAAAGTGAAATAAGAATTTTTAAAAATATGTAAATTTAGCATTTTTAAACTACCACCTGTTTTCTTAAAATTTAAAATACATTTCTTGTTATTTCATGTATGATAAATACTAGAATATTACTGATTTAAGGATCAACAATGTTATTATGTTTAACAAAAAATTGTTATGCTCTTGTTTTAATAGTTATATCACCATTTTCGCATAATCGTTAAAATCCGTTTTTCAATATACGCAGATTTTAACACATTTTCAGTCTTTTTTGTTATGAAAGACCAGTGTAAATTTATAGATAAATTCGGTACAGCATGGCAATTGAATAAAAGAAAAGAAATATTGCATTCTGTTTAAACTGAAACATTTAAAGTTTAAATAAAAATGTGTAGCTAGTCCTCCAAAATAATTAAACTTTAATAGTAGAATAGAAAACGCAAACAAGAAAACTTTATAAGCAGCTTTATTCAGCGATTTATAGAAGTTATGACTAAGCGTTTGTTTCATATTTATGTTGCATATAGATATTGTAGACATTTCTACGTTATTCATATCTTAGGTAACATAAAATATGTTTTTATATTTAAAAAATGTCCTTCCGGCCAGTGCCGGGAGGAAGAGGTAGCTTTCATATTCCTTATTTTAAAAAAGCCAACTTATATCATTCAAACACACGAAGGTCAATTTAGTGGAAACCGAATATAGGAGATTCAATACTAATTTTTATCAATATAATGAATGAGAATTTCGCGAAATTAGTCAGCTTTATCCAAGCTGCTTTTCTTTAAAGTAACTTATATTTGGCTGCCAAATTCGGCGATTTTTTAAAGTGCCTGCCATTTTAAGACAGCATGGTGGATGAGGCTAACCAGTGAACTTGGTCGAGACCTTAGTAATTGCTGTGCACATGCTCACTCACATCGGAATCGGTTGATATATACGAGTGCTGTCGCATGCAAAAAATCAGATTTTTCAAAATGTCACCCACAATAGAAATTGAAACTGCTATATCTGAGCCATTTTTTTAAGGAAAAAACAAACAAAAAATGCTCCTGAATCCTTTTCAAAGTCAAATACTTAAGAAAGAAACCTTTTTCAATTTCTAATTTTTTTGCACCTCACTTTAAATATATATATCTTACTAAATTTAATGGCCGCCATTTTGAAACAAGATGGCTGATGAATCTGGCCAGCGAACTTGGTCGAGGTACTGATGTATACTATCCACATGCCTTCTTACATCGAAATAGGCGAATACGTGTGTTATCGCGTCACAAATACAAAATCGTTTCAAAATGTTAGCCATGCTAGAAATTCTCAAAGTGCTATAATTCAACCATTTTTTAAGATGTAAACAAAAGAACAAATTTTCAGAAACAAAAACTGCTCCGAAATCTTTGTATCAAGACAAATACATAAAAAAAAAATCTTTTTCATTTTCCAATTTTTTAATACCTCATTTTAAAATTTAAATTTAATTTTTTTTAAATGGCAACCCTTTTGAAACAAAATGGCGAATGAAGCTGGCCAACGAACTCGGTCGAGACACTGGTATGTACTATGTACAGACCAAGTTACATCCAAATCGGTTCATAAATACGCCTGTTATCGCGTGACAAAAATCAGGTCGTTTTAAAATGTCAGCCACAATAGAAATTCAAAATGCTATTACTCAGCCATTTTTTTAGATATAGACGAAACAAAAACAGTTCCGGTATCTTTGTATTAAGGTCAAACACATACGAAGAAAATCTTTTTCATTTTCCAATGTTTTGGTATCTCATTTTAATTTTTTAATTTTTTAATTTTTTTAAATGGCCGCCATTTTGAAACAAGATGGCGGATGAAGCTGGCCAACGAACTCGGTCGAGACATTAGTATGTACTATGTATAAACGAAGTTACACCCAAATCGGTTCATAAATACGCCTTTTATCGCGTGACAAAATTCAGGACGTTTCAAAATGTCAGCCACGCTAGAAATTCAAAATGCTGAACTCAGCCATTTTTTAAGATATAGACGAAACAAAAACTGCTCCGAAATCTTTGTGTAAAGGTCAAATACATAAGAAAAAAATATTTTTCCATTTTTAATTTTTTGGTACCACATTTTAAAATTTAATTTGTTTTTTTAAATTTTAAATGGCCGCCATTTTGAAACAAAATGGCGGATGAAGCTGGCCAACGAACTCGGTCGAGACATTGGTATGTACTATGTACACACCGAATTATATCGAAATCGGTTCATAAATACGCCTTGTATTGCGTGACAAAATTCAGGACGTTTCAAAATGTCAGCCACGCTAGAAATTCAAAATGCTATAACACAGCCATTTTTTAAGATATAGACGAAACAAAAACTGCTCCGGAATCTTTGTATAAAGGTCAAATACATAAGAAAATAATATTTTTCCATTTTTAATTTTTTGGTACCACATTTCAAATTTTAATTTTTTTTAAAAATTTAAATGGCCGCCATTTTGAAACAAAATGGCGGATGAAGCTGGCCAACGAACTCGGTCGAGACATTGGTATGTACTATGTACACACCGAATTACATCGAAATCGGTTCATAATTACGAGAGTTACAGTATGATATAGGTCAGATATATATATATATCAATTTTGAACGGAGGGTGGTTTCGGGATCTGGGGGTCATGATCGATGAAAATATACCAAAATTTTTTGAAATCGCTTTCCTTCGAACGGTTGCAATAGTTTTTGTAATGAAAGCTACCTAATATTAAGGGCATAAATATATTTTCTGCAGAGTTCAGTGATGACAAAGTTGAATGGTTTGAGAGACAAGTATCCTGCGATTTAGTGTTTCTGTGTATAGTTAAAATTTATAAAGTGTTCAATATTTTATGCTATAAAATACAGGGTTGCCGGCTTTTAGCCTGGCCAAAAAAAATCGTTTGGCTTTTTTTGGTTTTAACCACTTGAAAAATGCCGGTTTTTATTGAAAAAAGCCGGATTTTATTGAAAAAAGCCGGATTTTATTTTTTAAAGTTGGTTTACAGCTAATTCGTTTTAAATTTGGATCAATTAATTTTTAATACTCTTATAAATATTTTTTACTAAAAATATTATAAATTTCTATTAAATTTTGTCAAATAAATAAGTCTTTATAACTGCTAGAAGGCAACTGTGAAGGCATTATGTCTGAAAAAAGTTATAAATATTGAAAATGTATTGAATATGTAAAAAAACGTGTTTTTTGACTATAAATCTATACATATTTCCTAACGATCACCTAGTACGAGGGGGAAAACATAGCATATTCATTCTAGACCTAAACTAAAGGGATTAAAAGAATTTCCAACTTTCCCCTAATTAATTCCGAATTCGACCTTTTTTTGCTCCCCTACCACTGGACTAACAGGGTAAGTTAAATTTATATTTATTTCACTGTTAGAGTAGCAAAATTCGAAATTTCATAAATAATGAAAAGTTTATAAAATCAGGCGAAATTTGAGAAATAGTAGTGTATATAAGGATGTGAGTTTCTATTCTCGTCTTATCTAAAATTTTAAAAATCGAGTTTTCTCTTTCAATCTATTCTATAGGTGGACCTGCATCAAGAAAACATTGCAATTTGAAAAAAAAAAAAAAAAAAAAAAAAACTAGTTTATTGTGTATTTCTGGCACTGTAAAATCTTAATTTGCAATGAAAAACAATGGGCGCAGTCACAGGTTTTCTGGATAAAGCGAGTTTTGAAGCTCACGTCTTCATTTAATCGATTATTTTAATTAAAAAAATTAATAATTTTTTTTTAAAATATATACATTTAACTTTTTTAAACGATCATTCCTTATATTGAAATTTAAAATAAATTCCCTGCTACTTCATATGATAAATACTGCTATATTTATGGATTTAAGTAATTAGAAATGTAGTGCTATTTAACAAACAATCCTTGTTTTAATAATCATAGTACCATTTACAGCGAATCTTTAAAATGTATTTCTTAATGTGGACAGAAATGTAACAGAATTTTTTTTTCTAGATAGAGGAGTGGAAATTTATATTTTGATTAAATATAGCATGGCAAATTCAATAAAAGATTTCAATTCAATAAAATCAAATTTCAAAATATTGAAATTTGTATATACACTGTAAAAAAATAACGGACTAAAAAACGGAAATTCTATTGGCAATCGACACGCCAGTACTATTTCCGTATTTTAACGGAAATTTTCCCTTATAACATCCAGAAAAGCGGGATTTTTTCTGTAATTTACGAAGAAAAGTTCCGTTAAAATACCGAAATAGTACTGGTGTCTCGATTGCAGGTAGAAGTTTCGTTTTTTAGTCCTTTTTTTACAGTGTAGTGAAATTACCAAAGTTTGAATTAAAATAAATATGTACATAGTCTTTTAAAATAACTAAAGTTTAATAGTAAAATGAAAAACACAATTAAAAAAAAATTAAACAGTTTTATTCAGCAGTTTATAGAAGTTACGAATAGTGTTTGTTTCATATCGTACATTGGTTAATGATTCTGTAGACATTTTTACATGATTAAAATCTTAGGTAATATAAAAGTGTTTGTATTACAAGCGGGCGCGCAAGTAAATATTTCAGTAAAAGTTATTAAGAACATCAGTATATTTTCTGAAGAGTTCAAAAATGTGAAAGTCGAATGGTTTGAGAAACAAATATATTATTGCAGGATTTAATACATCTGTGTATTGTTAAAATTTATGGACTATTCAATCTAATCCCACATGGGCTAAGTTAAAATATATGTAATAGATGAAGAATTTGGAATGAAAACACTTCTAACAGTTTAATATTTATCCCTCTTAAAAAATATCAAACACAACTTATCCTGAAATTTATTCGAAAAGAAGAAATCAAATAATTGATCACTTATTTAACATTATCGAGACTTTTAAGAATTACTACTGTTTGTACAAAAAAAAAAAAAAAAAAAAAAAAAAAAAAGCTTTTACGGCTTTTTTCCAATAAAATTGCAAATCAAATGCTCTCTGGAACAAATTTGGTTTTGTTTCCTTTACGTTATTGTATTCATTATAAAAAAATTAAATTTGCATTTATTTCACTGTTATAGTAGCAAAATTTGAAATTTCATAAATTATAAAATGTTTATAAAATCAGACGAAGTTTAAGAAATACTATTATAAGAATATTAATGTTATTAAAATATACAAATTTAAATACTTTAAAAAAGGTTTATTCTGATTTAAAATATTTAAACGTATACATTACTGTTTCTGAAACATCGTCGTCTAATTAAAAAAAACAAAACAAACATATACTTTAACACATGCAAATTTCCCGTCTATAACAACGAAACAAACTCAAATTTAAGTCGATTCTTAGCGAATTAGATAACCCTTTCTTGAATATTTTCATAAATATGTAACTGAACCCAAGACTTTTTGAAGACGGAAACTAAAGACGGAGGCTTTTTGTTGTACAGCATCAGTTAATTAGTAGAATACGATATTTAGTTTACTTGGTAAGATAAATTGTCGTCTAAGGATCACTTTACCAACTAATTTTATATGTAAAAAAAAAAAAAAAAAAAAAAAAAAAAAAAAAACATCCGATAAGCCTCATACTTTTATTGTTGGATAGCATCAGTTAATTAGTACAAAACGATATTTTATTTACTTGGTAAGATAAATTATCGTCTAACGTTTATTTTATCAACTAATTTTATTTAAAAAAAACATCTGATAAACTTCATAATTTTATTGTTGTACACTGTATAAAAATCCGACCAGTTTTCCTGTAGGAATCGGAAAAATAGTTGCCCTTATCGTACAGGAAAAATTTCCGACCCAGCTCGGAATAAAATCCGTAAAAAAAAGGGAAATAGTCAATAAAACGGACTTTATTCTGATTTCACGCGTTTTATTCCAAGCTGGGTCGGAAATTTTTCCGGTACGATAAGGGCAACTATTTTTCCGATTCCTACAGGAAAACTGGTCGTATTTTTTTTACAGTGTACAGCATCAGTTAATTAGTACGGAAGGATATTTTGTTTTCTTCGTAAGATAAACTGTCGTCTAATGATTACTTTACCAACTAATTTTATTTAAAAAATAAACATCCAATGTACCTCATACTATTATTTCATAACTTCTATCCCGTTTTTCGAAGTAAATTATGGTGCCTGCCTACGTACGGAGCAATTTTTTCCAAAAAAGCTATTTAATTATTTTTTAAACTTATTTTTACTAAGATTAGGACTAGAAAATGTGAAAAAAAGTAAAAAATATTTCATTCATTGATAAAATTTTGGTAAATGGAGGAATTTATAGTAAAATTTAGTGAAATTTGGCCCGAAACGCAAAACGCTCTAAAAGAAATTCTACTGTATGTATCTTAATTTCCTTTTTACACTTCATATTTATGACATTGGTGAAGGCAATGAACAAAATCTAAGAGATTCTTTAAGTATTTCAAAACTTATAGCATATCGCACCTGTTTACACGTTAATTTTCATAAAATTCATCGATTTCATTCCACAAAAACATCCATAAAACAAAAAATATTTATTCTAAATTTATATCTTTAGTTCATTGCCTTCACAAAAGTGTAAATAACGTATATTTGAAATTTCATAGTGATATTCCAATAACTTTTTGAGAAATCATGTTTTGCGTATGGAATTTTCACCGAAAATTACATTTTCCAAAAAATGCACTTAAAGTTTAGATTTATGTTTTACTACAAGAATTTACAGTAATATACATCTAAATTTCATGGAGCATAATATTTACATTTCTTATTATTAAACAAATGCATCCAAAATTGCGAAATTTCTCCAAACATACGAATCTTTAAAAGCAATTTAAAAATTTAAAAATTATAAATTTTAAAGCCCTTTAAACAGCACTTCCGGTTTAAGTGACAGCTGTTGAGTAGTTTTAAAACCGCTATAACTCCGGATCTATGTATCGTACAATGAAAACAAATACAGTTTTGGAAAGGTAAAAAGTTGGTCTTTAATAAAATAAAATAAAATAAATTTGATAATTTTGGTTGAAAATTGCATTTTCAACGTAGTCAGATACCTTAAAAAACTATACCTTATTGCTTCACAACCACCTCCTGATTTCAAAAACTTTTCACCATTCAAATATTCCTTATCTAGTAGCAAGGTAAAGGAAAGCAAATTTAAGCTGCTTGTTTACAAATTAAAAACTAATGAGATATAAAACCAATTATATTTCAGTTGAAGATAATTGTTTTTAGTATCATTTAACTTATATAACAATGTATATATACTGGGTGTTTCATAAGCTCGGTGTGAAAGTAAACGCGATGAAAAAAGATCTATGTGTCGGAGAGACATGCGATTCGCAGATAAATATTCAGCGTCGTACGGTATTTTGTAAGACACCGACAAAACTAGTATGTTGTGGCCATCACAAAACTTTCTTCTATATAAATCACGTCAATTAAATCATTTAAATAATACAAGAAATTACATCCATTTAGCACCAATTCATATCAAAGTATATCTGAATTTGAAGTTGGATGAAAATTCGTGCATTAGTTCTTGAGATAGAGCTATAGCGGAAATTCTGAAAAAAATGTAGCATAGCAGCGCCACCTGTTGAGCGATTTACACCAAAAGTAAACAGCACTAAACGATATCAAAGTATACCTGAATCTGAAGTTTGTTGAAAATCCAAGCATTAGTTCTTGAGATAAAGCTATTGCGGAAATCGCAAAAAATGCAGCATAGCAGCGCCACCTGTTGAGCGATTTGCACCAAAAATTAAACAGCACTAATTTATATCAGAAACTAACTGAATCTGAAGTTTGATGAAAATTCGTGCATTTTTTCTTGAGTTAGAGCTATTGTGATAATCATGAACAATGCAGCATGCCAGCGCCACCTGTAGGGCGATTTTCACAAGAACGTAATCAGCACCAAACTATATCTTGGACTAACTGAATCTGAAGTTTTATAAAAATCCGTGCAGTAGTTCTTGAGATATAGCTATTGCAGAAATCGTGAAAAATGCCGCACAGCAGCGCCACCTGTTGGGCGATTTTCACCAAAAATTAATCAGGTCCAGTTTATATCAGGGTCTAACTAAATATGAAGTTTTGTGAATGTGGCCGATTATCTACTCTTGGGATAGAGGCCCAAGGGGAGGGGGTGCCTTTCGTGGGGGTCTTTCTAAGGGAACCTAACCCGTATTTACGGATGGAAATCCATGGCTCGAAAAAAACCACGAAAACTCCAAACGATTAGGCCGACGGGCGCGATTGAGATCGAACCCAGCACCTCCCGTGTACCAACTTCGAGAGCAGAACCTCTCAGCCACTGGTGGGGCTTTCATAAATTGGAATATTCCTTTATCGGACGCTATTCATTCTCAAGTAAATTTGTTCATATTCAGCCAACATGGTTAAAAGACAAACATACAAAGCTAACATTAAATAATTTTTTTAGAAAAAGCAGAAATAAGATGTACAGTAGAGTCTCGATCATCCGAGTTAATGTGGACCAAGCTCACCAGTGTTGCCAGATAGTCAAAAGTCAATATCCCCAAAATTTCTGAAATTTTCCCCAAATCAGTGTTTTTTCCGCAAAAGTCCCCAACTCAGTTTTTACTCAAAAAGGAAATTTTTAAATTTTCAATTTACCACTATAAAAAATATGTAAGTAATTTAAGCTCAAAAATTTTCCCCAAATCAAGCCTCTTTTTGAAAAAAATCCCCATTTACATAAAACAAACTTTTAAACTGGGCTGAATGCATATTCTGTAGCTACATTAAGAGAATGAGAGATATATTTTGCAGTGACAAGTTATTTTACGTTTGTTTTTAAAAGTATTGTCTAACAATGTTGGACTATTGTTACATTAGCTCCATAGCTTTAGACAATCACTTATCAGTGGGGATTTGAATGAATAGGAGATGGCACGCTAAAGTATTTTCGCTGCATCAATCTATGTCCTTTTGTGTATCATAATAGAAAATATCTGCTTTCCACATATTTAAATTATTTTTTTTAAGTACGGCGAAATAATTTTTCGTATAAGTCCTGCAGATTTAAACTGCTTAAGACTTTAAAGTCTGATGCTTCTGTAACACGTGTAAACTGTAATGTAGTAAACAACGAACATGACCACATCCAAGAGAACAATGATTAATATTTCCGATTTCTGGATTGTACTCTAATTTTTCAAATGAAAATTGAATTCGAGATAGATCCAGTTTTTGTACAGGACTAAAAGAAAACTTTACGAAAATAGTAAAAAAAAAAAAAAAAAAAATCCCCAAGTTTTTCTCCAAAATATTTTGTAGTCCCCAAAAAATTCCCCAAAATGTTGACAAAATCCCCAATATGGCAACACTGAAGCTCACCTCAGATAAGAAAAAAAAAAAAAAACTCGGATAAATCGGATTTACATTAATCGTCACCAGATAAGGAGATGAAATATAAATACGCACTTATTTCATTAATTTTTATGGTACTAGTAACATTTCTTTGATGTACATTTCCGTTACTTTTAAAAACTAGTCAGATGTGGCAATCGCAAAACTTTCTTCTATCTCATACGTGTCAATACTTCTTGAAAAATGTAGCACATCAGCACCACCTGATGATTTACACGAAAATCTAATTATCAACAACTTTGACAGCTTCAAACTGAATCTAAATTTTGGTGAATATCCGTGCATTAGTTTTTTAGATAGAGCTATTGCGGAAATTGTAAAAAATTCTGCATAGCAACGCCACCTGTTGGGCGATTTACACCAAAAACTAATTAGGACCAATTTATACCAGGAAGTAACTGAATCTGAAGCTTGATGAAAATTCATGCATTAGTTCTCAAGATATAGCTATTGCGGAAATCGTGAAAAATGCAGCACATCAGCGCCACCTGTTGGGTAATTTACACCAAAAATTAATCAGCACTAATTTATGCCAAGGACCAACTGAATCTGAAGTTTGATGAAAATTCGTGCATTTTTTCTTGAGTTAGAGCTATTTCGATACGCATGGATAATGCAGCATAGCAGAGCCACTTGTCGGGCGATTTTCACCAAAAAGTAATCAGCACTAAAATATGTGATGGAGTAATAGAGTTGGAAGTTTAATGAAAATCCGTGCAGTAGTTCATGAGATATAGCCTTTGCAGAAATCGTGAAAAATGCCGCATAGCAGCGCCACCTGTAGGGCGATTTTCACGAAAAAGTAATTAAGACCAGTTTATATCAAGGTCTAATTAATACAAAAGTTTTGGGAAATTCCGTGTATTAGATCTTGAGATAGAGTGCCCACAAAAAATCACATACAGACTCACAGAGTGACAGACAGACTCACAGACAGACATTTTCTAAAAACCATCAAATCGTGTTCAAGACATTCTAAAAAGTATAAATCTGTTGAAAACCGGAAGTCGAAAATTTTCACGAATCCACTTTCTTCTTGTAAAGATAGAAGAAAGTAAAAATGGGGAATGAAATTGTTTGAAAAAGCGCTTGATAGTTTTTTGTTTGTTGAATGTCAATTTTGCTGCAGTTTTTTTTTCTGCAGTATTACGCTGCTGCATAGCAACTAATTTCTAAGATCTTCTCTTACCACTAAAACTGACCAGTAAATTTTGCCTATTTCAATCGGCGATATCTAACAATTGTCAACGATTAAATATGGCAAAAGTTTGTATTCAATTTTAGAGGTTACAGAACCGTACAAATTGGCAGATATGTGATTCTATTAGTGTCTTGAAAATTGCAGGTGTAGCCTCTTCTTTCTGATCAAAGTATTAAACAGTATTTTCAGTCGAGCTTATACCTATGGAATGGATCATTTTCTTTTGATGGACTGATGGCTTCCATAATTATGAAACAGCCATTATAAATGAAGTGTTAATGAACATGAAAGAGCAGTCGTAAAAAGTTAGAACTCTGATTTTCTGGTCAGAATGGGAAAAAAATGGCAATCTTTTATTTATTTATTTATTTTATTTATTATTATTATTATTAATATTTTTTTTTTTTTTTTTGAAAAAAAAAACTGACCAATTTTTGTGATCGGACGTTTTGTGAGAGCTCGCATCACACGATATCACGTGATTGGCAATTATCCTGTTAACGCATGTTGAACTTGCTTTTCGATATAAGAGGCGTGAAATTTATATTTAGGTTCAATGCAACCTAATAAGTCATATGTAAGAAAAAAAAAATAGGTTTGTTTGTGTAGGAATCTTTAAAGTTCAATTTAAAATAATTTGGCAGTTGATCCTTCAAAGTGTTTAAAATATAATAGTAATATAGAAAAATGTAAACAAGAAATTTTGATTTTAACAGTTTTATTCTGCAAATTATAGAAGTTCTGACTAATGTTATTTTCCTATTGTACGATGTTTAATGATTTTGTAGACATTTATACATTATTCAAATTTCTGTACCATAAAAACCAATATATGTATATACGTGACTCCATATGTGAATATTTCAAGAAAATATATTAAATCGTAAATATGTATTTTTTTTGAAGAGGTATAAAAAATCCAGATCGAGGATTTACGAAACAAGTATTATATAATTCAATGCCTCTTCTTTATAGTTAAAATTTATAGGGTTTTCAGTTTCTGATATAGTAAAATGTATCTGGAGTAGGGTAACCCCTTAACTGTTGTGCCCGAGTTCTTCTCGGGCAAAAAGTGTTTGCTATTTTCGATAGTAAAAGCTTTTGGATACCACTTAATTTTAACTGTAATCGCTGGTTTGTTAAATGGCGTACCTTTTTCGATTGTGCAAAGTCAAATATTTTAGTAAAAAAAACTAATGCCGGGTCCTGATTTTTAATTTATTGTGTCAAAAAGAAGAAGCAGTTAAAGGGTTAAAATATTGCTAAGTGTGTGGTATTTTGAATGCAATGTGGTTGTTATTTATAAACACCATGTAACTCTTTTACGCATTCCCAAGGAAAGTATCGTGCACACATATTCTTGTAAGTTTATTCCAAACGAAGAAATCAAATAATAGAACCCGTATTTAACTTTAATTCGAGTTTCGAGAATAACAACTGTCGGTAAAAGAATTTTACTTTTATGGAGTATTTCCATTTAAGATGCAAATAAAGAGATCACTGAAACAGAAATGGTTTCATTTCTCTTACATTACTAAATTTAGAAAGAAGTAGTTTAAATTTGTTTTTTGTATTTTGCTTTTAGATAGAGAAGATAAAAATTTGTAGAAATGTTGAAACGTTTATCTAATTAGACAATGTGTGTGAAATAGTAATTTATGCTTATTAACACTAAATATATAAGCAATGAGAGTTATTTGACGGATACCAACTGATAATATTTCTATTAGAAGAAGAACATTCTTCGTTAAACAAATAAAATCCAAATCTAAATGGGCAGTTTTCAAAAGGTGTGCACCGAACATAGATCATAACTTTAAGCTCTTCAATAAATAAATCTAATTATCATTGACTTTAATTTTTTTTTTACACTTGAGTTTTTAATTCTGCCTAGAGATAGAAACTGACATAATTTATTGTAAAAGCTTTGTATAAATATCTTAAAATTTTATTATTTTATGCTAAGGAGACCAATTTTGAACATTCATAAAGTTAATTGTTCCAATGTACCACCAAGTAAAAGGGTTTTAACTTGTTTCCAGGTGGTTCCTATGGTAAACAACGAATGTATAAAGGAAACGGATAATTTTTTGATAATTTCGTTAAGAGATCGGCAGTCTGATTTATTGCTTTTTGAAGATAGAAGGATTTTTCTAGAAATTTTTTTTCAGTATTTTGTTATGTCCAAAAGTAACGATCGTAACAAAGCTGTCATTTATACGAAAAATACATCAAGTAAATACTTTAAACTCTTTTATCTAACTTTAAAATCATTTAAAAAAAAATTAAAGTATTTGTATATGTTTTCTAAGATATTTTTGCAATAAATGTACTTTTCTCTAATAACAAAATGGAATGTCCGAATCGCGTAACGATCGAAACGCGTTATTTGTTATAATATTTTCTCGTAAATAATAACCGTGTTTTGTATAAATAAAGCGTATTTAGAACATGTAATAATAAAATTTGACCAGAAGAATGCACAACTTACGTGTGTACGATCGACACAAAATGGCGACCGCTGCGATCGTTACGAAATTTTGGATATGCTTATTTAAAAGTATCAGTTAAAATTAATAATAAAACTTCTTTTATTTATTTCAAAAGTAATTCTTCAGTGATCTCACGTGTCATTGTTATGTATTTCGCAAAGTTTTCTTTGCAGCAAATGTACCCCAAAAATTATTTAATAACCATGTCCAAATCGTGGAACGATCTAAACACTAACAATTTTAATTTTCTAAATACATAAATATATATTACTAGCAAACCCCGCGGCTTTGCTCGCGTAATATTTGAAATATGCCAAGTGATATTTATATGTCTAATTTTTATTAAAAGGTACTAACTAAATTTTTATTTTATTAAAAGGTAATATTTTATTTTATTAAAAAGTACTTATTACTTTTAGGAATAGTTCAAAAATTACTTTTTAAAACACAGTTTGATTAAACATCCTTATTACACTGCATTAGGCAGAAATAAGACTTAAATTAATAAAATGAAATAAAAATAAATAAATGATAATTTAGAAAATATTTTGAAACTTTTATGCTCAATTAATACGCTCATTTCAGTATTCATTTGAAGTTTTGAATTTTTTAGAAACCATCTTCTTACATCTTAAAATTAACCATCATGTCAAATTCCAAGTCCTACCACCTCTCTCAACATAAGGGGCTATGTTGAAACAGGAACTGTCACCATTAATTTGCCAACATTAATTTTGAAATCGGTTTGTTATTTGCTAATATTCCACAGAAACGTAATTTAAAAAGATTTTAAAGCCCTCTTTTAGAACGTTTGTTGTTCCTGTGAGCCCCAGGTTGTAGAATCACCGGCATAAAATATAGCCTGTGTAGGATCAGAGACTGTTACCATTGATTCGCTTTGATTATTTTTATAACCGGTTTATATTCCCTGAAATTGTATAGAATCGTAATTTAGAACTTTTTTAGAATGCTTTTCGCACCTCCCCTTCGCTTCACCCCTTTTTAATTCGAATTTATTTTCGACGTTCCTTCGAGGGCATTTATATTTTATAAGTAACTACCATGTCATATTTAAAGTTTCTAGGCTTTTCAGTATCAAAGAAATCGCAATGTAGAAAGTTTTTAGCTCCTGCAACCCTCTGGTTGTAGTGGAACAGACATAAAATATAGCTTATGTTCGAGCAGGTTCTATCACCAAAATTTGTCATCATTATTTTTTTAATCGGTTTGGTAATTTATAAGTTTGCTTAAAAATAGTAATTTATAACGCTTTTCACTCCTTCATTTTTTTAAATTTGGAATTTTCTTTCGACTGTTCTTAGAAAGCAGTTGCATCTTGTAAGTAAATACCATGCCATACTTCAAAGTGGTAGACCCCTCAGTTGTGCAAAAAACGCAAATTAGAACATGTTTTGCTTTTGCAACCCTCAGATGGTAGTGACAGCAACATAAAATATAACCTATGTTATAGCAGGGACTGTCACCATTGATTTGCAACCATTACTTTTGAAATAGCTTTGGTATTTCCTTAGATTGAGTAGAAATCGCAATTTAGAACGTTTTTAGGACGCTTTTCGTGCATTTTGACCCCTTTTTAAATTTCCAATTTTTTTCGAAACAGTTTTTAAAGATCATTTATATCTAATAAATATGTACCTTGCCTAATTTTAAGTTGCTAGCCCCTACCGATCACAAAAATCGAAATTTAAAACGCTTTTTTGCTCCTGCAACGTCTTGGTGATAGTGATATCGACATAAAATAGCGTCTATGTTAGAGCATGGGCTGTCAGCATCAATTTCCTACCATTACGTTTGAAATCAGATTCATTCTTCCTGAGATATTGCCGACAAATCGGCATTTAGAACGCTTTAGAACGCTTTTCGCGCATTTTGCTCCTGCATCTCCTCTGGGGTAGTGGAAACAGATGTAAAATATAGCCTATCTTGGAGCAAGATCTGTCACCATCATTTTTACACAATTATATTTGAAATCGGTTCAGTACTTCCTGAGATTGCATAGAAATCGCAATTTAGAAAGTTTTTTAAAACGCTTTTTGTGCATTTTGACCCCCTGTTAAATTTCGATTTTTTTAGGAAATGTCCTTAGAGATCATTGATATCTTATAACTAACTACCATTCCAAATTTCACGATTCTAGGCCCTTCCGTAACGCAAAAGCCGCAATTTAGAAAGTTTTTCTCCTGCACCACCTTTGGGGTAGTGGCACCGACATAAAACATCGCCTATGTTGGAGCAAGAGTTGTCACCATCATTTTGACGTCATTATTTTTTAGATCGGTTTGGTATTTCCTGAGATTGTGTAGAAACCACCATTAGAACGCTTTTCGCGCATTTTCACCCCTTTTAAATTTCGAATTGTTTAAGAACTGTTCTTAGGAATCCTTTATATCTATGTAGCTAATATATCAAATTTCATATTTCTAGGACCTTCGGTAACGCAAAAATCGCATTTTTAGAACGTTTTTTGCTCCTGCACCCCCTTTCGGGTAGTGGCACCGACATAAAACATAGCCTATCTTGGAGCAAGCGTTATCACCGTCATTTTGACACTCTTATTTTGACACCATTATTTTTTAAATCGGTTTGGTATTTCCTCAGATTGTGTAGAAACCACCATTTAGAACCTTTTTTAGAATGATTTTCACCCCTTTCAAATTTCGAATTGGTTAAGAACTGTTCTTAGAAATACTTTATATCTAATAAGTAGCTAATATTTCAAATTTCATATTTCTAGGCCCTTCAGTAACACGTAAATCGCATTTTTAGAACGCTTTTTGCTCCTGCACCCCCTTTGGGGTAGAGACACCGACATAAAACATAGCCTATCTTAGAGCAAGCGTTGTCACCATCATTTTGACACCAATATTTTTTAGATCGGTTTGGTATTTCCTGAGATTGTGTAGAAACCACCATTTAGAACGTTTTTTAGAACGATTTTCGCGCATTTTCACCCCTTTCAAATTTCGAATTGTTTAAGAACTGTTCTTAGAAATCCTTTATATCTAATAAGTAGCTAATATTTAAAATTTCATGTTTCTAGGCCCTTCAGTAACACGTAAATCGCATTTTTAGAACGTTTTTTGCTCCTGCACCCCCTTTGGGGTAGTGACGCCGACATAAAACATAGCCTATCTTGGAGCAAGCGTTGTCACCATCATTTTGACACCAATATGTTTTAGATCGGTTTGGTATTTCCTGAGATTGTGTAGAAACTGCCATTTAGAACGTTTTTAGAACGCTTTTTGTGCATTTTCACCCCTTTTAAATTTCGAATTGTTTAAGAACTGTTCTTAGACATAATTTATGTCTTATAAGTAACTAATATTCAAAATTTCATATTTCTAGGCCCTTCAGTAACGCTAAAATCGCATTTTTAGAATGTTTTTTTCTCCTGCACCCCCTTTGCGGTAGTGACACCGACATAAAACATAGCCTATCTTGGAGCAAGCGTTGTCACCATCATTTTGACACCAATATTTTTTAAATAGGTTTGGTATTTCCTGAGATTGTGTAGAAACTACCATTTAGAACGTTTTTTAGAACGCTTTTTGTGCATTTTCACCCCTTTTAAATTTCAAATTGTTTAAGAACTGGTCTTAGACATCATTTATATCTTATAAGTAACTAATATTCAAAATTTCGTATTTCTAGGCCCTTCAGAAACGCTAAAATCGCATTTTTAGAACGTTTTTTGCTCCTACACCCCCTTCGGGGTAGTGGCACCGACATAAGATATAGCCTATGTTCTAAGTTGGACTAACACCATCATTTTGATACCATTACTTTTGGAATCGGTTCGGTAGTTCCAGAGCTTACCTCCGACAAATAAACAATTTTTTCCTCTTTATAATAGGAGTATAGATAACAGAGTTCATTGTTCTAACATACACCTAAATAAATAAATAAATATATATTTGTGAAATTATTGTATTTGAAGTGCATTTTTTTAAAATTCATGGTTTAAGAATCCCCTCTTCTTAAAATTCTATCCTTCATCTTTGCACTCCCACCAAAATGCTAGGCAAATAAAAACTTTAAACCACTATGTGCTGTAATTTTAGTAAAAAAAAAAAAAAAAATCCCTGCCGACCCGGCCAACAGGCGAAGGAAGATTTCGAAGTCAAGTATATTAATTGCACCAACAAAAACTAAATCATGATTAGATATAAATCCACTTTAACTGTTTTATCTGTCCGGTTTTGATGAGTTTTTATTTCATTTTTATATAATAGCTGGTTTTATCAGAATCATGTTAAGGCGGTAATAAAAAAAATACTTTTCCATGCTCAACAACTCGAAATTTTCTGGCACATTTTCAGATTCTTTTTTAATAGAAAAAATACGAAACTTGCTAACGTGATTTTTGAAAAGATTTATAAGCGACACGTGTTTTAATTTCTTTTTCAATTAATTGAAACTTGATTAATAAACAATTATTTTTTCAGTAGGGCAATATTTTTCGTTTCTAACACAATCGCTTCGGGAAATTCTGCTCAAAATGCCTACTTTGACATCATTTTATGAAATATATTATGCCTCTATCAAAAAATCGATCATTACGGTACATTATATAGTTTCTGAAAATGAGAATCTATCAATTGGATGCGTTTGAGAGAAAAAATGAATTTAAAAATGAGTAAGCAAATAAGCAGTTTGGATTTGAATACACTCTTAATAAGATGATTTTTTTTCTTCAACCGCTATGTATTTTTAATTTGTTTTTGCTGTTAGAATTGGTCCTATCATAAACTTGTTTGTATAAATGTTCAAGACAATATTAAGAAGATATATGATAAATTCATGGCGATTTTATATCTTGTGAAATGACGGAGTTATGGAATTTTTTCTTCTTCACCACCACTTTTTTTGTTTTCGTTTTTAATTTTTTCTTTGCGGTACGAATTGGTCCTATCAAAAACTTGTGAATATAAAAGTTGTAGATAATATTAAGCAGATGTATAATAAAATTAATTGGATTTTATATCTTGAGAATTGACGAAGTTAGGAATTTTTTTCTCCCAAAAACCCTATTTTTTGGGCCCATTTTTAATTTTATCAAAAACCTGTAATACATAAATTTTTGGTTCTATTTTTAGAAGTAATAAAAACTTTAAACCGATTTGATATGTAGAAAAATTAAGAAGTTATGGGTTTTTTTCGGTTTTCACAAAACCCCTCCCTATTTCCATCCCCTTGGTCCGATTTTGCCCATTAACGAATTTGACCGAGATTTTATGCCCCTTGATTTTATGTATCAGTTTGGAGGAGATTTGTGACGAATTGTGGAAGTTATTGTGTCCAGAAGAAAGAATATATATATATATATATATATATAAAGTTTTTTACTGAGGGTGGTTTTGGGTTCTTGGGGTCATGATCGGGGTAGATCTGCAAAACTTTTTCAGAAATTCCAACATAGGAACGACGCCAATAGGTAGTTTTTCATACGAAATCTACCTAAAAAAATTGACAGTGCTCGAAGTATAGTAAGATAGCCAGCAAAAACTATTAAAAGTACTCAAAAGATTCACTGTGTATAAACGACAAATAAATTTGGTACTATTCAAATAAGAAATAGATCTTGTTTTTGCAGTCTCTGTAGAAACAATCAAGAATGCATTACCAGTGAAGCTGGGGGGAAAAAGATTATTTCTATAATTGACTCCTTACAGTTGAAAATAAATTAACATTGGTGACTGGTGCTTTGTAATTTATGATGAAAACTTATAACCAGGTATTTTTGAAAAGACCAGCATTGATAATGGTGAACAAATATTTTCTATAAATTTTTTGCCTCTCAGGGAGATATTGATTTTAACAGGTTTCGTTATCCATCTAAAAAAGACAAGAAATAAGGAAAGAAAATTATGCAATTTAAAATATGAAGATATTTTGTTGAAATCGCCATCGCCACCTCACCCTGTGCCAGCAAGAAGAGGCTTTTTTTGATAAAGAAATTATAGATATGTGCATTTAAAAAATGGCAGTGTAACTTGTTTTCTGAGAAAAAGAAACGAATAAATTATATGTTGGATAATTCTAATATTGTGTTAAGGTTATTGTACATTATGCAAAAAAGTAATGTTTTATGCACAATGTGTGATTCCTATAAAATTAAGATATTACTTCTAAAAAAGTAGTAAATGTTTTAATATAAGAGTTTAACATTTGATTTTATTATTATTATTACTGGATAACATAAAGTTAATTATACATATACAGTCGAGCTCCGATTATCCGAACAAGTAGGGATCGACCCCAGTTCGGATAAATGACAGACAATTTAAGGGATGCTCTTGACTGTACTAAAACCTTCACACTTTATGCAGGCTTAGGACTGACAGCACCAGTTAGTGCAAAACTTCCTTTTTCTCTTTTTATCATTTTCTAAACTCCAGAGATTATAATTTAAGCAAATAAGCTTTCGATTGTTGCTTGCTTCAAAGAAGAAGGTCTTTCCAATGCTGCCATATCTTGAATTCTTCTTAAATACGTTAGTTGAATAGGATCAGTGTTCTTCTGCCGTTCAAGACATTTCATAGCTGTTTTCAACCATTCAAAGGCATCGTTATGTTATGAACTTGGGTCATATTCAGAATATTCGTTTTCATTTCTTCAATTTCTTTCTCGTCTTAAATCTCATCCACAATCTCATCATCATTAAGAAAAATTTGAGAGAAATAGGCTGTTCGGATAATTGGAAGTTCGGTTAATTGGAGTTCCGATAATCGGCGCTCTACTGTATATGTATACGCATACAATTATAGAACAAATTTATTACATTCTTAGTCTTAAGAATTTTTTAAATACTAAGCGCAACTTATTTTTGGAAAGGTCAAAACAATGTCAGCAATGTCCAAAACTGTAACCTACTTGCCAGAAATGTCCAAAATTTGTAACCTATAGAACTACTAGTTAAATGCTTTAATAATTAATTTTCCAGAATAGTTGGTGTCTTTTAATGTTTGTGTATAATTTTGTAGAGTTATATATTGTACAGTTTAAAAAAAATTGGCCTTAAATTTGAAAATTTTAAAAATTGCTTATAGTTAACATTTAATGATCCCACCTTTTGATAATATCTCATATCTAATCTATAAGGTATATTTGAAATTAAAACGGATAGTTATTCTCAATAAACTCTTGTAAGACTTTATATTCGTATATATTCCTCATAAAAAGTATCAAACACAAATTTACGTGAAATTTTATTCTTAAAGAAGGCATCAAATAATAGAACACGTATTTAACTTTATTGAGACTTTTAAGAATAACTACTGTCCGTAAAAGAATTCTGCTTTTACTGAGTACTCTCAATAAAGACGCAAATAAAATATTCACTGGAACAAAATCGTTTTTCTTTTCTTTAGCATTATCGAATTCGTTAAGAAGCAGATTAAATTTGCATTTATTTTGCCGTTAGAGTAACTATATTTGAAATCGCATAAATGATGAAAAGTTTATAAAATCAGACGATGTTGGTTGAAAAAGTAATGTGTAGTTTTAAATATTTGAATTCACAAAATGCGAATATTTGAATTCACCAACTTTGTATTGATATTTATTTTTAACTCATCCGTCTATAATATGTATTTTTTCTATGATTATCAGGTGGTAATTTATTTAATCCTTAGGGAAATCTTATATTTTTATATAAATCAAATGGTACTTAAAACAACAATATTTGTTTGAAACAAAATTGTTCTTATTTATCATGTTATCGAATATGTAAACAAGAAGCTTAAATTAGCATTTACTTGCTATTACAGAGAGAATATTTAAAACTGCATAAATCAGGAAAATGTTTTGAAATAAGAAGGCGATGTTTGTGAAATAGTAATGTATAGTTTTTAAATATTTTAATTCAAAACATGGAATAGAAATTTTGATATAAAAGTATGAGGTTGTCTGTTGTTTTATTTTTATAAAATTAGTTTGTTATTTGATAAACTTTGAAATAAAAATATGAGGTTTGCGTATTGTTAAAATTTATATACTTAACCTTTTATGTTATAAAATGCCTGTGGATTAAGTTAAAATGTATCTAAAATATGAAGTATTTAGAATGAAAACTGATAGTTATTCTGGATAAAAACCTTGTAAGACTTTAATATATATTCCTCAAAAAAAAAAAAAAAAAAAAAAAAAAAAGTATCAAACACAAATTTACTTGACATTTTATCCCAAAAGGAAAATAAAATAATAGAACACATATTTAATTTTATTGAAACTTTTACGAATAACTACTGTCGGTAAAATAATTTTGCTTTTACGCAGTACTCCCAATAAAGACGCAAATAAAATACTCACTGGAAGTAAATCGAAAGAAGAAGATTAAATTTGCATTTATTTTGCCGTTAGAGTAGCAAAATTTGAAATCGTATAAATGATGAAAAGTTTAGAAAGTCAGACGATGTTGGTTGAAACAATGTATATGTTTAAACATTTTAATTTGGAAAATGAAGTTTGTATTTATACAGAGTGTTCCAAAATTCGACCGAACGACAAATTCAGAGGGGTGATATTAAAGCATCCAGAGGTTTTAAAATAACCATAAAACATGGGGGTCGCAAAACACGTATTTAATCAAAAATACTGGGTGTTACAGCCTAACTCAATTTGGGTTGACGTTAGTAACTTTCAGGAAACTGAAGTATATTATAATAAAACATTTAACAGACATTCTCATCTTTGGTGTAAATGTAACAATACCAAACAAAAGTGAGCCGATTATCTACTCGGGGGATATGGGTTCGAGGGGAAGTGCCCTCCGTGGGGGCTTTCTAAGGGAAACTAACCCGTATTTACGCATGCAAATCCAAGGTTCGAAGAAAACCACGAAAACTCCGAACGATTAGGCCGGCGGGCGCAAATGGGTTTGAATCCAGCACGTCCCGTCTACCAGCTTCGAGAGCAGAAACTCTCGGCCACTAGTGGGGTCCCCAAACGAAAGTGGTAGAAGTTTGCATTATACGCACCAGCAGTATGCACTTGACGACCCCACGTTTTGAACTTTGATTATCAGATCATACAGTATCATCGATTGCTTGAGCAACTTTTCATTCCTATAAGGACTTTCTGAACATGTTCTGTCGTTCTAAGGACTTTCGTATGTCTACCCTTTGTTTTTTGAAAAGTATTGATCGCTTCTAACTCCTTGTTTTGATGTGTCATTTTTTGTACCTACTTTTTGGATCATTTGAGACAACAGCCTGCCGCTATAGGTCTCAGAGACCCCCCCCCCTTCAAAGTTCAAAGTTTAAAGCTTGAGCAACATGTTTTTCCGGATCTTTTAGTGATGTTATCACATTTCACACAAAATAAGCTATACATCGTTGCATTTTCATTGCAATGTTTTCATTTTTCTCGAAATTACTTCCGTCAAACAGAGTTCAGTTAGGATGAACTCTGCATTTGTGATTAAGTGTTTTGCGATCCCTAGGGCAATTTTTTATCCTCTTGATGCCTACTTCCAGTGGCGCCAACTTATGGGGCATTCTCACAATCTTTTGACTTTCATGTCCCTGAATAATAATTTTTATTTTAATACACTATTTTGTGTTTTTTTTTATATTTCATATACTGGGGAACATGCCACTGCATGATCGCATAACAATATTAACGATATAAATAAGTTTTGGACGATGTTGGGGGTCCAAATACCTGGAAAACTCCTACACCGTTCCGTGTCCCTGATGCTAATTTTTAAGTTTGGAGCTGTCTGTATAAAATTGCTTCAATAAAAATAATTCGATGTAATTTTTTTCCGAAACTGGAACTATTGTTTTATATAAATATGTAGCAAAAAATTAACCTGCACACATTTTTAGGGTTGTCATTATTTTTTAAACTCTATCCCTGGGTTTTAGATTCCTTACCATCCCTCTTCAAAAATTATACAGAAAATCACTCCAGATGCAGCCACAGAATTTTTTTCAAGTTTTTTCTCATGCAGAAGTATGTTAGAGAAAGAATGTCTGAAATTCTTTGACAGGAAATTTACTGCAGAATTTAAATCAGCACTTAAATATCAATTTTAAGCATTGTGGCTTTGTTGGTAGTCTTATCGTCCCCAAGGTTTATTCCTGCACTTTTCGAGGTAAATTAAAAAAAAGAATTTAATTTAATCCAATGTTAACAACTGTTTTTAAAAATCAATGAACAGTGCCTATTACTTACTCTTAACATGGTTTTCCTAAAAATAAGTGGTAATTTTCCTTACCGTTCCATCCTTACCGTCCCTTTTTTTACCATTTCGTCCCTTTTTTTCTATACCATCCCCTTTTTTTACCTTACCGTCCCTTCTTTAAGTAAATTTTTTGCTGCATATTAGGGATAATTCACAAATTTAGTACAAATATAATTTCGTCAGATATATTAAAGAAATGGTTGAGAGTAAAATTAGCATTGCAATGTAAATTTGAAATCTTTAATCATTCTGACATATTACTGCAAAATGTACATTTTGTAACGAATATTATAAGAGGATAAAAATAACAGATTTTTTGTTAAATAAAAGGATGAAAAACAGCCTCAATTCTTTACAAAATGATACATACTATTTTAAAATGCTGTTACATTACACTGTCTTTCAAATTTTTACATGTTTTGTAGCTTTTGAAAATTGATTCTTATGTACTTTTTTAGCACTGAATCCAAAAATGACCTTCATTTTAAACTATCACGTCAGGAATTTTTTCAAATCGCAAATTTCAAAGTTAAAAAGCTAAAAGTTAAAATTGATCCCCCCCTCCCCTCCCAACCTCATCGGACCCCCGATCTGTTTAGCTGTAAGAAACTCAGTATAAGCCAAAAAATATAATAAATTATTGAATTAAGTAAAATTAAACTGAATAAAAAAGGTCTTACATCTATTTTATAGTATCAGTTTTTTCGCTATTTTTTTAACCTTGAAACTTACGATTTTCGAAAAATCTTAACATGATGGTTAAAAGTGCAGGTTATTTTTTGATTCGGCGTTAAAAAATACATAAAATGTAATTATAAAAGTTAAAAAACACAATTGTCGCAGGTTTATGTTATCTAATCTAAAACACTTTCTTAAACTTCTTGACGGTAATCTATCCGAATTTTTTTTTGTGTTATCCTCTAATATAAGTATGTATAAGATTGTAAGAGTCGAAAATCATAATAATCTTGCATTGTCATCGGATTTAAGTCAGTATGTAAAATTTAATTTCCATCGGACATTTGAAAGTAAGTTAAAGTTCGAGTACAAATATTAAACTGGAAAGACGATCATTGCAAGTTAAATAAAACCTTATGAAAATAACATAAATTTAGTTAAAAGAAATCATGGCCTCAAATCCTTATAAAATAAAACATATGTTAAAATACAATTATTTTAACTAATCTGAAACTTAACTAATAAAAGTTAATCGTAATATTTGTACGATTTCTTTCAAAGCGCAGATAGCTTGAAATAAGTTTAAGTACTTTGTACACGACCCCTGAAAGCATGGTCGAACTCATCTGTTTTGATGTGCAAAAAAGTGGTATAAGTCATGCATTTCAAAGTTTCATAACTCGTTCAATTTTAATGTTAGATGAATGGAACTTTTTTTGTCTTACTTGTTAGTGTCACAGTAAATTTTTAGTAAATATCACTTATAGGGCCGAGGGACCGTATAAAAAATTAAATTTCGTAATTTTTAAATAAATGTTTTTCTTGACCCAAATCGCTTTAAAAATAATTATTTACCTTATTTAAACCATTTTTGTAATTGGAAGTATGCATCTAGGACCAATGGTTGCGAAAATAAAGGTCGGTCAGGTTATACGTGGACCTTCACGTATAGTGGGTTTTAATATACGTATTAACACCATTTATTTTTTTTAGTATTGTCGTAGGTCTTAATTATGGGTATTTCTCTTATAGAATTAATGTGCAAATGTACTAATTAGATGTTTACATCTTGTGAGAAAAACGATGAATGTATTGCCCTATACCAAGAAAGAATTCTTTGGCAATATTAATAATGTCGTAGAAATTACCCTACATGAAAAACTATAAAAGTAATGTATTTTTTCTTTTTATTTCTTATGCAAAAACATTACAGCATCTATTTCTATAAATTAAATTTAAATGCAGCTCATATTAGAAAATTAATTATAACATAACTTAACATCGATTCACAAGAAAGCAATACGTACACACAAATGCGAATTAATAACAACTTTTCAGATTAATTTAATCATTTTTTTGATATCTGTAAAAACTAAAAATTAATAAATGGGAAGTATATTTAATTAAGACATTATGAGAAGTCTTTTCACAAATACATAATACATATACAAAAATGTTGATCAATAACAGTTTTTCAGATTCATTCAGATATTTGTTGGATTGAGCACTTTAGCTGAAAAATAATAAACGAAAACAGCTATTTTTAAATCTGCATTAACAATATATACGGTTGTGAAAAGTATTAAGAACGCAGTAATTACCTCAGAAAAGATAGTCTTTATTAACAGCGAGTAATTATTTAAATTGCTTTTCGGATATCCCACAGCTTTAATTATCTGAAGTATAAATTAAATCACAATACGAATGACATTATTTAATTTCACAAGAGTATACACAGGAAAATTAAATTGATGAAATCCTACTTAATGAAATCCGTCACGCAAATACTTCTTGTGTGTTAGGTTTTTTAAAATGCTAATAAGAACTGACATTCAGTGTTTTAGGATTGTTTAGATATTTATACTTTATTCGATAATGCAAACAAGGAACAAAGGAATTCTAGTTAGAAAAGTTTTTCCAAGCTAATATTTGGGAAAATTTAAAAGATGTCTTGCTTTGAAAGTTTGATAGAGGTAATGAGATTTCTTTAGTTATTTGTATTTGTCAAGGCTTTAGAGAAAATGCTTCTGATTAAAATAATTTTCATTTAAAGGATTTAAGTATATAAAAGATCTCCTATTGACAACTATTACTTAAATACGTTGAACAAGCCTCAATTCTTTTCTAAAAGTTTAATTATTCTCCATTAATTAATAAATATTAATTAAAGTTATTGCGTATTACATAATAGCTTATGTAATTTTTAGGGTTTCGTTCATCTGACGAAACCCTATTCGTCTCACTCCTCTGTCTGTCTGTCTGTCCATCTGTCACAGAGCCAGTTCTCAGAAGTTATATGGATAAAATTTTGCATACTTATAGCTGAACACTTCACATCAAACGGCAAATTATAAAAAAATGAAAAGGTCTGAAAAGTCTTATATTTATCTCTCTGGACTCTAAATTGTTTATTTTAAGCATTTTTTTCTAACTGGGCCCCTAATTAGGTTGCAGACTTCAAATTTTGCATACTTATAGCTGAACACCTGCGATCACACGATAAGTCATAAAAATTTCAAAAAGTCTTATATTTACCCCTCCGATTCCTACACTGTAAATAGAAGCGTCTTAAATTTAGACACAAATGTGACTGAAAAAGAATTTTAGACACTTAAGTGTCTTAATCTGAAAATTAAGACAATATAGATGTCTTAATTTAAAATACATAAGCGTCTTACTATGACCATGGTGTAAACGAACTGAGAATAATGTCTAAAATATCCGCAAACGGCTTATTTTAAGACACTTCATTGCTTTAAACGTGTCTTAATTTAAGACGTTTTGATTCTTCCGACGCAATAACCACCAGGGGGCACTGCCAATCGCGCATGCGTTTTAGATGTCTTCGTTCAAAGTTGGTATACGTTGTAATTCAAACAAAGTTTGTTTTTATGTACGCGTGTATTTTAGTTCGGTTTTCGCGGAATGTGAAGTTCTGTGATTTAAATTCGTATTCACTTGGATTATTTATTTATTGAATATATATATCTGACGTGTGTGCTTGACATCAAAAGTCTCTTAGAAGCTGTCGTCGATATAAGGGCGGGATAGACACAGAACAGAAGTAGACGACGCTTGAAGATTACACCCGGAAATTCTACAAAGCGTGTGCAAAGGACTTAGTATTAATTCGTATTAATTTATATCAATAATATTGTGTTATTTATCTTCGTCTTGTCGAAGCTAGCAAAAAAAAAAAAAAAAAAGAAGAAACTTTTCTCTGGCGGGTCCTATTTTGAGGATGAAACATTTCATTCTTTAAATATGGCTAGTCGGATATATTATGGGATTTCGTACTAAAATGATGCAAGCCTTTCTCCTTCACTGGGGTAGTTTTTGAAATTTCAAATCGAGGAATTTTTCTTACCTCTTGCAGCAACTGAAGTAAGTGCCATAATTTCTTTATAGTACTAAAAATAGTGTATTTTATGATTTTATTTTTTGTACTAAACAAAATCCTGCATGAAATTTAATTAGTTTTGAATCTGTTCGCAAAAAACCCCACTAATTCTAGAAGTATATATTTTTAAACTTATGACTTTGTTTTTTATTACGAATTATATATTCAATGTCAGTTCTTAGTTTCAATGGATAATTCTTATCTCACATTAAACGACGGCCACAAGGCAGTAAAGAAAAAAAAAACTTTGAAAGATGACCTAATGCTTTCTTACTTCCTGGCATAAAACCGCAGATTAAAAAAAGATAAATAAAGTACATGAGACTCGTGTATTATGTGAAGCTGCCTGTAAAAATATGCATATGTATTTGATTTGCAATCAACTCTAATACGGATTTTTTGATTATTTTTAATAAAAAAGTAATTTGAAATTTATAATGGGAAAAAGTAAAAACCTATAACTAAATTTCGTATTTAAAATTGTGTAACTTTATTTATATGCACTTATACGAAAAATACAAAAATGACAGATGTTATTGTATATATTTAAGACGAAAGAAGTTTGGAAACTATAAGTTATTTTTTCCTCATGTTTTTAATATAGAATATGTACTTATTTGTTTTTATTGATAGTTGAGTAGCTTTTGTGATTACCCTCTGATCTACATAAAAACTTGCCCATGTGGAAATATAAATTTTTTAAAAACGTAATTTTTAAATAAGTATTTTCATTTTTTTTTGGGGGGGGGAAGGGGGGTTTGCATGAAATTTTCGTAAAGCTGATATCTTAAATCTTGCACTGATTATAATGAAAGTTTTGAACTTTTAGAGTAGGACAAGATTAAAAACGCAAATATATTTAACAAAATACCAAAGTAATTTTTTCCCCAATGTTATTAAAGTAGAATATTTATTTATTTATTTTCATTATTCATAGTTAAATGGATGTTGTGATTATCAAGTGATGTATATGTAAAATCGCCTATGTGGCAATATATTTTTTAAAAAATCTAATTTTTAAATTATGAATTTTCATTTTTTTTTTGGGGGGGGGGGGGATTTTTGCAATTTTCGTACATCTGATATTTTAAATCTTTTGCGACATTCAACCGAGTATAATAAATATATTGAACTTTTAGAGTAGGACAAGATTATAAAATATATATATATTTATCTATGTACCTTAAAAGCCCTTAATAGCGAACACTTCGGGACCGCGGAATTTGTGCGATAATTGGAGATGTCTACTTTTATGAGGTAAAAATATACAAATATGTATGTCTGCTGATTGAAAAAGTATGCGTTAAATAGAGGTGTTCGCTATTCGAGAATGTCCATTAACCTCCACAACGGATAATCCTGAATACCGGACATCTCAATTTAGACAACTATAATGCAGGGTTGCGTTTTTTGCAAAAGTACTTCTTGATTAAAGGATGGGCAAACTGGGAAGTGCCCCGTCCCCTTACGACCGTAGTGCCCCCAAATTTGATGTGCAATATTTGTAAAGCTTAAATTTTAAATCTGTTTCGAAATTGTACTGATTATAATCAATATTTTGAACTTTTAAAGTAAAATAAGGTTAAAAACAAAATAAATAAAAAAAATCTAATATTTAGATAAATATTTTTTGTTTTTTAATCTTGTTCTACTCCTGAAGTTCAAGATATTGATTATAATCAGTACAATGTCGTAAAAGATTTAAATTATCAGCATAACGAAAATTGCATACCAAAACTGACAGCACCAAAAAAATCAAGCTGTATTGGGGGGGAGGGGGAAGGTGAGGGGCAGGACCACAGACAAATATTTTTCCAGGATTCAACGTGGTCAAACATGGCTACGTATGATGCTTACAAGAAAAAATTGATGCGATTCAGAAGTTTGAAGTGTCTGAAATTCAGACGCAAAAAGTATCTGAAAAAATTCAGACATTTTAAAATGTCTAAAAATTGAACACTCCATTTCAGACACTTAAGTGTCTGAATTTCAGACATTTTAATTTACAGTGTAACATGTGTATTTTAAGCAATTTTTCTAACTAAGCTCCTAATTAAGTTTGGGACTTGAAATTTTGCATACTTAGCACCATTGTGTAAGTAAGTAAGTAAGTATAGCATAAAACATGCGATCACGCGAAAAATCATAAAGTTAAAAAAAATTCTTATATTATTTACTTCCCCCCCTCGAGCTCTAACTTGTGTTTTTTAAGCAATTTTTATAACCTCCCTCCTTTTTACACGGGGGACACTTTCTAACTTTTGCCTACACCCTTTGACCACTCTTTCCTATTATGCACCATAGCCTTACATATTTTAGTTCCATTTTTTACGGCCAGGGGCTACCTACCTATCTCGGGTGCTATAGGCCCGATCCCCTCGACTAATATATCTACGGATAGGTTGTAAAACGGAGTTTCGTTCGGATAGAGGTTTGTTTAGAATAGAGTGCGCACCCTGGTTGCGAAATGTGGAGCTAACATATTTTGCAAAAGGGTAAAGTGTATTGAAATGAATATTAAACGAAACCCTCTGTGCGATCTGTGATCACACTTACTCATTTGCTAATTTAAACTGTTTGCATGAAATGGGACTAACCAGTTTCAATAAACTGTGACCAAAAGAAATAATACAAATAAGAAAAAAGTAAAGTAAAATTTTAATTTAATGAAATATAACATTTTTTAAACGAAACAATACCTGGAGTATTAATTTTGTATGCATTTTTTTAAAATCTTGTATGTTGCTAGTTTTATAAAATATTTTAAAATGTAACGAGGATGCTTCTTTCTCCGTAATACAATTAAATATAAAAATAAAAATAATGTGTAACACGATTGCCATTATTTAGTCTTCTTTCAGTTTTTAAGAGCGTCTTTTAAAAGTGTTTTCTGTTTTTATGCTATTGTAAGACAAGGAAAATCTTTAACGAATAGAGCTTTTCTTTTGAATATGTTTCATGTATGAAATTCTATACAGAAACTTTTTCAATACAAAATAAAGTAGAATAATTTGTAAACCCATTTTTTTCCTAGATTTAGAAAAATATTTTACTTTAGAGTATGTAAAATATCATTTTTCAGTTTACAGATAATTATACGTTATGAAATATATTTTTGAGTTATAAGTAAAGGTGAAATAAGTTTTGGATAAGATAGCAAAATAAGTTCACAAGTAAAAGGCTTTACTTAAGACGTATGTTATACACAAAAGGTAAAAACTTTCAAAACATTTAAATAAAATTTTAAAAGTCTAAAAATCTACATGATTAAAACACTCTGTGGCCATCAACAGGGTCATACTTCAATATCGAGAAACACAAATATTCATATATTGTAAAAGTCAAAAAGAAATATAGTATATTGAACCAACGCCCCATAGATAAGGAAGGAAGCCTTGCCACGCTTTGTTGTGACGTCACGAAACGTCACACGGAGCAGGGAAAACAAAACAAACAAACAAAAATCGAACAACTTGCATGTTTTATTGCTTTAGCTCATGGAATTAATTATTATTAGTAAATAATGATTAATAATTCCATGAGCCAACGAAATCTGAACATGCAAGTTGTTCGATTTTTACTTTCTTTTATCTTTACAAGAAGAAAGTATTGAAGTCGTGAAAATTTTTTAATTCCGGTTTTCGACGGATTTACACGTTTTAGGGTTCAGGGAACCCAAAAACATGTTTTTACAAAATGTCTGTCTGTGAGTCTGTCTGTGTGTGACACAAATTTTGTGGGCGCTTTATCTCAAGAACTAATGGACGGAATTTAATAAAAATTTATATTCAGTTAGTCCCTGATATAAGTTGGTGCTGATTAGTACTTGGTGTAAATTGCTTAACAGGTGGCGCTGCTATGCTGCATTTTTTGCGATTTCCTCAATAACTCTATCTCAAGAATTAATGTGCGAATTTTCATCAAACTTCAGATTCAGGTATACCTTGATATGAATTACTGCTGTTTATGTTTTGGTGCAAATCGCTCAATAGGTGGCGCTGCTATGCTACATTTTTCAAAATTTCCGCTATAGCTCTATCTCAAGAACTAATGCCCGAATTTTCATCAAACTTCAAATTCAGTTATACTTTGATATGAATTTGTGCTAAATTGATTTAATTTTTTGTATTATTTAAATGCTTTAATTGACATGGTTTATATATAAGAAAGTATTGCGATGGCCACAACATACTAGTTTTTCTTTGTATTGCCTGCTTCGTGTAGTCCGAACAAAGCGTGTCACGGCTTTTGTAATATATGGGTCGTTGGTTGAATCCGCCACCATCATAGCGCAAACTGTACAGCTGTAATTTAACTATCCATTTTTAAGTGAGAAAAATATGAATAAGCCAGAATATTAATACCGATAACACTGCACAACAGTGGGTTTGCCCTAGAACTAAAATTAGTTGATTCTAGATCAGTTTTTGGCGCTGATTCCGAATATGCTTTCTGTTTATCTCTAGATGGTCCAGGTTTTGAGAAATTTGCATATTTAAATTTATGCAAATTTAAGCTTTTTTGTGCTATTTTATGCACATTTTAGATACAATATATGTCACATCTAATTACGTTTTCTAGATAATGACTACTTGACTATTTGCTTCAGATAAATGTTACGATTTGCATATTCTTAACATTTATTTATCAGTTATTAAGCCTAATTTGCATATTTTTCAATGGTGTAATGTTTACATCACTATCAACTTTAAAATAATTGCCATAGAATTGATGTAATGTTTTTCTAGACTAGATTTTTATGCTGATTTCAAATCTGCAGTCTGTTTTCTTATGTCATGTCTAGTTTTTGAGTAAGATTAATTTCTACTTTTGTACGGCATTAACGCAGGTTTGATATAGGATGCTTTTTAGGGTGTGTAATTAATTGACAAGATGGTGAACAGGGTTAGATTCATATCAGAGACATAAACAAAAATTTATATAATAAAAAAAAATAAATAGTAGAATCTATCCTAACTAGTTGAAGTTTATCATACAAAGTATCATAAAAAGCTATTTCTGGCTTTTTTGACCAAAAACTAAAATTTCACTTTTTTCAAAAACTAGACGTGATAGAGGAAAACAGATACAAGATTTGCAATCAGCTCAAAAAACTGTTTTATAAACATAATAGCTTACTCGTGCGGCAGAAATATTTGAACGACAAGAAACATTATTAGAAAAACATGAAAAATATGCAAATTAGGTACAATATTTCACAGTTACATGTCAGTATAATCTCACAAACAACGTTTTTGTGAAGTAAATTAGGTAGTAATCATAACATAAAACAAAAAACCCTGTCTGATATTGCTTTATATCTTAAATTTGCAAATAATTGTATAAAATTTACTAAATTTGCATAAATTGAAATATGCAAATATCTCTGAAACTTGACGGGCTGGAGTAAATCTAAAATTGGATTTGGAATCGGCACAAAAAACCGCATAAAAAACAACTAATTTCTGTTTCAGGACAGAGCAAAAGTTCAAATTTGTTGACCAGTGTAACTGTGTGAGATTTAAACTAACATTGAGTTAAATGTTGTTTCAAAATATTAGGTTGTAACGTAAGTTTTCCGCTAAACCCCCATTATATAATAATTATAATATATATAATTATACTGTAATATTATATATATAACCACAATCCTGCCAATCTTTCACGGTGTCATATGATTCAACAGTAGTACCTAAAGCTGTACACATGATTCGGAGACACTCTGTAGCTGACTTTTCGCAACAGAACTGGAAATAAATGACTGTTCTAATTGGTTATCGTGATTTTTCTATTTCAGACATCTTGTACTTAATGATAACAATAGTTTTTTACAAGTTTTACAACACAGTGTTATAAATCAAGTCTCTTTCTTTCAAATGCCAAAAATCGTTTGACAAAATATGAGCAAATATGAGTCAACGCGAACTGTTTGCGCAGACGATATTAGCTGTAGCGTGAAACTTTCGTTACAACCTGATATTTAACTATAACTTATGAATATTGTAAAAAACTTCTTCATTATAAGCATCTCTAATTTTCAATTCAATTTCTAGGGATTTTCCAATAATACTTTTTTGCATGTAAACCTTTTTATTACATGTATGTTGTTAAATTTCTAGCCGTAACAGTCCTTTAATGTAAGTTCATAAACAATAATAAAGCAACAGTTGCTTCAAAAGAAACTTTGCTTTTACTATTTTTTCTTTAACACGTTGAGTGCCACGATGACTGACACTGAAGCGCTGAAAATTTACAATGTTTAAAGTAATTTTTAAGAAGGTATAATCCTGTAATAAATAAAAGGTAGGTAAATCTTAGTTCAGTAATTATGTAAAACAATGTATATTTTTTCAGTTTTGTATCTTATTTCAGATGTCAGCCATCGGTGAATGACGCGTTTTAAACGGAAAGTTCGCTGTCAGCCACCGGTGGCTCACGTGGCGATTAACGTGTTAAATCTGGACAGTACATTGGTTTCTGAATTTTCAAGAATAGAGAATGCTTTACGGAATTGTTGGTAACATGGAAGAAATTATTATATACACTGCTCAAAACAATTAAAGGATATTTGAAGTTTTATATAAAATAAAGATATAAACGAAATTTTTTTTGCCGAAAATAGAAGAAGAGAATCACAAATGCAAATTTTTCTGGTTTTCAAACTGTGGAGTATGCAAATTTTGAGTTCGACGTCAAAAAACGTCGCTTCAGCGGCAGCGAATGAAATTTGACTTTCAACTGAATAAAAGAGAATGAAGACAAGGATGATCGGCATTCAGTGATTGCTTTGTTTCGATGAGTACGATGTCTCAGCGAAGTCATTTGACAGATTCAGAAGCTTTGAGAATTGTTGGTAGGTTAGAAGGGGGCCAAACTCAAGCCGAAGTAGCGCAAGCCATTGGAGTGTCACAAAGTGTCATTTCCAGGATCTGGAACCGTTTTTTGGAGAGTGGATGTGCAGGCCGAAGACCAGGGCAAGGTCGTAGACGGGCAACAACGCCCAATGAAGATCGGCATTTAGCGTTAACAGCTCGGAGACACCGAACCATGAACGCTACTCTTCTCCAACAAAACCTTCGCTCGGCTACAGGCACCACGATTTCAACTCAGACTGTCCGAAACCGGCTCCATGCTGTAGGTCTGTATGCTCGCCGACCGATGGTATGTGTTAGATTAACATCAAGGCATCGTCGCGACCGCAGGGAGTGGGCAACCGAGCATGTCAACTAAAGGAGAAATGAATAGAGCAATATTCTGTTTTCTGACGAGTCCCGTTTTTCTGTGCATCCAGATAATAGGTGTATTTTCATCTGGAGGGACCGTGGCAGTAGGAATAATCCTGCGTTCGTGCACGAAAGTGTCAGATTTGGCGGTGGAGGAGTGTTGGTGTATGGTGGCATCTCCATTGACGGGCGCACTGACCTCTACATCATTCGAGATGGAGGTCTGACTGGTCGCCGATATAGGGATGAGACCGTCAGACCTATTGTAGTCCCTTACGCTGCAGCAATCGGCGATAACTTCATTTTAATGGACGATAACTGCAGGCCACATCGTGCAAACCTGGTGGAGGATTTCCTTTTCGAGGAAGGAATCGTTCGAATGGAATGGCCAGCGTGTTCTCCAGACATGAATCCAATCGAGCACGTTTGGGACGCTCTAGGAAGACGAATTTCTGGCCGCCAACAACCCCCACAAACTCTCCAAGAACTGGAAAGAGCTCTTCTGGAAGAGTGGGGCAGAATACCCCAACTCGTCATTAATAGCCTCATTGAGTCCATGCCTCAAAGGTGTTCAACGTTGCTGGCCGCCCGTGGAAACCATACCCCCTACTGAAAATGATTTTCTTTGAAGAAAACACCTTTTCTTATTCTTTTTTTCTCATATGCACAAATTGTGTTTTTTTCCTTTAGTACACAAATGCGCAATAAAATGCATTTTTTTTCTGCCAAACATGTGTAATTTATTCTCATATAACCTACTATGTCTGTCGACCATGTATCAATCAGCTAAACAGTTTACCAGATACAAAATCCACCTAAAACTGCAATATCCTTTAATTGTTTTGAGCAGTGTATTTTCGTCAATGGTTATAGCAATTTTTCGTAGATTAAAAACTTTTGTCTTTTTTTAACACTTTCTAACATAGTTGAAAAGTGTTTATGAATTCGGTTTGTCTGTTGTCTGTCTGTCTGTCCGTGCTCTAACTCGCGTAAATATAGTCCGATTGCCATGAAAATTAGATATGGTATTGGCATTTACTATGGAATGTTCGGTAATGAAAATGAAATGTTTAGAGTTTTTGGTTCATTTAAAGGCCACTCAAAAGAATTCCATTATATTACGGTCTATGAGGAATTTGCGGTATAATTTAATGATATTATGCTATTTTAAACATATTGAAATCGATATACATCACTTAGGTGTACTGCAAGATTCTTACTATAGAATAGGGTGTGTATAGAACTTATCGTTCATTTACAGGGATACAGAAAAGAATTTGACTACAGAAGAAATTGAGCAATAATTGAACTACTGAAGCCTACGAACAACTATTGCTGGAAGTGCGTTTTCATTAGTGGTATGCGTTTTTAAATTTAACTATTTTTTAAATATTGCTTGGTGTGTGTAAATTATATACACTGCTCAAAAAAATTAGGGAAGCGAGCAAAAAAGTGAAAAGAACAGTGCAAGACAGTCATGCATGCGCATAAAATGGATAGCACACGTGTATCAATGCGCAATACAGAAAAAAAGACGTAAAAAAAATTGTAAGGGAGATTTTATTCATTGAAAAGGAAAGAATATAAAAAGAAGGCTTAGGGCAACAATTTGGTTACATGTAAATGATAAAAAAAAGTATTGTTTAGAAATGATGCAAGATTTTTAATATGGCGTATGATCTCATCGAACAGCTAACGCGTGTTTTACATGGATGCATGAGATTATGGATAAGGCTTTGGGTAATATTGTTCCACTGATCAAAAATTGCAATCTCCATGTCCCGGACAGTAAAAGTAGACCTTGATCTCGCAGCAACGCGTCGTCTGAGTATATTCAAAACATGCTCGATCGGATTCATGTCAGGAGAGCATGCTGATCATTCTATAATCTATATTGTTTCAGCTTCAAGCATTTTTTCCACAAAAAGAGCTGTATGAGGTCTGGTATTATCATGCATGGAAAAAAAGAAATCGTTAATTGATGCGACATAGAATACGACATGAGGTCTCAATATCTGGTATGTATAACTTCGGACCATCAAAGTGCCATACCGAATGATATGATGGCGCGTACGTCTACCTAAGCTGATTCCAGCCCATAGCATCAACCCACTTCGTCTGTAATGTGATATTTCACAAACGAATGTAGGATTATTTTGAGTGCCACTTTCTCTCCATGCCAAAACACAGCAGATGTCACATCCAGACTGAATCGGGACTCGTCTGAAAACATAATTTGACTCCAACAACGTTGCCACCAAACTCGATGTTGAGTAGCCCACCTTCTTTGGGTCGCACAGTTGCTTGAGATCAACGGAATACAGACCACTGGCTTACGTTCATGGAGAACACCTGATGAAGCCTATTTCGGACTGTTTGGCTGGACACCCTTCGTCCTGTGGCCAAGAACATCTGTGTCTGCAGCAGAGTAGCATTGTCCGTTCCGTCTGGACGAGCTGTTAACAGGATATATCGGTCATTAGTTTCTGTGGTAACATATGACCGATCTTGCCCTTGTCGATGTCTACCATTCCATGTGTCTTGGAATCGATTACACAGCCTTGCATTGACACTTCTTGCGACACCAACAGCGTCCGCTACACTTCGTTGTGTTTTCCCATATTCAACTGTCCCGATAACACTCCAAGCCATGGATTCCATTAAATCACATTGTTCTGACATTTTCAAGTCAGCTTTTCTCAAAACACAAGCTGAGCAATTGCATTTTACAACTGAGACAGTGAAACAGACGTTTCTGCAAAATCCCGATTTCTACACTTATCTTCTTTTTCTAGTTTTTGACGTCATAAACTTTAATTTGCATGTGAAGTTTTTTTTAATCTGTTTTCTACTACCCTTTAAATGATGGGTGTTTTATTTTATGTTACTTATCGGTGTAAATATTTGCGTAATTTTGTTAAAACCATGTGCTCCTCTAATTGTTTTGAGCAGTGTAGATCAGATACAGGGTCGCAGAAAAGTTCTCAACAACGCCCGTTTATTGGCGGAAATTGCTGAGTGAAAATTTTCACATGTGCTATATGTTTAACTGAATTAACTTTAGGATACTATGTAGTATATATACATATCTGTAGATCATATATAGGACTGCACAAAAAAAGCATATATTTTCCTGACTATTCTAGGTAATAGCAGAAATTGAGTTTTCAAATGCGTTATGTGTTTTCCATATTGTTCATTTAGATATCACCTTTCACCCCAGTAAACTGTGAAATTTTTTATAGAATTCTGAATAAGAGTTGGAAAATATTTCATAATCGCATGATTTTTCGTACACATGATTTTTCGTTATTGTTTTATAGTTAATTGCAGTTGTATGCATAATGACATTAAACCAAACTATTGAAAACAAATTGCATTTCTGTTCAGAATCTGTATATCTATTTCAAAGATAGCACAAATTTCAAATGCTTTTACTACTACCTGTCTATTTAACAGTAAACACACCGTAGTTTGAAAACCAATCATCTTCTTTTTTAATCAGAAAATCAGTATAACAACTCCTATAGTTTAAGGAACAAATAATCAGCAACTAACTAGTAACTCCTATCCACAAACGCAGCAGTTAGCCCCTACCACATCAAAACAAGTTGGAAATTGCACGTCAAACGTGGCAAATGAGGTGCGTTCGTACTATAACTCTTTTTATAAATATTTTTTGCATCGCATATTCTACTGAATGTATATTTTAATGCACTTTATAAGTGCATATCAATTTCGTTCTGTTCGAAATGCTGTAACATCATTAAAATGCGCTTGAAATAATTTTTTCCCATTGGCCGTATGTAACAGAAAACTTTTGACTGTCCGTGTAATTAACTATACATCCGATTTTCATAAAATTTGAAATGACTCGACAAAATTTTGCAACAATTATATATTTAAAATTTAAGACCATTCGATTGGGTAGATTTTGCTCTGTTATACGCGGACGGACAGACAGACAGACGGGCTGAACGACGACTATAGGTGCTACGTATTTATATAATTACGAACGAACCTAAAAAGAATAGCTTATCTGCAGATAATAATAATTTTGTACAATTGAGGCCAAACACGCCAAGAATATATTTACCCAAACACTTTTAAGAATTAATGCGATAACAAAGATATATCTTAACAAATTACAAATTTCATCAAACATTGAAAATTTATTATATAAATTTAAACTACATTGGAATTGTTATTTCACATTTATTAATTACATTAAAAAAACTTTTTCCAAATTGCTTTTAAAAATAAATAGTGGAAAACAGATGCCTGCCAGCGGCAAATCACATTTCTGTTTTGCATTTTTATTTAACTTATTTTTCAGATTGAGATATTGCTTAAAGTTTTAGCAATAAAAATATTTAAAATATGTCCGGAGGAAGGTATGTATTCTATCAAAGAGTTGCAGTGGATGTAATCTTTTACAAACCGAGAGAAAAAAAATCTATGAATTCTCTATTTTAACAAACAAATTTAGCTATCGAAGAAAGTCGTAATTTTATTGAGACTTTCCTACCCTATATTTTTTTCGACTGGATAAATCATATTCATGGCTGGAGTAGTGCAGTTGATATTTATTCCAACAGAAAATGTCCAGACCATGGATCGAACTTGGATACCTTGGCTTTCCATGCCAATGTCTTACCTATTAAGCTATCCGGACGATAGCTGGGTGACATAATTCACTCTTATTTGATGGACATGGCCGTGAACTGCAGCGCTAATCAAGCCATGCCCAACAAATAAGATTGAATAATGTGATCGAAGTATCGTCCGGATAGCTCATTTGGTAAAGCATTGGCACGGTATCCAAGTTCAAACTCTGGTCTGGCCATTTTTCGCTCTGTTGGAGTAAACCTCAGCTGTGTTACTCCAGTCCTGGATATTTCTTACAAAGTTTTCGCAACTAAAAGAAGGATTTTAAAAAGTATATCGTTAGGAATAAATAAATTTGGAGATAAATTTGTGGTTTTCTTTTAGATGCATATCAACTTTCAACTCTTATTAGACATATAGAGAATATATTTTCTTATTTAAATGACCTAGCTTTTTTATTAAAAAAATATACAACTTTTGAAAAGAGTTTTAAGTAAATCAATTAAAAAAAATTAAATGGAAAGTTTGATTTAAGACAATTAATAATTTGATTATTAGAAGCATTCAACAAATGTTTTTTTTATTAAAAAAATATTCAATGTTTAATTTAAAAATCATCCAGTATATAATTTAAAAACTATTCTGTATACTGCTCAAGAATCATGAGGACGAATGATTTTTTAAGAAATATAAAAAAGTCATATGACTGTCTTTATATTAAAATCATTTTTAAGTTATATTATTTAAACATAAATGTATAATAGCAAGTCTGGTAGGAAAAATGACATTTCAATTTTTATGCTTCACTTATTTCATTATTTATAGTTACGATAAACTTTTAAATAAAACAGAACTAATTTTATAGTTAAAAAAATCATGACATTTCTTTAAATTGGTATATAAGAAGAGAGAAAAATAAATTTTAAAGTAATATTTAGATTTTGAAAATTGCTATTTGTTTTTATTTCATAAATGTATTGGGTGATTGCAAAAATTCTGCTCGATTTCCGATGCATGGAGTTTCGAAATGTACCTAAGTTGTTTTAAATGGCTAAATGCAGTGGAATTGTCAATATTTAGTCTCTCAGCAATCTCTTTAGTAGTAATCCGTGGATTATTACTCTCTAAATACACCAATTAAGGCATTATCAATGCAAGTCATTATTAGAGCGATTTTTATCGCTTAGATTGTAATCACCCTTTCAATATAGACAAAACCGCTTTCTAACTGTCCAAAGAGTGGGAGTACGATCCAGATAAACGTCGTGAAATTTTTTTTGTAGTACGCCCAACACTCACTCCTTTTTAAACTCATATAACATGACGAAAACGTAATTTTTAATTTTCCATTTTGATTTTAACCTTGCACACAAACTAATTCGAAACACGTTCTTTAACGTTATGTTCACTCACGACATATGTGGATAAGTGTCAGACTAATAATAAACTCGACGTAGCAGTGGTTGGTCGGTAGCTTCAGGGACCAGAGCCCTCCCTCCCTGCTTTTAGGTGTCTTTAATTTGTGTGATTCCACTCTTAAATTTGTAAGGTATTAATTTTTGAATTTTTCTTTCAACCTTGCTTCCGCTAGAGTCTCTTAAGCTCGGGACGTGTCTGGGGACCTATGGACCTGGCTTCCGCAGCAGAGTCGGAAGAAGAGTAGAATAAAGGGCTGCGGACGGAAACCGCCGCGGCGAGTGGCCTCTTTTCGTCCGCAGCCCTTTATTCTTCGATTTATTCTGACTCTTTTGCGGAAGCTAAGTTCGTAGGTCCCCAGCCACGTCCCGAGTATAAGAGATTCTAGAGGAAGCCAGAATGAAAAAAAAAATCGAAAATTGAAACGGGACAAATTTAAAAGGGAAATGACACAATTTAAAGACACCGAAAACCGGGAAGTGTGGGCTCGGACCCCTGAGGCTACCGACCAACCACTGCTACGTCGAGCTTATTATTAGTCAAATTTGCAAGTTTCCGCCATCTATGAAATAAGGCACGAAATTTGCAATCACCCAATAACTATAAATGGAATAAATATCATATTACATAAAATAGTAATCATTAAGTAAACTAATCGTTGGGGACCACCGTAATACTTACATACCAATCATGGTTATGCATAATATAAAATATAAAAACAAAACATGTGTAAACTGTTTATAATATGCATATCCAGTAATAACTAAGGTTACTGAAATTTAGGACGCTTTGTCGGCTTTGTTTTTGTACAGACCAAATTTCAAGCCTCTATCCTATTTGTTCGGTAGATAGGGTGTTTAAAAGTGTGGCTTGATGACGTCATAAACTTTAAATGCTCTATCACTGAATTGCGTAAAAGAAACATCCTTATAGCTCCAAAAAATAGAATCATATTAACTAACAGTTTACTGTGTCGGATTAAGAGTCTCATTTCCAATTAAAATATATCTTTGAATTGGAATTTGAATGCAATATAGGGTTTCAAGAAAACTCGAAGAGCGTGGAAAATAGGATTACAAATATCTAGGCAACTAATTATCCAATCACCTTCCTTGTTTATGCAAAATTTTTGTTTTTTATTGTCTTTTATGTTCACTTCTTAAAATAAACAATTTCGAAAAATTTTGTATACTTTTATCAGAACGAATATTTCGAGAGTCCGAAGTTTCGAATAATCGAAGTTAATGAAATTCAATAGGCTTGTTCTTATTCTTATATACTAATTATACATCAAATTTCAATTCTCTGTCTCAATTCGTTCGGGAGATAAAGCGTTTACAGACACACAGAGAGGCGGACGGCAATTTTTTTCTTCTTCTAAAAATATGTTTTTTGGAATCTCCAATGTCTGAAACGTGTAAATCCGTCATTTTTTTTTTCGATTTTTAAAATGATTACAAGATTTTCCCTGTACTACGTATGATGGGTTAGTAATAAATACAATTTGAAGGTTTTTAACTTTCTAATTACATTCCAAATTCCGAATATCTCTAGGATTTCTCTTTACGTAAGTCGAAAAGTCCATTATTAAAATTCTTCAAAATATGCCTTTCGGCGGGATCCAATCTGTCAAAAATTCGCATTTCATGTAACCTCATACTAAGGCTAAAGGCTGGGGAGAAAAAAAAATTATCCTTGAACTTAATAACATAAATCAAGTTATCGAAGAAAACCGTAATTTTATTGAAACATTTCCACAGGGGTTACCCGCGTAGCTGAAAGAGGTAATTACTTTTTTCTTTCTTTCTTTTCTTTGGTCAGAATTAGTACTAAATAGATAATAAAATTATGTGCTTCGGGAAGTATATGGTTTGATTTTACTTGATCATTAAATGTTGTTAAATATAAGATGAATTTTAAATAAATATGTAAGAGCGAATTTTAAATAGAATAATATAGATAAACAATTAAATTTTAATAAATAAATATGGAAAAATAAAGGAAAATATAATTAAACCCTTTGAGGGGTAAGCAGTTGTGTTTCTGTAATGTCGAATTCACACTGGAATCTCCAAAAAGATTTATTGCAAAATAAGGAAAAGCAATTTTACGACTTTCTTCCACCAAAGTCAGAAAAGCAAAATTTAATAAAAAAAATTTTTGTGCAAATCTTCATTAATCGTAGGTGGGATAAAATATATCCCACCGCCCCTCAAGGGGTTAAGTTGACCTTTTTATTTGCTTATTTATCTTCGTGAAAAAAAAATATTTATTCTGAACAAAATTTAAAATAATTAGGTTTTAAAATATTAAATATGTAATTACAAATGTAATTAACAGTAAAAATATATAATTAAAGTTACAATAAACTCTTACATGAAACAGGACTAATTTTATCATATTTAAACAATGACGTTTGTTTAAATTGGAAATATAAATAGATAAAAATAAATTTAAAAGTTAATGTTCAGATTTTGAAAATTGCCATTTTTTTTATTTCATAAGTATAATTATAAATGGAATAAATATCATTAGGTAAAATAGTAATCATTAAATAAATACAAATTGAAGGTTTAAAACTTTCTAATTGCATTCCAAATTCCGAATATCTCTAGGATTTCTTTAACTAATGCGAAAAGTCCGTTATTAGAATTCTTCAAAATCTGCCTTTCGGCGGGATTCAATCTGTCAAAAAATCGCATTTGATGTAACCTCATACTTAAGGCTAGGGAGAAAAAAAGTATCCCTGAACTTAATTACATAAATCAAGTTATCGAAGAAAGCCGAAATTTTATTAAAACATTTCTACAGGGGTTACCCGCGTAGCTGAAAGAGGTAATTGCTGTTTTCTTTCTTTCTTTTTTCTTTGTCAGAATTAATATTAAACAGATAATAAAATTATGCGCTTCGGGAAATTTATGGTTTGATTTTACTTGATTATTAAATGTTACTAAATATGTGATGAATTTTAAATAAATATGTAAGAGCGAATTTTAAATAGAATAATATAGAAAAATAAAGGAATATATAACTTAAGAACTAAAAGATCTTAAAACACCATCAAAAACTTTTAAATGCGCATATTAAAATCCTTCTAAAAATCTATTTATACATCTAAACATTATTAATCTAAACATTTCTAAAATCTACATGCCTTTGTTTTGTATGCTAGGGGCTCTGCCCCTTACGAGCTACGCCCCTCCAACCCCCGTTCAAACACCGCAGACTGTAAAAACACGCTACCGTCAACCGGGGCTACTTTGGGCCCCTTTTTCCTTGTTCCACTAACATTTCCATTATTAAAAAATATTATATATGATTTTTCAATGTTGAAATTGAATTGTAATCAATTAACAGGAAACAATGAAGCAAACTTTATGGTTTTAAAGAGGCAATTTTTTATTTTTTTATTTTTTAACTATTTTTAAGTTTTGGAACAAAGTAGCCCCTGCTCGGGGCTTCTTCGGTCCATTCACTTATTTTTATATAAAATGAGTACAATTCATATGTTGGAACATGAAACCAATTAGCAATTGATTGCAATAGGATCTGCTAATGAATTAACACTGCAAACTTGATAAACAATTTTTTTTTTTTTTAACATTTAAACACAATAAACCAAATGTTAATATTAGAGACACGAGAATCAGTTTTCATAATCTTATCCTCAGCAATTGGAACAATAATAATTACTGTAACAGTTTGCTAAAGTAACATTTGAAGAAAACGTTACTTAATACATTTTTTAAGAGATTTGATTGTATAAAAGGCATTTCTGAGTAACTGGGGCTACTTCCGGACCTGGCACAAAGTAGTCCCGAAAAACTAGTTTTCATATTAGTTTTATGAAAAAGTAAACATTTTCTGTCAAAATAAAAAGTTAAAGGAAAACTATGATCACACATGGATTACAGGTTACTAAAGGTAATATTTTGATACTTACTTTATTTGTATCTCTTTTCCAGATTGTCTCACTATAGAAAGTTTGGGGAGTTAAAATCTCTACACGAAAATAGTTGTTTACAAACACAATCAGTGTTGCCACTAAAAAAATTTTAAAGACCCCCAAACTATTTAAATACCCTATAGTAGTGTCTAAAATATTTTTCAACGGCAAAAACTCCAAATTACCTTGTATTGTTTGTTCAATGCAAATAATAAAACCTTTTTTTTAAGGGATGGACCAAAGTAACCCCACAAGGACCAAAGTAACCCCGGTTGACGGTAATTGGATCGACTTTAAAAAGATTACAGAAGATTGAATTATAATTAAAAAACAGTGGCGATCTTCCTGTAAACAGGTTTCCATGCAATCCCTTTGATTGGGAAATTTTCAGACCGAATCAGCTGCTGTTAAGACATCTAACGGCTCTTTTCGTGTTTGATTAAATAAGTTAAATACTTGTAAAGTAGCTAATACAAAATAAACTAATTAAATAGAGTCTTTGCCTACCGGTATTTTTAAACAACGCTATAAGAAAATTGTTTTAAATAAGACATTTCGAATGTATCGTTTAACAACGTAATTTTCACCAAAGTTTTTTTTTTTTTTTTTTTTTTTTGTTAATATTCACTTGAAAATACTTTTGGTTGTTAGAAACGAAATATTCTCTGCCTGAGAATTAGCAACAATACTTAAAACGATCATTTCGAAATATGAAATAAATATCTCGTGTAAATATATTTTTTAATTTATACTGTTTGCCTATATTATTACTTGGCCATTTAAAGTATGACTTAATTTCCCCCATTTACTGTTTTTAACGAATATTAATAAATTTATTATTTAAAAGTTTTCTTTCTTTTTTATTATTCACCTGTAAATACAATTTTTATGACATAATTTTCCATATTTCCGCACTTTTAAAACATAATCATTTAATTCTAACTTGAAAGATTTTTTTTATTTATTTAACATTCCCGTGTAAGTAAAATTTTAATTTAAAGGGAATATTATTCTTTGTGCTGTTTCTAAAATTGAAAACAATTTAAATTAATAACCTTTCCTAAAATATGAAAAAAATATTTCTTGAAATGCTGAAAATATGAATAAAAAATGGAAAAAAATCCTAAAAAATTTAGTCAAATTAAAAAAATAAATGCAGTCTGCACACCCCGAGATTTCAGTGTATATTCTTAGAAAAAATTATTTTTAATTCCTGTGTATAGTTTCTGCTCTTATAAAACTTTTTTAATAGAACGATTTTGACCGACTTTAACATTAAATGGCTCTTAAACTAATTTTTCGATTTAAAAACTCTCTGTATCAGTGTGTTTAAAAAACATTTTTCTATAATATTAAGAATTTTCATATTTTTGTATGCCGTAGTTTTATTAGCGAAGAAAGACCTCCGGTCACAAAAAAAATTTTGCGGTAGCGGCGTTTGTTACTTTTTGTTAGAATAGAGAGATATAAATATTTTTTTATTTATTTTTATTCAAGCCTCAAAGAAAAATAGAAATCATCATTAGAACCTGCTTACTGCCTCGGCAACTTTCGCCTTTATTTTAGAAAGGTAATTTTTGTCCTATTTAATTTCGTAATTCTATAATTAATTAAGGTGAAAATTTAATTTTGTAAAAATTGGTGAAAGTTTACTTAAGCGGTAATCAGTTCCAGAGCATCATTGAAAAATCGACTTGTTTCAACTTTGGTTAAATATTCCTATAATTTATTTGTAGTCACGATTAAAGTTTTGCATTAAATTTTACCAATAATTAAAAAAAAGGATTTTTTAAATACGAATATGGAATAAAGTAAAAGAAATTGAAATAATTCGATTTGGCCTTCTTTGAAAATTTATTTTTATTTAAAATATAATTACAAAATCTAATATATTTATTTAAATAAATGATTGTAGCTAACAAATGAAATACTCCTAACTATACAGAGTGTTAAACCAATGTATTCGCAATATATTCATTAACAAGAAAGAAAAATCATGCATCAAGTATATATTATGAAACACTTTCCAACACATTCAAAATAATGTATCGAAACTTCACCGATTAATATTGTGAAAGATGATGTTGTTGATATGTTATGATAAAGCAAAAATTTATTTCAGTTATAAAACTCATAAGCAACTTGAAAACTGCCTTTGAATAATTTCCGGCGAAAAGCAGAAATGTATTGGAATTCTTTTGTGAAGCATATATATCATCTTTATAATTTATATTTCGAGTTGCATGCAAAATATTAGTTAAATTTTAAAACACATTCAAAAATTGTAAACTCACTTCTTGCAATTACTGCTCAAATATAATACTGTAAATGAATTCTTTGTGTGTCCCTGTAAAAGTACAAAAAAAGGCCGAGAAAACCGTACTCTATGCTTATAGTAAGCATACAGAGAACCTCTATGATGTATATAAATTTCGTATATTTGGAACAGTGTAACATCATTAAAATACGCTGCAAAGGATTTTCCCCATTGACCAAAATGTATAAAATGTGCGTGTTTCGGTCCTGCTTTACACAGGAAAAACATTCGAAACGTCCCTCAGACAAATAAAAAGTAGACTTTTTAATCAAATGGAATATTCTAAATGAGATGAATCCTGAGGCGTCAAAGGTCACCATTAGCAATTAGAATTTGGATAAAGGAAACGAAATGGAAAAATAATTTAAAGGGAAAATAATAAATTAAATTGGAAAATTTTTAGAAAAATTATATATATATATATATATATATATATATACTACATATATATATATTAACACCAGCTACTTTTCTGATTTCATCACTCCATCTTAATTGAGGTCTTCTTCTTGGTCGTTTTACAACTCTGGGATACCACTGTAGGGTGTTTGTGCTCCATCTATTGTCTTGGCTTCTTGCAATGTGTCCAGCCTATTTCCATTTTAGCCGTTTAATTATTTCAATGATGTCAAAAACTTTCGTCTGACTTCTTATCCATGTTATTCTCTTTCTGTCTCTTCTAGTTATACCTGGCATACCTGTTTCCATACTTCACTGTGTTGTTTGTAATCTTTGTACCGTCCGTTTTGTTAGCGTCCATGTTTCTGCCCCATAAGTTAGCACAGGCAAAACACATTGGTTAATATATGGTAAGTTGGCTGGTGCGAGATAGATTGGCATATGACTGCATGAATAATCTGCAATTGAAATGCCGTCATATGTAGAAAATAACACAGTCGAAGTTTATATGCAGTCGAAGATCATGTTAGAGTGACCGGTAATGATCACTACTGATAAGTTATGCAGTCGAAAGTATTAGAGTGGCAGGCAATGATCACCATTGCTAATTTCTCCAAAGGAATAAGACGACATCATCAAATGTGAACAGTTATTTATTGATAAACAGAACATATCAAGAATTTCCAGGTACTAGTGTCGGCCAAAAGGCCTTACGGCGCGCGATGCAGCACGCTGAAATTTAAAAGATGTTGATTAATAGTCCAGGCAATAGAGACCGTATAGGGGCTCTACCTAGCAAAATTCATGGTAGTTCTGGAAAAAGGCTTACTATATGTTTTTTGGGTCGCTGAATCCGAATGTTTAACTTCCCACCAAAATTTCCTCCGGCAACCCCCCCCAAATTTTGGTAAAATGCCCCCCCCCCCTCCAAAAAAAAAGGTTTTCATTAAAAAAAAAATCCATTTTTATATTATTGTAGGGAAAATGTATCTAGAAATTCAGAAAGTAGACAAAATTTGCAACAAATTAGATATATGACATTATGACTTAGGATGAAGGGGAAGGGGGGATCTGCCTCGGAATATGCGCGCGGTGCTGCGTGAACTAAGTTGCGCAATTCCACTTAACCACTCACACGTTTACATTCGCCCCCCCCCATCTCCCCTCCGAACTTTCTCTATAAGGTTTACTTTAAGTTTTTTGGGTCGCTGAATCCGAATTTTTAACTTCCCCCCCCCCCAAATAGTTTTTTTAACTTAAATTTCTTATTGTTTTAGGGGAAAAGCATTACAAAATTTAGAAACTAGACAAAATTTGCAACAAATAGGATACATGACATTATGACGTAGGTTGAACGGGGAGGGGGAGGGCTGCCTCTGAACATGCACTGCGGCGCTACTTGCACTAAGTTATGAAGTCCAGGCAATAGGGGATTTTACCTGGAAAAATTAATACTAGTTCTGGATTTCGACTCACTTTATGTTTTTTGGGTTGCTGAATCCGAATTTGTAACTTCCCACCAAAAATTTCACCCGGCAACCCCGCAAAAAATTGATTTTTTGAAAAAATTTGGTTTTTGAGAAAAGCGCGCGGGGAATGTTCCTAGGCAGCCCCTCTCTCCCCGTTTATCCTATGTCATAATGTCATATATCCTATTTGTTGCAAATTTTGTCTAGTTTCTGAATTTCGTAATGCTTTTCCACTAAAATAATAAGAAATTTAAGTTAATAACAACTATTTTGGGGGGGGGAATTTTGGGGGTAAATTAAAAATTCGGATTCAGCGACCCAAAAAACTTAAAGTAAGTCTTATAAGGAAAGTTCGGAGGGGAGATGGGAGGGCGAATGTAAACGTGTGAGTGGTTAAGTGGAATTGCGCAACTTAGTCCACGCAGCACCGCGCGCATATTCCGAGGCAGATCCCCCCTTCCCCTTCATCTTAAGTCATAATGTCATATATCTAATTTGTTGCAAATTTTGTCTACTTTCTGAATTTCTAGATACTTTTCCTAGATACTTTGATTTTTTTAATAAAAAACTTTTTTTTTTTTTTTTGGGGGGGGGGGGGTTGCCGTGGGAAATTTAGGTAGGAAGTTACAAATTCGGATTCAGCGACCCAAAAAACATAAAGTAAGCCGATTTCCAGAACTACCATTAATTTTGCTAGGTAAAATTCCCTATTGCCTGGACTATAAATAATTCTTGGATTCTACGAAGTCAGGAGCACCAGGTAGCTATTATTTAATACTTAAAGACAGGCAAAAAACTCTCTCCGAGCTTGTGTAGATCGGTTTGTCAAGCTGGCGCAAGGAGACAGTGATTACGTAGATCGCGAAAAGAACGAATTAGAGAAAGGCTGCCTCTTTCAGGCGATTGTCTAGACTAGGGTTGCACAACCTTTTTAAGAGAAGGGCCACTTACAGAATTGTATGGGTTGTCGAGGGCCACAATGTAACACGGAATTACGTTTGGAGGAGATGATCTTTGGCCTATTATCAGGTAAAATCTATGATTTCAGAGACGTGTCGATTACCCCTCACCCAGTCAACATATCTAGTTCAATTGGTAAGGATATATCAACAGTGTTTACGTTTGTATATATAACAGATATAGCAAGGATTATTTTCAAGAAGTGATAATATTTTTTGACTTTATTCGGAAGAGTAAATTTTGTTTTATTAAATGTGCTAAAATAAAAACATAGCCATGAAGGTGGCTAGTGTCGGAAAAAAATGCGAGCTTTAATGAACGAAGGGGGGAAGAGGAGACGATCGACAAAATTTGACATCCCCCCTGACATTTCCCGCGCCTGATCAAAGAAATTTGCGATTTTTCCGAGTCCGATCAACGAAATTTGTGATTTTTTAGCACCTGATCGACAAAGTTCGCAAAATTCCGAAGCTGATCGATAAAATTTGCGATTTTTCCAAACCGATCGACGAAATTTGCAATTTTTCAGCTCTGATCGACGAAAATTGTGATTTTGCCACTCCCGAACAATGGAAATCGCGATTCTTAACTGATTCTGACGAAATTTGCAATTTTTTTCCCGCGGCAAATTGACGAAATTCGCGATTTTTTCTCGCTATAAGCTGACGAAACTCACGATTGTTCCGCAGCCGATCAACATAATTTTCAGTTTTTCCACGCATCATCGACAAAATTCGCGATTTTTTTCGAGCCCGACCAACGAAATTAGCGATTTTTCAGAGCCCGATCGACAAAACTCGCGATTTTTCCGTGCCCGATAGACGAAATTTGTGTTTTTTCCGCGCCCGATCAACAAAATTCGCAATTCTTAACTGATTCTGACGAATTTTGCAATTTTTTCCGCAGCAAATTGACGAAGTTCGCGATTTTTATCGCAATAAACTGACGTAACTCACGGTTGTTCCGCAGATGATCAACATAATTTTAAATTTTTCCACTCATCATCGACAAAATTCGCAATTTTTTTCGTACCCGACCAACAAAATTCACCAATTTTCAGATCCCGATCGACAAAACTCCCAATTTTTCCGCGCCTGATCGACAAAATTTGCGACTTTTCCGCGGCCGATCGACGAAGTTTTCTATTTTCCAACGCCCGATCACCGAAATTCGCGATACACAGACGAAACAAGCGATTTTTCTGCAGCCGATCAACAAAATTTGCAATTTTACCACGCACCAACAACAAAACTGACGATTTTTCTGTGGCCGATCAACGATATTTGCGATTTTCCCGCGACTGATCGACAAAACTCGCAATTTTTCAGTGTCCGATCAACGAAATTTGCGATTTTTCTGAGCCTCATCGACAAAATTTGTTACTTTCCCGCACTCGATCAACAAAATTCGCGATTCTTAACTGACTGGCGAAATTTTCAATTTACCAGGCTAATCGACGAAATTCATGATTTTTTCTGCGTCCCATGGACAAAAATTGAAATTTTTTCTAGTTATAAAGGAATTCGCGGGCCACACGCAAACCCATCGCAGGCCACTTTTGGCCCGCGGGCCACAGGTTGTGCATCCCTAGTCTAGACCAATCGAGAGAGCGGGCGCGGCTTAAAAAGAAAGAATTCCAGTTTAAGGTCGTAAGTTTTTTAAGGTCAAACGCGGGAAGGCAAAGTCAAACGCGGGAATAGATGTTTCGTAGAATAAAATTTGAAAAAGAAAAATGAAATGGCTTATGAAAACATTCGAACATAAAAATTAACTTCACTCAGAATATGATAGATAGAGTAGCTTATAAAGTTTCTGAAGGATCTAAAGCTTTAAATTGAGGTTTTGGAATAACATATTGTTGATATACGCATTTTACATAAAGAGAAATTTAAATAGGAATAAATGGCAGATATTATTAAAAGTAGGAAGATATTGAATATGCCGAAAAATAGAAAAAATTAAGGAATATCGTGAATAAAAATTTTTATATAACATACATGTATATTCGAATTATGATACAATAAATTTATAAATATTTCATTCAAATTCGTCAAAGTATATCTGTAGAAGTTATATTATACGTTAAATATGATGTAACCTTTTACGAAAGAAGACAGAAAAATCTACGAACTCTGTATCTTAATGAAGTAAATCAAGTTATTGAAAATAGCCGTAAATTTATTGACACATTTTCTACAAGAGTGACTTCTGTAGCTAGAAGATTTTTTTTTTTTTTTTTAAATGGACTTTGTACTAAATATATAAATGATAAATTTTTCTATTCTGATAAAATTGTGATTTGATCTTACTTGTTTATCAAATGTTATACAACATGTGACGAATGGTTCTTTCCTTTCATTTAAAGAAATCTAAATTTATCTATCTAGTCAGAGAAACATAACTATAACTTTTGTAGTGAATTTTAAGAAATTTTGATTTTAGATAGCATTTTATTCCATTTTTTAATGGTATAGAAATAATAAAATATGAACTGAAGAAGTTATTTAATCTCTGAAAGAATCTCATTTGATCTGATCGTTTTTTTCACAAAAGGAAAGTAAAAAAGTCTACGAACTCTCTATCTTAATAAAATAAATCACGTTATGAAAGAAAGTTGCAATTTCAGTGCAACTTTTCTATAAGAGCTACTTCCTGTACTTCAAAGATGGATTTTTCTTTCTTTTTTGTGAGAATTACATCTAAATAAATAGATAATATAATTATTTTCTTCGTTAAAATTTGTAGTTTGATTTTAGATGGTTATCAACTGTTATCAGGCTTATAGAATATTTTTTTAATTATTATTTAAAGTCATCTAAATTAATCTATTCAAAGGGAAACAGAACTTTTGTAGCGAAATTTATGTAAAATATAGAAAATGAATTTAAAACTTCGATTTAAGATAGCTCTTTATTTATTCTTTGCCGAAAAGAACACTTCAAAAAATACTTACTCTGATTAAAAATGATTTAATATTTAAAAGTTCAATTTTAAAACAGTTCAATACATAATTTTAAAATTATAATATAATGATATGTTATTCAATATCTTCCCCGCCTCAAAAGAAAAAATAAGTATGGCGACGAACATTTTATAAGAAATAAAGAAAAAACATTATATCCCTTTCATTACATATAAATCCTTTTTAGCTGATTTTATTAGGGAAAATGACGCATTTAAAAATTGTTTTTATGTATCATTACAGTTACGATTATAGTCTTACATAAAATTGGGAACCTTTTATTGATGAAAAAAGAAGATTTTTAAAGTTGCGAAAACAAGAATAATTTAAAACGAATCGAAACAAGTTCAATTTAGTACATTTTGAAATTTAATAAAATGTCATTTAAAATATAATTATAAAATATAATACTTTATTTAAAGAACTACACTGTAAAAAAAAATCTGTAGTTCTACAGATGTAAAAATACATGCTTACTAAACTTTCACCTGCAACTGTACGAAAAAAGCTGCAAATCTACAAAACTAGTTTTTGTAAAGCTACAAAAATCTGTAACTTTACAAATGAATCTGCTAAAATTTCAGTAATCTTACTAAACTTTTATTTATAACCCTGGCTGCAGTTACATGAAAAGTTCTCGGAATTCCAGTTTCCAAAAAAATTCTTAGTAACCTTACAGATTTTTTGATTTTCGGCGCAAAATTGTGTCTGTTACATGAAATTTTGTTGTTGACGTTACATGAAAAGTTCTAGGAATCCCAGTTTCCTAGAAAAACTTTAGTAACTTCACAGATTTTTTTTTACAGTGTAGTCAATAGTTACTAAGAGAAAATAAAGACCGTTAGTTTACTAACTATATCTACTTCAAAATCTGCACATTTATTTATTTTTTAATTTATTGCATAAAAATACTGTATTAAAAGTCTTCGAAATTGGTCCGTCATGCGTGATTTAATCTGTCGGTAAAAATCATATTTGATGTAATGTAATCTGTTACAAAAGGAGAAGAAGCAAAATCTATGAAATCAGAAAGTTATAATTTTATTGAAACTTTTCTACCAGACTTACTGGCGTAACTGATAGAAGGATTTCTTTCTTTTGTAAGAATTCGGAGATGATAAAGTAATCTACTTCGTTCAATTTGTTGTTTGAATTTAGATCATTATCAATATTATCAAACATGTAAAGAACAAGTTACGTACACTCCAAGAAATCTAGCGTCATTATTTGAGATTGGAAATATGTACCTAATATTTTTTCTTCTGATTGAAAATTTTTCTACGATTAATCACAGAATTTGTTATGTATTGCTACAATAGAATTAGGTGGAAAATTATAATCGAAATTGGTTGTAGAACTGTAAGCATTCTAGTAAAGAATCATTCTTTTTTTTTATTTAAAGAAATTTAAATTGATGTAGAAAAAGAACTACGCCTTTTATAGGGAACTTTAATTAAAAGAGCTTAAAAAACTGCATGGAAACTTTGATTAACCATAGTTCATAATTTGATGTTTTTTTTCTTGTTCAACCCATCGCTGAACAAACACAGATAAATAATTCCTGCATTCAACTCATAAAGATATATACAAATATTTTACAGACATACATAAAATAAATGCAATAAACCCAACTGGAGTGAAAACTTAGCCAGAGCCAGGAATCGAACCTGCGACCACAGCGTACTAGGCTGTTGCTATAACCATTGAGCTACTCCGGCCGATACCTGGGCCAGTTGTCTGTAAAATATTTCTATATACCTTTATGAGTTAAATGCAGGCGTTATTTATGTATGTATGTGTGTTTTAATATATTGTAGATCGATGGAATAGTAAAATCTATTCATCGTTGTCCTGTCATCCAAGGCTGTCTGATGATGACTGGTGACTTTCCAAACATGGTTTATTAGTGATAAATTGCAGGCCCGGGTATCGGCCAGAAGTGTTTCAGTGGTTAGAGCAACAGCCCAGTACGCTGTGGTCCCAGGTTCGATTCCAGGCTCTGTCTAATTTTCCACTCCAGTTGGGTTTATTATATTTATTGTATGTATGTCTGTAAAATATTTGTATAATATACTTCTAGTGCTCTAATTCGCATAAATATACTCGAATTGCCATGAAACTCTGATAACTTATTCAGGTTTATTATACAATGTTTATTATTGAAAGATAAGTGTATAACATTTATAATTCATTTACTGGGACTCACAAAACTTTTCCGTTCAATTATGATGTATGACGGGATTAGAGAATCGTTTGCGGTACATTTTAATGATGTTATCATACTTCAAACACAATGAAATTAAACGATCACTGAGTTCCACTACAACCTTTTTTACATCAGCTGATATGGCAGAAATTGCTAAAAATTGATGTTTACTGAGTTATCTTCTTTTAATTGCTTATTTAAATATCTTATTTCAATTTATGATAAAATGAAATTTCTTAATAATAGTCTGTATGTTTAAAGTTTTCCATGATGTATGATTTTTTTTTTTGTTTGATGCAAGACAATTTCTGTAATTTATTCAAACATGAAAGATATTTAATAGGCCTGGAATGATTAAAAACTTTCGCTTTGGTTTTATTCTTCCATTATTTCGTATTAACAGTTGTGATTCAAGTGTTTCATAAAAGGATAAATTTTATCAATAATATTTTAAATGTTACAAATTTAAGCATTTTCAATAAATAAAAAAAACATTTTACATTCAGAATTATTGGAATTTTTTATGCAGTATATGATTATAAAATAGATAAATTTGGTAAATTGTTAATAATAAACACTCAAATAAAAGCTAAATATACAGCAACCTGGCAAAATCCCCATTTCCTGGAACTTTTTTTAAATTACTACTACGAAACTTCAAAGTGCTTTATTAAAATTCTTCGAAATTTACATTTCAGACATTTTTCAATATGGAATAAAAATTCGCTTTTGATGTAACTTTAAATAAAAGAAAAAATAAAATCTATGAACAATCCTTTATAAAATAAATCATGTTATCGAACAAATTCCTTTCAGCACTTCTACAAAAATTACTGCCTATAAGTCATAGGAGGATTTGTTTCTTTTTATTGGCATATTTTTTAGATTAAATAAATACATGAATATATCTGCTTGGTAGAATTTGTGGTTTGATTATAGTTGGTTATAAAAAAACAACTTTAACAAAAATAATAAAAAATAAACTATCCATTTCTTTTGTGTATTTTTTATACATGCAGATTGATCTTTCCTGGACGGAAAGAGAATAAATTCACATTTTATTAGAAATTTTAACTAAAAGAGCTTTGTAAAATAAATATAAATTTTTATTTAATATGTTTCTTTTTTATATATATATTTTCTCTGTTAAAAAAAATGAAGATAAAAATAGCTTTATTCTGATAAAAAATATTCAATATTTAATATAAAAGTTATTCAATGCTTAGTTTAAAAATTAATCAGCGCATAATGTTTTATTAGTGTTAAGTATAATTTTTTAAATTAATTAAACGGGAAAGAAAAGTGATAAGATTTAAAAATACAAACATAACTACGTCTGGATTACTTAATAATTAACACAATTTGCATAACTACAGATATACACACATTAAAATTTTATTAAAAACAGTTAAAATGACTATATATATATATTTATATATAATATATAATTATATTTTTATATATAATTATATATATATATTTAATTATATTTTAATTGTTTTTAATAAAATTTTAATGTGTGTAAGTCTGTAGCTATGCAAATTGTGTTAAAAGTAATAAGCTTGGAAAGAATAAAAACATATTTTGACTTTGGTTTTATGTTTCTGTTATATCGTTATTTATAATACCAATTAATATTTTATAAAACTGCACAAATTTTATGAATAAAAACAACAGTTAAGGACTCTTTTAAAATTTAAGAAAAATTGCAAATATATTGAAACATTTCATTTTCAGTGCTTTGACAAACTTTTCTCATATATAATTTTAAAATTAAATAAATTTATTTAGGTAAATAGTTAACATTAAATACTAAAAAATAAAAGACTTCTAGCTTACCAATTTCTAGTTTACTTTATAATTTTACTTTTTTAATTATTCCAAAATCAAAAATAATTCATTAAACTTATTGGAAATCTACATTACAATTCGATCTGTAAGAAAATAAAAAGATGCAACCTTTTAAAAAATGAAAAATAATCCATGAATTTTCTGTGTATAAATTAAATCAAGTTATCGAACAATTTCAAAATTTCATTGAAAAATTTCTATAACTTTTACAGTCTGTTATTAAAAGAAGGATTTTTCTTCTTTTTATTGGTGCGGACTAAATAAATAGATGAAAAAATTATCTGCTTGGTGAAATTTGACGTTTGTTTATAGTTGTTTATCAAACTTCTAAAGAATATTTAAAATAAATAAATAAATGCAAGTAAATTTTTCTCGGTCACAAAAGCAGGACTACAACTTTTATAATGAAATTTAAACAAAAAAGCTTTCAAAATTAAGTGTAAAGTTTGATGAAAGATTGTTCTTTATTGGATGTTCTTTATAATTGAAAAATTACATTAAAAAAAGCTTTTTCCTGTTTAAAAATTCTTCAATACTTAATTTAAAAGTATGAATGTATAACCGGAAAATATTGAAACAGAAAATTATACATATATATTCAATATTAAAAGAAATATGCTTTAAATAGAATTACAAAACACCCTTTGGAAAAATCCATGTATATATCTCATTTCTTTATACAAAGAGTTATTTTTACAATTTATTTAAACATGTAAGAAAAATAATAAGCTGGAAAGAAAAACACAATTTGACTTTTCTTTAATGTTTTTATTACATGCTTATTTTGTAGTTACGATAAATATTTTACATAAAACTACACAGAGTTTATCTAGAAAAATAACATTTAATGATTCAAAAGATACTTTTCTTTTTAAAAGTTGTGAATTTCAAAATAGTTTTAAATAAATTAAAAAGAAAACAATTGCTCAAAATTTTTAGAATTTTTTTATTTTTATTTCATATATAACTATAAATTAAAAAATAATTAGACAAATAGTTAATTATAATTAACAACATATAAAAGACTGCTAGTGTATTAGCTTTATTTCAAAATTCAAATATTTCTTGGGGTTTTTTAATGACCTCGAAAATTAAATATACTTCATTAAGTTTTTCCGAAATCTGACCGTCAGGCATCGTACTATTTTACGAAAAATTTTATAAAAGAAGAAATAAATCTATGAACTCTTTATCTTCAAAAAATAAATCAAGTTATCGAAGAAAGTCCTAATTTATTGAAACTTTTCTACAAGAGTTATTGTCTGTAACTGAAAATAGATTTTTTCCCTTTCTATTGGAGTTAAGACTGAATAAGTAAGGGGAAAAATAATCTGCTTGGTGAAATTTGTGGTTTGAATTAGGTTGTTTAGCAAATGTTATCAAACTTATAAAGAACATTTAAAAAACAAAATTCAACAAATGTAAATTGATTTTTCATGCTCAGAGAGATAGGAGCTGAAATTTTTATATTGAAGCTTAAATAAAAGAGCTTTGAAAATTAAGTTGAAACTTCAATTACGATGGTTCTTTATTTGATGTTCTTATTAAAGGAAAAATGAAGTTGAAATTTTTTTTCTTATGGTTGAAAACTATTTCATACTTAATTTAAAAATTGAATATATAATTTAAAATAATGCCATATATAATTACATATAAGTATTCAATATTCAATAAAATATTTTAAATAGATTTACGAAATAAATATTTTACATAAAACTCACAGAATTTATCTAGAAAAATAACATTTAATGATTCAAAAGATACTTTTCTTTTTTAAAGTTGCGAATTTCAAAATAGTTTTAAATAAATTAAAAAGAAAAAAAATTGCACAAAATTTTCAGAATTTTTTTATTTTTATTTCATACATAACTATAAATTAAAAACTAATTATATAAATAGTTAATTATAATTAAAAATACATAAAAGACTGCTAGAGTATTAGCTTTATTTCAAAATTCACATCTTAAAATATACTTCATTAAATTTTCCCGAAATCTGCCTGCCAGGCATCATTCTATTTTACGAAAAACTTCTATAAAAGAAGAAATAAATCTATGAACTCTTTATCTTCAAAATATAAATCAAGTTATCGAAGAAAGTCCTAATTTATTGAAACTTTTCTACAAGAGTTAATGCCTGTAACTGAAATAAAGGTTTTTTCCTCTTTCTATTGAAGTTAAGACTGAATAAATAAGGAAAAAAATATCTGCTTGGTGAAATTTGTGGTTCGAATTAGGTTGTTTAGTAAATGTTATCAAACTTATAAAGAACATTTAAAAAACAAAATTGAACAAATGTAAATTGATTTTTCATGCACAGAGAGATAGGAGCTGAAATTTTTGTATTGAAGTTTAAATAAAAGAGATTTGAAAATTAAATAGGAACTTAAATTACGGTGTTTTTACGGGCTAAAAAATGAAGTTGAAATTTTTTTCTAGGGATTGAAAATTGTTTGATACTTAATTTAAAAATTGAATGTATAATTTAAAATAATGCAATATATAATTATATATAAGTATTCAATATTCAATAAAATATTTTAAATAGCTTTATAAAACGTCCTTAATAAAGGAAAAAAAAAACTAAAGATATAAGTTCCCCTTTAATACAATTTTTTTTAAAACTTGAAATCTAATTTTAAAAATCAGGAAGGAGTTATTGCATTAATATTTTCGTTGTATGTTTCTATTATATCGTTATTTATGGTTACGATTTATGATTTATAATAATTTAATATTATTTAATATTACATATTTTTTATTATATTATATTTTTAAATTCGTTTAGTAAAATTGGACAATATTAATAAAAATATGAATTAAGGACTCTTTTAAAAGTTAGGAACTTTAGAATAATTTTAAATTATCGGAAAATATTTCATTATCAGCATTTTTGAAACTTTTTGTTTGTTTATTATTCGTACATAATTATAAAGTCAAATATGTTTTAGTAGATAAATACTAGTTAATAATAAATACTAACAAATACGTTCTGGTTGTTTACCAGTTATATTTCAAAATTCGCATATTAGTTGGATTTTTTTTTAATAATGTGAAACATAAATGTACTGCATTATATATCTATGAAGTATTAATTCAATCTGCTAAATAAATAAGAAAAGAAAGAAAGAAAGAAAATGACCATTAGAGGTAATGCTTTAGAAAAAAAGTGAAACGAAATCTACTTTCTCTCTGTCTTATAAAAATAAATCAAGTTAGCAAACATATTCCTGATTATATTGAAGCTTTCTGCAAAAATTGTAGCTTGTAAACAAATAAGGATTTTTTTAAATATTGGAGTTAAAGTTAAATAAATAGATGAAAAATTCATCTGCTTGGTAGAACTGTGGTTTGATTTTAGCTGATTACTAAATGTTATAAAAATCTCGAAGAATATTTTTAAAAATTTTCAAAAATGTAAATTAGCTCTCCCTGCTTAAACAAAGAGAACTTGCACTTTTCATAATGAAGTTACATAACTACACTGTAAAAAAAAATTGTGGTTTTTCCCCAGTTTCCTAGAAAATCTTTAGTAACTTTAAAGATTTTTTTTTTTTTTTTTTTTTTTTTTTTTTTTTTTTACAGGGCAGAAAGGTAACTAGAACTACAAAAGAATAGAAAATACTATAAAAATTTGAAATGAATGAAAAGTAATTTAAATGCTAGATGTAATTTAAAATCGCATATAGTTTTAAATTAGCTACTTTAACTTTATTAAATATCATGTTTTTAGAATTCATTGATTAAAATTGCACTACAATTTATTTAAATTCTGCATTCCTATTCTACATAAATAAAAGAAATAACTAAGTTTTTTCTGCCATTTATTACGCAAATTCTAATATTTAGTCCTCACAGGAGATCATCCGCTTAAATGAGATAAAAAATTTAATTACTCTCAGGACTCTTAAAGCTTCAAAATTTTCGAAATTTTAATTTTTTTAGATGTTAAACTTCTATCTTTACAGAACATTCTAATATGATTGTTTCTTTGAAATTCCCGTTAGAACAGAAGTTATGGCTATTAGCTGATCGTCGCCCAATAGCTGAATTGGCGTTTCCGAAAATTTGAAATAATTTTTCCTCCAAATGACGTTTTTGTGCATAACGCGCAGGATATCTAAAATACTTCTGAATATTTTTTCATAAAATTTTCAAAACATATGTTTCCTGTTAGTCTGTATAAACTGAACCTAAAATTTCCTTTTTATTGTTCAAAAAAATATTTTTTTAGATGATTATACTGTTGAATTTATTAAAATTTTGTATTGGCTAAATACAACATCGTATTAAAAATATAAAATTTCTTTAAATACAAATTTATTTAGGCTTAGGGTAATTATTACAAACTGAAGTATAATTAGGCACCAAAAATGCTATTCTAGTTGCAAAATTATTTTGTAATCCAGAACGTAAGTGGTTGTACCCAGTTTTCTGCTCGACAAATGTCTGGCAATTTGGAGCACCCTATAAATACTAATTTTGCATCTTACAATTTTTTTACATATATGAAATGAAAGAACATACACTGGTGTCCAAAATTAAGGACCAGTCACAAAATGCTAATTTTTAAGTAAGCGAATACTCAAAAGGAAATAATATAATTCAAATAATTACTATCCCTACAGCACAGCTAGTCCATATAGCATCTCATTTATGTCACACATGGTCACAAGTGTCACAGTCACTACGGTGAAACAAGAAATAGGAAATTCCACGCGTCTCATTATGAGTCTCAAATGATCACTATATGTGACTCCACTGAGGCGTCAATGTGACTGCTACTTTGTGACGAGTCACCAAGTGACTTTACAATGTAGTTACATTGTGACTCTCATGTGACTGTCATTCTTAGACTCAATTTCAAAGTCATCATGAACGTTGCGTTATGATAAATCACCAAATAATATCATATTATAGTCACATGGTGACTTTTCACAAAAGAACACAATGGTAACTTCACAGTAGTCTCTCTGTCACCTGAAAGTCATCATGTGACTTTAATGTGACATTATTTGGTAACATCACAATGCGGCGTTCACGATGACTTTGAAATTGAGTCTGAAGATGACAGTCACATGAGAGTCACAATGTAACTACATTGTAAAGTCACATGGTGGTTCCTCAAAAAAAGCAGCAGTCACATAGTGATCATTTGAGATTCATAATGAGATGTATGGAATTTCCTATTTTTTTTGCTTCACCGTAGTGACTGTGACACTTGTAACTATGTGTGACATGAATGAGATGCTATATGGACTAGCTGTGCTGTAGATATAGTAATTATTCGAATTATATTATTTCCTTTTGAGTATTCGCGTACTTGAAAATTAGCATTTTGTGATTTGTCCTTAATTTTGGACATCAGTGTACTTTTACTTTTTAATTCAATAAAAATTGTGTGTTTAATTCTTATACATTTGAAGATATTAAATGTTGAAAATGATCTTTTTTTCCAATTTTAAGAGTCCTGAGACTCCTTAAAGAAATATCCAGGCTACCGAACTAACTTTGCTCCTTTTCATGTTCGTTATATAATTTTCTTTATGCAATTATTTCTTTCTGAATTATATAGAGCGTTGCAGCAGCCTCTCCGCCTTATTTTGTCGATACAGGGTGTTGCTTAATTCGAAAGCTAAATTCAGAGGGGTGATAGTAGATATCAAGAGGATAAAAAATTGCCATAGAACATAGGGTCGCAAACCACTTATTTAGTCACAAATACAGAGTGTTTCATCTTAACTGAACATTGGTTGACGATAATAATTTTGAGAAAAATAAAAATATTGCTTTGAAAATGTAGCTATATCTACCTTGTTTTGTAAGAAAAGGATAACATCACGAAAGTTCTGGAAAAAAAGTATGCTCATGTAATCGGTGATACCGTATGAACTGGTAATCACAGTTGTAAATGTGGGGAGTCAAGTGTATACTGTTGGTGCGTATAATGGAAGCTTCTACCACTTTTTTGATGTTATCACACTTACAACAATGGTCAGCATGTTTATTAAAGGTTTTATTATAATATATTAGCTAAAGTACCCGGCGTGGACCGAAATTTTAAGAATGTTTGTTTTGAAAAACCAATTTCAAAATTTAACATACAACATAAAAAAATAAATAAATAAACAGTCGAAGTGTTGTACACATAAATCAAATGAAAACCCAATATAAAAATGTATACATTTATATAACAGACGCAAATACAGCTATAAATGAACTTATTTCCATTCATCATTGGAGCAATAATGTTAAAATACGCCAATATTTCCATAATCGAGATTTTATCATGCTTCAATACATTTTTTTCACACTTATATGACATTATATATTCACCACGTCCTTTAAATTTCCAATATGACGTAATATTCCATTTTTTTAATTCGTCAAATTAATTAAATAATTATAATTTTTCACATGGAAATCATAAAACAGAAAAATTATGACGTAACATTCACTTTTGTTTTTAATTCGTCAAATCATTTATTTTATTTTCATTTTTTCACGTGGAAATCTTGCAGTAGAAAAGTTATGATGTAATATTCCCTTTTATTAAATTCGTCAAACCATTTACTTCATTTTTTCACGTGGATTTTTTGCAATAGGAAAGTAATTGTTGTGGTAAGAATTTTATTGCGGATTTTTAATTGATGGCAACAACTATAACAAAAAATGTTCGAATTTAATTGGAAATGAGTGTTTAATTGGTGGTTTTTTTATTAATTAAAAAAGAACTATAAGTTATTTCGATTTCGGATTACTTTAATTGCCTCGAATACGCATGAACGCAGTATTTCACAATTCTGGCTTCCAAACTGTGGATTTGTATAGCATTGCAGATAGATAGATAAACAAACTTTCATTTTTATATATTAGATTTCAGTTTTCTTATTACCGCCAACCCAAGTCGAGTTAGAGTGGAATACCCACTATTTTTGATTTAATAGGTGGTTTGAAACTGCATGTTCTATGGTAAATTTTCAACCTTTTGAAGCCTACTATCACTCCTCTGAATTTGTTGGTCGAATTTAACAACAGCGAATATAGTCCTTCTGATTGGGTATTGGAATTTTTGAGAAACGTGATACTTGGAAGATGTTTAGCCATACTAACTTATGAAATTTATCATTAAATTCAAAATTACCCATATGTTCATAATAACGGATATCTAATGATTCATACTCTTTCACCAAATATACACTGGTGTGCAAAAATTACGGAAAAGACACAAAATGCTAATTTTCAAATACGCGAACACTCAAAAGGAAATAATATAATTCGAGTAATTACTATCTCTACAACACAGCTAGTCCATATAACATCTCATTCATGTCACACATGGTCACAAATGTCACAATCACTACGGTGAAGCAAAAGAATAGGAAATTCCATACATCTCATTATGAGTCTCAAATGATCACTATATGTATCTCCATTGAGACGTCACTGTGACTGCTGCTTCGTGATGAGTCACCATGTGACTTTACAATATAGTTACATTGTGACCCTCATGTGACTGTCATTTGTAGACCCAATTTCAAAGTCATCGTGAACGCTGCATTGTGATAAGTTACCAAAAAATGTCACATTAAAGTCACATGATGACTTTCAGGTGAAAGAGAGACTACTGTGAAGTCACCATTGTGCTCTTTTGGGAAAAGCCTCCATGTGACTATAATGTAATATTATTTGGTGACTTATCATAATGCAACGTTCATGATGACTTTGAAATTGAGTCTAAAAATGACAGTCACATGAGAGTCACAATTTAACTACATTGTAAAGTCACCTGGTGACTCGTCACAAAGCAGAAGTCACATTGATGTCTCAGTGGAGTCACATATAGTGATCATTTGAGACTCATAATGAGATGAATGGAATTTCCTATTTATTTGCTTCATCGTAGTGACTGTGACACTTGTGACCATGTGTGACATGAATGATATGTTATATGGACTAGCTGTGTTGTAGAGATAGCAATTCCTTTTGAGTGTTCGCGTATTTGAAAATTAACATTTTGTGACTTTTACTTAATTTTTGCACACCAGTGTAGTATGCCAGGAAAAGAAGAATATGCGGCAATGATTCTCGATCATTCCTCCTGTGACTGCCTGCCTACAAATATGTAGGCTTTTGTTCTGTATAGGGATTAAGGCACCGCCCATCTTTCTGTATCTTCTCCTCGAATTTGTTTTTTCTTTCAATTTAAGATATTTAGAAGTGATTTAAATTTTTCTTTAGACTAGCTTCTTCTATATTTCAGTAAGAATTTTATTTTGCAGAACTTGGATTTGGTACTTGCATTATTTCACGGCAAGTATTAACCGGAACCATACAACACTAGAAATGCTTTTTAGAATAACACATATAAATCTCGATACTTTTCCGTTATAAATCATTTCTATTTCGTAATTATAACTATTTGTCGCTATTTGCATAAAATAAATTAAAGATTACTTTATTTTGTAAACAAAAAAATTCCAACAAGCGCTTTTTCCGATCTTAGTTACTTCTATTCGATAGTCTTCATGGTGAGCATTGGGGGGGGGGGGGGGTTCGGGATATTTAAAAACTAGTTATTTGTGTAAGGAATGCAAAAGTATTATTTTTTGTTTATTGTTTTCATTTTTATTTAATATAAACAAACTTGTATATTATGAAATTGCAATTTTTAAGACTTCGTAATCACTAATCTTTCCATAGACCCTTTTGCAACAAAAAATCCAACTTTCCAAAATTTATAACATTGGCCCTTTTTCCAGATAGCCATTAGAATATCTCGAAGATTACTTTTTAACTGAAACGGCATCATAAATTAGAAATATATTAAAAAAAATATTTTTTTTTCATAATTAGGATATTCGTTGTTTCTCTTTCCCTCCACGGATACAGTTGAAGAAAAAAACACATACACATAGGCTGACAGCTGTAGTCGTTAATCATTTTACAGTAGTTGATCAGTTAGTATTATATCATATCGTACAGACCGGGAGCCGGCAGCACCGACAACCACCTCATCGAGTTGGAGGCTGAAATTACAAAATAAGCTGAAACTCTGTCCCATATTAAAACGCAGTCGGTCTGCCAAGTCATATCTTGGTGTAAAACACCTAAAAACCCGATTTTAGCGGTCGACTCGTAGTTTTACCATTGCGTTTTCCTGCACCCAAAGGTATGAAAACATGGCGGACTGGGAGCAGGAAAACACAGTGGTAAACCTACGAGTGAACCGGTAAAATCGGGTTTTTAGGTGTTTTCCACCAAGATATGACTTGGCAGACCGATTGTGTTTTAATATGGGAATCGAGTTTTAGATAATTCTGGAATTTCAGCCTCCAACTCGATGAGGTGGTTGTCTCATGGTTCGTACGCCTCCTTGAATTTTGCAGTCCAGAATTTTTTTTTTCCCTTATAGAAAATCTCTTCTTAAATAAAGGCGAAATTTTGCGCCCTTAAGCTAGATTTCTTTTTCAATAAAAATATACTGATAAGTTTTCCTGGAGAAATAACGGTATCCGTACGAACCATGTGTCGGCTCCCTGTCTAGTAGTATGTTGTGGCCAATCACAATTTTTTTTCTACGTAAATCAAATCGTCTGTGACCAAAAGTTAATGACAATCTATTCGGTCTTGAGATATAGCTACCGCAGAAATCGCGGAAAACAAAGCATTGGAGCGGCACCTGATGGGAGGTATATAGCCAAACTTAATGAGGATTTACTCATGTAAAGGTCTGACAGAATATGAAATTTGGTGAAATACCGTGCATTAGGCCTTGAGATATAGCTATCGCGGAAATAACGGGAAATGCAACATAGCAGCACCACATGTTGAGCAATTAACACCAAAACCTAACCATCGGCTATTTATGTCAAGATTTAACAGAATATGAAGTTTGATGAAAATCTAAGCATTTGTTCTTGAAATATAGCTATCAAGGAAACCGCGAGAAACGCAGCATTGCAGCGTCACCTTTTGGGCGAATAACAACAAAACCTTATCAGCACCAATTTATATCAAGGTTAAGCTGAATCTGAAGTTTGTTAAATTCCGTGCATTAGTTCTTGAAATAGAGCGTCCAGCAAATTTTTGTCTCAGACACAGGAACACACTCACGGACAGACATTTTCTAAAAACAGTCAAACCGTTCTCAAAATCTTCTAAAACGTATAGAAAACCGGCTAAATTTTTAACGAATTCAATACTTTCTTCTTGTAAAGTAATATAAAGTATCTTGTAAAGATAAGATATTAATTCATAATTAAGTTCTAGAAATATTAAAATGTTGCTCAGTCATCGAAACACTATTGTGTTCATAATATTTATAACTCTAGACTGGGAGGAAGTGTGAGAAAATTTGATTACAAAATACCAACTTTACATACGAAACTATGTAACTTCGATATTACATTAACTATTTCAAGGTATCTGCCTACGTTTGGGGCGCTTTTTATAAAAAAGCACAATATTGAATAAATACACATATTTTTAGTTCAATTCTAATACAGAATGATGAAAAAGCATAAAATCCTAGCAATATATTCATAACTATTAAAACAAGAAAGAAAAACCATGCTTTAAGCATAGATTATGAAATACTTTCCAGCACCTCCTAAATGTGTTAACAAAACTTCATTATTTAGGGAAATAAGGTAAATAAGATAACTAAGTCAACATTTTAGAAAAAGCATAAAACATTTAAAAAATTGATTTCACCAGTTACCGTCCATAGCCAATAGTACATTTATTACACGCCACTATCTAGCTAAAATTTAATTTGAACTAAACACTCTTTTAAAACTACTGAAATCACATTTCCAGGTATTATCAACCATAGGTGGTTATGTATCCAATTCTTTGCGTGACCCCGTATATCATTTTATCTATATTCTACAAACATTTCTTAGTAAACTAAATGCAGTTCAGTGTAAAAATGCATAACTCATTTAAAAACTACGTTTAAGCAATTTACGTTCATACTCAGTAACCCTTACAAATTCTTTTGTGTAGCCCTGTATATGAACTATAACATTTATACACACCGTATAGTATGCATAAATATAGTGAAACATAAAAGCAGCGCATAACATAATTAAAAATGCATTTCTAGCAATCATCGCTTATATGGGGCATTCTCACAATCTTTTGACTTTTGTCCCTGAATAATAATTTTTATTTTGATTCAATTTTTTGTGTTTTTTTTTATTTCATATACTGGGGAACATCCCATTGCATGATTGCATTACAATATTAACGAAATAAATAAGTTTTGGACGATGTTGGGGGTCCAAATATCAGGAAAACTCCTATACCGCCCCGTGTCCTTGATGCTGATTTTTAAGTTTGGAGAGCTGTCTGTATAAAATTGTTTCAATAAAAGCAATTCGATGTAATTTTTTTCCGAAACTGAGACAATTGTTTTATATGAATATGTAGCACAGTTACCATAGTTATGTTATGTATGTAGTCATAGCATTATGTAGCATAGTTAACCTGCACACATTTTTACGGTTGATATTATTTTTTGAAGTCTGCCCCTGGGTTTTTCATCCTTACCGTCCCTCTTGCTAAACTTATACAGAAAATCACTTCAGATGCAGCCACAGAATTTTTTTCAAGTTTTTTCTCATGCAGAAGTATGCTAGAGAAAGAATGGCTAAATTTTTTTGACAGGAAATTTACTGCAGAATTTAAATCAGCATTTAAATATCAATTTCAAGATCGTGGCTTTATTGGTAGTCTTACCGTCCCCAAGGTTTATTCCTGCACTTTTCGAGGTAAATTAAAAAAAATGTATTTAAATCAGCATTTAAATATCAATTTCAAAATCGTGGCTTTATTGATAGTCTTACCGTCCCCAAGGTTTATTCCTGCACTTTTCGAGGTAAATTAAAAATAATTAATTTAATCCAATGTTAACAACAGTTTCTAAAAATCAATGAACATTGTAGATATCACTTAGTCTTAACGTGATTTGCCTAAAAATAGGTGGTAATTTTCCTTACCGCTCTATCCCTTACCGTCCCTTTTTTCCTATATCGTCCCCTTTTTTTACCTTACCGCCCCTTCTTTAACACCCCTTTCAGACAATGTTATACAAAAATTCTGCATTAAAAATACTACATTTATATTATTTCTTATTTGAATGTCCAGTGGGTACTATGCAAATTCATTATAAGTAAAAATTTAGAAGAAAATAAAAAGTTATAGGGGTAAAATGGTAAGGAAAATTAAACTCGCAATTTAACTTAACCCTCAGTCAAATAAAAAAAATTTAGCGTCTGACCATTTTTTCTTTATTTTGAATCATTAAGGCATTCGTCTACCAGATAAAAATTTTATTTTAGCAAGTTTAATTTCACCAGATTTTTATTCCCGAAAGTCAAAAGATTGTGAGAATGCCCCATATACAGTACTTCGGACACAATGTAGTAGCTGAAATATTTTGTGTGTCCCTGTAAATATTATGCACTTTGTATTATCCATGAAATAACTTACAGTAAACCTCTGCGACATACATCAATTTCATTATAGATGAAATAGTTTAACATAATTAAAATACGCCGCCTCCCTATATCATTATGTAACGGAATTCTTTTGTGTGGTCCTGTAAATGAATAATAAGTATTCTTTGTACCGCATATTCTTTAGAATGCTTATTTTAGTGCACTTCATAAATACATATCAATTATTTTATGCTTGAAAGCGTGCAACATCATTAAAAATATTTTAAACGATTTTTTCCCATTGGCCGTAAATGTAACGGAATACTTTTGACTGTCCCTGTAAATGAACTAAACATGCTACAAACTTAATTTAAATAGGGATCGTGCTATAGTGAACCTCAATAACATCAAAAAGTTTCAGGGCAATCCGAGTATATTTATGAGAGTTAGAGCGCGGACAGAGGGACAAACAAACCGAAATCATTAACACTTTTCAACTTTGTTGGAATTTTTTATTAAAAATTACCACTTTTTTATATTCGAGTATCTATAAAATAACAACATTATCACATAGAGCTTAGATTCTAGTTCAGAACATAGTGAGGAATATGGAAATTTTTCTGACAAATTTTCACTGAAATGTGTTTAAAACATTATTATATAATGAAGTTCATTTTACATGGAAATAACCGAACACTGATTATCCAGAAATCGAATTTAAAGATTACTTATCTACATTATTTCTTATCAATAAAATTAATCTAGAAGTGTCAATTAAGTTTTATAAGGGCTATTATGCAAAAAACGTAGGAAAATCATTCATAGAAGCATTGCTTACATTTCTCCTGGACTTCCTGCTCACTTCTGTTTATTTGACTCATTACTAAATGTTTATTAAATTGACCACAACTTCTCTTCTAGGAATTGTAGAAATGAAATTAAAACAGATTTGAAATCATATACGATTGCTCCTTCAAATAAAACAATAAAAGAAAATTCGTAGATTTTCACCAAAACGGACACTTTAATATAAATCTTAATGTAATATAGTAACTTCATGTTATATAAAAGGGTCGATAGTCGTATAAAAGAAAAACGAAGGAAATCATTATTTGAACATTCGCAGTGAGCTTGACAGGTAATAGAAGCACTGAAAACCTTAAAAATTCTTCATGGATCGATCAACTTCTTGTGCAGTCACCCTAATTGATATCATTTTTAAAACTTCCATAAAATAAAACTATAAATTTCACGAAGCTGATACATTTACCGCTTTTCATTTAGTCCAAATTCCAGCAGAACTAAAAAGGTTCATTCATTCAGAATCACGCAGTAATTCTTGTAGAAAAGTTTCAATAAAATAGCGAATTTCACCAAAAACTTGATTTATTTTATGAAGGTATGGATTTTTTCTTATTTTATAAAATGTCAGAGTACAGATTATATTACTGTTTAAAGACGTGATATTGAGAATTTTTCCAAGACATTTTTATATACTGAATAGTTGTAAAGCAATTTAATAAAAAATTATCAAAATATTTGTATACCTTTAAAACTTCAATGTCGATTAAAATTTCAGTTTTCCGATTTTCTGTTTTTTAAATTAATATGAAACTTTAATATTTCTCCTTCGATTTTCGCGCTTTTTAAACAGTTATATTTCTTGCAAACTTTAAAAAACTAAGTTGAAAGTTGTTTTATGCTTTTGTTCAAAAGTGCTTGTTTTGTAAAATTTTATTGGAAAAATTACCATAACTCAATAAATAATACTTCAACTAGCTGTTTAACCCGTTCTACGCAGGGGAGTTCGTGAATTTAATTCTAAAACCAAAATAAAAAATATTTATTCGATTTAGAAAAATATTTTTGTACTTACTGTGCATTTTGTTTATGAAATTTAATTTATCATGTTGTTATGACAGCAGACGATAAAACGATATCTTTGGAATAAGGGAATAAATAGAATAAAAAATTTTGTTGATGTTTGTGATAATTTTTTTAAGTTAATAATTAAGCGCAATTAACCCTTTCATTCAGATGGGCCTCATATGAAGACAGATAGGTATTGCCGTAAAAAGCAAAAAGCAAAAAGCAAAAAAAAAAAAAAAAAAAAAAAAAAAAAAAAAAAAAATTCAGAATTCACTTTTGGAGATCACACTGTAAAACATTTTGCAGCATTCTGGCAGGTCATTCGACCGTTTTTTGAAAAAACGGTTTCATAACTATAATTTAACTGTATTCTGACCATAAAATGGGCAATAATATGATCAGAATAGTGTTAAAATTACGGTTGTGTAACGTTTTCGGAAAAAACGGTCAAATGACCTGCCAGAATGCTGCAAATTTTTAACAGTGCAGATTTATAGACAGATATTAGCTAGCATGCAGCACAATAATAAAATTATTTCATAATGGGTTATCATTTATCACAAAAAGATCTTTTCTGAATAATGGAAAATAATGAAAAAAAAAAGTTATGCATGAAAGGGTTAAATAATCTCTAATTATCTGCATGCGAGGTAAAAGAATTAACGCAATACCTGCTACAGTTTCTTAGTATTGCAGCGTGGAGTACGTAATTTGTAAATCTAAAATTGCAGTAAACATTTAGAACTGGTAGGAACTTGCGAGATTACGGGTTGAACATAAAAAAGGCAAAATTTCGTCAAAAACATAAAATAAAAAAAATCTTTAAAATGTTCGATTTTTTTGTCCCAATCGTTCATGGCCTCCTACCTGCAACCCGTGTGCCAAATTTCGTAGCTTTGCACCCTGTGGTTTCCGAGTTTTTAAGATTTCATAGATATGCGCACGGATTTTAATAGGGTAGATTACCCCAAAAATTTTTTAATTATATTTCAAATATAGGGTAATTCCGGGATTTATGCCGCACATTTTTTTTATTTGTGTATAAAGTCCCATGGTGGACATAAAATAAAAAAAATCATGCTGTACTATTTAATGTTAAATATACAACGCGTGTAGTGCGACAAAAAATTCAAAACAAATTATTAATATTTTTTAAAGATTTTTTTCTAAAGCATTACACTGCGGCGCGACACCCTTACATTCAGGCTGAGACGCCCACTTGTGCGGTAGTAATGCCGCGCTTGTAATAAGAACAGAATGAAATTATAAATTAAAAAAAAAAAAAAATATTCGTATCTGGACTATAATTAACGATGTAATAAGAAAATGAAACTGAATGAGTACAATGGAACCTATTAGTACATTCAAATTAATAATTGTTGCCTACTTTCACTATTAAAATTATCAACTTATTTTTTTTTACATTAAATTTTAATTGTTATTTCAGCAACAACGTAACATCACTGTATTGGAAAGGGAAAAGAAAAAAAAGTAAAACTGTGTTTACATAATTTATTTATTAACCCTTTCGGCATCGGTGGCTTTTACACAAATTTTATTCGGTTGGTACAACTTTTTAAAAAGAAGTTACCTTTGCTTAAATAATCATGAAAATGCTCTAATTAAAATAAGCAAATATTATTTCTCTTTTTTACTGGTGCCAGAAACAAATTTTGTAAGCTCTTTATATAGGTGCTTATATGCACCTATGGTCCCGAATGCGTTAAAATACCTGTTTTTCGACTACAATCTACAGAAAAAGTTTCGAAAAAGTACAGTCTTTATGTAACTATATATAAACACATGGTGCAACGAAGCCAATTACATTTCCTATTTTTTAGAGTAGTTTGCAAAGAACCTCTGCGTTACGCGTAATCCAATATTTTGTTATTATCATTTTGACTTGCATCTTTCTTGCCCTTCTTACTTTTTATTTTCCCCTTTTTCTCCTTTGGTTTTAGTAAACTTGATATCATGCCTAACATGGTTAGCCTGTGCAAAAAGAAAAGGAAAAGTCAATAACATTTAATCATCCCGTACAAAAGAAACTGCGGCATGTATACCGGAATAGCAGTGCGGCATGTATCTCATTTCTCATGGTGCAGACGTCGGCCATCACAGTTACCTGCCATCGCTAGAGGAATGGCGTAACCACACACACAGTACTCTATACAAACGCTACACTTAGTTTTGACTTCGAAAACATGTATGCATTTAGTAATTAGTGTATGAATAGTATTTAAACATAACATGTTTAAAAGTTTGGACAGTGAAATCATGCACTTACGTCAAATTAAGGATTGTTCTTCTACAAGTAAACATCGAAATGGGATTCACGCTATACACTGGTTAAAATAATCTCATTGCGCACCTATACTGTGCGTTTAACGACCATCTATCGATAATTACAAGAAATACAAGAGGTGCGGCATCTATCCCGTATGCGACGACTCTCCCGGAGTTACCCTATATTCAAAGGAAGTAGGCTATTTTTATACTGATTTATTTAAAAGTTTATAAGTTACACAGTTTTTATTCATAAGTTATTAATTTTTTCAGGCATTTTCAGCGTTGTTTTTCTTTGTATACCTATAACTTTGTAAATATTCATGTTATTGTCATAAAAATGGTCTATTTTCCTGTATAACATTATTATATAATACTTATAAAGGAAATATAATATTTATTATATTTAAAATATATAATATTTTTAATATTTATAATATTTATTACGGAATTCATAAAATTTATTTATTTTGAATAATTTTAAACTTAAATAGTTTTAAGAAAATAGGAATTTTTCGGTGAATTTTACACTCGTTTTTAAAATAAAAAATGAAAATAAAATAAAATAACTTATTAGTGTGTTTATGTCACATGTTTAATAATAATCAACAATTTTAAACATAAAGTTTACAAATATTCAAAGAAATTGTTCCGATGGCATCCAGATACTTTAAAGTATGGTTTTTAATTTATTATTCATGATTTGTTATTACGTTATTTAATTAAAAATTTCTAATTATAATCTAATATATAACAACGAAAATTTGTATGTCTGTAAATCTAATACAAATCCACAATTTTGAAGCCAGAATTGTGAAATGTTACGTACATGTGTATTAAAACACGGCCGGGGCAACTAAAGTAATCCGGAATCGGAATAACGTATAGTTAATTTTTAATTAATAAAAAACCACTAATTTAACAGGAATTTCCAATCAAATTTAAACATTTTTCGTTATAGCTGTTGCCAACAATTAAAAATCCACAATGAAATTCTGACCACGACAATTACTTTTCTATTGCAAGATTTCCACGTAAAAAAATGAAATAAATGGTTTGACGAATTAAAAACGAAAGTGAATGTTGCATCATAATTTTCCTGTTTTGAGATTACCATGTGAAAAATTATAATTATTTAATTAATTTGACGAATTAAAAAATGGAATATTACGTGATATTGGAAACATAAAGGACGTAGTGAATATATAACGTCATATAAGTGTGAAAAAATGTATTGAAGCATGATAAAAACTCGATTATGGAAATATTGGCGTATAGCATTATTGCTCCGATGATGAATGGAAATAAGTAAATTTATAGCTGTATTATTTTGCGTCTGTTATATAAATTTATACATTTTTATATTGGGTTTTTATTTGATTCATGTGTACAACACTTTGACTGTTTTTTTTTTATTTTTTTAATGGTGTATGTTAAATTTTGAAATTGGTTTTTCAAAACAAACATTCTTAAAATTCCAGGCAACGCCGGGTTACTTTAGCTAGTTCTTTCATATACATGAAATAACGATATTTTATACATCTTCCTATTTTGAAGGTTTTCATAAATAACTTTCCAATATAACTGAAATTACTCTGAGCCTTATATCTTGAGGAAGCTCCACGGACAACGGTCAAAAGTGTCGCACACTATACACTGAGAAAAATGACAGTTTCAAATCTGAGTAAATCTATGTTTTCATTTTGTTATAAAACTTTTTGTTTCAAATATAACAACCCAATGCTTTCCATTCTGAAATACCAAAAATACTCAGTTTCAAACAAAATTACATTTCATTCCTTAAACGTAGTAAATTTTACCAGGGTAGTTGAATTTATTCATATTATATCATTTGTAATGATTTCGAACGAAACGTTCCTTTCAGTAATAATTTATAACATGGCGAACTACATTTTTATCGTGTTCGCGGAAGAACACTTAAAAGCTGTCTTAATATAATCGCGAAAGCGTAAATTTTATTCTTCAACCTTCGAAATCGAAAAAAGGATGAATTCGTGAAGGAAAGACTTCGCAGGTGGTAAATATTTGGCAACCATCAACAATATGTAAATACAAACATCATGTATACTCGTGAATAAACATCCTGAATAAAGCGTTATGTGCTCATATTTGGGTATGTCCATGTTTTAAGAAATGAGTATATGTTTCAAACTTGAGTAATTTTGTTTCGGAGCCATTTTGACTATACGACATACTCAGATTTGAGTATTTTTTACTCAGTTTTGAAAATGTCGTTTTTAGAGTGTATAAAACAATAATAACATTCAGTACACCTACTATCTATATTATTAAGAACAAACATGTCCGTGCGTAACACTGACGTCATTTTGATGGTGGCAACAGCAGACGATTAAAATTAACTTTAAATTCCGAGAATCAATAGAGATATTTTTACGCAGCGAGAATATTTGCAATGATTCAATGTCACTTGAGTTACCTAAAATTTGAAAAGAGATGCTATGCAGGTTTAGTAACAATAGTAGAAATTAATTCACGCACACAAATACCCAATGTCATCTTATTTTATGTTTCCACTGATTTTCATTATGCACGAAGTCTCGTGACATTATTTAGCAAGCTCTTATTTTTTAAAAAATATTTGCGAAAATTTTTCTATAAAGAATGATTTTGAAAATGTCGCCGTTTGTGCGATGAAACGTGCGTTAATCTAAATAAAGGTATTTTATACCTTTTATAACATTTTTAATCTAGTTTATTTCATTAACTTTTAGTGCAACTTTTTAAACGTCTAAATATCACACCATTTTCAATTTTTACACCACGAATACGCAAAAAATTACTTTCCAATGCATTTTGTTTGAAAACGGTCTCACAATTTGTTGAAAACTGCATCGCTGTTTACTTAATTTTTATTGTTTTTAAAATATTTTTCAAGCATGATATATATCTCTATTGTGTGGAGATGATTACGAAAGATTGTATTTTTTGTCCGTTTGTATTTAAATTAATAAAAATAGATCCAGCATTTCTTTCCAGCTTATATTGCACAACGCAATTAAAACATTCATCAATCAATAAATAAAACAATCAAATATAAATAGAACACAACTTTAAGACATGAAATCAAACTACGCGGTTAAACCACTGAAATGAACAGAATAAAAAAGGCTGATTGTAAATAGTAATCTTTAGCAATTTCACCAGGCTGTGAACTCCTGGCACAAAGCCTATACGACAGTATCGCTTTTAATAAATTAAAAAAATATATAGCCGATATTGCTGTTTTTCAAATAAATATGATTTTTGATATGGTTAGTGGGCGTTAATATATATATAGCATGATTAAAAACTTATCGTTCGAATTTCGTGTGGAGGTAGGGAATACGTCAGGAAACCGATTTTCCATAGGAAAGTGTGTCCGCAAATGTATGTATGCGTATGTAGAAGGCGCTGTGTGTACCCAACATTCCATTAGGTCCCAATCATTGTTTTGACTTTCTTAAAGCTAGTATTATTTCTTTCCCTATTTCCACTTCTCATTTGGAGTTATACGAAGCCTTTGTTGTGCGTGATTACCTGAACCGAACATTCGGAGCTCGATGGATCGGCAGAGGTGGACCGATAGCTTGGCCACCTAGCTCACCGGATTTATCGCCCATGGAATTCATTTTGTTGGGGACCATGAAAGACTATGTGTACGAGACCCCCGTCGACAGTGAAATAGGCCTTGTTGCACGAATAGTAGTCGCCGCAAACATTGTCTGTGATATGCCAGGCGTCTTTGAAAATGTTCAGCGGTCAATGCAATGGCGCTGTGAATCCTGTGTTCGTGTAAATGGTCTCAATTTTGAGCACCTACTGTGAGGCTGTACTTCACCTTCTTGGAATAAAAGTCACATTCGTTACCATTTAACTGTACTGTTTCCTTGCGTTCGCTTCACTTGTCCATTTTTTTCATGTAGATGATGTTTGTGGACATACTTTCCTAAGTTAAATTGGTTTCCTTATGTATTCCCTACCTCCCCACAAAATTTGAACGATAAGTTTTGAATCACCCTGCACATATATATTTAATGTACAAAATCTGCTAGAGTTATCAATTTTAAAGAAATGGTTATCACCTACATTCTGTTATCTGGAAGCCAGGGTGATATCCTTGCATATATAAAATGCAAATGTGAATTTCGTTCCGTTTGCTTATAACTTGAGTTCCGCTGAATGGATTTTAATGGCATTTGCATTGTTAGTTAGACAATCTTTCAGGTAAGGTTTTAGTACATTGAATATCTGTCTACGTTACTCAGTTATAGAATTATAGGTAAAAGTTCCATAATCACATTAAGCCGATTTTGAAAGATTAGCCTTTTTTAAAAGAATGGATTATATTGAGATTTTCATTGTTAGATAGATACTTTTTCAGAGATTCTTTTAGCATATTGCAGATTTTTGCATATTGTTAAACCATTGTTTTGTTATATAATTATGGGGAAAAGCTATAATCAGGTGAACCCTATAATGAAAGATTCTACTTTTTAACAAAGTTCTACTGGGCGGATTTTGATAACACTTGCATTGTTAGTTAGATAATTTTTCAGGGATGCTTTGAGTATGTCGCATGTCATTCTATAGTTCTTTACCAAATCCTACTGTAAACGATCAAATAAAAGAGTTGTTCCATAACAGATCAAATTTTATCTGACGCATTAGAAAATATAAAAGTGCACTGATGCTGGTATTGTTTTTAGCATTGCGGAAGGACATTTGAGGTAAAGGTCCATATTATTTTAAAATAAGAGGTTAAATTAACCAGTATATTTCTTTTGATTCAAGGTTTCTTTGGATACACCGACCCCGCGTATCGAGTGAAGCCTGCTAGTATCTATCTATATTATAAAGGACAAACGTGTTTGTGCGTAATGCTGATGTCATTTCAATGGTGGCAACAGTAGACGATTAAATTTAACTTTTATTAACTTTAATTGCAATTTTTAAAACTTCTAAATACTGCACATTTTCAACTTTTATACGTTGAATAGAGAAAAAAATTTTGTTTAAAATGCAATTTGTTTGAAAACTACACGTAATTTATTTGAAAACTGTAACGCATTTTCCTCAATTTTAATTGTTTTTAAATTAATTTTAAAGCATGATTTTTTACTTTCTTCTATCTTCAATAGAAGAAAGTATTGTAATCGAATTTTTTTTCGACTTCCGGTTTTCGACGGATTTGCATGTTTTAGGGGTCAGAGATTCCAAAAAACATGTTTATAGAAAATGTCTGTCTGTCTGTGTGTCCGTCTGTCCGTCCGTCCGTCTGTCCGTCTGTCTGTCGCCATTGTACCATCAAAAAGTGTATGAAGTTATGTATAGAATTAAACCAAAATTTTATTATAAATTTTTGGCTATGGCAAGCAGGTCCTCCCGGAATTTGGAAAAAATTCGCCGGTAGGGGGCACTGATATAACATTTTTTGTGCGATTTTGAATATTGTACCATCCAAAAGTGTATGGAGTTATGCATAGAATTGAACCAAATTTTTAGTTTAAGTTTTTGGATATGACAAGCAGGTCCTCCCTGAATTTGGAAAAAATTCGTCGGTAGGGGACGCTGTAAATGCGTTTTTTGTGCGATTTTGAATATTGTACCATCGAAAAGTGTATGAAGTTATGCATAGAATTGAACCAAATTTTTATTTTAAGTTTTTGGCTATGGCAAGCAGGTCCTCCCTGAATTTGGAAAAAATTCGCCAGTAGGGGGCGCTGTAATAGCGATTTTTGTGCGATTTTGAATATTGTACCGTCCAAAAGTGTATGAAGTTATGCATAGAATTAAACCAAATTTTTATTTTAAGTTTTTGGATATGGCAAGCAGGTCCTCCCTGAATTTGCAAAAAATTCGCCGTTAGGGGGCGCTGTAATAGCGATTTTTGTGCGATTTTGAATATTGCACCATTGAAAAGTGTATGAAGTTATGCATAGAATTGAACCAAAAAAAATTTTAAGTTCTTGGCTATGGCAAGGAGGTCCTCCCTTAATTTGTAAAAAAATCGCTCGTAGAGGGCGCTGTAATAGCGATTTTTGTACAATTTTTGTGCCACTTTGAATATTGTACCGCCGAAAAGTGTATGAAGTTAAGCATAGAATTGAACCAAATTTTATGTGTTTATTTTTGGTCATGTCACGAAGGTCCTCCCTGAATTTGGAAAAATTCTGCCGGAAGGGGGCACTATAATTGCGATGTCTGTACCATTTTCATTATTGTACCATCGAAAAGTGTATGAAGTTATCCATATAATTGAACCAAATTTTTTGTGCATGTTTCTGGCTATGGCAAATAAGTCCTCCCTGAACTTGAAAAAATTCCGATCTCTGTGCCATTTTCATTATTGTACCATCGAACAGCGTATAAAATTATGCAAACAATTGAACCAAAATGTTTGTTCTTGTTTTTGGCTTTGGCCAACAGGTTCTCCTTGAATTTGGAAATATTGCGCGGTAAAGGGGCTCCGTGCTAGCGATTTTTGTATACTTTTCTTGATTTTTCGTAGTTCTATTGTGCATCGGCGGCTCATGCAGCGGCGGGAACTCGCTTCCTGCTATGCCGGCTATTCGCAAACAGCTGATAACGACAGAATAAGGAAAAATTAATAATTTTAACAAATATCATGATATAGATTAACTCATTTTTAGTCCGTTTAATTGACTTGAGCAGAAATTTAAGATGAAAATCAAAGTTGGTATAGTATTGAACTAATAATATTGAAGTATTAACATGTGTAACTAGGTTTTGAAATATTAAGATGTATAAGATAGAAGAAAGTTTTGGGATTGGCACATCCAAATAGTTTTAATTCTATCTCTGTCTCTTGCAGACGATTACGAAAGGTAAATCAGTTTGCACTTAAATTAATATGAATAGCTCAGCATTTTATTCCTGCTTATAATCCATAACTAAATTAAAACATTCATCAATCTATAAATAAAACAATAAAATATAAATAAAACACAAATTTAAGACATGTAATTGAATTTCAGGCGCTTAATACATTGAAATGTATTTCCGTATATTAAGCGTTTATTGGATAGTCTATTTACAGTCCAAAAGGTTGATTGTAAATAGCGATCTTTGGCTATTACAATGATATTACAATTAGGATATTTCTTCGGCTGTCTACACCTCACGTGAGGCTAATATGAAAATATCGCTATTAACATGTTTCAAAACTTTATATGAACGCATTATTAATATTTTTCATATAAATATGATTTTTAGTATTGTTAGGGGAATTCTAAGAATATATATTGAATGTAAAAAAAAAAAAAAATTATTGGAGCTAGCAACAAAAAACAAAACAAAAAACAAAGCAAAAAACAAACAGACAAACAAAAAATAGTAGCGAGGTTTTCTGTCCCTGCAACCTTTGAGATTATCTTTTGACACGTTTTTTCATTCATTTTTGATTAACTGTAATTTCTTTTATCAAATGACGAGTTTTAACGATATGTAAGTATACTATGTGAAAAAGTGGTTGCACAACCTTTCGAAAAAGGCGCATCATATTCATCGCTGTGCCTTTAGTCATCATCTTTAGTATGTGAAGAGAAAAAAAGATGTTAACATTAGAAGTAATATACAGGGATGTCATAAAAAACTTCCCTCGATATCTGAACCCCTAGTCGCCTAACCGCTCAACCAATCGAAACGAAATTTTAGATATACTTATTTGAAGGTATGCGCTCGAGATAAGGGTGATTTAAAACAATAGAGCTCTCACGGTTACGGTTACCGTAAAAAAAAAAAATTAGAAATTTTCGAATAGCAGCACCTATTTTTTTTTTTCGTGCGCAAATTCATAAGCACATTGAAAAAACATAAATGGTGTTGGAATGATACATGTTCGAGGAAAATTGTCGACATAAAAAACTTGCAAAAAAGACCATTGCGAGGAACGAAGGAGTGGCTACACGACATGTTTCTCAGTAACCGATTCTTTTTTTCACTTGTGAACTGAGTAATGTTGTAAGATTTGTTTTAAAATATGATTTTGGGTTGTGTTTGTGTACACATAGTGAAAATGAAAATGTAATAATTTGTTTTAGAGTGAATATTACGTTACATAGGAACTGATTAGAATTAAGTGCCACGATATTACACCGGCGATTTTAGTCATATGTGTATAGTTCCAATACCATTTATGGTTTTTCAATGCGCTGATGAATTTGCACAGGAAAAAAAAAGGGTGTTGCCAATCGAAAATTTCAAATTTTTTTCGTTTTAACCGTAACCGTGAGAGCTCTATTCTTTTAAATCATCACGATCTCGAGCACATACCTTCAAATAACTAAACCTGACATTTCCTTTCCGTTGGTTGAGTGCTTAGGTCGCTAGGAGTACATATATTGGAGAAGTTTTTTTTTTTTTTTTTATCTCCACTCTGTGTATGATTGTTTTCACCTATATTCTGTAACCCGGGAAGCCGGGGTTTATCTTCTTGTATTAATAAAATGATAATAGTAACTTAAAAATAAAGTTTGAAAATGTCGTTATACTGTCTGATGTTTATGTTCCTGTCTTGATTTTTATATTAAATTATAAATATTAGTTTATATTTATAATAGTTTATAAAATCAACTGAAAAATGTAAAAGTATATTTAGTATAATTTAATTTTTTCTTTTTAGAATCTGTTTTTTTTATTATATTTGATTTTTTAAAAATCTGAATAAATTTATTTATTTTACCATTTCAAAATCAAAATGTACAAAAAAGATATATCACGTCATTTTTCAATCAAGCAGTATATGAAATAAATAATTGGTTTAAGGTAAAGTTAGCTGCTAATAAGGTAAAGCTTGCTAGTATATTAATAAAATAATAATAGCAACTTAAAAACACAGTTTGAATGTCATTATGTACCCCTGTCTTTTATATTAAATTATAAATATTAGTTTATATTTATTCTTGTTTATAAAATAAGCTGAAAAAGTAAAAGATTTGTTTAGTCTCCTTTAATTTTGTCTTTTTGAACATTCTTTTTAAAAATTATATTTGATTTTTTAAAAATTTGAATTTATTTAATTTATCAATTCAAAATCAAAATCAAAATCTACAAGAAAATATATAAAGTTATTTTTCAACAATGCTGTACATTAAATAAATAATTGACTTGAGGTAAAATTCTTATTTATTTTTTAATTTATTTTACTTAAAAATTGGGACTAAAATTGTAATTGATTTTACCCCGATAAAACAACCTAAATTTTTGGAAATAATGAAAAATTCTTTACTTGCTTAATAACGTTTTATAAACAAACAAACAAAAAATATTTTAACCTCAAATATGTGGAAGCAAGATAATTTTATCTTCTATTTTCTTTAGCCAAAATTCCAACGAAATTAAAAGCTTTTATTTTTAAATAACATCAGTAACTGTCGTAGAAGAGTTTTAAAGAAATAACGAATTCATTTTATTATGCGATTAACTTTATCGAGATAGAGATTTCATGAGGTTTTTTTTTTCTGTTATTGAAAAAGATTTTATCAAATACGATTCTGTGACAGGTCAACGCAACCCTTAAGGCACGATAGCGAAGAATTTTTATGAGGTATTTTGAAGAATCGCAATAATTTGAACGAACTTTATGTAAAATTGCCACGAGGAAATGTAGTTAGTGAACTAGGTATATTTTACTTGTAATTGGTATTTACCATTATTTATTTAATAAAATTCGTTACATATAATAAATACATATATATATGTATTTATTATATGTAATATAATAAATACATTACATATAATAAATATATAATAAATATATAATAAATATAAAATAGAAACACGTGAAATAGGCCAAATATGTTAAATATATAGTTTTTTCGGTACTTGTTTGTCTTTCCGTCGATTATTTTCGGTAAATAAAATCTGTCGCCAAACAGTGCGATTTAACGCCAGAAATGGATAAACGCTGCACATTTATTTGACGTGAAGGACATATGGATATAACACATGAACAAAAAAAAAAGATGCGTTCATTTTCCAGTTTACTATTTACAGCCAACAAAATCATTGAATTTTTGAATATTTTATTTATGATTTTAGAAAAGAGGAAGTAAAAACTATATATCTATAGATAGATTTAGTTTCAAGAAACTTTTTTTTATTTTTACCTAATACTTATGGGTGCCGTTTTAGTAACGCTTTCTTTAACAAACACCTAGTTTGTCCTAAACGATTGGATGAAGCGTGGTGTAATTTAAATGTTTGTGATATAAAAAGTGCTTTTTTTAAATAAATGGATGGAATAAAATTTACAGCGAAATGGTTTGTGAATGTAAAAAAAAAAGTTTCTGAAGAAATTCGTGATTTCGGCTGGATTTTGTTATGAAAATAAATTAAAGTTCGAAAGAGTAATAAGTAAAGTTATAGAATGGTGATCAGTAAAATATTTTAGAAATCATTTTACAACAAATTTTCAGTTTTAAAGGGAAATGACATCAAATAAAGTAGAGCTTCATATGAACAAAGTCCTCATGCACACTTTCAAATCAACTGTCGCATATTTAGATAAAAAAGAAGATCAAATATCGGTGCAATATTTGATCTAATGGGAATGAATATTATCCCATTTGAAGAACTATCTGTAAATTCGCATAACGTTTCATATAGACATTTGCTTCTTATAGCGATAGTTAGAAAGACACCACTCGTGAACATTGAATAGGAAGACACCACTCATGAACATTGAATAGGAAGACACCACTCATGAACATTGAAAAGACTTCGTAAATTCACCCAAATAGTGTGGGAGAAAAAATAACATTATTGCACTAAAATAAATTCTATTATGATGAAAATTTCAAGCCACAGCTATAGCTAAAAGAAAGCTATGCAACAGTGTCAAACTGCCCTCAAAACGCCATTTATTGTTAGAAAATAACTGTGAAAATAGCTTCCATAAAGTTTCAATGATCTTTTGTATATTCGGTTTATTGAAAATTATGAAATAATTTTCGTACAACTTTCCTAAATATGTTCTTAAGATATAATTTTACCTTCTATAGAATTATGAGCTGTAATTTTCCAACTGAATGCAAAAGTCACCATGTCAAGATTCGAACCACGGTCATTTTGCCTTAAGCTGCAAATGCTCTGCCAACTGATATATTCTGGATGAACGTGGCGGGTACAATTCACCCGGATAATCTTGTTGGCAATGTCATCTGATCTGTTATCTCAACCCTTTAAGCGTCGTTCTAACCGTGTTTTTCCGTCAAGTAACTTTTGAAATTAAAGGGCGATTTAACACTAAATCGATATTAAAGCTAATTTTTTTTTTATGTTTATAAGATAAATAAATATATAAGGTTATCAAATAAACATTTTCATACCAATACTATTGGTAGCTACTATTTTATGAATCGTTAAACATGAATGGAAAAATTTCCAGGACGCTTAAAGGCTTAAAAAGCTCAATATATATATATATATATATCGCACTTAAAGGCACTTCAGTAAACCCTGAATACGAAATGGCTTTTGAATAATGATAACACAATTCTATAATTCGTAAATAAATCAAATAAGTTGAACTTCTCGAACACAGTGAAAAATAGGGGGGAATGTATCCGCCATATGCGTTCAGGATAGCCCAGTTGGCAGAGCATTGGAAGCTTAAGAACAGTTGGAGCCAAAATTCTTGAGAAAAGTAGTTTTTAATTTTTAAAAAAATATTTTGGATCCTACATTTCCCCCCTTTTGAATGGTATATTACTTTTGTTTCTGTGGCAACGATAAGTTAAAAAAATTTAAGTAATGCAGTTTGTTTGCATTACCTAAACATTACATACATAAACTTTAAACTCAATTTTCTCAAAAGAATTTCAATGTACTTTTTTGTAGAAACTACTGGACAATTCCATTCTAACAGATTAACAGTCATAGTTGGAAAAATGGCTTTACCTTATTTAAAAAATAATAGTCATAGTCATGTAATTAAAAGATGGTTACAATTAGCGCATGATGTTAGAAGATAAATTAATATAGTTATTATGAATAAATTATTTAATGTAAATAATTATGATTAAAAAATGGTATTGTAACAGGACAAACAGGAATTACCATGCTTTTCGGATACCTTAACGTTTACCTATATTACTTGTAATATAACATCATATATATTAAAGCGTAAACTTGATTCTGTAAGATCAGACTAAAAAATTCACGCATTTGTGCATGCGTGCAGTTAAATTTACTAGATCTTCCATTAAAAGAAAGGAAGAGCATGTCTGGTTAGCCGAGTGGTCTAAAGTACCAGTTTAAAGCTCTGAACTTTTGTAGACGACGCAGGTTCGAGTCGAACGCCCGGCAAAATGATTTCTGTACCAATTTGAGAGACAATTCATTTCGATAATGACGTATTTTATTAAGAGGAGAAGTTATATGATTTTTATTTTATTATTATTTGAATGGTTTATTATTAAATAAAATTTAACACGCAAAAATATTTTGAAAAAATAATTTTATATTTAAAATATTTAAACTAAAATATTTTGCATGTAATTATCAATTAAATAAATTGAGCTGATCTGCAACTTTTGTTTATATTTTTTTACCATTATCAAGTACACATAAGTATGTTAGTGAGAAGGAAAAGTTTGCCATTCTTTTCCGTAAACAAAAAAAAATTAATAATAATAGTAATAAATAAAACGGAAAGAAAGGAAAATATTCATATAAAAACTATAAAATAAATTATATTGATATCCATGGTTTAATATTTAAAAATGAAGGAAAAAGTAAAATAAAATTCAAGTAGAAAAAATTATACATTATAAATCGTTAATTGCATCAAGTTTCAAATTTAGGCTTTTAGAGAATGAGACTGATATAAATAAAATTCATGGCAGCTTTTAAAGGTCGTGTAGTTTAAAAAAATAGATATTGTTATTTTTTTCAACAAAAAAAAAAAAAAAATGAGATTGTGGTAAGTAAAACTAAATGCTCTGACCAGTATTTTTTTGGTAAATTTCTGATAAAAGGCAAGCTTAATTGGTTGTAAATTATAAACTTAAATTTCCTTCACTTCATTTAATAAGTTGGACTGACAGCACCCTCTAGTTCGCCTTCAAGAAACAGGAATCACTTATGCAATATAAAAATTTGTCACGATTTCAATAATTAATTTAAAAGCAACTAATTCAAAATTCAAGAATTTTTCTAATGGAACATTCATGTTATATGCCGTCAAATCTTGACGGGTGCTATCTAGTAAAATTTATTATGACAAAAATGTATTTTCAATCATATGAAGTTCAGAAAGAAACATCTTACGCAAAATTTGACTGTTGCCACAATATAGTTATGAAAAATATGTAATGTTACCTGCAACAGACCAACATGAAATATGTAAAAGTCAAACAAATAAACACATAAAAAGAAGCTATGCTGGATTATAATGGATTTTATTGATTTTGACTTTTCCACATGTTATTAAATATATTACAAATATAAAAAAATATAGGTTTAATACAATCAAAAATTATATATATTATCTATTTGATGTAAAAAATAAAATACTAAAAATAGTAACATTGACTTAGAATTGCCCTACTACATTTTATTGTTTGTAATCTTGCCTGAATGTTTTACACATATCCCTGATCAATCTGAAGTGAACTTTTGTTACAAAAGCATGTACAAAATTTTTATTAAAAAGTTTTTTTTTTTCGGAAAAATGAAAGACTTTTGTTATTTAAAAAAGGTTTTTATTCCAGATTTTTGTAAAAGATAACTAAATAGTGCCTGATTATAAAGCTACCTTCATTTTATATGGAATTATTCATATCATGTGCAGTAAAACCTCCTTAAAGCGATCACGTTCCGTTCCAATAAATTGGTCGCTTCTATAGGTGATCTCTTAATGGAGGTCATGTTTAAATTTAGATTTTAATTGTCGGAAAAAGGTAGCAATTAATGTTACTAAAATTTATTTTTCACATTAGGAAAAAATATAAAAATTTAAGTATCAAAAACAAAAGTTAATTACATAAGTCAATTTCTGCAGAATTTAAAAAAAATTAATATGTTGACGTTTGCTTTGATTTTACGGTTTTATCTTTCATAACTTTTATTTCCAAGTCCTTCCGAAGTTCAGTAAATAAATGCAATTTTTTTGGACGGGAACAAATAATGACGATTTCATTAATTTGCCTATTTCTTTGAGAGTTTCCTAACAGAATAGGTCAGGGGAGTTTATTGACCGTCATTCTTAATTCGTCATCAGCGTCAAATTCATTGCCTAAAAATAGGCAAAAAATGAGATTAAACACTTAAAAGTTACCGAAATTAAAAAAAAAAAATTCTAAACTTAGTTTAGAAGGTTGATGAATAATGCGCCCTCCGTAATATTTTCTAATAAAACCTTCTTCAAACGACCAGGAAAAAACGTAATTTGTTTCATTTTCTTCAAAGAAATGGGTTTCTCATGGAGGGAGTTCAACTGGGATGGTCTCTGAATGGAGGTATAATTAGTATTGAGCCTATGGGAATAAATTTCGACCCATGAAAAAATGACCGCTCAGGGAGATGGTCGCTTAATGGAGGTAGTCCCACAGGGAGGTTTCACTGTATAATAAAATTTTTCAAGTGAATATCTTTGGTAGTTTCTGAGAAAAGGTAGATTTATTTAACATGGTAGGTGTAGGCTCTTCGAACTTCCCTTAAGCCAAAAAGTTCCTCATTCGAATCCTGGCCTGGACTCTTTTTTACTCAGTTGAAAAATTACAAATCATGCGATTTATGTACCAATTAGTACTTGTGTTAAAATCATTCACTTCTAAAAGATTGTACTTCGAATAAATAAAAAACAAAGGTTTTTGTTAATACCTGTACATTTACATATTTACCGATACACTATACATTTACATATTTACCGATTTTCATCAGGTATTATTGTACTACAAAATGAGTTAGTCATGCATGTCTGTGTTTCTTAATATATGATGAACAGTCATAATATTAGTTACTAAGGAATGCTTCAATTCAATAAATAAAATACATTTACCATTGCATTTGTTGTAACTTCCCTCACGGATATCGCTAAGAGAATCTTAACCCAAGTTACGGAATAAACACGGAATATCGCAGAGAATCTCAAAAGGGTCTTTGCACACAATTCTAGAGGGAACATTTCTACTTTTACTGAAGATATGACATGATATAAAGGAAGTAAAATTATCTGCTCTGGGAATCGTACATCGATATATTCGGATATTTTTTCTATGTTTTCAAAAGGAAGAAGTAAAGTATTTTTTCCCTTAAATTTATTGAATTTTTTATTGTTTTTTTATATCTGTTAAAAGAAAAGTTTAAGTGCTTCGGAGATTTTGAGGTTTTGATGTTACGCGTATAATTATTAAATGTTTTCATTTATTCAGTTATAAAATAAGTGTATTTCTGTACCTTTTCTCAGAAATAGCTTCCTGATTTAAGAAGAAGAAATAAACCTATTGAATAAATAATATACTGGATGTTTTATAAATCTGAAGCAAAAGTAAAACACGATAAAAAAAAAAAAAGAAAGAAAGCTTTAAAAGATGGAGACGTTTCACTTGGTTTGACTTACCGACTCATGAGAAGTCGACTGTTAGGCATAGATATGATCGCTTAGGTTTCTATGAGCTATATATACAGGGTGTACATAATTAAAGTGTACCTTTTTAGAGCTGTCTGTAGTCGAAACTATTAATCAGAAAAATATCAATTTGGAATGCGTCTAAATCAGAGTTGCCAAACTGTGGCCCGCCGGATACCACTAAAATTTAATAGCCTATTATAATATTGCCTTATCTAATCATCGAATCTCTGATATTCAAGAAGTAGTCTATTTCTTTAAAAAATTAGTGGTATCTGGCGGGTATGGTTAGTAATATCCCTGGTCTAAATAATGGGATGCGAATGACCAATGACCTCCATCAGAGAAAAATTTTAATTTTTAAAATGGACACCAGAGGGCGTTTTCTGATAAAACAACATTTCTAAGAATTTGTTTCGCATGACTGTTGAACATGCTGTGGAGAACTATCTATGTTTTAACGACCATTGAGCGATAAATGGATGACGGTAGCTCTATTGTTTACGAGGGGTTGCCCTTCCTCTGGTCTCATCACTCTCTGTATGAGTAGTTGCATTGATAGAACGATTTTGAAGAACATGTTTAGATTTTTATTGTAAATAAATGTAGCATAGTGTAATATAGATGTAAATATGTCTTCCAATAAAAAGAAAGAGAAAAAATGATATCCCTCTTGAATGATATCCCTCTTGAATTTATTTGAGTAAGAGCCAATTTATTTAAATTAAGATGGTATTAATTATAAAGAAATCCACTGAACGAGAACCGGTAGTAACACATGCGATTACACCGGTAGTAGGGTAAAGTGCCCACATTTCGTCCCCCCTGTCACTTTGAGGCCTTAAATGTTGTAATTTTCAGTGAAAATCTACCAAATTTGGATTTTACATAGACTAACTACCCACGCACATAGAAACATAGGCAAATATCGTACAAAAAATATTAACAATGCGAAAAATTGTTTTTTCCAAAGTATCTAAAAAATGCAAAAGAAAAAAAAATGGTCCCAATTTCGTCCCCCCCAAAAATCCAATACACCGAAGCTTAACTTATAACTAAATCAATTTTTTTTCTAAATGATTAAGTAATTTAATTTACATTAAAGTAAGGCACAAAGAAATGTACTAATTATCAGTGGAATAATAACATAACGAAACATTAGCCATCCAAACATGAGGAAAAAATTTCATGAAAAAGTATTTCTAATTTCATCTCCGGGACGAAAATAAGAACTGCAAGGGGGATGAAATTGTGGACAACGCTACTTCCCAATATGGCGGAGCTTCAGTTCCCGTAAGATGAACTGAGCGTCCTAAAACTCACTGTATGCTCCTGTCAGCAACTTACCTACGTAAAATACATGTAATAAATAAGAAATAAATACTTACAGTGCAGTAAATAACGTTCTACAAAGGTCCTAATAAGAACTCAGGTCTTCTAAAAATAGGGCATTCGTCGTCTTTAATTTATGTATGCGTCTTGGCGAAAGAAACTTTCAACACTGACCCCTTTTACCTTCTGCCCCCTGTGTGTTGCGCCATAACTGGTGCCACTTTCGCTGTAGCGAAGAAGTTAAGAGGGACGAAATTAGGAGAGGGAACAAAATATGGGTACTTTACCCTAAGACTATTCTGCGATTCCAAACGCTACTTTACAATAATGGTCAACATGTTGTACAGTATTTGGCTTTAGAAACCGACCCTATAGTGTATAAGTTTGTATTTTGTTAAATTATTGGGGAAAAAGTCAATAATAAGCCCTTTGGGGGTCATTTTTGAAAATTAATTATTTTTCTTTGTTAAATATCTTTCGCCTCCTTTCATTTAGACCCATTTCATTTTTCATACATTTCTCATGTAGATTCGACAGCAGATAGCTCTGAATAGATGAATGTTAATTATCTACACCTTGTATATAATTATTCTTCATTTGCTTTCTCTGAAATTGTTTACATATTCTTAATTAGTTTTTAGGTGCTTTCGTAATTATATAAATACGTAGCATCTATAGTCTTCGTTTTGGTTCGTCCGTCTGTCTGTCTGGCCGTCCGCTAGAATATAACAGCGCAAAAACTACCCAACCGAATGGTTTGAAACTAAATATATATAATCGTTTCAGAGTTTTGTCTAGTTATTTCAAATTTAACGGAGGTGAAGTCTATAGTATTCTAATGGGTAGTTCCGTAATAATAAGCCATAACTTTCAGATACTTATATAGCCCGGACACCCTGTATATAATCGTAGCAGAATTTTGTCGAGTCACTTAAAATTTTATCGAAATCGAATCAAAACTTAAAAAGATACTAATAATTGTTTTTTAATTCTGTCAATTCCTATCATACGTCATTAATTCAATGGTATCCCATAAAATGTAATGATTCTAGATTGCCATGGTGATGACGTCCTATTTAAGATGGAGTTCTATTATTTCTGTATTAGTGAATTTAATATATAGAATACATTTTGTTTTCATACATTTTTGCATAAGAGTGGAGCAGCTATTGCACCAGGATCTAAATATTTTAAAAACTAGTTATAGTACGAACGCACCTCATTTGCCACGTTTGACGTACAATTTCCAACTTTTTATTTTCATATTTTCATTTTGTGTTGTTTAATTTAATACTTTAAATATTGTTTTTATAGTAATTTTTCTCCTAACCTTCCTCATTCAATGAAACAAATAGCCTTATGAAAAAGTAAGATACATAAAAGCCCGTAACTACAAAAATACAAAATTATTTCGATTATTTATTACTCATTTAAATTCTCCTATTATGTAATAAATTTTCGCGTTTCCATCCAATATATGTAATTTATTGAAAATTGTTTTAATTTAATATTCCTAAATATGCCATTAAGACGTAATTTAATCTTCTGGGGAATTGCCATTTTTGCAACTTTTTTTTTTAAAGCATCTCTTAGACTTAAGTAGAAAATAAACTTATCCAATAAATAATAAACTGAAAAAATAGATAAAAGTAAAAACAACAGTAAGTTCTGTGAATTATTTTATGTGTCTTACATTATGCAACAATTTTCAACATTTCGTTCAAAATATACAATTTATTGAAATGTTACAAATAGCTTCCGTTTACTTTATTCCTTAAGATGTAATATAATTTTCTAAAGAATTGAATTTATTGTGGTATTTCTTAGAAAAATGCATTTAATGTAATAAAAGAAATAAATTTATTGAACAAGTAATATACATAAGAAATGGATATAGCAAAAACTGAAAACAATTCGTGGAATTTATATCTTTTTCATTTAAATCTCACATTATATAATAGTTTTATCACATTTCTTTTCAATGTATATAATTTATTGAAGCATTTATAAAAAAAAATACCGTTTATTTTACCTAAATATGCCCATAAAGGGGTAATTTAATGCGTAAAAAATATATTTATAATAATTTTTCTTATTAATACTTTCCCTATTTAAACAAAGAAGTAAAATAATGGAAATATAAGACATATAAATATATAGGTTGGTCATAAAAAGCTTTGCCGATATATAAATCCTTAATTCATAACGTTCAACCAACCGAAAGGAAATTTGAAATATACAGGGTGTGTTCAATAAGTAATGCAAATGATTTTTATGTGAAGCAATTATACGTCTCAGTGCATTTTGACATCTACAGATAGGCGAGCGGAAGGCGTGGCTTGTCAACGCGCTCAAACTCAGTCTGCTCAAAGTAGTGGTTGCGTCAGCATAGGTGATTTTGTGAACCTCGTCCCAAAGACCATGTCTCGATGCGCGATGGATCAAACGTTTGAACAATGATACACGACCAAGTTCTGCGCCAAATTCGGTAAAAGTTATACTAAAACCAATAAGTCGATCCAACAAACCTAAGAGGACTCTGCTCTACCGTCTTTGCAAGCTTCAAGGTGGTTGAAGATATTTAATCAGGGCCGAGAAGAGATGGTCTTTATTGACGCAAAAGGTGTGGCGCACAAGGTGTTTGTACCTCCAGGACAGACAGTCAACGTTACCTGCTACGTGGATGTTCACAAAAAACTGAGAAAAAGGGTCATCCGTGAGCAAAAGGAGATCGCCGCTGCCTTTGTGCTCCATCATGCCAGCCACACAGCTTTGCGTGTCCGTGATTTCTTGACGAAGCACAACTTGGCAACGCTGCCAAAGCCCCTTTATAGCCTCGATTTGGCTCTTGCAGGCTTTTTTTTGGTTTCTAGGTTTGAAACCATCCTCCAAGGATACCGTTTTGATGGTATTGAGGCTATCCAAGACGCGGTGACGACCGCTTTGAACGAGGTTCCTGTCGAGGCCTTCCAGGCCGCGTACCGTGCCTGGGAAAATCGCGGGAAAAATGTATACATGCTGGATGGGAAAACTTTGAAGATTGCTAAACGTTTGCAACTATAACTTGAATATTTTTTTTACGACAACACTTGCATTACTTTTTTAACACACAGTGTACCAGTTATCTGAAAGTATGTCTTCGAGGTTGAATGAACAAGAACAATTCAGTCCGCATCGCCTCTGTTACAGTGACACAGTTTTCACAGTTTTCGAATGGCAAAGGCCACTTTTTTTCCATATCAAATGGATCAGTGCATTGAATAAATATAAAAGTAGAAATAGGTTTTTTTTTTAACACTCTTTTATAAGCACTCTGTATTCATCTTGAACATCGTCCTTAATTTTTTGACCGCATATTCATCTTTTTACCCCAAAATTACCGTTATAATACATTAATTTGGCGTAGACACCGAATTGGACTATGACAAATTTATTGTTTTTTTTACGCTTGGGGGAAGGCGCAACCAAGTGAATTTATTAATATATATATAATTTTTGCTGTGTTCCTTTTTTAAGATAGGACAACAGGATTGAAAAAAATGAAACATTATTTAAACTATCTTTGTAGGATTTATAAATAAATTTCTCGACGTTAAATCGTAAATTAATAATTATTAAGCTATTTTTAATAAAAGTACATTTATTTTTAACGTTACGCGCTTCACTTTTCCTTTATAATTTATTTTCTAATTTTAGCCTTTAAAATGTTTCCATTGTAGTTTCACAACCATTTGGCATATTTTGGCAGGCATTTATCGCATCATTAAATCCATTGTTACTTTAACACGTAAATAATTGTACGATTTACGCAAAATATTTGGCGATTTCCTTTTCAACGTCATAGCCATTTGGCATATTTTGGCAAGCGTGTATCGGCGCATCATGAAATCCACTGTTATTTTAACCCGTAAATAACGTACGACTTACAGAAAATATTTGGCGATTTATCATTTGTGTGCAGACTAATGGAAACATGCCTTAAAATTAATGCATTAATTTATAATTAAGTTCTAAGAGTATTAAATGTCAATTGCCATCGGAAACACATGTGTGAATGTAATTTTTATTATTCTAGAATGTCAGGAAGTGGATTAAGAATTGATTATAAAATCCATCTTTACATGCAAAAATCAGATTGAGATTTAAAAGAAAAATATAAAAAACATAGATGGTTATGTATAATACATGATTTATCGCATTGCTAACGAAGCGTAGAACCAACAATGTGAAAAATGTCCAAACTGGGAATCGAAACCGGAACCCTTGGAATAGCGTTCCAAGTGCTCTACCATTTAAGCTACGAGCACGATGCCCAGTTTACCATTTCCCACATATGCTGGCAAGGCTGAAACTGCAGCACAAGATGCAATGCATACACGGATGTTATACATGCGTTCACCGATGTTGGGTTTGTTTGTGTCTCATGTTTCGCCACAGGATTGCGTGTTCATGAAGACTTTTCCATCTTGTGTTGCAGTTGCTGCCTTACCAACATATCTGATAAATGCTAGGCTGGACATCGTCCTCGTAACTTAAATGGTACAGCACTTGGAGCACTATTCCAAGGGTTCCGGGTTCGATTCCCGGCTTGGACATTTTTCATGTTGTTGGTTCTACGCTTCGTTAGCAATGTGATAAATCACGTATTATATATATTCAATAATTTCGAGCGTAATTTCACTGCTGAAAATTAATTGGAAAATTAATTAAAAATTATAAACATTGATGGTGTTGGAATGGTAGATGTGGCACGAAAAATGCTGACTTAAGACACATGCAATGAGCATCATTGTAAAAAATCAATAGAAACAGACATAAGCACCGAGCATATAACAAATGCGAAAAACATTGTATGTGTAAAACTTTTAAAAATCAGTGTGAAAAACTTGTAATCTCTGTAAAAGATTTTCGTTTTCTCCCGTCTCTTTTGCTGTTGGTTGTTTAGAATTATGTTCTATACACGTAAACTACGTCTTCGTTTTTCGCGCTACATGCGCCGTTTAATCTCCATTTATGATTTTCCATACGCTGTTCGTTTGGTGATGGGAAAAAGTATGTGTTTCCATTCGAAAATTTACCAGTGGCTGAGAGGTTCTGCTCTCGAAGCTGGTAGACGGGAGGTGCTGTGTTCGAACCCAATCGCGCCCGTCGGCCTAATCGTTCGGAGTTTTCGTGGTTTTCTTCGAGCCGTGGATTTCCATGCGTTAATACGGATTAGGTTCCCTTAGAAAGACCTCCACGGAAGGCGCTCCCCCTAGGGCCTATATCCCTCGTGTAGATAATTGGCCGTCAACAATCAACCCAACCCAACCCATTCGAAAATTTACAAATTTTTCTCACTTTAACCGCAACCGTGCATGTTCCATAGTTTTTTTTCAACACAATCTGGAGCGCATACCTTCAAATAACTAATTATATCTCAGATTTCATTTCGGTTGGTTGACAAAGCAGCAGCTAGGGATTCATACATCGGCAAAGTTTTTTATAACAACCCTGTAGATATAACTAGAAATAAAAACAAAAGCAAGTCCTTTCTATTATTTATTTTTTATTTCATTTCTATTATGTAATAAATTTTCATGCATTCATTCAATGAAACTAAAATGAACAGCAAATTCTATGAATTATTTCTTAGCCAATTTAACTCTTACATTATGAAACAATTTTTAGCATTTCATTCATTATAAAATTTATTGAATTGTTATAAATAACTTCTGTTTATTTTACCTGGATATGCACTTAAAATGTAATTTAATTTTTTAAATATTGCATTTGTTATGGCATTTCTTAGGAAATTTATTCAGTATAATAAAAGAAATAAACATATCGAAAGAATGATATACATAAGAAATACATATAGCAAAAAATGAAAACAATTCTAACAATTTATTTATTATTTATTTAAATCTCACGTTATATAATAACTTTTCCGGATTCTTTTCAATATGGATAATTTATAGAAGCCTTAATGAAAAAATTACGTTTGTTTTAGTCAAACATGTACTTAAGATGTAATTTATAACCTTAAAAAATACATTTTTTGTAGTACGTTTTCTCATAAATACTTTCTTTATTGAATTAAAGTAGTAAAGTAATGGAAGAATAAGATATAAAAATATGCAGGGTGGCCATAAAGAAAATTTGCCCATATATGAGTCCCTAGTTCATACCGTTTAACCAACCGTAAGTTATTGAAATGTTAGAAATTTGCTTCCGTTTAATTTCCCTAAATATATGCCCTTAAGAAGTAATTTAATTGGATACTAAAAATTCATGTATCGGCAAAATTTCTTTATCACCGCTCTGTAGGTATAACTAGAAATAAAATCAAAATCAAATCTTTTCTATTATTTACTCTTCTATTTAATTCTTCCATTATGTAGTAAATTTTCACATTTTCATTCAATGTATGTAAATTATTGAATTGTTACAAAGAAATTTAATAAGCCGATGAGGATTCATATTTCGGTAAAGTATTTATTATTATGATTCCCTGTAAATATAACTAGAAATAAAAACAAAACCAAATCTTCTCTGTTAATTATTTTTCATTTTAATTCTTCCATTATGTAAGAAATTTTCATGCATCCATTCAATATACGAAAATTATTGAAATGTTAGAAAAATACTTCCATTTAATTTCTTTTAAATTTGTTCTTAAGAAGTAATTTAATCGGCAACTAGGACTTCATATATCGGTAAAGTTTCTTTTTACCCGACTGAAAAGAAGGGTTATGTGTTTCACGCGTATCTGTGTATGTGGATTTCTTTATACCCTCGAAACATCTCAACGGCTGGATGGATTTTAATGAATAAGGTCTCTATCAATTCTTCTTAACGGCCTGATGGTTATAGGCTAGGTTTTGTTTTTATAAATTCAAAATGACGGCCGTAAAATACAAAATGGTGGTAGAGACGAAAAAAATTTACGCACCCTATTGAGTGGCATATCATTGGATAGGTCTTTCAAAATGTAGACAATGTTTCATTAAATATTTTGCAGTCAGAAGCTCCGTTTAAATATTATACAACCTGGAAGTTGTGTACGTATTGTGGATCTCTAGCTTTACTGCAACTCTAACCATCATAGACATCTATAGACTTCATCAAAACGGTGTTTATAGACAGGAACTAACAGTTAAACACAACTTAAAAGTCATCAATACAAGTAAATAAAAAAAAATAGGTAATGAATATAAACAAGTAATAAAAAAAAAAATATATTTTAAGTCAATTCCTACTTAGGTCAATAAGAGAATATTTTTAATATTTTTTTCTCCCATTCTTCTTTCCTTTTGAGTGGCGCTTAAAATGCCTTGATCAAGAAGAGGGCTCTCTCGGTCTAAAAATACCTTGATCAAGAAGGGGGCTCTCTCGATTATTGAAAATTAATTAATTTAATTTAATTAATGAATTAATATTTGAAAAAAAAACTGGATTAACATCAAGGTTCATCCACTACAAGTTAAAAAAAAATTATTTGAGCTTGATTGGATGAATAATAAGTATTTTATTAAAGATTGAAAATTTGAACAAGATATATATAGCGAGAGTGTGAGCTAATAGTAGGAATTGAAAAAAAAAATTGTTTCACATTGATGAGAAATAATTAATTAGTTCGCTTTTCACGCAGTCGGGTTTTTTGATTTTTAAATTTATCTGTTTATTGACTATTCTGTAAATATAACTAGAAATAAAAACAAAAGCAAATCTTCTCTATTATTTATTTTTCATTTATATTACCCCATTATGTAATAAATTTTCATGCATCCATTCAATATACGAAAATCATTGAAATGTTAGAAAAATGCTTCCGTTTAATTTCTTTTAAATATGTCCTTAAGAAGTAATTTAATCGGCAGCTAGCGTTTCATACATTGGTAAAGTTTCTTTATGAACTCCTTTTAGATATAACTAGAAATGAAAAAATAAACAAATATTTTCTATTATTTATTTTTCATTTTAATTCTCTAAAAATTATAATTCTCTATTAATTATATAATAAATTTTGATGTATTTATTGAATTTATGAAAATTATTGAAATGTTAGAAAACTGTGTCTGCTTAATTTCCCTTAATAAGTATTCCCTTAAAAAGAGAGATTCATATATTGGCAAAGTTTCTTTATGGCGACCCTGTAGATATGATTAGAAATAAAAACAAAATCATATATATTATATTATTTATTTTCAATTTTAATTCTCCCATTATGTAATAAAATTTTCACGTTTCGAATCAATGTATGTAAACTATTGAAATATTACAAAATTGCGTCCGCCCAATTTCGCTAAATATGCCCTTAAGAAATAATTTAATCGGACACTAGAGATTCACGTATCGGCAAAATTTCTTTTTCGCCGCTCTATAGGTATAACGAGAAATAAAAACAAAATCAAATCCTTTCTGTTATTTATTCTTCTATTTAATTCTCCCATTATGTAATAAATAGTCACTTTTACAATTTCTTTATCACCTTTCTGTAGGTATATCTAGAAGTAAAAACAAAATCAAATCCTTTCTATTATTTATTCTTCTATTTAATTATCCCATTATGTAATAAATTCTCAATTTTACATTTAATGTATGTAAATTATTGAAATGTTACAAAATTGCGTCCGTTTAATTTTCCTAAATATGCCCTTAAGAAGTATAATAATTTAATCGGACACTAGAGATTCATGTATCGGCAAAAAAATTTTTTATCACCGCTCTGTAGGTATAACTAGAAATAAAAACAAAATCAAATCTTTTCTGTTATTTATTCTTCTATTTAATTCTCCCATTATGTAGTAAATTTTCATGTTTACATTCAATATATGTAAATTATTGAATTGTTAGAAAATTGCTTCCGTTTAATTTCCCTAAATATGCCCTTAAGAAGTAATTTAATCTTCTAAAGAATTCCATTTGTTGTAATATTATTCAGAGATATATCTAAGTGTTCCCTGGTTTCATCAAACAAATAGAGTTATCTAATAAATACGAAATCTCACAGAATATGGCATAATATGCTAGGAATATTATTTTAGATGGAACGTTTTTATTTTTATCGGAGTTTTCGACTATCTAAAAAGGAGATAAAATTATTAGCTCTGGGATTTACAGTTGAATTTTCGGATATTTTTTCGTGTTTTTTAAGGAAAAAAGACATACATTTTTTTTTAACAACTGATACATTTTCTTTTCTTTTCTTTTTTTTTTTTTTTTTTTACAATTTTAAGATTTTTTTTTTTTATACGCCAATAAACCCTCTCAAAAATATGTCCAGTGACTGCTTCAACGAGGAAATACGTTAAAGGCTAAAGGGTGGAAAATAAATTATAAACAGAAAAATAAGGATGCAATATTAGCATAACCAGTCAAGTACGAATATTAGGCGCTTATAGAGGGTTCCGTACAATAAATATATGAATTAGTAACTGGGCTAACACAACTATTATTGGCATTATACAAATATATCATTAAAATATGTTATCTGGGTGTTAAAAGCCGATTGCGCACAGAGTACGCCGCCGCCCGTGTCTTTATGCAAGTCCAAACCGTACGCATCTTTAAAGGTTCATATCTCAGCTAATCTATATCAATATTATAAAGAAGTAAAGTTTGTTCGTTTGTTAGAGGTCACCTCTGGAGCTACCGATCCGATTTCAAAAGTAATGGTATCAAAATGGTGTTAGTCCAACTTAGAACATAGGTTATATTTTATGTCGTTTCCACTACCCTAAAGGGGGTGCAGGAGCAAAAAACGTTCTAAAAATGCGATTTTTGCGTTACTGAAGGGCCTAGAAATAAGTAATTTGGAATATTAGTTACTTATAAGATATAAATGATGTCTAAGAACAGTTCTTAAACAATTCGAAATTTAAAAGGGGTGAAAATGCACAAAAAGCGTTCTAAAAAACTTTCTAAATGGTAGTTTCTACATAATCTCAGGAAATACGAAACCGATTTAAAAAATATTGGTGTCAAAATGATGGTGACAACGCTTGCACCAAGATAGGCTATATTTTATGTCGGTGCTACTACCACAAAGGGGGCGCAGGAGGCAAAAACGTTCTAAAAAAGCGATTTATGTGTTACTGAAGCGCGTAGAAATATGAAAATTGAAATATTAGATATTTATTAGATATAAAGGATTTCTAAGAACAGTTCTTAAACAATTCGAAATTTAAAAGGGGTGAAAATGCGCGAAAAGCGTTCTAAAAAACGTTCTACATGGTGGTTTCCACACAATCTCAGGAAATACCAAACCGATTTAAAAAATAATGGCGTCAAAATGATGGTGAAAACCCTTGCTCCAACACAGGCTATGTTTTATGTCGGTGCCATTACCTCAAAGGGGTTTGCAGGAGAAAAACGCTCTAAATTGCGGTTTTTGCGTTACGGAAGGGCCTATAACCGTGAAATTCGGAATGGTAGTTAGTTATAAGATATAAATTATCTCTAAGGACATTTACTAAAAAAATCGAAATTTAAAACGGGGTCAAGATGCGCAAAAAGCGTTGTAAAAAACGTTCTAAATTGCGATTTCTATGCAATCTCAGGAAGTACTACACCGATTTCAAATATAATGGTGTAAAAATGATGGTGTCAGATCTTGCTCCAAGATGGGCTATATTTTATATCTTTTTCTACTACCCCAGACGAGATGCAGGAGCAAAATGCGCGAAAAGCGTTCTAAAAACGTCCTAAATGCCGATTTGTCAGCAATATCTCAGGAAGAATCAAACTGATTTCAAAAGTAATGGTAGGAAATTGATGCTGACAGCCTCTGCTCTAACATATACGCTATTTTATATCGGTATCACTATCACCTAGACGTCCTAGACGTTGCAGGAGCAAAAAAGCGTTCTAAATTTTGATTTCTGTGATCGGTAGGGGCTAGCAACTTAAAATTAGGCAAGGTACATATTTATTAGATATAAATGATCTTTAAGAACAGTTTAGAAAAAATTGGAAATTTAAAAAGGGGTGAAAATGCGCAATAAGCGTGCTAAAAACGTTCTAAATTTCGATTTCTACTCAATCTCAGAAATACCAAAGCTATTTTAAAAGTAATGGTTGCAAATCAAATGGTGACAGCCCTTGCTATAACATAGGTTATATTTTATGTTGCTGTCACTACCATCTCAGGGTTGCAAAAGCAAAACATGTTCTAATTTGCGTTTTTTGCACAATTGAGAGGTCTAACACTTTGAAGTATGGCATGGTATTTACGTACAAGATGGAACTGCTTTCTAAGAACAGTCGAAAGAAAATTCCAAATTTAAAAAGATGAAGTGAGTGAAAAGCGTTATAAATTACAATTTTTACGCAATCTTATCAAATGCCAAACCGATAAAAAAAAAACAATGATGACAAATTGTTGGTGATAGAACCTGCTCAAACATAAGCTATATTTTATGTATCTGCCACTATCACCAGAGGGTTCCAAGAGCTAAAAACTTTATAAATTGCGATTGCTGTGATACTGAAAAGGCTAGAAACTTTAAATATGGCATGGTAGTTACTTATAAAATATAAATGTCCTCGAAGGACTGTCGAAAATAAAAATCGAATTAAAAAGGGAGGAAGCGAAGGGGAGGTGCGAAAAGCATTCTAAAAAAGTCCTAAATTGCGATTTCTATGCAATTTCAGGGAATATAAACCGATTATAAGAGTAATAGTTGCGAACACAATGGTAACAGTCTCTGGTCCTACACAGTCTATATTTTATGCCGATGATTCTACAACCTGGGGTTCAAAGGAACAACAAACGTTATAATAAAGGCCTTTAAAAGCTTTCTAAATTACGTTTCTGTGGAATATTAGGAAATAACAAACCGATTTCAAAGTTAATGTTGGCAAATTAATGGTGACAGTTCCTATTTCAATACAGCCCTTTATGTTGAGAGAGGTGGTAGGACTTGGAATTTGACATGATAGTTAATTTTAAGATGTAAGAAGATAGTTTCTAAAAAATTCAAAACAATACTAATCTTCAATCTTAATAAAACACTTCAAATAAATACTGAAATGAGCGTATTAACTAAGCATAAAAGTTTCAAAATATTTTCTAAATTATCATTTATTTAGTTTCATTTAGTTTTGTTAATTTAAGTCTCATTTCTGCCTAATGCAGTGTAATAATGATGTTTAATCAAACTGTGTTTTAAATAGTAATTTTTGAAGTATTCCTAAAAGTAAAAAGTACCTTTTAATAAAATAAAATATTACTTTTTAATAAAATAAAAATTTAGTTAGTATATTTTAATAAAAATTAGACATATAAATATCACTTGGCATATTTCAAATATTACGCGAGTAAACCCGCGGGATTTGCTAGTTACCTATATATATATATTATATTTTTTAAAATCATTATCAATAATCCTTTTATAGTTCTGCGACGATAGGTACCCCCAGCGCTCTTCAACTCCTTTGCTGAATGTTTTCAAATCGAAATTTTTGTGTATTGGAAAAATGTGATTTTCTCAAAAACTATGTGACCTAGAGTAATCGCTTTAGTTTTCCTGCAAGGTTTAAATTAACTTCTACTACCCCGAATATTTTCATAATTTTAGTTTCGGTAGATTCGGAAATAGAGGTGGCGGAACATACATATATATTTGCATTACATTCTCAACGATATCTCTGAAAATATAATATAACTAGAATATAGCCCGTCAGAATGACGTGTTTGCATTTTCAAAAAAATTATATAGCATTGCATTATAAAAAGAATTGTGAAGTAATAAATTTTGTCTTGTCTGATTAATAGGGTCAGGTGGGGTAAATTAAAAACAGCCCATTTTTCATTGAAATTTAATTGGCAAGAAAATTATTAATTGAATTGGTAAAATACTGATATAAAGTATGCAAATGAACTTCACTCACAAAATTTGAAGAAATATTTCACAAAAACATTCAAATTAGTACTAATAATGTTATTTTAAAACATATTGTCAATTAACTATTTTATCTGATGGTATGTGGTAAAATAAAAGACAATTCCAACAGAAGGTTTCTTTGTTTTTATTAATTGCCAAAATAATAATTATATAACTTAAATTTTAAAAGGTTGAACAGAGAAAATCCCGATTTTTTTAAAACATCCATAAAAGAAACCTGTAATAAATTTTGATAATTAAAAATCATCTTTTATCACATAAGTAAATTGCAACTGTTAATTACATTAACAATTTATTTTCCCAAATTCTGTTATTAAATTACAAATTTATTTTCCCTACAAAATACAAAATTTTATTTATTATAAAAATGCATTGATATATATACATATATATATATGTAATACACGGCATTACATATTTCTGATATTCTAATTTCATTTTATAAGAAATATTCATTTTTCCCCCCAATGTCTTCAGAATTCAAAAAACATTTTAAAAAGAAAATTTCTTTTTTTAAATACCGACAGATGGCGCAACAGAGCATATAAACGTTTGTTTTAATATTTTAAAAGTTCAAGACGAATGAATCAATTGTTTGTTTACTTTCATATAGGGATAGATAAAGCTACCAATCTAATTTTAACTCAAGTTATCGCAGCTGAATATTAGATAATTGAATGTAATCTCTTATAAATATTAATTTATTTTGAATAATCTGTCTAAAAATGTAACTTTTGCGAATAGTGGAAAAGAAAGCACGTTTTACTCAACGTTTTAAGATTGAAAATCAAATCAACATTCACTCGTGTATCGTGATGCCACATGTACAACACAAATTCCAAATCTAGAAACAGTTGAATGACTCTTTGAACGAATCATTAAAAAATACGGTCGACATCCAATTTTGCTCTTAAAATATTTGTAAAACCATAATAAAGCTTTTAAATAATTTGAAATACGTTTGTTTTTAGAAAGGAAACGTTAATCCGGCGCAAAATAATTCACGGGAATGAATCACCGAATATAGCTATATTCACTGAACACCATAAAGTGTTCTCATTGGTCAGAAAATAGATAGCCTTGAAAAACAGAGGTAATTTTTCGCGATATTTTTAACCGTGTATACTGAATTCAAACTGTAAATAAATGTAAACAAAAGTGAAAAACGTATTTCAAAATATTAATATGCTTTTGCAAAATATTTTAAGAGCATTTAATGAATAGCTGAAAGAGTCATTCATTTGTTTTTGGATTTGTAATTTGTGCTTATGAATGGCAACAGTAATCGCTTGTATACATCGGAACCCTGTTGTTGGTATCTGGTTATTTTTAAATTAGATCTTAAAGCATTATAATTGTATACTTTTTGAAAGTTTGAGAAAAATTGAAGAAGAATATGTTACACAACAAATAGATAGAAAGATTAAATAAGTCAGTCGGCAAATACGGCATCGGAATACTTAAGCCTAACGTGGCCGCGTTTGGATTATCAGGAAACGGATGAGTTCAACCCCGGAAGCGTTATACATTTTGTGTCATTCTATGTATAATATGAGTTCGGCGTTACGAAAGCTTTTTCACGAGACCCCCACACGATATACAAAGAAAATATTTTTTTTTCCAGTAACTTTATTAGCTCCTCTACATTTTTCCTAAATATATTTGTGAATGGTTAATAATCTATAAATATGTGTGTCCACATCCTTTATTACTTCAGCCGATTTGAACTTTCCATGTTCGACAGTTTATGAGTAAATTTGCTATGACAGGCAGACAGACAGACACAGGAGTGATTTTATAATGGTTCCGTTTTTACTTTTTAAGGTCAGAACCCTAAAAACTAAAGAAAACCCCACTTTCCTCAATTAATAATTTAATAATAATTAATTTACTATTACACATTAAGAAATCCATTTAGAAAGTGTTTAAATAATGTTTCATTTTTTTTTCGTGTTACTATACATGAAATACAATTTACAAAGAGAAATTTATAAATATTGAAAAAAGAAGGGAAAATATAAATGTAACTTTTTTTTTAAACATACACTCATTAAAATTCACCAAAATGTAGAAAAAAACGTGCATTTTTAAATGTATTGCCAAATTTGGCGATGTTTCGCCAAGTTGGTCAAAATCTGGTGCTTTGTAATAACCTTGCCATTATTACTTTTCAACAAATGCTCAGTTTTGAAGCTGATACTGATTCCTCTATAGGAAATTAAACTGTAATTGAGTAACCATTAAGTTTAAGTAGTGTTTTTGCGATATCTTTCGAAAACGGCGGACAATTTGCGGCAGACTCTTCTTTAGGGTCGAATTTTGAAAAATTCCGAAACACGCGTTTACTAATTTTAGTTATACTATAGATATGCCAAGTTTCAAGATTTTATTTTCATTGGTTTATGATGGTTTGTGAGATAGGGTGATTTTTTTTCAATTTTAGATTTTTTCCCTTTGCCTCATTTAGGAATCGAATTTTTAAAAGTCACTTTCTAATTCATGTATTGTCCTCATGTATACATACATGTATGTACGAGGGAAATTCAAAAAATATGTTACACTAACCCGCCGCGAAAGCGCGCTGTGTGTCGTGACCTTGGACAATGCGGAGAAAGGGACAGTAACTACTGAGACGTCCGATAAGAAGGTTTGTTTGGTTTCCCGTCGTGTTGTGTGTGCAGAGCGGGCTAGGATCAATGGCGCGTCAACGGGATGTTCACTCAAACGGGAGTTGCGTGCAACGATCAGATTTCTGTGGGCTAAACAGTTTAATTGCACGGACATTCATCGTCAAATCTCTGCTGTATATGGTGAGCGTGCAATTTCTCGGCTAGTTATTGTAAAGTGGTGTCAGTAATTTGATGCCGGACACACGAATAATGAGAAGGCAGGCTCGCAACGTACAATACCGTTGCACATGACCGTGTGGATGCGATCATTAGAGTGAATCGACGCATAACACTTCAGGAAATTGCCAGCATGCTGAACATTTCGTATGGCAGTTTGTTCCCCATTGTTCACGAGCACCTTGGATTTCACTGTCTCCGGGTGGTTGCATAGCGCTGGAGGAGATTTCTACGCATCCGGAATCGAAAAGTTGGTCGACCGTTAAGAGAAATGTTTATAGTCTCTTGGGGACTATGTGAAAAAGTGAACTTACATTGTGTGCTGTCATAGCGGTGTTGCCTATGTATATGTGGTTTAATAAATAGTCATAACTGGGAAGTGCAACTTATTTTTTAATGTGTCCTCATATATTCCAAATTTCAAAGCTCTATGTCAACAAGAAGTTGGTTAAAAATAAATAACAAGATTTTACTACCACATATAAACAGAATTGTAAGTTAAAAGAAAGCATGTAAAAAAATATATCTATTTTTAATAAATTCACTCGTCTACGCCTTCTGCCAAGCGTAAAAAAAAAAGCGGTGAATTTTTTATGATTGAGTTCGGTGTCCACGCCAAATTAATATATTGTAAAGGAAATTTTTGTGAAAAACATGAATTGGAGTAAAAAAATAAAATAACAATAGGAGTCATTTTCAAGGTGAACAGAGTATGTCCTTTTTTAATCAGTTTTTACATTTATACATTTTTTTTTAATTTTACGGGACGGTGGAAGTTTTAAAAAATTTCTTTTAATTTTCGTAATTGAGACATGAAATTTTGTGCAAATATACATTTCAACATAAGTATACAGAACACCGAAAAAAAATATTTATAATCTTCTTATAATTTTAACATCTTTTTAAAAAATTTAAAATTTTAAAACAAAACTTTAAATTTCTCCCTGAGTCTTAATTGTTTAGGTATTTCCTCAATTTTGAATTTCGATCACGTAAAACTCTATTACAAAGAAGTGTGTGTATCGATTTTTTAATCCCTTAAATAGTTAATTTTTTAGATATATTTTTCTGAATTCCATATTGATTTTCATCCAAATTCTGCCTTATAATAAGTTAAAAATCAAATTTAATTGTCTTAATGAAGTCGAATTTTAAAATGCATACACAATTTCTTTTTATTCAATATCAAGATTCTTTCTAATCAGTTTAATGAATTTTTATAAAAAATTAAATATCAAGGAGCATTTCAAAGATTAAAAAAAAGCTGAGACATCAGTACTGAGAAAAACAGATTTAAAGTATAGTAAAAGGCCAAAAAAATTCTTGTGAACAAAATTAGAATACTTGAAACTTTGCGTAAAATAATCGCATCTGAATGCGGTTTTTCTCGAATGACGTAGTATATATTGGAGAATAATAACACACAAGAAAAGAAATGTCGATTTTGGGTTCGATTTATCCTCAAATAAATGTCCACGGTCCCGCCGAAGAAAAAATCTGAGATTTTGATTTTACACGTATGTATTCAATATTATATATGGATTATATACAAAATGGGTTTATATATTTCACGTCTTCGCGATGAATTTTGCGTATACTTAATGTATAAAGTGATTTTTCCTACCAGTACCTTTTATTATAATTTTTTACCTTATTTACTCAAAGAATTTCTGCGACTAAATCAGGGCCAAATTTTATTGGAATTTTTAAGGAGAAACTATAATGAAATTATCTGATCTGTTTACTAATGTGAATTTCTTTTCTTTTAATTTTTAGAAATTCCTGTTTACGTTTACCGCTGCCGAAAGAAAAGTTTTGCGAAATTTTGAAATTACTATCTTACACATAAAACTAATAAATCACCAAATATAACAATTTACAGTCTGCTTTTTTGATTTTGACGATTTCATTTGCTTAAACGCATAGTTTGATTACATGTCTTAAATTTGTGTTTTATTGATATTATTTGTTTTATTTATTTATTGATGAATGTTTTAAGAGATCCCAGGTTCTTAAAGTTTCAAACGTTTTGAAATTTAAATTTTTTTAGATGTTAAACTGCTATTATTTCTGAACATTTTGATATAAATGTTTCCTTCAAATTCCCCTTAGAATATAAGTTATGGCTTTTAGAATTATACCCGCTCAATAGCCGTTTCCAACACTTTCAAGTCATTTATCTCCAAACGATGTTTTTGGGCATAAAGCGCAGGATATCTCAAAAACTTCAGAATATTTTTTAATGAAATTTTCAGAAGATATGTCTCATGTTAGTCTGTATAAACTGAACCTAAAACTTTCGTTTTATTAAAAAAAAAAAAAAAAATATTTAGGTGATTATACAATTAAATTTTCAAAATGTTGTATTAGCTAAATACAACTTTGTATTAAAAATATAAAAATGGTTTACATACAAATTTATTTAGGTTCAGGGTAATTTTTGCAATTTGAAGTATAATGTAGCACAAAAAAATTTCATTCTAGTTGCAAAATTTATTTTGTAACCCTGCGCGTAAGCTGTTATACCAATTTTCTGCTCAACAAATGTCTGACAGTTTGGAACCCCTAAAAATACTACTAATTCTGCATCTGGAAATTTTTTAAAAACATGTAACGGAAGGACATACTTTTATATTTAATCCCAATAAAAATTGTGTTTTAAAATCATCTACATTTTAAGATATTAAATGTTGAAGATGGTATTTTTTTTTTCATTTTATATTCCTTATATATTAATATATTAATATATGTTATATATATATATATATATATATTAATATATTTTCCTTATATATTAATATAAGTGCAAACGGATTTACCTTTGGTAATTGTATGCACACGATAGAGATATATTTGAAAAAAAAATCAAGTTGAAAATTAATTATTTTAAAAACAATAAGAATTGAGCAAATTGCGGTACAGTTTTTAAACAAATTGCGTTTGGAAGTACAATTATTTCCCTATTCGACGGTGTAAAAATTTTAAATGTCTGATATTTTGAAGCTTAAAAAAATACAGTAAAAGCAAAATTTAATCATCTGCTGTTGCAACCGTCAAAATGACGTTAGCGTAAAGGAGGATTACGTTTGTCCTTTATAATAGGGCAATTTCATCGTAACTGACTTAACATTTGATCACCGAATTTTGTTTTCAAAAGTATGTAGAAAATTTATTAATAAAGCTAGAACATTTTTTTACAATTTAAAATATTCCTTACCAAGGACTTAATACCCAAATACCTATAAATTATTTCCATTTCTCTTTTAGTCCCCAAAATTGCATTTCAAAATTCTGTAACTGACGTAACATAAAATATACAAACATTTTTTCTACCTTCATTGAAGTGTAAAAATTATTAAAACTATCCCGTTAAAAAAATCATTTAATGCTCTCAACAACACTGACTAATGCCAAATTATAACAATGACTTGTTTAATTCATTTCTGAATAATAAAAAAGAAAATAATGGCATTTACATGTGTAACTGACGTAACTTTTATTGTGTAACTGTCGTAACATTATGACTTCTCAAAGACAATAATGATACTTAACTTAGTTTGTAAACAGTAAATGACAGTGCCTTTTTATTAGGATTTTATTATAGAATATAAAAATATCAAGTTTTCCAATCGCACCCTTAAATTAAACATATTATAAATTTTATCCCCCCCTCCCATACAAAAAAAGAGAAAATGATAATGCTCTGTGGAATTGCCCAACATACATAGACACATGGCAAATGGATTACAGCTTCAAAGTTTTATATATTAAAATAAATAGTTCCATTTAATGTATATCTACCTAATGTATAGGCAGTTTGGGAAGTTCAAGTGGTGTACATATCTTTTTATTAAATTTTTTCTCAGTCATTTATGTCGATCGTTTAATTTTTATAAATTTGTAAAGGGATCAAGCTACATGATAACATAAATCTAACAAACACTGAATTAAAAAATAAAATGCATAAAAACGCATTAATCAAAATAATCCAAGGATGCTCCACTCTCTTTTAAAGTCATCAAGTGAGGTATTCGCGCTTGGACTTTGGATATATCTTCCGCATTTTCTATGAAGTAAAAAATGATCTATTATTTCTGTTTTAAGTTTTATAAAACTTTCGTTCATTTTTACACTTTCTAAAATAAAAGTTTCATGGTCTCAAAGATTTTGGTATTTTGATCCGGCATGCATAATCACTGAAACAGATTTTTCTGTTTATTCGGTAAATATACATACAGCTGGGAAATTACATTTCTATCTTCAATTTTTTAAACACTAGTATAAATATTTTTTCGCGTTTCGAATTAATGCATATAAATTATTGAAATGTTAAAAATATCTTTCTTTTAATTTTACTAAGCATGCCCTTCAGGCATAATTTAATATTCTAAAGAAGTGAATTTGTCGTAAACTTTTTCAGAAATACCGCTAAGAGCTTCCTAGTTTCATAAAACAAATCATATTATCGAATAAACATGGAATCTCGTCTCACTGAAAATAGCATAATAGCCTTTGCATACAATACTGGAGAAATGTGTTTTCACTTTTATTGGAATTCTGACTCGATAAAAAAAGAGGTGAAATTATCTGCTTTGAGTTTCGTGTTTGGATATTTGGGTTTTTCTCCAATATTTCCTAGGGAGAAAAAATATGCCAAAAAGTGAAGTTTTTGTCTTTAAAATTTCAAATAATTTTAAATTAACTGATATGAATATTCTGGAATTTGATATAGCGTGTACGAATAAAAAATTAGTTTTGTGTGTTTTATCAAGTAAATGCGTATCGTCGTCAAATCTGTACATGTCTAAGTATTCCCATAAGATATAATTTAATATTCTAAAGAAGTAAATCTGCTGTAACCTTTTTCGGAAATACCGCTAGAAGCTGCCTAGCTTCATCTAACAAACAAGAATATCGAATAAACGTAAAATCTCATCTCACTGAAAATCGCATAACAGCATCGGCACACAAACCTGGAGCGATAAGTTTTCGTGTTTATTGCAAATCTGACTCGATAAAAAAGAGGTACAATTATTAGTGTTTGGATACTTGAATATTTCTTCAAAGTTTTCTCTGTTTCCGAAAGTGATAAAATCTCCCAAATCATAAAGTTTTCGTCTTTAAAGTTTCAAGTTATTTTGAAATTAACTTATATGAATATTCTGAAATTGGATATAGCTTGTACGAATAAAAAGTTGTTTTGTGTGTTTATGAAGTTAATCTGTATAGTCTTCAATAATCAAAAAGAGGAAGAGAGAGAATACTTCCTACTATTTTATAACCAAACTATTAAAGAGTGATGTGAGATGTAGCATTTGGCGGAGAACTATATCTACTTTCCAAATATGAATGCAATTATTGAAATAGAGATTGTCCACATATTAAAAATTATTTCACCAACTTTGATTGTCAGCGATTTTTGATCCTGCATGCATAATTGCTGAATCAGATTTTTCTGTTTATCCGTTAAACATACATACAGCATTTTCGTTTTTCTACTTACTGCATATAAATTATTGAAATGTTAAAAATATCTTTCTTTTAATTTCTCTAAGTATACCCTAAAGATGTAATTTAATATTCTAAAGAAGTGAATTTGTCGTAACCTTTTTTTTAAATACCGTTAAGAGCTCCATAGCTTCATCAAACAAATCAGATTTTCGAATAAACCTGGAATCTAATCTCATTGAAAATCGCATAATAGCATTTTCACACAATTCTGGAAAGATACGTTTTCACTTTTATTGGATTTCTGGCTCGATATAAAAGAGGTAAAATTATCTGATTTGGGATTCGTATTTGAATATTTGAATATTTCTTAAGTGTTTTCAAGGGAAATAAAATCTCCCAAAACATAAAGTTTTTGTGTTTTAAGTTTCAAATAATTTTTTAATGAACTGATATAGATGTTCTGAAATTTGATATAGCGTGTACGAATAAAAAATTTGTTTTGTGTGTTTATCAAGTAAATGTGTACAGTCGTGATTAATTAAAAAAAAAGAGTAAAAGAAAACATCTTTTGACAGAAAACAAACTATTAAAGAGAGAAGTGAGGGGAATAATTCCGCAGGAAACTGTATATATTTTCCAAATATGATTGCAATTATTTAAATAGGGACTGTCCACATATTAATTATTTCACTATCTTTGATTTTTAGTGATATTTTATCCTGCATGCAGAGTAACTGAATCTGATTTTTCTGCATCTGCGGTAAATATACATACAGTTGTGGAATTTCATTTCTATCTTCAATTTTTTAAGCACAAGTATAAATATTTTTTCGTGATTTATTTAATGCATACTCTAAATTATTGAAATGTTAAAAATAAATTTAATTTATTTTTTCTAAGTATGCCATTAATATATAATTTAATAGCCTAAAAAGGTGAATTTATTGTAACTTTTTACGGAAATACCTCTAAGAGCTTTCTATCTTCATCAAACAAATCAGATTATAGTCCAGGCAATAGGGAATTTTACCTAGCAAAATTAATGGTAGTACTGAAAATCGGCTTTCTAGATGTTTTTTAGCTCGCTGAATCCGAATTTGTAACTTCTCACCAAAATTTCCCCCGGCAACCTCCCCAAATTTTGGTAAAAAGCCCCCCCAAAAAGGTTTTTATTTAAAAAAATCAATTTATTTATTGTTTTAGAGAAAAAGTATCTAGAAATTCAGACAGTAGACAAAATTTCCAACAAATTATATATATGACATTATGACTTAGGATGAAGGGGAAGGGGGGATCTGCCTCGGAACATGCGCGCGGTGCTGCGTAAACTAAGTTGCGCAATTCTTCTTAACCACTCACACGTTTACATCTCCCCTCCCATCTCCCCTCCGAACTTTCTCTATAAGGTTTACTTTAAGATTTTTGGGTCGCTGAATCCGAATTTTTAACTTCCCCCCCAAAATCCCCCCCGACCCCCCCCCCAAATAGTGGTTTTTAACTTAAATTTCTTGTTGTTTTAGGGGAAAAGCATTACGAAATTCAGAAACTAGACAAAATTTGCAACAAATAGGATATATGACATTATGAATTAGGACGAACGGGGAGGGTGAGGGCTGCCTCTGAACATGCACTACGGCGCTACGTGCACTAAATTGTGAAGTCCAGGCAATAGGGGATTTTATCTGGCAAAATTAATACTAGTTCTGGATTTCGACTCACTTTATGTTTTTTGGGTCGCTGAATCCGAATTTGTAACTTCCCACCAAAATTTCACCCGGCAACCCCCCCCCGCTCCCCCCCCCAAAAAATGAAAAAAAATTTGGTTTTTGAGAAAAGCGCGCGGGGAATGTTCCGAGGCAGCCCCCTCTCTCCCCGTTTATCCTACGTCATAATGCATATATCCTATTTGTTGCAAATTTTGTCTAGTTTCTGAATTTCGTAATGCTTTTCTCCTAAAACAATAAGAAATTTAAGTTAAAAACAACTATTTGGGGGGGGGGGGGTTCGGGGGAAAAAGTTTGGGGATAAGTTCAAAATTCGGATTCAGCGACCCAAAAAACTTAAAGCAAACCTTATACAGAAAGTTCGGAGGGAAGATGGGAGGGCTAATGTAAACGTGTGAGTGGTTAAGTGGAATTGCGCAACTTAGTCCACGCAGCACTGCGGCGCATGTTCCGAGGCAGATCCCCCCTTCATCCTAAGTCATAATGTCATATATCTAATTTGTTGCAAATTTTGTCTACTTTCTGAATTTTTAGCTATTTTCCCCCTAAAACAATAAAAAATGGAATTTTTTAATAAAAACCTTTTTGGGGGGCTTTTTACCAAAATTTGGGGGGGGGGGTTGCCGGGAGAAATTTTGGTGGGAAGTTACAAATTCGGATTCAGCGACCCAAAAAACATCTAGAAAGCCGATTTCCAGTACTACCATTAGTTTTGCTAGGTAGAGTCCCTATACGGTCTCTATTGCCTGGACTATTATCCAATAAACGTAGAATCTCATCTCTTTGAAAAACGCATAATCGCATTTGTACACAGATCTGGAGAGATAAGTTTTCATTTTTATTGGAATTTGGACTCCATAAAAAAGAGGTAAAATTATGTGTTTAGGGATTCGGGTTTCATTATTTGAATATTTCGTCAATGTTTTCAAAGAAGATAAAATCTCTTAAAATATAAAGTTTTTGTCTTTTGAGTTTCAAGTAATTTTTAAATTAACTAATATGATTATTCCGAAATTTGATATAGCGTGTATGGATAAAAAATTAGTTTTGTGTTTTTATGTGTGCAATCATGAACAATAATAATAAAAAAAAATAGAGGAAGAGAGAGAGAACAACTAATACAATTTTATAAGCAAACTATTAAAGAGAGAAGTGAGAGGAGTCATTCGCAGGGAATTGCTGCTACTTTCCAAATATGAATGCAATTACTAAAATAGGGGTTGTCCAAATATTAAAAATTATTTCACCAACTTTGATTTTTTAGTGATTTTTGATCTTGATTGCATATTTACTGAATCATATATTCCAATTTATTCGATCACTAAACATACAGTCGGGAAGTTTAATTTATATCTTCAATTTTTTAAGCTCTAGTATAAATATCTTTTCGTGTTTCTATTTAATGTATACTATAAATTATTGAAATGTTAAAAATATCTTTCTTTTAATTTCTCGAAGTATGCCCTTAAGATATAATTTAATATTCTAAAGAAGCGAATTTGTTGTAACGTTTTTCGGAAATACCACTAAGAGCTCCTTAGCTTCATCAAACAAATCACATTATCGAATAAACGTGGAATCTCTTCTCACTGAAAAACGCATAATAGCATTCGCACACAATTCTGTAGAAACACGTTTTCACTTTTATTGGATTTCATACTCGATAAAAAAAAGAGGTAAAATTATCTGTTTTGGTATTCATGTTTGGATATTATGGTATTTCTTTCGCGGAGATAAAATATACAAGAAAGTAAAGTTTTTGTCTTTTAAGTTTGAAATAAGTTTTTAATTAACTGATATAAATATCGGAAATTTGATATAGCGTGTATGAATAAAATATTCGTTTTGTGTGTTTCATCAAGTAAATGTGTACATTCGTCAAATATGTACATTTCTAAGTATGCCTTTAAGATATAACTTAATATTCTAAACGAGTAAATTTGTTGTAACCTTCTTCGGGAATACCACTAAGAGCCCTAGTTTCATCAAATAAATCAGATTATCGAATAAACGTGGATTCGCATCTCACTGTAAATGACATAATAGAATTTGCACACAATTCTGGGGAGATACGTTTTCACCTTCATTGTAATTCTGGCTAGATTTAAAAAAAAAAGTAAAATTATCTACTCTCGGATTCGTGTTTGAATATTTTATGATTTCTTCAGTGTTTTCAAAGGTCGTAAAATCTCCCAAAACGTAAAGTTTTTGTCTTTTAAGTTTGAAATAACTTTAAATTTACGCATTTGAATATTCCGAAATTTGATATAGCGTGTACGAATAAAAAGTTGTTTTTGTGTGTTTATCAAATTAATGTGTGCAGTCGTCAATAATTGGAAAAAAATAGTAGAAGGGAGAACACGTCTTACTGTTTAATAAACTATTAAAGACATATGTCAGATGTAGCATTCAGCAGAAAACAGCATCTTCTTTCCAAATATGAATGCAATTATTAAAATAGAGATTTTCTACGTATAAAAAATTATTTCAACAACTTTGATCTTTAATGATTTTTAATCCCGCATGCATAATTACTGAATTACATTTTTCTGTTTATCTGGTAAATATGCGGACAGCTAGGGAATTTCATTTCTATCTTAAATTTGTTAAGCACTAGTATAAATATTTTTCCAGTTTCGATTTAATGCATATGAATTAATAAAATGTTAAAATATATTTCGTTTAATTTCTCTAAGCATGCCCTAAAGATATCATTTGATATTCCAAAGAAGTGAATTTGTCGTAACTTTTTTTTTGGAAATACTGTTAAGAGCTCATTAGCTTCATCAAACAAATCAGATTATCGAATAAGCGTGGAATCTCATCTCACTCAAAACCGCATAATAGCATTTGCACACAATTCTGCAGTTTTCACTTTTATTTGAATTCTAATTCGTTAAAAAAGAGGTACAATTATCTCTTTTGGAATTCGTGTTTAGGTATTTGGTTATTTCTCCAGTGTTTCCTGGAAAGCTAAAATATACCAGAAAGTTTAGTTTTGTCTTTGAAATTAAAAAAAAAATAGTTAAGTGATATAAATATTCTGAAATTTTATATAGAGTTTATGGATGAAAAGTTTGTTTTGTGTGTTCTATCATTTAAATTTGTACAAACATCAAATCTATACATCTCTAAGTATGCACTTAAGATATAATTTAATATTCTAAAGAAGTGAATTTGTTGTAACCTTTTACGGAAATACAACCTCTAAGTGTCCCCTGGCTTCATCAAACAAGTCACATTATGGAATAAAAGTGGAGTCTCATATCACTGTAAATCGCATAATAGCATTTGCACACAATTCTGTAGAGATGCTTTTTGACTTTTTTTTTCAATTCTGGCTCGATAAAAAAGAGGTAAAATTGTGTGTTTTGGGATTTGTGTTTGAATATTTGAAAATTTCTTTTGTATCTTCAAAGGAGATAAAATGTCTCAAAACATATTTTTTTTTTCTTTAGTTCCAAATAATTTTTAAACTAACTGATATGAATATTCTAAAATTTGATATAGCATGTACGAATAAAAATTTCTTTTGCGTGTTTGTCAAGTAAATGTGAACAGTCTTCAATAATAATAATGACAAGTAATATAAAAATTTTGTTTTTAAAGTCAATACCTACTTAGGTCATCAAAGAAAAGTTTAATATAATCCCTTAAGCTAATATTAGTTTTTGTTGCATTAAAATATTTCAATTTGTTGATTTTCTATAAGCAAGTAGGTTTACAATGGAAGTCTATGGGAATTTGGCGAAATATTAGAAATAACGCCAAATTGGCGTCACTTTTGGCGACGAATTTTTGTCGCCAAATTTGGCGATCGAACAGGGTCCCCCCCTATGGTAACCCCCCTTATAGATATGAAGATGCATTAAATGCTGTTCAATAATATAAAATATAGTTCAAACTATAATTGTTGAACGTCAAATTCACCTTGAAAAACATATAAAATACGATGTTACATTCTGATAAAATTTACTTAAAAAGGTGCTAAAAATACATAACAGGTTTTCACAACATGAAAACCGTCAAAGATCTTAAAAACACCCATAAAGCGCTTTCAACTGCACTGCAACAGTTGTCATCAGGGGGAAATGAGAGGAGTGAAAGTTCATGGAAAATTCTCTGCTTAAGTATCAGTGGACGAGTCTATTTCAAAGGAAGGGAGGGGGGGGGGGAAGGAGTAAAAATGAAAATGATTATGTTTCAAAATCGCTAGAAATATCTAGTATGCTGTACATGATCTTAGATATGTTGTAGGATAAAGTATCGTTGCAAGTATTCTTCCTTTGAGTTAAAATTTCTATTGATTCTCTGATTACTGATGTGTAGTAATTTGAAGTATGGGCTATGACTCTTGCTTTACTGAAATCAATGTGAATATCTTGTTTTTGGTTTAATCTGGATAGAGCAGTAGAGGGTTTGTTATACTTTCGTTCTTTTCGTCTGTCTTTAAATTTTCTAGTGGTCATTCCTATGTATCTGAGTTCTTTCTGATTAACTTTGTCTGTGAAAGGTATTACATATATGCCAGAAGTGCCCTGATCCATGTTTTAAGATCTTTGACGGTTTTCATGTTGTGAAAACCTGTTATGTATTTTTAGCACCTTTTTAAGTAAATTTTATCAGAATGTAACATCGTATTTTATATGCTGTTCAATAACCAATGGCCGCCATTTTGTCTCCCATATAAAACTAAAATTAATTAATTAAAATTTAATTAATGAATTAATATTGAAAAACTGTATTAACATCAAGTATCACCCAGTACAAGTTTAAAAAAAAATTATTTCAACTTGATAGGATGAATAATAAGTATTTTATTAACGATTGAAAATTTGAACAAGATATATAAATATAGGGAGAGTGTGAACTAATAGTAGGAATTGAAAAAATAAATAGAGCAAGAGAGCCTCTTGCTATTTTATAACCAAACTATCAAACAGAGATGTAAGACGTAGCATTAAGTAGGGAACTGTATCTACTTTTCAAACATGAATGCAAATATTGAAATAGAGGTTGTCCGCATATTAAAAACTATTTCATCCACTTTGATTTTTAGTGATTTTTTTATCCTGCATCCATATCCATAGTAACTGATTCAGATTTTTCTGTTTATCCAGTGAATATACATACAGCTGAGGAATTTCATTTCTATGTTTAATTTTTAAAGCACTTATATAAATATTTTTTCTTGTTTCTATTTAATGCATAAAATTATTGAAACGTTATTATTTTTTTTTTATTTCTCTAAATATGCCTTTAAGATGTAATTTAATATTCTAAAGAAGTGAATTTGTTGTAACCTTTTTTGGAAATGCCTCTGAGAGCTCCCTATAGCTTCATGAAACAAATCAGATTATCGAATAAATGTGAAATCTCATGTCACGGAAAATCACATAATAGCATTTGCATACAATTCTGGAGAGCTACTTTTTCATATTTATTGGATTTCTGGCTCGATAAAAAAGAGGTAAAATTATTTGTTTTGGGTTTCGCGTTTGGATATTGGTTTCTTCAGTGTTTGCTGGGGAGATAAAATACACCCGAAAGTATAGTTTTTGTCTTTAATTTTTGAATTAACTGATATGAATATTCTGAAATTTGATATAATGTGTACGAATAAAAAGTTGTTTTGTGTGTTTATCAAGTAAATGTGTACAATCGTCAATAATAATAAATAATAAAAAAAAAATAGAAGATCTCTTACAATTTTATAACCACACTATTAAAGATATATGTGAGAGGTAGCTTTCGGCATGGAACTCTATGTACTTTAAAAATATGAATGCAATTATTGAAATAGGTTTTGTCCATATATCTATACTAATAAAAGAACAAATCGCTCTGTCTGTCTGTTCATCTGTCTGTCTGTGTGCGATGGCTAGCAAAATCTACGGCACGTACGAGGTTCAAAATTTTTTTGAAAAGAGTCCAAGGCCTCTTCTAATGCACCATATCCTCAGAATTTTAATATTCTAATTATTAGCTGAGTAATTAATTAATATTCGGACATCACTTTCATCAAAAGTACGCCTTTTTTTCCTCAGATTACTTTCGGTTGGTTGGTTCATAAAGCATCGCTCATCAAAAATACGTTTCTTTGTTTCCGCTTGCTTTCGGTTGGTAGGTTGTATAAAGCTTTCGCAGAAATAATTAAGTAAACCGGGATACAATTAAATAAACCAATTTGAGGGCTTAATGTTTCAAGCGTGTCTGTTTTGTCAACTAAAGATTGAATTTTAGCATAAAGGTGAAACACATGCTTTGAAAACATGTTTAATAATAATGAGCGTTTAAGAGAAGGGATTAGTTTCAAATGACGTCACAACCTAGCAACCCGAGGCTAACGAGAAAGACAGGCTACCGCGGTGGGTCCGATTCTTCTTTTTTTACAGACCGCTGGAGTCACGTGATGCTCTTTTCGCACACCTTCATTGGTGCATTCGAGCATCACGTGACTCCAGCGGTCTGTAAAAAAAGAAGAATCGGACTCACCGCGATAGCCTGTGTCTCTTTTTAACCTCGCTAGCAACCAACTTGACAACCTGGCAGGCTTTTTGTTTGCCACACTGTTTTCTGTTTTTTTTTCTACTTTGATTGGTTGAGCGATAATATCTGCCAAAAAATCGGCGATTTTGGTTGGTTTACGGAAAATTGGAGGTACATGTTTGACGCTGATTTATTTAGATAGCAAGAAATGTGTTTTTTAAACGTTAAATAAAAGATTAGAATACTCCTTACCGGCTCTTCTACTACTAGAAATTAGAAAATGGCAACAATAAATCCTTGCATTATAATGCTTTCTGCTGCTGTAGCGCGTAGCAACAGTTTTAATAGAATTTAAATTATCATTTTTGATAATGATAATGATTTTTTTTTTCAGATGTGTTTTTTTAACGACATTTTTAAACGCATTTTTTAATTGCTGTCTTTTATGTTTTAAATACAGAAAAATGTTTCGAATTTATCGCCCGCCTATTATACAGTGCCGCAGGCAGCGGGAACTCATGTCTTATGTTCGTACAGAACTTTTTGCTCCCTTAATTTATGAGTGGGTGGCGCTAATTTCACTAATAGGTTTATTTCTTTTGTATGCTTATTTTAAACGGTAGTCACGTTACGTTTTATTGTAGTATTCTTCAGAACGGCGTGCGATTTGTAAAAATACGGCATAAATGTTACTTATTAAAGATAAAAATTTCAGAAGTCTTGATACCACTATTTTCGAAAAGTAATTTCAGCAAATATCTTAAATTTTTGGTTAAGACCGCCCCCCCCCCATCCATGTATCTAGGGGTAGGTTGCGTGAAGAGGTTTCGTTCGTATACGCTTTCGCTAAAAATAGAGTGCGCTCCCTGGTGGTGGAATGTAGAACTAACAGACCGCGATTTCATTTTAAGTAGGGAATCTAACAAGGCGATCTGTTTGAAACTTCAAGATAGTTTATAACGCATTAGAAAAAGTTTATATAAGAATGGCGCGTGAAATTTCGGGAAGGTGGGGAGAGGAGGAGGGGCGATAGATTTCTTTCTTTTTTTTTTTTACTTTTGCGTTTCTTACCATCTCCGGAGTCCTGAGATAAATGAGTCTTATTAAATATAAAAATGTCAAAAGTTTGTTACCACTATTTCCGAATAGTAATTTCAAAAATATCTTAATTTCTTGCTTAAGACTTCCATCCCCTCGAGTAACATATCTACTGATAGGTTGTGTAACGGAGTTTCGTTGAGATACAGTTTTGTTAAAAATACAGTGCGGTCCCTGGTGGTGCAAAGTGGAACTAAGAGACCGCGATTTCATTTAAAGTGGGAAATCTGAAAAAGCGATCTGCTTGAAACTTTAAGATAGTTTAACCACTTCACCGTCTGCCCCGAGATAACTTGGGGCTAAAAGCACTGTTTCCCCAATACTTGTCGCCGGTGAAGTGGTTAAAACACATTACAAAAAGTTTATAAAAATGGCGCGTGGCATTTCGGGCAGGTGGGTGGAGGGAGGAGAGGGGCGTAATATTTCTTTTTTTTTTTTTTTTTTTACCTTTGCGTTTGATACCGTTTCAGGGGCGGTTTTTTGACGGAGTCCTCAGATACATGCTACTTAGTACATATAAACGTGACAAAAGTTAAGTTACCACTATTTTCGAATAGTAATTTCAACAAATATCTTAAATTCTTGCTGAAGACCGCCACCTCCTCGAGTAACTTATCTACTGATAGGTTGTGTAAAGGCGCTTTTGTTAAGAATAGAGTGCGCTCCCTGGTGGTGCAATGTGGAACTAACATAACGCGATTTTGTTAAAATTAGGAAATCTAGCAAGACGATCTGTTTGAAACTTTAAGAACGCTTATAACACAAAAGATAAAGTGTAAAAAAGAATGGTGCGTGAAATTCCAAGGTGGGAGGGAGAGGTTCTAGATTTCTTTTTTAAAAATTAGCGTTTCTGACTTTTTATATGCCGTTTTTGGAGGGAGTCATGAGATATATGCTACTTATTAAAAGTTACAGACATTATCTCTGCTTTGAAAACACCCACTTTTATTTTGGAGAGTAGATAAAAACCATAGGGTAAAATTTTAATGGGAGTTCAAATTTAAACCAAAATTTTAAAAATACAGCATTTACAGATTTTAAACTTTAGCTTACCGGCCTATATTTGCAGACTAATTAAGAGTATGTAAATTTAAAAAAAATTGATTCAGAACTTTTTGTTCGAAATGGAAAAAAAATCGACTTTTAAAAAGAAAAAGAAACGCTTTTTTTAATAGAGAATGAACGCGAATTCGTTAAAATTTGGAAAATGAACTAACCGATCGACTTGAAATTTTCACGTAAGTTATAACAGCCCTTTGACCACTGTTTCGTAGAGTAATATTTGTATAGAACATACTGTCGGTGGAAGGTTGCACTACCCACTATTTTCGAATAGTAAATTAAGCAAATTTCTTAATTTATTATTTTATTCAACGTCCTTATTTTAACACAATGTTTATCGAAGCATCTAAATAGACCAGATTCACATCTCCTATAAAAATTTTGAAACGTCCAGAGGGGTAGAAATATTTTTTTACAAAACAAAATGCCTGAAAATGTCCACGAAACCAGTAAAAACCTGAGTGTTTTGTCGCAGTTCCGCTCGCTTTCTGTACGCATAGACTCCCAAAATAAACTTACGCAAAATAGTACGTATCTTCAATTTAATATTTTTCTTGCGATTTTTTATATTTAAAAATATAAATTCAGACAAAAGGGAATTAAAGGTAAAAAAGTATATAAATTTGAGGTTTATTCATCACGGGCCCGGGCAACGCCGGTGGGTCTGCTAGTTAAACAATATTTCAACAACTTTATTTTTTAGTGATTTTTGATCCTACATGCATCTACTAAATTAGAGTTTTCAGTTTATCCAGTAAATTTACATACAACTGGCGTATTTTATTTCTGTCTTCAATTTTTTAAACATTAGTACAGTAGTACCTCGACTTACGTCACCCCGCATTTACGTCGTCAGGTCTGGAAAAATAATTTCTCAATTAAGACGCACTTTGAACTTTTGTGAAGACTTTTGATTTTATAAGGGGGAAATTTTCCCGCGACAGTCAAGTGATTGTGAAAAACAAATACAAAAAGTCAATAGATAAAGTTTAGAAAATTCACCCTGTTGTTGCAAAGGGCTTCTAATGGTGAAAAAAAAAATATCGGTTCAAACTTAATTGCAAGATTTTTTCTCATTCTCAAAGACTCGAACATGGCAGACAGAACAAAAATTGTAAGCTAAAAACTTATCGATTTATTCAAAATTCTTGCATTGCAAACGCATTTTTTTTTCTAATGTTAAATTTATCCAACATAATCCTTAATTACAATAGAATCTGTCCATTTACATTTTGGAGAAGTTTTATTACTTATCCTTTTTGATTATCTAAATGTACCTCGACTTACATCGTTTTTGAATTACGTCGCGTGTCTTGGAGCGAATTACTGACGTACATCAAGGTATTACTGTATAAATATTTTTTCGCGTTTCTATTTATTGCATATAAATTATTGAAATGTTAAAAATACAATTATTTTAATTTCTCTAAGTATGACCCTAAGATATAATTTAATATTTTAAAATAGTGAGTATGTTGTAACCTTTTTCAGAAATACCGTTAAGAGATCCTTAGCTTCGTCAAACAAATCAGAATATCGAATAAAGTGGAATCTCATCTAATTGAAAATCGTATAATAGCATTTGCATAGAATTCTGGAGAGATACTGTTTCACATTTATTGGATTTGTCACTTGATAAAAAAGAGGTAAAATGATCTGTTTTGTGTTTCGTGTTTATATATTTGGTTTCTTCAGTATTTCCTGGGGAGATAAAATATACCAGAAAGTATAGTTTTAGGTCGCTTTCATTACAAAAAGCTACCTATTGCAGCCGTTCGGAGGAAAGCGATTTCAAAAAATTGTGGTATATTTTCATCGATCATGACCCCCAGACCCCGAAACCACCCTCCGTTCAAAAGTTGATATATATATATATATATATATATATATATCCATATATATATATATATATATATATATATATATATCTGACCTTTGTCATATTGTAACTCTCGAATTTAGGAACCGATTTGGATGTAATTCGGTATGTACATAGTACATACCAATATCTCGACCGAGTTCGTTGACCAGCTTCATCCGCCATTTTGTTTCAAAATGGCGGCCATTTAAAATTTTCTTAAACATTTTTAATTTGAAATGTGGTACCAAAGAATTGAAAATGGAAAAATATTTTTTCTTATGTATTTGACCTTTATACAAAGATTCCGGAGCAGTTTTTGTTTCGTCTATATCTTAAAAAATGTCTGAGTTATAGCATTTTGAATTTCTAGCGTGGCTGACATTTTGAAACGTCCTGAATTTTGTCACGCGATAAAAGGCGTATTTATGAACCGATTTGGATGTAACTTCGTTTGTACATAGTACATACAAATATCTCGAAGGAGGTCGTTGGTCAGCTTCATACGCCATCTTGTTTCAAAATGGCGACCATTTAAAAAAAATTAAAAAATTTAAAATTTAAAATGAGATGCCAAAATATTGGAAAATGAAAAAGATTTTTTTGTATGTGTTTGACCTTAATACAAAGATCCCGGAACAGTTTTTGTTTCGTCTATATCTAAAAAAATGGCTGAGTTATAGCGTTTTGAATTTCTATTGTGGCTGACATTTTAAAACGACCTGATTTTTGTCACGCGATAACAAGCGTATTTATGAACCGATTTGGATGTTACTTGGTCTGTACATAGTACATACCAATGTCTCGACCGAGTTCGTTGGCCAGCTTCATTCGCCATCTTGTTTCAAAAGGGTTGCCGTTTAAAAAAATTAAATTTAAAATTTAAAATGAGGTATTAAAAAATTGGAAAATGAAAAAGATTTTTTTATGTGTTTGGCCTTGATACAAAGATTCAGGAGCAGATTTTATTTCTGAAAATTTGTTCTTTTGTTTATATCTTAAAAAATGGTTGAATTATAGCACTTTGAATTTCTAGTATGGCTAACATTTTGAAACGATCTTGTATTTGTCACGGGATAACACACGTATTCGCCTATTTCCATGTGAGAAAGCATGTGGATAGTATACATCAACATCTCAGCCAAATATAAGTTACTTTAAATAAAAGCAGCTTGGATAAAGCTGACTAATTTCGTGAAATTCTCATTCATAATGATTTAGTATTGAAAAAAATTAGTATTGAATCTCCTATATTCGGTTTCCACTAAATTGAGCTTCGTGTGTTTGAATAATATAAGTTGGCTTTTTTAAAATAAGGTATTTGAAAGCTACCTCTTCCTCCCGGCACTGGCCGGAAGGACTTTTTATCTTTTAACTTTTCAAATAATTTTTGAATTAACTGATATGAAGATTCTGAAATTTGACATAGAGTGTTCAAATAAAAAATTGGTTCTGTATGTTTATCAAGTAAATGTGTACAGTCGTCAGTAATTAATGAAAAATAGAGGAACAGAGAACTATTTTATAACCAAATTATTAATGAGAGATGTGAGAGGTCGCATTCATCAAGGAACTGTATCTACTATCCGAATATGAATCCAATTATTGAAATAGGGTTCTTCCACATATTAAAAGTTTTACAATCTTTGATTTTTTAGTGCCACATATCTCAAAAGAAGAAAGCGGAAACATATTCACTCTGTGGAAATCCCGATTATGGAAAATCACGTAATTAATCGACATACAGTGCGTGTAAAAACTTTAAGGACAGCAAAAATTTTGATAAATTGAAAATGCGACAAGTGAAATGGTAATTTAATGTTGATCATAAAGTGGAAATACTAATATAAAAGTCAACAGAATGTATCTGTGTCCTTTTTATTGCGAAAAAAATCATAATTATGCAAAAAAAAAAAAAAAAAAAAAAAACCTGTCTTTGACAGTGTGAAAACTTTAAGGATGCCAGTATTTTTTTATAGAAATGTTTTATGTAATTATTATTAAGGATCGACCGAAACAGGTTTTTAAGGCCGAAACTGAAACCTAATTTTGGCGATTTTCCTATTTTCGACCTAAAACCAAAACGAAAATGTCCAAAAACTTTTTTAAGTAATTAAATTGTATGTATTAAAGTAATTACTAGATACATAAATATATCATTAATTAATAATATGTATTTATTAAATATGCATAATAATTAATTAATTATGCGTATTTATGAAATATACATAATTATTAGTTAATTATACGTGCGGCCCAAACTGTCCCTCTGTGCCTTAGATCCAAAACTTTTTATTTCATATAAAATAAAACGTATTTAATTCATCAACGACACAGAAAGATTTTCTAATTATACAAATTTCATTTAATAATAATAAAAAAAAATTAGTTTTATGCATACACGCCTCGATTCATCATTTATAATGATTTCTGTAAATGATCATCTGTTATACTAGAACTTTCTCAAAGAGTATTCGAAACTCTTCTGCGGTTTCAAACTGGAAATTTTCTATTACTGTTATTTCTGCAGCTTTTAATGAGCACGTGAAAAAGTTTAGTTATATATGCATTGCTTGCTTTATAATTTGCATTCACATCTTGAGTCAGTCATGACTGACAATTACAAACAACGAAATTCGTAGCAATAAATAGTTTCATTTGAGCCGGCCGATAAACCTCAAATCAATGAGAAATATTGAAAATTTTCGAAGGAAGGAGATCTCCAAAATTCGGTTTCGATTTCGGTTTCGGCATTAAAAATCAGTTTCGGTCTATCCTTAATAATAATTATATATAACATTTCTATAAAAAAAAAAAATGGTGTCCTTAAATTTTTTACACAGTCAAAAATAGCGTTTTTTTTTTGCATAACCATGATTTTTTCGCAATAAAAAGGACACAGATGCATTCAGTTGACTTTTATATTAGTATTTCCACTTTATGATCAACATTAAATTACCATTTCACTTGTCGCATTTTCAATTTATCAAAATTTTTACAATTTTTTGCTGCCCTTAAAGTTTTTATGCGCACTGTAGAATTATCAATTAATGATTTTCGGATTTTTTCCGTTACATGTGCTTCAAACCTTCCTTCGTGACAAATTTCAACGTTCTAGGCCAATTGGAAGCAGCCCATTGGTTTTGAGACTATAGGGTACTTCACTCGATTTATTACGTGCCAAACTCATAAATTCCCTTAATCTTCACTTACACCAAATTAACGCATTGTAATGGAACTTTTTCTAACGGTAATATAACATAACGTTACGGAACCCTCAAAGTACATATTCTACCCGCACTTGTACTGATTTTTAAAATGTTTAAACCCGCTTTTAATAATTTATCTTTGTTATTTAATAAAGAAGCATCCCGAAAAAGGCATACTCTATATACATTATTATTATTATTATTATTATTATTATTATTATTATTATTATTATTATTATTATTATTTTGCTATCTTACTTGACACTAATATAAATGAAGATATTTAAAAACGAACCTTAAAACAAAATTGCTGTAAATTATAAAGTAACATAACCTAGACTTGAATCATCTGGATGAGAATATAAAATAGAAATAGATAAAATTATGGGGATTCCTCGATGGAAACGCAATACTATGGCATTCCAGTCTAGAGAAACCAGAATTAAATTCCATTCATGCCAAAGCCGCAGCTAAAAACCAAATAAAAAAATTATATTCTATTTATTTGCATGTGATTTTTAATTCGTAAATAGATATTTTTTGTATATAGACTTAATATATTTTTTTGCATTTTGTTTGGGAAAATTATTCATTTGTATCTTTATAGGAAAATTTTAAAGTTGTGTAATTTTTAGTGGGGTACCCAGGGTTCGTTGATATATATCAATGGATATATATCATGATATATATCATGATATATATCTTGATCTATATCCGATATTTATTTTTAAAATATCAAAATTTTTTGTATTTTCGATATTTTCATATGCTTGATATTTATTTTTAAAATATTTTGTGTTTAAAAATTTGTTTTATAAATTTCTGATTTCTTGATACTTATAAAGCAAACGTATAAAGCAAATTGTATCTGTTTTCAATTAGTTGATCTTCAATTTTATTCTAAGTGAAAAAAAGGAAAAGCGAAAGGTATTTTTATAACATTCTTTAAGTTATTGTGTTAAGTGCAATATGTTTTAGTTTCTAATTTATATTGCGCTTGAAAATGTTTATTGCCAACAGTGAGTTAATTATTTTAGAAATATCGGATACATATCGAAAATGTCGGATATAGGAATATATCAAAATATCGGATATTTTTGATATTTTCGAAAATATTATGATATTTACGAACATTGATGGTACCTGAAAAGATCTTGTTCTTATGGAAGGCGAAGGGGGGTGGGGGGGGGGTTGCTTTCTTTTCCTCCTTCGACCTGATCGACAATAAATGAGATTTTGATATTAAAGAGCAAGTGAGGAAGATATCATTAGGTGAATAAACAAGAATATGTTTTCCAAACGCTTTGTGGAGATTCAGTTAGTATATCCTAGCTTGTCATTTGCTATTTTTCTCATTTCTGTTCATTTAATGTTTGTCACGGAGTGTTGCCCAGAACATCGTTACATAAACGCATTTACGCCTGAATTTTTGTTTTCTCAAATTTCTTGGTAAAATCACTTTAAAATGTTCCAAAACGTACTGGAAAAATACTAAAAAAAATTATGCTGTAATATTTTTGTATTTATTTGCTAAAATGTAAACGTACTAAATATGGGAGTATCCATACGTGGAAAAATGCATAATTATATTTTTTGTCTAAATTTATATAAATTAAGCTTTTAAATTGCATATTATATATTATAATTAATATTTTTATGAATTATTAAAAAATATATTTATTTCTTTATAGAGACTTATACTTTTTCTTTACAGAAACAATAACATTATTAATAATAAATTAAGAATAATCGTATATGAGGATAAAAAACAATTTATTTCAAAATCATCTTGAAAAGGACTTTACATCAATAACTGTCTCCTAAATGTCTAATAGAACTGTGTACTCATTTGCGCTTTGCACCCTATATTTTGTACGTTACAAACATGCATAAAAAATAGGCTTGAACATATAATTTAGCAATTTAAAAAAATACTTATTTCAAAGAAGATTTTGACTTAATTATTTGGATCCTTGATTAAAAAATCCCAAACAAATAAACTTACTTTTTACTCTTTCGCTATCTTGGAAAATGAAAAATCTACAAACACCGAAAAAAGGCCTTTATTTAAGCAAATAAATATCCATCTTATGCTGTCATCTCTCGGTAATAGATAAAGACATTTATAGACAATTACTTCATACAATTTTCATGTCGTAAAGAAGAAGAAAACTTGAAAACTTTGTTAAAATTCGAAGCGTCCCAAAAATGGGGCGCTAGGCATAAATGGGTTAAAGACTGGAACATGGGGGAATGTGCGGTGTTTCGCTATTGTGCATTGTCTCACTGTCCAACAACGGAAGTCTTGTCAATGATGAGTGTGGAGAATATATGAATCTAATGACCAGCTGTAGCGGCTTTGTTTCACTATTTCTACAGAGTTGTGAAATTGTACCACGTGAAAGTGACGAAGGTCAAGTTACAAGACTGATTAATAGGAGACGGGATGGTAAACCCGCAAACCCCTTTCCGCTGGTAAGAGGCTAATTCAGTCAAATGAAAAGAGGCATTCGCTAATGCTAATCCTATGGAAGAAATTTATAAAGATATCTCGGTCGCATTTCAATATTTTTAAATGATTTCTTTTGCATTGAATAGTTGAGATCGATCTGTACAAAGGCCGTTGCTTACTTTTTCGATTTTGTTTACAGGTATTTCTTATGAGCACACTTTCATTTTCGGAACTGGTTTCGAAAGTAAAAGCATCCCCATAAAAAATATTTGCAATCAAAATCGAAAAAGTAAAAAACGGCCTGCATACAGATCGATCTCAACTATTCAATGCAAAAGAAATCATTTAAAAATATTGAAATGCGACCGAGATATCTTTATAAATTTCTTCCATAGGATTAGCATTAGCGAATGCATCTTTTCATTTGACTGAAGTAGGCTCTTAAAGAACGGATGTTAAAAAGGGGAGAGAGACTTGGAGAGAGATAAAAAATATGAGATTATGATTTGAGGACATCTTGAGAGAGTAGTTGACTCAGTAATTATTATGAGATTATTTATTATATCTGTATCCTATGTTGTGTCCTAGTGTTAGATCTTCGTAAACATTATCAAATATTTTTTTATGTTTTAATTATTAAGCTACTGCTTACTGCTTAGTTACAATAGAGAACGTTAGTAACAAAATGCAGATATCTCTCTCTCGTGCAATGTAGCAGTTTCTTGTTATTATGCATAATTTGTGGTTAGCAACGCTATATGTCCTTTATTGTTATTTCATATATTACATATTTTATGAAGATCCTTTTGTAAAAATGTGGGTGCGCATAATACGGTGAATATACCTTAAAAAAAATATAGCGTCAAATCGTAAGTGAGCGTAATTCGCCGGAATATAAAATAATATTTTTCTATTAGTATTTCAGTTATATCTATGCACTTTTTTAAAATTCTGAATTGAATTTAACCAAGAGTGCTTTAATAATATTTTTTCAAAAATAATCTATTAGAAATGAGTTTTATAGAAATACAAATTTAATAGAAGTATATACAAGGTGGCCATAATTAAACTGACAATACTCAGAGGGATCTCAACTCAATCTAATTGAGAGAATGACACCAAATTTTGTAAGAAGATTAAACAAGACGGGGTACGAAGGATTTTGCGAAAAAAATAGTTCCAAAAGTCACCGCTAGGGGAATATGGGCCGCTGTGTTTTGAGAGAGTTAAAAAAAAGATTTTTTAAAAATGTAGAATCAATACTGCAATAAAATTACTTTCTATTTAGCACATTTAACGATTTTAGTATTGATTCTGCATTTTTTAAAACTCTCTTTTCTGTTACACGACGCCACATATTCTCCTAGCGGTGACTTTTGGAACTACTTTTTTTATTTCGCGGAATTTTTTGTCCCCCGTCTTCTTTAATCTTATTACAAAATTTGGCGTCATTCTCTCTATTAGATCGCGCTACAGAACACTCTGAGTACTGCCAGTTTATGGAATCTCGATAATAATAGCCTAAGTCATGTGACTGTCATCAATAGTTCCGGGTTGACCGCTTCACTTTTTATATGCCAAACAGCCAATTTGGTAATTTAATGTTAGCCGGGCGCAAGTGATAAATCGCCAAATATTGTTCCATCGCCATCATATCATCAGTATTATAATAGTCCATCGCATGCCACTGTCATAAACAATTTTTCAAGGGGTAAATTAAAAAAAAGCTTTCATTTTTAAATTAAATATCATAGTTTATAGTATTATTTGTTACTTTTTTTCTTTTCATTCTTTTCTTTTTCTTTTTTTTTAAGAAATAAGAGAAAATTGAGAGTCATAAACTTTAATCATTTCAGTTTTAAATTAAAGTTATGTATTTTAAATAAAATGAATGAAAGTAATGAAATTAATGAAATGAGAAAAAATACGACGGGTACAATGTTTGGTGATATATCATCTGCACTCGGCTAACATAAAAATACCGAGTTCATGATTTCTGTATCAGAATCTTCCGATTTGGCGAAGGATTGAGCAAGGGAATTAAATTATGAATAAAAGTAACATGATACAATGCTTAGCATAGATTTAAAGGAGACCAAACTGGTCGCCAAGGGCGGCTAGTCTTGTATAGAAAATACAAATTAAATGGGAATTCGGTTCCGGCTGCTTATAACTTGACTTCTGCTGAATGGATTTTTATGTGATATGCTCTGTTAGTTAGTTACTTTTTCAGGTAAGGTTATAGTATATTGCATATTCTACTACTTTTCTTAGTTATAGAATTATGACGAGAAGTTCTAACCTTTTAAAACGAACCTTTTTAAAAAGACTCTACTAAATATATTTTGATGGAACTGGGGTTGTCAAATAGATATTTTTCAGGAAAATGTTTAGTATATAACATATCATTCTGCATTGTTTTATTATGGGATTATGGGGAAAAGTTCAATAATTAGGTGAATCAGATTGCGAAAGTTTAACCTTTTAAAAAAGTTCTTCTGGACGGATTTTGATGAGACTTGCATTGTTAGTTAGATTTTTTTTCACGGCTGGTTTTAGTATGTTTCATTTCGTTCCTTACCAAATCCTACGGTAAATGGCAACTAAAAGAGTTGATCCTTAACATTCCAAATTTTGTCTAACACATTAGAAAATATAATAGCGCAATGGAATTCGCATCGTTTTCAGCAATACAGAAGGGCATTCCAGGAAATGGTGGTTCTTATCCCTTAAAACACGAGGTCAAATCAATTAATAATTTTCATTTGATACAGGTTCGTTTGGAGAAACTGACCGGCGTAGCGGGTGAAGCCTGCTAGTTTCTAATACTTTCAAATAACAACTTCTTAATGAGAATAATATGAGATTCAGTCACCAGTACAAAAACTATTTTAATCAAATTCAAACACTTACTGTCAGGTTTATGATGTTAATGAGCGTGTGACTAATTAAGATTAATGTTAATTAATATTATTTTATTTTATTTATTGTGTTTTGTATGTATATCACTTTCTAATTACTAGGGTTAGAAAAATATTTTTCTTATCTTGAAGATAGGGACGAGCTATTATATTCATATCTTATTGTATGGAAAATTCCATTGTATAAACGACATACCAGCATTCCTTTTGTATATGTGAACGTGAGCAACAAAGAGAATAGATAAAGATAACAAAATTAAGTCCTTGGGATTCCCTAGTGAATGACCGAGCGAGGTAGTGAAGTGCAGTGGGAGATAAGGGGATTCCTTGATTTTACAGGGTAGACCCCACGTGTTTTTATCTTGAAATAGAAGCTGAAAGAGAGTGTTTGGTAGTCTTGGCAGAAGTCTCGTGTCTTGAAATTAGAGGATTGAGCCGTGCATTGCCGGTGAAAATATTTCTGAGAAAGATTAACTCCTGTGGGGAGAAACAAGTGTACAAGGTGATATACCTGTGTAGTTCTTCGATGAGCATTGCTGAGTACGGTAAAGTGAGAAAGGAATAGCGTAGCTTAATAATATTGCCTAGTACGTAGACATTATTTTAACGTATAACTTAGTGTTGGGCAGGATCTGAGCGTACAATGATAAATAGTGTTTTTTATGTAAATAATTTGTAATCAAATCATTCTAAATAAGTTAGCGTTTAATTATTACCCTTCTCACATTGTGTCCGATATCACTCATTTATATCGGTGGTGGTATAATCAACAAAACAGCGGTAATTCTAAATTTTTACGAGTTGTGCACTTGGAGTTTGCGAGATAATCATCTTCGTTTGGACAGCGAAAAAGCGTAACACTTGAAAATAAAAAATGTTCACAATTCTCCAACACGTAGATTGGGGTTTGTTCATACTAGATATTGATACTCAAGGTTTCATTTCTTTTCATCTACGTGTTCTAAAATACAAAGTGCAATTTATTTTAACACATGAAAGACTGAAATACAATGCAGCCACAATAATCCTTTCCGCCTTTTTTTCTCCATTCCAATCAAACATTTTCACATGAAACATAGTAACGGAACAGATTTCAATAAATAAAATTTTCCGAGAAACGGCGTTACGTGGGCTAAACTAACGAAATACGGAAAGGTTTTTTTTTTCTTTTTGGGGAGAAAAATAGAGTTATCGAACATGTCCCTAATTTAATTTAGACTTTTTGTCTAGAAGATACTGAACACAATTAAAGTAGGATTGCTTACTTTTATTGACGACTAGAGTCTATAAATTAAGAATATTACTTTGTTGAAAAAAATTGGGCTAGAATGAAATTAGGTTTTCTCTTTTTTTTCTCCACGGGATGAAAAAATATCTGTCTTATGTTGCTAGTTCAGGATAAATTTGATGTTGATTAAATAGAAAGAAATGATTAGCTGTTTTTGAAATAGTTTTAAGATTTATTTTCATCACTGTATGATTCAATTCCACTGAAAAAATTCTAAAAGCTCTAAGCTCATGTTTTTAAGCTAATTTGACATTTTCTAATTATATATTTTCAGACTTTTTAGGGCTTTGTACTTAAAAATTGAAAAAGGAACTATTATAAGATCACTTCGTGTGTATATCTGTCCGTCTGTCGCAGCCATTTTTATCTTAATCTATGAAACGTGGAACGTTCAAATTTGGCAGAAGTTATAAGGGCTATTGAAGCACATATTTATAGTTTATTAACCATTAACAAATATATTCAGGAAAACTGTAGGGGAGGTTAACTAAGTTACTTTAAATATATATATATTGTATATCGTTTGGGGTATTTTGTGAAAGATCGCGTAACGTCGAACTCAAAAATACATTTGTTTTCATTTAGGTATTATATTTTCCGCGATATCGTCGAAGATGTAATGCAAAAATAAGCCCCCCTCTTCTATTTTCGAATCTACTGAAACCAAAATTATGAAAACATTAGATGTATTAGAAGTGTACTTAAACCTTAAGGAAAGCTATAGCGATTACTCTAGATCACATAGTTTTTGAGAAAATTGCATTTTCTCCATTACACACAAATTTAACTTTGCGGGCGCTCAGCAAGGGGGTCGAGGGGTCCTCGATCTCGTTTAAAGGTCTGGTTTAAAGGTGTCAGGTCTAAATCTGGTTTTTGTGTTTTGATTGCGATAACGCTCGTATTTATAAACTGATTTGGATGAAATTAATTGTATGCATAGTACATACCAATGTCCCGAGCGAGTTTGTAGTCCAGCTCAACCATTTAAAAAAATTAAAAACTTAAAAAACGGTGCAAATAAATTACAAACTGAAAAATATTTTTTCTTAAGTTTTTGACCTTAATACAAGGATTCCGAAGCATGATCTGTTTTGTCTTTATCTTAAAAAATGACTGAGATATAGCAGTTTGAACTTCTGGGGTGGCTGACATTTTCAATCTGATTTTTATCATGCTGTAACTCTCGTATTTATTGATTTGGATAAGATTAAGTATGTGCATAGTACATATGAATACCTCGACCGAGTTCGTGGGCGAGCTTCATCCGCCATCTTGTTTTAAAATGGCGGCTATTTTCACAGTGAACTGCCTCGCAATGCTTACATATTATTAATATCCGAAAGCTTCAAATTCTCGCCAAGCTTGGCGAAACTTAGCGAAACTTCGCCAAATTTGACGACCAAAAATAAATAACCATAAATGACGCCAACTTGGCTATAGCTTACTAATTTGACGCAATTCTCATTCAAATTCAGTATTGACGAATATTGTCTTATCGGGTTCGTCGTATTTTAGCATCTTAAAATATGAGTAAAATTAGCTTCGAGTAAAACTTGCAAAATTTTAAAACCAGTAAAAGGGAAGCTACCTTTTTCCTACCGGCACATGCCGAAAGCACTTTTCTCTCTCAAAATGTTTCACACATAACATTGGTAAACACATATCAATGGAAAACATTTTCCATTAAAAAAACACCAGTTAAAAAACGGACAAATGATTTATAAACCAGCTTTTCTTTTTCACTACAGAAAAGCAGAGTTAAAGAACGCATTCGTAATTTAATTTGGACGGCGATGAAAAAAAACAGTAAAGATAATTAATAGTACCCTTTCATTTCTTTCCGGCACCTAGTACATAAAAAAAATCTTTTAAGAAGTGGAAGTCTTGTAAATAGTTTTTTTTTTTTTTTTTTTTTTTGTGCGTTCTTTTGTCATATTCGCAAAAAAGTTGTTTTATGTTGCTTATATTCGTTTTCATTAAATGTTGATTAAAAAAAAAATAAAGAAAGATAAAATAACAGAACCTTTGATATTAGAACATATTAAATGAAAATTAGTACTAAAAAACAGGAATTCTGTTTTTCAGTATTTAGTGTTGTTCCCGATGAAAAAAACGTATGTATATAAATATAGATACTACAAAACATATTTCAGTTTTAGGACTTAAAACACACACTTTTATTTTATATAAAATGACGTCATTCGCATCCGCTGAAGAATTCCACATTTACAATCCAGTCTTAAACAACATCGACTGTAAAGTATGCATAAAAGGTCACTATCACAGCAAATAGTCTACACAAATGTCACAACTACTACTACTACACACTACAGTTAGTCTACTACAAGTAAAACTACAGTTAGTCTACACAAATGCAGCAAAAAGCGATGTCGTCATTCAAGAAACTCGACCGAAAAAAATCGGCTATCCAAGGATTCTTATGACTCCATTTGTTTGTAACATTAATATAGATACTTAAAATTAACCATTTCACCGCTTGCCCCGAGATAAGTTGGGGATAAAAACACTGTTTCCCTATATCTGTCGCCGGTGAAGTAGTTAAATATAGTTTATAATAGCTCCATGTTTTATCAAAAATCATTCATTTATATATTTTTTAAAATAGCACTATTTTAATTACATTTTTTTCAGTTATAATGAGAAAATTGCAACCAAAAGATAAAATAGTTTACTATTTTCCAACTATTTTTCCTTTACTTTCTACAAAAATGGAGTACTTCAGTTGCCAACATTAAAAAATTTTCTTTAAAAACAACAAAAAATTAATATCTCAAACATAAATTGAGATGCAGTTTTCAAACAAATTGCATTTAAAAGTACATTTTTTGCCCTATACGACTCTTTAAAAATTGAAAATCTGCAGTGCTTAGAAGTTTAAAAAATTGCAGATTATCCCGTACAATGATACATCTGCTTTGTTGTGTGACTGGCTTATATAACGGAACGTTATTTTTTAGAGACGACATTTTAATTGCTGAAAGAAATAGCATATCGGGGGATTAATAAAAGCTATTGATAACTGGTTAGGCTCAAATAAAGAAAAGAATATTTTAAAAGTTCTTCCAGCTATTCTATGTTTCGGTAATATATATATATATTTTTTTTTCCAAACACATTTATAGCATTGATTGAAGACCGGGTTCTAAATGCTAAAAAAAACTCCAACTATAAAATTTACTGGACTTACTCTTTATTTAAAAGCATCGTTAGGTGGTTCAGTTAAAAAATGGGAGAGAGACACCCCCATAAATACATGGGACGACGAAGCGCCTTTTCTTTTAGACAACTTTACATCTCGAAAGCTGAAACAGAAGTGTAGTTTTGCAAGAAGTCAAGAAATCTTGGCGTTGCACAGAATCGCCAATTTACAACTTTTGGTGACTGCGCGAAAATGAACAAAGGCTTTTGGCGATAAACATTACCGCAAAAATGTGGTGACACAATCGGACGGGGGAGGCCGAAATTGCAAGCAAGCGCTTCTAATACGATGAGAAATGCGTCAGAAAAGCGAAACTTGTTTATACAACAGATTTTACAAAGTAGACCGCTGCCTGAGAAAAATTCTGGAAATCACAGGCATCTGGCTTTTAGATCGACCACAAAGCACGATAAATACATGCGTCCCATAAGATATGTTCATTTTTACTTTTTTATTTTTGTTGTTAAAATAATTTCAACGGTCAAATGTTAGCAGAGATAAAAATTGTTTCTGACTGCGCCGGGCGAACATCCGATGAAATTAATGAAGGCCTTGAAACCAGCAGCTGCGATTCTAATTTTTATTTATTTCTTTGAACTGGAAGCGGTAACAGACAGATAAGGAAAAGGGAAAAAGAAATGAATCTTTGCGGCTAGAAATAAAGATGTTTTTAGAAAGAAAACCTTTTAATAAAAGCTGGATGGTTTTGAGAAATGAATTTAATTACATATTTCAGCATAAGAAAGAGGAGGGGGAGGATAATGTGATTTAAAAGTAAAAATTATGTTTTAAATTAATTTTGAATAAAAATTATAGGTATGGGACAGAAACGCTGTCACATAACTCACCCCGACCACAGAAGAAAGCTGAAACATGTACGTTGCAGCTTTATATCTACTTAAAATCCTTTGTCCACCTTCGCACATACAGAGTATACAATCTACATAGAAATATAAAAAAAATTTGTATCCAATAACAGAAAAATGTTTGAACCTGTTTCTCTAAAATGCTATTAGAGCATCATTTCCAGTAATTTAAGTAATGAAATAGAAAGGTAGTATTTAAACATATTTGCTTGCTTTCAAATAATTCAAAATAATAATATTTATTCATGACTGAGCGCTCATATTTAAAACAAATCTTATTTATCAATTCAATATGCCACAAGAGAAAAAAAAATGTGCCACATTTGACGAAAAGTTAGGATCCTATGCTTTTTATGTGGCTGTTTGTGGCGCTGGTACCAGCTTTTTTGTTGTGTCATGATTCCAAAGAGAAGTATTTACATTAGACATATTTTATAACTTCTCACAATGTGATCTTACAATGAGATCATAATTTCATACGAAATGCAAGCAAATTAAAACAAAACACACCAATAAGAACTTAAAAAAAAATTGGAACACAGAAAAGTATTGTATGTATATATATAAAATAAAAGTTAAAATGTACTGTATTACAATAAAGATGAATCGTATATGAAAAGAAAAATTTGTGCACAAGGCACAGGACTACCAAAAAGGGGTGCATGTAGCACGCTGGCAAACAGGTGTAGCCCTAAATCTTGTGGAGACCACAAGTATTATGGTGTCAGCTTAGGGCTTCTGCCTTAGATAATAAGGGTATATATTTTTTTTAGATACCTGCACTATAACTAAGTTTCCGCTGTAACAAGAAGACAAAGTATAATATAATTTAGCATTTGATAAATTTACATACTGCCGTCCTGTATTTCTGTGTATTAATTAAAATGTCCCATCTTGTGTTCAAGATTCTGCATGATATGAAGTGCCTGTGTACTCACTAGAGTTATTTCCCCCCTTTTTTTTTACTCCTGGCAAGAATATGAAAAAAAGTAAGAAAAATGTATCTAAATGTTATATAATGTAACAAGATACCTTACTCGATCTGCCACTTTCAAGTAAGAAGTATCCAAGCAAAGTGTTAAAATGTAACATGTTAAAAATAAACAAATTCGAAATGTATGTGTAGTTTAGTATGTCATGTGACGGATAACTCCTTGTAACTTTAAAATCTTTGTACATAGACAAAGTGATGTTGTCATTGGTATATTATGACATTATGCAAACACAAAAAAAAACTGTTAAAAAGTATTTTAATATTGAAACATGGTGTAAAATTTAAAAGCTAGGAAAGTAAAGGAGAAACTGTATGTGTGTGGAGGGCGGGGTAGAAAAACTCCCAAACTCATGAACTACTTGTAATGCAACACATGAACAAAAGTGTACGCAAGCATACACAACGTGTAAGTAAACACATGAACAAATTGTATAATATCACATGAACTCTATGTATTAATGTCTCAATGAACAAAAATTGTAATTTAATTGCCAACAAAATAAACAGACAGTATATGTGTAATAACCCACGACACTTACAACGAGTGAGATTCAATTACATAATTAATGAGTTATCATCAAAATGTAGTGAACAAGGGTTAAAAAACAAATGAACTACTTGTAATGTGTGTGTAAACCCTGGTTAAACTCTAAACCAGCCAGTGTGTATTACTCAATGAACTACTTGTAAGAAAAAAAAAAAAAGAAATACTGCCGAATAAATCGTTAGCAAAGTACAATGTGTAAAATCAAATGAACAAAATATGTAAATCAACACATGAACTAGTGTAATGTATGTGTATGGATGCACAAAATGTATTCTAAATAAGCAAACGTTGTGCAACATAAACAAATATGCAACACATGTACTGCTTGGAAAAAATGAATTAATGGTTGACTAAGGGTTAAAATTAAAATAAAGTTGTATCTGCGAAAGTTATTACTGTATTAAGGTAACAAAAGTGTCTATAAAATGCACAAGTGCCCAGTAGATTGCATAATTCTACGCTGAAAATGTAGAAGTTATGCCAAACCAAACATGTTCCAAGTAAAAAGAATGAAAGAGAAAGTAAAAATGCATAGAAACAAAAGCTAAATTCTGCATGTCATATGAGTGTATGTATCCGTCACAAGACAACGTGAGACTTTCACTCACTAAATAAAAAATTTCAAATGTGAGAAAATGCCAAAGATTTAGTTTAATGACTCTATTTGAATAGCGTTAAAAAAATAACTAAAGTGTACATAACAGCTAACATTATGCCTTTGAATAAATTTTTCGAAAACAAAAAACAAGATGTAAGGATATCAAATGTCATGTCAAATAAAATAAAATTACCTTATGTTCTAAATAAAATAGCAACAAGTCCCCAGCTTTGCGTAAACAATGAAATAAAACTGTAGATTAACTGTATGTGTAAAAATGTACAGCCAATTAGTTATCTCCTGCATAAAAATTTTAGATGTATGTGCAAACAATGTACAATAGTTAAATTGTGTCATAATTTCTGCAAAACTTTTAAACACATCAACTAAAAACATCCTACCAAGTATATTAAAAAAAATTTTAAAAACTGTATTTTATTGTGTGTAGTGTAAAAAGAGACCTTACTTTATATGCCACTTACAAGCAAGGAGTCTATAACAAAAGTGTTAAAAAGGAACTGTTACAGGTTAATTGCCGCAAAATGAATGTGTCAAGTAAAAATGTCATGTGAAGGATAATTTCATGTAAATCTAAAAATAAAATCTGTGTAACTAAGAAAGTGATGGTATCATTAGTAAGTTATGACAATACCCAAACTGAAAAAAAAAATTAGTATATAGAGGGTAAGAGAGAAAAACAAAAAAAAAAAATCTGTAGTGTAAAACGGAAACCTGACATAAGATGTAGAAGTAAAAAAAAAAAACGGTACGTGTGTACAAACACAAAACTCCAAAATCATTCTTGTGAATGTGATTTCAATTACATAATTAATGAATTAATATCACTAGATTATATAATGATACAGAGTTTTGCTTGACACCATGAACTAAGTGTATAAACATATGAACAAAGTGTGAAAGTTTTAGATTATCTCAATGAACAAAGTGTGACAAACTCATGAACAATGTATGATAATATCTTAACGAACAAAGTGTATTCTCACATGAACTAAAATTGTGTAAATATACCCATGAACTAAAATAAACTCACATGAACTAATTGTAATCTCACATGAACAAAATTGTGTAATTATTCTCATGAACTAATGTGTGTTTTCACATGAACTAAATTGTGTAACAAATCTCATGAACTAATGTGTGATTTCACATGAACTAAATTGTGTAACTAACTAAAACTTAAGTGCAGCACATGAACTAATGTTGTCAAAAAAAAAATTAAAAAAATGTACCGTCAATTTTTTAAAAAAAATGTTAAGTAAGAGACAAAATAGAAAATGTTATTAAATTATATTGTGCAAATGTAAATTTCAAAACCGAAACTGAATGTAAAGAGTGCAATGTGATGTTTCCATCACTTGTATCTATCAAATTACCAAAGTAGGAAAAAAAATATCTAAAATCGTTTAAGTGTAACTGGTGCAAAAAAAAGGAAGACACATCTGTAGAGTGTTTGTGTGTACACCTATACTACCAAAACTTTTACAAGCGAGAATAAAAAAACTGATGACCTGCATCAATGTATTTTACTCTCCCATACAATATTTAATCATCCGACCATTCCTGCAGTAATAATCGAATGAGAAAAAGGTATACCTAACAGTACACACATAATTTCTAAAAAAATATATATATCTAAATTTGCAGTTAAGTGTTAACTGCGAAATAAATTATCACTAATGCCATATGGTGAAGTATTAAGATGTACATAACTGTCTAACACAGTGAAATGTTTTTTTTTTTTTTTTTTTAATGAACTTTCTTTTTTAAGGAATCCTTCACAATACAAAATGCAGCAAGAGAAAAATAAATAATTTATCTTGTAAAGAGGTCTTTTTTTTATATCTATATAAAAAAAATGTGTTCAATGAAATGAATTGCAGTTGTGTAAGGTTTCTCGTTGCTCTTTTATATATCTCTTTACGGTAGGACATCTATGTGAGAAAGCTGTACGGAAAACGTTAAATTTTGTGTTGTTTACCTCATTACATCTAATGCAATTAATGCATTTTGGGCTGTTTGAACAATGAGGATCTTTATGTGATAAGGCACATACAGGACACCTAATTTTATCTGTGCATGATTTTGCCTGATGAAGAAGATTTTGACATGTAAAACATCTTTTTACCGAAACGTATCTTTTTACAGGGTAACCAGTAGACTGAATTTTGATTTCGCCATGAATAATTAATCTTTTAGCTATCTTTGGGGGCATTAGAAATATCCAATTAAATAACTCAACATATTTCATCTTATATTTTTGTTGAAATTGAATAGAAGGTGTGGATATACCAGTTAAGTCAGAAATTGCCAAAAGAATATCAGGAATATTAAAATTTTCTGGCAACTCACAAATTATAACTGAAATTGGCTTCAAATCATGCTTAAAAGGGGACGAAAAGTGACTATTTATAGGAGAAGTGGTAACATCTTGTTGTGGGCATTTCAAATCAGAAATAATATTTGAGTTATGCTGCAAGGAATTTTCAGTCAGACTGTTGATTTCACAATTATCTATTTGTGTTGTTTCAATCCGCTTAGGTGATAGTATTTCGCTGTATGCCTCGGATGTGCTTTGATTTTGATAAGACGTCTCATAAATTTCAACTTTATGTTTCTCTTTCACTGTGAGTGCGTGCAATCTTTCCAAAATTTTTGTATTAACAATTTGTAAACATTTGTTCTTATTCTGCAACCTAACATAATCATCTTTTTTATAACCTGAAAAAAATTACCCAACATTTGAAATTCCCATAAAAATTTCTTATGCATAGAAGATATGTTTTCAACTAAAGTGTCATTGTTTTTACTACCAATTTGTTCCTGTAGTATAGGGAATTCTGTGTTTACCCTTTCCGCAAATCTGTTAAGTGCTTCCTCAAACATGTACGGCAGAGAACATTTTAATTCAGCCATAGATACTTCTAATTCTGGATGGCTATCAGCCTGTGACATTTTTCAAAAATGTTGGAAAAAGTAGCCAAAGAAGAATTAAAAAAAATATATAAAAGATGGCACAATAATTTAAAATTTAGTTACTGTATTAGAGCAAAACAGCAAGAAAAAGAAAACTCAAAACAAATATTTTCTCTCCCTTTCTCTTTTTTTTTTGAATGAGCAGATTAAAAGAGAAGAAAAAAAATTGGAAGTTCTAAAAAAAAAATTCTGTCTATTTTAAAAGTATGCAGTATCTGAAATATTCATACAGTAAGAAAAATTTATATACCCTCAGATATTATATAGAAAACAGCACAAAATCATTGCAACATCTTCCAATAATAGGCATGCAAAAATAATATTCACTTGTAAATGCTGAGTACAAGCAAAAAAAAAAATCAATAAATAACTATCAAATAATAGCCAAGAAAATTTTATAAGGCACCTTTGGAAACGAGGGCAATAAATGTTAATATGCCTAGCCTATCACAAACACATTATAACTAAATGACATTTTATTTTCTGTATGGAAAATAATTAACCACCTAAATATCAATATAAAATAAATATGCACTGCAATACTGAATTTAAAAAAAACTTACCTTTCAAAATAAAGCAAGAAAAGAGAAGCCAAAAAAAAATTATAAGTGCCGAGTAAAACATTTAAAATATAATGCTTAAATTTCGTAAGCTTCTCTGTTCATGCAAACAAATATACTGAATAGTAAGAAGTCATCATTTTATATTTATTTTTTTTTTTACCCAAACAGCATGAAAAGGGAAAATTGATAAATCATAACGCATACCTACAGATAAAAATAAAGCAAAATAATAATAACTAATGTACTGTATTTACTACAATTAAAGCTTAAAAGAAACACTTGAATTTTCCGTGTTCATGCTTATGCAGTGAAAACTAGACACTTTTTTTTTTTTTTTTATTTAACTGATATACTTAGCCGTAGAATTTTTTTGTTGTATTATTCGCAGACATACGATGGTACATTTCTGTACGTTTGCACTTTTTTTTAATATAACTTCACGTTTTCCTTTTTTTATCAGGTGTACCACTTTTACTATTGCGAACATATTGGCACAGATTTTTTTACAAGCTAAGATGGCAGAAACCAGCAACAAGCAAAAATCAATCTGATGCAAATTTGATGATGAAACGGAAGCAAATTTTTTTTATCTCATTTATGCACAAGAAGCTAACAGTTATCTGTCAACACATATTTTTTTTTATTAATTTTCACTTGAAGACAACACATACTTGACGTAACACACGTAAATCATTGACTCAACACTTGGAAAAAAAAAACTTTTGAAGGCACTTTCCTAAAAATTGTAGCATGAGATTTTACGTACACCTTTGGCGCAATGCACGCGAAACTTTTTACTTTTTCACATTCCACACGATAAATCTGCAAGCACCGTTGAATGCACACGCACATAAATGAAAACACACTAGGTCACAATATTCTGTCGAAAGGAGAAAGCAAAACGTCGACACAAACACACACAAGGCGAACCGCTGCAGTCACGTTTTTTTTCTATTATTAGTGACGATACAAGATCAATTCGCCGGCTAAATCCGATCATCTGGGGGAGGTGATGGTGAGCAGGAACGAAGAAACAACCGCACCAACATCAGAGGGGGGGAGGGGGGAGAAGGCATACAGGCGAAAGAAGAGCGGCTCGAAGATGTCCAGCTGGTGAGCGAAGAAACACTAGAATGGGTTCCATCACTGTCCGTCGGAGAAAATTGCATCCATCCATCGAGCACAATGTTATGAGTGCAGGATATCACGACACACCAAGAAGCCACACTGTCCGGCATGGTTGAAAAAAATATCCAGTCCAAGAATTTGAAGAAAATTACTGCAAGAGTACTTGAATGGGGTACTTGAATGATTTTAGGGGGGGGGGGTGAATTTCTCTCTCTAACGTGCAATTTTTTTTTTAAACTAAGTTGGAGAAAAAATATAGGCGATGCACCAAAATTATATAGCATTGATTGAAGACCGGGTTCTACATGCTAAAAAAAACTCCAACTATAAAATTTACTGGACTTACTCTTTATTTAAAAGCATCGTTAGGTGGTTCAGTTAAAAAATGGGAGAGAGACACCCCCATAAATACATGGGACGCCGAAGCGCCTTTTCTTTTAGACAACTTTACATCTCGAAAGCTGAAACAGAAGTGTAGTTTTGCAAGAAGTCAAGAAATCTTGGCGTTGCACAGAATCGCCAATTTACAACTTTTGGTGACTGCGCGAAAATGAACAAAGGCTTTTGGCGATAAACATTACCGCAAAAATGTGGTGACACAATCGGACGGGGGAGGCCGAGATTGCAAGCAAGCGCTTCTAATACGATGAGAAATGCGTCAGAAAAGCGAAACTTGTTTATACAACAGATTTTACAAAGTAGACCGCTGCCTGAGAAAAATTCTGGAAATCACAGGCATCTGGCTTTTAGCTCGACCTCAAAGCACGATAAATACATGCTTCCCATAAGATCTGTTCATTTTTACTTTTTTATTTTTGTTGTTAAAATAATTTCAACGGTCAAATGTTAGCAGAGATAAAAATTGTTTCTGACTGCGCCGGGCGAACATCCGATGAAATTAATGAAGGCCTTGAAACCAGCAGCTGCGATTCTAATTTTTATTTATTTCTTTGAACTGGAAGCGGTAACAGACAGATAAGGAAAAAGGAAAAAGAAATGAATCTTTGCGGCTAGAAATAAAGATGTTTTTAGAAAGAAAACCTTTTAATAAAAGCTGGATGGTTTTGAGAAATGAATTTAATTACATATTTCAGCATAAGAAAGAGGGAGGGGGGGAGGATAATGTGATTTAAAAGTAAAAATTATGTTTTAAATTAATTTTGAATACAAATTATAGGTATGGGACAGAAACGCTGTCACAACATTATTTCAGGAATGTATTGAATGTGTGTGAATGAACACGATAGCAGTTTTCCGCATATGTTATCTCATCCATGTTTCAAGAAAACACTGTTCCAGATTTCGGGAGCAATCAGGACAGTGGACTGTGAATAATTTCATAGGTTTTATTTATTACTTGCCAAGGGGCAATTTTAGTTTCATAGAGCTTCTGATTTGAGCGCAAGTGTGCTCACTACAGACGTATTGTTCCGGTGACAACGAAGCTCAACTGACTAGATTATATATTTATCAACTAGGTGGAGCTGATCTCATAATCAAACTTCGGGAGCGCACATACCGGTCCCTATTGAAGTATTCTGATAGTTCAATGAGATACAACAAGTGAATATACAATAACATACAAATGATATTACTAATTAATGGTTACACATAATACACTAAATATAAATACAGTAATAAGAAATAATAAATTCAATAGATAAAGGTTAAGCTTAGTTGATATTATCATTATTTACAATAGGTAAAACACAAATATTTCAGATACTTCTTTTGTAAGTTCCGGATGGAGTCCGGACTATTACAGCTCGAGCATTGTCATAATTTCCCTTAATGATTTCTGAAATGTGATCTACTATCCATTTACAAACTGGTAGGTCTCCATCCTTTACCAGAACCATCATACAGTGTGCAACATTTTGTTTTTAAAGAGCCAATTAGACCTTTGCTGTAAATGGCTTAAATAAGAATTGGTCCAATTTTTCCATATTACTTGCGCGATTTTTTGAGTTTTCTGCCATCGGTCGAGCAAGTTTTCACTTTCATTAATCAAATTTGGTTCATGAAGAGCATCGATTGGTTTTCCAATCAGGAAATGACCTGGGGTCAAAACTTCATAGTCTTCTTATTCAGAAGATAATGGGGAAAGAGGGCGCGAATTGAGAATACCTTCAATTTGAGTAGTAATAGTTAAAGTTTCTTCAAGAATTAATTTCATAACAACAATAGCTTTTTTTTTAAGTGGTATTTGAACTGTTCGACACTTCTCTCCCAGAGTCCTCCAAATTTTCGTGAACGAGGGGGAAGAAATTTCCAGAGAACTTGCTCGGATGACAGAAAATTTGATACATCATCATTTTTTTATTTATAGAATTTAATAATCTTTTTAATTCGGCAGATGCTCCAACAAAGTTGGATGCATTGTCACATGATACTGAACTACTTTTGCCTTTGGAAGAAAAAAATCTTTTAAGAGTTGCAATTAATGCATTAGAAGTTAAGTCAGAAAGCAGTTCTAAATGCACTGCTTTAGTAACCATACATATGAAAATAGCTACATAAACTTCATTAAATATCCCTTTTCTCTGGTTGCGATATTTAATTAAAAATGGACCGCATATGTCAAATCCTTCATTGGAAAAAGGTTAACTTTGGACTACTCTCTCAGGGGGTAAATTTCCCTTGATTTAGTTATAATTGTAGGTTTTATTTTGAAACATTGAACACAATCGTTTACAACTTAACGAGCAATGTTTCTTCCGTTCATAGGCCAAAATATTTGTCTTACAATATTCAATAGTCCTTGAGGACCTACATGTAAGGACCTTTTATGATAGTAAATAAAAATATTTTTTGTCGATTTACTACTTGGGGGTAAAATGATTTGGTGAGATCGTTCATAGCTTAAATTGGAGTTGGCAAAACTACCACCTACTCTTAACAAATCTTCTTAATCTATAAAATTGTCCAAAAATCTCAACTTACTTTTTACAGGGACAGAAGTGCCCTTTTTCAATGCCGAAATTTTTGATGAAAAATACTCACATTGAATCTTTTTAATTATGACGTTTCTCGCAAATTTTAGTTCCCCTAAAGTTATAGAACCCTTAAGTTTGACTAGACCCTTACAGTTGTTGACAAACCTGAAAATAAATGCTAACACTCTCATTAATTTCATATAACTATTTCAAATATTAAGAAAAGAGTTAATAAACTCACAATTTATAACTGAAGGGAAAATCGGAAAGGACTTTAAAAATTGTTCGTCTTTTGTATGAGAATTCTTTTGAGGGAAAAAAAAATTACTAAAGTCTTGTTTCAGGAAATCGGGACCTTCCCACCACAGCTTATTGGTAGAAAGGGATTCTGCATCCTGACCTCTGGATAACACATCAGCTGGATTGATTTTTTAAGGAATAAATCTCCACTCGTAGTTGTTGGTCAGTTCTTGAATCTGAGACACGTTATTGCACACAGAGGTTTTAAGGAGATGTGGCGATATGACTATCCATGCTAAGGAAACAGTGGAGTACGACCAAAGTATGACTTTGCCAATTTGAAGTTTTAGTGCTGTTATTACCATTTGAGTAAGTTGGCACAACAGTAAACATGCTGAAAATTCAAGTCTTGGTATGCTGACAGTTTTAATTGATGCTACCTTACTTTTGCTGCAAATGAGGCTAACAGAAGAATTGTAATTAGAATTCGTTTGAAGATAAAGGGAAGCTCCGAAAGTTTTCTCACTAACGTCATTAGGGAAGCCATGTAAGAGGATAGTTAATGCATCTTTAATGAAAATACATCTTGTAATTTTGAATGTTTCTATAAGAACTAGTGAATTGAGGAATTTGTCCCCCTCTTGTGCATCATGAAGTGGAATTTTATCTTTCCAGTCGCTCTTTAGCAACCATAGTTCTTGCATGAAGATTTTAGCATAGCAAATTACAGGGCGGAGCAAGCCAATGGGGTCAAAGAGCCTCACAATTTGACTCAGAATTTCGCGTTTTGTATAGCTAGAACGTCTGCTGACAATTGTTAGGATTTGAATCCCAATGAAAAAGGCGTGAGTAAGTTGTATAAAATTGGGACTTACCCGTTCTTCAGGATACTTATCTATTTCGGTGTAAATCCACACTTTGTTTAATCCAATATGTGTTAGTTGTCAAATTTTAATCAACCACTCTTTATAACCTCCTTTGACAAAAGAAATTGTAGACTATTATATCAAATAAATAAGCAGTGGTAACACTTTAAGCTATTTAATTCACATTGTTTAAATTGTAAAAAAGAGAGAGCATTTTCATGCCTCTTCTCTGGAATGACTACATTTTCAGAATGAAAAAATATTTACATTATAAGATAATAAATCAGTAATAATAATTGTAATAGCAATATCATAATAATAATAATAAATCAGTTTAATGTCTATGAGTCACTCAACAAGTCATTATCTTTATCAAAGGATTTCCAAGGTTAATTTCTTTTGAAGAGATTTATGGCTGAGTTGAAACGACGCATTATTTATGTAACTGAGGAAATTATCTTTAGCACAGTTAATTAGCTTGATTTATGTCCATCAACTCCTCCTTAATTTCTGAAGTTTCATTCTCACACAAATTTAAGTTCCTTCTATGGATTTGAAAAACAGGTTTGGGAACTGGTTTCGTAAACAGGTCTGCTATCATCAATTTCGTTGGGCAGTACTTTAGGTTGATAGTCCCTTCTTGCTTTAGTTGTTTTATCCGGTGGGATCTAATTTCAACATGTTTAGTCTTACTTGAGTGCTTTTCTAATTCTATCATCTTGATCGTGGACTGGTTGTCTTCATATAGGTCTATAGGTAAGGTTTGCTTTAGGTTTAATTCTTCCAGTAGATTGACTAGCCACTTTATTTCAATTGCTGCAGTCGCTGCTGACACATACTCGGAGTCTGCCGATGATAATGCAATGCAGGATTGTTTCTTGGTCGACCATTGTATGGGATTTCTTCCTAACATGTATAGGTTCCCACTCGTTGATTTTCGTGAATCTACATCTCCTCCCCAATCTGCATCCCCATAAACTTCAAGTATCGGTTTCTTTTCTCCGCTCAGAACTAGACTATAGTTTTTTGTAGTCTTTAAATATCTTATCACTCTTTTTACTGCATTCCAGTCTTTCATTCTTGGTGATTCATTTCTTCTGCTAAGAATGTTTACTGCTGCACAGATGTCAGGTCTGCCTATAGTTGCTAGATATAGAAGTGCTCCTATGGCTTGTCTGTAATATGCCCGTAAGGCATGGTGACGTCACGGCAACGTCGTTGTGAAGTCACACTGTGATTTTGTGACCGTCGATGTGACGTCACGTGACGTCGATGTGACGTCACAGTGACTACAATGCGAGGTCGTTATGGCCGTTTTAGAGGTCGTTTGTGACGTCACATTGTGACCACTCTGTGAAGTCACGGTGTGACTAATTTGTGAAAAGTGTGTCATTTGTGACTATTTTGGCATTAGCTTTGTGACGAACCTGTGACGAAAGTGACAATGCTTTGAAGTCACATTGTGACCAATTTGTGAAATATGTGTCATTTGTTACGAACTTGTCATAAAAAATGTGATGATTTTAAATGAAAAACAGATTTCAAATTAATTGCTTAAAAGGCGCTAAGGCCAACATAGTGAAAAAGATTCCGTGCCGGGACTCGAATTCGGGCCATCAATATAGCACACTGACATTCTACCGACTAAGCCACATGGAACGATACCCGGCCGAGAAAATTTCTCACTATTACATGTTGGCAAGGCTACAAACGCAGCACAAGATGGAATATTTATCGTGAGCCACCGACAATGAGCAAATACGAAACTTAATTAAATCCAGCATCGATTGAAACTATATTAATACTTGGAAATTTTTCCAAAGAGAACCATTCGCCTTGCATACAATATTTCGAATGAAAACCAAATACAAATTACATGCTTAAAAGGCAATTTTAATTTCAAATTTGATTTTTATTTGAAATATTGTATGCAAGGCGAATGTTTCTCTCTGGAAAAATTTATAAGTATTAATATAGTTTCAACCGATGCTGAATTTAATTAAGTTTCGTGTTTGCCCCGTGTCGGTGGCTCACGATAAATATCCCATCTTGTGCTGCTATTCTAGCCTTGCCAACATGTAATAGCAAGAAATTTTCCAGGCTGGGTATCGTTCCACGTGGTTTAGTCGGTAGAATGTCCGTGCGCTATACTGATGGCAGGGGTTCGATTCCCGGCATTGAATCTTTTTTACTAAGTTGGCTTTTGCGCCTTTTAAGCAAATAATTTGAAATTTGATTTTCATTTGAAATATTGTATGCAAGCCGAATGTTTCCATCTGGAAAAAATTCGGAGTATTAATACTGTGATGGTTCTTGCCATAAACACTGTGATGAATTTTAAAATGCACAATTTTAAAATAAAGTTTTGTTTGAAATATAAATTCTTATCTTTTTACCGTACTTTTTAGCAAAATATCGCTATTTTGGAGTCCTATTCTTCTAAAACATTTTAAATTTTTCCACTTAAAAAACAATGCTTATCAACTGACATCTTTTTTTATTAAGTTTTAAGCTTTATCTTGAGTTCAAGTGATATTAAGAATGTGTAAAATTTTAATGTGTTGTGATTAGTCATTGCTTTATTAAACATGACATGATAAGCCATATTTATTTAAATTTTTTATTCCCGTGTATATTGTATTTTGTGAATATGAGCTAAATAGATTTGGTATGTTTTATAGGAAAAGACTGATCTGCGAAATAGAAAAAAACAATTAAGAAAAATCATGCGTTAAGCATAGATTTTAAAACACTTTCCAACGCTTCCTGAATGCTTTAACAAGACATCGTAATTTAGGGAAATAACGTAAATAAGATAACTAAGTAAATATTTTAGAAAACACATAAAACATTTGAAAAACTGATTTCAGCATTTACCGTCCATAGCCAAGTATGTTTTCTAATTCTTTTGAACAGCCCTGCATTTGATCTGTAATTTGATATACATATTATATAATGGGAAAATTTATTTTTGCAAGAAAACGCATAACAGGTTGAAATTCTCTTTCAGCAATTTATACTAATATATGGAAACATACTTGAATACTTTTGTATAATTTGTAGTTTACCTAGAACGTTTATTACGCGCTACTGCTTAGTTAAAATTTAATTCAAACACTATTAAAACTGCTGAAATCACATTTCCAGAAATTATAATTTATAGATGGCCATGTATTCAATTCTTTACGTGACCCTGTATATCATTTTATCTATATTCTACAAACATTTCTTAGTAAATTAAATGCAGTTCAATGTAAAAATCCATAACTCATTTAAAAACTACCTTTAATCAATTTGCGCATATACCCAGTAACCCTTACGAATACTTTTATGTAGTCCTGTATATGAATTATAGCATTTATATATACCATACTCTATGCATAAATATAGTGAATCATAAAAGCGCATATCATAATTAAATATGCATTTCCAGCAATCATCCCTAATGAACTTCGGATACAATATAGTATCGGAAATATTTTGTGTGTCCTGTAAATGCTATATACATTTCGTATTATCATGAAATAATGTATAGTGTGTAAACCTCAGCGACTTATATCAATTTCATTATATATGAAACAGATTAACATAATTAAAGTACGCCGCAAATAATTCCCTCCATCCCTGTATAATAATGTATTGGAATCCCTTTTTTAGCCCTGTAAATGAACAATAACTATTCGTTGCACCACATACTCTTCAGAATGCATATTTTAGTGCGTTTCATAAATTCATATCAATTTTATTCTTTTTGAAAGCGTGTAAAATCGTTAAAAATCATTTGGAACGATTTTTTCCCGTAGGCCGTAGTGTAACGAAATACTCTTGACTGTTCCTGTAGATGAATTAAACACGCTACAAACTTCATTACAAATAGGGGCCGTGCTATGGTAAACGTCAATAACATCCAAAAATTTCAAGGCAATCCGAGTATATTTGCGAGAGTTAGACCGCGGACAGACGGCCAGACAAACCGAAGTCATAAACACTTTTCAACTTTGTTGAAAAGTATTAAAAAGAACATATAAACGTAAAATAAATGATTGCATATTAACTATTTTTATTGTTTAAAAAACATTTTAATGTAGAAAGTAGTTATTAATCGCTTTAAAAAAATATTCAGTCCTATATTACGAAAGTACATACCAACTTTTTAAAAAATATACTAAAGCAGTTTAAGCTATAAACTTGTTATCACAGGCATGAAAAACACTTTATTTCAATGCTTAAATATATTTAATTTTTTTATTCCAGTGATTACATATATCGAAAACGTAGAAAATGAATTTACAATCGAAGAAAATTTAATAACTGATTCTGAGTGTCTACAATTAAATGTTTGATTAAAATCACAAACAACAACAAAAAAAAAATGCTTACATAATGTTAATTTTTAATCTGAAACAATTTCTAATTTCATATTTAACTCCAAAATAATAATGATGCTATAAGTGCTAGTAACTAGAAAACATTAAAAAGCCGAAAAAAATTCCACACCACTGTTTCAACACATTTTCAATCTCAAGAGACTAAAAATTAATATTTACATTCATTCTACTATGAATGTAAGCACAAATCAGTCTCTGCGCCAGCTTTTTTTTTTTTTTTCGAGCGATGGCAGATTAAGATACAACAGAATCGAATAAAAATATCCTTCTGAAAACAATACAGACCAGTCTCTTTCTATATGTGTAACATAAAACTACTTAACTCATCATTATAATATATACAAAACAGGAACAAAATATTTAAATTAAATAAGACTTACATATATGCTTCATCAATAATATCCGTATATTTGTAATATCCTAAAATGGCAGATGTCTTTCTTTTATATTAAAAGAAGTGCTGGTGTTCTAAACAGTGGAGTGAAGTGGCTTCCCGCGTATTCTCTTGTTTATTCTATGGTAAATTCGCGAAGCAGACGATTTGAGCAGGTGTGTTTTTATTATTTATTTGTTTTTTCTGAAATGCGCAATAATTATATGAGAGTGTAACAATCAGTGGAGGATTATTATATTAAATTGCAATGCTAGATAAAATTGAAATCATGAAAAAAGAATACTTTTACTGTCTTAGATATCAAATTGATAAAATATAGCATGAAAATTTAGTTTATTAATGCTTGTATCGTGCAATTTATTTATTATGTCCCCCCCCCCCCGCCTTTCGTGATAGAATTTACTATTTGCTATCCACTAATATATTTTCATTCCTTATGCCGCTGTAACTCAGCTGTTTAAAATATTGTTTAACTCTTAACTGATGTGACAAAAATTGCCGCATAACTACTGTGAGCGGTCTGTGAGACCGCTTAATCTATGAGATGGATAAAATATAGCATGAAAATTTAGTTTATTAATGCTTGTATCGTGCACTTTATTTATTATGTCCCCTCCCCCCCCCCCACCTTTCGTGACAAAATTTACTATTTGCTATTCACTAATATATTTTCATTCCTTATGCCGCTGTAACTCGGGACTGTTTAAAATACTGTTTAACCCTTAACTGATGTGACAAAAATTGCCGCATAACTATTGTGAGCGGTCTGTGAGACCGCTTAATCCATCAAATTGATAAAATATAACATGAAAATTTAGTTTATTAATGCTTGTATCGTGCATTTTATTTATTATGCCCCTTCCCCCTTTCGTGACAGAATTTACTAGTTGCTATCCACTAATATATTTTCATTCCTTATGTCGCTGTAACTCGGAACTGCTTAAATTATTTCTCTTCATTTTCAAAGATTTTTGAAGTTCATATTTTTGTCACACTGTGACTTACAATATGGTGGTTTTTTTATCATATATGTGACGTGACATACGTTACATGCAGTGACATAATGGTGTCGTCACAATTTTCTTTTAATTGCAGAAAAATATAATTTTACAGTAAATAACATGTTTTAAAGAATTTTTGCAATTTTTTAAAGTTTTCTAAGAAGGTCACATCTCAGTCACAATGTGACATCACTGAGTGGTGGCATTTTGGTCACAGATGTGACGTGACCACAGTGACTTACAGTGACGTCACAACGACGTCACCGTGACCATGCATGCTATGAGGGTGTGTTGTTTGGTAAAATGTTATCCTCATCATTAAAGCGTGTGTAATTTGTTTCCATGGGTGTGCTACACGGTTTTGCGTCTTGCAAATTAAATTTATTGATTAATTCTTCTATTTTCTGAGTTTGATTTATCATGTAGCTTTTATTTACTTTTTTAATGTTCATAGATAGGTAGTTACTGATGTCACCTAAATCTTTTAGCTCGTATTCTTTATTTAAGCTCGCGATTACTTCCTCTATTATTTCGTCTTTTCCAGCAATTAAAATGTCGTCTACGTATGTTATTATGTATGTTGTGTTATCACTTCTTTTTCGCGTAAAAAGGCATGAGTCAAATTTGCTCTGACTGAAATTCATCTTTCTTAGTGTTTCTGTGATTTTATTATGCCACGCTCTCGCGGCTTGTTTAAGTCGGTATATGGCTTTGTTTAGCCTACATACTTTATTTTCCTCATTTGGTTTAGCGAAACCTTCTGGTTGTGACATATATATCTCCTCCTCAAGCTCTCCATGTAAGAACGCGGTATTAATATCAATATGTTTTACATTTAAATTTTGATGCAATGCTGTTATTAATAATGCTCTTATTGTTGTATATGAAATGACTGGTGCATAAGTTTCATCATAATCCTCCCCGAATTTTTGTGAATATCCTTTTGCAACTAAACGTGCTTTATATTTTTGGATTTTTCCTGTGTTGTCGCGTTTTAGTTTGTAGGTCCATTTGCAACCTTTTATTCTCCTATTTGGTGGAGGTTCTATAATTGACCAAGTTTTGTTTTTCTTTAGGGAGTTCATTTTGCTTTTCATTGCATCTATCCAATTTTGTTTATCCTTAAAATTTTCCATGTTTTCGATTTCGTGATAATTTTTTGGTTCAGTAGCGTTTTCGTTCTTAACCATGTATATTAACCTATCAGGAGGTACACCTTTATTAATTCTTTCTGATCGTCTAAGTTCTGCTACTGGTTGATTGGACGTGGATGGTGTCTCATTGCTATTTGAAATTTCTATTTCTACAAAATTTTTGTTAACCCGATTTTCATCTTGTTTTGGTTTGTTTTCTACTTTATCGTTTCTATATTTAAATTTGTTTTCGAGAAATTTAACTCTCGCGATCTTTATTTCATTTCCTCCTACATATATTCTATATCCTTTGGATTCAGTATCATATCCGACGAAAATTCCCTCTATAGCTTTATCGTCTAATTTTAGTCTTCTGGCTTTACTGATATATGCGAAGACTTTGCAGCCAAATACCCTAACGTAACTTAAGTTTGGCTGTCTGTTTGTCCATAACTCGTATGGCGTCTTTTCATTTGCTTTTGTTGGTAGTCTGTTTTGCAAATGATTTGCTGTGCAAATTGGTTCCCCCAGAACTTTAATGGTAAATTTGATTCACTTAACATTGTCCTTGCCTTTTCAACTAACGATCTATTTTTCCTCTCTGCCACATCGTTCTGGCTTGCGCAATATGGAACTGTGTGTTGATGTTTTATCCCATTAGCCCTGAGGTAATTTTCTATTTCATCTGATGTGAATTCCCCTCCGTTATCTGTTCTAATTGCTTTCGGGTTTTCTCCAAATTTGTTGCTAATTAACGCGATGAATTCTTTAAGTTTTTCGTAAACTTCACTTTTTCTAGACAATAGGTATATGATCGTAAATCGTGAGTAGTCATCAATAAAAGTCAAAAAGTATGATTTCCCCCCTATTGTCGGTGTTTGAAAAGATCCGCACACGTCGGAGTGAATGAGCTGGAGTCTTTTAGTTGCTCTATACTCTGCAATTTTTGGATAGGGTTCATCAGTTAAATTTGCCTTAATGCACGGTTCGCAATCTATGTTATGCTTACAGTTGTACATTTGGATTCCTGTAGCTAATTCCTTTTGCGTAATTTCTTTAATTGTTGTTAGATTTCTATGTCCTAACCTACGATGCCATAATTCTAGGCAATTTTTGTTGTTGCAGCTTTGTGCTACGTTTGCATAGTTTTGGAATGCCAACTGAACTTCGTATAGGCTATTTACTTTTCGCGCTTCTAAGCATATTTCTCCGTTAAGTTTGAACATACATTTGTCATTTCTGAATATAATTTCACATCCATTTTGCGTCGCTTTGCTAACCGATAATAAATTTGTTTCGATTTCAGGTACTAGTAATACATCTTTAAGTGTTATTTCATGAACTTTTTTGTCTGATGTTCGCGTGTTTATATTTACGTCACCTGACCCGTAACTGATAAGTTTTTTCCCGTTTACGATAGTTACATTTGTTTTTTCGCGTGATTTTATTTCTGTAAACATTGATTCTGAACACACAATATGGCTTGAGCTGCCACTGTCTACTATAAATGTTTTGTTTTCTATTCCTTGTGTTATAAAGGAGTAATTTTTATTTTCGCTCGCCCTCCATGTATTGTTTTCATTTTCAGAGTGACTGTACCTACGGTTTGATTCTGGTGTTTGTTCACTTCTAAAATTGTTTTCACTCTTTTGAAAAACTAGTGATGTAGAGTAATGTTTTTTGTTTGGTCTAATGTGTTGATTTTGTGGTGTATTTTGTATTTTGGCTTTATTATGCCAACATTCCTGGGTATAATGGTTTCTCATCCGACAATTGGAGCAGTATTTATTACTTGTTTTGTTGTTGTAATTTTTCTGTGCTTTAAATGCTCTGGCAGGATTTTCTGTTCTCTCATTATTATCATATCGTCGGTTATATTCGTCAATAAGTTTAGACTTAATAAATGATGGTGTGAGTTGATTTTCTTCTCTCGATTCAAGGGCAGTAATAAGAGTATCATAAGATTGTGGTAGGGAGCATAATAACAGTGCAGAAATGTGGTTATCATTTATAACTTCTCCTATGGCCGCTAATTTATCTACTAATTCCATTATTTTTGTAATATGATTAACAACGTTGCCACCTTCCGCTAATTTAATCCCGTAAAGTTTTCTTAAGAGATAAAGTTTGCTAGACAAATTATGTCGCTCATGGATTTCACGCAAAGCTTGCCAAGTTTGTCTGGCTGTCTGTAAATTTTTAACATGAGTAATTTGATTATCATCAATTGTTAGATTAATTAGTGCACGGGCTTTCTTATAACTTTTGGACCAAACGTCCGTAATTGGATCAGGCGGTTCTTCCGTAATTACGTGAAATAAGTCTTCTTTAGTTAACATCATTTCTGCCTTAAATTTCCAAACCGAATAGTTCGCAGCTGTAAGTTTTTCAATTGCTAAATTATCTTTAGAAGCTGCCATTTTCTTAACTTCTGATTACTTACGTGTTACCGTAAAAAGTTCTTCCAACTTTTCTTTTTGAAAGTTTAAAAGATTATTTATCAAATATCTGATAATTCAGATTTCAGTGGAGGCTATTTAATTTATTTATTTTTATTCAGTGATCAGTAATCATAATCTTGTTAGGATTTGAATCCCAATGAAAAAGGCGTGAGTAAGTTGTATAAATCTGGGACTTACCCGTTCTTCAGGATACTTATCTATTTCGTGTAAATCCACACTTTTTTTAATCCAATATGTGTTAGTTGTCAAATTTTAACCAACCACTCTTTATAACCTCCTTTGACTAAAGAAATTGTAGACTATTATATCAAATAAATAAGCAGTGGTAACACTTTAAGCTATTTAATTCACATTGTTTAAATTGTAAAAAAGAGAGTGCATTTTCATGCCTCTTCTCTGGAATGACTACATTTTCAGAATGAAAAAATATTTACATTATAAGATAATAAATCAGTAATAATAATTGTAATAGCAATATCATAATAATAATAATAAATCAGTTTAATGTCTATGAGTCACTCAACAAGTCATTATCTTTATCAAAGGATTTCCAAGGTTAATTTCTTTTGAAGAGATTTATGGCTGAGTTGAAACGACCCATTATTTATGTAACTGAGGAAATTATCTTTAGCACAGTTAATTAGCTTGATTTATGTCCATCAACAATAACTTCAAAGTTATTTGTATCACTGCTGCATTCCCATAGTATTCCGAGAGTGTTTTTTGAAATATATTCGGAATTTTGGTTAAAATAAAAAAATTGAGAATCAGGATTTATTTCTTCAACCAAATTACAGCGCCATTTATGCAAGGCCATCTGATCTCTTTTGTAGATGTCTGTTAATTTTTTTCTAATTAAAAAAAATTCCGAAATGTCTGATGATGACCCTGACAGACAGTCATCCATGTACATATCGTTCATTTCGACTTCGGTGGCTAATGGGAAATCATTTGCTTCATCTACCGATACTTGCTGGAGCACTCAAGTGGCAAGGTTTGGACTACTTGCACAATCGTATGTGACAGTTTTCAGGGTCTAGATTTTGTCGGGGTTCCCACCTTCCTTCTCTCCATAATGCTTTTTTGATATTTAGCATTTTCTTACTTCTATTTATTTACTTCTATTTGTCGAAACATTTTATTTACATCAATTGTAAATGCGAAAGTATTTTTTCTAAAACGAATTATAATCGAAAAGAGATCATCTTGTATTATCCCTCCGTTAAACAATAAGTCGTTTAAAGATTTCCTATTAGTTGTTTTACAATTCGCATCAAAAACAACCCTCAGTTTAGTTGCAGTACTCGACGGTCGCAAAGCGCCGTGATGCGGGAAAAAATATCCTTTATCAGGATTTATGTCATCGGAGATTTCTTCCATGTGTCCTAATGTAGCGTATTCTTTCAGAAATTCTGAGTATAACTCCTTTAATTTGGGATTCCGCTCTAAACGGTTCCATAACTGATTTAATCTTTTAGTGGCAATTTGTTTTGAATCTCCCAGATATTTATCTAACATTTGAATTTTAAAGGCTAATTCATTTACGTATTTGCCGTCCAGTTTTCGATAGTGAGTTTTTAAAAAATTTTCGTTACAGTAATTTAACTCCTCACTAACTCAGGGTTTTAACTCACTTACTTGCTGCAATTCCTAAAAGTAACTTATTTCTTTTTACAGATTTTTATATTCTGTTACTAAAAAAGAAGAATCAGAAGATTCCTTTAAATTAGAGATCGAATTCTAAACAATGAATGGTATTACCTGTCCAAAAAATGTTTTTACTAACATTAATTGAGAATCATCAATTTTAATTTAATTCGATCCTATTAATTCATAAAATAACTCTGCTCTAAGAACCGCGTGTACATCATTGGTTTATTCCAATTATTATCCGCTAATTTTATTTTTTCCGGCAATTTTAAGTTTAATATACCTACATATGCAGGCGGTTGCTTAGCAATTTTAGGAACTAGTAATATACCTAAATGATAAAATTTAGTTTCGTTTTCATTTGCTAATTCTGTACTAATAGATGATTTAGCGTTTAAGCATAAGTCGTTTATTCCGGAAATGAGAATATGTGTTTTTTGTTTACGCAATACTAACAAATTTCCGGCTTAAGAACTCAATAAATGTGAGCTTGAACAACTATCTAATGTGGCAATTAAAGGTTTAAAATTCTCAGAACCATCCTTCAAATATATCACAGCGGTGTTTAATACAAAATATTTATTTATTTTTACTTGCCTTCGCGAAAAAGGTTTGATTATCAGGAGTAGGGGAGGGTGGAGAACCCAGATGGCTCATATCCCCTGGTCTTCAACTCTGAATTGCTTATTGATTTTATTATTTTCATTAAATGGATGCAATAAAGTATTATATTCTTTACTGTTACATGAAAAGCAGCTATTTTTTTATACACAAGAATTAGGTAAATGATTATTTAAACAGGAATGGCATAAATTGTTATCTTTAACAAATTCTCCTCTTTTCATCGCATTCATTTGTTTAAATTTATCGCATCTACACTATATGGCCAAAGGTAATCGGCCACTTGCAATTTTAGACGTTTTGTTAAATATCTATAAAAATAAATGAGGAATTAACCTGAAACTCCAGGTTTGTATGCAGAATATTCCAGGTCATATATTTCCGTGAAGATTTTTCCCCGAAACCTTATAGGGGACCGGTAACAAATTGAAAAAGAACGAATATCTTTTGGATAACCCTGTGAAAACTAATGCAGCAAAAGAGATCAAACTATAGAACATGAGTAAGAGGCTTATTGTAATAAACTGTGTTCATTTTTATGAGGGTAGCATGTATACTAGTAGGGAAATTAAGGTTTTTATAAAAACAATCCCAAATTTTGCCAAGTTTTTTGCTTATAATTTCCAGAGTTTTTAATATAAAAGAAAGTTCATTTTCGAAAATATGGCAAACAACATTGTACATAATATTCTGCAATCAGAATCAAAATATAGTAAAAATTGTATTAAAAATGAGCAAGTTTACTAAATAATGTTTCACTGCGCATGTCCGAATGCACACTGTAAAAAAAATTCCGCAACGTTCCTGGGAAAAAATGGGCAGCTGAGTTGCCCATTATTTCCAAGAAACATTTCTTGAAAATGACTGGAACTTTACTGTATATGTTAAAAACATTCTACAGAAATGCCAGTAAGTTTCCTGCGAAATACCAGGAATATTTCTGTTGACAGCAAAACATTACTGACATTTCACAGCATGCGGGATCCGCAGACGATTTTTACATTTCCAGTTGACAATTTTCGCTTTATTATCATTATTTGTTGGAATGAAAAAATATTTTGAAATTGACATCAAAATTATTATTTATAATTTACTCGAAAAAATAAATTTTCTGTTAAAATTCAATAAAGTAAATATATATATGATATATTGTTTCTGAACTTTGCTTGAAATATAAAAATATATAAATGTAAATAATAATTAGAAAAAAAAATCAGGACATAAAATATTTTGGATTTTCATCAGTAATTATGTTAGTTTACAAGTTAGATAAAATACATATAAATTTTCATGAAAAAAAAATCCTAAACGTAATTGTATATTTTTTCCGAAAAGAAAAATTCAAATTTGCAGCAATTCAAAGTGTCAAATATATATCAAATTGTAAAGTGTTAAAATATAAAATTAATTAAAAAAGAAAAAAAAAGTCAAGAGGTAGCATCGAACTCGGGCCGTATGGGTGACGTGCGAGCCTTCTGCGTCCACACCACGAAAGACACATTGAGAAATGCAAACTAATGGGTATTTGAAACGTATGTTAAACCTCGGCATCTAATTTCTGAAAATCTAAGGCCCATTTGAAGAAATCCTTTCACAAGAATAATTAGAGATAAGAACTCTAAAACATACTTTAAATTAGGGATGCACAACCTGTGGCCCGCGGGCCAAAAGTGGCCCGCGATGGGCTTACGTGTGGCCCGCGAGCTTCGTCAATTTATAACTGCAAAAAATTGTCAATTATCATTATGGACAAAAAAAAGTTTTGTCCATAGGTCGCAAGGAAAAAATCGGGAATTTCCTCATTTTGCCGCGGGAAAAATTGAAAAATTCGTCAGTCAGTTAAGAATCGCGAATTTGTTTGATTGAGTGCGGGAAAATCGTGAATTTTGTCGATCAGGCGCGGAAAAATCGCAAATTTCGTTGATCAAGCACAAAAAAGCGCGAATTTTGTCGATGAGGCGCGGAAAAAATTGTAAATTTGACCTATCGGGCAAGGAAAAATCGCGAGTTTTGTTGATCGAGATCGAAAAAATTGAGAACTTCGTTGGTCAGGCACGGAAAAATCGTGAATTTTGTCGATCAAGCGCGGAAAATCGCAAATTTCATTGATCGGGTACGAAAAAATCGTCAGTTTTGTTGATGATGCGCGGAAAAATTGTAAATTTTGTTGATTGGCTGCGTAAAAATCGTGAGTTTCGTCAGATACGAGAAAATTCGCGAATTCCATCAGTTAGTTAAGAATCACGAATTTCGTCGATCGGTCGGCAAATATTTTCAATTATTAGCGGGAATCTCAAATTTCGTTGATGGGTTGCGGAAAAATTGCGTGTTTCGTCTTGTTTATCCCGAATTTCATCAATTTGCCGCGGGAAAAAATGCAAAATTTTTTAGTCACTTTAGAATCGCCAATTTCGTTGATCGGGCACGGAAAAATCGTAAATTTCATCGATCAGGCGTGGAAAAAACGCAAATTTCGTCGATAGGGTACAAAAAAAATCGCGAGTGTTGTCGATCGGGATCCGAAAAATCACGAATTTCGTTGGTCGGGCACGAAAATAATCGCGAATTTCGTTGGTCGGGCACGAAAAAAATCGCGAATTTTGTCGATCAGACGCGGAAAAATCGCAAAATTCGTTGACATGCACGAAACAATCGCGAAGTTTCTCGATGGTGCGCGGAAAATTGAAAATTTCGTTGATTGGCTGCGTACAAATCACGAGTTTCGTCTGTTGAAAGATATTGCGAGAAAATAGCGCGAATTTCGTCAATTTGCCGCGGGAAAAAATTTCAAATTTCATTAGAGTCAGTTAAGAATCGCGAATTTCGTTGATCGGACGAAGAAAAATTCGCGAATTTTGTCGATCAGGAGTGGAAAAATCGCGAGTTTTGTCGATCGAGCTCCAAAAATTCGCGAATTATGTCGATCAGGCGCGGAAAAACGCGAATTTTGTCGACCAGGTTGTGGAAAATTGCGAATTTTGTCAACCAGGTGCAAAAAAATCGCTAATTTCGTTGATCAGGCGCGGAAAAATCGCTAGTTTCGTTGATCGGCTCCTCATCTCCCTTCGTTCATAAAGTGCACATTTTTTTTCGGCAACTAGCCTATGTTTGTTCATGCTAGCCTTCATGCCTATGTTTGTTTTTAGCATTTTTAAATAAACAAAATTTACTTCCCCGAATAAAGTCAAGGAATATTATCAGTCCTTCTAAATAATACTTGCTATATCTCTGTTATACATACAAACGTAAACTGTTGATATATCCTTGCCAACTGATTGGGTATGTTGACCGGGTAGGGGAACCTAGAGGGGTAAAACTAACGCTCCTCCCCTCTGAAATCACATTTTTTATCTGATTATAGGCCACAGATCACCTCCCAGAAATAGAATTCTCCCCATGTTACTGATGTGGCCCTCTACAACCCAGAAATTTTTATAAGTGGCCCTTCTCTTAAAAAGGTTGTGCACCCCTACTTTAAATTAATCAAAATCGGTGAGAATCATGTTTGATGGTCCCCTGGTTAATGAAGATCCAAATAATAGGTGTATTTTTTTACACGGTCTGCTCTTTAAACATTCCACAGACAAGTACGAGAGATAATCTCTTAGCGATGTCACAGAGGTATTGTATTATCATCTGAATGGTTGACAATAGAGACGTAATTTATAGAGAGGTAAGATTATGTCGTCTGTTGATTTATTTGCATTTCATATTGATTTTTTTACATCCATTTAAGGAATTCGTTTTCGACACTCGCGCGCGAGCAACGGATTGTAGCAAAAAAATAATAAATGGCGGCCGCAGCGTTTTGCTGTTTGCAACTTTTGTTCAGGAACGTTTCACATAAGAAAACCAGAATTTCACAGGAAAGAGCTAAATTATTCTGAAAACCTGAGAAAAGGCGAAACGTTCCTGGATTTTACATGGAACGTTACCATTTTTTTACAGTGCAATCAAAATATAATGTGCATAATGTGCATAATGTGCTAGCTAAAAGATCAACTTCTGTAAAAGTCTCAAAAACATAGCTTGAAAATTCTGAAAATTATCGTCGATAGAATGAGCTCAAAATCCGTTGTTCCCAAATTCGAGCAAAATGATGAGGGGCTGTATCCATATATCCCTTGATTAGTGCCAATATAGCATACACAATATTCCACGTACTACTGTATTTGTTTGTTGTTTTTGCTGCATTTGCACGCACTACTATATTTTTACATTTAAATCAGGATTTCATTACAGGCAGGTTTTTTGTAGGATTTACTGTATTTTTTGTCCTGATGTAGAATTTGCTGTCCTCCTTATTTGTTTCCTTGTCCTGCTTATTTGTCTCATTGTGCCACTTTTTGTGAAAATGGAATTGACAATACTATCAGATACGTAAGAATTATGGTTTCATATGGATGAAAGAAACACGATTTGGGTTAATGGAATGAAGGAGAGGATATAATTAAACGTACGCTATATAATAAAGCAGATTTTAGTACAAAACAACGACTTTTATGAAAAGAATAAACGATAATGAAGAAGCCTTTTTCTTTCAATGAAGCAAAATCGAGTTATTATACTTACTGTACATATGCCCCTAATTTCATTCGGACTTTTGTCTAAGAGGAATTCCACAATTAGATGAATCTTTTTTTGTTCTTATTGGCGTCTTGGGCATGTAAAAATGTTACTTCTTTTGATTCATAGTTCATATTAAGTTTTTTTTCGTGCCAAGTTTGCAAAAAAATGTTTAATGTTTTTACAATGTTAAAAGGACAAAAAGTATTGAAGTGATAATTTTTTTGAAAATATTCTAAGAAAAATAATAATAAATAAGAATAATAAGAACTAGTTGAAAGTGCCAATCCCAAAAATTTCTTCTATCTCGTACATATTAATACTTCAAAATTCGCTAGTACTGTGCCAAAATTAAATGGCAATTTTAGCCCATCATGAGGATTTTCAGGATATGAAATTCTGTGCATTATTTCTTGAGATATGACTATCGCTAAAATCGTGTAAAATTATGCAAAATGCAGCAAAGCAGCTCCACCTGTTGGGTGATTTATACCAAAACCTAATCAGCAACAACTTTGTTAACGTCTAACTGAATCTGAAGTTTGATGAAAATACTTGCGATAGTTTTTGAGATAGAGCTATTACGGAAATAGTCAAAAATCCAGCATAGCAGCGCCACCTATTGGGAGACTGGCACCAAAACATAATCAGCGCCATTATTTATCAAAGTATACCTGAATCTAAAATTTGATGAAAATTCGTGCATTAGTTCTTGAGCTAGTGCTATTGTGAAAATCGCAAAAAAATGCTGCTTAGCAGTGCCACCTGTTGTGCGATTTACACCAAAACGTAATCAGAATCAATTCATATTAAGGACTAACTGAATGTGAAGTTTGACGAAAATCCGCGTATTAATTCCTGAGATAGAGCTATTGCGTAAATCGTAAAAAAATGTAGCATAGCAACGCCACCTGTTAGGCGATGTACACCCAAAACTAATCAGCACCAGTTTATACCAAGTCTAACTTAATCTAAAGTTTTGTGAAATTCCGTGCATTAGTTCTTGAGATAGAGTGCCCACAAAATTTTTGTCGCATACAGACAGACATATTAAAAAAAACGTGAAATTGTGTTCAGAAGCTTCTAAATAAAACCATCGAACACCGGAAGTCGTAATTTTTCACGAATCCAATACCATCTTCTTGTAAAGCTAGAAGAAAGTAAAAATATAAATTTCTTATATATTATTCAAATTTAAGAGAATAATTCATTTTAGTGTACTGATTTTTTTACAAATCTTAATCTTCTTGCAATGTTAAGGGGAATAAATGTTTATTATAAATTGAGTTGATTATATGTATATGACTATTATAGAATATTACAATTCATCATCAATTTCGAATAAAATTTATAAATTGAGTATCAAGATGTATACATATCCAAAAAAGAAAAAAGTAAAGGAGCGTCAGACTGTATTCAACGGATAATAAAATAGTAAAAAAAAATAAACAATAGAAGTTTCTAAGTTCATCATCCTTTGACGTAAGGCGTATTTATGGAGAAATTTCCAATCATTGAATGTCTGGGGTTCCATAGACAGAAACTGCAATTTATTACTACGCGTGAAAGAAAGAAAGTCGATTTGGGTCAATAGAATCAACCACGGAAATTTTATTTTCATGGTTTATATAATAAAACAGATTCCAGTAAATAACATTTTCCTCGGGATGACCTTCCGTTGATAGAACAAACAAATTACGATGTAGCTTTTTAGTACATCAATATTGAGTTATTGAACATGTCCTTAATTTCATTTGGACTTTTATCTAAGGGGCAATGCACACAATTAGGCGAATCTTTTTAACTGTCTTGATGACTAAAGACTATTCAAACAAAGGTCTATTCAACTTTTTCGATATATAACACAAATATTTTTATATAGTCAAGTTTCTATAAAAATATTGTTTCTTTAGAGAAATTTACGATCGAAAATTTTGGTTATAGGAGATAAGTATGAATTCTCGCATCTGGTCGGGTAGGCTTGGGTTAACGCTAATTTTTTTTCATTGCAGGCCGAGTTGAATTTAAATGTTTTCGGTTCGAGTCTGCTTTGGGTTGAGTTTTTATTCTTTGGGGGTCGTTTTTTATTTTTTAAAAGAAAACCTTTAGCAATTTCCAATTAAAAAATATATATATATGTTTGAATAATATATATATAACGAGTGCATATATGTTCTTTTTTTTACAATAAAGATTTCGTTAATAAAGATGAAATTGTAGCCTGTTTTTACTTAAATGTATTAAAGTATGGATTAATTTTCTTTCACTTTGGGATCGGGTTTCAATATTTTGGGTTAAAATGCATATGATTCATTGCCAGGCTTCGGATCGGCGATTATTTGCGATCTGAAATAGATTTCAGTAAAATGGCATTTTTATGATGCATTTGATGGAAAAAGAATTAAATTCTTTCAATGGAACAAAATCGAAAAATAGAACATGCACTACTTTTTATTAGACATAATATATAACAGACAAAACCTGTAATTAGAAGATTCCTTTTTGTTCTTATGACGGGTATGATCTACAAAAAATGATATTTCATTGATGAAATTTATATTTTTTATATTTTACTTATTTACTTATTTATTTATTTTATTTGGCAGTCAAATTTTGATAACAGAGATTTTTAATACTTCTTTGATTTGATGCACATTCGGTCAAATACAACAACAGGAACAAACAGGCAATCCGTATGTAGAAACTGCTATTTTTTGTTACACGGGAAAGAAAAAAACCGTGATTTGGGTCGATAAGATCAACCACAAAAATGTTTTTTTTTTATCTATTTTTTTTATCACGTGCTACGTAACTAACCAGATTTCAGTAAAGCTTTTTCAAACAACGACCTTTCGAGAAAATAACAAAAGAATCCAAGTAGATGTAACGTTTCAATCGAGTAAAATCAAGATATTGAACATGTTCTTAATTTTATTTGGAATTTTATTTAAGACACAGTGCTCATAATAATTTGAACTATCTTTTTAACACTTTCCAACAAAGTTAAAAAATGTTTATGAATTGGGTTTGTCTGTCCGTGCTGCAACTCGCGTAAATATAGTGCGGATTTAATGAAATTGGTATATGTTAATGCAACATGTTCGGTATTGAAAATGAAATGTGTGGCATTTACGGTTCATTTACAGGGTCACTCAAAAAAAGTCCATTCCATTACGGTCTATGTGGATATATCGTTTGCGACGTATTTTAAAGATATTACACTGTTTTAAACATATTGAAAATTATATGTATCACTGAGGCGCTACAAGCGCTTACTGTAGAATATGGTGTGTGTATAATTTATCGTTCATTTACAAGGACATACGAAAGCATTTTTCCACACTACTGCGTATGAAGAATAATTACTGGCAGTGCTTTTCAGTTGTGGTACGCGTTTTAAAATTTAAACCATTTTTTTTTGCATATTACAGTAATCCATTAACATTCGCAAGGGTTGGGTTCCTGGAAACCTCCGCGAATGTCAAAATCGCGAATGTTGAGACTATCTTCTCGTGCATAAGAGGGGATTGGGTTTTAAGATTTTATTTTAATGGAAAAATGCAAATGAAACAAGAAAATGTGTTTATTACGCATTAAAAGGTACATTCTGTAAATAAATTTGAATAATTATAAACATATTGTACAAAGTTGAGTTGCTAGTTGATGGCTGAAAAAATGTATTGACATGCGATTGTTTGGAAGAACAGATCTTTTGTTTATGAATTTCCATATAAGGAAAAATTGCGGTCTCGATTTCTCTTTTAAATTTAAGACTCCTCACCAGTTAAGGATCGTTTTCTCAATGATCGATTCTCTTGTTTTCTCAACAAGTTGTTGTTGAAGTTTTAAAATTTCCCATGCAAGTTTTTCAGAAAAAATTTCACTTGCAATAAAAATTTGAATTTTGGAAAATTTAGGATTTTTTAAATTTTTGCATCAAGTCATGTTTCGAGTTTCTCGGAATTACTGAGCTGTATTTTCCCTCAATATACAAGGGTTGAAGTTCTCGGAACTTAGGCTACACAATACAATACAGTTATTCCGTGTCAAATAGTTTATCGAATTGGTCAAAGCGAATTTACTTGTAAAAATTTACTCTAAAAATTTAATCTGAATTTACTCAGTAAAAAAATATTCTTTACAAAACAAAATTCGTTAATAGCCAAGTTAAGTATTCGCGAATGTTAAAATTTCTTTATTTTTTAATTCGCGAATAATCAAAACTCGCGAATGTTAAGGGATTACTGTACTTGGTGTTTATAAATTTTATGGATTAAAAGAGATATGGAGTATATTTCTGTTTATTGGCGAAAATGGCTGAATGGAAATTCTAAACTGCGCTATTCATTTAATTGAATTGACTTTTAGCATACACTGTTAAAAATTTTGCAGCATTCTGGCAGGTCATTCGACCGTTTTTTGAAAAACGGTTTCATAACCATAATTTAACTGTATTCTGACAATAAAATGGCCAATAATACGGTCAGAATAGTGTTAAAATTATGGTTGTGTAACCGTTTTCGGAAAGAACGGTCAAATGACCTGCCAGAATGCTGCAAATTTTTAACAGTGTACGATGTGGTACATAAGTACCAATCTACAGATCATATACAGGGAGGAAGAAAATAATTCTGAAGTTTTTCCAACTATAGATATACAAATACGGTATTTTAAATGTGTTGGAAAGTGTTTCATAATCTATGCTGGACGTATAATTTTTCGCTGTTGTTTGTTCTTACGATGACTATTATTCCAGTGATCAAATTTAGAGTTTATTAAAGTACACATAAATTACCACCTGAATTCATTTTTTTAATTAAACGCCCGTATTTGTCTGTCTGTGGTATAGTCTGTCTTAATATATGTACAGTCGTGGATAAAAAAAAAAAAAGTAAACACCCCCTACTAACTCCTCAACAAATTATCGTAGAAAAAAGTTACTGGTACCGAACGATTGGAAATAAAGTCTACTTTTAAATGATGTATATAAAATTTGCTTAGGGGGGCACCTACATACTAAAACGAACCATAACTTTGTTTTTTTTCTATAGCAGTACCCAATTCTGACAGCATAAATTAACTCTACACCCTTCTATTAGCCTAAAAACGAATTCGTACCATAAGCTTCCGAGAAATTAATTATTTTAAAACGAGCGTATTTTAAGGGCTGTATCCAAATTGAAGTTCCGTACTGGATTGTTAACCAAGAGAGCCGCTTCCTTGAACAAGGCACCTTGAGCGCCACTCAAGGAGTCAATGAAGCGTGTTAGATTACAGTACGGCAGAATAAATTTCAAAATGTCTACTCACTTCCATCATAGACGGCCCCTTAAACCATCATTTTGCCGTTTTTTAAGCATAATTTGAAAACTACTTGGAAGAAAAATGTGAAATTTTTGAATTTCCATAAAGCAGGACTTAATAAATCTAAATCCATCAAAAAACTTGTAGGTTGCAATTCATAATTTTTTCGAATATTAATTTCATAATTCATAATTCATATCATAAAATTATAAAAATTGCAAATTCAGCTTATTTATGTTTGGGTATATTAGTATTATTGCCACAAAAAAAATTAGCACATTAAGAGCATAATTTCGGGAGATATAAATGAAAATATGAAAATATAATTTAACATTAGAAGCACTCAATTTTGAATGTTTATAATTCAAAAACTTATCATTCAAATGACTTGAAATTTGGTATCTAGACATAGTTTGAACCGAAGATTTGAAATATCTCGTTAAAATTGGGTATTGCCATTGAAAAAAATGAAGTTAGGATTCGTTTTAATATGTAGATGACCCCCTAAGAAAATTTTATATGCATCATTTAAAAGTAGACCTTATTTCCAATCGTTCGGTACCAGTAACTTTCTTCTATGATGATTTGTTGAGGAGTTAGTAGGGGGTGTTTACTTTTTTTTTTTCCACGACTGTACCTTTAGAGTTTGTGTTAATTTACCTTTTCATTAAATTGGCCAAAAAAGTGTTTTGTAGGTTTGATATCATGGTGTTTGAAGTCCCGGAGTAAAAGTAAAGCTTGATAACAAAAAGTCAATGGAACGCAGAAACAATTTCCGGACGATAATGTTTTTAAAATACTAAAAATACTCTTAAAAGGTCACTTATTATAAATTTAAAGAAAAGTTAAGGAAAATGATTGCTTATTCCAATTTTAGAGTAATACAGCTGAATAATGTGAATTTCAATAAGAAGCATGTTGTAAAATACAAGGAGAATTAGAGACAAAAATAAACAAAAATAAAACAAGTTGGAAATTGCTTGTCAAACATGGCAAATGAGGTGCGTTCGTACTATAACTAGTTTTTAAATATTTTTTGCACCGCATATTGTACTGATTGTATATTCTAGTGCACTTCATAAGTGCATATCCATTTTATTCTGTTCGAAAGGCCGTAACATCATTAAAATGCATTTGCAATAATCTTTTCCCATTGGCCGTCATGTAACGGAAAACTTTTGACTGTTACACTATTTAAATTATACATCCGATTTTCATAAAATTTGAAATGACTCGACAAAATTTTACAACAATTATATATTTAAAATTTCAGACCATTCGGTTGGGTAGTTTTTGCTCTGTTATATGCGGACAGACGGACGGACTGAACGACGACTATAGGTGCTACGTATTTATATAATTACGAACGCACCAGAAAAGGCAAGAAACAAAGAACCAAGCTACCGCGTTCGGGATATTTTGACGCAGATATTATTCTCAGAAAATTCTTGCAATCACGCAGTGTCTGGCATTCCGTAGGCCAGAAATTGTAATTTATTGTTGCAAAGTGAAAGACAGAAACCTGATTTGAAAAACTATAAAAATTTATTTTTCAATCTATTTTATGTTATTCGTATTTAACGAAATAAATTGAGTTTTACAAATAAAAATTCTTAATTAAGAATTAATAGCATCCTAAAAACCGATATTTCTGTTTGAGAAAACTGGTACTACACTGTAAAACTACTCGGAAACGTTTTTAAAAATCAACGGCAGTCAATGAAATCTTGTTTTTCCAAATGATTCTTTAAATTTCGAAAATACATTTGTTTCTGAGGTTCCTAATGATACACAACGATTTTCGGAATCATGAGTAAGTCGGAAGAGGTTATTATTTATTTTAGTTCTCAGTTATATTATACTTTCGTGTATTAGCTCCTTAAAAGTTAAGATGGAACACAGCTCAAGCAAGTAAAGTCTTTTTGCTTTGTTACTAAAAGCTTGTGGATACCACTAATTTTTAAGTGTAATTTTCATTTCATTAATTAGAAATGGAACAATGGAACAATGTAATCATCTTGATGGACTACCTAGTTGCGTCGCAGCTTTACATCCGGTGCAGAGGTGGTTCGTATTGCATGGGCTTTAGGGAGCCGTAAAAAAGAAATGATGTTTAAACGTGGATGGTAGCCATAAAGAGAAATATAACTAGAAAAACTAATAAGGAGTATAAAAAATTACTGAATTAAATTAATAAAATATTACAAGAAGTATAACAGAGAAGAAAAAATAAAAAGGTAGAAATATTCGATTAATTCCAAAAGAACAGGCGAAAAAGCTACCGGGTGATATCTATCCCATCTATAGAAAATAGCCGATCTATTAAAAAAAAAGACTCTTTACAGTGACCATATAATTAATATTAACAAATAGAATTGCTAGATGACAGCAGAGTAGCCTTAAATAACAGACATATTTCGATTTTATAAGACAAATAATTTAGTATAAAAAAAGTGGTGTTATTCCTATTTTTAGTTTATTGTGTCCAAAAACAACAACAACAACAAAAACATTTAAGGGGTTATGAAACATTTGTTTTTTTTTTTGTTTACAGTATGGGTGCTTTCGAGTTTCGTAGATAAAAGCTGTAATCGTTACACGTGAAAGATAGAAGCGATTTTTTGTCAATGTGATAGACCACAGAGATTTCTTTTTAAATCTGTTTTTGTCATGTACTACTTAGCCAAACAGATTTCGGTATGCAGTATTTTCCCAGGAATTGTCTTTCTTAGAAATAAAACGAATTACGAAGTAGCTTTTATTTTCACTCAAGCAAAATCAATTTATATAATACATCCTTAATTTCATTTGGACTTTTCTGCAAGGAAAAAAAAATGTACGCAATCAGAGAAATGTTTTATCCTCTTATAGACGTCTATAAAAATATTATTTCTTTGAAGAATTTATGATTTATATTATGTTACTTTGTTTTGCAAAAAAAAATAATAAAATAAAAATAAATGTTTTATATACATAATATTAATAGAAAAGAACGAGAAAAGGTACCTATGAATAATTAATTTAAAAAGTAACAATAGTTATTAATTGTTAATAATTTTACCTATATTTCACATTTAGTTCCAAATGCTCAAGCATTTGTAATTGAAACTGAAACTTGAGTTTATATTTATTCTATTTTATTTTGTTTAATTTATTGTCAATCGAAGCACAAAGCTCTGGTGTACTACAGTCTTCTATTTTTTTTTTCTTTAATAGCAAAAATTTTTTAAATGATCATTTTTTTATGCATATCGAAAAAAAAAATGTAAATTATTTTCAAAATGGTGCTTGTATTTTATCTTATATTAGACATAGTATAAAAAATAACTATTTAAAGGAAAAAATGAGCACTTGAATTTTTACGCAATAGAAAAAAATATATATAAACTCTTAGTATAACATTTAAATTTTCATATAATAACAAAGGTCTGCAAAAATTAAACTTGTGAAAACTTTAAAAAAGGATTTATACCGATTCTATGTGTTTTTGCGAAGCTTATTCCAAAGATGTCCTCAATATTTTTTGTTCAATATACAGTTTTTCCCAATCTGTGTCAATATGTATTGCATTGATGTATAGCTTGTTGAACATAATAATTAAATAAATAAAATAAAAAAATATTATTTCGTAATTTGTACATAAATATAAGTATACATATAGACTTCATTAAAAGAGATTTAAATCCTTTATATGTCTTTGCCAAAAATCTTATACTGTCTCTTTCTCTTGCTAGTAAAACTGCGTTCTCCTGTTTTCTGTTATATAACGATTCTACTTTTTCTCCGATTAAATATACAGTAATAATTGACAATCATATATCACATGGATTTGATAGATTAAGTACAGAGAAATGTCTGTTCCAATTAGGTAAAAGAACAATTTTTAGACTTTTGTTTAGTTAGGCTCCTGCGCTTTATATTTAATGCTAAAATTTTCCATTAATCTCTTAATATCCTTACAGTAAACTTAGTCACTATCCCCAAGAAAGTAAGCGATTAACCTCTATTATCTAGTTATATACACAGTAATAAATGTTTTAAGAGCCAATAAGTTTTTTTTTTTTTTTTTTTGTCTGTAACTTAAAATTTCAGTAGATCTCGTAGACAATAACCAAATCGTTAATTGATTCAGAATGGACAAGTGGAAAGATTTGGGTACATAAACGTATTCTTGTTTTTCAACTTATAATCACTAACATTACATATGTCTTGTAAAAGAATGTCATGAATGTGTAGACTGTGGAGAACAAATTTGAGGATTTTTAAGTACATAAATGTTTTTTTTTTAACTTATAATCCTCAACATTACGTATTTTTTGTTACAAAAAAGTCATGAATGTCTACACCGTATGGAACAAGGGTAAAGTTGAGGAAGATTAGGGTACATAAATATTTTCTAGTTTTTTAACTTATAATCACTAACATTAGACGTCTCTTAAAAATGAAAGTCATGAATGTGTAGACTGAGTGAAACAAGTGAAAATATTTGGGTATATAAATGTTTTCTAGGAGTTTAACTTATAGTCACTAACATTACATATGTCTTTAAAAAGACGGTATTGAATGTGTAGACTAAGTGGAACAAGTGGGAAGATTTGGGAACATAAATGTTTTCTAGGATTTAAGTTATAATCACTAACATTACATATATCTTGTAGCAGAAAGTTATGAATGTGCAGACTGAGTAGAACAACGACTAAAATCGTATACACGAACATAAACATTGTATGGAACTTATTGTCTATCCTGATCCACATATTTCGTCTTAAAATAGGCAAATAACTTTTCCTAATGAAATGTGTAATACTCACATTCAATTTTGTGGAATAACAAAATTCTTTGTTAAAAAAAGTTTTTCCATTTAATTTAACTCTGGAACATTACATTTCGCTTTAATAACCGCGCATTCCACGCTATTGAAATATAGGATTCCTTCAAATGCGTACAACGTCGTTGGAAATAGAGAGATAACAAAATATTACGCGTGATTCCCATACGTAATTTAGTGAGGAAACGAACTATGATATTATTTTTATCAAAAATTTTATTTTATTAGCGAAAAATGTAAATTAAGGAATACATGGGATTAAATAAGGAATACATGGGTGTAAATTAAGGAATACCAAAAAAGCCGACATTTGAACTTTTACTGGATTCGAATTGGAACTAGTATATAAATGACGGGTGAATATGAGAGTTGTAATTGCATTAAACAGATTTTAACATCAAATATATATCATAAAAGAAAAGTTTTTTGCAGAAATGGTACTTGATGTACAATTTTTATTGTTATTTTTAAATTTAGCATATTAAAAACATTTGTCTTTAATGTAGATTTGCAAAATTTATTTTATTAACATGCAGTTTAATTTTTTTTTAATTTCTCATAAAATGAACAAAAATGTTCCTTTATTAAGATTTCACGTGAATAAAGTTTAATATATTTACTTTCCCTTAAAATAAGGCAGAGGATAAAACAGCCGGGAAGTCATCTATGAAACATAAAAGCAATGAGAAAAAAACCAGTCAAACAAAAAAATCTTGGAGGTTTATCATCATTTGACGTAAAAAGTATTCTTGCTGAAATTACAATTCTAATCACGCAGTGTCTAGTGTTCTGTATATAGAAACTGAAATTTCTTGTTAATCGGGTGGAAACGAAATCGATTTACATTACCATAGTCAACCACAGAAATTTTTTTTCTGTTTTTTTTAGGTTGCCTTTTTCTAGAAATTGACCTGGTAAAATCACTATGTCTATACAGTCTGTTCAACAAGAAATTGACCAATGTTATTTGATAAAGAACCACTCGAGCACCACCTGTCTTCATAAATTGTAATCATTGTCCATGTTCTTATGAACGGTGTTTACTTTGTCAGCAAATTGTATTGTACATGACAGTATATTCATAATTATTACAATGATTACAAAATTCCTAAAGCGATTTGAGGCAGTGATTTTTGTTGTTGTTGTTGTTGTTGTTAATAGTTCGAAAGGAAATAAAAGGAAATGTAAAAATGCTGCTTCAAAATATATGTGGATGTCTGACGCATTAATTAAAAAGTAGGTAAAATGATATTTGAGGTTGGGAATGCGTATATTCTATCAGAGAAGGAACTAGATAGGGCAACAGCAATAAATAAGGATGTATATAATTTTGTTTACGGATAATTTAAACGCTAAAAAAATGATAGGCACCTACCAGAATTACTTTCTGGAGTCTACTGAAAAGTTTTTTGGTTCAGAACAAGATGAGTGGTGCAAAAACGCAATGACACTAAACATCGCAAACAAACTAAGTAGTGCGTTGAATCTGCAAATTCACGTCACTACGATAGAATGGTCGTTAATGTTCCCGGATAATACGATATCCCCCCACACGATTGAAAATGTGTGGTCGTAAATCAAAATGAATCTTAAAGGAAAGCCAATGTGCCGAATAAAGCAGCTGATATTTCAAATCAAGAAGATATGGCGATCTTTTCCCGCAGAATGCATGCCTCCCCCCCCCCCACCCTCGAAGAATGAATACACAGAAAACCTAGTAGAAAGTATGGAGAAAAGATATCAACTTATATTCAGTAATGAGTGATTGGAAGAAATATTAAGTCATCGCGCAATACCTAATAAAGTCTACTTCAACAAAAGAAAAGCAATAATCACAGTTCTTATTTTTTCCAAATTATGGCGGCCACTTTATTGTTGAATAGACTGTATATCTATCTAGCTAGCTATAATGAAAATGTTGTAAACGCGATAACGTTATAAATACGGAACCACCGATAGAAATTGTAACTTGTATTTGCACATGAAAGAAAGAAATTCTTTTTCTCTCAGTATGATAATCGAAGAAATTTCTTTTTCAATCCTTTTTAGGTGCGTTTGTAATTATATAAATACGTAGCACCCATAGTCGTCGTTCAGTCCGTCTGTCTGTCCGTCTGTCCGCCCGTCTGTCTGTCCGTCCGTCCGCATATAATAGAGCAAAAACTACCCAACCGAATGGTCTGGAAATTTTAAATATATGAGTGTTGTAAAATTTTGTCGAGCCATTTCAAATTTTATGAAAATCGGATGTATAGTTAAATTACAGGGACAGTCAAAAGTTTTTCTTTACATTACGGCCAATGGGAAAAATTATTGCACGTGCATTTTAATGATGTTACAGCTTTCCGAATGGTCTCAAATTTTAAACATATAATTAATGCGATATTTTGTCGAGCCATTTCAAATTTTATGATAATCGGATGTATAGTTTAATTACAGGGACAGTCAAAAGTTTTTCTTTACATTAAAGCCAATGGGAAAAATTATTGCAAGTGCATTTTAATGATGTTACAGCTTTCCGAATGGGCTGAAATTGTAAATATATAATTGCTGCAAAATTTTGTCGAGCCATTTCAAATGTCATGAAAATCGGATGTATAGCTTAATTACAGGGACCGTCAAAAGTTTTCCGTTACATTAAGGGGAATGGGAAAAAATTACTGCAAGTGTATTTTAATGATGTTACAGACTATGCACTTATGAATTGCAAATAAATACACATTCAGTACAATATGGGGTGCAAAAAATAATTATAAAACTAGTTATAGTACGAACGCACCTCATTTGACACGTTTGACGAGCAATTTCCAACTTGTTTTCTGTGCGTTATACTAAGATATCAGCTAATAGCATTTTCCGACGGACGACACTGCGAAGAAAGAACAAACATGTCCTTAACACGTTAAGCACCACGTTAGTTATCGGTGACTGGCAGTGAACTTTCCGTTTAAAACGCGTCATTCAGCGATGACTGAGGTCTAAAATATGATATAAAACTAAAAAATTATATATTGTTTTAAATAATTACTGAACATTTATTTAAAATTTACCTACCTTTTATTTTTTACAGGGTTATACTTTCTTAAAAATTACTTAAAACGTTGTACATTTTTTAGCGCTTCAGTGTCAGTCACCGTGGCACTTAACGTGTTAAATTCGTTGGCACTTTTGTCAAAAAGACAATAAACATGAAAAGACGAATCTTTTTTTATTTTTCTTGCTCTTAGCGGAGACTAGGGTCTGGAAAAATATTGTTATTTTAGAGAAAGTTTCGGTTTATATTGTAAGTTTAATATATTTTTAGTCAAATTTTCAAAAGCACATTCCTAATGTTACGTGGGTTTGATTTACTTAATCTACAGTATGTTCATAAAGTCATGGAGCATTTTTGATCGGTAACTGGAAATCAACGGAAGAAGATGGAAATGTGAAATCTTCACTAAATAAAATAAATACAAGTTTCATACCTGTTCAGTGCAGCTCGATGTGGCCTCCATTTGTTGTCATACACTCATCTAAACGATAGTCAAGTTCTTGCTACACAGTTAAGGACTGTAGCAGAGTGAATAACTTCTGTGATTCTCTATTTCAAATGGAGGCCCCATCGAGCAGCACTGAATAGGTGTGGATTTTGGGGAGTTTTTCTTTTATTTGGTGAAGACTTCACACTGTTAAAAATTTGCAGCATTCTGGAAGGTCATTTGACCGTTTTTTCCGAAAACGGTTACACAACCGTAATTTAACACTATTCTGACCATATTATTGGCCATTTTATGGTCAGAATATAGTTAAATTATGGTTATGAAACCGTTTTTTCAAAAAACGGTCGAATGACCTGCCAGAATGCTGCAAAATTTTTAACAGTGCACAGTTCCATCCTGTTTCGTTGATTTCCTGTGACCGACCAAAAGTGCACCATGACCTTATGGACACACTGTATATTATAAAAGCAAAACATTTCGTCAGCAATGCTGAAGATATTTTGTGGCAACGAAAATACAAAAATATCCGCATTTAATGCAATCTCTTTTAAAACTTTTAAACGTTGTACAATGTAAATTTTTACGCTGTCCAATAGAAAGAAAAGCAAGGTTATTATGCAATTTGTCGAAAACTGTATCACAATTTTCTGTTTTTGTTTATGGTTTTTGTAAAAACTTTCAAGCATGATTTTTTAAAGTCTATCTCTGTGACATTCAATCTGAAGATTACAAAAGATTAAGCCATTTGCACTTAAAACAGTATAAACAGTCGAGGATTTTTTTTCGGCTTAATATTCCATAATATAATAAATAAATAAAATAACAGAATAATATAAATTAAACACAAATTTAACAGACATTTAATCGAGCTACGCTCTATCTCCTGGCACACGGTTAATACGAAAGTATCACTTTTAATGAATTTTGAAAATTTATTAATACATAATTGATACTTTTCATTTAAAAATTATTATTGGTATTGTTAGTTGTCAAACTAAGACATATATATTAAATATAAAAACGTATTAGAATTTTCCATTAAAAAAAATGTTTTTTACCTTTATTCTGTAACCCGGGAAGACCGGATTGGATCTGCAAATTTGATTATATAAAGTCAGGACAAAAGTATTTATGGATTGATAAGCTTTTTTCTATGCTTTAAAATAATTTAAAATCTTTTTATATTTTCTGTTTTTATTTTTTTCTCATTTAAATATTTAAATATTTTGTTATTAAAAGTGAAATCTTAGTGGGATCTTCGCTTTATTTTAGTTATGATCACCAAAGAAAACACAAGAAATTGATGTATTGCATTCTTCTGCATTTATTTGCTGATGGGTGAAATTGCTTTTGTGCAAATTCTGAAAGAGAAATGGAACTTCGGTGAAGGAATTTACAACAATTTAAATTGTTTACAAAACGGCGCTTTAGTTTTACCGTGTTTTAGGCGTAACATTATAAAGCATTATACGTATTAAATTCAAAATATAAGAACTATTGTTCTATTGCGTATCATAGAGAAAAAGTCCTTCCGACCAGTGCCGGGAGGAAGAGGTAGCTTTCATATTCCTTATTTTAAAAAAGCCAACTTATATTATTCAAGCACACGAAGCTCAAGTAAGTGGAAACCGAATGTAGGAGATTCAATACTAATTTTTATCGATACTAAATCATTATGAATGAAAATTTCGCAAAATTAGTCAGCTTTATCCAAGCTGCTTTTATTTAAAGTAACTTATATTTCGCTGCCAAATGCGGCGATTTCTTAAAGTGCCTGCCATTTTAAGACAACATGGTGGATGAGGCTAACCAGTGAACTTGGTCGAGACCTTAGTAATTGCTGTGCACATGCTCACTCACATCGGAATCGGTTGATACATACGAGTGCTGTCGCATGCAAAAAATCAGATTTTTCAAAATGTCAACCACGTTAGAAATTGGAACTGCTATATCTGAGCCCTTTTTTAAGATAAAGACAAACAAAAAATGCTCCTGAATCCTTATATCAAGGTCAAATACTTAAGAAAGAAACCTTTTTCAATTTCTAATTTTCTTGCACCTCAACTTAAATATATATATTTTTTAATTTAATGGCCGCCATTTTGAAACAAGATGGCTGATGAAGCTGGCCAGCGAACTTGGTCGAGATATTGATGTACACTATCCACATGCCTTCTTCCATCGAAATAGGCGAATACGTGTGGTATCGCGAGACAAATACAAGATCGTTTCAAAGTGTTAGCCATGATAGAAATTCAAAGTGCTATAATTCAACCACTTTTTAAGATATAAACAAAAGAACAAATTTTCAGAAACAAAAACTGCTCCAGAATCTTTGTATCAAGGCCAAACACATAAAAAAAATCTTTTTCATTTTCCAATTTTTTAATACCTCATTTTAAATTTTAAATTACATTTTTTTTTTTTAATGGCAACCCTTTTGAAACAAGATGACGAATGAAGCTGGCCAAGAAACTCGGTCGAAACATTGTTATGTACTATGTACAGACCAAGTTACATTCAAATCGGTTCATAAATACGCCTGTTATCGCGTGACAAAAATCAGGGCGTTTCAAAATGTCAGCCACGCTAGAAATTCAAAATGCTATAACTCAGCCATTTTTTAAGATATAGACGAAACAAAAACTGCTCCCGAATCTTTTTATCGAGGTCAAACACATAAGAAAAAAATATTTTTTCATTTTTCAATTTTTTGGTACCACATTTCAAATTAAAATTTTTCTTAAAATTTTAAATGGCCGCCATTTTTAAACAAAATGGCGGATGAAGCTGGCCAACGAACTCGGTCGAGACATTGGTCTGTACTATGTATAAACGAAGTTACATCCAAATCGGTTCATAAATACGCCTTTTATCGCGTGACAAAATTCAGGACGTTTCAAAATGTCAGCTTCGCTAGAAATTCAAAATGCTAGAACTCAGCCATTTTTTAAGATATAGACGAAACAAAAACTGCTACGGAGTCTTTGCATAAAGATCAAATACATAAGAAAAAAATATTTTTCCATTTTCAATTTTTTGGTACCACATTTTAAATTTTAAATTTTTTTAAAATTTTTAAATGGCCGCCATTTTGAAACAAAATGGCGGATGAAGCTGGCCAACGAACTCGGTCGAGACATTGGTATGTACTATGTACACACCGAATTACATCCAAATCGGTTCATAAATACGAGAGTTACAGTGTGACATAAGTCAGATATATATATATATATATATATATATTGATATATATATATATATATATATATATATATATCAATTTTGAACGGAGGGTGGTTTCGGGGTCTGGGGGTCATGATCGATGAAAATATACGAAAATTTTTTGAAATCGCTTTCCTCCGAACGGCTGCAATAGGTAGCTTTTTGTAAAGAAAGCTACCTAAAATGTAAGCTACAGTAGATAATGATATGATCATACGAGTAGAGCATAATTTAATTTTAATCTGCTGCATATTTGTAAATAAACTAAACTCTGTTTTACATTTTTGTGCGACGTTACTGAAGATAAAGTAGAGATTTTATGTATTTTCAAATATAAAAAAGTTACATACTATAGACAAAATAATGTAAAATAATTTTACTTTTAATAGACTAAGAAATATAACATAGTGTATCGAGAAAGTCAGACATTAAAAATAAAAGTAGAAATACAAACAAGCAAACAAACAAACAAACAATAAAATCTCCGAGCTTCATTATCATTCGACGTAAGATGTATTTGTGCAGAAATTACAGTTCCAATCACGCGGTGGCTGTGGTTCTGTAGATAAAAACTGTTATTTGTTGTTACACGTAACAGAAAAAAACCCCTTTTGTCAATATGATTAACCACAAAAAATTCTTTTCCAATATATTTTTGTAATGGGCTATATAACAAAATAGATTTGAGTAAATATCATTTTCTAAGGAATGACCTTTCGCGGAGAGAACAAACGGATAGATAGCTTTATTCTTTCAACAAGGAATAAAATCGACTTTTATTACATGTGTTCTTAATTTCATTTAGGTCTTTGTGAACGAGGCAATGTCCACAGTTACAGAAATATTTTTTTACCCCAATTGGCTAAATAAAATCTTTAAAAATATTATTTCCTTAGCGAAATTTATCGTTTATACTGAGTTACTTTTTCATAAACTTTGCAAATGTATTAATTCTACATGGTTTCAGTATACTTAAGGGGTCCGGTACCGTTTAAAGTGCCCCAAAATTGATTTTTCAAAATAGCTTGTAATTAAATATGATCCTTTAGGAACATTTGAAAACAAACCTCATACAAAAATTGGCTTTAGAAGAGAAATTATGTCTAGAACTGGGCTTTTCATATATGTTCAAAGGGTGATTTAATTTTTAAAGTCAATTCTCTCAAAGCAGCATTTTGATCATTGCGTACACAATTTCTGAAAAATGGTGACCTAGAATTTCACGAAATTTTCGCTGAATATACTAAACGTATAAAGGCACAAAATGACCTATTATTATGATTCTCATGTGATAATTTGAAATTTCACGAATACTTTTGCATACAAAAAATCAGATATTTCGAGTTTCTTAAAAAAAAAAAAAAAAAAAAAAAAAAATCTCGGGATCTACAAGTTTATTTTTTTTATTGCAGGTTATTTTTAAAATATATTTTATCTGTGCTCATTAAAAAAATCTTGGTTTGCTTTAGCCATTCAAATGTGAAAAATCATGCGCGCACTGTATGCAAAAATAATTCTTCCGCAAAAAGTGTATTATCTATAAAAAATGGTTTAAAAAACTTTATATATGTGTATACTATTTTTTAAACAACTTTATTAGATAAAATAAATGCTTCTTAACCCTTCACTGCACCACGTGCCACATCTGGTACATACCTCAAAACACTGTAATTCTTATTACGTGCCATGAATTTGGCCAATATGATCTCTATCCCTGATCAAGAACAGTCCAAAGAATAGAATAACACTTATTTTGTCCATGTCAGATGGCTGCATTTGACAATAAATTAGAATATGTTCTTCGGGAACAAAAAAAAAAAAATCGATCAAGCTATTAAGGTAAAATTTACTTTCATTATTTTTACTGAATACTTAAATATATTAATATAAAAAAAGTTGTAGAGTGTTAAGCAGATTAAATTAATTAATTTTAGCTCATTTAGTTGTAAAATATAGCAATACAACACTTTAAAACCCTAACTGTGTACATAGGTTACACGCCATAAAATATCAAATTTTAGCTAAAAATTTTAAATTTAAATTTTTAAAAATATTTTTCCCATTATTAGATAGATATATAGATTTCAGACAATTTTTTTTTAATACAAATAGAAAAAATCGAGCAGTGAGGGGTTAATATGTGTTTTCAAATTGATAATATAAAAGTCAATTAGTTATAGAGTGATTGTAATAATATTAATTTTTGTATGCTGTAATTATTTTGTACACTGTAAAAAAAATATGACCAGTTTTCCTGTAGGAATCAGAAAAATAGTTGCCCTTAACGTACCGGAAAAATTTCCGACCCAGCTCGGAATAAAATCCGTAAAATACCGTTTTATTGACTATTTCCTTTTTTTTACGGATTTTATTCAGAGCTGGGCCGGAAAATTTTCCGTTACGATAAGGGCAACTATTTTTCCGATTCCTACAGGAAAACTGGTCGGATTTGTTTTGCAGTGTAGTATTAAAATAAAAATAGCTCTGAGTTTGTAAATTTTATTTCTTTAAAATTCTAAAGTTAAATTATTATTCTTTTATCGTAGACTTAATCTAAACTATTAAAATCTAAATCTTATTAACTATTTAAAAGTATTAAAATTAAACTCTGTATTATATTTGTTGAGCTTAGCCCGCAAAATGGAAACATTTAGCGGAAATAAATTGAAATGAAAGCTTAAGTAGCAATTATCGCGGAAATCCAAACTAAACGATTTCAATTCAAATGGCAGCTATCAGTCTTATAAATAATACGCTGTGCAAAGTACCAAAATTCAACTCTAAGCATTATTACGTAGCAATTAAATTACAGTACCATCCCTTGTACTTAATGACCTGTAAAGCAAGCAGTAGCGTGATTCACTTAAACTATATCTTGGAATAGAGATAAATCTATACAGAAGAGTTTATCGCTATGTAACGGCAAAAATTATTGCAAAATTTCCTTAAAAGTAGAAAGATATTTTATTATATCCGCTTCAAAAATACTGAAAAGCAAAACTTTAAGTCCACAGTGGACTTTAAAAACTAAATTTTCAAACTTAAATGGATTCATTTGAAATTTGGCAGTATTTTAAGACCAGACTAAAATACTTATAAACAAAATTACTTTAAATTAAAATATTGCACATAATTTTAGTTATTGTATTTTAAATGTTTTAACACGACAAAAAATTTACATATTTCAAAATGTTCCATGCACATTTCTTTTGCATAAAATAACGACAATATTTCTTATGAGATACTTTTTACTTTCTTCTACACTGTAAAAAAAAAGGTTTTCCGAAGGAATCGGAAAAATAGTTGCCCTTATCGTACCGGAAAAGTTTCCGATCCAGCTCGGAATAAAATCCGTAAAATACCGTTTTATTCACTATTTCCTTTTTTTACGGATTTATTCAGAGCTGGGCCGGAAATTTTTCAGGTACGATAAGGGCAACTATTTTTCCGATTCCTACAGGAAAACTGGTCGAATTTTTTTTACAGTGTATCTTCAATAGAAAAAAGTATTGTAATCCAAATTTTTCTCGACTTCCGGTTTTCGACGGATTTTCAGGTTTTAGGGGGTCAGCGACTCTCAAAAACATGTATATACAAACTGTCTGCCTGTTCATGTGTGTGTCCGTGTGTTTGTGTGCAGCTATTGTGCAGAAAAGTGTATGAAGTTACGCATAGAACTTAACCAAATATTTTGTGTATGTTTTTTGCTATAGCAAGTAGGTCTTCCCTGAATTTAGAAAAATTACGCGGCGATGTAATAGTGCTCTTTGTGCCATTTTCATTACTGTACCATCGAAAAGTGTATGAAGTTATGCATACAATTGAACTGAATTTCTTATTTATGTTTTTGGCTATGGCAAGCTTGAATTTCGAAATATTCTGCCGAAGGGAGCACTGTAATAGCTACTTTTATATAATTTTCGCGATTTTTCAGAGTGGTATTTTATATCGGTGGCTCGTGCAGCGCAGGGAATTTCGCATCCTTCTAAGTCGGCTATTTGCAAACAGCCGATGTACAACAGAATAACGAAAATCTATTGATTTTATTAAATATCACGATCGAGATTAACTCATTTTTACTCCGATTTTTTAAATAGAAAAAACTTTTGGGATTGGCATATCCAACTAGTTATATATTAGAATGGAAGTTGGCATGAATTGTAAAAGTGCACTGAATGTATAAAAAGAAAAAAAGTAGCTATATATTCCCATGTGCACATAAATGCCAACACTAAAATACAAATACTTCGAAAAAAAAAAGTGTTCAGGAATCTAATTTAATTTTACTCTAAGAAATTTTGAAAACACAATTAATTGGTTTTCATTGTCACTCTATATTTAACTGTTTAAAACAATATAAAATTCCAGCACACTACAGTAATATATGTAACGCATTGCAGTACTGCACATTTTCATGAGAAAATGATAATTTTAAAAGATTTTAAAATACCATATACAAACTTAAATTACACTATGTGCAAATTATTTAAAAGGTGACAAAATATTTAAAAAGGTGTTAAATTACTGTAATACATCTTAGTACTTTCAACTTTATACATAGCCCTCGTCAGAGAATACAAAAATAATGTTATTAGCATCTTATTTTCAAATTTCACGTAGTTGGTGTCGATAGGAGTGAAAGTGAAAGTCAAATTTTAGATCCGGAAAACATTGGGCATTTTTTCCTGAGTTAGAGCTATTGCGATAATCATGAATAATGCAGCATTTCACCAAATTTTCGCCAAGTTATATTCAGCACCTAACTATATCCTGGACTAACTGAATCTGAAGTTTTATGAAAACCTGTGCAGTAGTTCCTGAGATATAGCTATTGCAAAAATTGTGGAAAAAGGCCACATAGCAGCGCCACATGTTGGGCGATTTCCACCAAAAACTAATCAAGACCCAGTTCATATCAAGGTCTAACTGTACCTAAAGTTTTATGAAATTCCGTGCATTAGTTCTTAAGATAGAGCGCCCACAACATTTTTGTCACATATAGACTCACAGATTGACAGACAGCGTGACACAGTGACAGATAGACTCATAGTCAGACGTTTTTCTAAAACCCATCAAATCGTGTTTCTAAAACGTATAAATCCGTCGAAGACTGGAAGTCGAAAATTTTCACGAATCCAACATTTTCTTCTTGTAAAGATAGAAGAAATTAAAAATCAAAAATAAAAGTTTCTATGTTCACTACCATAGTGACGTAAAGGCGTATTTGTGCAGAAATTACAGACCCAATAGCGCAAAATCTGAGGTAACAGAAAAGAGGATAATAAAATGGGCGGAAAACCAGCTACAAAAATAAAATAATATAAAATAAAAGCAAATAAACAAAAAAATTACAAAATAAAAGTTCTAAGTTCACTACCAGTGTGGTGTGAATATGCATTTGTACAGAAATTACACTTCCAATAACGCAAAATCAGGGGTTTCATTGATAAAAACTGTAATTTGTTACTAAACGTGAAAGAAAGAAACATGATTTGGGTCAATATGAAGAACCAGAGTAATTTCTATTTCAATCAATTTTTTTTTCAATCGTACATATCGAAAAATTAATGTACAATATAATTCTAAATATTTTTTCTCTTTTTAGTAGAATTCCCCCTCAAAAAAACTGATAGAACTTTGACGGATTTTATTTTACATAACCGAAATTTCTTGCAAAAAATGCTTCCTTTTATTGCAATATTTTTATATTAAATAAAAAATATGTTATGAATTATTAAACAACATAATACAATTAGAGTTAATACAATATTTTCTGTGGCAGTAGAAAAGCAGAGAATAAAATGTGTGGAAAATCAGATATAAAAATAAATTAAAAGAAAATAAAAACAAAGAAAGAAAAAAAGAAAAATTACGAAAATGAAAGTTTCTGTGTTCACCACCAGTGTGACGTAAGGGTGCATTTGTGCAGAAATTAAAAATAGAATAACGCAAAATCTGTGGCAGCAGAAAATTAAACGTAAATTAAAATTAAACGCAAAATATTAAAATGTGTGAAAACCGGATATAAAAATAAATTAAAATAAAACAAACAAAGAAGAAAAAATTAAAAATAAAAGTTTAAAAATAAAAGTGTTCACCATCAACGTGACGTAAAGGTGTACTTGTGTCGAAATTACAATCCCAATAACGCAAAATCTCAAGTCGCAGAAAAGCAGATAATAAAATGTGTGGAAAACCCGATATAAAAAAATAAAATAAAAGCAAAGAAACAAAAATAAAATAAATAAAAAGTTTCTATGTTCATTACCCATGTGGTGTAAAGGTGTATTTGTGCAGAAATTACAGTTCCATGAACGCAAAGCAAAATCTTTGGCAGCAAAAAAGCAAAAGAAAAAAAAATAATAAACGTAAATTAAAACTAAACTCAAAATAATAAAATGAGTGAGATGTGAGAATAAAATGTGTGGAAAACCAGATATAAAAATAAATTGGAATAAAATAAAAAGAAAAAAAATTAAAGTTTATATGTTCACCACTAGTGTGACGTAAAGGAGTATTTGTGCAGAAATTACAGTCCCACTAACGCAAAATCTGTGGAAGCAGAAAATATAAAAAAAATTAAACGCAAATTAACCCTTAATTGCATGAATTATTCTTTTGGAATTGTGTTTTTTATTTTTATATTAAGGATTAGACACCAGAAATCTTAAGATAGATTTTTAACTTTATTTCGTAGCATAATTTTGTAATTTTTAGAGGAGTAATATTTCTATATAAATATAGTGGTTGTAAGAACTTAATTTATGTATTAAAAATTAAATAAAAAGGTGATGGATATTTACATCATTATGCATTTAAGGGTTAAAATTAACCGCAAAATAATAAAATGTGTGGAAAACTAGATATAAAAATAAATTAAGGTAAAATAAAAACAAACAAAGAAAAAAAAGGAAACAAATTACAAAAATAAAAGTTTCTGTGTTCAACACCAGTGTGCCGTAAAGGTGCATTTGTGCAGAAATTAGAGTTACAATAACGCAAAATCAGGCGTTTCATTGATAGAAACTGTAATTTGTTACTACACGTGAAAGAAAGAAACATGATCTGGATCAATATGATGAACCACAGTAATTTCTATTTCAATCAATTTTTTTTTCAATCTTACATAACAAAAGAGATTCCAGTAACATCATTTTCCAAGGAGCGACCTTCCGAAGAAGGGGCAAATATATTAGGAAGTAGCTTTATCCTTTCTCAGGAGCAAAATCGAGATATTGAACATATCCTTAATTTTATTTGTAACTTTTCTAAATGCCCCAGCGAACACCTAAAGGAATATTTAAGTTTATTTATTATCAATTAAAGTAAAAAAAAAAATTAAATAAAATAATTTCTTTGAAGAAATTCTTTTGTATTAAATCGCGCATGTTTCTAAATTTTTAAAGAAGCTGCATTTCTTGTTTTCGCACTTATTTGAAATCTGATTAAAAAAAAAATAATAAATATTTGTTGCACTTTAAAAATTTTTTTAAAGACTATGTATTTGTGTTTATTTCATAATGATTGAAAGGAAAGAAGAAATAATATATAAAAATAGAATAAAATATATTAAAATTGTTTGTATGCCTTTTTCTGGATTGTGTTATTCAATTCATCAAAATATTTTAAGTTAAAATAAAACGAAAGTCAAACTGCTTTTTTTTGTAACCAAATATTTTCTATTTTAAATAAATGAGTAAATGTATGTGTAAATAAAATAAATAAATGAAGCTAGGGAACATTAGTTATGAATGTAAATCTTTTATCTCGTACAGGAAAGGGGAAAATAATAAATTAATAAGTTTGTTTCTTTTGCTTTTAAAGATATTTTTGTAATTGATTATTAATTAGATTATCCCGTCTTATATTTATAAAAAACTGAAATATCGCTAAAAATCAAAGCACAGACTTCATGTATTTATAGTATGTTTACTTGTTTATTAAATCAAGTAATTGATTGAAATAAATGTATCAAACTTTCAGAAAAACCAATACAAAAGAAGTTAAAAAGATAGATAAAAAGATAAATAAGAAGTATTTTGTCCGAATGGACGGATCTTAAAGTATAGAAGAGGAGGCGTCTGCACAGACCATCGCCTCATCGAGTTGACGGCGGAAATTCCAGGATTAGACAGAAATGGATTAACACATTAAAATGCAACTGATTTGACAAGTCATATCTTGGTGGAAACCACCTGCAGATCTGATTTTACTCGTAGTAGTTGATCAGTAGGTTTATCATTGTGTTTTCCTGCACCCCAGGTACGAAAACATGGAGGACGGGGAATAGGAAAACCCAGTGATTAATCTGCCAGTCAACCACTGAAATCGGGTTTGCTGCTTTTTCCAACCAAGATATAACTTGGCAGACCAGTTGCAGTTTAATATGCGAATCGAGTTTTAACTAATCCTGGAATTTCAGTCATCAAGTCGATGAGGTGATGGTTTATTCAACTGCCTCCCGGTTTGTTAGTCTTGTATAAATTATTTTCAGAATAAATCTTCTCTTTAAATCTTTTTTTCCCGAGATTACAGAATATTATGTTAAACAACAATAAAATAGAGAATCACTTATTTTCGAAATTTTCTAAGAGCAGAATTTCAAGATTTGGGACATTTTAGAAAACTGTTTAATCGGGATGTATTACACTGTAAAAGAAAAAAAAAAAAAAAAAACGGACAAAAAAACGGAAATTCTACTGGAAATCGAGACGCCAGTTCTAATTCGTATTTTAATGGAAAATTTCCCCCATAAATTCCAGAAAAAAGGAAAATTTTCTGTAATTTATGGGGGAAAACTTCCGTAAAAATACGGATTTCTGAAATTTATGGGGGTAAATTTCCGTTAAAATACAGAAATAGTACTGGCGTCTCGAGTGCCAGTAGAATCTTCGTTTTGTAGTCCGTTTTTTTTACAGAGTAGTTTTGCTTTTTTTATGTAAAACTTCAATATATAGGAGGGTTTTGTACATTAAATGGTAACGCAATTTCATTATCAAGTTCAAGAAAAAAAGGGTAAAAAAGGAATTTTGTCCCCTTTGAAGTCATTGGATTTCTGCAATGAAACATATTTCTGCTCTGCATTTTTATGTGTAAAACTATTTTTATGATATTAACGAGTTCAGTTAAGAGTAAATATTAACAAAGTTGAGTTCATATCATAATATTAAAATATTTATTTGCTTAAAAGACGTTATAAAAACACATTAAAAGTAAATTAAAAGCTCTTTATTTACATGTTTCAACTCATTTTCTGAGTCGTCGTCAGAATGTATAATAGAAAATTACAAATACATAATGAAAAATGAAAAAAATCATCGAAAATAAACAAGTAATCATGTAACGCGCCTTATATTTTCGCGATTACCCGTGTTCCCTCTATGTCGCGATGCCGTAATTTATCCAACCATTCAACCCATAAATTCGGGATACGAAAAGATAATGTATTGTTAAAAACTCCTGAATCTCTTAAATAAATTTCGATGGACTCGCTTATGAATAATTGTAAATAAAAAACAGACATGTAGATGATTTTACTCTCGTAAAAATGTGTGTTAATGTTCTCTATTTGATTTAGCAGGATAAAGCAGTATTACTTCTATTGTATTTTATGTCCGCTATATGTTCTTTACATCTGATATTGAATTTTCGTTGGGTTATACCCATATAATGATATTTGATTCCTCCCTCCCTAATAAATGGAATCATATAAACTCCTGAGATGTCATCTATATTAATCGGATCAATTTTAGTATTTAAAAGCATCTTTAATTTCGGAGGCGGCTTCGCGATCAAACATAAGCCAAAATTTCTTAAATTATTTTTTATATGTTCAAAGAAACCCGGGAAATAGTTTGCTACAACCCTTTTCATAGTAACTTCATTAATAGTTTTATTTTTATTTTTAGAAATATCAAAGGAGCTCTGTAATTTTGACTTACTACTCGCACTTATTTACATTTGTAAAGTTGAGTTCTTTAGTAAACATGAAATTTATTATGTTCAGTGAAAAAAAGGGATGTTCTGAAATGCTCTCCGGCTAAATTCTGATATACTTTCAATTCATAAAAAAAAGAACGGCTAATCAGTGCATACATTATATTAACAACATACAATATATACAACATACTACTCACCGTAATAAAATACAAATATATTCCAACAGTTTTGAGCAATAAAAAACTTGTTCATCACTAGGAAAATATACAGGAGAAACCAACACGTTATAATATCTACGTTACACAATTTTCAAAAATGAATACTGATTTTCTTTAGCGGGAGTTTCCCAAGGTTCATTTTTAAACACGGTAGTAGTGCCATCTGTTGAATGAAATCCGATTTAATGTGTATTGAAACAGTTTTCAGAAATTCGATCCAAGCGCTTGGCATAATATAGGATACATTATCATTGCAGACGTTGTTTTTCTTGTTAATATTTCCAGTGATTCACGAATCTTGGCTTTGTGGGGTTCGTTTGTCGAACAATAATTCCTGCATTGTCAAAATCGATTGATTTTATTTCACCATTGGAACAAAGTCTTGATAGGGTTGTGCTCAGTTTACTATATTTAATATCTCTTTTATGTTCTTTAAGTATTTTGCTGAATTTACGTTTAGTCATTCCTATTTAATATTTGAGTTCTTTGTTTTTTAACTGAAATGGTATTTCATGTACTCCAGTATGATTTGCGGGGAGTATGGGGTCCAGTTTCATACTGATTCATTCCACAATATTAGGTGGAGACGATGCTATGAGTTGGGTATTGTATTTCTTGAAGGACTGTATTAACCTTTAAAAAATAATTGGGGTATATGTGATTTTGCTGTAGGTTGGCCTGGTGGTTGGTGCTTTCAATTAATTTTTGTTCTCAAACGCACAAAATTGGCGGGTACTCTTAGTAAGAAACTGCGCAATCGAATTGTTTTATTTCGTCTTTTTCGCAGAGACAGAACATTGTTGATAAAATGGTGTCAAAGTTGGCGTTCCGAACGCGAAAGCACAGGAAAAGATAAAAACTACTGCCCCAAGACAACAATCGCTTATAACTAGAGATGTAAATAACATGCTGGAAAATGAAAAAAAGAAATGTTCGATCAAAAATCACTTTAATAATCGTGTCTAAATGTGTCATACTTTGAAGTTTAAAAATGATTCAGAAAAGTTTGTCGGAAAGTTTCGCGTTGTTGAGCGGGGAAATATTTTTTTTTCGAGAACTGCCTTAAATGATTTTAAATGAATAAAATAAAAGGACGTCAAACGTTTCTGAATTTGAAGAAAACTGCATGAAAACGATATTTTTGTTTCGAGAACTGACTTAAGTAATTTTAAATCTTTGAAAAAGGGATTCAAACGCTTCGGAATTCGAGTTATTTGAAAGGAACTACAAGAAAAGTCTTCTTTTTTTAGAACTGCCTAAAATAAATTTAAATGTTTAAAAAAGGGCTTCAAAACCTTCTGAATTTGAAGTATTCGAAATGAACTGCAAGATAAGTGCATGAAATATTTTTCATATGATGGAAAAATATGTTATGGACAGGTTAAGCATTCTATAACAGAAAAAAAAATAAAGAAAAATCATGCATTCGGCATGGATTATGAAACACATTCCAATATATTTAGAATTGTGCAAGGAAACGTCACCGTTTAATAAGGTGAAAAATCACGTCTAAGTAAACAATATGGAAACGCATAACATATTTGAAAACCCAATTTCTGGAATTACTACCGGAAGAATGCAATTAGTCGGGAAAATGTTCGAACTATTTTATGAAGCATTCTAAATGATCCACACATTTGCATATATGTTGGACTTCTGCGACGCTCCTGTATATCTACGTAAAGGTAGAATACGAATAATACTGTAAACTTTACTAACCCTCCATCAATCCTGTGAATAACGACAGTGCAGTCGTTGTGGCAAGTAGAAGGTACGACTCAACAAACATTGGGAAGAATTTCCCTTGCAATCGTATAACTGTAATACAAGCAGCATAATCTTTAAATGCGTTTATTCGAAAAACATCTCGGAACAACCCCATTAGAAAGTCAATCGGCTCTCGACTCTAGCCGTACCACTTCATATTGCGTTTGATGATCTTAAAGGACATTGGAAAATCACATTTTAAAAATACATAATGCCAAGTGACAAGGCATGATTAACTAACGAAAAATGTACAAAATCTGCTGCTTCAGGCCATTGTAAGCGAATAAATAATAGAAAAAAACGTGTAAGAGCACAATCTGACGGCCTCAACGCAGAGCCAATCCAGCGAAGCGAAAAGGAAGGGGTGATAGGCGCTATAAACGATTGGATGAAACCCAGGAAAGGAGATTGCAACGCGTGACGTAGATAACAGAACTTATTATTTACCGGCGGTAGTTTTATAAAGTAAATAGCCTAGCCGCGAAGTTCTCGCAAAGCACTATGGGATATGGAATGAATTTAATAAAAATAAAATGGTATTGATAACCTTCGGAAGAGAAAAGAAAAGAATTCAATATCTCAGAATAAAATGAAAGAAATAAAGTAATTTAGTGGGTTTTACAAAGAAGCATAGTTATTAACAGATTAAGGTTTTAAAAATAATAAATAAAAGAATACGCTGGATTAACCCGGTGGAAGGCGCGCGGGGTACCTGAGTCACCCCAGTCTCATAAAAACTTCTATTCTGGAATTCGTATTAGTCCGTCATTATTCATCCCTTCAGTAGCTAACTTTTAAAATGTTTTCTTTCAATAGCACCTGCCATCAGCAGGTGTTTTTCTTTTGTTAGGGAGAAGCAATCATTTCCTGGAAAGCCACCTGCCACTGGGGTAACCTAGCAACCCCGCGCGACCGCATTTTACAGCAATTCCCTCTCATTAGTTTTCTGCTCGCATAGATAGTGGACGCTTGATTTTTTGTTCTTTTCGAAAATGGCAGCTAAACGAAAATTGACGGAATATGAGAAAGAAATGGAGAGATTGAGAGGGCTGCTGGATACTGTTGAAACTTCAGATGAAGAAATAGACTCTGCTAGTGAAGATGAAATTGATTATGAAATTTATAGTAGTCACGACAGTGACAGTGAATTTGAAGCTGCCAATATAAGCGGTGAATCCGATCAAGAAAATGACATTTACGTAGGAAAAGATAAAACAGTCTGGAAAAAAGATAAACCGAATGCAAAAGTGAGAACTAGCTCGTGCAACATCATTATTCATCTACCTGGACTAAAATCAGTTGCATCAGGTATTACGGAACCTGTTGAAAGTTGGGAACTCTTTTTTGATTCCAACGTTATAAAAAATATCGTGGATTGCACTAATATTTTTGTTGATAAAATATCTGCAAATTTCCAACGAAGTCGTGATGCTAGAAATACGGATGAAGTGGAGATGAGAGCGCTATTTGGTCTCTTATATTTATGCGGGCTACACAAATCATCCCATACTAATGCAAAGGATTTGTGGAGCGCCGATGGAACTGGAATTGAATTGCTTCGAAAAACAATGTCTTACAAGCGGTTCACATTTCTTCTCAGATGCTTGAGATTTGATAATATAAAAGACCGTGAAGATCGACGTCAATTAGATAAACTGGCAGCAGTGAGAGATTTTTTCAGTGCATTCAATAAAAAGTGTCAAGAGATATATTCAGTTAGTGAATATGTCACTATAGACGAGAAGTTAGAAAAGTTTCGAGGTCGTTGTGGATTTCGGCAGTACATGCCGAAAAAACCGGCAAGATATGGAATTAAAATATTCGCCTTAGTCGATGCGAGGACATTTTATACATATAATATGGAAATTTATGCCGGACAACAACCAGAAGGTCCGTTCAAAGTCGACAATTCACCATCTGCAATTGTAAAACGACTCTGCACCCCGTTATTTGGATCCGCAAGGAACGTGACAATGGACAACTGGTACACAAGCTATCCATTAGCAAAAGAGCTTCTATCAAAGAAACTAACTATCGTGGGAACTTTGAAGAAAAATAAAGCTGTGATTCCTGTTGAATTTTTAGAAGCAAAAACAAGGGAAGTTTTTTCATCTATATTTGGATTCCAAAAGGACGTAACATTAGTGTCTTATGTTCCGAAGAAATCGAAATGTGTAGTTTTGTTGTCTACAATGCATCATGATAACACGATAGATGAAAACTCTGAGAAAAAGAAGCCGGAAATAATACAATTTTACAATGAAACAAAGGGAGGAGTGGATACTGTTGATGAAATGTCTACACTTTATTCTACTGCGAGGAAAACAAATAGGTGGCCGATGGTTGTTTTCTATTGTGTGTTGAATGTGGCAGCTATACATGCGCGAGTTGCACTTATGTCCACCAAAAATGCTCCTCTGCAGTACAAAAGTAGGCGAATGTTCTTGAAAACATTGGCATTGTCTCTAGTTAACCAACAAATTATGAAAAGATCAACTATGTCAATGTTGCCCAAGGAATTACGAGAAAAAATTAAATCTGATTTGCTCTCAACAGAAAGTAATGATGATCCTGATAATAACTTGCCAAAGAGAATAAAGCTTGGTAAAGGACGATGTGCAGTTTGTCCTCGAGCTAAGGACAAAAAAACCACAATTAGTTGTATTAAATGTGAACAATTTACTTGCAAGGATCACTCTAATTACGTCTGTGACAAATGTATGTAAAGTCCAATAAAGGTATGTAATTTTTTTTGAAAATGAGTAAGTTTTTTTTTTTTTTTTTTTTTTTTTTTTTTTTTTTTTTTAAGAATTATTAGTGCAGATATTTATTTAAATATATTCTGAAATTGAAACTTATATCTTAAAAATATATTTTATACATTTTTATATATGTTTGAATAAATTTACATGCGTAAATTGCATTAAACTTAAGTTTTTCGGTGGGGTTATACAGGAACCCCACGCGACCAAATGTGTGCTAATGAGTGCGCGCCTTCCACCGGGTTAAAGGGGCATGGGATTAAAAGGAAAAAGATATTTAAGACATTATTAAAAGACAGGTTAAAAAAGGTAGATATTGTAAGATTTTGGAATAATTTAACTAAGGTAAAAGGGCGAAAATTTTTATTATTACATAAATACTACACAGAACATAAAAAAATATTTCACTTAGGAAGCACGTAACACAGTTGAAAATTCTTCTTCAGCAATTTCTGTCTATAAATGGAAATATACTCAAATTCTTGTGTGCAGCTCTGAATATGATCTGTAGACTTTATAGACGAAATGAATGATATAAATCCTATTTACACTGTAATCTACAATAAGCATCTTGTAGTGCGCTTCAGTATTCAAGTCACAGCAAAGTTTCAATATATTTGAAATAGTATGTAACATCATAAAAATACACTGCAAATGATTTGTACCCATAGACAATAAAGTAACGAAATTCTTTTGAGTATTCGCGTGCATGAACTACCAGCGCTACATTCTTTATTTTCAATACCGAACATACCATAGTAAATTTTAAACACATACATAAATTCCATGAAAATCTAAGTATATTTAAGCACGTTACAGTGCGACGAGACAGACAAACAGCAGACAAACGAACCGAAGTCATAAACACTTTTCAACTATGTTGGAAAGTGTTAAAAAACGTAATAGCTCTTTCAATAATTCTAAATAAAAAAGCACGTTATTTTTTAGCTTTCTGCAATCTGTATATATATTATGCTATCGTATGTGTCACAGAAATCGCGATTATTTGTTAATATCATAATGGCAACGCCCGAATGAAACGCATCTCATTGGTTATTGAACAACATTTAATCCATCTCCATACCTATAAGGAGGGTTACCATAGGGGGGGGGGGGGACCCTGTTATATCGCCAAGTACCGCCAATTTATCGCCGACTTGGCGATATATTGCCGAATTTGTGGACCAAAATTGGTCGCCAAAAGGCACCCCAGCTTGGCAATATTTCTACTATTTCGCCAAATTCCCATAGATTTCCATTGTAAATCAATAGGGTTTAATTGCTTACAGAAAATCAACAAATTCAGATATTTTAATGCAACAAAAACTAATATTAGCTTAAGGGATTGAATTAATTATATTTAAGAGAGTCCAAGAAAATTAAATTATGAATAAAAATAACATGATACAATGCTCAGCATGCTTTCTCAAACATAAATTTTAAGGGAGACCAAACTGGTCACCAAGGGTGGCTAGTAAACGAATATTAAAAGAATACTAAACAAAAGTATACACAACGCAAAGTAGTCATGGGTGGCTATTTATTTTACCCTATTCCATATGGTCCGTACCATTTTTTAAAAACTATAATTACTTGCATATGCGTCTACAACAAAAGTGGTTTTAGAAAAAAAAAAAACTAGTTTTAACAATAAACCTTGATTTGGGATGTTCAAATTTCTCACTGTCAGCTGCAATGCACATTTGGATGCATATTTGTCCAAGAGATAATCATTTCTCCTTTTGTTCAAGTTTCGTGATGTCACAGTGTAGGAAATCACGAAAAAACAAATGCACTTTTAACCGTTCTATTCACTGTTAAAAATCTGCAGCATTTGCTGCATAGTCACTCCACCGCTTTTATAGGGAATGGTTACTTGACTATATTATGGAGAATTTTCATTGGTCAGTATAGAGATATTCTGTAAAAGCGGTGCAGTGACTATGCAGCAAATGCTGCAAATTTTTAACAGTGTTCTTCGCATTAATGTCCACAAGGTGTGTTTTCGTACTAAATCAATGATGTTCTACAACTTTGTAAATCACCTTTTCCCCTATCTCTTTCCGTTTTCGAGATAGGAATTCTCACTCCGCAGCTTCTCACGGTTTCATTCAGTAGCGCATGGTTACTTTACTATACCTAGATAAAACTTTTATGAATATCACTGTAATAAAACGGATTAAAATACGGAAATACTACTGGCAATCTAGACGCCAGTACTATTTCCGTATTTTAACGGAACTTTTTCCCAGTAAATTACAGAAAATTTTCCGTTTTTTTAAATTTAACGGAAAATTTTCTGTAATGTACCGGAAAACAGTTCCGTTAAAATACGGAAATAGTACTGGCGTCTAGATTGCCAGTAGTATTTCCGTATTTTAGTCCTTTTATTTACAGTGTAGCTACGGCCGTTCCGAAGTTAAGAGGGTGTCAAGGGACTGTAGTGGGCATACTGTATAGTACGTAGGCAATGACAGACACATACAAATCACGATTATAATAATTTACTTACACTATGTTTTCGAAAATCAAATTATTTTGGGTCAAAATGTTCATTTCTTTAATCAATGAGTTAAGTAATGGATTTCAGAATGCTGATAAATAAAATAGATCTCTATGAAATTATTTTTTCAAGGCAAGTCTTTCACAATAAAAGCAAACGAATTAAAGTGACATTTTCTCTTTTATAGATGTACTATTAAGTTATCGACGACATTCTTTATTTTACTGACTTTTATCAGACCCCTGGCTAGCAATTAAGGTTGTTCTCAACTGCTCTGCTCAACAAGCGCAAAACGTTTTGACACATTTACAAATTCATTTTTAACGGAAAGATATAAAATTAGAAAGCTTAACCATGGAAGTGATTTGGAATCGAACTGTTTTTACCATTTTTTAATCAATAAATTAGTTATTGAGTTATAAGCGGTTTTGATCATGTGAAACGGCATTTTCTCCCCTTATTGACTGGATTTTCTTCTTTCGTTCGGAAGTTCGGTTCAAAATGCCAAATGTGACAGTATTTTCTGAAAGATCTATTGCATTTACAAGAAAACGGAAAAAACAGTTCGGTGACATAGTTTCTGAATAACAACACCTTCTAGTTTCAGGCGTTTCCGATTAAAAATTAATTAAAAATTATGTTAGAAAGTTGACCCTTTGGATTTGAGAACAGCCTTAAAGAGGCTTTTCCCTTTTTCAATAAAACCTTGGGTATATAAAAATAAGCATTTTTTTTTTCTGAAAAAAAAAAAAAATATATGGCGTTATATTTCTCCTTTCTGACATTTCACAATGCTGGAAAAAAGAATTGTTTCAGTTCAACTAATATATATAGTAAGAATATTTAATAAGAATAGTTGAAAGCTGCTGAATTAAACAATTTAATGCAGCTATACTACTGGAGTCTATGTTTACATAGTGTTCTGCGTTATTACTTCCACGCAATAATCATTGTGGTACATATCTCTTTATCTTAGAGTTAGACTACTTTTCTTAAGAAATAGTGGTACACAATAAAAAAGTAGTCATCACTAGATAAATATTCGGGTGTGCTATGTTTTTTTTTTACCATAATAAAACATTTTATCAAAAAGAAAAATATTTTTTATTCGCAATAACTACTTTGGTAACCTAAAAATAAAACAAATGCAATAAATGATTCCCTAAAGATATATTTTCAAGAAATTAACTTTTATTCCAATTCATGGTAAGTACATGAGTTATATTGAGTCATACATTAGGCAAGGGCTTAATTTTTAACAAAGAAAAAATGTACCGAGCTCTAATATTCTTCAGAAATAACAACCGTGGTGTATATCCCGCCCCATCCATCGACATATTTATATTTCATACATTATTTATTTCAAGCCCTTTCGTCTTCAACAAAATAAATGTTTAATGTATTTTAACTATATCTATATGCATTCCTACATAATGAATTCTAATAGTTGAATGGAGCAAGACATTAAAATCAGGTGTAAAGCATTTTTTACTTTCTTCTATTGAAGATAGAAGGAATCATTGTGATCGAAATATTTTCGTCTTCCGGTTTTCGACGTGTTTGCACATTTTAGGGGTCAGAGATCCCCAAAAACATGTATATAAAAAATGTCTGTCCGCGTGTCCGCATGTCCGTTTGTCGCGATTCTACCATCAAAAAGTGTATGAAGTTATACATAGAATTGAACCAATTTGTTTTTGTGTGTTTGGCTATGGAAAGCAGGCCCTCCTTTAATTTGAAAAAATTCCGACGGAAAGGAAGCTATAATAGCGATTTGCGTGCCATTTTCATTATTGTACCATCGAAAATTGTATGAAGTTATGTATAGAATTAAATCAAATTTTTTGTGTATGCTTTTGGTTAGCTAAACAGGTCTTCCGTGAATTTGAAAATATTCCGCCGAAAGGGGGCACTGTAATAGCGATTTTAGAATAATTTTCTTGATTTCTCGTAGTTCTATTGTACACCGAGGGCTCGTAAAGCGACGGGAACTTCGCATCATGATAAGCCGGCTATTCGCGAAAAGTTGATGTAGAACAGAAAAACTGAAAATTATTGATTTTAATAAATATCATGATCGAAATTAACCCGTTTTTACTCCAATTAATTGACTGAAGCAGAAATTTAAGATGAAAGTCAAAGTTGGTATAGTGTAAAACTAATAAAATTAAAGTATTGACATTTATGCCTAAGTGGAGCAAGATCAACAGATCACTGGATTCGGTGTAGACCGTATTTGCTCCACCCGGTAAGGTAACTACGTTTTAAAATATTTAGATGTATTAGGTAGAAGAAAGTTTTGTGATTGGTACATCCAACTCGCCAAGATTTTTTTTTATTTATTTATTTTTTTTTTTTTTTTTGTATCAACTAGCAAAATGCAACACACAGGACTGGTTCGGTGTGCTCCGTAGAGCAGTATTTATGAGCTCCGGTGAATTCCGACCAATGTTTAAATATGCGTTAAAATCAAATAAGTACCGGGAGATCCGGCGCAAATTAAGCAATGCATTTGTTAATAAAATATCAAAAAGCAACAGAAACAAGCAAGTTTTGAAATATTGAAGATCTATTGGATTTTACTTACTTTGTCAGAGTCTCTGTAAACGATTAAAGAAGTTTTTTCCACCCTTACCTCACCCAATTCTTGAGTAAATAAAAATAAGCACTTCCTTCTCAAAGAAATTCGATGTTGGTTTTTTTTTTCTGACATTTTCTATGTATAAAGACATTTTTGCACTTTTACTGTAAATATTGTACGCAGAAAAGAGAAAGACTAATTGGAAGCTCCTGCATTTTTTGTCAAAGCTTGTGAATGATTTAAAAGTACAGTATTTTTTATGAGATGAGAATTATTTGCGTCAACAGTATAAATAAAAATATACAAAAATCTACCAATTGTAGATGGAAAATGCATTTTAAGTAAATTAATTATTACATTTTATCATTTTACAAAAATATTTCATACAAGAGGTAGTTCGGGTATTATGGAATACCATTTCATTGTTATTTGTAAGTCAACATAAAATAATTGAGATAAATTAAATGTTAATAAAAAACAAACTTTAACTATTACACTGTAAAAAAAATAATGCCAGTTTTCCGGTAGGAATCGGAAAAATAGTTGCCCTTATCATACCGGATTAATATCCTACCCAGATCGGAATAAAATCCGTAAAATACCGTTTTACTGACTATTTCCTTATTTTTACGGATTTTATTCCGAGCTGGGTCGGAAATTATTCCGGTACGATAAGGGCAACTATTTTTCCAATTCCTACCGGAAAACTGGCAGTATTTTTTTACAGTATACTTAACATATGTTTAATGCATTTATAATTAATAAACCTTGTGAATGATTTAAATGTATAGTATTATTAACGTAATGAGAATTATTTGCGTCAACAGTATAAATAAAAATATAAAGAAATCTACAAACTGTAGACAGAAAATATATGTTATGTAAATTAATGAAACTAAAATTCATCATTTTAAGTAAAGAACAAACTTTATTACTTAACATACTTTTGATGCGTTTAAAGTGGAAAAAAAAAACTTTTCTACATTTAGCTTTTTTAAAAAGTAAGACTTTTCGGGAAATGGCAACCAGTCGGGTAATATGGAATAGGGTCATAAAGAATATTAAAATTGCAAGAAAAAACACGATGAAATATTTGGCGACTTCTTCGGCTATTAACTTTACGAAAGAGTCGCTTCTAATACATTTCAAATCTTTGTTTGAATGCAAAATTGAAACTTTTCTAATAAAAATGCTTTTTCGGTGTTTTCAGTGGGCAGTTAAAAAGTATATATTAATATAAAAAAACATGGTTTTCCCTTAAATTCTTTAACCCGGGAGGTTCGGGTTGGATCCCTTAGTAATAATAACAAATACATTTTTTGGTCATTTCAAACCTCTCTACTCCCCTTAAATTACCGAAGATGTTCTTAGTCTTACTAACTTTTGTAAAACTCATTCCAAGCAATTAAGAAGTCGCAAATTGTACGTCAAACGTGGCAAATGAGGTGCGTTCGTACTACAACTAGTTTTATAAATATCCAGATCTTTGTGCAATAGCTGTTGCACTCTTGTGCAAAAATGCATGAATACAAAATTTATTACGATCCTATATATTAAATCCAGTAATACGGAAATAATAGAACGTCATCGCCAAGGCAACCTAGAATTATTACTTAACATAGGATTTGAATAAATTACGTATGATAGGATTTAATAGAATGAAGAAAAATTTTATTAATATCTTTTCAAGTTTTGATTCGATTTAAAAAAATTTCAAATGACTCGGTGAAATTCAACGACGATTATATATATTAAATTTCAAACCATTCGGTTGGATAGTTTTTGAGATGTTATATGAGGACAGACGGGCAGACAGACGGATGGACGACGACTGTGGGTGCTACTTATTTATATAATTACGAACGCACCTAAAAAGGCGTTATGCTTTTTCCTTCCTTGCTTGAGTAAATAAAAATATGCTACTTCTTGTTAAAGGAATACGGGAATACGGCATTATTATTGCTTAAACCCTTACCGGCGCGGAGCAATTCTGTTTATAAACTGATGAAATAATGGACTGACACCGGAATTTATAGACGAATTTATTAGAAAATACGAGCTTATTTATTTTCACATACATTATAATAGGAAAATTTTAATTAAATATTCTTGGTGCCGTTTGTCACTTTTGGAATTAAAATTAGGTGTCCTTTTTTAAGGTCACCGCCCTCGAAAGGGTTAAAAAAGGTAGATATATGAAATCATGTATTAGGTTAACAGCAAACTGTTTTTGTAATAGCAAACATGTTTTAAAATATAGAGAGTGTAACGAAACATTTGTGGTTGTGCCTAGAATTAAAGAAAAAAGATTTGCAAAGAGTCTACTTATTTTTGAATAGAGCATCCCGAGTGTCCACAGTTATTTTAGAATTTTGTTCATAAGGGAAAAAAATTAAATCCTTTTTCCACAAATACATACTGGATCCTGTGGTAAAGTGAAATGCATGTATCACATTAATAACATAATTTACCGTCTTTCCCACAGTCATAAACATGAATATATTTAACTCATATACCATTTAAATTTCGACCAATAAAAGATGTCATAAACATTCTCATAGGAGAACATAGAAGTTTTCATAAATATAAACTAATTTCTACAGATTAAAGAACTCCTTTTTAAAATTTGTTAATTATACGTGGCAAAAATTAAACGTGAGAAGCATGTTTAATAACGAAACGTCAATTTTTGTTATACCAAATTGAAGTCTTTGAGATTCGAAGTCGAAACGAATTCAAAGAAATTTTTTTTACGAAGGAAAACTTTTTTATGAGAAAAGCATCCGAATTAAAGGGACTATTTCTTTTCCATCGGCATATAGTCAAGTTATCAAAGATGATTTTACTTTTACTGATTTTGTCTGGCTCGCTGCAAGCAATTAAAGCGGCATTTTCACTTTCTCTATCAGTCTTGAATACATAAAAATAAGTGCTTCCGTCTCACAAAAATACGCTGTTGTCATTTTGGATGTATGTGATTCCTGAAATCTTGGACAGAAATTGTTAGATTTCCCCTATATCTATAAGCTCTTTAAAGCAAATTAGATGCATTGCGTTTTGGGGTTCAAATGTTCTCAAGGATTTCTTAAAAAAGATGTGTTAAGAAGAAAATAATATGTGTTTATAGTAAATCATGTATTAAGTTACTAATCAACATCAGCTTAAAAGAAACAAATATGCTTCAAAATATACATTATGTAACCAAAGGACTATTGATATGTGTAAAATACAATGAAAATAAGTAAAAATTAAATTTAAAAAATCAAAAAACCCAAATGCGTAAAAAGCGAACTAATTAATTATTTGTCATCAATGTGAAACTATTTTTGATATTACTTACCTATTTTTTTTATTTACTTGTATTGATGACTTTTAAGTTGTGTTTAATGGTTAGTTCCTATCTATAAACACAGTTTTGATGAGGCCTATAGATGTTTATGAAGGTTAGAGATGCAGTAAAGCTAGAGATCCAACCTACACAACTTCCAGGTTGTATAATATTTAAACAACCCTTTAAACAACCTAATATTTAAACAACCAACATCGTCGTGATTTTGAAAGACCTATCCAATGATATGCCACTCAATATGGTGCGTAAAAAAAATTTTCTTCTCTACCGCCATTTTGAATTTATAAATACAAAACTTAGCCTATAACCATTGGACGGTTAAGACGAATCGATAGAGACCTCATTCATTAAAATCTATCCAGCCTTTGGGATGTTTCGAGGGTATAATGAAATCCACATACCCAGATACGCGCGAAACACATAACCAGGTTAAAAAGAGATTAGCAGTCGGATAAAAAGAACACCATTTTGCGAATAATTTGCATTCTTTTGAATAAAAATTCTGGCTTTCGTTCGATAGTTTATGATTTTACTCATAGATGAACGCAATGTTTAAAAATCTTTTTTTTTTTTCTACACAAAAGTATATTCGTACTTACAGTAAAGAGAAACATCATACGTAGTCTCCGGGCTGGTAAAAAAAGAAATATACTATTTAACTGAAAATTATTATAAATTCAATTCAAATGGAATTTTTTTATCACTTAAAAATTATAGGTGGTATAAAGTTATAAATGGAAAAATATTTCGGATCCATTTCTGTAATTACAGAATTAAATCACTGACATTCGAAATCTGCTCACTAAAACAGATGAAAGGATTTTTATATTAAAGGTTTTTACAGAGTAAAACCTTATCTTTGCAAGAAAACCTTTTCATGAGAACAGAAAACAAATAGCAGTAATAAAAAAAAAGTTTCCACTTTCATTGGCATATAATTAAGTTATCGGAGATGTTCTTACTTTTACTGACTTTTGTCAGAGTCCTTACGAGCAATTAAAGAGGCGTTTTCAGTTTTTGTTACGTACATGAGTAAATAATAATAAGCACTTTCTTCGGAAAGAAAGATGCTGTTGATGTTTCTCATTTCTGACATTTTTCTATGTTTCGAAAGAGTTTGTTTAAGTTTTCTTATTGAATTTAGGGGCTCATAGGAAAGCAAAGACTAACTAATTGTTAGCTGTTGAGTTAAAAACTTTTCTACATTTTAATGCTATGGAAATATTGTTAATGGAAAAATATTGAAATTAAATTAAAATTAATTAAAATATTTAAATTTAAGAAATTATTTATGCCTAAAATATATCGTTAACAATACATTTTAATTATGTTATCATACTTCGAACATAATGAAATTAAAAAAGAACACTAAGGTGCACTACAAAATGTTTTCTATAGATTATGGAATGCGTAGCATTTATTGTTCATTTACAGAGACACACAAAAGCACTTGGTTACAGAACTGACAAGGATCAATTTCATTGTATGAAAAAATTAAATTTCATAACACGAAATGCAATATTCCACCTTGATTCAATCACAAAATACACAATACGAACTTTAAAAAGCTCACCGTTTTACTTAAGAGGTGACAAAGATAATAATAATACAGATGCTACAAGTTAAAAGTACACATTTAATTAAATTTCCTAGTATTTTCGGCCTACAATCTCGCGGCCATCGTCAGGATATATTTTTATTAATTGCTCTTTTATTCATGCAAATACGTCACTTTGTTTGAAATGGGAGAGTCTATAATTATTAGAGTAGTTGAAAGTAGAAGTAGCAATATCTTGGATTGAACTTATGTAGAGAAATTGCGTTAGAATATAAAATTCTCCTTAGAAATTCAGAAAAATACTTCTTTTCCATTATTGGACGAACATTTACAGCACAATGGTCAGGTGTTGAACTCTACTGCTTATAGAAAATCAGTGACAGATAATACTGTTATCCCCTTCAATGCTAATTTACCCTTTAATTATCGCATTGCGGCATTTAAGTTATTTATACAAAGGGCCTTTTTAATATGTTCTGGCACGCAATTAAAGCAGGAGCTGAATTTTATTAAGCAGATTGCCATAGATCATGGTTTTCCCATTAAATACATTTATAATATTATTCACAAACAACACTGTCTCACCCCCCCCCCCCCCTCACAGTCTGCACTGTAAAAAAAATCCGACCAGTTTTCCTGTAGGAATCGGAAAAATAATTGCCCTTATCGTACCGGAAAATTTTCCGACCCAGCTCGGAATAAAATCCGTAAAAATAAGGAAATAGTCAATAAAACGGGATTTTACGGATTATATTCCGATTTTACGGATTTTATTCGAAGAGCTGTGTCGGAAATTTTTCTGGTACAATAAGGCCAACTATTTTTCCAATTCCTACAAAAAAAAACTGGTCGTATTTTTTTTACAGTGCGCCTAATAACCAGCAGAAACCAAAATATTGTCGATTCAGGTATGTACCAGTTATTTTTGAAAAGTTAAGGAGAATGGTTTTCGGATTTTGCGTTGAACTTGTTGTTATTCCCTCTCCTTACCTTACTAACTTATTAAATAGTAATTTAGATCCTACACCTGGGCATGAACGTGCCGGATTTTATGAAATACCTATTATTTTGGAAAGCAGTGCAAGAAAGTTTTACACTGGAACTACGAACAGAAAATTTCTTGAACGTTTGAAAGAACATAAAAGAGATATTTTGCAATATCGTCAGACAACAGCACTTGGTAGATTTTATTTCAACAACTCTCAGAGTTACATAGACTTTAGTAATGCCAGGATAATAATTTCGTGTATTACTGCTATTCATGACCTACAGAAAGAATCTATTGAAAGTATGGTTAGAAGAGACAAAGTTTGTAACGATAACATCTCATTTAGTATCCATAAACTTTGGATGCATATCTATTTATATAAAATCCAAGTCTCTGTGTGTCCCTCACGATTCCGGTAGGACCGCCTCATTGTAATGAAAAAATGTTGAAAAATACTAATGTAGGGTTACCACAGTAGTGCCAAATGCTGAACATCTTGGCGGATTATCACCACATTTTATGAAATATCGCCAAATTTGTTGACGAAAATAAGTTGTCATATATGAAGCCAACTTGGCGTTAGTTAGCTAATTTCGCGAAATTCTCATTTAAAACCATTAATATTCCATACGAGGTCACCGCAATTTAATTTAAACTCCGGCTTCTAAGGGTTTTTTTTTTTTTTTTTTTTTTTCAAAATGTATGGGTGAGAATTTAAAGTGTAATATACGAAAATATACATTTTTATATCGTCATCCCTATGCTACAAATAAAATATGACGCGCTGTACTATCTGAGCTCCTAACTGCCCGATTTTAATGGGCTTTACATAGCTGGATACAGAAATTAAATTGTCGGTAGTTTTCCAGCATAGGGGCCTTGGCGAAATAGCGAAATCTGCCTTGGCGAAGAAGGGAATTTGGCAGCTTATTTTCTGGCAACCTATTCACTATTTTATTTCATATACACGCGGATTTTTTTTTCCCAATATTTATACAATCTATTTAACATAAAGAAGCCATTTGTCTAATTTTATTCAGAAACAGAAGTTATTTGTGCATAAAAACACCAATAATACATACATTTAATTAAAATATAAACAAATTTATAGAAACAAACAAAAAAATTCATCAAGTTTGTTTTCGTAGCTGTTTTTAACATTTGGCAACAAATCTTTCTTTCTGATGCCTGAATTCCATCAAGTTTTTTTCAAAAACCGCCAAGGCCCCTATAGTGGAAAAGTACCAAATTCTCTCCTATATTGCACTATCTGCACCATAGTTTGTAATATATGCAAGGCGGTGAGAGCGAAAAGTTTAAATATTAAATTTTAGATCTATTTATATAAAATCCAAGTCTCTGTGTGACCCTCACAATTCCGATTGGGCTACCTCATTGATCGCGGCAATGTTAGGCATCGTTCAACTTACAAAAATCGGTACAACTTAGCTATCCCGTCAACCAAAAATCTATCGCCAAACTATAAGATTAAATGCCAATACTGGTTGATCGTAAATGTCACATTCACTTAACTTTATGCAAGTTACACGTGTTTACGTCATCAAGTGATTTTTATCTCGACGTTTTATTTATATTTTTATTAATGTTATACTAATTTATTTGTTCTTTCGTTATTTATAATAACAATTATGTCAATTTGTATAACTTGGCGAGTGGTTTGGCGATTTATATAATTTGGCGAAATTGGTCGACGGGATAACTAAGTAGTACCCAAAAATGCAATATACAATTTCTTCTATCTGAAATCCCGTCTATAAAATATTCAAAATTGGAAAAGTTTAATGTTTTGCGCTATCGTTAAAACCATTTCAGAAACCGTGTTTAATTATGCGGTACTACTTGATTATCCCGTTGACCAAAAAACTATCGCCTAATTATAAGATGGATGCCAATAATGGATGATCGGTAATGTCACATTCACTTGACATTAAACACGGTGCACGTGTTTCTTACGTGATCAAGTGATTTTTGCTTCAACTGTTTATTTGTATTATTATTAATGTTTTTTTAATTTATTTGTTCTTTCGTTATTTAAAAGAAAAATTATGTCGATTTGTATAATTTGGGGAATAGTTTGGCAAAAAATCACGCATTGAATATCTATCCCAGCACCACGAAATAGCCTGCATGAGAAAAAGTGACCCGATGATAGCATTCATCGAACAGTGAATTACCCCAATTGTTTTTATAGTTTTATTTACTTTTTTTTTATCTTTTAACATTGCATTAAATGTGTATTAAATAAAAATAGGTAGATATGTCACAGACGTACCGGGGTTTCTTTTTAGCACCAAAAGGGCGATTTTTTGCCTGGCGTGGTAACCTGCAAATTTTTGCTTTGAATGAAAACTTGGTGTTTTATAATAAAATTAAATGTGCGTGTTAAATTAAAATTATGTGTACGATAATGGCAACTCAAAGCGGCAACTGTTTTTTTTTTTTTTTTTTTTTTTTTTTTTTTTTTGAGTGAAAAAAGAATAATGAAGTAGAAATGTAATATAGAATATTTTATTCAACAATTTATTGTATTTTTCATTTGAAATGAATGAAACGGCATCCGAACGTAAACGGCGTTCAGACAGAGAACGTAGAGCCCGATGGCTAACTCGGCAGTCGCAAGAAACATTAAATTCTATCCGAGAAGAAAATAGATTACGGCATTCAAATCAAAGAGCTACTAATGAAAGCCATAGTGATCGATCTGTGAGATTATCTCATAACTCTTTGCGTACTTCTACACAGCGTTCAAGTGAAAATGAAGAACAAAAGTTAAACAGACGTAGTCATGATGCTGAACGTCATTCTCGGCGGTTTTTGACTCAACGACAAAACTACTACGAAAATCGGCAACAATTAATTTCTGAAGCCTCTCAGTCTCAAGTTATTGAGCGTCATACGTGCGGACAATTAAGCATTCTCTGCCAATTTTGCAAAGGGCGCTATTTTCAAGCTGAGAAACCCAGAGATGGAAAATTTAACAGTTGTTGCCATAAAGGTAAAGTTAGGCTTCCACAACGTCATTGGTTTCCACCATACCTCCAAGACTTGATGAACAATTAAAATGCACTTAATTATCGTAATTTCGAAGAAAATATTCGCTCATACAATAGTGCCATTTAATTTGCTTCTATGGGTGCTAAACTTGCTGGAAATGCTCCGGGACACGGCCCTTATGGTTTTAAAGTTCAAGGCCAAATTTATCACCGAACTTCCCACTTGCATCCTCCTAATGGCCACAAAGAAAATTTGCTCAACTGTATGTTTTGGATACAACACAAGCTGTCGAAGAGCGTCTTAACATACCCGAAAATGACAACTGTTTACCAAATATTTTGCGTGAACTTGATTTACTTATGCGGCAAAATCCTTATGCTCAAGTTTTCAAAAAATTGAGTGAGGTGGAGAATGTGCAGCAACAACTTGCACAAAGATACAATTTACAAATGCCAAGAGTTAATATGGTATTGCGTCGAGATCGCCATTCAGACAACAGGCGATATAATTTGCCGACATCAAACGAAGTAGCTATGGTTTTTTTAAATGGCGATGGTGAACCACCCTTTCAACGCGATATCAGAATTTATCCAAGAAATAATGACCAACCTTTTGTAAACTTGAATATTTTAAGTCCTAATTTAGATCCAATGACTTATCCTATATTCTACCCAAACGGAGAGCCTGGCTGGACAACAAATTTATCACTATCACCTTATCCAGGATTTTCACCTGGTGTTCGAAGTAATATATCAATGTTTCAGTTCAGTTGCTCAAACAGCGATTCGGGATAATGAGTTTAATCCAATATTGCATGGCGGAAAACTTGCTCAACAGTGGATAATAGACTCTCACTTACAAGTGGAAGCTAATAATCTCAATTTCATAAGACAGAAGCAAAAAAAACTTCGTGCAGACGATTATTCTGGCCTCAGGGACTTTGTAGCCCAAGGAGCAGCTGATGTAAGTGTTACTGCTGGAAAATCCATAATTCTACCTTCTTCATTTCAAGGGTCTCCTAGAAATGAGAGAGAGATACAATGATGCCGTGTCCATTGTTACAAAGTTTGGAAAACCAGATGTGTTTTGTACATTCACGCGCAATCCACAATGGCCAGAAGTAGTCAAAAATCTACTGCCCGGACAAACGTCATCAGACAGACCTGATTTAGTAGCGAGAGTGTTTAAAATCAAACTATCAGCATTAATGAATGATATAACAAATGGGGAACTATTTGGTAAAGCTGTAGCCTTTGTATATACTATTGAATGTCAAAAAAGAGGTCTTCCACATGCTCATATTCTTTTAATTCTAGCAAAGCCCTATAAATTTCGTAATGATGCTCAAGTTCACCGTTGTATTTCTTCGGAGTTACCAGATCCTGAAACTTATCCACGATTATCAGAAATTGTTCTTCGTACTATGGTCCACGGGCCATGCGGAACTTTGAATCCAAATTCTCCATGCATGGATGGTAATAAATGCACAAAAGATTTTCCAAAAGAGTTTCAAGAAATAACTAAAGTCAATCTGAATGGTTATCCACTCTATCAAAGACGACAAGGCCCAACTGCTATAGTTCGCGGCAAACAGATAGATAATCGCTACATCGTACCATATAATGCATATTTACTGCTTAAATATGACGCGCACATCAACATTCAAACCTGCACGTCCATCAAATCTATTAAATACATTTACAAGTACATATACAAAGGTTATGATGCAGCAAATGTAGTAGTTCATGTTGGAAATAATGAAAGTAACGAGTTTGTGTATGATGAACTGTCGTCACATGTTGATTCTCGATATCTGAGTGCACCAGAGGCAATGTGGCGGTTACTGGAAAATGAAATGTATGATCGTTCTCATGCAATAATTCGTCTTGCCATTCATTTGCCTTTAAGACAACAGGTTTATTTTCATGGTGGTGGTACAAATGCTGCTCTGAAACAAGCTGCCAACCGCGAAACGATGCTGACTGCTTGGTTCAAGTTGAATAGAACAGATAAGGAAGAAAAACAATATCTTTATGTTGATATACCATATCATTATGTATACGATGAAAATGCTTGGAAAAAACGACAAAGAGGAGGCGATAAAATTGTTACAAGAATATATTATGTTAATCCAAAAGATATTGAACGTTTCTGCCTTCGGTTACTTCTCCTTTATGTTCCTGGTGCTACATGTTTTGAAGATTTACGAACATTTGATGGAAATCTGTACAACGCATTTCAAGAAGCTGCACGTGGACGTTGTCTTCTTGCTGAAGATAATGAATGGGATCAATGCTTAGAAGAGGCTACTTTAACTGCAATCCATTACAAATGCGTCAAACTTTTGCATTTATTTGTATATTTTGTAATCCAACAAATGCAGCCAATTTGTGGGGAAAATATAAAAATTCAATGAGCGGAGATTACTCAAGAACTTATAATGAATCAGCTGCTCAGAACCGAGCTTTGCAGAATATTAATTGCATGTTGGAATCTCATGGATTAAACTGTACATCATTTAATCTTCCTACACCCGATATACTGCAGGAAATTCAAAATGAAGAATTCGATTATTTTAATGAAGCTGAAGTAGCTGTTGAACAAATAGCAACATGAAATTTCTTACAACGAGAAGCTTTCAACCAAATTAAATCAGCACTTGAAAGTGATTCTGTTACGAGACGTTGCTTTTACTTAGATGGTCCTGGAGGATCTGGTAAAACATATTTGTACAACGTACTCATGCATTTTGTTAGAAGTAAAGGCCAAGTAGTACTTCCACATGCAACAACAGGAATTGCATCGATTTTATTAGAGGGTGGTAAAACTGTTCTGGCTTCAAATTAATAGTGCCGATTTTAGAAACTTCCACATCTGCCATTCGAACGTCTTCAAGTGAAGCTCAAATATTACGTGAAACTAAATTAGTTATAATTGATGAAGTGGCAATTATGTCATGCCATGCTCTTCGTTGTATAGATGTCTTACTGCGGGAAATAATGTTGAATGACATGCCTTTTGGAGGCAAGATTATGTTATTAGGTGGAGACTTTCGCCAGACATTGGCAGTTATTATAAGAGGAAGCAGAACAGAAATTATTGAAAAATGCTTGAAATCAAGCCCACTTTGGCAAGAATTTATACAACTTAGACTATCTGAAAATATGAGATCTGAAGGGCAAAATTCTTTTAATGAGTGGCAGCTTAAAATTGGTGAAGGAAAAACAGCCGATATATCAAATTTACCTGCAGGTACAATAGAAATTCCACCATCAATAGTTTGCAAAGATTCAATTATTGCAAGTGTATATGGAGATCATATAAACTATACCAATTTTGAACAATTTGAACAAAAAGTAATTTTGAAAAGAAAAAACAAACATGCATTATCATTAAATAACAAAATTTTGAATTTGCTGCCTGAAGATGGAAGAACTTACTATAGTGCAGATTCAGTCGTGTCTGACAACCAAGAAAATGTTAATAATTATTAACCTGAGTTCTTGGATGAACAAACTCCATCAGGGATGCCTCCTCATAAGCTTACTCTGAAAAAAGGAAGTATCATCATGCTTCTCAGAAACATGAATCCAAGAAAAGGATTGTGCAATGGAACCCGATTAATTGTGCACTCTGTCCACAACCATTTTATTGATGCTTTCATTTTAATCGGAACAAATCAAAATGATAGAGTTCACATACCAAGAATTGATTTGACACCAAGTGAAACTTCGCTACCTTTCATTCTTAAACGCCGCCAATTTCCAGTTATGCTGTCATTTGCAATGACGATGAATAAGTCACAAGGACAAACATTTTCTACATTTGGACTGTATTTAAAAGAACCGTTTTTTTCTCATGGACAACTATATGTAAATATTTCAAGATGTAAAGAAGAAGAGCAGTTAAAAATTTATGTAGAAGATACTGAAGAGCAATGTCGGCTTTTAATTAATGAAAGAGTTTTTACAAAAAACATCGTATATCCTGAAGTTTTGTGAAGAAATTTTAATTTCATTTTTTTCTGTATTCATTATTACATAGTTTTTCATAAATTCGTTTTGTTTTTAAATTGTGTTGTTTTCATTTATTACTGCGCAACAAGAGAGGAAAACTCATATTCTTGCACATGTCTTTTATACCTTTAAGACCTGACCTACACAACTGTGTAGGTGATCCTAAGGCAAAATGAAAAACAATTTCCTCTGTTTCTGGCACTAAAGCAGAGCCTGCACCAAACAATTGTGTGGATCCTCCCTTGACGTCACCTGAGATCGAAAAAAATTTTAAATATCTTTTTTCAATTAAATATGATCTTATTAATTTGGGTTAAAAGCCAAGACTTTTAATTTCTACCAAAACTCTTCAGGTCTTAAAGGTTTATATATCTTTCTATCTCATTTTCCGTCATTTTTGACGGGCTATCTTTCTAGTGTTAAAATAATCTTTTGCAACTAATTTTACTCTTCTCTTATTTTACAACGTCCGGTATGCACTGCTGCAAAGTTTGTTTCTTTTATTTTCAGTTCTCATTTATTTGCATCATTTTACAATAGATGTAGACACTGCATGCCGCACTGTTCATTCGATTTTCTTTTATTCCGTTTTCACCTGATAGATGGCGCCACTGCATTATCCTTCCTTAAATCATTTGATATTTTATTTTATTTTTTGTCTGAGAGATGGTGCCATTGCATGTTTTCTTGCTTGTGATTGGTTAAAGCGGTAATTGATTGGAAATATAACGAACTTTTTAAATTCAAGACGGCTTTGCTCTGTTTTTAGAAGCATTACGACAACGTTTTCCTAATGAAGGTCACAGATGATGATCGAAACGTTGAATATCTTAACTTTATTTTAATGTTTGTGTAGTTTTTAGACTTTACAATAATATATGCATCGTTTAGTAAACTTGTGCTTTTTATTTTCACGTTTATATGTAACTTTTCATGGTGTAAATATCCAGCTCTTTTATTGTAAATAAAAAAAAGTCACAACTTGCCCGAGAACCTTTGTTAACTAAAACTCGAAAAAATAACTTATGACACTTGTCCCAGTATTTGATCTAGACACAGTCTCAAGGTTCAAACAGACATAACCTACGGACTTCAGCGTCTTTGTTAAGGATATGCGGTGCTTATGACTTTCGGTGGATGCCTAGAGTTCAGAGGTTACCAGGGAACGTCATTGAGATGTCTATCTCTGCCTCCCATTCTTTCGTTGATGACCACAGAACGCTAAAAAAGGGCCATTTGACATATTTATGGCTTTAGTAGGACATGTTTAAAAAAAGCAAATAAACACCACCTTAATGTCTCAAAATACAGAACACATTGAGAAGTGTGTTGGGTAAGCACGACAACAATGAAATAGCGGTAAATGACAGTTTCACCAGTGTTTCTCACAAAGCTTGCTGCTGTTATTGCTCTTTTCTTTACGTCACCACTTGCAGTGCTGCATTTACTGTTTTAACACTATGTATGGATCTTCATTGTTGAGATCATTTTATTACAAAAAGCAGTAGAAGAACAGTGGAGTGGATTGAAATTTTCTTATTTTAACTGTAAATGTAAACGTTGCATTGGTGTTTTAACCTCATTCTTGAGAAAATACCTTAAAATACTTGCATCAAAGATTTGATGTTATTTAATTGAATGGGTCTGTCGCTAGGGTCTGAAATATAAACAAAGTTTTTTTTATGCCCAACCTGTACTTATATTGTTATGTGTAAAGAAATGATTATAGATATATTTTTTTTTCAGGGTAAAGGATTAGGATTCTGGTACATCAAAGATTGAAAGGTACGTGGTTCTTGCATTCGTCTTTTGCTTTATTTTGAAATAACTGAATTCAAGAGCTCTGAAATCGCAGAAAACATTTTAACAGAAAAGGCTGTTTTCACAACTTTATGGCACCGTACACTTTTTTAAAAATTATTATTCTTATTATAGTCACAGGATCACAAAATGTCAATAATTACTGTTTAGATTTTCAGTTCTGGATTATTAAAAAAGAGAAAAAAAGGTCTGAACCAAGTTCTACGTTGGTCTTAACATTACTTAGATTACTGAGAGGATATTTTTAAAATAGTAGTCTTTGAAAAACAGTTCAAATTTTTATTAACATGAACCAAAATAACCCTGAGCTCCATAACTGAAGCAGGATTGTCAGTTTGGCCTCTTTTTTATATAGAAATTCATAATACAAACTGTAAATTCCGAAAGAAGATTTTTTACTTTATGTAATAATGAAATGCCTGTCATTAAAAAAAGCAAAAATTAATATGCGGAATTTCTGGAATTAATTCAGAATTTCTGAACAAAAACAGGAGGCCAATCTGGCAACCCTGTTCTAAAGTACATTTGCAATACAAAGGACAACAAACGGGAATGAAAACATTATACAGTTTATTATCCATAGGAAACAACTTAATGATAAGTTTAACAATTCAAGTAATAACTTTAACTCAATTAAAGGTATCGTTATCTGAATTTTTTAAAGCAACTTAAGAATTCAGACAGATGAAGAGAGATATTCGTGAATAACAGACGAATAGACAGACATTTACAACAGACATTTGCAACCTAAACAATAATAATTTGTACTTTATTAATAAAATTATGAGAACGAGCGATAACATGAGATAATACAAGATGTCTATATATGTAACAGGCAAAAATGAATAAAACGTACAGTTTTGGGAATTCAAACAAATTAAAAAATAAAACATTATACCCTAAAAAATAAAATAAAAGATTAAATAATATATAGCATGGCATATTTAAACGGATATATTCCCTCCCTTCAAACTGCTACCACCTGTGAATTGCCCTAACATTTAACTCTCATCTTTTCCTGTGTCGGAGATGTGGGACATAGGTCCCAGGCACCTTGAGTAAATTATTTGAGTAAAGCACCTTGAGTAAAGGAAGACATTGGTGAATAACAGAAGAATAGACAGACACTTTTATACATAATCAAACTATATTGAAGATAGTTCAAAATCCTAAACAACAATAGTTCGTATTTTATTAATAAAATTATGAGAATGAACAATAGCATTATTTATTAATACAAGGTATCAAAATATGTAACAGACAAAAACCGGAAAATATAAAATGAAAGATTAAATAATCTATAACTTGAAATATTTAAAGGGAATAAGAAAAATACCATAACAATTCAGAATAGATTTTTTACATTTTCTAAACACGAGTCAACAGAAAACTAAATATTATATATATTTCTTCAAGTCATTGCTCTATTTTCTCTGCAAATATATCAAAGCTTATACAGTTCTCAAAATCTGTTAAAAAATCTTTGAAAAAGTTTATTCAGAGCGCGAGATAAATTCAGAATTTCTTCACAAATATCAGTTTATTTACTGTGTTTATTACAGCAAAAAATAACATTAAACTTCAAAATATAAACTGTGCTAGAAATTTATTTTTCTGATGCAAAGAAAACTATGCGAATTTACAAATGGTATGCATTTTTCTTTATTGATAATTTTATTTTGTGTTTGGAGCAAGAAAGAAAAATAATGCATCATGCATAGCTTATTAAACGCTTTCCAATATCATGGCATTGTAATTTAATATTTGCATCTTACATGCTTTTTTTTTAATAAATCCAAATTATTTTGTGCACCCTTGAAAGTGAACTTCAAATGTTACATATACCATTTTAAATTAAGAACCGCCTGTATTATCGGTTAATAAAAAATCTCATTTTCACAGTACTGAAGCAAATTACGACTTTTTGAATGCTAAGGACATAACTACGATATTGTACCTATTTTTGTTACCACTAAAATTTAAAAGAATTTTTTCTCTTGCTATTTCATTATAAATCGTTAGATCTCGGCGATTATTTTAGGTAAAATTTATTATTAAATTTTAGAGGTGAGAAAAATCTGTACAATTTGGCAGCTTTGTAAGGAACATACAGACTAACAAATAAAAAAATATTAGGATTTTTAAAGTGTTAAGATTTTCCTTGAATCGTTAAAATACACTTGAAAAAATAACCACCTATAGACGTCTATGATTTAGAGTTATTTTGTGTGGTGAGATGTAAAAGCTATAGGTACTAAATACACTATAATTTATTTTAAAATGTTGGATAGATAGGAATATTTTAACAACAATAAAACACATTTCATGCAATAATACGTCATAGACAGGAATGTATTTTAATTCTTTGTTGTAATTTTTCGAGTTATTGGTTTTATATAGGTAAAGAGCTATCTAAAAATGGTTACGACACCATAAACATATTTTAAGGAGTAATTACCTCTAGAACATTTACTGTTGAGATTATACTATATTATACTATAGTGCGTAATATAGTATTATAATGTAGTGGCATTTAATAACATACCAGTTTTTTTTTAAGTAAAATAGTTCAATGTCACTAAAACTATATTTTAATAACATTAAACTTTTCACATAAAAAGCGCTTGAAGTGATTTTTACCAGAAATGATAATGTGTAGAATTCCTTTATACATCTTTGAAAAATTATTATAAATGCAACACACATCATCCAAAATAGTTGTGTATTTTGTATGTGACCTCAGTACAATATTTAGGTTTTATCGTTATCCACTTTATAAAAATCCCTACTTAAAGCTTTTCGGAAACGTTAAAGTCATTACAACAATATACACCCACATATCACAAAATATAAAGTCTTTTGTGAGACCCGCCACCCCCTGTAGAAAAACTACAAACGCCAACGACATCTTTTTCAATGAGGAACAGGGTGTATGTTACCACAAAACCTTATTTCAATTTCGCGACTGCCTGCTTACTCTTTTTAATAAGCAACATACCATAATAAGATTTAATGTAATATGTAAAATTCAGTAACTATCTAAGCCTACTTACCATACATACGACCATCTGCTTACTATTTTTAATAGGAAACATGCCGTAGTAAACTTTAACGTAATATGTAAAATTCAGTAGGCATCTAAGCATACTCACGATACTTACGATAATCTGCTTACTCTTTTTAATAGGAAATATACCATATAAAGTTTAATGAAATGTGTAAAATTCAGTAGCTATCTAAGCATGCATACTATCATCATCTTACCCTTTTTAATAAGTAACATGCTATAGTAAATCTAAATGAAATATGTTGATTTCAGTAGCTATTTATGGAACGTACAATACTTATAACCATACGTTTACCCTTTTTAACAGAAAATATGTCATAGTACATCTTAATGTAATATGTAAAATTCAGTAATTATCTATCTAAACATTACTTACTATTCTTAGGACCATCTGCTTACTCTTTTTTTATAAGAAGCATGCCATAGTAAACCTTAATGTAATACGTAAAATTCAGTAACTATCTAAGCATACTCACTATATTTACAATCATTTGCTTACTCTTTTTAACAGGAAACGAGCCATAGTAAATTTTAATTAAATGTGTAATATTCCGTAGCTATCTAAACATGCTTAAGATCCTCTATTTACCCTTTTTAATAGGAAACATGCTGCATTAAACATTAATAAAATATGTAAAAATTCAGTAGCTATGTAAGTAACTTACGGTACTTACTTACTCCTTTAAGTAGAAAACGTTTCTTAGTAAATCTTAATGTAACATGTAAAATTCAATAACTATCTAAGCTTACTTACGGTATTTACGACCATCTACTTACTCTTTTTAATAGAAAATGTGTCATAGAAAATCTTAATGAAATATGTAAAATTTAGTAGCTAATTAAGCATATTCACGATACTTACGACCATCTGCTTACTCTTTTTAATAGGAAACATTCCATAGTACATCTTAATGTAACATATAAAAAACAGTAATTATCTAAGCATACTTACGATACTTACGAATATCTGCTTACTCTTTTAATAGAAAGCATGCCATTATAAATTTTAATGAAATGTGTAAAATTCAGCATGTATCTAAACATGCTTTCGATCACTATTTTACACTGTTTAATAGGAAACATGCTACAATAAACCTAAATGAGATATGTAAAATTCAGTAGCTATTTAAGCAACGTACGATACGTACGACCACTTGTTTACTCTTTTTACTAGAAAATATACCATAATACATATTAATGTAACATGTAAAATTCAGTAACTAATATCTAAGTATAGTTACGATATTTACGACCATATGCTTATTCTTTTTAATGAAAAAATATGCCATAGTAATCTGTAATGTGTAAACTTCTGTAGGTATCAAAGCATAATCACAATACTCACGACAATCGGTTTACTTTTTTTAACAGGAAACATGTCATAGTAAAATTTATTGAAATCTGTAAAATTAAGTAGCTATCTAAACATGCTTATGATCATCTACTTTCCCTTTTTAATAAGAAAAGATCTATAGTAAATCCTTATGAAATATGTAAAATTCAGTAGCTATGTAAGCAACGTATGATAATTACTACCAGATATTTACTCTTTTTAATAGAACAGATGTCATTGTAAACCTTTATGCAATATGTAAAACTCATTAATTATCTAAGCATATATACGATAGTTACGGCCATCGGCTTACCCATTTTAATGGGAAACATGTTATAGTAAACCTTAATGAAAAATACGTAAAATTCACTCCAAGCATGCTTCCGTTATTTAGAACTTAGAATAGACATATCAAAGCCATAAAAACTTTTTGAACTATTCCGAAAAATAATGAACCAAAAATGGAAATATAATTTTGCGCTAAAAAATATGTATGTGGAATAAAATAATTTTCTAATTTAATAAAATGATTTTTTAGAAAATATTCAAGCGGAAGCAAGAAAATATACAATAAAGGATAATTTCATTATACTTTCTAAGCACGAACAAAATAAAAATCCAGCGTTATTTATTTTTTCTTTCAGTCATTGCTCTGTATTCAAAAGACTTCTAAACTTTCAAAATATATTAAAAACTTTGAAACTTTTATTTCGTTATGGTGAGATAAATTTCTTTATAAATAAGAATTGCTGACTGAGTTTTCTTAGCATGTAATCTTCAGAATATAAATTATGACATATTCTAGACATACCTCTTTGTATAAAAAATATTACATGTATTTACGAGTCAAAACAAGTTTATTTGAGCTTTTTAATATATGTTCTGTTTTTTTTTTTTTTTTTTTTTTTTTTTTTTTTTTTTTTTTAAGATATAGATTTTACTGAAGAACAGCAATGATGTTTATAAAAATGTAAAAAGTTCACATGAAAATTGAACCTTGCTGAAAATTTTCAATTTTGAATTTTAAGGGGACCCTGGACATTCAGTTAGTCAAAAAGAGATTAAAAAATCGTTTTTTAAATTTTGGTTTATTAGTATGCATCAATCTCAACTGAATCCTTTGCAAAACTGCATGCAATTGAAACGATTCTTCGTGAAGTTAGAAGCTTTTCAAATTTGTACACTGTGATTGAGTTGCACTAAAAATAAAACTTTAAATTGCGTTTTCTGAAACTGAGAATTTTCGTCAAATTAATAGTATATTCAAAGTATTCCATGCGTTTTTTTTTAAATCAAATTTTCATAATATTCAGTATTATTGTTTGCAATAAGCTATATTTTAAAACTTAGAAGGAAGGTCTCCATTCGGGCATACTCCGGAAAATCTGAAAAAAATTATAGGATATTCTACTCATGCTTATATATATATAAAGAAAAAAAAAATCGGCGGAAACTGGATAAAGTTCCCGTAAAAAATAATGAAAATTTCGATATTTGGCGATTTATCACCGGCTGGCGATGGAATAAAATTTCAAAAAATACTTTTTTATGTCAAATACTTTTCAAGATAAAAATGTTTCATATTGAACTTGCTTAAATAAATTTAATGTAAATAACTTTAGTTTTGTCAGTTTTAGTTTGATTTAACTATAGTTTTGGTATATATATATTTATAATGAATGTTCACTGTCAAATTTTATGCATTAAACCATAATTTAAATTAATTAAAATTGTTTCAAGCTCAAAATTCATTGTCTCATTGAGAACTGTCGATACAATTTTGTTGCTACGGAAACAACGACTTCTTTGATATTGAAATGAATAACTGCAGCATTCTCCATCTTGCCTTTATTTCAAATAGGTTTAAATATATGAAAATATTTCTTATATATGAAATTGTTTTTATAATAATAAAATTAAGTAACAGGCAACATAAATATCTAATACAAAAAATATATTTATTAAACTCATTGTTTAAGTTAAAATTCATCAAATACTATTTACACGTATTCTAAAATTCAATTAACAAGCATTTTTTAGGTTCATTAAAATTGCTTGCTTTTGGCGAGAAAAAGTACAGCTCGCCAAATCGCGTGACGTTTTCCTCTTTTCGCGCCACATACTCGAAAGTATTTTATTTTTTACAGACTTTCTTCTGTAATTCCGCCGCTAAATTTGCCCGAGCCTGTATTACATACATGAGTAATTTAATTTGTATTTTTTTTATCAAAATATTCTGAGTATGCCCGGTAAAAAGATCTTCCTTGTTAGTGATTTAAGTGAATTGGCGTTTTGGAAGGGATAAACTCTCTCAATTATTTGAATGGACGAAATCAGAATTCCAAATGCTTTGTGGGGATCCAAAGAAATAGGCACTAGCGTTTTATCTATATATTCCATTTGCATTTTCTTATTATTTTCTTCTATCTTTACAAGATGAAAGTATTAGATTTGAGAAAAACTTCAGTCTTCGGTTTTCGGTGGATTTATACGTTTTAGATGGACCTGAACACGACTTGGCTGCTTTAGAAAATGTATGTCTGTGAGCCTGTCGTTCTGTGAGTCTGTCTGTCTGTTTGTGACACAAATTTTAAGGGCACTGTGTCTAAAGAACTGATGCACAAAATTTAATAAAAATTTAGATTCAGTTAGTCCCTAATATATATTATGCTGATTACTTTTTGGTGAAAATCTCCCAGTTTGAGTCGCTACTATGCTGCGTTATTCATGATTTCTGCAATAGTTATATCTCAATAACTAATGCACAAATTTTCATCGAACTTCAGATTCAGTTATAACTTGATATAATTTGGTGCTGATTACTGTTTGGTGTAAATCGCCCATCAGGTGGCGCTACTATGCTGCATTTTTCCTGATTTCTGCAATAGCGCTATCTCAAGAGCTAATGCAAGAACTTTCATCGAACTTGAGATTCAATTAGTATCCGATATAAATTGATATTGATTAGTTTTTGGTGTAAATCACTCAACAGATGTCGCTGCTATGCTACACTTAAAAAAATTCCAATTGCACTGTCTCAAGTATTAATGCAGAATTTTTCGCCAAATTTCAGACTCATTTAGTCCCTGATATAAGTTATATAAGTTGTTGCTGCTTAGTTTTTGATGTGAGTCACCCAAGAGATGGCGCTGCTATGCAGAAATTTTCCCGATTTCCTCAATAAATCTATCTCAAAAACTAATGTACGAATTTTCATCCAACTTCAGATTCAGTTAGACGTTGACAAAAGTTGTTCCTGGTTAGGTTTTGCTGTTAATCACCCAACAGGTGGCGTTGTTATGCTGCAATTTTGAGGATTTACGAGATTTTAGCTTTCAAGAACTAATGCACGAAATTATAAATTTAGGATTCTCATGATAGGTATAGAATGCCATTTAATTTTTGCACTGTGATAGCGAATTTTGAAGTATTAACATCTAGCAGATCGAACAAAGTTTTGGGATTGGCACATTCGACTACTTCTTTTATGTTTGTGCTAGTTATCATATTTTTATTGCATTTTTGAGCTACATATCTGATGAAGGTTTCTTTGCAAAAAATGAGGATTCGCATTATACGGCGAATCTATCTAAAAATATAAAAATACAGTATGAAATCGTAGGTAAGTGTTATACGTCCGGAGAGCATTATACGCCTTAATAAATTCTACTTATTTTTAAGAAGATGCATACTGAATTTTAATCATCTCACAAGAGGTTTTTCCTTGAATTTTCCATAATAGTTTGAGTTTTCATAATAGTTTTATAATGAGTTATGAGTCATTAATGGCACGTAAAAAAATATCAAAATGGCAAAAGCCAGCTTCTTTACACAGTTTTTAGTGCCTAGAATTAAATTACAATTCATCATAAATATATCATCGGTATTTTTGGCTATAATGCCTCGTATTCTTTTCTTTCTTATAATCTCCTAATTCTCTCTTAGTGTAAAATATTGCTGAACCAATATTGAGATAGAATTGGATTCATCAAGTTGCATTTTTCGGTTCTTTTAATCTATGTGCTAAAGCAGACTTTTAAACTCAGACAAACTCAGCAACCCCAAATTCGTTCATTGTGTGGAATTTCATGGTATTTTGATTTGGAATTTGAATTTGAAACGAAAAAATTCAGTTGTGTGTATGTCAAATATAATCTGCTGTCACTTATCGCACGCGTGCTATATGTTTTTTTTATTTCCAATGCAGCAAGCGATAAAGACATTATCCTTACGCCGAACAGAGATCACAAAAAAGAACAGAAATATGTGCAAAAAAGATAACATCAAACACAGGAACAAAGTAAATTAACATGAGAAATACATAAAATCAAGAAGTTAAGATGCGTAAAGAGTCTCTGACTCCCAGTAACGGGAGTAAATACAGTTCTTCGTGAGCGCTGAACAGTTAGAGATATGATGAAGCAGTCATCGCCACGCCACTGCGGCAGAGGGGGCAGGCAGGACTATCCACTATCTGCAGTCGGAAAAGATGAGCGTATAAACAAACATGTTTTGTCGCGAGACGAAAGGCAGCTACAGCACTGCTTCTCGGACAATCGGGGAGGTTTAGGATGGTATTGCTCCACAATTTTTCTTTTGTCCGTTCTTTTAGTAATGTCATACACTGTAAAAAAAATCTGTAAAGTTACTAATGTTTTTCTAGGAAACTGGGAGTCCTAGAACTTTTTATGTAACGACAACAAAAAAAAAATCATGTAACAGACGCACTTTTGCGCCGAAAATCCAAAAATCTGTAAGGTTACTAAGAATTTTTTATGAAACTGGGATGCCTCGAACTTTTCATGTAACTGTAACCAAGGATACAGATAAAATTTTAGTAAGATTACTGTAATTTTAGCAGATTTCTTTGTAAAGTTACAGATTTATGTAGCTTTACAAAAGCTAGTTATGTAGATTTGCAGCTTTTATTGTACAGTTACAGATGAAAGTTTAGTAAGCATGTAACTTTACATCTGTAGAACTACAGATTTTTTTTACAGTGTATGCGTTGTCTTAAGTATTTGTTTAACCATTGAGCAGGCGGACTCGTACTTAATTAAGTTACATGGGGCCTGATTAACAGAACAACTTTTTTCGCCAATTCATCCGCCTTTTCGTTTTCTGGAATACCACAGTGTGAAGGGATCCATTCTAAGAGAATCGTCTTATATCCTTCTCGCATCCCTCTTATTAAATATCTACACTGCAGCACAGACATAGAACAAGGGCTATAGAGCAGTTGGCAACAGCCAGAATAGCAGCTTGTGAATCTGAGAAAATGACAGCCTGATTGAAAAGGGAACAACGAGCATCTAGTTGATCGAGGGCTACTTTGATTGCTAGTGTTATATTTTCGCCGTCCAATATACACTCTCAGAAATATACTCTTGAATTCACGGAAATATTCCTGGTAGCACTGCTACCGGAATATATCCGACAATTGAAGAATGCTCGTTTCTTTTTTATCTGGGACAAGAAAGAAAATATTTGCCAACGGAAGAAATTTCCGTTCTTTTTTAAGATCTAGGACAGGAAATTTCCATAATCTGATAAAAAGAGTTAAAAAATATACTTCTCTCGTTTTTCCGTGGCCTTGGCATTGAACCTGGAAACACGCGTTTTGTATCGAGCATCCAAGCTGCTCTTGGCTAGCACGTGGAAGAGGCCGAGTTTAAAATTTAAGATTTGTGTTTTCTCGAAATGGGGGATTGGTCAGGCTTGTTAAATTTCTTGTTTAGAAAGCTCGGAAATTTAAACTTAATTGTAGGAACGTTTCGTCGGTATGAAAAAATGGTTGGTATTTTAACACTTGTAGAATTATGGAGGATAAAAATTATTACACATTAGGCATATTTTTAATAAGTCATAATTTGATTGTTAGATGTAAAATATGAATATTATATTTTTAATTAAACTCGAGAAAAAATATTTCCTTTTTAAAATAAGATCGATTTTTTTAAGTTGATTGAAATACTATATATATTTTTAATGTGTTCGTTTAGAATATATTTTACGTGCGAATATTTTTTTAATACTCTAGAAAATAAATTGTGATTAAGTTTAACTGAATGAGAAAATTCCCACTTTATTAAATTCTAAAGCATTACTTTTGTTTGTTTGTTTTTAAATAAATTAGAAATTTGAATTTATTGAGTTTTCGGTTTCCTTTTTAAAAATAAATTCGAACTTTGGTATTAATGCAGCCAATACGCATCTGTGCAAGGAATAAACGGAAATTTTCCCTCTTTTTTAGACTTTCGGGAAGAATTAACGGAAAAAGCATGTTTTCTAAGATGAAAAATTATGTGTTTAAAAATGACGAATAATTTAGTGTATAAAGACGAGTTTTTCTGACAGTGTATCTAAAATCTGTAAAAATTCCAAAACTTTGCAAAACCTCTGATTCCAAGTTGTCTTCATTTGTTCTGTATATGCATTTAGATTAATTATGCAGTCATGGTTATTCATAATCTTATTCTTATCATTAATTTAACCATCTAAGTATTTGGGGCGTAATATTCCGTTGACTAAGCTCCAGGTTTCACAACAATACAAGCAATATTTAAGATAATATAATTCTATAGATTTAATGAATTTTAGATACATTGAAGAATGATTAATACTCTCAGGGATTACTTTCATATTTGCAATTGAATTTTTTTTTTATATATAAAGTTGAAAGAATCATATTTTCTTAGCATTTAAAACAAAATGCAAAGAAAACAACATTACAATTTTACCCTTTTGCAAGACGCTCGGGGAGGGGGGGGGGGGTTAAAAATCAACTTTTTTGTTATAATTTAAGAAAAACAGTAAAACTATTTGGATAGACGTGATCGCAATAATCATGTTCACGTACAAAACATAAAAATCTTAATTTCGACAATTAAGCACACTTCAGTTGTTTCAAAAAATGTGACGCTAGTATTTATGGACATAATTACAATATTTAAGAATGTAAAATTTAAATTACTACTAGCTTTTACAAAGATTTACATTTATTGCTTGAATAAAAAAAATATGCAGTAAGTAAAGTATGCACGTTTCATTGCACTTAAGTTTATTTTTATCTAAAGCAACTATCTTTAGCATAATAAGCTAGTAATAACAATAATAATAACAATGATAACGATTATGTTCATGGTCAAGATAATAATGATGATCATAACAATTTTTAAAATCGCAATGACAATAAAAAGGTAATAATATGTATTGGAGATTTTAATATTTTATTTCTTTGAAAATCATAAAAAACGCATCATTTAGAAAAATTGCTCTGAAGACATTTGCTAGGAACAGAATTTATTTTGATTCATCTTACAGATTCATGCAGCGCTTTTATTAGTTTATACAATGATATATTACATCATTTATATATCATTTACAAATTTCTGCAATTTTTATGGCTCTTAAATATAATTTAAAAATAATATTGTACAAGGAAAAAGCAGTATATTCTTTTTTAAGAATACATCATAGTAAAAATGAGAAATTTAATTAAAATTTAGGGAGCGTATTTCATCTGAAAATTTTTAATTACGGAACATTTTATATTTTAATGATATAAATTTTGATTTACGAAACATGATGTATTGGTTTTGCTTATCTGCAAGTAAGTTTAATGCATGTATTTACCATAAGGCCACCAATCTTGTGCATGCGCAGGTTGTATAATAGCCGGATGTAACTTTAGTATCGAGCTATCCTGGCACGGCATATTGATTGATAAATATATAACCTTCCTTGATTTGTCTCAATTAGGTTGGTTGGTTGTGTTTATGACGGCCAATTATCAACACGAGGGATATAGGCGCTAAGGGGGTGGGAGCACCCTTCGTGGGGGGGTCTTTCTTAGGGAACCTAATGCGTATTTACGCATGGAAATCCACGGTTCGAAGAAAACCGCAAACGATTAGGCCAACGTACGCGATTGGGTTCGAACCCAGCACCTCCCGTCTACCAGCTTTGAGAGCAAAACCTCTCAGCCACTTGTGGGGCTGTCTCAATTAGGAAAAAGGAAGCTAAATGATTTAGTTAACAATATTCCAACCAAAAACCACTGAATAACAGGGATTTGTTTAAAATTATATTTTTTACATGTTTTTAACCCTTTATGCCCGGACGGTACTTTAAAGTACCACAGTTTTCTATCCCAGTTAAAACACGCTCATTGAATGCATTCGCATTGGTACTTTTAGTAAATACTTCCCTTCACTCTAACTAGATAGCAATAACACTTCCAGTAATCTGAAAAATGTTTACGAAACTATTTTGACAACCAAAAAACTTAATCGAAGTACAAAATACAAATGAAAAATGTTGCAACTCATAACATGTCCTCAAAATGTGAAACCTTTTCCGTGATCGGGGCCGCATGGAATCGCGAACACGTTCCAATTGACCCTGTACCGTGGCCACCGCTTTCCGGGACCTAAATTCCCTGGATTTCTGCCTCTGGGGATATCTTAAGTCTCTGGTGTACGAGACACCCGTTCCATCTGTCATGGACCTCATGGGATGGATCGCTGAAGCGGCGGCACCTATCCCGGAAACTTCTGGCCAATGGGAACGTGTTCGCGAATCCATACAACGCCGATGTGAAGCATGCATCACGGCTAGTGGGGCACATTTTTAGCACTTGTTATATGAGTTGCAATATTTTTTCATTTATATTTTGTACTTAGATTAAGTTTTTTGTAAAATAAAGGTCTTTTTACACCGTTTGTTATCTTTTCTTTGCGTCACGTCACGATGCACTTACACCGTCACGACCGCGTTTCCGACCCCCCAGTTCCCATGTAATTCTTGCTTCTCATGACCTGACACACCCACACGTGCCGTTTAAACATGACTTTTTGAACAACGCTGTATACAATAGAATTTCCTCATTTCATTAACTTTTCATGTACTCCATTTTTCAAAAGTGAAAGACAAATTTGTCCTATTTGAAATCCGATCTATTTTCGGAAAACTTTGCTCTATTTAAACGCAAGTTAAATGAGTCAAATTTTGTATTAGGAAATACTGGTATTTTCCCTGGAATATCTCCTGGCCGGTGTCTACACGTATAAAATATACTTGCATACATATACAATAGAATTTCCTTATTTACTCAACATTTAATATACTAAATTTTTCAAAAGTGAAAGATACATTTATACTGTTTGAAAACCCTCCTATTTTCGTTCTATTTGTCGCAAAAATTCGTTTTATTTAAACGTTAGATTAGTAAGGCAAATTTATTGTAAAAAAATATTGGTATTTCCCCTGAAGCATTCCTTGTCCGGTCTCTACACTTGTATTTAATATACTTGCATACAAATACAATAGGATTTCCTCATTTCATCAACTTCTAATATACTCCATTTTTCAAAAGTGAAAGATAATTTCGTCCTATTTGAAATACTGGTATTTTTCTGCAAGCTTTTCCTGGGCAATTTTCGTCTTATTTGGCGGAAAAATCCCTGCTATTTAAACGCAAGATTAAATAAGGCAATTTTTTTATAAGAATATACTGGTATTTTCCCTGAAACATTGCCTGGCCGGTGTCTACACCGGTATTAAATGTATTTGCATACATATACAATAGAAATTCCTCATTTCATCAACTTTTAATATACTCCATTTTTCAAAAGTGAAAGATAAATTTGTCCTATTTGAAACCCGTCCCATTTTCGTCCTATTTGTCGGAAAAATTCGTCCCATTCAAACGCAGGATTAAATAAAGCAAATTTTATATAAGAAAATACTGTTTTTTTTCTTTGAAACACTCCCTGGTCGGTGTCTACACGTACTATATATAGGGGAGACTAATGACGGTTGACCATACGGGAGGCTTGACCCACCCATCAATTTTCATATTTAAAATAGTTTCACAGTATTATTAATAGGTGTCAACCAAAACTACTGAAATGATCAAACAACAGTCTTTGTTTCATACAACTAATCGAAATAGGTGTGAAAAAATCAATTGTGAAGTGGTTTCAACCTAAAAGTTGTGTTTTCTAGAAATATTTTGTAAGCTTTTTTCAGATAAAATATATCATAGAAATTTAAGTAAGTAGGTTTTAAGTAATGCAGAAATGTCGAGCTTTCATTCCAGGCATAAAGATTGTACAATAAGTTAGACTTAACATAACAATGTGGTATTGTTTAGAAAAGGTCTATGTAGGGAGGCTTGACCCAATCCATGTGAGGGAGGGTTGACCAGATGCTCAAGGCTTCCTTAATTAAGTGGTTTTAGAAATATTTTTATTATACACTGTGCATAATGAAAAGTTAATGGTATATATAAAAAATAATGTAAATTTATTCTGTAAAGCTTCAGTAAAATGGTGTGATGGAAAAGAAAATTTTTAAAACTGACTATAGAAAGATGTGAAAGATGATAGAAGATGGGAAAGTTGATAGGAACTTTTTTCCATTTAAATATTGCTTACAATAGGTAAATAGAAACAGTGGGAAAGATTAGAAAGGACTAGAAAGGATGAAAGCAGCAGTCTTAACCCTTTGAGGGGCTGTGGTATATTTATGAAACCACTTAATTTTAATTCCGAATCATCACAATGGCATCAGAATTTTTCTAAAATCTTTTCCATTTAATATGTATGTGAAATATAGCATTTTTCTTATTTCCAAATAAATTTATTCGTAAATTCAGGTGCCAGTTATTTATTTCAACAGTTTAGTACTGAAAGTACTTTGCCCCTTAAAAGTTTAAATCATAATAATAAGTTAAGTGCTTATGCGGTTGCAAAAGAACACAGCATCGATTGAAAAACTGTAGGAAAGTACGTAGAAAAATTTCACCAGGGTGAATACAGTGAGATGAAGCCAAACTATGTGACAACTAGAGTTGTCAGATCGAGTGTCACAAAAATGGAAAAAGGAGATAAAAAAAAGTGGGACAGTGGCTCCTACATCCGGACATAATAACATGAAACACTATGAAAACGGAACCTGTCTCTAACAGAATACTGGCTTAAATGTTAAAATTTCATTTTCCTTGCTGTACAATTATACCTGCTCGGACAAATTCCTGTTTAAAACAAAATTTCTCTCCTCTGACTTGCGATTGCGTCTTGGCAAGTTTGTTTAAGCCTCATATTTAAAAAAAAAAACATTTTTTTTTTATAATAATTAAAACATGTAGAATAAAGTTATTTTGCTTTTTTTAAAACTGATTTTATTTCTCTTCACAAATAGTGCAATATAAAACAAAGTGGGTCAAGCCTAACCATATAGTGGGTCAAGCCTCCCATATAGTGGGTCAACCCTCCCATATATGGGGAGCCTTGACCCATTATTTTTTCATGATTAAAATCAATCATTTTTCAAATTTCTTATATGTTACACTTATGTAATAATTTTATTTTGATAACTGATTGTCTAACGAATAAAATGATACATAAAACTTTATTCTACGTTCAATATTTAAAAAATAAAAAATCATTTTGTAAAATGTGGGTCAACCCTCCCTAGTCTCCTCTACCTGCATACATATACAATAGAATTTCCTCATTTCATCAACTTTTAATATACTCAATTTTGTAAAAGTGAAAGATAAATTTGTCCTATTTGAAACCAGTCCTATATACCTGCTATTTTTCGGAAAAATTCGTCCTATTTAAACGCAGGATTAAATAAAAGGCTATTTTTCTATAAGAAAATACTGGTTTGTTTATTTGAAACATTCCCTGGTCGGTGTCTACACGTATTAAATATACTTGCATACGCATACAATGGAATTTCCTCATTTCATCATTTTTTAATATACTCCATTTTTCAAAAGAGTAGCAACAAATAGGTAATATTTAACCTTTCTTGACATTTTATTTGAAAGAATGTATGAAAGATCTTTTATGAAATTGATAAGGGATTTTTTTACAGAAAATGGAAGCATTATGGGGTCAATATATGTCATGTCGTTTTTTTTTTCCGAAGTGAAAACAATATGTTTCGTATCTTGTTACACGGTTTCAATTTTTTTTTTCCTTTGTAAAAAAAAGGCAAATTTTTTAACCTTTTGAAATATATTGTCAAGATGTATTTGGAATTACGTAAAGGTGTTCTAAAAAAGTATTTGTTCAACAGTGCAAAAACTTCAGATACATTCACACAGTCATTTTTACTTTCTTCTACCTTCAATAAAAGAAAGTATTGAAATCAAAATATGTTTTTCGACTTGTTTTCGGAGGATTTACACGTTTTAGTGGTCAGGGATTAAAAAAAAAAAAACATATTTATATAAAATGTCTTTCTGCCCGTGTGTCGCCATTGTACCATCGACAAGTGTAAGACGTTATGCATAGAAATGAACCAAACTTTTTTTTGTATGTTTTTGGTTGAGTGCTCCTAGAATTTGGAAAAATAACGCCGGAAGGATTCGCTATAATAGCGATTTTGGTGCCATTTTCACTATTGTACAATCAAAAAGTGTAATAACTTACGCATTGAGCTGAACCAATTTTTTTGTGTATGTTTTTGGTTATGGCCAGTAGGTCCTCCTTGAATTTAGAAATATTCCGCCGGAAGGGGCGCTGTAATAGAGATTTTTGTGCCCTTTTCATTGTTATACCATCGAAAAGTGTATGAAGTCATGTATAGAATTGAACCAAATTTCATGTGTACGTTTTCGGCTAATTTCAGATTTGTGCTTTTGGCTATGGCAAGCAGCTCCTCTTTGAATTTCGAAATATTTCTCCTGAAGCGAGCACTGTTATAGCGATTTTTGTATAATTTTCTCGATTTTTTTCTACTTCTATTGTACATCGGCGGCTCGTCCAGCGACGGGAACTTCGCATCCTGCTATGCCAGCTATTCTGAAGCAGCTGATGTACAACAGGATAACGAAAAATTACTGATTTTAATAAATATCATGATCGAAATTAACTCGTTTTTACCTCGATTAATTGACTGACGCAGAAATTTAACATGAAAGTAAAAATTGTCATAAGTGTTGGGCTAATGATACTGCAGAATCGACATTTGTAACAACTTTTTGAAATATTAAGATGTATGAGACAGAAAAAAGATTGGCACATCCAACTAGTTTCAGATAGAATCATATTTCTGGGCATTACTATCAAAGTGATGTAAATAGAATAATGTTTTTTTATTTTTATTGCAATATATCAAAAGTTTATTGAACAAATCTATTTTTTTAAATATGTAATAATAATAAATACTGTTTTTTTTTATGTATTAAAGCTAAAGTTATGTTCAATTACCGTTTCATGAAGACATTTTTAGGGCTGTCGTATTTCAAAAATTGGTTCAAAAGGCCTAATTTGACAGCAATTCCTGAGAAATTTTATAAAAAAAAAAGATATTAAAATCATGCGTCAAGCACAGGTTAGGGAACACACTCAGAATACTATGACAAATCTTCACTTTTAATAAGGTCGAAAGATGTTTAAGTAATAATTTTAAATCGCATAACACATTTGCGAAGACAATTTTAGCAACTTCCATCTAGAGTACGAAATAGTTCCGAATTCTTTTGTGAATTCATGTTTTCAGTCTATAGATTTATATAAGTGTCAGAAGATGGGAGAAGGGACAGACTCAATAGATAGCAGATATAACAGTTTAATGCAGATGTAGACTAATGTTAAATACTTCAATACAATCTATATACAATTAATATTTACAATTTTAGGAGGTAACGGGCTTTTTCTGAGATATACCGGCCGTCAATACTTCGGCGCTATCCGAGCTTGGCTGGAACGTCTTACCAGGCCGGGCTCGAAAATGAACTCTGTCGTGAATTTTAACCTTCTGTTCTCAGGCTGGTGATGCAAAATCACCCAGTCATCAAGTTTATTATCTTTTGAGTTTTGCAAGCTTTGTTAGTTCTTATGAGAAAGAGCTGCACCGTTCTATTGAGGTCAGGATGTGGTCGGGATGATTTGGGAACGCAAACCACATCCACATAAATATTAAATAGTATTATAAAATTTTGTTCAGTTAGAAAAGGCATTGTTGAAAATTCCCCCTTCATTAATTTCCGTCAATATGCGGGCATGTATTCGAATTCTTCTGCGCAGTCCTGAATATGATCTATGGAATTTATATGAACCAAATAATGTGCAAAAATTTAGTTAAATTTAAAAATGCATACCACAGTTGAATTGCACTTCTAGTAAACATCGTTTTAGTGTTGTAGCCGAAATCTTTAGTGTGTTCCTGGATGTGAACGACAAATTTTATGCACACCATGTTCTATAGAAAGCATCTTGTAGTGAACCTTAGTAAGCTACATTAATTTCAATATCTTTGAAATAGTGTAACATCATTAAAATACGCTGGAAACGATATTTCTCTATAGACCATAATTCAACTGATATCTTTTGAGTTCTCCGGTAAAGGAATTATATATGCTACACACTTCTGTTTCAATAACGAACATGCCTTGGTATGCTAAAATAACATACATCAATTTTAAAGCAATGTGTGTATATTTACGCGGGTTAGAGCGACGCCAGCAAGACAAATGGCCAGATGAAACGAATTCATGAACATTTTTCAACTTTGTTGGTAATTTTTAATAACGTATATGCATTTCATAACAATTCAAATATATTTGCGCGAGTTAGAGCGTGGAGGGTTAGAAGGACGGTCAGACAAACACTTTTCAACTTGAAAATGTTAAAAATGGATTTGCTATTCGCTTTACTAGTTTCTGAATACTAGCATATATAAATTTTATGTGTCTAAGAAAACAATTGACATACATGAACTAGAACAACTGAAATGCAGCTAACATAGTGACAACAACTGACATGCAACTTACATACTGACATACAATTAATATACTTACAATAACAGTCAACAATGGACATACAACTAACATACAACTGACAACATTAATGTGCCAGAAAGTAGCCGCTTTGGAATTGATAACAGTGAAGATCATTACGTTTAATTGCATAAAAGAAAAAAGAACATAAAAAAAGAATATTTTAAGTAAATTTAATGAAATAAGAATAAACACATATGACTATCTAATTTTCACGATTCGTCTTTTTTAACACACTCCAACATGTTTCAAAAGTGTTTATGAATTTTGTTTGTTCGTTCGCCGTCTGTCTATGCCCGTGTTCAAACTCGCGTAAGTGTACTCAGGCCGCCATGTAATTGATATGTGTCATTGAAGTCTACGATGAGATGTTCTGTATTCAAAATCAAGTGCGTAGCATTTTTGGTTCTTTTAAAGAGACACTCCGTGGAATTCCGTTACATTATGGTCTATAGGAAAAAACAATTTCCATTGTATTTAAATGATTATACACTGTAATGAAAAGAACAAATATTTTTTCCGACTGGATTAAATCATATTCAAGGCTGGAGTAGCACAGTTGAAATTTATTCCAACAGAGTGGAAAATGCCCAAACTAGGAGTCGAACCGGGCATGTCGTGCCAATGCTTTACCTTTTAAGCTATCTGGACAATACTTGGCTGACATAACTCACTCTTAGTTGTTGGACATGACTGCGAACTGCAGCGCTAGTTTTATCCATCCGAGCTAGAACTACCTGATAACCTTTACATGATGAAAGTGAGTTTTAACACGGAAACTCCTGTATACCATGTAATTAGGTCGTAATGAAGAGAACAGATATTTTCTCCAACTGGATTAATTCATATTCAAGGCTGGAGTAGCACAGTTGAAATTTATTCCAACAGAGCGGAAACACTCTTCCATCATGTAAAGACTATACACTATATGGCCACATGTGATCGGTCACTTGCGATTTTAGACGTTTTGTTAAATATCTAGAAAAATACCTGATGAATTAACCTGAAACTACAGATTTGTATACAATATAGTATAGGTCATATATTTCCGCGAAGAATTTTTCCCGAAACCCCATAGGGGACCGTCAACAAATTGAAAAAGAACGAATATCTTTTGGATAGCCCTGTAATAATTAAAGAAAAGTGCCCAGTTAAATTGATGGCATTGAGCTCACAGGCTATTCACACTAATTGTATATTATACTCATGTTTCAAAGAATAATGCCCACAAAAAATAAATGAAAGGGGATTAGCCCCTGTTCCCCGACTTTAAACTTAACCATTGATCCTCCAAATCTAATCAGGGAAACACCTTAACATAATAAACCGGTATATCAAATTTGCAGCAAATCAGATAATTCTGAATGAAAAAGCATTTCGCTAAATTAAGGGGGGGGGGTCTAACCCCCTTTCTCCCCTTTATATTTAACTAATGAACCTCCAAATCTAATTAGGAAAGCTCCTTATCAGAATGAACATAGAGAAAAAAATTAAGGAAAATTGGATAATTCTGCATGAAAATCCATTTATCTAAATTAAGGGGATGGGTATTGTCCCCCTTTACCATTTTTATACTTAACCAATGAACCTCCAAAACTAATAAAGGAAGCACCATATCCGAATAAAACGGCATATCAAATTTGAAGCAAATCTATTAATTCTGCATGAAAAACCCATTTATCTAAATTAAGGGGGGTCTAGTCCCAGCCCCCCCCCTTTAAACTTAACCAATAAACCTACAAAATTAATCAAAGTAGCTCCTTAACATAATAAACCGGTATACCAAATTTGGAGGAAATCGAATAACTCTGCATGAAAAACCCATTTATCTAAATTAAGTGGGGGGGGGAGTTCTAACCCCTTTCCTCCCTTTATACTTAACTAATAAAACTCCAAATCTAATCATGGGAGTTTCTTAACATAATAAACCGGTATACAAAATTTGGAGCAAATCGAATAATTCTGCATGAAAAACCCATTTATCTAAATTAAGGGCAAATAGCCGCACTTTCTCCCCCTTTATACTTAACTAATGAACCTCCAAATCTAATCAGGGGAGCTCCTTAACATAATAAACCGATATACCAAATTTGGAGCAAGTTAAATAATTCTGCATGAAAAACTCATTTATCTAAATTAAGGGGGGGGGGTAGCCCCTTTCCCCCCTTTATACTTAACCAATGAATCCCCAAAACAAATCAGGGAAGAGTCTTATCAGAATGAACCTTGAAAGAAAAATTGAAGAAAATCGGATGTTTCCATCAAGAATTATCGCGCGTTATGTACATACGTACGTACATACATAATATATACATACAGAACCGGCGGGCACATTAGCTCTCAGGCTTTGATAGCCTGTGAGCTAAAAACTAATGTAGTAAAAGCGTTCAAACTCGAGATTATTCATAAGTGGCTTATTGTAATATACTGTGTTCATTTTCATGAGTATAGCATCTATACTCGTAGAGAAATTAAGGTTTTTATAAAAACAGTCTCAAATTTCGCCAAGTTTTTACTTTCTTCTATCTTTACAAGAAGAAAGTATTGGATTCGTGAAAAATTTCGACTTCCGGTTTTCAACGGATTTATACGTTTTAGAATGCCCAGAACACGATTTGATGGTTTTTAGAAAATGTCTGTCTGTGAGTCTGTCTGTCACTCTGTCACTCTGTCACTCCGTCACTCTGTCTGTGAGTCTGTATGTGACAAAAATTTTGTGGGCGCTCTATCTCAAGAAATAATGCACGGAATTTCACAAAACTTCATATTTAGTTAGACCTTGATATAAACTGGACCTGATTAGTTTTTGGTGAAAATCGCCCAACAGGTGGCGCTGCTATGCGGCATTTTTCATGATTTCTGCAATAGCTATATCTCAAGAACTACTGTACGGATTTTGATAAAACTTCAGATTCAGTTAGTCCAAGATATAGTTTGGTGCTGATTACTTTTTTGTGAAAATCGCTCAACAGGTGGCGCTGGTATGCTGCATTGTTCATGATTATCGCAATAGCTCTAACTCAAGAAAAAATGCACGAATTTTCATCAAACTTCAGATTCAGTTAGTCCCTGATATAAATTAGTGCTGTTTAATTTTTGGTGTAAATCGCCCAATAGGTGGCGTTGCTGTGCTGCATTTTTCACGATTTCCAGAAGAGCTGTATCTCAAGAACTATTGCACGGATTTTCATCAAACTTCAGATTTAGTTAGTCCTTGACATGAATTGACGTAGAAATTAGTGCTGTTTAATTTTTGGTGTAAATCGCTCCACAGGTGGCGCTGCTATGCTGTATTTTTTGCGATTTCCGCAATAGCTTTTTCTCAAGAACTAATGCTTGGATTTTCAACAAACTTCAAATTCAGGTATACCTTAGTATAGTTTAGTGCTGTTTACTTTTAGTGTAAATCGCTCAACAGGTGGCGCTGCTATGCTACATTTTTTCAGAATTTCCGCTATAGTTCTATCTCAAAAACTAATGCACGAATTTTCATCCCACTTCAAATTCAGATATACTTTGATATGAGTTGGTGCTAAATCGTTGTTATTTCTTGTACTATTTAAAGGATTGAATTGACGTGATTTATATAGAAGAAAGTTTTGTGATGACCACAACATACTAGTTTGCTTATAATTTGCAGATTTCTTAATATAAAAAAGTCCTTTTCAGAAAATATGACAAATAACATTGTACACAATACTCTGCAATCTGAATTAAAAAATAATAAAAATTGGATGAAAAATGAGCAGGTTTAGTAAAAAAGGTTTCACTGCGCATGCGCGAAGGCAATCAAAATATAATATGCATAATGTATTAGACAAGTATATAGAGAAACTTTTGTGCCATTACGCTATCTTGGCACTAATCAACAGATATTAACCAACAAGTAAAAGTGAATTATGCAAGCCAATCACCCGGATGGGTTAAAAGGTAAAGCATTGGCACGACACGCCAAGTATCCAGTTTCGATTCCTGGTATAGACATTTCCCGCTCCGTTGGAATAAATTTCAAGTGTGCTACTCCAGCCTTGAATATGATTTTAAACATACTGAGTTTGTATATATCGCTGAAGTGCACTACAAGATATAGAAATGTGTGTGCACAACTGTTACAGTTAATTTACAGAGACATACAAAAGACTTCTGTTACAGTGTTGACTATATCCGACAATTGTTAAAAGTGGCTTTCAATTGTGGTATGCCTTTTAAAATTTGGTTAATTTTACGCTAATTACTTTGTATGTATAAGTTCTGTACATCATATAAAGGACTTCACAAAAAAATTCTGGTATATATCCATTTATTGACAGAAATTGCTGTAGGGAATTTTCAAGTATGTTTGCGTTACCCAACTCTGTGCTAAATTTTTGCATAGTATGTAGTGTTTATATAAATTGTTGCAGTGTTCCACAAAAAAATTCCGATGTTTTTCCGACTTTTGATGAAAATAGCTGAAATTGGGTTTTAAAATGCCTTATGCATTTCCATAATTTTTACTTAGACATAATTTTTTACATTATTAAAAGGTGAAGTTTTATTACAGTATAATGAATGTGTTGGTAAGTTTTTCATAACCTATGCTTGACGCATGTTTTTCCTTTCTTTAAAAATATTAATTTAGTAAAGTCAGTTACTCTTGTATTGAATAATCTTCAAATCCATATAAAATAATTTATTCATTTTTATAAACTTTAGTTCTTCATTATTTAAACATGTAATAGGCAATTTTTAATCCTGTTTGTCATTTTAAATGAAAGAAATTTTGAATGAATATATTCCATGTTACTTTTTTCTAACCATTTAAAAAGTATCACCGTCTAAATATAATTCTGCCTTTTTTAAAATAAAGTTTAAAAAAAATCTTCATAGTTTAAATCGAATTTAGATTATGCAAGTATTAAATACCGTGCACGAACTTTCTTTATTTCTTAAACTTTCAATACTCTATTTTTCAAAAGTACAGCAGAAAATAGGCAATTTCTAACCTTTCTTGACATTTTGGTGTAAAGATTTTAAGAATGGCCTTTGGAGAAATTGATAAGAGATTCTTTACAATGAACGGCAGCATTATGGAGTCAATATATGTCGTTGTTTTTTCGAAGTGAAAAAAATTATATAAAATATATCATTATATAATGATATAAAAAATCCTTATGATGTAGCTTAAACATTTTTTCATTTGTAGGAAAATGGGACTTTTTAAAGGAATTGAAATAGATTGAGAGGTTTTACACTGAGTTCCGATCGTTAAATCAAGTTACCTTCAGAAAAGAAATATAGGAAACTCCCGTAAGGCATGGTGACGTCACGGCGACGTCGTTGTGAAGTCACACTGTGATTTTGTGACCGTCGATGTGACGTCACGTGACGTCGATATGACGTCATAGTGACTAGAATGCGAGGTCGTTATGGCCGTTTTAGAGGTCGTTTGTGACGTCACATTGTGACCACTCTGTGAAGTCACGGTGTGACAAATTTGTGAAAAGTGTGTCATTTGTGACTATTTTGGCATTAACTTTGTGACGAACCTGTGACGAAAGCGACAATGCTTTGAAGTCACACTGTGACCCATTTGTGAAATATGGGTCATTTGTGACGAACTTGTCATAAACACTGTGATTTCAAATGAAAATCAAATTTCAAATTAATTGCTTAAAAGACGCAAATAGTTAAAAAGATTCCATGCTGGGACTCGAACCCGGGCCATTAGTACAGCGCACTGACATTCTACCGACTAAATCACATGGAACGATACCCAGGCTGGAAAATTTCTCACTATTACATGATGGCGAGGCTACAAACTCAGCACAAGATGGAATATTTAGCGTGAGCCAACAACATGATGCAAACATGAAACTTAATGAAATCCAGCATCGAAACTATATTAATACTTGGAAATTTTTCCAGAGAGAACCATTTGCCTTGCATACAATATTTCAAATGAAAATCAAATTTCAAATTAATTGCTTAAAAGGCAATTTTAATTTGAAATGTTGTATGCAAGGCGAATGTTTCTCCCTGGAAAAATTTCCAATTATTAATATAGTTTCGATGCTGGATTTCATTAAGTTTCGTGTTTACCGCATGTCGGTGGCTCACGCTAAATATTCCATCTTGTGCTGCGTTTGTAGCCTTGCCAACCTGTAATAGTGAGAAATTTTACAGACTGGGCGTCGTTCCATGTGGTTTAGTCTTTAGAATGTCAGTGTGCTATGCTGATGGCCCGGGTTCGAGTCCCGGCTTGGAATATTTTTCACTATGTTGGCCTTTGCGCCTTTTAAGCAATTAATTTGATATTTGATTTTCATTTGAAATATTGTATATAAGGCGAAGGATTCTTTCTGGAAAAATTTCTAAGTATTAATACAGCGATGTATTTTGAAATAACCTTTTGCTGTAAATATAAAATCTTATCTTTTTACCGTACTTTTTAGCAAAATATCGCTATTTTGGAGTCCTATTCTTCTAAATCATTTTAAATTTTTCCACTTAAAAAACAATGCTTATCAACTGACATATTTATTTATTCAGTTCTATGCTTGATATTAAGTTCTATGCTTGATATTGAGTTCAAGCTTGATATTTAGAATGTGTAAATTTTTTAATTTGTTGTGATTTGTCATTGCTTTATTAAATACGAACATGGAGACTCACGGATATTAATACAACTATTATTTATAGAGCGGCATGATAAGCGATATTTATTTAATTTTTTTATTCCCGTGTATATTGTATTTTGTGAATATGAGCTAAATAGATTTGGTATGTTTTATAGGAAAAGACTGATCTGGGAAATAGAAAAAAAAACGAGTAAGAAAAATCATGCGTTAATCATAGATTATAAAATACTTTCCAACACTTTCTGAATGCTTTAACAAGACATCGTAATTTAGGGAAATGACGTAAATAAGATAACTAAGTAAACATTTTAGAAAATTCATAAAACATTTGAAAAATTGATTTCAGCAGTTACCGTCCATAGCCAAATATGTTTTCCAATTATTTTGAACAGCCCTGTATTTGATCTGTAGGTTGATACACTGAGAAAAATGAAGTACTCAAAAATAAGTAAACCGACGTACTCATATCGAATTGAATATTTTTGGATCAAAAATGAACCCATGCTTTCTCTATTTTGAAACATCACATGTTATCAAACCCAAACAAACGAATTGTTTTGTACCCTGTAATGGTTCATTTCATTTATGGCGGCATAAATGATGTTTATTAATGTAAATATTAAATTATGCACAGCATTTTAAAAATAATTTAAAAGTGCTTGGAGTATCTTGAGTATCTTGTTAATAATTTTGCTATTTTTCTTAATAAAAAATCAATTAAATATTTCTTGTTAAGAACTTTGAACGGGAAATAAATGTCAGTACATTTTTACTTTAAATTTTAGGTTTTTCTTTTTTTTTGGGGGGGGGAGGGGGGCAGTACATAATGATTCATATTTGATCACAATCAATGAATAAAAAATGAGTACATGTGTTTCTCAACTTTGAGTACATTTGGATCGGAGCTATTTTGAGTATGTGACGCATTTAAAATTGAGTACTTTTTACTCAATTTTGACTTCCCATTTTTTTAAGTGTATATATACTATATAATGGGAAAATTTAGTTTAGCAAGAAAACACCTAACAGGTTGAAATTCTTTTTCAGCAATTTATACTAATGTATGGAAACATACTTGAATACTTTTGTACAACCCTGTAGTTTACCTAGAATCTTTATTACACGCCACTATTTAGTTAAAATTTAATTCAAACTAAGACACTCTTAAAACTGCTGAAATCACATTTCCAGAAATTATAATTTATAGACGGCCATGTATCCAATTCTTTACGTGATCCTGTATATCGTTTTATCTATATTCTACAAACATTTCTTGGTAAATTAAATGCAGTTCAGCAAAAAAAAAGCATAACTCATTTAAAAACCACCTTTAAGCAATTTGCGCTCATACCCAGTAATCCTTACGAATACTTTTGTGTAACCTTGTATAGGAATTATAGCATTTATATACACCATATACTATGCATAAATATAGTGAATCATAAAAGCGCATATCATAATTAAAAATACATTTCCAGCAATCATCGCTAATGAACAGTACTTCGGATACAATATAGTATCTGAAATATTTTGTGTGTCCCTGTAAATGCTATATATGTATTATTCGTATTATACATGAAATAATTTATAGTATATAAACCTCAGCCACATATATCAATTTCATTATATATGAAATAGATTAACATAATTAAAGTATGCCGCAAACAATTCCCTCCTCCCCTATATCATTATGTATTTGAATTCCTTTTTTAGCCCTGTAAATGAACAATAACTATTCTTTGCATCGCATAGTCAACAGAATGCATATTTTAGTGCACTTCATAAATGCATATAAATTTTATTCTGTTTGAAAGCGTGCGTAAAATCATAAAAAATCATTTGAAACGATTTTTTTCCATAGGCTGTAATGTAACGGAAAACTTTTGGCTGTCCCTGTAAATGAACAAAGCATGCTACAAACTTCATTACAAATAGGTACCGTGCTATGGTAAACGTCAATAACATCCAAAAATTTCAGGGCAATCCGAGTATATTTTCGAGAGTTAGAGTGCGCACAGACTGCTAGACGGACAGACAAAGATACAAACCGAAGTCATAAGCACTTTTCAACTTGTGTCCTATATTATGTATCCTGTATTAATGAACTTTTAAAAAATATATACTAAAGTAGTTTAATCTATAACTTCCCATCAGGCATGAAAAACACTTTGTTTCAATGCTTAAATATCATATTTTACTTTTTAGTGCCAATAATTACGCGTATCATAAACGTAGAAAATGAATTTACAATAGAAAAAAATTTAATAACCGATTCAGAATGTCTATAATTAAATGTTTGATTAAAATCACAAACAGAAAAAATGCTTACATACAATTTAAAAAAATAAATATACCAATTTGAAAAACACTAAAAATAATAATTAGGATTTATAATTGTACTATTAAACAACAGCAAACTCAATAGATAAATTAAATTCATTATTAGATTTAACAATATCGCAAAAATATTTCGATATGGTATAAGGAATTCCTATTATTTTATAATTTCGGCAAATGTTAAATCTGAAAACATTGGTTTGAAGATTTAGGATTTTGAAAGATAATTTAAAATATTATTAGCATTAAAAGAAAATTCTTTCAAATGTTTCACTACTGTAATATGTAAAGATACATTTTCCCAGTATAATGTTAATTTCTAATCTGAAACAGTTTCGTAATCTTATGATAATAGAACATCATATTTAACCCCAAAATAATAATAACTATAAGTGTTAGTAGTCAAAAAATAGTAAGAAGCCGATAAAATAATTTCAAATCATTGTCGTTCCATACATTTTCAATCTCAAGTAAGAGTAAATTAATGTTTATATTAATTCCAGTATGAATGTAGGCATGCACAGTCTCTGCGCAGTTTTTTTTCAAGCGATGGCAGATTAAGATATTTTTCTTTGCAGTTATCGAATTTTAAAATATCGCTTCTAACAGTTAAAGATCAGTCTCTTACAAATATAACATAAAACTATTTAACTCATATGTACAAATCAGGAATAAAATATTTAAATTAAATAAAACTTACATATACGTTCTATTAATATCCGTGTATCCAAAAATGGTCATTTCCTTATCTTAAAGTGTTGTAGACGTGGTGAAGGTGATGTTCTAAAAACAGTGAAATATTTATTTCCCGCGTCTTCTCATGTTTATTTTTTTGTGGGCAGACGATTTTCAAGCAGATGGTCTGGTACAGATTATTTGTTTTTGCATGCAAGAGATATGAAACTTGAATGCGCAGTAATTTTCTGAAAGTATGGTTAATTAAAATTTTGTATTTGAAGAAATGTCCAATGTATTTAACCTTTTCTTTTTACCCGTACCAAATAATACAAGTTAAAATGTATTGTAAAGTTCATTTTTTCTAAATAATTATAATAATAATATTCATAATTAGAGTTTATTAGATATACCATTGTTTAAATTTTCAAAAGGTGTAAAAATAAATTTAATGGTAATAACGAGACCCCCCCTTTTTTTTTTCTTTTTTTTTTTTTTTAAGTAAAGTTTGTTTTGCACAAATTTTGTATATTACTTTTATTTTCGGAAAATGCTAATTTTATTTAAAAAGTCTGAAAGAAGTAGAATTTATGACTTGAATAGAAATTATAAAAATATTCTACAGCAAGAAATGCATAGATGACTAAACTCTGAAGACTCTTTCTACGTGCTCATTAAAAGGTGCAGATTTAACTGTAATAGAAATTTTTTATTTTGAAACCACAGAAGTGTTTCGAATAATCCCGGTCGGTAAAAAAAGAAATAAATAAATAAATTTCCTCCCAGCAAACTAAATATGTAAAGTGTATAAATTTAATATTCCTAATTCTAATTATATTATCCAAATGCTAGATAAAATTGAAATCATGAAAAAGTATACATTCACTATCTTAGATATCAAATTGATAAAATATAGCCTGAAAATTTAGTTTATTAATGATTGTATCGTGCACTTTATTTATTATGCCCCCCCCCCCCCTCTCCCCTTTAGTGAGAGAATTTACCATTTGCTATCCACTAATATATTTTATTCCTTATGCCATGTAACTCGTGACTGCTTAAAATATTTCTCTTCATTTTCAAAGATTTTTCAAGTTCATATTTTTGTCACACTGTGACTTACAATATGGTGGTTTTTTTTGTCACATATGTGACGTGACGTACGTTACATAGCAGTGACATAACAGTGACCTCACAATTTTTTTTTTAATTACCAGGAAAACATAATTTTACAGTAAATAACATGTTTTAAAGAATTTTCGTAATTTTTTAAAGTTTTCTAAGAAGTTCACATCTCAGTCACAATGTGACATCACTGAGTGGTGGCATTTTGGTCACAGATGTGACGTGACCACAGTGACTTACAGTGACGTCACAACGACGTCACCGTGACCATGCATGCTATGAGGGCTATTATTTGTAAATAAAATTAATAAAACGATTATTTGTAAATAAAATTAATAAAGGGAGAGTAAATGAAAATGACAGTCTAATTTCACTTCTTTTTTTTTTCTTGCTTCTTTTTAAGTAATATTTAAAAAAAAAAAAAAAAAACTACACTGTCAGAAAACTCGTCAATATACACTAAATTATTCTTCATTTTTTAACAAATAATTTCCGTACTCTTAGAAAACATGTTTTATCCGTGAATGCTTCCAAAACGTCTGAAAAACAAGGAGAAATTGCGTTCATTCATAGCACACATGCGCTCTATTAATACTAAAATACGAATTTATTTAAAGAGAAAAAACCAAAAATTATATAATTTAAGATTTATAATTTAATAAAAAAGAGAAAATGTTTTCGAATTTAAAAATAAATAACAATTACTTTTTCCATTCATTAAAAAGTACTCACAATTTATTTTTCAATTCCTACTATTAGTCCACACTCTCCTTATACTTATTTATTTATATATGTATTTATTTATACAGTGTGTCCACGTATAACCTGACCGACCTTTATTTTCGCAACCGTTGGTTATAGATGCATACTTCCAATTACAAAAAGGGCTTAAATAAGGTAAAGAATTATTTTTAAAGCGATTTGGGTCAAGAAAAATATTTATTAAAAAATTACGAAATTTAAATTTTTATACGGTCTCCCGGTCCTATAAGTGATATTTAGTAAAAATTTACTATAACACTAACAAGTAAGACAGAAAAAGTCCCATTCATCTAACATTAAAATTGACCGAGTTATGAAACTTTGAAATGCATGACTTATATCACTTTCTTGCATATCAAAACTGATGATTTCGACCATGCTTTCAGGGGTCGTATATAAAGTACTTAAACTTATTTCAAGGTATCTGCGATTTGAAAGAAATCGTACAACTATTACGATTGAGTTAACTTTATTAGTCAAATTTCAGATTAGTTAAAATAATTCTATTTCAACATATGTTGTATTTTATAAGGATTTGAGGCTATGACTTCTTTTAACTAAAATTATGTTACTTTCATAAGGTTTTATTTAACTTGCAGCGATCGTCTTTCCAGTTTAAAATTTGTACTCGAACTTTAACTGACTTTCAAATGTCCGATCGAAGTTAAAATTTTACATACTGACTTAAATCCGATTATAATTAATATTATTATGATTTTTGACGCTTACCATCTTATACATACTTATATTAGTGGATAACATAAAATAATTCGGATAGATTACCGTCAACAAGTTTAAGAGATGGTTTTAGATTAGATAACATAAACCTGCGATGATTGTGTTTTTTAACTTTTATAATTACGTTTTATGTATTTTTTAACGCTAAATAAAAAAAATTACCTTAACTTTTAACCATCATGTCAGGATTTTCCGCAAATCGTAAATTTAAAGGTTAAAAATAGCGAAAAATATGATACTAAAAGTAAGTGTAAGACTTTTTTATTCAGTTTAATTTTATTTAATTCAATAATTTATTCAATTTTGTGACTTATACTGGGTTTCTTACAGCTAAACAGCTCAGGGGTCCGATGTGGTTGGGAGGAGAGGGGGGATCAATTTTAAATTTGAGCTTTTTAACTTTGAAATTTGCGATTTGAGAAAAATCCTGACGTGATGGTTTAAAATGAAGGTCATTTTCGGATTCTGCGCTAAAAAATACATGTGAATCAATTTTCAAAAGCTAAAAAGCGTGGCACAATCCAAAATTTGATAGACGGTGTAATCTAACAGCATTTTAAAATTTGTATATTTTTGTAAAGAATTGAGGTTGTTGTTATCCTTTTATTTAAAAAAAAATTCTGTTATTTTTATCCTCTTATATGTTCAGTACAAATGGTATATTTTGCAGTAATATGTCAGAATGATTAAAGATTTAAAAGTTATATTGCAATGCTAATTTTACTCTCAACCATTTCTTTAATATATCTGACGATAATTACATTTCTACAAAATTTGTGAATGACCCCTAATTTGAAGCAAAAAATATGCTCCAACTTTAAACAGCTATTACTCGATCAATTTTAATCGTAGAATAACGGGACTTTTTTTGGCCTTACTTGTCAGTGTAACAGGAAAATTTTACTAAATATAACTTATAGGACCGGGGGACCGTATAAAAATTTAAATTCTATAATTCTTCGCTAAATTGTTTTTTCGCTTCAATTTTTTTTTAATCTTAACTCTGCACCTAATTTTGATCACTTTCGTAATTGGAAGTATGCATCTAGGACCAACGGTTGCGAAAATAAAGGTCGGTCAGGTTATACATGGACACACTGTATATTTATATATTTATATATCTTGTTCATATTTTCAATCGTTAATAAAACGAGGTGGAACCCGCCGAATTTCGACGAAAGAAAATGTTTACAAAGGAACTGTTTCATCAAATTTATAATACATCAACAACAATAATTAGAATAAAAAATCCATCTTACACTTGTTAATTTAACTCTCCAAAGACATATTTTAACCTAAAATTAAAAAAATACTTTTTTCATAAACTTCAACTGTTAAAATTATTGAAAAATTAAACTTAATTCATACACGTCATCAGTAAAATATAATCAAGATAAGTAATTTTGATTAAGTTATTAATTGATGCTTGGTATTACGGAATGAAAAATCCGCAAAAATGATTTCACCTTGACATAATCATAGAATTTTTCTACCCTTACATCTAAACCAAATCAAGACATTTTCCACGTTTCACATCCATATTAACCATTTAAAAACATTTTAATGCGCAATAGGTTATTAATAAATATACTTTCAAGCTTGAAGTCACGTTTGTCAACTATTACAACTTTTCATGTTAAAATTCCCACTCGTAATTTGAGGTCTTAGTATAATCGCTGTACCTGCGCGTAAAAATTCCAGAAATGTATAACTTTTAGACGTATTCAAGGGGAAATATCGCGTTTTATCAAATAAAATTATCGTTTACTTTTAAATATGACATCATTTTCAGTCGCTGAAATATTTTGCCTATTGACTCAAACTCAATATCAGCGAAATGAAAAAATAGTGAAATATAACAGCATCATCAGGGAAATTGTGTCTTTTTTAAAGCGTAGCGTCATTTTCTGTTCAAATTTTAAAAAATATATTTTTAATTGTAATTAGAAAATGGCATCAGTAAGAATATAATCAATAAAGATAACTAATCCACTTTTAATAGAAATGAAGTATTCCAGTTGCCACGATTAGAAAATTGGTATTAAAAACTATAAAAAAATTAATATCTCAAAAATAAATTAAGATACAGCTTTCAAACAAATTGCATTTAAAAGTGCATTTTTTTCTGCATACGACGGTGTAAACATTTAAAATGTGGGATGTTTAGAAGTTTAAAAATTTGCAGTAGCGAAAATTGCAAAAGCGAAATTTCATTTCAAATTTCAAAGTGTTGCCATTCGCAGAATGACGTATGCGTTACGCACAGATATGTTTGTCCTTTATAATATAGATACTCATTATTCATCCTATCAACTTGAAATAACTTTTTTAAAACTTGTACTGGATGACAATTGATGTTAATACAGTTTTTTCAAATATTAATTAATTAATTAAATTTTAATTAGTTAATTTTAGTTTTGCATGGGAGACAAAATGGCGCCCATTGGTTATTGAAGATCAATGAAAGTATTTTCAATAAGGGGTTACCATAGGGGGGATCCTGTTCTGTCGCCAAATACCGCCAAGTTTGTCGCCAACTTGGCGATATGTCGCCAAATTTGGCGGCCAAAATGAGTTGCTAAAAGGGACGCCAACTTGGCGATATCTCTAATATTTCGTCAAATTCCCATAGACTTCCATTGTAAACCTATTTGCTTATAGAAAATCAACAAATTGAGATATTTTAATGCAACAAAAAGTAATATTAGCTTAAGGGATTATATTAAATTTTTCTTTGATGACCTAAGTAGGAATTGACTTTAAAAACAAAATTTTTATATTACTTGTTTAAAAGTAAAATAAGGTCAAAAATGTTTTAAAAATTATTTTATAAGGTTGCTTATAAAAAAAAATAATCACATTTAAAATGTATTTTAAATGAACACATTTAATCTAAATATTAAATGGTAAAAAATCGGTTTTAATAAAAAAATATATATATATATATATCGAACAAGTAAAAATTAAATTTAAAAAGTCAAAAAACGTGACTGCGTAAAAAGCGAACTAATTAATTATTTCTCATCAATGTGAAACTATTTTTTGTATTACTTACCTATTTTTTTTTATTTACTTGTATTGATGGCTTTTAAGTTGTGTTTAATTGTTAGTTCCTATCTATAAACACTGTTTTGGTGAGGCCTATAGATGTCTATGAAAGTTAGACTTGCAATCAATCTAGAAATCCTACCTACACAACTTCCAGGTTGCGTAATATTTAAACGGAGCTTCTGACTCTAAAATAATCAATGAAACGTCGTCTTCATTTTGAAAGACCTATCCAATGATATGCCACTCAATTGGATGCGTAGTTTTTTTCGTCTCTAAAGTCATTTTGTATTTTACGACCGCCGTTTTGAATTTATAAAAACAAATCCCAACTATAACCATCGGATGGTTAAGACGAATCGATAGAGATGTCATTCATTAAAATCCATCCAGCCGTTGGGATGTTTCGAGGGTTTAAAGAAATCCACATACCCAGATACGCGTGAAACACATAACCCTTCTTGGCAGTCGGGTAATAAAAATATAACATTCATATTTTACAATTAGTAATCTACTTAAAAATATTTATAATTCATATTTTTATCCTATTTTAATTGTGAAGTATTAAAACTCCAGCCACAATATCATCAAAGACGAAATCTTACCGATATTAACTTCAAAATTCAAAGCTTTTTATCGAAATTAATAAAACCATACCCATTTTAAGCAAACATATTTACTTCAAATCTTGCCACATCAGTCCAACCGTAACGTGATTTTTAGCTTCATACGTCTCTGGCTGGTTGGATTCCAACGTCGACGAATTTATTTTTTCCAGACTTTCTTCAATTGACGAATATTTTACCTCCTATAACGGATAAAAAATTAACGGATATTCGTCAGTTAACGGGAAAATCCTGGCAGCTGTACTGCCAGTATAATTTCTGTGACATGAAGAAAGTATTTCTGAGAGTGTTGCCATTTATCAAAGAAAATTATGCAATGAAAATTTATGTATTAAATGCACTTGCTAACGCAGTGTGTGCATGAAAGAATGTCCCAGTTTCAATGGTATATTATAAGGAGTTTAATTTAGAGTTTTTACAACAAATCATACATCAAATTGAAGGTAAACTAACCTAGTTTTTCTTACAAATGTTCAATAAGTGAGCCTTTAGTTATACGGCACACATCCAGCCTGCAGTCCAATTTTTCGCACACCTCGGTTATGGGTAGTTGGAAGTCAAATTTGCGAAAAAAGGTCGTTTTTTAATTCTTTAATACTTTAAATTCCTTATTTTTCCTCTTTCTAATGGTATGTTACTTTTGTTTCTACGACAACAAAAATTAAAATTTTTTTTAAGTAATTCAGTTTGCTTACATCATACTTAAATATTACATACGTAAACTTTAAACACAATTTTCTCAAAACGCGGCTTTTTGAACTTCGATGTACCTTTTTGTAGAAACTACCGCGTATTATTGTTTGCAATCTTGCCATAATATTTCACACCTATCCTTGATCAATCTGAAGTGAACTTTTGTTACAAACATTTGTACAAAATTTTTATAAAAAAGTTTTTCTTTGGAAAAATGCAAGTTTTTTGTTATTTAAAAGTGGTTTTTATTGCAGATTAAAAAAAAAATAACTAAAGAATATCTGTTTATAAAGTTAACTTCACTTTATTAGGAATTTTTCAAATTATGTACATAAAAAAATTCAAGTGAATATGTTTGGTAGTTTCTGAGTAAAAGTACATTAGTTTAACATGGTAGGTATAGGGATTTCCAACTGCCCTTAACAAGTCCAGAGTAATGGAAGCAATAGCCTCTTCAATTCTGTGTCACAACTCTGTCAAATCATTAGGTAGCGGCGGAACTTAGACGCAATTCTTCATAAAGCACCCAAAGAAAAATATTGCATGGCTCTAGCGGCTTTTAAATCTTCAGCCCAGAAATAACGCTTTACGCCCAGGAGTCGCCATTTTGCGAATGTGGCGCTGCAAGCGAGCCAATAACAAAGCCGTACTCGCGCATGCGCTTATCTAAAACTGTTTGAGTTACTCTTTATTTGTGATCTTGTATCAACACTCTAGAACGCTTACAGATGATAATTTTACATAATTTTATGGACACCCTGTATATGCAATACAACTTCCCCATTTCACCAAGTTTAAATACTCTATTGTTAAAATGTGTAGAATAATATAGGCAATTTTTACTTTTTTTTGTTATGTCGGTATGAGTATTTTAAGAGAAAGGTCTTTTGTCGAAATTTATATGGGATTCTTTACAGCCAGTTAAAACCTTATCGGGTGAATATGTGACAGGTTGCTGTTTTTCGAACGAAAAAAAAGAAAAAAAGAAATAGCTCATTTCTTGGAAAATGACTTTTATATTTTGATGTTTGTAAAGGAAGAATTTTATTTTGAAAGTAAAGGAAGAATTTTATTTTGAAAGTAAAGGAAGAATTTTATTTTGAAAGTAAAGGAAGAATTTTATTTTGAAAGCTATTGAAATATATTCTCAGACTCTATTCAGAGTTATTTACGATCGCTATTTCTAGTTGCTTACATGGACAGAAAGATAATAAGTCAGAAATTGCACGTGAAAAGTGGCAAATGAGGTGCGTTCGTCCTGTAACTAGTTTATAAATATTCAGGTCTTGGTGCAATAGCTGTTGCACTCTTATGCAAAAATGCATGAACGCAAAATTTATTACGATCCTATATATTAAATTCAATAATACGGAAATAATGTGACTCCATCTTAAATAGGACGCCCATGGAAACCTAGAATCATTACATATCATGGGATATCATTGAATTAATTACGTACGATGCGACTTAAACTATGATGAAAACTTTTATTAATATATTTTTAAGTTTTGATTCGATTTTCATAAAATTTGAAATGACTCGACAAAATTCTGCATGGGTGTTATACATTAAATTTCAAACCATTCGGTTTGGCAGTTTTTGCGCTGTTATATGCGGACATACGGACGGACCTAACAATGACTATAGGTGCTGTGTATTTATATAATTAAACAAAAACATAATTTAAAGAACAAATTAAAAAAACAAAATGTATTTCCTACATTGTTTAATCCCGAGAAGGGACAGATATTAAGATATTTCATTTAATTAGTTCTAAATTTAATGTTAAATTTTTGTAACAAATTAGTTAAGCCAATTGATGATTAAAAAATAAAAATAAAATTCATGCAATATGATACTTAAAACACCCTAAAAAATTAGATTCCGTTCAAATGAAATAGAAATAAATCTTAGACTTCTTCCATATTTAATTGAAAATATTTGTATTGCAGATTTTGTATTATGTTTATGACAATTGTGTATAAAATGATAAGATGCATGCAAAATACAAAACTTTTAAAAAAAAGTCTAAGATTTATTTCTATTTCATTTGAACGGAGTCTAATTTTTTAAGGTGTTTTAAGTATCATATTGTGTGAATTTTATCTTTATTTTTTAATCATCAATTCGCTTAACTAATTTGTTACAAAAATTTAACATTAAATGTAGAACTAATTGAATGAAATATCTTAATATCTGTCCCTTCTCGGGATTAAACAATGTAGGAAATAAATTTTGTTTTTTTTAATTTGTTCTTTAAATTATGTTTTTGTTTAATATGTCAAGTTTTTAAATAACTACTGCACTCAGGAGAATGCATTTCAAAATTAATAGAGAGTATCATCATCAGGCTTTGATGTATGCGGTATTGCATCACAATGTGGGATGCAGTTTACCAATGTGTAATTCAAAATGTTTCACCTCTGTAGTAATGCAGGTTGCGGTAGTTAGGACAAAGACTTCTAATCTGAACGTAAAAAATCTATAATCAAAACATAAAAAAATAACTTCACTTAAATTTAGATACCCTATTCCCCAATCAGGAACGCTATGAATGTAAATGTAAATTGTGTTGAATCCTTGCTGCTAATATTTAACAATATTATAGTTGTGATACAGCAAAAAATAAAAAAATAAAAGTTTTACTTTAATTTTTAAACATTATTCTCTCTTAAGGGGTGATGTAAACACATCAGAAAATTATTACCCAAGTTTAACTTGGGGTATAAATAGGAAAAATCATCTAGGAAAAAAATACATTTTAAAATTTAAGTTATGTAATTCCCCACTAAGTTCACTACCCGCGTAAAAATAGCTATCCATTAGAAACTTTTTACTAAAATATAAACTTGACCAAAGCAAAAACTTATTCTGAAAATATCCTTTTTATTTCCACTATGACGCCATATTCACCTTTTCAATTTTTGAAAAAAAGTCTAGCTCAATTTAATATTTCACGTGAAAATCTTTCAACTAAAAAGAAATAAATTGTTATTACGGCTTTTGAAATTTTTGCAACAATGAAGTAAAAATGTTACATTTTCTATGAAAAATGTCCGTTGATTTTCAATGAATAAAGCGAAAATTGGAATTATTAAGTAAAATATTTGAATAATGTAAAAAAATATTGGACCATCTTTCTCTCTGGATTATAATTCACCCATATGCGAAGGCATTTTAACATTCGTTTTGACCCTGACGCCAGGCAAACGTTTTTACACTTTAAATTTATAATATCATTAGAATTAGTAAAGAATAAAAAATGAGTGGCATCAGGGACAAAAAGGTGGGAAGAAAAAATGAAAAAGTTATGATCTCCATAGGCTTTTCCATGTTAAATTAACATTGAGAAGTGACACTGGAAATAAATAAGTATTGCGCTGCCGCGCAATACTTAAATTACGAACGCACCTGAAAAGGGACAGTGATAAGTAACCTTTATAGAAGGTGAGTAAACTTAAATTACCATCTAAAAACGAATATCCTTTTCTTTGTTCTAACTTTTAAAATAATAATTAAAAAACATGTCATCGTTAAAAAACAAAATCTCGCTTATCTATTAAATATACTTGTAAATGAACAAACAATAATTTCTTCGTTTCACCAAACTTAAATATTCTATAGCTGAAAAGTGTAGCAGAAAATAGCTAATTAAAAAATTTTTTCGATATTTTGGTGTAATGATTCTAAGACAGTTGTTTTTGGAAATTGATATGAATCTTTTTTACTGGCAATAGAAGCATTTTCGAGTGAATACATGCATTTTTCTATGAGAAAAAACATGTTTCCTTTCTCATAATTTATCTTGATGTTTTTTCGATTATAATACTGTGTTGTTAGTTTATTGAGAAAATTATAACCTTCGAATAATCTAACATCTTGGAGAAAAATATAAAACATTTACATGTAGGATATCTTTCTTGACTTTTAAATTTCATATCTTTTCCGATATATGACGCTTTTCTCTTTTCCGACGCGCATAAATTAGGGGAGTAATTTTGCATTACATTTCTGTGTATAAAACAAATTTAGTCTTTCACATTTCATTTTTCTCATTTAAAATTCTCCGAGAATGTCATCTAGAATGTACAAAATTCCAAGTTATCCTCATTACAATATTTTCCTGTGTTTTTTCGAAAGACTGAAATACAATATCTCCAATGTTGCTAAACCTTCCGTAAGATTATAAAAGAAAATACATAGTATATGGAAAAAAACCCCAATAGAACCAAGAAAATCATCAGGTGTATATGAAATACCTCTCACCGAAGAAGATTGAACAGTGCAATTTAAATAGGAATGAAAAACAGAAAGCTTAAAACTATGATAAAAAATATATATATAGCAGACATCAAATACAAAAAGAAATCTACAGCTTTAGTCAGTCTACATAACAAAGGGCCTTTGCAGATTAATTTTTAAAATGGTGGAATAATTTATCCATTAAGATTTTATTTGACATCCATTATCACAGAATCAATACAGACATTTTTACGCAGTGAGTATACCCACTTTCAGAAAAAACTGTAAATTTATGAGCGTTTACCCTTCAATTTTCACGGGCAACAGCCTTATTTGGTGAAAAACGGTCTGATCCATTAAATAAGAGGCCTTATACCTTAGATATTGGATACTTAGATACTTAGAAAATTAAGGGAAATCCACATATTCTTACAGTTCTAGCCCATCTGTTAGCAAAAATACGGTACGACCCCATACATTATCCTCCGCTAGGGTGAAACCCTTCATTTTAGTCGTGTTTTGAAAAATAATGTCACTTAACCGCGATCGTAGCATATTTTTTAACCCGCCAAAAAAGCGATTCTGTGATGGTTATCTAACCTGCTACGGAACAGTAAGTAAAGTGTTGTTGTGTTTTAAATTGCATTATATCCCTAAAATTTCGGGCTGCAAAAAATGATGGGTATAGATTTTTTTTACGGGGTATGACTGGAATCTCTGCTGCCGGCCTCTGCCCTTAATTTTACAGGGATATTTTTAACAGTGTATGCAATGATTCAGCCTCCGTGGAGCTTCATAAAATTTGGAAAGAGATTCTCTGCAAAATAATGAAGCAATAGCATAAAATAATACAATATCCATTTTCAATATTGCAGTTGATTTTGCTATGCATGAGTTCGCGAGATTTTTGTTTACCAATTTTCAATTTAAAAATTTTTGCGAAAATATTTGTATGAATACAGATCTCAAGAAGATTGCCATCAGAGCAATGAAACATGTCAATCTAAATAAATACAGGTGTTTATTTATATGATGTCAAAATCATATATTATTATGATCTCCCCCTCCTTTTAAATCTTAAAAATTTCCCATCAAAATCATATGTTAAAATAATCTCCCCTTTCCTCCTTTTTAATTCTTAAAATTTTCCCAAGTTCATTTTATTCTAACTTCCAGCTCCATTTAAATCATTAAAAGATATCTTAATAAACCTTTAATATAACCGCTTTTATTTAAATACAGTCCCTATCTTTAAAATTCGCAATAGTCATAAAACCCCATTCCAATGTAACCGTTGTACAACCAGATGTTAAATTCGTTTCAATTTATTTTATCTGAACTTTTTCATGACCATATATGGTTATCAATCACAGACCCTTCGCTCCGAGACATATGCAAGCTCAACAGAAACTTTATTCATATCCTTATTTGGCTCATAGATCTACAATCCAAGTACCGATGTTATCGTCATAAGCCCCATTGTTTTGTCTGTGAATGCCAGTATAAAATTCTTATGGGATTTTGAAATGAATTCAAGGATAAAGGCGATAACACGTAAATCTTGATATGAATATCTCCCTATCAGAAAAACGAGGTGTAACCATTTGGTGAATTGTTTGGCGAGAACGTAAGTCAAAAGAAATATGCAATGTATCTACCACTTGCTCTCTTGCCACCAACTGTGTAGCTTTCTTTTCATGCACCCTCACCTCGAAACTTAATAAATAATTTTCAAGAACCTGGACATATGTATTCTCTTGCAACAAAATGTTGTGCACTTAAAGTTTATTTACATGGATTCATAATCAACTCCTTCATTATAATTTACCTTTTAAATGTATTTTTTATCAATTTAGTAAATATTGTGTTGCCCATTTGTTGGTACTTTTTTTATTACGAAAGAAAACGTATTTTTTATGAGTGAAAATCGAAATTTTTTATTGAACATGGAAGGTGGGTCTATACCATTTATGTATGGAATACAATATCGCACATGTGGCCACCACGTTTCCGCATGTACAGTCGTGGAAAAAAAAAGTAAACACCCCCTACTAACTCTTTAACAAATTACCTTAGACGGAAGTTACTGGTACCGCACGATTGGAAATAAAGTCTACTTTTAAATAATGTATATAAAATTTGCTTAGGGGGCCATCTACATATTAAAACGAAACCAAACTTCATTTTTTTCAATGACAATACCCAATTTTAACAAGATATTTCAAATCTTCGGTTCAAATTATGTCTAGACATCGAATTTCAAGTCATTAGAATGATAAGTTTTTGAATTATAAACATTCAAAATTGAGTGCTTCTAATGTTTAATTACCTTTTCATATTTTTATTAATATCTCCAGAAATTATGCTCCTAATGTGCTAATTTTTTTGCAGCAATAATACTAATATATATCCAAACATAAATACGCTGAATTTGCAATTTTTATAAATTTATGATATGAATTATGAAATTAATATTCGAAAAAGTTATGAATTACAACCTGCAATTTTTTTGATGGATTTAGATTTATTAAGTCCTGCTTTATGTAAATCCTAAATTTCACATTTTTCTTCCAAGTAGTTTTCAAATTATGCTTAAAAAACGGCAAAATGATGGTTTAAGGGGCCGTCTATAATAGAAGTGACTAGATATTTTGAAATTTCTCCTGCTGTATTGTAATCTAGCAGGCTTCATTTACTTCTTAAGGTGCCTTGATCAAGATGGGGTCTCTCTCGGTTAATAATCGATTTCCGAACTTCAATTTGGATACAGCCCTTAAAATACGCTCGTTTTAAAATTATTAATTTCTCGGAAACTTATGGTACGAATTGCATAAAAATTCGTTTTTAGGCTAATTGGAGGATGTAGAGTTCATTTATGATGTCAGAATTGTGTACTGCTATTGAAAAAAACAAAGTTATGGTTCGTTTTAATATGTAGATGGCCCCCTAAGCAAATTTTATCTATATCATTTAAAAGTAGACTTTATTTCCAATCGTTCGGTACCAGTAACGTTCTCCTACGATAATTTGTTGAGGAGTTAGTGTGGGGTGTTTACTTTTTTTTCCACGACTGTACATGCCATCATCCGAAATTTCAGCCCGGATGTTAAGTTTGAGGTCTTGAATTGTGTGGTGGGCATTGGCGTATACTTTAATTTTCAGAAACCCCCAAAGAAAATAATCCATTGGAGTTAAATCGCACGATCTTGGCGGACAATTCACATCAGAATTTCTTGAAATTACGTGATCTGGAAATTTATGGTTTAAAAAGTTGATAGTTTGGCGAGTAGTGTGTGCCGTTGCACCATCTTGTCATACAAATGGCATGCATAATTAAAAATGGCATACATTTGACAGTTCATACATGCATGGCACATGACAGCTGGAACAAATAATCTATGAAATATTAATAGTTCAAAAAAGAACCAGAAGATGGGCCACCTTATATTAAGTTAGTTTGATATTTCAAGAGATTTTGATATATAATTTTACAAAATGTTGCTTTTCGCATAGGTTTTAATTTCTTAATTTTTTTTTTATATCTATACGTAATTATGTATTGAAAAGAATAATCTCCAGTAGAAAATGTTTTCACATTAAGATTGATTTGTATTTGAGTACGAAGTATCTATATTGTAACAGATAAATATGTACAGTCGTGGAAAAAGAAGTAAACACCCAGTACTAACTCTGCAACAAATAAATGTAGAAGAATGTTACAATGGTACCAACACTGTTAAAAATTTTGCAGCATTCTGGCAGGTCATTCGACCGTTTTCTGAAAACAAAACGGTTTCATAACCATAATTTAACTATATTCTGACCATAAAATGGCCAATAATATGGTCAGAATGGTGTTAAAATTACGGTTGTGCAACCGTTTTCGGAAAAAAACGGTCAAATGACCTGCCAGAATGCTGCAAATTTTTAACAGTGAAACGATTTAAAAAGAAGTCTACGTTTAAATGATTCATATAAAATTGCCTTAATGGAGAATCTACAAATAAAAAAGAACCCAAACTTTGTTTTGTTCAATGGCAATAGCCAAGCTTGACACCATAAATTAATTCGACACATTTCAATTAGCCTAAATCAAAAATTTCATGAAATTCATACGATTAGTTTCGAGAAATTAATTATTTTAAAATGAGCCAATTTTAGCCGCTGTATCCAAATTGAAATTCGGTACTCGATTATTGAAATGCTACAGAATGACTATGTCACTTCTATTAACGTATTATTTCTTGCCAATATGACCGTTTCACTTGCTTATTATGTTTCGACAATTGCAGGACGAAATGTTTCAATAAAATGAGTAATATATATATATATATTCAAATTATGCTTTGTTGTAAATCATAGACCGTTAACCCGTCATTTTGACATTTTTCAATCATAATTCGAAAATTACTTGGAAAAAATTTTAAATTGAGAATTCACATATAGCAGAACATAATAAATATGAATCTATTAAAAAAATTGGAGGTTGCAATTCATATTTTTTTTTTCGAATACTAATTTCCTAATTCTTATTATAAAATTTTTAAAAATAGAAATTCATTGTATTTATGTTTGATTTTTTTAATATTATAAGCACACAAAACATTATCACTTTAGGATTATAATTTCAGAAAATACTAAAAAAAAAAATGAAAATGTAATTTAATATCAGAAAATCTAAATTTCGAATGTTTATAATTCAAAAACTTATCATCCAAACGATTTGAAATAATTTAATTTCTGGGCCTAGTTTAAACTGAAAATTCAAAATAAACTGTCAAAATTGGATGTTGCCGTTGAAACAAACAAAGTTTGGCCCGGTTTTTATTAGTTGATGGCACCTTAAGCAAATTTTACATCGTTTAAAAGTAGACTTTATTTCCAATAGTTCAGTACCAGGAACTTTCTTGTATTATAATTAGCTGCAGAGTTAGCAGGGGATGTTTACTTTCTTTACCACAATACGTCTGTCTGCTTTGGTCATATACGTTTGTGTAAGCTGTGACAATAAAACAGTTTACAAAAATCTATTCTTTGAACAGCTATTGTGACACAGTGTCCAGTAAAAAAAGCCTTTTGCTATAAACTCCAATTATAAATACATTTTAACATACAAAAAAGTACTTTCTCTAATTTTTAATACGCTATTTTTCAAAAGTGTTGCAGAAAATAGACAATTTTGATCTTTCTTCACATTTAGAGAAAAATACATTAAGAAAAGCCTTTTACGAAATTCTCAAGGGATTTGTTACTACAGCGAAACTATTTTGGAGTCAATATACGTCATGTTACTTCTCTCCAAGTGAAGAAATATCTCTTTTCCCTTGAAATATGGCTTAGATATTTTCCTCTAAAAAAGATTTTTAATTTTTTTAAGCCATTGGAGTAGATTGAGATATTGCAGTAAGAGTCATTTATGACCTTTACACACATCTCCTATAGAAAAGGAAATAAAGCTGAAAACGAATAAAAAAGGCAAGTGAAAAGCCAGAGTAACAAGAAAGAAAAATCACAAGTAAAGCATAGATCATAAAACTCTTTCCAACACTTTCCTCCTTTAAAATACTGTAACAAAACTTCACCATTTAATAAGGTGAAAGAAGATGTCTAACAAGGGGATGTTCCGAGGTCGGTCACACAGAATACGGCGAACGTTTGTGCATCGATAGAGCATAGTTAGTACATAGATATGTGAAAGTCATACGGCGTAATACTCTGGGGATCTTGAGAAAATAAGTCTGAAATACTGCGTTACAATTTATAAATGGATAATTTTCCTCATTAGGCAGCGTTCTGAAAAACACAAAGCAAGAATAACAAGAAAAAATCAAAGATAAAGCATATATTTGTACATTTACTACATAGCATGCAAAAGATTAGTTGAGTTATAAAACTCATAACAGAGTTGAAAATTGCTCTTCAGCAATTTCGGTCAATAAGCGGAAACGTAAAGGAATTATTTTGTGCAGACCTGTATATGGTCTATAGAACTTATACACGCCAATAACCTGACCTTATGTAACTCCCCTGTTCAGTTTTTCATCTTACGTCCCCCGTCTCTCAGCTGGACTGCAATAATTTGTGGAAATATTTACTTCAATTTTAAAGTCGACAAAACATATAAACTTAACTGAATACGTAAAGCATAAATCAAATATGCAAGTTAAAGCGTTAGTAATTATTCCGAAGGGAATATTATTTGGCAAATACACAGAAAATAGTCACTGTGGTTAATAAGTTCATTTAAAAACTTTCGCATAAAACGTTTGTCAAATTAATAATATAGGATAGAAAGGTAAAAAAAAAATTTTATCGGCAGCAAAAAAATGTTTTGTTAATTGAAGTAAAATTGTCCAATTTTACTTGAATTAACAAAATTCTGTTGTTGAAAGGTTTTTCAAAATAAATATAATTGTCTGTAATTTTAACAATATGTTTTCTTTTTTCAACAAAATATATATTGTTTTTTAAATAATAAAATATGGTATATTACGAACTTGTTTGGTTTATACTACCAAAACTTTTTTTAAATGAACCAACCCAGCAAACACAGACCTGTCGGTAAGCAATCGGCCGACAGCCGCTTGCCACTACCGGCAGGATACCGGCTGCCGCTACCGGTTCTGTAACTCTTTTTATATGCCGCGCGTATGCGGCCCGATTAATGAGGCACACAGACGATCTGATATCGGCAGAACACAATACCGAATGCATACGAATGCCGGTTGAAGCCCGACACCAGCAAAAATTGAGAAACACTATTCCAGTTTTGATGCCGCCATCTATGAGCCGTTTTGGCATGGATATTTGTTAATATTTCAAATGAGCATATTTCGGTGCTGGAAGAAGCTGGGTTCGATATGATACCCCCAAGTACAGAAGGTAAACGTTTTGACCATTTGGCCATTGAGCCTTGTTGAGGAGATGATTCTATGGGATTATAAGGGGGAGTCATTTCGATAAGTGATGGTTTGTCGTTGTAAAATCGAAAGAATTACTATATTGGCATGACTAGAAGGACGTTAAAGTATATAAAAAAGAAGCCTACAGCTGATACAAAACATAATAGAAAAACTACATCCCTGGCGAGATTATATCAAGAACAAACTATTCAAATCTATTGCAATAAATGTAAGATATACTTTCTCTCCAATCTATACTATCCATCCATTATAAAATAAACCATCCATTATAAAAGAAACACGTAAAAAAGTCATTGTGTAACGATGCATCACTATTTATCTTACAAAAATTATGGCTCGAGTTACACCATGGTTAAGAATATGGAAATAAAAATTCAAGGTAAAATAACAAATAACTTACGGAATCTGAAAGAATGCGTGAAAAATTGAATGGTTGCGTTTCAGAGCATATCTTCGTGAACATTAAGGTCGGAGCCGCTGCGGATTTCTCTTTTAAATTTGTCCGGTTTCAATTTTTTTTTTTTTTTCGTGGGCTTTCGCTAGTGTCTTGGCATAACGGAACTACGACGGACACGCGGAACGCCGCTCTCCTCGAATCCGCGTTTCAGAAATACTAGAAAGTGCAATTTTAGAATATTCTTATTTGTTTGTTTTGGAAATGGCGCGGATAGAGACGAAACATATAAATACTACAGTAAAACTATTTTTACTGTTTTTAAAGTTTTCATCTTGCATCTTTTAGGAATTAAAAGAAGTATAAAATTTTTCTTCTTGAACATACCAGAAAAAGAAAGTTTTTACATATTTCCGAATGGATTTGCTTGTAAATTCTGTAGAAGTCAATCATTTCTTCGTTTTTGCATCAGATATACTTTGCTTTTGAAAGGGTTAAAATAATCTAAGAAACGACTGCGTAGACAAGAACTTGGCGGACTTGTCCACTCAGTCGTTTCATTTGCCTGTGTCTCATTGGCTGTTTTTGGCGCATTCGCTACCCGTATCGGGTATATAAGCTGGCGCGTCCTTATCATTTTGCTCAGCTTTGCTTTTTCTAGCACGCTGTGTCTTGCTCTATCTTGCACTGAAGAAGAATCTCGCTAGTAGATTCGAAACAGCTGTTTTCTGCTTTCCACGTATTATTTCTGCTTTCCACGTATTATTTCTGCATTTTTAAACGTTGGTTTTCTGCTTTTTAATATTCCTGCACAAAGGCTTTAATTGTTATTTTAATGAATATATATTGTTTTTAGTTTATAATCTTATTCAAAATTTGATGGACGTCAAAATTCTAATTTCTTCAGGTAAATAGCGTTCTATGTTTACATCACCGAATATTGAATCCACAGTAATACGCTGGTTTTGAAAATAAAATTTTATCATTGCTATCTTCTCTTCAACCTGTATTTTTGTATGGTAAAACCGTAGATTTCTAGTGTGATGGGCGTTCTCTGTTTACATCATCGCATAGCGAACTTACAGTAATACATAAATATTGAAAACAAGTAAAAAATAAATTAAAAAAATTTAAAAAATCCGACTGCGTAAAAAGCGAACTAATTAATTATTTATCATCAATGTGAAACTATTTTTTATATTACTTACCTATTTCTTTTTATTTACTTGTATTGGTGACTTTTAAGTTGTGTTTAATTGTTAGTTCCTATCTATAAACACTGTTTTGATGAGGCCTATAGATGTGTATGAAGGTTAGAGTTATAGTAAAGCTAGAGGTCCTACCTACACAACTTTCAGATTGTGTAATATTTAAACGGAGCTTCTGACTGTAAAATAATCAATGAAACGTCGTCTTCATTTTGAAAGACCAATCCAATGATATGCCACTCAATAGGATGCTTAAGAAAAATTTTTCGTCTCTACCGCCATTTTGTATTTTACGGTCGCCATTTTGAATTTATAAAAACAAAACCTTGCCTATAACCATCGGACGGTTAAGACGAATCGATAGAGACCTCATTCGCTAAAATCCATCCAGTCGTTGGGATGATTCGAGGGTATAAAGAAATACACATACACAGATACGCGTGAAACACATAAACCCTTCATGACAGTCGGGTAATAAAGTTTTACCATTGCTATCCTCTGTTCAACCGTGTATTTTTCATTTTAAAACTCCTACATTCCAAATCTGAAGAAAACCAAATGTCAGACTTTTAAAACAATCTAGTAATTTTATATAAATCCCGCATTACGTTTTTAAATAGAAAATTACACGAAATTTTTATCTTATCTAAAGGAGTTTTCAAAAACAGGATTTGTGAAAGAAAAATATTTAAGAAAAGCGACAGGATTATGTAATGTCTTTTGTTTTCACTATTTAATACAATATACTCCGAACTGTAATAAAAGTTGCATAGAATCAATATTTTGAGACAATATGAGATAAAAAAAGTTTTAAAATATAAGAAAAATTAGATACATGTATAACCAAAACTTATCAATTTATGATGCTTTGTATTTTTATTAATTTGCAATATTTTGCAGCGCTGAAAAGTTGGCTTCCATTTTTAGCACTATATTCAACCGCTAATGCAAATTGATATGGAAGTTAAAATTCCAAATTTATTTTTAACATTAGAACTTCTCCGTAGTTAAAATAACAATTAATCAGTTAATAAATCAAATAATCAAAATAATCAAATAACATTTAATTAAAATAACAATTAATCCGTAATCCAAATTCCAAACCTCAAAGAAAATCAAAAATCTAACTTTTAAAATAATCTAGTATATACATATATATATATTTTTTTATCAATCTTGTATTACATTTTAAAACGATAATACATAATTTAGTTACCTGTTCTCGGCAGAAATATGGCGTCGTTGACATATCTACTGTTCATAGCAGCAGCATCGCTGTTCTTTTCTGTTCAAACGTGTACTTTTGCATGGTAAAACTCCAAATTCCAAACCTCAAGAAAAATCAAAAATCTAACTTTTAAAATAATCTAGTAATTTTTTTTTATCAATCTTGTATTACATTTTAAAAGCGTAGATTATACGATATTTTTATTCTATTTAAAATAGTTTTTAAAAACTGGCTTTGTGTAATAAAAATATGTGGGAAAAGGGACAGGAATATGTAATAACTTTTGTTTTCAATATTTTATTATAATCTATTCTGAACAATAATAAAAATTGTATAGGATCATCATTTTGACTCGATAGTTTGGGTATATTAAAGAGGTTCTTCCTCAAAATTTATTATAGATTTTCTTTAGAAAAGAAAATTTCTCTCGAGCCAATAAAAGTTACTTTATTCCGTAACTTCATAAGACGCTTTTTGTTTAGATATTCTGTCAAAGAAAATGATAAAAGATGACAAATTTTAATAAAATTGGGCGGAACACGTCATAAATGGTAATTTTAAAGTACACCAGGGTCTATTAAATGAAAAATATTCATGCATATTATATCAAACTTATCATAAAAATAACCAAAGACTAGTAAGATTAATTGATTCATTTTAAAAATAAATTAAAGAGTATTTTTTATGAATGTAAGGTACCGAAAGATGTGGTTAGTTTCTGACTGGTGGGGTTACATTGTGACACCTGGTCTAGTTTGCGTATTTCGTGTTAGAGCTTCTGGAAATGGCCGTTCGGTGATATGGCACATCGTACTAGGAGATGGCAATGTTATTTGCTTTCCTACCACACTGGACGGAGCCGGAGATTCGAAATATGAAAACTAGACCTGGTGACACAAAGTATGTTTGACACAAAGTAAAATTTTACGGTAGTTTTTCTTTGCGAACAACCTTAATTTAAGAGTAATACATGAGTTAAATTATTTGTTTAAGCTTTATGAAAATGCAACTAAATATAAATGTTTAAAAATATAAAAAAAAAATCCGATATATATATAATAAAAACTTACCGAACTATGATATTTGAATTTTATTAATTTTTAGCATTTTCAGAGCTAAAAGTGCGTCTTTTCTTTTTTTAGTGCGGTATTAAACCGATAATGCAAAATGGTACAGAATACTACACTCCAAATTTATTTTTCACATCTCCATGGATATGGTTATACATAATTTAGTTCCATATTCTTGTTACAAAGATTGCGTAGTTGACATATCTACATCTACTGTAAATAGCAGTAGTATCACTGTTATCTTCTGCTCAACCGTGTATTTTTGCATTGTAAAACTCCAGATTCCAAATCTGAAAGGAAGTACAAAATCTAACTTTTAAAATAGTCTGGTAATTTTGTTATTAATCCCGTATTATATTTTTAAAGCGGAAATCGAACGAAATTTTTATTTTTTTTAAAGTAGTTTAAAACTAGTTGGATGTGCCAATCCCAAAACTTACTTCTATCTCATGTAAATACTCAATATTTCATTTTAATTAGTTTAATTAGTATTTTTATTTTAGAATTATTCATAACTTCATACACTTTTCGATGGTACAATATTTAAAATGCACAAAAATTGTTATTACAGCGCCTCCTACCTGCGGATTTTTTCCAAATTCAGGGAAGACCTTCTTGCCATGGCCAAAAACATACACAAAAAATTTGGTTCAATTCTATGCATAACTTCATACGCTTTTCGATGGTACAATATTCAAAATGCACAAAAATCGCACAAAAATCGTTATTACAGCGCCCCCTATTGGCGGATTTTTTCCAAATTAATGGAGAAGCTGCTTGCCATAGCCAAAAACTTAAAAAAAAAATTGGTTCAATTCTATGCATAACTTCATACAATTTTTCATGGTACAATGGTGACACACGGACATACGGATACACGGGCAGACAGAAATTTTGTATAAACATGTTTTTGTGATCTCTGAACCCTAAAATGTGTAAATCCGTCGAAAACCGGAAGTCGAAAAAAATTTCGATTACAATGCTTTCTTCTATCAGAAAGTAAAAAACAGGCTGTGCGAGAGGAAAATGCTTGAGCAAAAGCGACATGAGTCAGTAATGTCTTTTGTTTTCAATATTTTAATGTAATCTACTCGGAACTATAATAAAAGTTGTATTGGATCAACAATTCAACATTTTGACACAATAGGTTGAATATATTCAAGAGAATCTTCCTCAAAATTGATTATGGATTTTCTTTAGCCAACAAAAGTTCCCTCGAATCAATAAATGTGACTTGAATCCATACCTTCATAATGGGATTTTTTTTTTTTTTTTTTTTGCATTTGTTTTCTAAGAAAATGATAAAAGATGACCATTTTTATTAAAATTGAGCAGAAAAGGTCATAAACGTGTCATTTTAAAATACATAAGGCTCTATTAAATGAAAAATATTCATGAATAATATATCAAACTTAATGAAAAAGATAACCAAAGACTACTAAGATTAATTGGTTCATTTTAAAAATAATGTAAAGTGGATACTTTTAATAAATAGGGAGACCGGGGCTAGTTGGCTACAGGGGTAAGTAGAAGCAGCCCTCATAAATCGCCTGTTTGTTGATAGAATGCGCAACCAGTCACAGAGTACCTTTCTTCTTGCTTTTTACAATCCTCATTGTAGTGTTGCAGCATTAACTACGTGCAGTGGGCATTTATTACGATTTTTCTGTTTTTTGCACTCATAAGTAATTTTTTGTTGCTTCATTCTTTTTATAATTTCCAATACTTTATTAAGATAAGTATTTCTTAGTGTATGATTAACGGTACCTACCCCATATGTGATTTACTTGTATTATTTATGCTTAGATGGTTACGTGTCCCTTTTGTCAAGAAATTTATTATGGGGCTAGTAGGCGCATTGAACACGGAGCAAGTTTTCTCGGTGTCTTGTGTATGCTGGTAGCTTGAAAAACAGCAAACACGGAGAAAAATGGTTGGAATGCAAGATTTTGAGCACACGAGGCTTGCCCAAACGGAGACACTCGATTTTTCATTTGTGAAAACTATAACTTTGATGATGATATCGAGTAGAATAGAAGTTACTCAATGTTAATGTTTTATTCACTATTTTTATGTCTGTATAGTTTTGAATTTACATTGTTCGACGATAACGCCTTTGTTTAAACTTACTGATAACAATGAAATTGATTTCTCTTAACTGCGCGTCTTATTCGAGTTTCATTTAAATTTTTATAAAGCCTATGCCAACTTACTCTATAGGTATAGGCAACTTACAACGTGACGGGGTAGGTTGGCGCACAATTTGCCTTTTACTTCAGGCTTCTGATAAACATAAAATACAAAAGCTACAAACTCAAAACTCCGGGTATTTATAGCGAATTGATAGAGACCTCATTCATTAAAATCCACCCAGCCGTTGGAATGTTTCGAGGGTATACAGAAATACACATACACAGATACGCGTGAAACACATAACCCTTCTTTTCAGTCGGGTAAAAACAAACCACACTCTGTTGTAACAGCATCATCTGTGATAGTTTTAAATTTTGTAGTATACCAGTGGGAAAGTACAAACCTGGTCCACTCTGGTTCAGACCTAGTTTTATGTACTTCGATCGGTATTTCAACAAAATACCGCTGCTGGAAAAACTAAAAAAAAAAAAAAAGAAATTTGTAGGATCAGGCACAATCCAAACGGAGTGAAGGGCATACTAGTTGTCAACGGCTCTTAAGAGGGGCGCGAGCATTGAGCACGCCTCAGAAAATGAAATTGTAATGGTCTGACCTAAAACAAGAAATGTTTCAAACATTTTCATTGTGGCTGATGAAAATTAACTCAATAAACAACAACATTTTTTGCTTAGACTTTTATTTTTAGATATTTGCACACATAATCCCAAAGTACATAATTGTGTGGATTTAGCTCAAAAACGGCTGTATTAAGACCGAACCCACACAATTGTGTGGGTCCTCCCTTGGCATAACTTGCCATCGGGTATTTTTTTTAAATATTTTTTTTCAATCAAATACGATCCTATCGTTAATAGGAAACCACCCAAACTTTCTACCAAAAAAACTCCCATTCTTAAAGGGATAAGGTGGTTTTCCTTTGCGAGAAATATGCTTAACCGTGTATTTTTGCAGTGTAAAACCCCAGATTCCAAACCTGAAGGGAAGTCTAAAATATAACTTTTTAAACAATCTGGTAAATTTTTTTTATCTGTACTGTATTATATTTTTAAGCGGAAACAGTACGAAAATTTTATTTTATTTAAAATAGTTTCCAAAAACATACTATAGGAAAGAAAAATATTTTGGAAAAATGACAGGATTATGTAATGTCTTTTGTTTTCAATATTTAATAGAATCTACTCTGAACTATAATAAAAGTTGTATAGGATCAACATTTTGACACAATAAGTTGATTATATTAAAGAAGGTCTTCCTAAAAATTGATTATGGAATTTCTTTAGAAAAGAAAAGTTCCCTCGAATCAATAAACATAGTTTTCAGCCGTACCTTCATAAGGTGTTTCTTTTTTACATATTTTGTCTAAGAAAATGATAAAATATCACAAATTTGATTAAAATTAAGTGGAACATCTCTTAAACATATAATTTAAAAATATGCCGGGCTCTATATCAAACTCAATAAAACAATAACCAAATACTAGTAAAATCAATAGGTTAATTTTAATAAATAAATTGGGTATTTTTAACTAATATAAGCTGTTTTTCTTTGTGAAAAATCTGAATTCTCAAACAATACATAATTTAATTTACTTTCTTAAGCTGTGTGAAAAAAATAGTTAAATATGAAATAAAAAAGTTAAAAATATAAGAAAAATAAGATACATTTATAACCAAAACTTATCGAATTAAGAAACTTTGAATTTTATTAATTTTTACTATTATTAGTGTTAAAAAGGTGTCTTTCAATTTTTAGCGCGGAAATCAATCAATGTACCACTGTTGTCTTCTGCTCAATCGTGTATTTTTGCCGTGTAAAACTTCAGATTCTAAATTTGAACGGAAGTCAAAAATCTAACTTTTAAAATAATCTAGCATTTTTTATTAATACTGTATTATATTTTTAAAGCAGAAAACGTAGAAAATTTTATCTAAAGTGTTTTTCAAAAACCTGCCGTGCGAAATGAAAATTTTTGGGCAAAAATGACCAGAGTAAGTAATGTATTTTGTTTTCAATATTTTAATATATAATTTACTCTGAACTGTAATAAAAGTTGTATAGGTTCAACATTTTGACACATTAGGTTGAATATATTAAAGAGGGTCTTCTTCAAAATTGATTATAAATTTTCTTTAGAAAAGAAAATTTCCCTAGAATAAATAAATGTAGCTTCCTTTTTACATATATTTTCTAAGAAAATGATAAGGGATGACAAATTTTAATAAAATTGAGGAGTGCATGTCGTAAACTGGTAATATTAAAATACACCAGGCTCTATATCAAAGTTCATTAAAAAAATAACCAAAAACTAGTAAGATTAATTGGTTTGTTTTAATAAATAAAGTGTATATTTTTAATGAATATAAGCTGTTTTTTCTTCGTGAACAAACTTAATTCATTAATAACATAATTTGATTTATTTTCTTCAGTTGTATGAAAAAGTAGTTAAATATGATATAAAAAAGTAAAAAAATATAAGAAAAATCCAATACATTTAAAACCAAAACTTATCGAAATATGATAACATAGAATTTTATCATCTTTTATTATTTTCAGGGCTGAATAGTTGACTTTTCTTTTTTTAATGCGGTTTTCAACCAATAATGCAATTTGACATGGAAGTTGAAATTCCGAATATATTTTTAACATTAGAACTTCTCCGTAGGTGAGGTAATAGACAATTTAATTACGTGTTCTTGGCAGAAAGATTTTGAAGTTTACATATCTGTTGTTGGTAGCAATAGTACCACTGCTATCTTCTGTTTGACCATGTATTTTTTCTTGTTGAAATTCCAAATTCCAAATCGCCAGGAAAGTGAAAAAAAAAACCTAACATTTAAAATAATCAAGTAATTTTTCTTATCAATCCTGTATTATACTTTTAACCTCTTAATTCTCGCTCTCGTCAATATTACGGGCTGAGGTGTCGTTCGTTATTCCTCGTGCCCGTCATATTTCCGTGCTGGAAATTTATTGCTAGAAAAAACTTCTGATACCAGAAAATTTTAACTGGCATTTCCGTGTGAAGTCTGAATATAAGCCAGTGTTGCCAGATTGGGGATTTTATCCCCATTTTGGGGAATTCTGAACCTCTAGGGGAATTTTTTGGGGACAAGCAGTTCGTGGGGAAATTTTTGGGGACTATAAAAATTTTGGGGAAAAACTTGGGGATATTTTTTTTTTTTTTTTACTATTTTCCGTAAAGATTTCTTTTAGTCCTGCAGAAAAACTGGATCTGTCTCGAACTCAATTTTGATTTGAAAAACGAAAATACAATCCAAAAATAGGAAAAATCAATCATTATTCTCTTGGGTATGGTCGTGTTCGTTATTTACTACATTACAGTTTACACGTATTACAGCTACACAGACTCTAAAGTCTAAAGCAGCTTAAATCTGCACGTAACTAAATCTGCGGGACTTTCGCCATACTTGAAAAAAAAATGAATTTAAATATGTGGAAAGCAGTTATTTTCCTCTTATGATATAAAAAATCACATCGATTGATACAGCGAAAATACTTTGCATTATGATCATGCACTTCAGTATAGGGATGACAAAAAAAATTAAAACAGCATACCATCTCGGATTCATTCAAATCCCAACTGATAAGAGATTGTCTAAAGCTATGGAGCTAATGTAACAATAGTCCAACATTTTTAGGCTATACTTTTAAAAACAAACGTAAAATAACTTGTCACTGCAAAATATACCTCTCATTCTCTTAATGTAGCTACAGAATATGCATTCAGCCCAATTTAAAAGTTTGTTTTTAGTAAATGGGGAATTTTTTTTAAAAAAAAGACTTGATTTGGGGAAAATTTTTGAGCTCAAATTACTTAAATATTTTTTATAGTTGTAAACTGAAAATTTAAAAAATTCCTTTTTGAGTAAAAACTGGGTTGGGGACTTTTGCGAAAAAAACCACTAATTTGGGGGAAATTTCAGAAATTTTGGGGAAATTGACTTTTGACTATCTGGCAACACTGATATAAGCGTTCGGGTTTGGTTTTTGGCACTGATTGTGATGTTGGACTTTGTATTGCATGTTTCGAAATATATTACACTCAAAAAATTTATTAATAATTAAAATTTATAGTGTATTATATTATTTCAAATATTATTTGTAAAAAAATTTTTGACGATGATAAATAAAGATCTAAGATGTAAAAAATAAAGGTCTTATTCGCATTAATTTGTATGGTGTAAAACAAACATTGAAACACAGAACTCTTGCATGATGGCTCTTCCACAAATGTGAATTTGCTCTATAACATCTAGTTTTTTTTTAAGGCGAAAAAAAGAAGATGTTATACATGTTGTACATCTTTTTGTTTTCGCCTTAAAAAAACTAATTGCATATTTTATATGGAAACCATATAATTATTTAATTTCTGTAATAAAAAAATAGGTATTTTTTTTATGTTTTTTCCAAATATTAAGCGACCGTTAAGGGGTTAAAGCAAAAATTATCCAAAATTATTATTTTATCTAAATAGTTTTCAAAAAGGCTAAATGTTTGGGCGAAAATAACATGAATAAATAATGCCTTTTTTTTTTCAATATTTTAATATAATCTACTTTGAACATTATTGCAGTAATAAAAGTTAATAAAGTTAGTTAATAAAAGTTGTACAGGTTGAACATTTTGACACAATAGATTGAATATATTAAAGAGGTATTTCCTCAAAATTGATTATAGATTTTCTTTAGAAAAGGAAATTTACCCCCAGTCAATAAATGTAGCTTCATTCCGTATTTTCATAAGGTGCTTTTTTTTTTTTTTTTTTTGCTTATATCTTCTAAGAAAATAATAAAAGATGACAAATTTTATTAAAATTGAGCAGAACATGTCAAAAATGAGTAATTTTAAAATACATCAGGCGCTATTAAATGAAAAATTGTCACGCATAATAAATCAAACTTAATAAAAAATAATAATCTCATATTAGTAAGATTAATTGGTTCATTTTAATGAATAAAGTAAAGAGTGTATTTTTAATGAATATAAGCTGTTCATCTTTGTGAGCAATTTCAATTTATTAACAATCCATAATTTAATTTAAGTGCTTAAAATGTACGAAAAATTCAATTAAATATGAGATAAAAAGCTTATAAAATATAAAGGAATAAAGTAGTTTTTAAGTGAAGGCCAATTAGGCTAAATGCAAGTGTAGATATAAAACATTTTCATCCAAAATTGTATTATATTTTTCAAAAATTATGCAATTGCGTGGTTTCATTTATTTATTTATTTTATTCAAAATAATTTCCTAAAAGCAGAAAATGTAGCAACAAAAATTTTGAAGCAAATATGACGAAATGAACATGAGTAAATACATTATCTTTTTTCAATATTTTAATATTAAGTACTTTAAAAGATAATAAAAGCTTGGGTGTATCAACATTCTTTGACACAAAAGATTAAATATATTAATTAAGGTGACCTTCTAAATTGATTATGGATTTTCTTGAGACAACAAACTTTCTTGAGAGCCAATAACTTTCATTTTTTACCAAGACTATATGAAAAGCTGTTTTTTAACACGTTCGAACATAGTTCAAAAAATGTTTATCTATTCAGTTTCTATATCTGTCTGTCTGGCCGTCTTGTTGTCTAACCGCGCTCTAGTTCACGTAAATATACTCAGATTGCCATGTAATTTTTATATAAACTAATTTCGATACACTAGACAGACTTGACTACATTAAAACAAAGAAATGATTCAAAATGCAAGGCATTTTAATATGTTCTGGCAAGCAATTAAAGCAGGAGCTTAATTTTATTAAGCAAATTGCCATAGATCATGATTTTCCCATTAAATACATTTATAATATTATTCACAAGCAACATTGTCTCCCCCCCCTCACAGCTTACCTAATAACCAGCAAAGACCTTCTTATTGTCGATTCAGGTATGTGCCAGTCATTTTTGAAAAGTTAAGGAAAATGGTTCGTGGATTTAACGTTCAACTTGATGCTATTCCCCCTCCTTACCTTACTAATTTATTAAATTGCAATTTAGATCCTACACCTGGCCATGAGCGTGCCGGTGTTTATGAAATTCCTATCATTTTGGAAAGCGGTGCTAAAAAATTTTACATTGGTACTACGAAAAGAAAATTTCTGGAGAGGTTGAAAGAACATAAAAGAGACATTTTACAATATCGTCGGACCACAGCACTGGCTAAATTTTATTTCAACAACCTCCATAGTTATATAGATTTTGATAATGCTAAAATTATAATTTCATGTAATACTGCAATAGACGGCCTTCAAAAAGAACCAATAGAAATTATGTTTAGAAATGAAGAAGTTTGTAATGATAACATATCAGTTAATATCCCTAAACTTTGGTTGCACATATTAAAATATTTTTTTTCAATTTAATCTATTCATCTTACATTTCCCAAAGTCAAGTATGCACTACTATTGTTGATTTTAACAAAGTTTGCCTCTTGCATTTTAAGTTCTACATTTATTTACATTGCCTTACAATAGATGGGGCCACTGCAGGCCATAATTGTTCATTTGATATTCTTTTATTCCCTTTTCACCTCATAGGCGGCGCCATATTAAAAATCATTCGAAATTGTAGTCTACTTTTTGTCTAATAGATGGTGCCATTGCATGTTTTCTGGATTGTAATTGGATAAAGTGACTTTTGACTGAATATATAACGAGCATTTTGAACTCAAGACGGATTTGCTCTAATTTTAGAAGATATACGACAACGTTCCTGAGGAAGGTCATAGAAGGATGACCGAAACGTAGATATTTTAACTTTATTTTAATGTTTTTATAAGTTTATTTTTGGCTTTACAACAGTTTTGTACACCGTGTAGTAAACTAATGATATTTTATCAAGTGTATATATGTTGCATTCTAGCAACATTGGATTGGCTTTATCGTTGAAAATGCGTACTGGCTGTCACGATAGTAGTTGTGGATCACATGCAGCGATAATGGCGTAAAAGAAGTGGTCAGAAGAGATAATTCGAATCTGTTATATTAGTAGAACGAATTGTTGAAATGCAGTTGTCAAGCGAAAACAATGGAATGCATCGTTCCGTGAAGTTTCCCCAGAAGAAATTGAAAACAACTCATAATCAACTAAGTACTTTATTAGAACATCTTTCAGAAAGTGCAGTTTCCACCAAGATAATTAGCCATCGCTCCATAGTAGTAATTAGGTTTAAACAAAGTTCCAGATAATCGAATAACAGGACGGTGACCAGGGATGGATGAAAACTGGAAATACGACTCAAATCTGCTGAAACACAGCGAGTATCAACTTTTTGTTCCTCACGCGTAAGGATACAAATATGACGTAGATCGCGCTCTCAACCAATGAATAATTAAGAATGTCAGGTCATATAAAGAGTTCGAACAGAACTAGCGGATGAATTTGGAGGAAAAAAGGATAACATCAGAAATGCGCGGGAAGTAAAAATGGAAGCTAAAAGAATAATATCGAAAGAAAAAGCGTGGGAATGGAACATTTAATTTAAGAATACTAAAAGCGTAATATTTAAGCGATTAAGACAAGTGAGACATTAAATTAAAGGGAATTTAACAGAGTTAACGATAGAGATTATTTAAGGATAAGGATTTAGTGAATATAAGGTTGTAATTTAGAATAAGATAAGGAAATCGCGGAATTAGATCTAATAATGTAACATATATAACATTTTAATATTGTTATGTTACTTGAAACACAACGAAATTTAAAAAGATCACTGATGTGTAATACAACATGCCTTCTATCGATTATAAAGTGCGTAGCATTTATCGTTCTTTTAGAGAGATGCACAAATGATTTCGACGGATTGTGATCGACTTTATTGTACGAAAAAAAACGAAACTTCTTTGTAATATTCTGTTGGTGTTAGAAAATGTTTCATAGCCTATGCCTAATACATGATTTTCCATTAACATATACTGGACAATTGCACCATAAAAAAACCATACCCTTTGAAAGTAAAATTAGAGAATCAGTTGAAATAATTGCACATGAAGATAAACCTTGTAACGATAATTTATACTATAATATCTGAAAAATCTGGAATAATAACATAAAGTCATAATTCTACATCTAATTACAACATTTCAGCTTAAACTTATATTATGCTGCCAAAAACTGAATGAAAACTCAGTTGAACGTGGTTTTGTCCCTCATGTGTAGATGCGGCGTTTTTTAAATCGACCAATTTGATTCATTTGATCTCAGTTCATTAATAAATATTTATTTTCACTAGATGGCAACACTACATTTTTGTATTCAAATCAATGGTCAAGTTTCGACTAATTATCTCTTGCACAGGAAGCTTTCGTCTCTGAACTTTCAGCCTTTTTACTATCATATTTTCCTGAGGACGGCTGTAGAAACAGCTCGAAACGTAGAAGTTAACTTTTAGCATATTAAAGTTCGTGTTTTGTGTATCATTAAGCAAGAGTGTGTCTTTATTTATTGACGTGATTTTGCGTTATTATTTTATAATAAAATGGAATCTTCATAATGAGTTTTTCGTTTAATGTATGTGACTAGGAGGTGCTCTGCCCCCCCCCCTGCTCGCTACGCTCACCAACACCCCGCGTATCGCTTCGCGATTCTGTTTGGTATCGGGGAGCAATCCCTATTTTCTAACCGACCCCAGACGTAATTGTTTCGCGTTTCCATTCTGGATCGCTGCGTGATCCTCTTATTTTCTATGCATTCAATTTTTAAATTCCAAACGCAGATGACCCCCCCCCCCACACACACACACTCACTTTTCTAATTAGTTAATGGATATTTTCTGCTTTCTCTAAAAATCACTTTTGAAATCGACCCCTAACCCCCCCCCCCAAAAAAAAAAAAAAAAAAGTCTATCGAAATATAGAATTTTCCCCCTTTCCCCACACATCCTTTCTAAATTATCTATTTTCATGGATTTCGCAAAACATAATTCCCGCTAAGAAAAGACAGAAAGCTCTGGCCAATCAGATGCGTTTCGCGGTACCTACGCAGATTTTCATTTGTCCATTTCCAAATCTTTTGGCCCATTTCTAAATCGTTATTTTTTTTTTTTATATATAGAAGGATAAAATATAAAAAATATTATTTAATATAGGCAGAACACATAAAAAGAAGATAATGAATACACTTGGCAGTATCTCACTGAAAATACATCACGCATTAGAAGAAATACAAAATATTAGTAAGATTAATTCATTTATTTTAATGAATAATATAAGGCATGTGTTTCAGTGAACATAATCCTGCTTTTTCTTTCTAAAATATTACAAGATATTTTTTATACATAATTTTATTTCTTCGGCAAAAACTCTTTAGCTTTTCTTCTTAATTTTCGATTATTATTTATGTATCTAAGACATTTCTCATAGGGTAATTCTAGGATAGATGGCCATAGAGGAGAGATGGCCAGTCGAAATATCGCCAAAACTTGATCTTAGATTGCAATATAAACATTGTTCGTATGAAATAGTTCAACGAGTTTATTTATTGCGACGTGCAGTTGTGTTTTTCGATTATACAAAGTAAGTGTAATTTTAATGTCAATTAAATAGGTGGTTGAATATTTTTTTTTTTTTTTTTGAGTTAGGTATTTGAATGTTTTCAGTACATACGTTCTGTATATTAGGTAGATTTCGTATGAAATACTACCTGTATTGGCGTCGTTCCTATGTTGGAATTTCTGAAAAATTTTTGCAGATCTACACCGATCATGACCCCTAGAGCCCAAAACCACCCTCAGTAAAAATCTTTATATATCTATCTATCTATGTATGTATCTATCTATATATATCACTTTCTTCTGGGCACGATAACTTCCACAATTCTGCACCAATCTCTTCCAAACTGATACATAAAATCAAGGGGCAAAAAATCTCGGTCGAGTTCGTTAATGGGCAAAATCGGACCAAGGGGATGGAAATAGGGAGGGGTTTTGGGAAAACCGAAAAAACCCCATAACTTTTTTAATTTTGTACATATCGAATCAGTTTAAAGTTTTTATTACTTCTAAAAATAGGGCCAAAATTATGTATCACAGATTTTTGATAAAGTTAAAAATGGGCTCAAGGGGCGCAAAAAATAGGGTTTTTGGGAGAAAAAAATTCATAACTTCGCCAATTCTCAAGATATCATATCCAGTTAATTTTATCATGAATCTCCTTAACATTATCTACAACTTTTATACTCACAAGTTTTTGATAGGACCAATTCGTATCGCAAAAAAAAAATTAAAAACGAAAACAAAAAGGGCGTTTGAAGAAGAAAAAAATCTATAACTCCATCAATTAAAAAGATATAAAATCCTCATGAATTTATCATACATTTTCTTAATATTGTCTACAACATCTATATAGACAAGTTTTGGATAGGACCAATTCTTACAGCAAAAACAAATTAAAAATACATAGCGGTTGAAGAAAAAAATCATCTTAGTACGGGTGTATTCAAATCCAAACTGCTTATTTTCTGACTCATTTTACAATTCATTTTTACTCTCAAAGGTTTCCAGTTGGTACCTTTTCTTACTCAGAAAATATATAATGTACCGTAATGGTCAATTTTTTGATAGAGGCAAAATATATTTTAAAACATGCTGTCAAAGTGGGGCTTTTGAACCGAATTTCCCGAAGCGGATTGTGTTGGAAAAATCATCGTATTAAGGGAGTATTCAAATCCAAACTGCTTATTTTCTGACTCATTTTTAAATTCATTTTTGCTCTCAAACGCATCCAATTCGTATATTCGCTTATTCAGAAACTATATAATTTACCGTAATGATCGATTTTTTGACAGAGACAGAATATATTTCAAAAAATGATGTCAAAGTGGGCATTTTGAATGGAATTTCCCGAAGCGATCGTGTTAGAAACGAAAAATATTGTCTTACTGAGAAACTAATTGTTTATATATCAAGTTTTAATTAATTGAACAATAATTAAAAACACAGGTCGCTTATAAATCTCTTCAAAAATCACGTCAACAAGTTTCATGTTTTTCCTATTAAAAGGGATTTTTTTTACTATAGGGACTTTTAAGGCACGTATATAATCTAATCTTTACTTCTAAGACTAAAACAAAGACATATAATGGCTATTGATGCTTTAAATTGGGCCACCATCAGTCCTTCAATTTCAGGAGAGATGACCACCTTTAATCAATATTTCAAAATTATACTTAGTAATGATTTTAACTAAATATAATTAAATTTAAAATAAATATAAAATTTAAATTTATAAATATATTAAGTGATATAATTATTTAAATTTTAACAAATATAAATATTTTTATAATAATAATAATAATTTAATAAGACCCTACCGATTTATTTGTTTCAGAAAATACTGAAAAACGTCGGAAATGTTCATAACAGATAGTGATAAAGTTGATAAATAGACTAAATTAACTACAATTAAGGCTAGAAAAAAAAACACGACAATACCAGTAGCGAAAAAAAAAACCCGAAATACATTTAAATTATCAGATTCTACAGATTCCGAGTAAATAGAATTGGATTAAGATCACTGTGTTGGTATTGCAAAACAATATAATATCACATCCAAAAAGAATGTCTGGATACAATGTATAAGGTACCTGAAGTGGTTCCATGAAACGTGTACAAATTATCAAGACCTTTGCCAAGCATGTGGTAAAATTTTACGAAAAGTGAAGTAGTGAAATTATACTTCAAATCTTGTTTATTCGAGTTTTCTTCACTCATTTTCCATCATATAACTGCATCTTTACAAATTGCTATATGTTGTTCATGATTAACTATATGGAATGTGTTATTTTTTTGCTATTTAAATTAACTTTTTCTTTCTTGTATTTATAAATTTCAATTTTGTTTAACACTTTTTGTTTTCAATATTTAATTCTTTTTTGTATGAAATATTATAATTATTTGTATAAGAATTTGAAATATGCATCAATATTTCTTGTATTTCCATTTTAAGAATTTTTATTTCAATATTTAAAAACTAAGGCCATCTATCATAGAGTTACTCTATACATGATTTTTACGCAGCTTTTGTTTTCAAACAGAAGTTGTTTCAGTTTAAACGATTAAATTAAATTTTTAATCAAAGTTAATACTTGCTAAAAATTATAAAAATACGCCTAAAAGCCAAATAAATACCTTTATTTATTCAGATCGACATGTTTCAGTGCTCAGACTGCGACATTCTCAAGATCTATAATGACAAATATTTTCGCAAAAAAACTTTTTAAATTGAAAACATTTAAACAAACATCACGCGATTTCATGTATGATGAAATCAATTGCAATACTAAACGTGGCAAATGAGGTGCGTTCCTACCATAACTAGTTTTATAAATACTTTTTGCACTGCATATTGTACTTAATGTATGTACTTAATGTATGAATGTACAGTGCATTTCATAAGTGCATATATATTTCATTCTGTTCGAAGGCTGTAAAATCATTAAAATAAACTTGAAATAATTTATTTTTTCCCATTGGAAGTAATGTAACGGAAAACTTTTGACCGTCCTTGTAATTAAACTATACATCCGATTTTCATAAAATTTGAAATGACTCGACAAAATTATGCAACAATTATATATTTTAAATTTCAAACGATTCGGTTGGGTAGTTTTTGCTCTGTTATATGCGGACGAACGGCCAGACAGACGGACTGAACGACGAGTATATGTGCTAGATATTTATATAATTACGAACGCACCTAAAAATGGATGTTTGTGAACGTGAATTATTTTATAGTCTTGTTTCTAATTCTGCGGGGCATCTCTTTCCAAGTTTTAGCCAGTCCCTTGCAGGATGAATCATTGCATATATTCTGACTGCGCAAATGAATTATCGGATAATGGACGACAAATAAAATCTTGATGGAAAAATTATCCTACTTTTTAAAAATCCACCTGTAAAGGTGCTTTGTTATATAGTCTGGCCAAAGCTGTAGTTTGCTTGTTGTATCTTGAGAATGTCGCCGTTTGAACGATGAAACATGTCGATCCGAATAAATAAAGGTATTTATTTGCCTTTTAAGTGTATTTTTATTACTTTTAGCAAGTATTAACTATGTTTGATGATTTTAAGGAGGTCCGGGACACAAAAACATCCAAAGTTTCTATAAAACTTTTATTGCATTAAAAATTTCTCTGTGTTTTTCTGCTCAAAATGACGTTTAAATCATGTTTCTATCTTAATTAGAACAGGAAATATTAAATTTTTCGTTTTAGTTTGTTTTCAAAGTCTAGATTTACAAGCAATGGTTGTCACGAAAACGATTTCTTGTGAAAATGCGTTTTTCTAGATGATGGCTTTTTTCACCATTTTTTCTCGTATTTAAATCGTTATAAGTCAAGAACCGTTTAAGATAAATGGTTCAAACTTGGAACATGTCTTTTTCAATTCTTTTACTTTAACTTTGACTCAGCAAATTAGAAAAAAATATTTACTTTTGAAAATATAATTTTAAAAATGTTACGCCATTTTTTTAAAAATTTAATTTAAATATTTTTAATTTTTTTTTAAATTAATATTTTAAAAATTGCGGAATCTAAATTAAAAATTATATATTTTTATTTAAATGAAAAAATATTGAAATTCTACGAATAAAATTTCGAGTTATAACGATTTTAAACTACCCCACCTTTTTAATGAATTTTAAATTTTAAATTAAAAAAAAATATATATATATATATATGAGAAGTTTCATCATGTGATTTTGTTTACAAATAACATGGTTAACAATCACAAAAAAATTCAAAATTTTAACTCAATAAATAAAAATTATTTTAAATTGTGTTCCGGGACACATTTTCAAAAAATTTTTATTTATTGAGTTAAAATTTTGAATTTTTTTGTGGTGGTTAACCATATCATTTGTAAACAAAATCAAATGATAAAACTTCTCATAGCTTTTTAAAGAAAAAATTTAAATTTAAAATTTGTGAAAAAAGTGGTATAACTTAAAATCGTTATAACTCGAAATATTATTTGTAGAATTTAAATTGTTTTTCATTTGAATAAACAGAAATATATATATTTTAATTTAGAGCCAGCATTAAAAAAATATTAATTTAAAAAAAATTAAAAATATTTAAAGTAAAAACTTAATAAAAATTGATTTACCTTTTTTTTTTTAAATTCATATTTTCAAAAATAAATATTTTTTTTCAAATTTGCTGGCTCAAAGTTAAAGTAAAGCAATTGAAAAATATATGTTCCAAGTTTCAAACATTTATCTTTAACGTTTCTAGACTTATAACAACTTAAAGATGAGAAATGGCGAAAAAAGCCATCATGAAGAAAAACGCATTTTCACCAGAAATCGTTTTCATGACAACCATTGGTTGAAAGCTGGATTTTGAAAACACACCAAAACGAAAAATTTAATATTTCATGTTCTAATAAAGATAGAAACATGATTTAAACGCCATTTTAAGCAGAAAAGAACATAATTTTTTTTATGCAATAAATCTTTTTTTGAAAATTTGAAGATTTTTGTGTCCCGGACCCCTTTAAGTGATTTTCATAGATAATTTTATAAATATTTTTAAACTCAAAAACACATCAAGGCTAAATCCAATTTCATTGATAGGAAAAATTTCACTCTAAAACTACATTATATTATACAAAAATTACAAAATTGTGCTATATTTTCTTTTAAGCGAAGTAATTTTTAAAGATAGGATGAGGAAAAATGACAAGAAAATGACTCGAGAAGAAATGCTGTCTCTTCTTTTGAATATTTCAATATTATCTATTTTAAGGAAACCTAGACCTTTATTTGAGCAAAAATCGAAAATTATTTTTGTGCGTATTATTAATCTCCAGTTTGTTCTGAGCCATGTGCGAAAAACCACATGCAGATGAGATTATGTTTTGCAAAGTTACAAGTGTTCGAATTTTGTACACAAACATATTTTCGGCCCTTTAATATACATTAAATCTATTTTTCTCAAAAATGATTTCTCAACGTTTTTTGATTTTTGAAATGCTCCATGCGTCTTAATTTTTTATCAAAATTTATGAAATTGATAAGGAAGAATCCTGATATTGCTTACAAAGAATTTATATGTATTTTAAAATTCGACTTCATTAAGATAATTAAATTTTATTTTTAACTTAGTAAAAGGCAAAATTTGATTAAAATCGATATGAAATTCAGAAAAAAATCTCTAAAAAATTAACTATTCAAGGGATTAATGCATCGATACACAGATTTATTTGTAATAGAATTTTGTGTGATTAAAATGAAAAATCGACGAAATAGCTCCAAAATTAAGACGCGTGCAGCATTTTAAAATATCGTTTTAAAATTGTAAATATTTTTAAAAAGCTTAAAATTATAATAAGATTGGAAATTTCTTTTAAGGTGCTCTATATACTTATGGTAAAATGCATAGTTCCGCAAAAGTCCATATCTCCATATTGCAAATTAAAAAAAGAAATTTCTTCCTCAAAAGTGATTATGGATTTTCTTGAGCCATCAAATATCCTCTCCGGTCTATAAATGTCATGTTATTTTTTTACAAACAGAAAAAAAAAAAAAAATCAACCGTTTTTTTCCAAATAACTAACTTCTTTCCCCACTTTTAAGAGACGATTTTTTCCCCTTTAATATCCAAAGCAAAAGATAAATGATAATAACATCTAAGAAACAGATAATTTGTAAATACATTAGGCTGTATCTCTCTATTCTAAAAAAAGTAACTACCGCTGTCACCGCCGCCGCCGCCGCCGCCGCCGCCGCCGCCGCCGCCGCCGGTTTTGATTTTTTTGTGACCGGAGGCCTTTCTTCGTTAATATTAAGAAAAATAATGCATACAAAAACATGAAAATCGGTGGTTTTATACAGAAATGTTTGATAAACACGCTGATGCAGACAGTTTTCAAATCGAAGAATTATTTTAAGAGTTATTTAATGCTAAAGTTGGACAAAATCGTTCCACTAAAAAAGTTTTATAGCAGCAAAAACTATACATGGCAGTGTAATCATTTTTAGATCATTTTATGCGTTAGAATTTGCCGGAGTGCAGATTGCAGTAATTTTTTTTATTTTGACTCATTTTTTTAGGCTTTATTTCTATTTTAAATTTAAATTTTCAGCATTTCTAGAGATATTTTTTTCAGATTTCAGAAAATTGTACTAATTTAAACTGTTGCCAACTGTATAAAAAGCGCAAGCAATAATGTTTGCTTCAAATTAAAAATTTATTTACACGTGACTATTATAAACAGGAAAAAAACTTTCAAATTAGAATTAAATAATTGCGTATAAGAAGCAGGAACTTATTAAAAATTACGTCATAAAAAGTATACACGTGAATTTTAAAAGAGAAAGGATATTGTAAAATAATAAATTCATTAACATGCGTTAGAAGTCTTAGGAGAAATTACGTCATATTTACGTCACATTACAGCTATTATATAAAATGAACACAAAATAATATTGCAAAAAAGCTTAAATTTAGAAATTGCGCTAGACATTTATTTGATATTTTGAGAATTAATTAAAAATGTCTCATTTAAAAGAACTTTCTTTTCGCTTTGTTTAAAAATACCAGGAGACAAAGACTCTCTTTACTTAATTCCTTTTATATTAGCTTATTTTGAAATGTTGTTACACGTGTATACGTCATCAAGTTATTTTTATTTCGACGTTTTATTTGTGTTTTTATTAATGTTGTACGAATTTATTTGTTCTTTCGTTATTTAAAATAAAAATTATATCAATTTGTGTAATTTGGCGAGTGGTTTGGCGATTTATATAATTTGGCGAAATTGGTCGACAGGATAATCAAGTAGTACCTCAGCGGATTTGGCGTTAAAATTCCCCAATCAAAGAGAAATGAATAGAAATTCGTTTATAGGGAGATCGCCACTGTTTTTTAAATTATAATTCAATCTTTCGAAATCTTTTTAAAGCCGATCAAATAAGCGTGCATTTAGAGTCTGCGGTGTCTGGACGGGGGATGGCGAGCGTAGCTCGTAGGGGGCCGAGCCCCCTAGTTACAGAAAAAAAAACATTTATGCAATAATGTACAAAATGAAATATAAAATACTGGTGATTAATAAAAATAATTGATTCCTTTTAATGAATAACGTAAAGCATGTGTTTTTATAAACAACAGCGCGTTTTTCTTTCTGATAGTTATATTAATTTAGTCTTACTGTTTCTAAATAGTTATGTTAATTTAATAATAATATTTAAATGAATTTATGTTTTTAAACTTTTTCTAACACAATAGTATTATCTACTATTAGTAATGGAGTAATGAATAATGACGAGGAAGGAGATAGCGTAGTGTCTACCGATTGCCGGTTAAATATCTGAGTATGTAGTTAGAGGATGGGGACTGTTGTTTGTTTACATCGGATCAGGGCCTGATTAAAGACGGGGAAAACTTTCACCAGTAAAATAGAATAGAACTATTTGCCTTATTTATGACATAAATTCTGCATAGTTAAGGCATTTAAATAAGAAGGAAATTTCTATTTAAGGTTAATGGTGGAAGTTCGCACCTGTGGTAACCAAATTCACTGGCATTAAAATTAAAATTGTCTATGTAGTCACAACATGGTAGAACCGCACGACCTGACTAGTTGCCAAGTAAAACTGCCACTAGTGAAAACGAATAGATATTTTAGCCTTAATAATGACAAAAATGTTGCATTAATAAGCGTATGAATAAGGAGGAATTTTTATTCTAATTTACTGGTGGAAGTTTAAACAGACAGTAATCAAGCTCTCTGGACACGGTTATAGTTAAAATTTCACCATTTTGGGGATACATCAGTTCCTCCTCAGTCATAGTTCCATGCAAAACTTCAATAGGGCAAAAATTAATATACAAAGTTGTAACTTAAAAAACAAGTTGGAAATTGCTCGTCAAACGTGGCAAATGAGGTGCGTTCGTACTATAACTAGTTTTAAAATTATTTTTTGCACCCCATATTGTACTGAATGTATAATTTTTTGCACTTCATAACGTGCATAGTCTGATACATCATTAAAATGCACTTCCAATAATTTTTTCGGAACACTTTTGACTGTCCCTGTAATTAAACTATACATCCGATTTTCCTAAAATTTGAAATAGCTCAACAAAATTTTGCAACAATTATATCTTTAAATTTTCAGACCATTCGGAAGGCTGTAATATCATTAAAATGCACTTGCAATAATTTTTCCCATTGGCCGTAATGTAAAGAAAAACTTTTGGCTGTCCCTGTAATTAAACTATACATCCGATTTTCCTAAAATTTGAAATGGCTCGACAAAATTTTGCAACAATTATATCTTTAAAATTTCAGATCATTCGGAAGGCTCTAATACCATTAAAATCCACTTGCAATAATTTTTCCCATTGGCCGTAATGTAAAGAAAAACTTTTGACTGTCCCTGTAATTAAACTATACGTCCGATTTTCCTAAAATTTGAAATGGCTCGACAAAATTTTGCAACAATTATATCTTTAAAATTTCAGATCACTCGGAAGGCTCTAATATCATTAAAATCCACTTGCAATAATTTTTCCCATTGGCCGTAATGTAAAGAAAAACTTTTGACTGTCCCTGTAATTAAACTATACATACGATTTTCATAAAATTTGAAATGGCTCGACAAAATTTTGCAACAATCACATATTTGAAATTTCAGACTATTCGGTTGGGTAGTTTTTGCTCTGTTACATGCGGACAGACGGACGGACAGACGGACGGACGGACTGAACGACGACTATAGGTGCTACGTATTTATATAATTACGAACGCACCTAAAAAAGAAAAATACTGGTGGAACACTGAAGCAATAAACTACAAAGGCTCTACTAATTCCGACTCTGACACTTATTCTATTAGTACTGAGTCTTTTATTCATTACAAGAAACTACAATTTTAAACATTTAGAGTTACTCCCAAATTAATAATCTTTACTATTATTAAAACTGTGATCACACATGTCAATGATGAATACGAAAATATGCTACATTTTCTTTTGAGCGAAGTAATATTTAAAGACAGGATGAGGAAAATGAAAAAAAAAATAACATGAAAAGAACACGAGTAAATGCGGTCTCTTTTTTTCAAAATTTCAATATTATCTATTTTAAACCATAAATAAAAGCTGGTATGGCACCAACTTTATTTAACCCAATAGGTTGACTATATTAAAGAAGACCTTCCTCAAAAGTGATTATGGATTTTCTTGAGGCAGCAAACATTCTCTCCGGTCAATAAATGTCATGTTATTTCTTTTTTTTACAAGACGATAAAAAAAAAAAAAATGTAGTGTTTTTTTTCCTAAATAATTAACTTCTTTCCGACTTTTAAAATAATATTTGTTTTTCTTTAATATCCAAAGCACAAGATAAATGATAATAACATCTAAGAAATATGTACTTTGTAAATACATTAGGCTGTATTACAGGAGAAAAACTTTTATGCAATAATGCATAAAATTAAATATAAAATAGTGGGGATTAATAAAAATATTTGGTTCATTTTAGTGAATAATGTAAAGCATGTGTTTTTCTGAACAGCGCGTTTTACTTTCTGATAGTTATGTTAATTTAGCTTTACTGTTTCTAAATAGTTATGTTAATTTAATAACAATATTTAAATAATTTTATGTTTTTAAACTTTCTCTAACACAATAGTATTATATACTATTAATAATGAAGCAATGAATAATGACGAGGAGAGAGATAGCGTAGTGTCTACCGATTTCCGGTTAAATAACTGAGTACGTAGTTAGAGGATGGCGACTGTTATTTGTTTACATCCGATCACGTCCTGATTAACGACGGGGAAAACTTTCACCATTAAAAAAGAATAGAAATATTTGCCTTATTTATGACATAAATTCTGCATTGTTAAGGCATTTAAATAAGAAGTAAATTTCTATTTAAATTTAATGGTGGAAGTTTGCACCAGTGGTAACAAATTCACTGGCATTAAAATTAGAATTGTTTATGTAGTCACAACATGGCGGAACCGTAAGGGCCTGACTATTGCCGAGGAAAACTGCCACTAGTGAAAACGAATAGATATTTTAGCCTTAATAATGACAAAACTTTTGCATTAATAAGGCGTATGAATAATGAAGAATTTCTATACAAATTTACTGGTGGAGGTTTAAAGAGACAGTAATCAAGTTCTCTGTATATGGTTATAGTTTAAACTTCACCATTTTGAGGATACGTCAGTTTCTCCTTAATCAAACTTCTATGCAAAACTTCAATAGGGCAAAAACTAATATACAAAGTTGTAACTTAAAAAAAAAAGAAAAATATTGGTGGAACACTGAAACTATATACTAAAAAGGCTCTACTCGGTCCGACTCTAATTCTATTAGTAGTGCATATATTTTTACAAGAAACTACAATTTTACACATTTAGTACTACTAACACTTTTAGTTACATTTAGTACATTTAGTTTAGCTACTAAATAATAATCTTTACTATTATTAACAAGTTAGAAATTGCACGACAAACGTGGCAAATGAGGTACGTTCGTACTATAACTAGTTTTATAAATATCTTTTGCACCGCATATTGCACGGAATGTATATTTAGTACATTTCATAAGTGCATATCTATTTCATTCTGTTCGAAAGGCTTTAACATCATTAAAATGCACTTGAAATAATTTTTTCCCATTGGCCGTAATGTAACGGAAAATTTTTGACTGTCCCTGTCATTAAACTGTACATCCGATTTTCATAAAATTTGAAATAAAACGAAAAAATTTTGCAACAATTATATATTAAAAATTTCAGACCATTCGGAAGGTGGTAACATCATTAAAATACACTTGCAATTATTCATTCCCATTGGCCGTAATGTAAAGGAAAATTTTTGACTGTCCCTGTAATTAAACTGTACATCCGATTTTCATAAAATGTGAAATGACTCGAAAAAATTTTGCAACAATTATATATTAAAAATTTCAGACCATTCGGTTGGGCAGTTTTTGCTCTGTTATATGCGGCCGGACGGGCAGACAGACAGACAGACGGATTGAACGACGACTGTAGATGCTACGTATTTATATAATTACGAACGCACCTAAAAATTAGATCACATATGTATTTCACAATCGCGCCTTAATAAAACCACGAGAGATTTTCGAGAAGTAAAGATACGATACTGCATACTCATTCAAAAAACTTTTAATTGATAAAATGGCCATTAAAATTACTTACTGGTTTAAGTCTTATTTTTCGACATCGTTTCCGTTTCAGCCGTGAACTCGATAAGGTGATTTTCTGTGCTGCCGCTTCCCTGTCTATAAGTTTTCTACAGAAAATGAAAGCTTTTCGGAATCGTGGGTAACTCGGAAGACGATATTATATATTTTCGTGCGTGATTATATTATATTTTCGTAGAATAAGACGCAATTTTCATTTTTTTTTTTTTTTTTTTTTTTTTTTTTTTTTTTTTAGTATGCCATCGAGTTGATACAAAAATTTGTATTCCAAGTTGTACTTTATTTTACGAAGATTACGAAATTTTACGAAATTCTGCATTTTGTGCCAAATACTTTCAACAGTAGAACTTGAAGGAAAAGTGTCTGCAGCGAAAATGATTTGTGTAATTTTTTTTTAAATTTTTATTTCTTTCTATGATGAATACTGTACGAGGGTGTATCAATACGTTTTTACCCTCACATAACTATAACTGTGTGAAATGTATGAAATTGCTACGTTTTATGAATCCTTTTCTATATAGTCAGTGTGCACAGTAACACATTTGTACAACGGGTATTTCAAAGAGAGGGGGGAGGATGTATTCCAGGAGGTGCGATAGTAGACCCAAAGGGGGCTTTTTTCTAACTTTTACCGACCCCCAAATGTGACATATTGCTGGAAAGGCCTGTGACCAGTTATTCATGCTATGCACCTCCCTCCCCTCTCCCCAAAATTTGCTCTCCGGGGGGCAGTTTTCTAAATTTTGCGGACATCATCGATGCCCCCGGGGGGCAAATTTGTGGGGAGAGGCTTGGAAGTGCATAACATGAATAAGTGGTCACAGGCCTTTCTAACAATGTCACATGTATTGGTACGCAAAGGTTACAAAAATCACCCCCCCCCCCCCTTGGTTCTACTATCGCGCCTCCTTGAATACATCCTCCACCCTCTGTTTCAAATACTGTTTGCAGAAATGTGTTACTGTGAACGTTGACTATATAGAAAAGGACTAATACAATGCACCAATTTCACTCAATTATTTCTATGTGAAGTCAAAAACTTCTTCATACACCCTCGTATAGTATCAAAATACTATGGCACAATAGGTTGAATATATTAAAGAAGGCCTTTATCAAAAAGGATTATATATTTTCTTTAGACAACAAATGCTCCAAAAAATAATTGACATCAATTTTTTTACAAGACAATAAAAAATGTAGTGTTTTTCTCTAATACAGTGTCTTTATTCAGCACCTTAACAAAGAGGGTTTTTTTCTTCAAAGTAAGTGAAGACAAATTTTATTAAACTTAAACCGAACATGTTATAAATAGGTAATTTCTAAAGACGACAAGCTGTATTGCAATAAAAAAAATTACTCATTAATGTATTAAATTTAATAAAATCTATCCAAGATTAGTAAGATTAATTGGTTCATTTTAATGAATAATATAAGGTACTTTTTATGAATGTAAGAATGTTTTTCTTTCTAAATAATTACATTAATATGTTAATAACAAATAATTAACTTTGCGTAATGTAAGTAGAATTTTCTTATAATAATACATAATTTGCTTTCATTATTTAAGCGGTATTTAAAAATGCATTAAATAAATAAGGGAATATTTTAGAATAGAGTTCCTGTAGTTTTATGTATAACTAATATTTATGTTTACTAACAAGGAAGGTCCCCATACATGCATATTCAGAAAAATCTAAGAAAAAATACAAAAAGTTTTTCTCATGTAGGTATATATGTTTATATAAATTTTTCTTGCGGAACCTCGATAGAGCGTCCGTAAAAAAATAATAAAAATTTCGTCTATTTGGCGATGTATAAGTGGTTGGCGACGGAATAATAATTTAAAAAAAAACGATTGTATTTCAAATTCTTTTTAAGGAGGTAGGATACCTTTAAACCTCCAAAATTTTCGAAAAAATTTTAATGCATATTTTGATTCCGTAACCATTTCTGAACAATATGCAAAAAACCACATTAAAAATTTCCCATTAGTTTACTAATTATGGCAGTTTATTAAGACTACATACTGAGACTACATAGGATAATTAAACTTTGCATTGTGGTTATTCAAAACGATGGAATTTGATACTGCACGCAGAGTTACTAAAAAACTATGTATGACAATCAAAAAAACTTTTCACTACATATTCATTATTGTATTATCTACAACCTAGAACCAGAAAAAGGTAAGATTTTATTTTATTTTTTGTTTTTTACTTTGAAAATATTTTTTTTAAAGTTAATTTTTTTAAATTTTTTGTGATTTTTTAAATTTAGTCAATATTTTTTACAAATATTCTGGTTTTAGTATTAAGGTAACAGTATTATGTATTTATTTTTGCCAAAATTTCCTCTTTATGTGCACATTTTCAGATTTTATCATGCGCGCAAAGTTTTTTTTTTCTTATTATCATATATTTTTAAACTTGTCATTTCAATATTTATTTCTGAATTTAAAGTATATATATATATTTAAATATAAATATAAGTATGAGCTTTATATTTAAATGAAGTTGATTTTTATTTTTGACTTATTACACAAGTTTTGAAGCTTGCAACATAGTGGTATTTTTTCCCTTTTCAACGTGTTCAAAGGTATCCTACCCCCTTAAGGCGTTTCAGGACTCTTAAAGTTTTAAAATTTTCGAAATTTTAATTTTTTAGATGTTAAACAACTATCTTTTCTGAACACTTTGATATAATTATTTCCTTGAAATTCCCATTAGAACAGAAGTAATAGCTTTTAGAATTATACCCGCTCAATAGCTGAAGCGGCGTTTCCAAAACTTTGAAGTCTTTTTTCTCCAAGCGACGTTTTGGGACTTAACGTGCACGCTATATCTTAAATCTCTGAATATTTCTCCATGAAATTTTCAAAACATATGTTTTACGTCAGTCTGTATAAATTGAACCTAAAATGTCCTTTTTATTGTGCAAGAAAATATTTTTTAGGTGATTATACTGTTAAAATTTTCTAAATTTTGGAATAGCTAAATACAACATTGTATTAAAAATATAAAAATGCTTTAAATTTTAATTTATTTAGGTTCAGTGCAATTACTACAATCGAAAGTATAAGTAGGCACCAAAATTTTCATTCTAATTGCAAAATTTATTTTGTAATCGTGCGCGTAAGCTGTTCTGCCGATTTTCTGCTCGTCAAATGTCTACAGTTTGGAAGTCTCTGTAAATGTTAATTCTGCACCTTGCAATTTTTAAGTATATGAAATGAAAGAACATCCTTATATCTTTCTTACCAATTAAAATTGTTTTTTTTTTTTTTTTTTTTTTTTTTTTTTTTTTTTTTTAAATCAAATACATTTGAAGATATTAAATGTTGAAAATGGTCTTTAAATTCCATTATTTCCAATTTTAAGAGTCTCGAGACCCCTTAGTCAAAATTGTTTTCATGCTGAACTTGTTTAAATAAGTTTAACTTAATTAAATACACTTTTATAACTACGGATTTGTCATATGGGATTAAATTTACGTAGAGGAAATTATTGGCTGTTTAATCGGCGTAATTGTTGTTTGGCTGCGTAAATTTAATCCGAAGCTACTTCTACTACATACCATTTAAAATGAAGTGACGTATGTGAACAAAGTGATGTATTAAAATGAGTGGAGTACCAAATAAATATTTTCCTCTACAAAGTTTAATCCAAAGCACTGCTACTTCTACTAGGGTCCAGCTACGCATTTAAAAACGAATGTGACATTAAAATGAATGAATCGACAGTTAAATATTTTTATTATACAAAAGTTTAATCCATAGTACTACTACTTCTACTTCCAGCTACCTTAAGAATTATAGATTTTAAGGGGGTTACCCCGTGTGACGGCCTGTGTTTTAAGCATTTTTGTGGGAATTTTTTTTTTTTTTTTTTTTTTTTTGACGACAAATGAAAAAATAGAACTTTGATTTTTTTGATCATACATTTACTGCTATTTCAAGAATATGTAAAACAAATTTCAAGAAAAAATCTTTTCTTGAAATATTTTCGCACTTTTATCTTAATTAAACAATTTCAAATTATTATTATATCTACCTTTTTACTTAGCTTTAATACTATCTTAAATATCTTTTATCTCTTTCCCATGCTTTAAATGCGTATTCTTTTACTTTTCACTTTTTACTTCTTACTTTTTTTTTCATTTTATTCGGAAACTAAATTCTTTTTGTTTCGAATGTATTTAATATCACTTGTTCGCTGATGGTCTATATCCCATAATTCCTTGCCAAACCCGGCAACATTTGTTTACGTTGTTGACGCCGAGACTAAAGAGTTCATCGTCGACGTCACGCGTACTTCCCCCTTCCACCCGGAGCTAAGTCTTATCGTAGCCTGCCTCTCGTCGCGTCCTTGCTACTATTTTACAAGGTTGGTTCTTCACTCATAATGTATTCGTACGTGTGTTTTTTTCGCAAGTATTTAACGTGTTGCATTGGCTGGGAGAGAGATATTACGATTATTCATTTGCTTAAATAACCCATGTTGCCTGGAGAGCTTTGTTTACTGTATCTTCGCCGTGCTGATCTAATATTTAACATCTAGTGGTTTCTATTTACGACGTAACAACGGCCCGAACATGGGTAGCATATTGCTAGTAGATTGGTGCATTTTATGATCATCTAATAAATATTTGATGAATCTAAAGGCTTGAGTTATTATTTCCGGGAAACTACCAATGGACGTCGGCCTGATCTTCCACTCTTAACCATGATTTTACGACTGCAAAACTTTGATTTCTCGGTTGAGTGAGATAACGAGAGTATCGCTGCTGCTTAAGACCGATATGTTTATATCATACTAGTGAATACGCATGTATCATATATATATATGTGTGATCTAACGGCAGTAGAAGTTGACGACACTCACGTTTTCCTGGGGTTCCATTTAATTCGCACAAGCGTGTTGGCCGATTGGGTAATAATGACGAAAATCGATGAAATAAATAATGGAGTACAGTCAACTGAGCTAAATTCCACTTTTATTTAGCATATTAAAGAACAGCTTTTGTAGGGAAATGCTCATTTCACTAGATGTTAAACATATGATTTACTTCCAAGTAGTAATTAAAAATTGTGAAAAGAAAACGAACTTCGCGTCTACTTTTGAACTCTTACAAAACATTCCATCTGAATTCGGTCTCTACACCACACATCTTTTACATACGTCGATAGCCCGCCAGACAATTTTTAATTAAAAAAAAAAAAAAAAAATTCCGCGTAAGTTTTAAAACATTGAAATATTCTTGTTGGCACCATATTTTTTAATAAATGAATGGATTTAAAAGAATTATGTTTTTTACACGGGATAATTTATGAAATATAATATTTTAGCAATTAAATAAAGAATTTAGGGGAATATGATGATATACCGGGATTTAGTGGCGGATTTTAATAGGAATTTAAATAATAAAAGGTTTTATTAAAGAAATATAAATAGAGCCATTTTTAGATTTACGCAATTTGGAATAAATATTATTATATGGATTAGGATCTTATAGAGATTAATAGACTAGGGTTTTAAATTAATAGGCCGGTATTTTGTATAGAATATTATGAAAAACGGAAATTTTAATAGAATACTTTTAACTTTGGAGGAAAAAAAATTAAATTTTGTAATATATATATATATATATATATATATTAAATTGAATTAAATTTCTCGAAAATTGAGAAATTATAAGAAAATTTTCTTTTTGGGAAAAATATTTTCAATAGTATGTAAAACAAACATACAGTATGTAAAAAAAAAAATATATATATATATATACTCTGGAACGAAATTGACGTGAGTAAATGTAGTCTATTGCTTTAGATGTTTTAATATTATCAACTTTAAACTTTACAAAAGCTTGATAGTATCAACATTCTTTGACACGATAGATTGAATATATCAGAGAAGGCCTTGCACAAAACTGATTATGGATTTTCTTGAGACAACTAAATTTATTTTAAATCAATATATGCCATGTTATTTTTTGTTACAGGACCATAAAAAAGCTGCTTTCTTTCTAATAAAGTGGCTCGACTCTGTTCCTTCATAATGAAATTTTTTTCAAAGTATTTTGATAAAGCGTGATAAATTTTGTTAAATGTAAACAGAACATGGAAGAAACATATATTTAATATACTTGGCTCTATAATACGAACAAGTCGGAAATTGTACGTCAAACGTGGCAAATGTTGTACTATAACTAGTTTTTTAAATATTCAGATTTATGTTCATTGGCTGTTGGAGTTTTATGCAGAAATGCATGAATACAAAATTTATTACGATTATTTATGTATATTAAATTCAGTAATACGGAAGTAATATGACTCCATCATAAATAAAACGTAATCACTATGGCAACTTACAATCATTACCTATCATGGAATATCACTGAAATAATTACGTATGATAGGATTTAATAGAATGAAGAAAACCTTTATTAATATCTTTTTACGTTTTGATTCGATTTTCATAAAATTTGAAATGACTCGACAAAATTCTGCAAGGATTAAATTATTATATATTAAATTTAAAACCATTCAGTTGGGTAGTTTTTTCCGCTGTTATATGCGGACAGACGGACAGATAGACGGGCAGATCAGACGACGAATATAGGTGCTACGAATTTATATAATTAGGAACGCACCTAAAATCACATTGTTCATTTACATGAATAATATAAAGCATGTGTTTTTGTAAATATGTATGTACTTTCTTTTTAAATAATTATGCGAATTCGTTAATATGGCATTTAATTTCTGTATTTAAACTGTATTTAAAAAGCAAGTAAAGAAATATCTGTAAAATATTAGAGATATTGTAATTTCGGTCATTCAAGCTGCCGACTAGCGCACTGTGTGAAACAATCTATCCTAATGAAGCTTGAACGCGCAAAATTAGTACGTGAAGAAAAAATTATTAAGACGAAAATGGCATAAAAAATATACAGTCTATTTTTCGACCTTTTAATATTATCAATTGTGACTGTGATAAAAGCTGGATAGTGGCAAAAAACTGTGATATGATTGTTTGAATATATTAAAGGAGATCTTCCTCAAAATTGATCATGAGTTTTCTTAACCCCTTAATTCTCGCTCCTGTCAATATCATGGGCTGAGGTGTAGTTCGTTAGTTCTCGTCTCGTGCCCATCATATTTCCGGGTTGTGGATTTAATTGCTGGAAAAACTTCTGAAACCAGAAAAATTTAACTGGCATTTTCGTTTGAAGTCTTTGAATATTACACTTAGGGTTTGGTCTATGGCACTGATTGTGATATTGGTCTTTGTATTGCATGTTTCGAAATATATCACACTAAAAAAATTATTAATAATCAAAATTTAATGTATATATGTATATTATTTTAAATATTATTTGTAAAAATTTGTGTCATGATGATAAGTAAAGATCGAAGATGTGAAAAAGAAAGGTCTTATTCGCATTAATTTGCATGGTGTAAAACAAACATGAAGACACAGAATTCTCGCATGATGGCTTTTCTGTAAATGTGAAGTTGTTCTATAACATCCTTTTTTTTTGCCTTAAAAAAAATAATTGCATATTTTATAGAGAAACCTTATAAGTATTCAATTTCTGTAATTAAGAAAAAATAGGAGCTTTTTTGATCGTTTTTCCAAATATTAAGCAATCCTTAAGGAGTTAAATCAACAGTTTTAAGTCAATAAATGTCATGTTATTTATTTATTTTCATATTTTTTTACAAGACGATAAAAAAAAGCCTTCTTTCTAATCATGTTCCTTGATTCAGTACCTTCATAATAAATTGTTTTGCACATGTTGAAGTAGTTTGATTCCGTGTCTGGATAATAAGCTTCTTTTTCTTCTTCTTTTCTTCACAATAGAATGAAAAAGAATGTAAAATGTTATTAAACTTTAAAAGAACATCTGAGAAATACATATTAAGTACATCACATTTTGAAAAAGACAAATGTTTCTTTTGTTTTTTTTAAATCTAAAATAAAATAGAACTAACGAAAATATACAATATCATCTTCTGAGTTAACTACTATTCTGAAAAGCGTTTTTGGGTGCGTTCGTAATTATATAAATACGTAGCACCTATAGTCGTCCTTCAGCCCATCTGTCTGTCTGTCTGCCCGTCCGTCCGTCCGCATATAACATAGCAAAAACTACCCAACCGAATGGTCTGAAATTTAGAATATATAATTGCTGCAAAATTTTGTCGAGTTTCACATTTTATGAAAATCGGAAGTATAGTTTAATTACAGGGACAGTAAAAAGTTTTTCGTTACATTACGGCCAATGGGAAAAAAGTACTGCAAGTGCATTTTACCCTTAACAACCATTCTTTCTCTGAACAAACTCATGGAGGAAAGATATAGATGGAGATGCAGTATGTCGTAAAAACGGTTGCCAATATGATGTGTGTTATCGCTCAAATTTAAATGCTCTCACTCGGCCCAAACAAAACAAGCACTTGAAACAGGGACCAAATTCTTTGACATCACCCTTGCATTTTTTTCTCTAAATGTAAGTGATCTGCTTATTTTTAAGAAATTCTAAAGCAGCATTCCATTGCATCATGAATTAAAAATTGTATTACTAAAATTTTTCTTCTTTTTTTTTTTGTGAAAAAACGTGCTTGTGTTTGGGCCGACTGTAGCAAATTTTAGGGTTACTTTTTTGGCGTCACCTCCAGCCATCTTACTGCATCTCCATCTATCTCTTTCCTCCATGGCTCAAATTAAATGCACACCAATCAGTGACGTATTTTTCGAGAGGTACATACAATAAAACAAGTTTCATAAAAAAAAATGCAGTTAATCAATGGAATATAAGCTGGAAACAAATTATGATCTGTTTATATAAATTTAAGAGCTAACGGATTTATCTCTCCTAATCATCTGCATGCGATAAGGGAAATTTTTGAAAGAGATTTGAAAAAGAAAAATCATGCTTGAAAATTATTTAAAAAAAAAATAAAAAATAAAGCAATTTAACAAATTACAACGACGATTTGGAAAATGATTTTTTTTCAAAGACTAAAATTTAAGACATAAAAGATCGCACGGAGTTGATTATACATTACGTACACCATGAATTAAACATCAATAGCGTTATTACACGTAAAAATTGCAAGCGACAAAAACCGCCTGCGACTCCTCAAATTTCCTGAAACTTACGTATTATCCAAGCATTTCATTGGCTGTTCGGGAAAAGGCTTTCCATCGTCATATTTCCAATAAATCTGACGACCCATTTTAAATGAAATTTCATTCTTAAACTTCTAAACATCCCACAATATTACTTTGTACACCGTCGTATAGAGAAAATTGTACTTTTAAATGCAATTTGTTTGAAAGCTGTATCTCAATTTGTTTCTCAGTTATTAATTTTTTTTGTAGTTTTTATTACTGTCTTATCATAGTGGCAACAGAAGTATCCATCTCTGTTGAAAGTAAAGAGGAATACAGATTACGGTATAGACCAACCAGAAAACGAATAAAATGCGGATTTAACCAATAAAAACCTTCAGATATGCTTTTGATTTCCTACCCTGACGAGGACAATGACCATTTTTCCAAATAGTTAATAAGTAAATTGAGATACAGTTATTAAAGAAATTGCAATACAGTTTTTAAACGAATTCCGATACAGTTTTTAAACAATTTGCATTTGAAAGTGTATTTTTTTTCTATTCGACGATGTAAAAATTAAAAAATGTGCGACATTTAGAAATTTAAAAAAATCGCCATTTTAAGCTAAATTTGATCGTGTGCTGTTGCCATTCGCAAAATGACGTCAGCGTTACGCACAGATACGTTTGTCCTTTCTAATATAGATAGATAATCACGCTTTTCTTTCAAAATATTGTTCTGTTTATTAGAATTTTAGTGCGAAATTTGTGTTTACTGTTAAGTTGCATTTCATTATGTTTAACCCTTTCAGGACTAAGGTAAACATTTTTTCCGATTTTAAAATTGATTTGTCGTATTTAATTATTACCTTATCTGCATTTTTTAATACACTATGTCAAAATAGAACGTATGCCTAATGCAATTATATAAAAGACGTGCAATTTGTGCTAAACGCCGCATACAAAATAGAACGCATAATGTACTATGTGCAATGTACTATGTGCTATGTGCTAATATATGTACTATGTGCAATGTCCATCTTCGATTCATAATCAAAAGAAGTTGCTTATCAGAATATCATAATTAGCACATCATTTTGTATAGTAGTTTTATTTCATAATTTTGTATGATTTTAGTTACCATTTTGTTATAATAAACCAATAAATAAAAAACATTGCATAATAAGCCTAACTATCATTTGTGTTACCTTTATAGTTCTCTGGGGAAAATATTTTCCAAAAAATACTATAAAAACTACACTTTGTTACGTATTTTTCTTATGAGTTTTATTTATTTTACATCTAAAGAAACTAAAATAAACAGTTGCATACTAACATTTACTCTTAGCAATCTTATGGTCTTTTAAGGGTTAACTTTTAAACCGTCAATACAGTTTAATACTGGCTCTGCTGTTGTTATTATTTTTTATTGTTTGTGGTTTATTGTGTGTTATATTATTAGTACTATTACAGAAAAATTGAATTTTTCACCGCCAGAGAACAAAATGAAAAATCTTCACATCAAGTTTCTTAACAGAATATGCATTCTTTTAAAATATATGTCCTCATCGTTTTGAGTTTATTTCCGTTTGAATATTCCTAAAAACTGTTTCATAAATGCACATTTATGTAACTTTATTGAAATTTTATATTTTGGTATGTTTGCTTTAAAGTTTTATTTTAGAAAAAAGGTGCGCTAAATGTTAGAAAGTCACGTAGCAGGATAGAACCATTATTTGCTTTTCAAAGATAAAACTCATAACTTTTATAGATCTGAAATATTTTTTGCTGGACCTAGAAATACGTGTTTATATTGTGTATCAGATAGCGCCATTCTCCATAAATGACCCTCAACTACATTATTATTCACTAATAAAATATCTAATATCTATCATAGATTCATAAACAAGTATATATTTCGAACGAGTAATTTAACTTTGTACATGTAATAAACGATTAACAGTAACTCTAATATTATTATGCAATAAAATGCAATTGGATAACATTAATTATTTTAAAAAAGCGCCTTACTTTCTTGAATAAAAAAATTATAACATTCAGGAGGGTTCCCGAAATGTACAGAAACATATACGAAATACAAACATATCCGAAATATACCCTAACATAGCCGAAATATGCAGAAACGTTCCCTAATATTCTACCAAAATATGCGGAAACGTTTCCGAAAATCTGATCGAAATATGCGGAAACGTTTGCGAATATCCGACTGAAATATTCGAAAACATATCTGAGACTTTTGACCACATTGCTGACCTACTACTTGGATTAACGTTTCCGAATTTGTTTTTACAATGTAGAATGGTTTGTCAGAAAAAATGTATTAAGAATTTTTATGCTTTTAATGATTTAGAAGAGAAGAATCTAGACTAAAAAGAGCAAAATATCCATTTATTTTATTTGTTCTTTAGTAAAAGTTTTGAAAAAAAGTTCTATACGGATCAACAGTGTCCACATTTAAAACAAATAGACAAGTAATTCAATTTGCTTTCGAAAGCATCTGTTAAACAGGAAAATTGAAAAAAAAAATGAAAAAGAAGAAATTTAGAAAGCGTTATTCCTCCAATAAAAATCTGCGGTAAAATATCTAGTAATTTAGCCATTTTTGTTAATAGAGGTTACTTCATCATGAAGCGGTTACTTAATTATGAAACGTTCTCATTGGTCAGGTTCGATTAAAATTACGGTTAAGTAACCGTTATGTCTAAAAACGTTCAAATGACTGTACACTTTGCTGCAAATTTGCAACAGTGTTTGGTGGTTTAAAAATAAATATTGCAGCGGCTTTCCTATTGGTGGAGCCATTTGAAAATTTTTAGCTGAGAAGTTTACCGATAAATTATATTATATTAACTAAACGGTCAATAGTACTTGATTGCATGGGGTGAAATGTCGTGAAGGCATGAATGTAAAAATTTATTGGAAACACTCGTAAGTTACCTTACAGCTAGTACCATAGATACGCTAATGCGATTTTATTTGAAAATTACTCTAAAAAAGAAAAGATTTACTATTTTGAGTTAATTAATTGATATTAAGTTAATTTGAGTACCAAAATACTTAGAGCAATTAATTTAAATAATTAGTCTAATTATGTACGTGTTTTTATTTTTTTTTTATAACTTACTCGAGTACCTTTCACTTTCTCTTGCTTCGAGTTTAGTTGTAATTTATATACAGGAAATTCGGGTATTATGGAATATCATTTTCATTTTCTTTGTTAGTCACCATAAAAAAGTTGAGATACATTAAAAGTTAGTAAAAAACAATCTTTTACTACTGCTTAACACATTTTTATTGCGTTTAAATTGGATGAAAAAAATACATCGCGACATTTAGGTATAAAAACAGTTACTCTTTTTGGATTATGCCAGTCAGTCGGGTAATATAGAATAGGGTTATAAGGAATATTAAAATTGCAAGAAAAACCACAATTTAAGGGGTCTCAGGGCTCTTAAATCTTCAAGATTTCCAAAATTACATTTTTTTTTAGATGTTAAACTCTTTAATGTAGAATTTTTTATGTAATTTGTTATTATTCTCCTCTGTTGTCTCTGTTTGCTTTAAATACAGTCGGACCTCTATTTAACGAACCTCTATTTTCCGAATTTCTCTATTTTGTGAACTTTTACTTGGAACCAAGAACTTTTACTTTTAACCCTCCATGGAGCTGCCCCGTGTCCTTAAACTATAGTTTCCCGTTTTCTAGATTGTTGATCATGATCAATAGTGTTGGTAATTTCGGTTCTTGCTCGAAAATGTCAAAGCGAAAGTGCTTGAGCATCAAAGAAAAAAAAAAATTATTATTGATGAGGTGGATATAGGCATGAAGAAAAAGAATACTGCTTTAAAAGTTGGTATTCCTCCAAACAGCTTATCAACTATAATAAAATATCGTGATTTTAATGTAAAATTATTTTTTTCAACTGAAAATACAATGTATTTCCAGACAATGTTTTGTTTCATTCTTATTTCCCTTGCAGGTTTCTTTTTGATGATAGATATAATTTATAAAAAAAATGTGACTAATTACATTTTTTTAATTATATTTAGTGTTTATGAACTTAAAATGTGTTTTACGTCGTTTAAAGTATTTTAAAGGGTGACTCTCTATTTAACGAATTTTCCATATAACGAACTTTTTTTCGGTATTTAGCGACTTCGTTAAAGAGGTCCGACTGTATTACCTTAAAAGAAATCTCAGTTTAAGCAATAAAAATTTACGCAGCAGCATACAACTATTCTTTGTTGTTTCTAAGACAACAATAGCTTTACGGAAATATGTCAAAAAAGTTGATTTAGACTGTTTCCAACCGTCTATTCTAGTCAAATGAATAACAAAAAGAAGTATTCTATAATATATATTTCCCTTCTTTATTATGTGACACATTCATGCATAACACACTGAAATAAATGAAGTAATCTAAATGAGTAAATCTATGTACTCTTATCGAATTGAGTATTTTTGGATCAAAAATGAATTTATGCTTTCTCAATTTTGAAACATCACGTGTTATCAAACCTAAACGAAACGATAATTTTGTACTTTGTTATGGTTTATTTTATACAGGGTGGTATAAAAGAGGATCATTAATAGGAAAACAATTCGATGTACACTGCAAATCAGAGGAATACAGGGTTCGTGCGCATGGAGGTAAGAGATAGATGGAGATGCAGTAAGATGGCTGGGGGCGACGCCAAAAATGTAACCCTAAAATCCGCTACAGTAGGCCCAAACACAAGCACGTTCTTTCACGAAAAAAAGAAGAAAACTTTTAGTAATACAGTTTTTATTCGTAATACATGGAATGCTGCTTTAGAATGCTTTAAAAATAAGCAGATCACTTTTATTTAGAGAAAAAAATCCACGGGTGATGTCAAGGAATTCGGTCCCTCTTCCAGGTGCTTGTTTTGTTTGGGCCTAGTGAGTGCACTTAAATTTGAGCAATAACGCGCATCATACTGCAAACCGTTTTTACGGCGTACTGCACCTCCATCTATCTCTTTCCTCCATGGTTCATAAGCTTCAAGGTTGGTTGGTTGGTTGGTTGATTTATGTTTAATGGCACAAAGCCCCTTTAGGAACATGCTGCGCCAAGAACAATTTAAAATTAAAACATATGTTTTTAAAAGTGCCATTAAAAATGTGTGAGTGAAACAATGACTGAAAAAAAAAACAATCAAATTAATATAAAAGTAATGGGAGTTCAATACATAATGAATAAAAAGCAAAGTTAATGAAGAAAGCAACGTGATTATAAATATAATTAAAACCAGTCAATGAGAAATAGTAACAGTTATAACCCATACAATCAATAAAGTAATAAATCAACAACATAAAGTATACAATGAGTGAAAAACAATCAAAATAAATGTACGCTTCAAGGGCCTTTTACCAAAAATTTCGTAAAGATATATTTGCATTATTTAATGAAAAAAAAATCTATCTTCCGATATAGCGACCAGTACTTTACGAAATTTCTGGTACTAAAACATCTAAAATCCCCCAAATCCCTTGATACGTACTGACCCTGGAATAATATTCGATTTTTATTTTTTATATCTCGGAAGGAATTATATCTTGCGTCTCTTTTATAATGCGTAAAGATACATTGGATAGTTGTTATGAGCGCGTCTTACATTCATGCATGGTCGTTCTGTTCTGTGCTAAGTGCGATGGATCTTTTCATTGGAAAAATAAATGATTAAATAAATAAATCAATAGGATTTTCAAGATTTCGCCTACAATTTTGAAAGTAAGTGCTCGCTATTAAATATTTAATACATTGTTTTTCTTCTTTATTGTACCTTCTGTAAATATTAAATTAATGTAAGTAATATTAAGTTATGCACAGTTTTTTAAAATAATTTAAAAGAGATGGAAAATAATGCTCTTGTCATAAAAATATTTGATTAGTGTATCTTGGTAACAATTTTGCCATTTTTCCTTAACAAATAATTTATTAAATGTTTTTTGTTGATAATTTTGATTTAATCTGCAATAGTGACCTTTGACAAGACAAAAAAATATATTTTTTGTTCATTTAACTTATTTTAGCTGTGGTCGTCCCCCGGGTGGTCCTAAACCGGTCCCTTGAGTGGGAAAGGAGGCTTCGAGCCCGTCAGCGCTTGTAGTGTCAAGCCAGAGGGGCAAGACAGGGACGAACCACAGCCTCCCCGAGTGGCTCGCGGTCGACAGGCCCCGAGTGCAGCGGCCACGGGTAACAGACGTTGTGCATGGGTCGTGAATGGTGTCTTATGACCCGCGGTCCGCGCGACTCCAGGCCCCTTGGTTTTCGAGGCAAGCCGGATAGCAACGCTCCATAGTCTGATCCCAGAGCCGGTCTCTGACCGGATGGTGACGCTGGACAAAGGATAAGCAAATGTGGTAGGACCTTGTTCACTAATTGACTAAGAGGGAGCCTAAGAGGAGATTGCGGACCTTGAAGAACTAGGTCTCGATGCTCGTTTGTGACGACGATGGACTCGCGAGAACGCCATGCAGGAACTCCCGGAGCCATCGAAGGGCTAGGCTCGAACAGCGCCTGGCATACGTTTTGTGTCAGGTGGCTCATTCCACCCAGACTTTAGTAGCTGAGGTAGTTGTGAGCCGCCCCTAAGGTAGACAGAGAGAGGAGAGCCCCGTTCGTACCAAAGGACGACGCGTCCCGAAGCTATGTCGTCTTGCCTTGGGAGGGGTTCGTCCCGAAGTGGACTGAACAGGCTGCGGTACTTTCTCTTTAATCTGTCTCTGCAGGGAACCGGTGGGAGGCTCACCGACTAACGCGGTGGCGCGATTCGGGCGAACTCTTGGTCCGACTCATGACCAGCGTGTCTAGACGCTTTCGGAGTATGCCGCGATCGAAGGCGTGGTCATAGCGATTTCTAATCATAACTTTCGAACGCAAGCCTTGGGGTTCCGGGGCGGATCGTACTAGGGTCTGGGAGGTGGATACCGATTGAGCGGGTCGCCTGCTGTTCGTCCGCCTATTCGCGTTTTCGGTCTATCGCCTCCTGGCCTTTCTTGGGTTCGTCTTGGGTCCTTGGTACACAATGCACGTCGTTGGCTGGTCCGCGAGCAGTGAGACAGGATCGTTGGCCTGTTCGTGTTCGTACCCCTCGACTGAAGTTGTGTTTCGGCGAACTAACATGGTAGCCGTTGCTCTTGCACGGGGTTAAGAGCATTCGTGATCCGGTACCTTCGTGAGGTAAGGTAGTAGATGACCGGACTTTTGCCGGTCTCTCCCGTCGCCAACGTCCCCGATGGGGGCGGCGGGTGCGCCCGGCGGGACTCCGGACTTTCTGACCCTCTCGGAGGTGGGGGTCTATCTCGTCTAAAAGGAGCTTTCCGTGACCTTCTGGGACGCTAACGGTAACCTAGTTCGACTCCCGGACTTCCGAAGCCGAGCCGTGAGGGGCTCTGTAGTGAGGTGCGGGAGCCGGCGAAAAGCCTGAGCGGGACGCTTTATGCCAGGAGGGAAATTTCCCCAATCATCCGAGGGTCGCTAGGGGCAGCCTTCACTTTCATCGGTTGTTCTTCAAAGATGTCTTTTCCGGATAATGGTAGTTGATCTTGAGGGACTTCCGTAAAGTAATCCTCCATAGGGATCCTGGACAGTGGCTCGTGGGCTCTCGAATCCTTGATAGGTGTTCGTACCCCGCGGGTCGTTAAGGTGAACTGCGGATGGCACACGAGAAGGAACCACTGGCTCTTCTAGCTGGGTGGAGGTTCTGTCTTTTCGATCGGACGTCTAACTCTTGGGTGCAGGGTTCGTAGTGCGCGATGGGCGGCGCGAACCCTTAGTCGAGGAAACGCACGACGAGGAAATTTCTCTAAGGAGGGCTCGTTCCGTGCCAGTTGCGCGCTAGTCTGGACCCGGAGAGGCCTACGTCGCCGAACGAAGGCTAGCGGCTCCGCCACGAGAGTTACCTTTAACTTATTTTAGCTTTGAAAGTGTTTTATTAAATGTCTTTTAGCCAATGTTTTTACCTGATTTTGGTTTCTCACGCATTACTAATCGGCCATTTTAGACGCCATCTTGTTTTACTTCATATTTTTATGACAAGAGCATTGTTTTCAAGCACTTTTAAATAATTTTTAAATACTCTGCATTATTTAATATTTGAATTAATTTAATATTTACAGTAGGTAGAGCTTATTAAATAAAATAAGAAATTTACAGAGAGCACTTATTTTCAAAATTCATATTTGAATATATACTTGGGGTCAAAAATGAGTAAATAAACACTTCATATTTGAACACACCCATGCAATCAAAATGAATACAAGTGTTTCTCGATTTGGAGTACATTTAGATCGGAGCTATTTTGAGTTTGTGACGTATTTAAAATAGAGTATTTTTTACTCAATTTTGAGAACCCATTTTTTCAGTGCATTGATATGATGCATTGACTTGAAAAAAATATTTTTTGGCAAGGCAAATTTCAAATGGTTTCATTTATCTTACAATTGCCTCTCTGCTTGTCTGTTTGAAAATGCACGTGCTCATATTTGTTTTATAGAAATTGACAATTTTTTGTAGAAAATTCGTTATTGGCAGAAAACAGTGTAGGAGAGGTAGGGTAGATTTTTTTAAATAATTTTTTATAACCATTAGAAACCTATTTTTAAACAAATTTTTCGGGTTTTCTTATAAAGTGACCTTTTATTTATTTATTAAAAATATAGCGAATTTAAAAAATAATCATTCAAAATATATATCCCAATTATTATGAATGGTTATTATTGTATCAAATCTCCGAGAATTGATACACTTGCAAGGGAGATTTAATACATTGTTATGTAAACTGAAAAAAAAAATGCAGACGATTCAATTTTTGTTTCATAAAAATTTTTATGATAAATCTTGAAATATTTTAGTAAAATTTAAAAAGAGGTGACATTGACATATTTTTGTTTCAGAAATGTTTATTCCAAAAACAAAAAATTATCTTATTAATTCTCTTACATAAATCTCTAACTTTAAATTCATCAAGCTTTTTTTTTTTTTTTTTTTTTTTTTTTTGACAATCAAATCAATCACTATTAAAGATTTTACTTTACGTTTTCCACCTTTCGTGGTTGAAGCTGTTTTCTTGGGATAAGGTCCAATGTCCTTGGGATCTTGGGAGACTTTAAATTTGGTACGCGACGGCCCTGTATTACCATCTAAAGACTTTTTAGGTGTCGTGTCAGTAGATAACTTATTCATAATTAACTCACTGGTTTTATGGAATTCGTCACAAGAAGATGTTGAGGATAAAAAAAATAGGTATTGTCGAAACAAATAAGATCAAAAGGATAAATTTCAGTCTTTTTAAATCCAGATAAATTAAAATATTTGTTAGAGTAAATGATTTTGGAAAAGCTTTACAAATTAATCCTATTTACCAGTTTCGGTAAATGCTGTAAAACAATAATGAATGTTACAGTCCTATATTTCTTTGAAACTTAAAAAAACTATTAAATTTCAAATATACAAGTGCATAATTTCTCCCCAGTATTAATGTATCAGTATAATTTCCCCCTATTATTCCTTATTGGATTTTTAGTCACTTTGTACACATGCAGTTGCAAAATGGTAATCTACTTACTAGTAAAACTAATCCTAACAATGTGCTTTCCTTCTATATATAAGAAAAAGTAACGTTTTGGAAATGGACCAATGAAAATCTGCGTAGATACCGCGAAACGCATCTGATTGGTCAGAGCTTTCTGATGCTACAAGGGGGGTGAGGGGGGACCCGGCTCTGTCGCCAAACATTGCCAACTTTCTCGCGGACTTGGCGATGTATCGCCAAATTTGGCCACCAAAATTAGTCGCCAAAAGTGACGCCAATTTGGCGCTATTTCCAGTATTTCGCCAAATTTCCATAGACTGCCATTGAAATACAATAGGGTTTACTTGCTTGCAGAAAATCAACAAATTGAGATATTTCAATGCAACAAAAATAATATTAGCTTATGAATAGAGCTTAATTGAACTATTTACATTATTTTCAAGCACAAACACCAACTATTTAAAATGTTCGTAACACTATATGCATAATTTTACACATATATGTTGGCGGAGAAAAGGCTAAAATTTCAGAGGAGAGTATATTTATACGATAAGAATATTTACTGTAATTACAAATTAGCGACGAGCGCGTTTTTACCAAGTAGAATCTAAAAATTGAATGCGTAGAAAATAAAGTACCGCTTAAGGGATCACGAAGCGATCCAGAATGGAAACGCAAAACAATTACGTCTGGGGTTGGCTAGAAAATAGGGATTACTTTGCGATACCGAATGGAATCGCGAAGCAAATACGGAGACCCCCTAGTATAACTAAAAAAATTGCAAGGAAATTATCTTCACAATAATAAGAATTATGAAATTAAATCAGTAATTGAAAAAAAAAATGCATTGACTTTCTTAAAACCTTTAAAATTAAAAGAAAAGAAAAGTTGTCAGTTTGCACTGATTAGTCTAGATAATGATGGCTTCTGCAAATAAAAGAAGCCTTTACATGTGTTAGAATAACTGTTAATGCCATTTGTTGAGAAAAATTGTCAATGTATCAACTCTCCCTATGTATCAAACCTTCCCTATTTCCTCTACGGCGCATTATTCTTGAAAAGATTAACACAGCTAAAAGCTTTTTTATTGGTGCCCAAATTTATTATTTTCCACAGACATAATTAAAAGTTAAACATTGGGTTCCTTAAGATAACATTTGTTCTTCTGAAAAAAATCACCTCCCATTTTTTTATGTTATTTCTTTTTAAATATACATAAAACTATTTATGATGTTTTCATAAAACTTTATTACTACTTTATGTTTTCTTCTATTTATTTAAAATACTTTCTTCAGAAAATTTTATCAAACGCTAAAAAATCACGTAGAAGTCTAGAACAATTCTTTGTTACTTAGAGCTAATTGATATGACAATTATAGTTCTCAGCGTGTTTTCGCTGAATGAAGAAAATGTATGTCAATTTTAAAGAAAACCTCTAATATTAGTTTTATCCAAACATCCAAAAAATGTTGACTGTGTATTTTATTTCATTCTTGTTTAGATAAATGCATTACTAGAAAGCTATTCTGTAATATATTTCCTAATATTCGCTTTATAATACATTCACGTAGTAGGGGAGACCGGGGTTAGTTGTGCCAGGGCAAGTTGTGTCATCGAGCTTCCTGGCTGAACCAATAGGTTGCAACACCTGTCGCGTCATGTGAGTGAAGAGGTTGATTGTCTCAGTGTACTGCGTATGTTTTGAAGTATAGCACTGCGTTGTTTTCGAGATAAAAATATTTATCTTGTTTTCTATCGTAAAAGTAAATTTTGCGACCTACGTTGGAATCGTCATTACCACTAGCGATATTGTGGTATGTAAACTTCCCTAACATTATTTAAATGCTTATATTTTGAGCTGTTATTCTATGTATTTCATTTGTTAATCATGCCAACATTTCGGAAACTAATGAATAAAGTTCAAAATGGCGTAACGCGGGGCTAGTTGTGACAAAGTCTAAGAGGCACATTGTGACAGCGTCACTACTTACCCCAGCATAATTTTTCCTCATAATTTTAACTTCTTATGTTCCTCAGTACCTAATCGACCGTTATCTACCAGAGATGAGAGCGTTAAAGACCAGAATGACAATGAAAAAAAAAAATGAGTAAATATGATACCAAGCACTTGAGCAAAAACTTTAATTAATAATGGTGAGATTGCAGGATCGTCTTCAGAAGTAGGAAATCTCATTGAATAAGATGATTCTATGACAAATGATAATAGTAATGTGTCAGTGGTAAGGCTTACAGAAATAAGACCACTCCCTAAATCCGGACCTCGAAAAGGCAAGCGATCTATTCGTAAATATTTGAAATCTGCCATTCTAACAAGCATACCTATAAAAGAGAAAATTCGAGCAGAACAAAAAGCAAAAGAACACAGAAAACAAATAGAAGAAGAAAAAGCAAAAAACGAAACTGTATGGAAAGGCCAAGCAGTGCATAAAAAATACACATATGTTATTGAAAACAAGGGAGAAGTAAGTATTGGATAGCTCTGAAGATGACGAAAATTGCTTATGTCAACACTGTTAAAATGTTTGCAGCATTCTGGCAGGTCATTTGACCGTTTTTTGAAAAAACGGTTTCATAACCATAATTTAACTGTATTCTGACCAAAAATGGCCAATAATATGGTCAGAATAGTGTTAAAATTACGGTTGTGTAACCGTTTTTGGAAAAAAACGGTCAAATGACTTGCCAGGATGCTGCAAATTTTTAACAGTGTAGTTTGCTTGAAGCAATAAAAAATTTCTAGTCCCGGAGAAGACTAGGTGCAATGCATGACATGTAAAAGACGGGCGCATGTCAAATGTACCAAAAATGAACCTTATTATATTTGTATTAACTGCAAATCAGACGCTGAAACAAGCGATGACAATGAGTGATTAAAAATATAGGATATAGGCCTACACGTTGTAGTAGGCTACCGAGTCAAAGATCAATATGGCCAAAGATTAGTGTTGGCTTACTTTTTATTTCTTTCCTGATTAAGACAGTTTTAATTTTCTTTTTATTGCTAAGTGTCTCTAAAAGTATCTTTATAAACAACTAAGAGTTTACAAGTGTTAACAATTTCACTATTTTATTTTCATTTGATTTACAATATTATTAAAACATGAAAGTGTTTTATTGCGTTAAGAACGTGATAAATGAATAAATTTCTCATTCTTGATTTAATATATCCCATTTAATCGCCTTTCTTACATAATTTGTACCGGGTGTTCTAAAAAGGATTGACTGATTTTAAAATTCAATAACTTGTAAACGCTGACATATACTTAAAGAATTCTTGCAGGAGGGTTATGCATGAGGTCAAAAGTTTTTTTACAGTAATTTTCGATTTCTGTTCGAATTACAAACAATAGATAGCGTTGTAAGCAATAAGCGCTAAATACATACTTGATTTTTTATCCTTTCTCTACTTCCATGAGGAAAAAGGAGATTAAAATGTATTAAGTAGGTCCCGAAATATCGAAAATCGAGCGTGAATTTAGCGTCTATTGATCGCAGCGTCATCTATTGTTTGTAATGCGAACTAAAATGGAAAATCACTGTAAAGAACTTTTGACTTCATGCATAACCCTCCTGCAAGAATTTTTTAAATATCTGTCACCGTTTGCAAGTTATTGAATTTTAAAATCAGTCAGTCCTTTTTAGAACACCCAGTATATGTTACACTGTAATTGTATGTGTCATTCATGTGTCACAATGTGCCCCAAGCATGTCACAACTTGCCCCGTAGCGGGGGTCAGTAGTGACAAATTTCGAGGTTACGTAGAATTCATTTTGTGTTGTGAAAAACGTTAATAATGTTAATAGTAGTTTTATAAATATGTTAAGCAAGATTTACTCTAATGATATGATACACTAACTGTTTCGCTTCAGTTCAAATCTTACGGCTAATATAAAAAATGTCGAAAATGTCTCTACTAGCCCCGGTCTCTCCTACTCTAAATGAAGAATTTGTAATTGAAGCGCATCAGGTTAGTTTTGTGTCTTTGAAATTCAGACATCTTATCGTATCACATCTGGAAAAGCATAAAAGAGTACTCGATTCAAAAGAAAATACTTTATAAAAATAAAATGTCGAAAAACAAATATAATGAAAAATGAATGTCGAATAATGAATACTATAAATTTCATTGCTAAATTATTTCTCTCCATCTGGACATCTTTTAGTGTTCTTACAGATCCTGTTGTTATTGTATCGTATGAGAACTATCGGTTAGATATCCAGAGGTAGAATGAATTATCCAATTAGATACTGCTTAGAAAAGACTGTAGATTGCCATATAGGGCGTACATGCATAGTAGGATCTTTTCAGCTATAAAAGCCTGAGAGCTAATGTGCCCGCAGGTTCTGTAGGTATGTATGTACGTACGTACGTAACGCGATAACTCTTGATAGAAATATCCGATTTGCTTCAAATCTTTTTTCTAGGTTTATTCCGATAAATCGCTTACCTGGTTTGTTTTAGGGGTTCATTGGTTAAGTATAATGGAGGGAGAACGGGGCTAACCCCCCTTAACTTAGATGAATGAGTTTTTCATACAGAATTATAAGATTTTCTTCAAATTTGGTATACCGGTTAATTCTGATAAGGCACTTACCTGATTAGATCTGATGGTTCATTGTTTGAGTATAAATGTGGAACGGGAGATAACACCCCCTTAATTTAGATAAATGGGTTTTTCTATCCGATTTGCTTCAAATTTGGTATACCGGTTTATTCTGATAAGGTGCTTCCCTGATGAGATTCGGAGACTGAAAGGTTAAGTATGAAAAAGGGAAAGGTGGGATAACACCCTTAATTAATTTTTGGAGGAGCATTATTCTTTAAAATAAGAGTGTAATATACAATTAGTGTCAGTAGCCTGTGAGCTCAATGCCATCAGTTTTACTGGGCACTTTTCTTGTTATCTTAATTTCTTTCCGCTTTCCTTCACCCTAAGGAAAAGGCATGCTTACAAGCAAACACCATCTACCCAGTTCATGCTAGCCTGAGAGATCATCTCAAGGATAGTCATGGCGACGTAGACCAAGCCTATCACAGATGTACTAATCGTGGGCCATTCAGATCACATGATTGCTTGTGTAAAGTAAATAAAGACGGACTGGCAATGACGAGTATCCCACAGTGATGTTAGCTGCTCTTTCCTTATAATTGTCCAAAACGTGTCATAAAAAATCAACAGAACGCCTATAGGTGGGACGTTTTGACAACAAGATACTATCCCGTGACTGTCTGCAGATATCATCCATGCTTAATATCATCCATCTAGAGAATATGTGTTATCCAAAATATGATATCCAGTGTGTGTTTTGAAGATATCAGTATGTTTTCAGAGGATTAATGTTCGAGGTCTATGTATACCGCGGCATTGCCTATCTCGACATTGGGTGTTGCAAAAGTAATTTACTACAATAGAGTCCACAAAAAGTTTAAAGCGATTTTTCTTAAATGAGCGACATCAAAGAGCTGTTTTCGGAGGTTTAGAGCTTTCAATACGTCTGCGAACGAGGCCATTTTTAAGTTTATTGTTAGCGGTGATGGGGAAAGGGCTATTAACACCGACGCCTATGTGCATCACAGGAATGCCTAGCCTGATTATAGAAAATTTTTGCAGATAGGGTTTGCATTAAAAACTTTACCTTTAATTCCTCAGGCCACAGATCAAATTTAAAATGTCGGAAAACGTCATTAACTCTGTCTTGCTTAAGATGTATATTTAGAGCAAGTGACATCGTAATTAATTGACCTGTTGCTAAGAAAACATGTTCATTTTATTCTCATACTGTAATGGATATATTGTAAGTTTCGCTATTTTTTGAATTTCTGCGCTTCAGTAATCTTGATATTAGTGTATTCATTTTATAAATTGTTTATTTGGCAAGACAAATTTTTAAATGATTTCCTATATTTTCAATGTTTAACTATCTGCCTGCATGCTTGTTTGACAGTCTATTTACTCACATTCGTAAGTAAATAGGCTTCAAATTTGCTATGGGATTCCTTATTATCAGAATACAATGTATCATTCATAATTTTTTTAAATAACGAAATCGAAAGCATTTTTACCCTTTGTAAAAATGCTTTTTGCGTTACATATCTGCAACATAGTGAATAATAAATGGTACTTCTACTTTCAAAGACGATTTTATTTATTGCTGCTAGCTCCCAACACACTAGTTAATATAAGTTTTTATAGGATTCTAAAAGGACGGCGATGCTGAGTTAATTTCTCATGACAAAGTTTTATCTGCATTTGAACAGTTTCGTATCGTTATTGGAAAAATGAGCTTCGTAATTTTGTCAAATTGTAAAAGCTGAAGAGGTACAAAAATACATTTTTTACAAAGATAAGTTCGTATACTTTACAATTTGGTAAACAGAAACTTGACAATATTTATGAGAAATGTGTAAGTTTCTATTTAATGCAGATGTGAAAAAAGTACTTTTTAGTCAATATGTTTTATATTCATGCTCTATTTTTTTTAAATTTATTTTTACATGTTTAAAATGGTGTATTTTAACATCTGAGTAACTATTTTTCAAACAGGACTCATTGAGTCACAAGGGTTAATAACCTCATATTAACAGATTTGAATATTATTATCGTCTATGGACAAAATTAAAAGCTAATATTCTAATTGTTAAAACTACAGGATGATCAATTTAATAGAGTACCCGTTTGTTTTTCTTATTACCCTTAAATTTAGCGCAAATGTGGCAACTAGTCTAACACTGTATAATTGTTTGAACCTTGTTTAAGTGTGACATACAATTTTCAACACTGTTGGACTGTTACAACTTTATTCGTGAGGTAAAATAAAACAGAAATGGAAACGCACAATGTTACTTAATCCTGTGATAATTTTATTCTTGAAAAACACCATTTAATTAAAATTTTTTACATTATCATTACTTAGAGCAAATGTTGAGAATGTTCGCCACCATTTTGAATGCAAGCATGAACACGTTGAACCACGTTTTTTGACTCAGTTCGCAGCATTGTTGGTGTTATTGACGAGATTTCTTCAGTTATGATTTATTTTATTTCATCGATGTTTGCAGGACTTCCTGGAAAACCCTCTCTTTGAGAAAACCCCACATAAAGAATCTAACGGTGTGAAGCCTGGTGGCCTTTGTGGCCAGAGGCCTATTTATATTAAACGGTCATCAAAGAATGCATGACACTTCCCGTTGACCGAAATCTTTTAACCATTTTAAAGATGCAGTATTTTGAAGGTATTGGTCTTAACCCCTTTGAGACGGGAGCCTTTTACGAAATTTTTAATCTTTTGTCACCGTTTTTTAAAAACAGAAATTTGTGTCTTCTTGAATCGGGAAAGTGCGCTGATTAAACAAGGCAAATTTTACAGTAAAATTTTACTGGTGAGGAAAACCAAGGATTCTGAGCGCTTCATGCGGCACGTATACGTGTCGCTCGTCCCCAAGGGGTTAATGGAAACTTCAAGTGAAATTTCTCACGCATTTTTTTTTTTTTTTTTTTTTTTTTTTTTTTTTTTTTTTTTTTTTTATGATTTAGACATAACGTAATTATCGTAAAGAAAGACACGTTCTTCCACAGAATAACGAGCCATTTTCATTAAAGTCAAAGAGTTAGTTCATGCAGACGATTTTTATTGTTGCATTCATAATCGTACGAAATGAGTTTTCAAAATAAAAAAATAACAAGTTGGAAATTGCTCGTCAAACGTGGCAAATGAGGTGCGTTCGTACTATAGCTAGTTTTATAATTATTTTTTGCACCCCATATTGTACTGAATGTATAATTTTTTGCACTTCATAAAGCGCATAGTCTGATACATCATTAAAATGCACTTCCAATATTTTTTTCCCATTTCCCGTAATGTAACGGAACACTTTTGACTGTCCCTGTAATTAAACTATACATCCGATTTTCCTAAAATTTGAAATAGCTCAACAAAATTTTGCAACAATTATATCTTTAAAATTTCAGACCATTCGGAAGGCTGTAATATCATTAAAATGCACTTGCAATAATTTTTCCCATTGGCCGTAATGTAAAGAAAAACTTTTGACTGTCCCTGTAATTAAACTATGCATCCGATTTTCCTAAAATTTGAAAGGGCTCGACAAAATTTTGCAACAGTTATATCTTTAAAATTTCAGATCATTCGGAAGGCTCTAATATCATTAAAATCCGCTTGCAATAATTTTTCCCATTGGCCGTAATGTAAAGAAAAACTTTTGACTGTCCCTGTAATTAAACTATACATCCGATTTTCCTAAAATTTGAAAGGGCTCGACAAAATTTTGCAACAGTTATATCTTTAAAATTTCAGATCATTCGGAAGGCTCTAATATCATTAAAATGCACTTGCAATAATTTTTCCCATTGGCCGTAATGTAAGGAAAAACTTTTGACTGTCCCTGTAATTAAACTATACATCCGATTTTCCTAAAATTTGAAAGGGCTCGACAAAATTTTGCAACAGTTATATCTTTAAAATTTCAGATCATTCGGAAGGCTGTAATATCATTAAAATGCACTTGCAATAATTTTTCCCATTGGCCGTAATGTAAAGAAAAACTTTTGACTGTCCCTGTAATTAAACTATACATCCGATTTTCATAAAATTTGAAATGGCTCGACAAAATTTTGCAACAATCATATATTTGAAATTTCAGACCATTCGGTTGGGTAGTTTTTGCTCTGTTACATGCGGACAGACGGACGGACGGACAGACGGACGGACAGACGGACGGACGGACTGAACGACGACTATAGGTGCTACGTATTTATATAATTACGAACGCACCTAAAAACGTTGAAAGAAGCAGACGATTTACTCAAATCATTTGCGCAAAATCGGATTAAAATTTACTAATGATGTTCACGCAAATTTATGTTTTAGAAACAAGATTTCGCATTTAGAAACTGAAAAAAAAAGATACCCGCACATTAAATATAGAGATATTAAATAAGTAATGATGTTGAATTTCTTGCTACATATATTATAGATGTTGATAATACGAAAAACAAACCGGTACACATTTAAATTGATCACCCTGAACTAGTTCTTTTTAAAATAGATTTTCATCTATTTTTTGGGTTGTTTGACTATTCTTAAAAACTGTTTGATAAAGAAAGTTTTATGTAACTTTATTACTACTCTTGAGCTTCCTTTAAATTTTCTCTTAACAAAATCTCAGTAAAAGTAAAACAGTCGCGTAGAATCTTTTTTGTCGCTTAGAGGCTAGAAAAACATGACATTTTTAGACCTCAAAGTGTTTTCTCTGGTTGTTTAAAATCCATGTCAATTTTAGAGAAGACCTCTCCTAATAGCTTTATCCAAACATGTCAAAAAGGTTGATTCTAGGCTTTCTTTTTTGTTCACTCTTGTTGAGGGTAACATATTGCGAGGTATTTCTTTTTTCCGTACTTTTTTAAAAGAGTCTTCAAATGTTAAATGTACCCAAGAGTGTTGGGAATTTGAAGTACAAATGAAAAGAAAAATAACATAAATTTTCAGAGAAAGTATTTAAAGTTACAAATACGCACTATAAAAAAAAATATCTAGTATTACGATGCTTACAAATATATATTAAAATGCTATGGAAAATGTAGACGTCATTTTTTACTAAGGTATGCAGGGTTTCACAGATAAACCATTTTTTTTATTTCTGTTTAAGGGGTCTCAAGATTCTTAAAATTTGGAAAAGTAAAGTAGTAAGCATATAGATTTCTGTAACTTTACATGTGTAGAATTACAGATTATTTTAAAGTGTACTTGCAACAGATTTTGCACAAACTGTACCATTACATGATAAACTTATAATTTGAGAAAATTGCAAAAACACTTATTCCTTTAAACGGGATTTAGATGTTTCTTTACATTTTAAATGGGTCTCAGGACTCTTAAAATTGGAAAAAGAAAAGAAAGACCATTTTCAGCATTTAATATCTTAAAAGGTATATTATTTTAAAACACAATTTTTATAGGGATGAAAGATATAAGTATGTTCTTTGATTTTATATATTTATAAAATTATAAGATGCAGACATATGTTGAGCATAAAATTGGTAGGACATCTTACGCGCCGGATCTCAAAATAAGTTTTGCAACTAGAATGAAAATTTTGGTTCATCATTATGCTCCAGATTGTAATAATTACCCTGAACCTAAATAAATTTGTATTTAAAGCATTTTTACATTTTTAATACAGTTAATGCAAAATTTTAAAATTTTCAACAGTATAATCACTTTAAAAAATATATTTTTAAACAATAAAAAGGGAATTTTAGGTTCTGTTTATAAAGACTAACATGAAACACCTATTTTGAAATTTTCATGGAAATATATTGAGAAGTTTTTGAGATATCCTGCGCGTGATGCCCAAAAACGTCATTTTGAGAAAAATGACTTCAAAGTTTCGGAAACGTCGTTTTTGCTCGGATTGGGTGTGATTTTAAAAGCTATAACTTCTGTTCTAATGGTACTTTCAACGAAACAATTAATTACGTGAAAATGGTCTGAAAAGATAGGAGTTTAACATGTAAAAAATTTAAAATTTCAAAAATTTTAAAGCTTTAAGAGTCCTGAGACCCCTTAAATACGGAAAAAAAAAATTTCTTACAAAAACTTTTATGTAATTTTTTATCACATTACGTTTACTCACGCTTGTTAATTTTTAGTTATAAAAACTAACAAACAGAACAAAAAGTCACAGAATATCATAGAATCATTTTTTATTACTTTTAGCTAATCATGTAACATGCAGACATTAGAATGTTTTTGCTGAATGTACAAAATCCACTTAAATTTAGTCAAGACCTCTCCAAATAATTTCCTCTAAAATTTTCAAAAAGCTGAAGTGTATGCTTTTTTCACTCTAATTTAGGAAAATGCAGTAAAAAATAGGTATTCTGTAACATATTTTCATTTTTATGTAATACACTAAAGTGCTCTAAAATTTGGGATGCATGATTAGAAACGAGTTGCTGTTTCTCTGACCTTAACCCTTTTGTGTCTGAATTTTTGTTTTCTCAAATTTGTTGGTAAAATCCAGAGGCGTCGCGATGGGGTGTTATGGGGGGTGGGGGGGGGGGAACCTCCCTCCCCAATATATGTGAACTTGGGAAGTTTGAGCTTAGAGTTGGGAAATTATAGAATTTTGAAACACTTTTTTTTTGAAATAAAAGTTAAAAAAAAAAAAAAAAAAAAAAAAAAAAGTATTTTTTATTGTTTTGCTGACTACTTTTCTGTGTTCTGTAATAGTAAAATAGTTAAACTTTCAAAAGAAATACAAAAAGCAGCAAGACTCTATTTATCGTTATGTTTCTCTGTGCTACGAAAATATCACGAAAATATCATACATCTTCCAGACCTGAATTTCTCTGCTGTTATCCATCAACTGTGTCTCTAATATTTCCTCCAAAACTTTTATCCTTTCTCAAAAATGTGAAAGTATGAGGCTATTTTCATATGAAGTATGATTATGACTCGTACACAAATGAAGACAAAAACTTTCATTAAATGAACCAATAATTATAATTTTTATGTTTTTAGTTTCAACGTTTTCTTTTGATTTTTTTTTTTTTTTTTTTTTTTTTTTTTGCGTTTAAGTATTACTATTATTAAACACACATTGAACATATCATTTTAGTTGGAAAATAGAGCAATTTGTTTCACGTTGGTAAATTTTTGAATTATAAGTACGAAAAATTTTTTAATCCCCCCCCCCCCACCCCCCGAAATTTTTTTTAAATTACGCCACTGGTAAAATCCCTTTAAAGCTTTGCGAAATGAACTGTAAATATACTAAAAAAAGTACGCAAAATTTTTTTGTATTTATTTTATAAAATATAAACGTACTAAATATGGGAATATGCATAATATTTGTAATAGTGTAATATCCATAATTATATGGTTCGTCTAAATTTTTATAAAATAAGCTTCTAAAATGTATATTAAGTACCATAATTAATATTTTTATGAACTACTAAAAAAATATATTTATTTCTTTACAGAGACTAATAGCATTAATAACATTATAAGTACAGTCAAACCTCGTTAACATGAACACGCTTAACGTGAATTACTTTTAACATGAATTGTTTTCACAGTTCCCTATAAAAACGAATACAAAGATTTGATACTGATAACATGAATTTCTGTTAACATGAACAAAATTTTGATTCCCCTTGAGGTTCATGTTAACGAGGTTCGACTGTATTATTATAAAAAAGACTAAGTACCAATTGATAATGGATGATAAAAATATGTACCCATTCGGGCATAGCGCCTTATATTTTGTACCTTACAAAAATGAATAAAAGGTAAGCTTGAAAATATAATTTCACAATTTAAAAAAATACGTATTTCAAAGAAATCTACAAACTAAGATTATGACTTATTTATTTTTATCCTTGGTAGAAAAAACAAAAATAAACTTAGTTTTTCATTTCGCCATCTTGAAAAATGAAAAATCTATAAACTCCGAAAAAAAACCCGTTCATTTAAGCAAATAAACATCCACCTTATGCTGTCATCTCTTGGCAACAGATAAAGCTACTTATAGATAGTTATTCCATGCAATTTTCATGTTACAAAGAAGGAGAAAGTTATACAAATTTATTAAAATTCGAAGCGTTGCAAAAATGTAAAGCTAGGCTAAATGGGTTAAAGACTACTGCCAAATGACGCCGCGCGATTTTAACAGTTCCGTGAACATTTTTCAAAGATATGGCATTCCAAACATTAGCTGAAAAGTGCAATAAATCATTAAAGGATGGCGTGTTTCCTCAACCTGTTCCAGGATATTCCAGTGGTGTTATGAGGGACTTCATTAAAAAATTCTTGGCGGTCAGTCCAGTAATGAGAGCAGTGGAATTCTCCTCTAACTATGTGATACCCACAGGGACCGTGCGCAGCAGCTGTAATTCTACTATAAACTGCATTTATACCTGGGTGGTAGAAATAGATACAAAGTTTAAAGAATTTACCCAGATTTAAATCTACGTACCTAGAGGCAGAGAGGGGGTATTTGCATAAGAACCTCGAATACCAAATATTGCCAAGGAAAAAAACCCTTAGCGTACCGTTAAGGCGATATGAACTTGTACACTTCCAGCCTGGCATACTAGACCTATTGTTTCATGTACCGAACGTCATATTACTACTCTACCACCCGAGGCTAACGAGAAAAACAGGCTACCGCGGTGGGTCCGATTCTTCTTTTTTTACAGGCCGCTGGAGTCACGTGATGCTCGAATGCAGCAATGAAGGTGTGCGAAAAGAGCATCATGTGACTTCAGCGGTCTATGAAAAAAGAAGAATCGCACCCACCTCGGTAGCCTGTCTTTCTCGTTAGCCTCGTCTACCACCGGTATGAAGCAGTTGTTTTGGATAAGGCTCCGACAAATCGGGTTGATTTACTCAGTCATTTAATTGCCGATAGGAGAAAAATGATTGGCCACGACAGTTCTAGTCGCGTTGGCAACAATCGCTGATTAGTCTAAGTGGGAAATAAAATGCTTAACGAGTCAGCCTGTATTATAGTAGCCTTATTATTGGAGACACAACCCTTCAATGGTCCACCCACTTTATTATCTGGCCAATGGCAGACAATGAGTATCTGACAATATCTGGCAATGAGTGCGGTAGTGTGCATTGAAATTTGATTTTCCAGTGTATCTTCTGCTCTTGAAGTCAATTTGGAGGACGAGCACTGCACAATGTCTTCTTAAGCGGATGCGGAACACATTTTCAAATAATTTTTAATTATTGAGTTAAAATTTCGAATTTTTTTGTGATGATTAACCATATTATTTATAAATAAAATCACGTGATAAAACTTCTCATAATTTTCTTAACCCCCTCACTGACAAGCCCGTGTTAATACGTTCACTGAGCTTCAGGTTTCACTGCAATACAAGCAATATTTAAAGTAATATAATTCTATTGATTTAATGTATTTTTAATGCGTTGAACAATGATTAATACTTCCAAGGATTGCATTCATATTCGTTATTAAGTTTTTTTATAAAATGTTCAAAGGATCATTTTTTTTTAGCATTTAAAAGAAAATGCAGAGAAAACAACATTACAATTTTGCCCTTTTCCAAGACAGTCGGAGGGAAAATGTAAAATTTAAATTTTATTAAAAAAGTGGGGTAGTTTAAAGTCGTTATAACTCGAAATATTATTTGTTGAATTTCAGTTTTTTTTTTTTTTTTTTTTTTTTTTTTTTTTTGCATTTAAATAAACAGAAATATAGAGGTTTTAATTTAGATTCAGCATTTCACAAAATATTAACTTAAATAAAAATTTAAAACATTTAAAATAAAAATTTAAAATAAAAATGATTTAACATAAAAAAATCATATTTTGAAAAGTAAATATTTTTTTTTCAAATTTGCTGAATCAAAATTAAAGTAAAACAATTGAAAAATACATGTTCCAAATTTGAATCATTTATCTTTAACGGTTCTTTACTTATAATAATTTAAATACGACAAATAGTGAAAAAACCCATCATGAAGAAAAACGCATTTCTACAAAAACTCGTTTTCATGACAACCATTGCGTAAAAGCTAGATTTTGAAAACAAACCAAAACTTAAAAATGAATATTTTTTGTTCCAAATAAGATAGAAACATGATTTAAATTTCATTTTAAGCAGAAAAATACAGAGAAATTTTTAATGTAATAAAAATGTTTAAGAAAATTTTAAGATTTTTGTATCCCGGTACCCTTAATCTGGATGGCAGCCATATTGAATATGATGGTTACCTAACCTAAGTCTCTGGGTCCATACAATATGGCTGTATGAAATGAAATCACCCACTTTGAAATTCAAGTTTATGAACCCTTTATGTACTGAATTATGAATTCATCAAAATTTTACCTTCTAAAGCATTTTTCGTGATTTTTTATAACTACATTAGAAGATTTACATAAACATTTAATAAATTTTGGAAGGATTTTAGAAGGATTGCAGGATTTAGAATGATTAACTAAGTTTGAATTTATAGGGATTATGTGCAATATTTAATACCCCACTCAAATCTTTCATTTTAAATATTTTTTTTAGTATTTTGCAGAATTAGGAAACGTACACATATAATGTTCTCACATTAGAAATATAGAAATATTTCCAAATTGAAAAATCCACCCCCCTCCCCCAGCGCCAAGAAAGCTGAAAAGAGTCTTTGAAAAAAAAATATTCTTTTAAAAATATTTTTGTTTTGTGTAACCAATAATGCTTTTGGATCAAGATAAAGCAATGCATCTATAACTCATTCTAAACTGTATTACTACTAATCAATCTATTAAATGAATTTTATAACAAGTTATTTTAATGGTACTTATAAGTACTGTCAATAGATAAAGGGTTAAAAAAATATCTATCTTTTGTACTTTACAAAATTACTTACACCCTTTTAGGCCATCTGTGTATTCTGACCCTACTTTTAGTACTATGAAAAAAAAATTGAATTGCCACAACCTTTCTGAAATTAAATGGCATTCTTGGATAGTACATGTAACTTGTTTTCAATCATCTATATCGCAAGTTTTTCCCATCCTGTAAATTTTAATAGTTGTTTATAGAGGTCTATACTTACAACTACATTATACATGTAATGTGGCAGCATCCGACAAGTGTGGGAATAATGCAGCAACACCACCTTTTTTAACTTAGCACTGGCTGTCTTTAATTCAACGACACGTCACTTTACATTGATGCATAATCGACGTTACTGCATAAAATTTAATAATTGTATTTTTTAAAGCAGATTTTCAAATGATTTTTCATGCATTTTCATTGCCTTCACTTCTCTGACAACACATTTACTCATTTTGTTTAATGAAAATGCTAAAAATGTGCTATGAAATTTGTTATTGTTCCAACATATCACGCCTAAAATTTGAAAAGACTAACACAATCAGAAGCGTTTTTAATAGAGTCATACTATTGAATTAATGAATTCGAACATCGTTATTGCCAGCAGACAGAATTTTAAAACGTAATATCGGATTTGTTACAATAATATTTGTTTCTTATAAAAATATCTTCATCTTTTTTTTGGTTTGTTTGAATATTCGGAAAAACGTTTTGGTAAAGACAGTTTTATGTAACTTTAGTCCTACTTTATTTTTATTCTATTTGCTTTAAATATTTCTTTAGAAAATCTCAGAAAACCTTAAAAAGTCACGTAGTAGCATAGAAACATTCTTTGTTGCTTGGAGCTAAAAAGCATGACATTTACGGGCCTCAGAGCTTTTTCACTTGATGTGGAAAATTTATGTAAATTTTATTGAGCACCTCTTCCAATAGCTTCATTCAAACATGCGAAAAAGACTGACTGTAGACTTTTTCTTTACTCTAGTTTAGGAAAATCGATTACATAAAAAAGGGAATTTTATAATGTATTTTTTTGTTTAATATTGTATAATCCTTCTTAAAATTAGTGCATTGATTTTAATACGTTATTTGGTGAAGCTGATTTTCAAATAGACATTCGTTTTTGTTAAAATTAAGTTTGCCATGCTTAAGTTTTAATTGAAACAATTTTGAACACATCTGAAAGCATTTTGAATAGTGTCACTTTATTGAATTCGAATATTATTATCACCCACCAATAGAATTATAAGTGTTAACATCGTATTAAAACTGTTAAATGGCGTGTGTTCCCTTTCGACAACATACCCTATTCAGTGTTCTAAAATAGTTTAGGATAATATTGAAGCTTTAATGCCTAATGTTACCAATAAAATATATACTGCAAATATTATTAAATCGATTTTCAACATGTAGATGTCAGCAATAGTGCTGTTTAAGAATAAAGATAGATTTATTTTTTTAAGTGTTCCTACATGGGTCATTGCATGGTAACTTACGTTACATTTAGAACAGTACTTTACTTCAGTAATTTTAGTAATATAACACCAAAAATAGAATTCAAAATATAAAGTTGACATAATTTCCTAATTAAACCTATTCAAAACTCGATTTAGATGAAATTTATCTAATTTTTGTGTTACTTATTGAACTTTGGCAATTATTTTTATTATGTAACTGACATTATTGAAAAAGGAACATAATTTACGATAAAAATATAATTTTCATTCTCATTTTCTGGGTAATTTTCATCCAAATTGAGCTTTGGATAAGTTTAATTAACAAATCATGTCAACTTTACATTTGAATAAATTTTGGTGTTATATTACTAACATTATTGCAGTAAATTGCTCTAAATGTAACTTAAGTTACCATGAAATGACCCACATGTGCTTTTTCGTTTGCTTGGAAGCTTCCGAATTACCCAATTTTGTTTTACAGTAGGTAAGTAAAGTTTATTTCTCATCATAGTTCATGAAATTCATGCGTGTTTAGTATTATACAATTTTATCAAGGAAAATTATCTTTTCAATTAAAGACCAGTGTTGCTAATTAGCAACAACCTGTTTTGAAAACCATACTTGAAACAAAATGTGATTTTTTAAAGTATTTTCCCCATGATTTATTTATTTTAAAGTATTTTCCCCTTGATTTATTTATTTTAAAGTATTTTCCCCATGATTTATTTAAGAAATGAAACCGAAAAACATTTTAAAATTGATTTTTTAAATATCATGTATTTAAGGGTTAAAAAGTATATGTTTTGTTTTTAAATATATTTTGACCTTCTTTTGTTTGGTTGAACCTTCTTAAAAATTTATTCGACAAAGACATTTTTATGTAACATTATTGCTAGTTTATGTTTTATTCTATTTACTTCAAATTCTTTATCTAAAGACATATCAGTAAATGCTTAAACGTCACGTATCAGCATAGAATCGTTATTTGTTCCTTTGAGCTAAAAAAGCATGATTTTTATTGACGTCAGAGCGTTTTTCGCCTCGTGTAAAAACATCATGTCAGTTTTAGAGAAGACCTCTCCTAATAACTTAATCCAAACATGTCAAGAATTTTTACTGCAGAAAATTTTTCATTGTTGTTGAAGAAAATGCATTGCGAAGTATCTGTAATAAATTGTATTTTTTTCTTATTTCTAGACACCTTTAAATATGGAATGTATTTCAGCTTGTTGCTCAGTCTGAAATAAAAGTGAATGAGAAAAATCGTAACATAACAACTCCGAGAAAAATAATAAATTATAAAGATGAAATATGACTTAGCATTTAGATTCCAACAAATATGTATTGAATTATTTTTACACGACTAGTCGTCATTACCGAAATATACAGGGCGTGACAGTGTTGCAAACGAATCTGATAAAAGAAATGACTAAAAAATAGCTAGTTAAGAACTGAAATAATAAGAATAATTTTCTATACTATAAAGCAGAAACATGTCTGTGAATAACGCTGATGCCATACCTATCATGGAGAGGCTAACGAAAAAGACAGGCTGCCGCACTACCTTTCACATCGAACCGATACAGTCACGTGATGCTGTTTTCGAGCATTCGAGCATGACGTGACTGATGCGGTTTGAAACAAGTGGGTAAGTGTGATCATAGATCGCACAAAGGGTTTAGTTTAATATTCCTTTCAAACGTGGTTAAAAAGCACGTGCCTCCATTTTAATCTATGCATTATATAGAAATAAAACAGATTAATTAAATAATAATTAATATATCAGCGTCTAATTAAGCTAGCTTTTTGAACTGGGTATGTATGAAATCTGCGAGAGATTTCCCGCCCGGATGTCAAAAAATTTTATCAAAAAATTTAATATTTAAAAAGTTTAAATTTCGTATTAAAATAAAAACCGCAAGTGCGTCGTCATGTCTGAGATAAAAAACCCGTTGAAATGAAAATTTTAAAGCAATGATCCAATTAATGAAATAATAATTAATATCTCAGCTTGTAATTAAGCTAGGAGTTTGAACTGGGTATGTATGAAATCAGCGAAACTTTTTACATCGGGATGTAAAAAAATTAATCTAAAAATTTAATATTTAAAAAGTTTAAATTTCGTATTAAAATATCCTCCGCTTAAATTTCTCCAGCGCCGATATGTCTGAAAGATGACAACACCTGCTTTCCGCGGAAATGAAATCTCTTTTCATTGTCTTTTCAAATACAGAAATTACATTTTTATCGATCGATTTTTAGTGGATTTTTTGCGTTATACCCAACGCAGAAGTTTGAACTTTATACCAAATAAAGTAGAATTTTTCCGCGTCTTTCTATACTTTTTACGAATTTGTAGGGCCAATACTTTGGGAGATGCGATTTCGCTTTTTAGCTCACAGGCTATCAAAGCCTGAGAGCTAATGTGCCCGCCCGTTCTGTATGTATGTATGTATGTATGTATGTATGTGACGGGGAAAAGGAGACTCATACTCGAATAATAACACTTGCTAACTTTAAGAATTAAATATATTAAATGAACTATTTACACTATATACAATTACAATTAAGTAGAACATTAATGAAATTAAACACTCATTCGTCTTAATGCGTCTACACGTCGTTGGGAGCTCGGTGTTTTGCAACCACTCTTTTACCTTCTTTTCCCGCGTCTGTCGAATGTTCTAAACAGGTATTCTTCTACGCCGACTCGTGGCGCTGCCGTCGTCTCTTACAGACTGTTGCCACAGGTCACACTCGTCCATCCTGATACGCACGACCTCGTGCGCACCATACACTTAAACACAAACTTAAAAAAAAAATTACGCAGAATAAAACAGAGAAAAAAAATAAAGAGAGAAAAAATGAAAATCGTCGTCAATGCCGGTTGGCATTTCGTCTTCCATCTCGTCTTAAATGGTACTCGTCTTAAATCGTACCCGTCTTAAATGGTACTCGTCTTAAATCGTACCCGTCTTTACTTCGTACTCGTCTTAAATAAAAAAAAAATAAATAAAAAAAATATATACCCACCTATATACGACTTAAAGTGGTACGTCTGAAAAACAGAAAAAAAAGCACAAATCGGCATCTTCTGATCGTCGTCTTCCTTTTTTAAAAAAAATTGAAACTTCATGCAGAAAAAAAAAAATTAGAGTCTGTAATCAAATAAAGTCACAGAATGTTCATATAACAAAAAAAAAATGGAGCTGTCCACAGTTCTAATGTTCTTTATGCAAAGCACAAAAAAGTAAAAAGTAAAAAAAAATGTCTTTGTAGTTCACAGAAAAAAAACACAATACTTTACGGAACACACTTTTCAGCAGCAGCATTGAAGAAAACAAAAAAAATGACATCTCGGGTATAGTTGAATCACAATATTTCACAAACACATATTTCACAAACAAAATTTTAACTTTTTGTTAAAATTATTCTTGATGTAAACGCAGGTGATGAAAAAAAGAAGAAACACACAAAAGAAAATATTTTGTAGAAAGACGAATTCTTGAATTTTTTTTTTCTTTCTCTTTATATAACGGAAGGGAAGAAAGGAAGAAGAAAAGTTCCTTGATACAGACATTCTTCTGAAATTACAAACAGTATCAGTAGGAGCAAAAGAAACCGTTTTTGATTCACATTTTGGAGCTTCTAACACATCTGTTAAGCTGTTGTCTAAATTATCATCACATATAACTTTATTTAAAAGGGTATCAACGCCTATTTCTTTAGTTGTTTGAAAATTAGGCTGGGTTTTCTTCAGAATGCTAGGAGAAGAAAGATCAGGACTAAAAATCAATTTTCTAACATTTTCATGTATAGGACTTTTGATATTTTCTTTATGAGACACTAACTTTTTAACATTTTTAATTTTATTAGGCTTCATATTTTTATCTTTTGATGGTACTAAATGTTTTTGGGATGATCGTTTAAGCAAGTCATCTTTGCTACTGCTTTTTATATCTTTTGGCTTTTTTGAGGATTTCTTTTCTACTTTTTTGGAATGTAAAACATCTACAGAGCATGTCAAATGATCATTTTTCCTTTCTTTTTCTAAGGGAACTTTATGACAATTGATAAGATCTTCAGTCTTTTCAGAAGATTTATCAGTTTTAGTAGAACTTACTATTTTGACAGGATCTTCAATTGAATTAACTAAGTATACAAACAAATTATCATCAGATGTTGGTTTACTAAGGGAAATACCATTTTTATTATAAAGCAAAGTACCTTGCGTAATTATATCAGTACCAATAATAAGAGGAACATTCATATGATGTTTACTAATTATATAAATATTTGTTGAAAAAATGTTATCATCTATATTTATGTCACCCTGAATCGAGCCAAGTGGTGTGGTACTACCACTACCAAAACTAGTTAATGTTAAACCGACCGGTGTTAACGTAGGCAAATTCATCTGTAAATATTTATCTTCACGAAGCAAAGTAAGATTACTACCGGTATCGATAAGAGCATCAACTTCGACACCCGAAATTTTAACTAATTTATGCATTTCTTGTCGAGAATTTTTCTCGGAATCCACATTATTCACTTGTATTTCAGGGTTACGTGCCTCAGTAGAACACTTATTATCAGAGGCTTTATGCCCAAAAGAATTACAGCTAAAACATCTAAATCCCTTGTTCTTGTGAGAACAATACTTAGAAATGTGGTCTTTTTCCCCACAATTAAAACAGATTTTAGTGTTTTGATTTCTTGAATTATTAGAATGAAATGCTGGCTTTTCAGCATCCGCATGTTTTGATTTAAATTTAGGAACATTCTCGTGAACAAATTTATCAAAGTTCTGTTTCGAGTTCATATTTTGACAATGATTTATATTTCTACCAGAATCACTTTTTGAGTGGTGTGTAATCTCTTCGTAAATTTTCAATTTTCGTTTAAATTCATGCAAATCAGAACAATCGTAAAGTATGGACTTATTTTGAGGAGAATCAGGAATGCCATTGATTATGTAACGTATAAGTGACTGATCATCAATATTGGCCCGTCCAGCCATTTCTTTCATAATTAAGAAATACTCAAAAAAAGATTCTTTTTGTCTAATATGCCGATGACTAAGCATTTCGTGTATTTCAGCCGAATTAATCTGCGAACCAAATTCGGTAACTAAGGCATGTTTCAATTCAGGAAAAGAACGAATGTTGCTTTCACTCTTAGCGAATAAAGAAGCAATGCCTCCGAGCGCTCTTTGCGCAAAAATGAATTTTTGCATTTCGCCTAAATTAAAAGAGGAAGAAAATGATTCGAATTTTTGTAACCATAAATGAACATTTTCATACTTCTCTCCATTGAATGTAGGTACCAGTGATTCAACATCGCGAAAATTTACTGACGGCATAAACATAGAATCCTGAGCAATGTTTGAAGCATTAATAGCACATTTATTGGTAAATTCAGAAATTTTAATATTCGACTTATCGTTTGGCACTGGCGAATTGTTGAAAATTTCTTCCGATTCGCCATCTGTATCAACATTAGTTTCAATATGTTTTTGGAGGGATTCCAAATTAGTTAAAAATGTAATTATGCGTTTAGATAACTCAGTTTCTGTGCCATCTATTTCGATGCGTAAAATAGTGGCAATAGTTATAAGTTCAAGTAAAGAAAAATTTTTAGCGGTTTCCTCTACTTTACTCGTAAATTCATCATCGGTTTCACAGAATGGAAATCCCGTAAATGTTCTTATTCGCGATCGATTTAAACGATCGCCTTCAGATGAAAACAAAAGTTTATGGAATAATTTTATTCGATTCGTCTTTTCGTTTTTCAATGCAAAAGCGATGACTGGAATGTCATTTAAAATCATGATGAAAAGAAAAAACAAAAACAGTAAACAGTACTCACCCACTAATTTCTGTCGTTGAAAAAAGATGAATCGATTTCCAGTTTGGAATAATATATTGCTCCAGTTATTTCAAAACAACTAAAGAGTTGGCCAGTTGCCAAGGCTGTAAAAAAAAAAAAAAATGTATTCTTCACACACGACATGATCTTTATAAATTTACAGCTCCGGCTTACTTTCTGAAAGATTTTTGGCGTCATAATAAAAATGATACTTGACTTGTCTAGGGTAGAGAATTGAAGAAAAAAAAATAATCCAATCCATCCCGGCTCAAGTCCTCATGTGACGGGGAAAAGGAGACTCATACTCGAATAATAACACTTGCTAACTTTAAGAATTAAATATATTAAATGAACTATTTACACTATATACAATTACAATTAAGTAGAACATTAATGAAATTAAACACTCATTCGTCTTAATGCGTCTACACGTCGTTGAGAGCTCGGTGTTTTGCAACCACTCTTTTACCTTCTTTTCCCGCGTCTGTCGAATGTTCTAAACAGGTATTCTTCTACGCCGACTCGTGGCGCTGCCGTCGTCTCTTACAGACTGTTGCCACAGGTCACATGTATGTATGTATGTATGTATGTATGTATGTACGTACGTACGTATGTACGTAACGCGATAACTCTTGATAGAAACATCCGATTTGCTTCAAAATTTTTTCCTAGGTTCACTGTGATAAGGCGCTTCCCTGATTAGTTTTTGGAGTTCATTGGTTAAGGATAAAGGGGGAAAAACGGGGTTAGTCCACCCCCTTAATTCAGATAAATGTGTTTTTCATGCAGAATGATTCGATTTGCTCCGAATTTGGTATAGCGGTTTATTATGTTAAGGAACGTCCCTGATTAGTTTTGGGGGTTCATTGGTTAAGGGTAAAGGGGGAAAAACGGGGTCAGTCCACCCCCCTTAATTCAGATAAATGTGTTTTTCATGCAGAATGATTCGATTTGCTCCGAATTTGGTATAGCGGTTTATTATGTTAAGGAACTTCCCTGATTAGTTTTGGAGGTTCATTGGTTAAGGGTAAAGAGGGAAAAACGGCGTTAGTCCACCTCCCTTAATTCAGATAAATGTGTTTTTCATGCAGAATGATTCGATTTGCTCCGAATTTGGTATAGCGGTTTATTATGTTAAGGAACTTCCCTGATTAGTTTTGGGAGTTCATTGGTTAAGGGTAAAGGGGGAAAAACGGGGTTAGTCCACCCCCCTTAATTCAGATAAATGGGTTTTTCATGCAGAATGATTCGATTTGCTCCGAATTTGGTATAGCGGTTTATTATGTTAAGGAACTTCCCTGATTAGTTTTGGAGGTTCATTGGTTAAGGGTAAAGAGGGAAAAACGGGGTTAGTCCACCTCCCTTAATTCAGATAAATGTGTTTTTCATGCAGAATGATTCGATTTGCTCCGAATTTGGTATAGCGGTTTATTATGTTAAGGAACTTCCCTGATTAGTTTTGGGAGTTCATTGGTTAAGAGTAAAGGGGGGAAAAACGGGGTTAGTCCACCCCCCTTAATTCAGATAAATGGGTTTTTCATGCAGAATCATTCAATTTGCTCCGAATTTGGTATACCGGTTTATTATGTTAAGGAACTTTCCTGATTAGTTTTGGGGGTTCATTGGTTAAGGATAAAGGGGGAAAAGGGGGGTTAGTCCACCCCCTTAATTCAGATAAATGGGTTTTTCATGCAGAATGATTCGATTTGCTCCGAATTTGGTATAGCGGTTTATTATGTTAAGGAACGTCCCTGATTAGTTTTGGGGGTTCATTGGCTAAGGGTAAAGGGGGAAAAACGGGGTCAGTCCACCCCCCTTAATTCAGATAAATGTGTTTTTCATGCAGAATGATTCGATTTGCTCCGAATTTGGTATAGCGGTTTATTATGTTAAGGAACTTCCCTGATTAGTTTTGGAGGTTCATTGTTTAAGGGTAAAGAGGGAAAAACGGGGTTAGTCCACCCCCCTTAATTCAGATAAATGTGTTTTTCACGCAGAATGATTCGATTTGCTCCGAATTTGGTATAGCGGTTTATTATGTTAAGGAACTTCCCTGATTAGTTTTGGGAGTTCATTGGTTAAGGGTAAAGGGGGGAAAACGGGGTTAGTCCACCCCCCTTAATTCAGATAAATGGGTTTTTCATGCAGAATCATTCAATTTGCTCCGAATTTGGTATACCGGTTTATTATGTTAAGGAACTTTCCTGATTAGTTTTGGGGGTTCATTGGTTAAGGATAAAGGGGGAAAAGGGGGGTTAGTCCCCCCCCCCTTAATTCAGATAAATGGGTTTTTCATGCAGAATCATTCGATTTGCTCCGAATTTGGTATACCCGTTTATTATGTTAAGGAACTTCCCTGATTAGTTTTGGGGGTTCATTGGTTAAGGATAAAGGGGGGAAAAACAGGGTTAGTCCAACCCCCTTAATTCAGATAAATGTGTTTTTCATGCAGAATGATTCGATTTGCTCCGAATTTGGTATACCGGTTTATTATGTTAAGGAACTTCCCTGATTAGTTTTAGGGTTCATTGGTTAAGGGTAAAGGGGGAAAAGGGAGGTTAGCCCGCCCCTCTTAATTTAGATAAATGCGTTTTTCATGCAGAATGATTCGATTAGCTCACAGGCTATCAAAGCCTGAGAGCTATTGTGCCCGCCCGTTCTGTATGTATGTATGTATGTATGTATGTATGTACGTACGTACGTATGTACGTAACGCGATAACTCTTGATAGAAACATCCGATTCGCTTCAAAATTTTTTCCTAGGTTCACTGTGATAAGGCGCTTCCCTGATTAGTTTTTGGAGTTCATTGGTTAAGGATAAAGGGGGAAAAACGGGGTTAGTCCACAACCCCCCCCCCCCCTAATTCAGATAAATGGGTTTTTCATGCAGAATGATTCGATTTGCTCCGAATTTGATATACCGGTTTATTATGTTAAGGAACTTCCCTGATTAGTTTTGGGAGTTCATTGGTTAAGGATAAAGGGGTAAAAACGGGGTTAGTCCACCCCCTTAATTCAGATAAATGGGTTTTTCATGCAGAATCATTCGATTTGCTCCGAATTTGGTATAGCTGTTTATTATGTTAAGGAACTTCCCTGATTAGTTTTGGAGATTCATTGGTTAAGGGTAAAGGGGGAAAAACGGGGTTAGTCCACCCCCCTTAATTCAGATAAATGTGTTTTTCATGCAGAATGATTCGATTTGCTCCGAATTTGGTATAGCGGTTTATTATGTTAAGGATCTTCCCTGATTAGTTTTGGGAGTTCATTGGTTAAGGGTAAAGGGGTAAAAACGGGGTTAGTCCACCTCCCTTAATTCAGATAAATGGGTTTTTCATGCAGAATCATTCAATTTGCTCCGAATTTGGTATACCGGTTTATTATGTTAAGGAAATTTCCTGATTAGTTTTGGGGGTTCATTGGTTAAGGATAAAGGGGGAAAAGGGGGGTAGTCCACCCCCTTAATTCAGATAAATGGGTTTTCATTGCAGAATCATTCGATTTGCTCCGAATTTGGTATACCGGTTTATTATGTTAAGGAACTTCCCTGATTAGTTTTGGGGGTTCATTGGTTAAGGATAAAGGGGGAAAAACAGGGTTAGTCCAACCCCTTAATTCAGATAAATGTGTTTTTCATGCAGAATGATTCGATTTGCTCCGAATTTGGTATACCGGTTTATTATGTTCAGGAACTTCCCTGATTAGTTTTAGGGTTCATTGGTTAAGGGTAAAGGGGGAAAAGGGAGGTTAGCCCGCCCCTCTTAATTTAGATAAATGCGTTTTTCATGCAGAATGATTCGATTTGCTCCGAAGTTGGTATACCGGTTTATTATGTTAAGGTGCTTCCCTGATTCGTTTTGGCGATTAATTGGTTAAGGATAAAGGGGGGTTAGTCCACCCCCTTAATTTAGATAAATGTTTTTGTTTTTTTTTGCAAGATTATTCGATTTGCTCCAAATTTGGTATACCGGTTTATTATGATAAGGAGCTTCCCTGATTAGATTTGGAGGTTCACTGGTTAAGTATAAAGGGGGAAACGGGGGCTAATTCCCCTTCACTTATTTTTTTGAGTGGCATTATTCTTTAAAATAAGAGTATAATATACAATTAGTGTGAATAGTCTGTGAGCTCAATGCCATCAGTTTAGCTGGGCACTTTTCTTTTTTATTAAACATCCACTTCATTTATTGCTTAATTTCCTCCGTGGTAACCATGCATCCGCTGATTTTACTGGCAACTCTTAGGAGAAAATCCGCTGATTTGTAGAAGGTGTGTTCGTAGCTGCGTTCAAAAGGTTGATTGGTTAATTAGCCCGTAATTTGGTTAATTACCGACTTTTTCAAAATTTTATAATTTGTTGTTTGATGTGAGGTGTTCAGCTATAAGTACCCAAAATTTCAAGTCTCTAACATGTATAGCTTCTGAGAACGGGCTCTGTGACGGACAGACAGACAGACAAAGGAGTGAGACGAATGGGGTTTCGTCAGATGAACGAAACCCTAAAAAGAGACAGGTGTAACGCACCGTGGCAGCCTGTGTTTTTTGTTAGCCTCGGACCACGGCAATGTCCCACGCAATCAATTGCGTTTTTATCTTTAAGTCGTTAAATTTTAAACGTCACATAATTTCAACCATCAAGTCCAAAAACGAAATACAATTTTGTTTTAAACGATAGCTCAATTTATTTAGTTTTTACGCTTTATAAAGTAATTTTCAAGTACGAATATTTTTAAACTCTTTGAAACTGAAAAATGGAATATCAACAGCTTCCAAAATGCACAATGTAAATTATTCAACATTTGTTTCCGGCCAATAATTCATAATAAAATTGAAACTTGATTAAAAATAAATAAATAAATAAAAACGCAAGTTTTACAGATCTGTAACTGAACCTCACACTTAAACACTGAAATAATCAGTCTAAAAACTGTTGCTATAAATAGTAAATTTTTTCACGATTTCTTTGCGTATTATATATATATTTTTGCGTATATTCTCCGGAGTGCAGCTAATACGAAAAGTAATACAAGTTTTAGTAAATTAAAATACCTTATTTATTTATAATTGACACTTTTCATATAAAATTTCTTTTTGATTTAATTGGTCGATAATCTAAATAAATGTATATGAAATATAAAAAATCTGTTACACCCTTCAGGTAAAAATGATTTTCACCTATGTTATATTCCCCGGATAGTAAATTCTGTAACTTTGTACGATTTCCTTGCTATTTGTAATGTTAAATTATAATGCCAGTACTGTATCTAAAATTTTCTAAAAAAATATCTTCTCTTTTCCTGAATTTAACAACTGAATTAATCAAAGTAGTTACAGTCAATTGTATTATCCCTAATGTATTATAATATACATATTTAAAAACATATATTGCTATTATTTGAGATCAAAATTACATTTAAGTAACTTTCATAATACTTCGAGTTTTACTTTTATTCTCTTACAAACGTTAGAGTTGAAACAGACATACATCAATCGAACTAAAAGAGAAAAAAACGAAATGCACATAATCTGTATGTATGCTTTAAAACTAAATCTCTTGTATCTAAAGGGCACTTAAAACACAAACATTAAGAAAAAGTCCCAAAGGAATCATATTTTATCTAAATCCGAATTTTATATGTTTTCGACATTTTATTTTTCAACTGTCCCAAAAGTTTTGTCTCTTGACATTCTTAGTAAAACATATTAACATTTTTTTTTTAAAGTAACGTAACATCTTCAGAGACCGCTATAAAATTCCTTTTGGAAAAAATTTTATGTTTAACTTTTTTATTACTTGAAAAACATTAAATGTCTTCGTTATTTATCTTTAAAATTAATTTTTTTAAAATTTTATTAACCTAAAAACGTATCTTCAATTTAATATAAATAATTTTTATAATAAAATACTTACTTACATCAAGATATCTAAGAAGAAAATAAATGAGTTAATATAGCGATGGAACATAGGGATAAATGTTATTGGCTGTTTTTAATTGCGAATCGTCGCGTACCATGTCAAACTATTCAATAAAAATGTGGGCTACTTTTTTTCAATTGAGATTTCTTGATTCGCACCACTTTTTTGAAATAGCAAATTCGCCTTATTTAACCGTATTTAATGACTCATTAATTAAGGTAAAAAGAAAGAGAATTTTACCATTTCAGAAAAGTGGTGCCAGACCAGAAATCTGAATTTTAAAATGCCAGTACTGTATCCATTACTGTATCCTTTACACTGTATTCCATTGGGTAGTTTGACATGGTACCGACGTTATCTACCCTACATACATAATATTTTAATTCAACGGTATTGTAATGCTTAAATATGAAGGTTATAGAACGATGACAATAATAGAACTTTAGTATGTTGTTATAGCCATCTACTATATGGTTTTTCTTCAATATAGTGCACATGGCACTTGCAGTTATGTTACAGGTAATCGCGAATAATTCGATTACACCGCCTCTATGGCCGGTAATTAATTAAAATGCATTTTAATGTCATTATATCATTTGAAATTGTATGAAATTTGTATATGATACAAAAGCTCTTAACGAAATGTTTTCCATTGAAATCATGTTGAGTAAAATTTATACTTCTTTTACAGGGATACAAAAAAGTATTCAGTAAACATTACAGTATATCGTTAATTATTAATCGAAGATTTTTATTGTAGTGTTTTCGAGTTAAATATGCGTAATCTGTAGTTTCTTACTTAGAAGATGTATCCGACTTCAGTTTGTCGGTCTACACTGTAAAAAAAGACAGATGTTTCTTGATCGACAAAAATGTACTATAATCCTTGACGAAAATATGCAATAACCTCTTCCGAGCCACCAAAGATTCAGAATAGCGTTCCTTTATCTTTAAAAAACTAAGGAAACTATTTATTTTCGAAATTTAAAGAAGAATGTACAGAAATAAATTTTTATTAGCTGTCCGTTATTTTCGGAAACGTTTCTGAGTAGCTTTTACAGTGCAATAATCAGTTTTCTCAAATCGGAATATCACTTTTTTAGATGCTATCAATTCTCATGTAAATGTTTTGATATTCAGCAAACATGTTTAACAGACAAACATACTAAATTAACAGCATTAACATTAACATTAATATTAAAATTAACATTATTTTGTTACAATTGAATGTACAAATTCAATTATGCAGCTGAAAATGTTTGCTTGAAACTTGATACAATCCCGAAAACCGATTTTCCGGGTATAGAGAACTAACCAATTAATGCATTGTAAAAGCCACAAGAAAACGTTTCCGAAAATTACGGGAAGCTAATAAAATTTATTTTTATAAATTTTCATTAAATTTCGAGAAAAAAAATTGTTTTCTGAAATTTCTGAAGATAAAGGAACGCTTTTCGAAATCTTGGGTGACTCAGAAGAGGTATTTATATATTCTTTCGTGATTATAGTACATTTTCGTGGATTAAGAAACATTCGCGTTTTTAGGTAGCTTTCATTACAAAAAGCTACCTGTTGCAGCCGTTCAGAGGAAAACGATTCCAAAAAATTTTGATATATTTTCACCGATCATGACACCTAGACCCCGAAACCACACTCCGTTCAAATTTGACACACACACACACATATATATATATATATATATATATCTTATCTTTGTAATACTGTAATTCTCGTATTTATGAACCGATTTGAATATAATTTCGTGTGTAGATAGTACATACCAATGTCTCGACCGAGTTCGTTGGCCAGCTTCATCCGCCGTCTTGTTTCAAAATGGCGGCCATTTAAAAAATTTAAAAAAAATTTAAATGAGGCACAAAAAAAAAATTAGACATTGAAAAAGATTTTTTCTTATGTATTTGATCTTGAACCAAAGATTCTGGAGCATTTTATGTTTCGTCTATATCTTAAAAAATGGCTGAGTTATAGCACTTTGAATTTCTAGCATGGCTGACATTTTGAAACGATCTGATTTTTGTCACGCGATAATACACGTATTTATGAACTGATTTGTATGCGACAAGGAATGTGCATAGTACATAGCAATGTCTCGACCGAGTTCGTTGGCCAGTCTCATCCGCCATTTTGTTTCAAAATGGCGGCCATTTAAAAATGAAGAAAAAAGTTAAATTTAAAATGTGGTACAAAAAAATTAGAAATTGAAAAAGATTTTTTCCTTATGTGTTTGAGCTTAATACAAAGACTCCGGAGCATTTTTTTTTTTCGTCTATACCTTAAAAAACGGTTGAGTTATAGCACTTTGAAATTCTAGTGTGGCTGACATTTTGAAACGATCTGATTTTTGTCACGCGATAACACCCGTATTTATGAACGGATTTTGATATAACTTGGTGTGTACATAGTACATACCAATGTCTCGGCCGAGTACGTTGGCCAACATCATTCGCCATCTTTTTTCGAAATGGCGGCCATTAAATTGTTTTTAAATTTTAATTTAAAATGAGGTACAAAAAAATTAGGAATGGAAAAAAAAATTTTCTTATTTGTTTCACCTTGATACAAAGATTTCGGAGCATTTTTCGTTTCGTCTATATCTTAAAAAATGGCTGAGTTATAGCATTTGAATTTCTAGCATGGCTGACATATTGAAAGTATTTGATTTTTGTCCCGCGATAACACGCGTATTTATTAACCGATTAGGATGTGACAAGGCATGTGCATAGTACATAGAAATCTCTCGGCCGAGTTCGTTTGCCAACTTCATCCGCCATCTTGTTTCAAAATGGCGGACATTTAAAAATTTAAAAAAATTAAAATTTGAAATGAGGTACAAAAAAATTAGAAATTGAAAGAGATTTTTTTCTTATGTGTTTGAGTTTGTACAAAGATTCCGGAGCATTTTTTGTTTTGGTTTTATCTAAAAAAAAAGGCCGAGATATAGCAGTTTGAATTTCTAATTTGTTTTAAAATGGTGGGCTATCACCGATAATTCGGGTTAATATAATTATTAATATAATTCGGGATATCACCGAATCTGTCGACAAAATATAAATCACTTTATTAAAACCAGCTTTGATAACGCTGACTAATTTCGCGAAATTCTCATTCATATTCAATATTGACAAAAATTAGTATTTAATCTTCTATAACCGGGTTCCACTAATTTGAGCTCCGTGTGTTTGAATAAGATAAGCTGGCTTTTAAAAAACAAGGAATATGAAAGCTACCTCTTCCTCCCGGCACTGGTCGGAAGGACTTTCTTACAGTGTAGCTGTTTGCCAATCATGTGTCATATCATTATAAATATTTCGTTTATGTTTCAGAAAAGCCTCAAGAAAATCTAAAAGTTGCCTGGTGATCACCTACTTGGCGCCAAAAATACGTCACAGAAGTAGTGACACATGAGCAATAACGTAGCAATTTGCCGAAAATCCTCTTCGAAAGACATACCGTAATTTCCGGTGTATAGCCCGCAGATCAAATAATTCAGTTTGGACCCAGAAATTTTATTCAGTATTTGAAGACCAATATTTACCGTGATCTAAAAAGTTACATTTTATTTTTAAAAATTTGTGGGTCGAAACACGATTGTTTGATCCGCTGGCTATACACCGGAAATTACGATACTATAGTTGACCTTTTTTTATTCACTTATTGATATTTCTATAACTGTGGTATTTGTAATTAGGAAATTGAATTTTTGCTATTATTTTCTAAGGAATATTTTCTTTAAGAAGTGTTTTGAATCCGAATAAAGAAAAGTTCCTTTCCTGTATTCAACTCGGAATCCACTATTTAAGGGTTCTCAGGACTCTTAAAATTGGAAAAAATGAAAAACAAAAGACCATTTTCAACATTTAATATCTTAATATGTGTATAAATTAAGAACACGTTTTTTCATTAAAAGATATAAGTGTGTTCTTTCATTTCATAAATTTATAAAAATGCAACATGCAAAATTTGTATTTATAGGGGGCGCCACACTGTCAGACATTTGTCTAGCAGCAAATTGATATAACAGCTTACTCCCAGGATTATTGCGCCTAGCAAAATAAATTTTGCCATTAGAATGAAATTTTTTGTGCCAAATTATACTTCAGTTTATAATAATTACTCTGAACCTAAATAAATTTACATTTAAAGCATTTTTATATTTTTAATGCAAAGTTGTATTTAGCTAATACATAATTTTGAAATTTTCAAGAATATAATCAACTAAAAAAATATTATTTTGAACGATAAAAAGGAAATTTTATGTTTATACAGACTAACATGAAACATATGTTCTGAAAATTTTATGAAAAATATTCAGAAGTATTTTAGATATCCTGCGCGTTATGCCCAAAAATGTTATTTGATGAAAAATGACTTCAAAATTTCGGAAACGCTGCTTCAGCTATTGAGCGGGTATAATTCTAAAAGCCATAACTTCTGTTCTAATTGGAATTTCAAGGAAACAAAATGTTCAGAAAAAATACAAGTTTAACATCTAAAAAAATTTAAATTTCGAAATTTTTTTAGCTTTAAGACTCTTGAGACCCCTTAAAATTTTTAATAAAACCCCCAAGTTTATCAAACAAAGTTAAATCTCATTTTTGATCAAAATCCTAATTTTATATGTTTTCGACATTTTATTTTTCAACTATCTCAAAATTGATTGTTGTTTGACATTCTTTGAAGTACTTACTATAAAGGTTTTTTGTTTTTCTAAAAGTGACAAAAGATCTTTAGAGACTGTGATAAAATTCCATTGGTGAAATAATCTTATGTTTATCTTTTCTATTGCTCGGAAAACATTAAATGTCCTACTTATTTGTCTTTAAAATTTACTTCTTAAAAATTTTATCAACGATAAACACACATCGGAAATTTAATATAAATAGGTTATTTGTCGATGGTTTACTTACGATGTGATATTTTCTTAAAAGTAATTGAATGGAAATAACAACTGACGGTTGAAAGAAATATTACTGATTAGAGATCAACCGAAAATTCGTTTTCGTTTTCGTTTTCGGTACAAATTTTGAGTGTCGTCGAAAATTCGTTTTCGGCGAAAATACTGCTCAAAATTTGGCTGGACCGAAACTATATGCATTCTAAAAATCTCGTTTCTGCCTTCTCTAAATTTTCATCATGACTCATTAATTTGAACTTTATCGGCTCGATATGCGACACATTTTACTTACTGCTATAACTTCAATGTTTATAATGATCACTCATCACTCAAGACGTAAGTGCAGATTATAAAGCAAGCAATGTCAATATAACTAAACTTTGAAGACGCTTTTCATGTGCTCATTAAAAGGTGCAGACTTAATAGTAATAGAATTTTTTTAGTTTGAAACCGCAAAAGTGTTTCAATTCGAATATTCTTTGTGAAATTTCTAGTATAACAGATGATCATTTACAAAAGTCATTGTAAAAGATAAATCGAGGCACGTATACCTAAAACATTTTTTAATTAGATGAAATTCGTATAATAAGAAAATCATTCTGTGTCGTTGATACAATAATTACATTTTATTTTCTCTGTATTCTAAAGAAAAGTAACTACCGCTGTCACCGCCGCCGCCGGTTTTGAATTTTTTGTGACCGGAGGTCTTTCTTCGTTAATATTAAGCAAAATATTGCATACAAAAATATGAAAATAGGTGGAATTATAGAGAAATGTTTGATAAATACGCTGATGCAGACAGTTTTCAAATCGAAGAAATATTTAAAGAGATATTTAATGCTAAAGTTGGACAAAATCATTCCATTAAAAAAGTTTTATAAGAGCAAAAACTGTACATCGGAATTTAATCATTTTTAGATCATTTTATGCAACAGAAATTTCCCGGTTTGCAGACTGCACTTAGTTCTTTAATTTGACTCATTTTTTGAGGTTTTATTTCTATTTTAAATTCAAATTTTTAGCATTTCGAGAGATATTTTTTTACACGTTTTAGAAAATTGTATTAATTTAAACTGTTGCCAACTGTATAAACAGTGCAAGCAATAATATTTGCTTCAAATTAAAAATTTATTTTACACGCGGCTATTATAAACAAGAAAATATAAAAAGCAGGAACTCATTGAAAATTATCATAAAAACTATATTACAGGTGAATTTTAAAAGTGAAAGAATGTTGTAAAATAATAAATTCATTAACATGCGTTAGAAGTCTTAAATAGGAGAAATTACGTCACATTTACGTCACATTACACATTACGTAAAATGAACAAAAAATATTATTGCAAAACAGTTTAAATTTAAAAATTGCGCGAGACATTTATGAAATATTTTAAGATGATATTTTCAACTATTTTTTTTAGGATAGCGCAAATAATATTTCATTTCTAACAAAAGTATTTTCACGTGAATAGTAAAAGGAGAAAGAAAAGTTTAGTGAAAATTACATCAGATTAAAAACGATACATTTAATGTGTCATTTAAAAAAATCTTTCTTTTCGCTTTGCTAAAAAATACCGGGAGGCAAAGACTCTGTTTATTTAATTCCTTTTATATTAGCTTATTTTGAAATGTCAACTGATTTTATTTAATCAAAGACGGAAAAAGCCATTGTATCATTTAACAGCCACTGATTTGGCTTTAAAATTCCCCAATCAAAGAGAAATGAATAGAAACCCGTTTATAGGGAGATCGCCACTGTTTTTTAACTTATAATTCAATCTTCCGAAATATTTTTTAAGCCGATCAAATTAGCGTGCTTTTAGAGTCTGCGGTGTCTGAACGGGGGTTGGCAAGCGTAGCTCGTAGGGGGCAGCGCCCCCTAGTATATGAAAATAAAAAGTTTTGATACAGAGACAGAGAGAGGCAATTTGGGCTACGCGTATAATTTTATGTATAATTAATAAACACGCATGATTAATTAATAATTATGTATAGTTAATAAACATGCATAATTAATTAATAATTATGCATATTTAATAAATGTGCATATTTAATTAATAATTATGTATATTTATGTATGTATTAATTACTTAAAAATTTGTTTACACATTTTCGTTTTCGTTTGCGGCCAAAAATAGGAAGATCCGATAGGAAATTCGATTTCGGTTTTAAAAACCTGTTTTAGACGATCTTTATTACAGGCTATTAGATCCCAGTACTCTTGCATAAGTTAGAACACAGACAAATGAAGATGAAGAATATACATTAGTGAAACTAAAGACAAAACATATACTTTATTAGATTATCTTGATACATGGTTTTAGATCGAACCCCTTTTATGAATTAGGCACTTTAAATGCAAATGTGAAAAAAATATTAAAATAATAATGTTTGATCAAAACCTTAGTTTTACATCTTTTCATTATTTTATTTTTCAAAATAGAGGATTGCATGTAGATATTTTTACTCGACATTCTTAGAAGAATATATTAGAAGCTACTTTAACCCCTTATACCCCGACGGTACTTTTAGATATCATTAAGTAAATATGAAAGCAAAAATAGTTTTTTAAAAAACTATTATAATATACAATATAAAAACGTTTTCGCTCCAGATAGAGCATGTTCAGTCGTGTTTTTAAAATGCTTTGACTTCGTTAAGTAATGTATAGTATTGTATACGAACTACAAGACATATTTCTAATAAGTTAAGTCCACTATTATTGTACATAAAAAAAATCATATTTTTAAAAGAGAGACAAACATATCTTAATGATTGATGAACAAAGATTTAAAATTTTTAAAAACGGATTAATTGATTTTTAACCCTTTATGTACTGAATTCATGAAAGTTTTATCTTCTAAAGCATTTTTCGTGAAATTTTGAAACTACATTAGAAGATTTACAAAATGATTTAATAAATTTTAGAAAGATTTTAGAAGGATTGAAGGATTTAGAAGGATTAATTAAATTTGAATTTATAGGGATTTTGTGCAATATTTATAACCCCAATCAAATCTTTTATTTTAAATATTTTTTTTAATATTTTGTAGAAATTAGGTAGTTTTAGGAAATGTACAAATATAATGTTCTTACATTAGAAATATGGAAATTTTTCCGAATTGAAAAATCCCCCCCCCCCCACCAAAGCCAAGAATGCTAAAAAGATACAAAGGAAAAAGAAATCATCCTTTTAAAAATATTTCTGTTCTGTGTAACCAATAATGTTTTTGGGAAAAGATAAAGTAATGCATCTATGACTCGTTCTAATCTGTATTACTACTAATTGATGAATTTTATAAAAAGTATTTTAATGGTACTTATAAATACCGTCAGTAGATAAAGGGTTAAACACTTACATTTAAGAATACAGAGGAGTAACTGTCCAGTTAAGAGAAAATATGTAATGGTATCTGAGAAATTGTTAGTACAAATAAGAAAAGAGTGAAACAAACATTAAAACTAAAGATGAAAAATACCTATTTGTTTAATATTGAGCCCCCGTACGCTGTAAAAAAAATCTGTAAAGTTACTAACTTTTTTCTAGGAAACTGGGACTCCTAGAACTTTTTATGTAACTGCAACAACAAAAATTCATGTAACCGACACACTTTTGAACCGAAAATAGAAAAATCTGTAAGGTTACTAAGATTTTTTTAGAAAACTTGGATGCCTATAACTTTTCATATAACTGCAACCAGGGTTACAGATAAAATTTTAGTAAGATTACTGAAATTTTAACACATTCATTTGTAATGCTACAGATTTCTGTAGCTTTACAAAAACTAGTTTTGTAGATTTAGAGCTTTTTTTGTATAGTTATAGATGAAAGTTTAGTAAGCATGTAAATTTACATCTGTAGAACTTCAGATTTTCTTTTACAGTGCACGTTTTCCGTGCTCCCAATAATTGAGGAAAAATGCTTTGGCAGATGACAATTTCATTCATTCATAATGTGGGATATACAGGATATTAAAAATACAAAAGAATTTCAGAAGCTGCAATGAAATTACGTTGGTCAGATAATCTTATATTTATCTTTTCTAAATAGATTAAATTCAATTAAATTCTTTAATTTAACACCTTGTAATAATATATTATTTCTAATTGCTAAAAAGGTGTAAGATAAAAGCTTTGAAAGCAGTAAAGTGGTTTTATTTGACTGTTGACATGTTTCAACTCATCCAGAGTCATTTTCAAAACAAATAAATAAATGATATTCTGAAATTGCACGGTCTAGGATGCAATGAACTGAAATGGCTAACCAGGCTACCATACCAAATAATACATGTTCTCCATTTACCTGTAAAATTCTACCACAGATTTTTCATAAGACGGGCTACTTTCTGGTATGTACTGCAAATAATTTGAATGATGAATTAGATAGTATTCGTAATATTGCTTATAATAATGGTTTTAACGTTCAATATATTAATAAATTAATCGTAAATATTACCAATAATAAGAAGCCTGAACGTAAATTTGCATTCCAAAAATACAGACTTTATCCTATTCAATATTTTCCGAACTTTTTTGAGAAATTAAAATACAGTCTTAAGCGGTTCAATATCTGCTTAGTAGCCAAACCACTTCCTGTTGTTATAAGCTAGAATTTGTCCTCTTTCAAAGCAAGATAGCATTTTTTCTCCCCCCCCCCCCTTTTCAAAAAATATTGAGAACTAAACGATTGTGCTCAGAATAATTTCAAAATGCTTTGTTAAAATTATATGCGAAAATATTTTCCAATCGCGTGCCACGGTTTCGAAATATTTTCTGCGTTTTTATCATTTCGATACACCGTAAATTTAGCAAAATACATATTTAAAAAATATGCACAATTTTTGTAAGATGTTGATTTAATAGTAATTGGATAATGTATTTAATTTTAACATAAAGTTTTGCTTATTTGCATAGCAAAAGGGACCTCATATCTTTGTTTTTGTGTCGTTTCTATCATTTTGCACCCCGCTGTATCACCATAAATGTGCGTTCTATAATTAAACAAATGTACACAATGTTGTACAAAATCCATATACAGTAAAACTTCCCTAAAGCGACCACTTTCCGTTCCAATAAAAGTTGGTCGCTCCGAGAGGTGGTCTCTTAATTTAGGTCATGTTTAATTCTTGATTTTAATTGTTGAAAAATGTAACAATTAATGTTACTAAAGTTTATTTTTCATATTAGGAAAAAAATATAAATTTAAGTAAGAAAACAAAAGTTAATTACATAAGTTAATTATTACAGAGTTAAAAAAAATTAATACATTGACGTTTGCTTTGGTTTTACGGTTTTATCTTTTGTAACTTTTATTTCCAAGTCCTCCCGAAGTTCACTAAATAAATGCCTTTTTTTGGACGGTAAAAAATAGTGACGATTTCATTAATTTATCTATTTCTTTGACAGTTTCCTGACAGAATAGGGCAGGGGTGCTTATTGACGAACATTCTTAATTTGTCATCAGAGTTAAATTCATTACCTAAATAGACTCAAGGGGGTTTAAACACTTGAAAGTTACCCGAATTAAAAAAAATCTAAACTTAGTTTAGAAGTTTGATGAATAAAGCGCTCTCCGGAATTATTTTTCTAATAAAACCTTCTTCAAGCTACCACGAAAAAACGGAATTTGTTTCATTTTCTTCAAAGAAATGGGTCGCTCATGGAAAGAGTTCAACTGAGATGGTCTCTGAATGGAGGTAAAATTAGTATTGGCCCTACGGGAATAAATTATGTTCCATGAAAAAATGGTCGTTCAGGGAGGAGGTCTCTTAATTTAAGTGGTCGTACAGGGAGGTTTCACTGTAGTTCTGATATTAATGTGCTACAGTTACGGTTAATTGAAAGCATTTTATTTGACAAGGCGTTCGAAAAATATTATTTTTTTGTTGAAATTAATGTTGGTCTCCTAATTATCCGAGTGATCTAACCGTCACTGAGAGACATGAGGCTAAACATGTTCTTTATACTCCTGAAGTTCTAGAAGAATTTGTCAAGTCTTTCTCTAGGTATTCAACATATCGTCTAAAAAACGAAAGTTGTCGGCGATTTTGTCGGCGAGTTTTAGTGTATATTCTAAAGCATTGAAAAGAAATTTGTTTTTCATTTAGTTCAACAGAATGCCTAAATTAATATTAAGTTACAGAAACCTGCTGAAAATCGAGCGTAAATAAATATGTACGGCATTTAATTAATTATTGGAAAATATTTTTCGTTTCTTTACATAAGTTGCTAACATTTTACTCACAACATTAATTTTTATCATCATAATGCCCTAAGTTTAATAACAAATTTGAATGCCAACAATTTTTTATGCATTAAAAATTTTTTCACACAACTATTTCAAGCAGCTCATGCTGCTTCAAGCACCTCAAGCATTTTCTGTTATGAAATTAAAGACAATCTTTTTAAAAAAGAGTTGCAGTTATCATTTCAGGCGAAAAAAAAAATTTAGAGCAGTAAAGTTTAATTTTATATTATCAAGCTATTCAAAATGCTGCATATTTTATTTTATTTTAGCTTATTTTTTAAAGAGTTTGATACCATAGAAATGATTATCTAAGTTTTATTGACTGAAGCTTTTGAAATATTTTTATATTTTCTAATTTTTTTAAAAAAAATCTATAGTTTGGGTGTGATTGTTTTAAAAAAACATGTATGACAAAAAATCATGTTATTATATACAGTTACATAAATAATGACAATTGACAATTTTTTTCCACTTTATATCATGTTGCCAGCAAAATTTAAGCAAAAAAAAAAATTGCGTAATTATTAAAAATTATGTTTTTCTAAATTTGTTTTTCTTTTTGATTATGTTAAAATGTTTTTCCATACAAAAGTGAAACACAATTCTTAGTAATCAAGCAATTACTTGACTTTTATTTTTTTCACACCAGATTAGATTTATATATATATATATTTTTTCAAGCATCAGTAATTAAAAATAATTTTTATTACTGAAAACATGAGTGCGCAGAACTTCAAAGTTTTACATATAACTTTTAAATTGCTGACAGCAAATTTAATTAGTTTTCATTTTTCTCATTGAAAACAAATATGGCGTACTCGGGATGCTACTGAAAAATGCAATTGAACATAATTTCATTTAAATTTCATCAGTAGAATTTTTTTTTTTTGAAATGCTTGCAAAAAGTTTTTTTTTTTTAATTTTCCCATTGTGTTTACTGTAAAAAAAGAATGAGGGGTGGGGGACTATAATAAATTCATGAAATATAATCTTCGATTTTTCTCATAAAGCAATATTTTTTATAGAAAAAGTTAAAAACAAGCATAAAATTACTTAAAAGGTCCTAAAACTTATAAAGGTGTTATTATATCCGCAGTCATTTCCCCCCCTTGAAAATGAACGAATCGAAAGATCTTGGGATAAATAACAACTTTATAAGTTTTAGCACCTTTTAAGTAATTTTATGCTTGTTTTTAACTTTTTTTATATTAATAACAAGGAAAAAATTCCTTCACGGTACTAGTTAATACAGTGTTTTGATTTTATTGCAATATATTTTTGTTAATGTGACACAGTAATTTTATACTTTACCAAAATTGAAAGCTATCTAAATTTTTTTTATTTTAATCCAGGCAATAGAGACCGTATAGGGGCTCTACCTAGCAAAATTCATGGCAGTTCTGGAAAAAGGCTTACTATATGTTTTTTGGGTCGCTGAATCCGAATTTTTAACTTCCCACTAAAATTTCCCCCGGCAACCCCCCCCCCCCCCCACCACCCAAATTTTGGTAAAATGCACCCCAAAAAAAGTTTTTATTAAAAAAATCAATTTTTTTATTGTTTTAGGGGAAAAGTATCTAGAAGTTCAAAAAGTAGACAAAATTTGCAGCAAATTAGATATATGACATTATGACTTAAGATGAAGGGCAAGGGGGGGATCTGCCTCGGAACATGCGCGCGGTGCTGCGTGGGCTAAGTTGGGCAATTCCACTTAACCACTCACACGTTTACATTCGCCCTCCCATCTCCCCTCTGAACTTTCTCTATAAGGATTACTTTAAGGTTTTTGGGTCGCTGAATCAGAATTTTTTAACTTCCCCCCAAATAGTTGTTTTTAACTTAAATTTCTTATTGTTTTAGGGGAAAAGGATTACAAAATTCAGAAACTAGACACAATTTACAACAAATAGGATATATGACATTATTACGTAGGATGAACGGGGAGGGGGGGGGCTGCCTCTGAACATGCACTACGGCGCTACGTGCACTAAGTTATGAAGTCCAGGCAATAGGGGATTTCACCTGGAAAAATTAATACTAGTTCTGGATTTCAACTTACTTTATGTTTTTTGGGTCGCTGAATCCGAATTTGTAACTTCCCACCAAAATTTCACCTGGGAACCCCCCCCCCCCCCCAAAAATTGATTTTTTGAAAAAATTTGGTTTTTGAGAGAAGCGCGCGGGGAATATTCCGAGGCAGCCCCCTCTCTCCCCGTTTATCCTACGTGATAATGTCATATATCCTATTTGTTGCAAATTTTGTCTAGTTTCTGAATTTCGTAATGCTTTTCCCCTAAAACAATAAGAAATTTTTAGTTAATATCAACTATTCTGGGGGGTTTTCGTGGGGGAAAATTTTGGGGGTAAGTTAAAAATTCGGATTCAGCGACCCGAAAGACTTAAAGTAAACCTTATAAGGAAAGTTAGAAGGGGAGATGGGAGGACGAATGTAAGCGTGTGAGTGGTTAAGTGGGATTGTGCAACTTAGTCCACGCAGTACCGTTCGCATGTTCCGAGGCAGATCCCCCCTTCCCCTTCATCCTAAGTCATAATGTCATATATCTAATTTGTTGCAAATTTTGTCTTCTTTCTGAATTTCTAGATATTTTTTCCCTGAAACAATAAAAAAAATTGATTTTTTTAATAAAACCCTTTTTGGGGGGCTTTTTCCAAAATTTGGGGGGGGGGGGGGTTGCCGGGGTAAATTTTGGTGGGAAATTACAAATTCGGATTCAGCGACCCAAAAAACATAAAGTAAGCCGATTTCCAGAACTAACATTAATTTTGCTAGGTAAAATTACCTATTGCCTGGACTATTTGTCAAACATTTTTTTTAAAACTGTTTCCAAAATAGTTTCGCTTGCTTTAAGAACTTCAGGCCATTTTTAATTATGAAATTAAAATCGCTTTTTTGAAGAAGTAGTTCACTTTTATTCCATAAAGCATTCATTTCAATAAAACTTGGACTCTGTAAAATTTAATATTAAAAACACACTAGATGCCAATCAGCATACATACTCGTATATACAGGGTGCAAAGGAAAGTCCCTTTAACCTGAAAATACTTGCGAATGGAGAGATCTACAGCTATGCAAGTGAGGTAACTGTATAGTAAAGAGACTACGCCCGACCTAATGCAAACGACAGCAGCGCCCCTAGTGGCGAAATTTGGAAGATGGCCATTGTAAAACGAAAACAAAAAGAGATAGAGCAAAATTTCCAATTAGAAAGTTTAGAGCATTAATTAATCAGTAAGAAACGACATTTGGTTCACACGGAGAAGATAAATCGACATCTGTATACCCAAAAATGTCCAAAATCGACGAGTGACGATTCTACTTTGCATATTCACATTCCGGAAAGTAGCAGTGCACAGTTGCAGAATGTGACGTTGTAATGTCTGTAAAAATTTAATTTCCAATGCATTTAAAATTGTAGATTAACCCTTTCAAGGGCAGAGGAATTCTTTCGTAAACTGAAATAATTGACTGACACCAGAATATTGAAACGAATTTCTTAGAATATAAAAAGCGGCTAATTTGCACTTTCATTACAAAAGCAAAATTTTATTAAAATATTCTTGGTGCAAGTTGTCTGTTTAGGAATTAAAATTAGGTTGCTAGACCGTCTAGAAACCGCTCTTGAAAGAGTTAAATCTATGTCGTCGTATTGAAGAGGCTTGGAATAGACGTTCCCTGCTGAAAAATGTACATGCAGAATTACTCTCACGTATAATAAAGTGTATCGTGGGCAATGGCGAACTTTTCGGACACACTTAATATTAGCTTTTTATCACCGTGAGACAGTTTGATTTTTTTGTTGTTGTTTTGTGTGATGTTATCAAAATGTATTGTTATAAGTACGTATTTATACCATAAATTGTCTGTATTTCTTTATACTTCTGACTATTCCATTCAAACGTTTACTCAAAATGGAGAGCATCGATTTCGGACATTTTTGGGTATACACGCGACGATTTATTTTCTCCGTGTGAACCAAATGTCGTTTCGTACTAATTAATTAATGCTCTAAAACTTTCTAATTGGAAATTTTGCGCTATCTCTTTTCGTCTCACAGTGAACAACACCAAACGATGGTCGAACCCTAGATGATGACTTTAAAGACAAAGTTCGAAACGCCGGGTGTATTTTAAATATGTGTTTTAAGTTTTAATATTGATGTTTTTATATACGCACGCTGATTAGCATTTAGTGTGTTTTTAGTATTATATTTCTTTAATATGAGACAAAAATTTTAATCTGTACCAAAATTTAAAGCGAACATAAAACTTTTTAGTGGTTAAATACATTTTATTTTTGGAACTATTTCAAATAGCTTTGTCTGCCATAAAATCCTCAAGAATTTTCAGATAGGAAATAAAATCGACATTTTCAAAAAGTTGCTCATCTTCATTTTTTTTCATAAAGCAGTAATTTTATTTAATGTGACACAATAATTTTAGTCTTGACAAAATTTGAAAGCTAACTAAAATTTTTTTATCGATTAAGCATTTTTCCTTTTTGCTACTATTTCAAATAGCTTCGTCTGCTTTAAAATCCTCAGGCATTTTCAGATATGAAATTAAAAACTATCTTTTCAAGAAGTAGTTGCGGATCTCTTTTCAAGCGATGGAAAATTTTCTGCAATCAATGAATGTTAATTTTATCTTTTTCAACAGATTTCAGCTATTACGTGGATTCTTATTTTTGATATTATTTTAGCTTCTAAATGCTTTCAATGCAGTCGATACGATTAATTAAATTTTTAAATTTTACTTTTTGAAGTACTTAGTACATCATCTGCATTTCGAATGGAAAACTTTTGAAACTCAGAAATTCGCTTTGAACTGTATGAAGTATCATAAAAAAAGCATACTTCATAAGAGCTAAATAAATAACGTATATGCATAGTAATGATATACATGGTGTCCATAATTAAGCGACCCTACCTTAAAATTGTCTACAGAAGAAAATATTGTTCATAAAGTTGCGAAATTTTGCGGAAGACATAATAAGGGAATGGGAATTTGTTTAAGCTAAAAAATATTTTAGTTCAAAATTACGCCACAAGAGGGTGGCTTCTAATGAATTACAAATTTACGATAGTTTGGAAATTTTTATTTATTAACTTTACTTGATCTTAAAGACAGCATTTCACGGCATGTTCTTAGCATTTTCCAGAACGCACTGCAGTGAACTGTGGAACATACTATCGTACGATTCCAGATGGTATATAAAAATGCTGAGCATCATGTGGAACATTCGTTGTTATAAAATTTGTAAACTATCATAATTGTATGGTAAATGTGCAATTCGTTAAAAAACGCCATCTGGTGGCGAAATCCTCAAGTAATTTTTTTGTCAACAAACAAATTCCCATACCTTTATTATGCCCTTCAAAAATTTCACAACATTCTGAACAATAGTATAGTCTGTAGGTAACTTTAAAATAGGGTCGTTTATTTATGGACACCTTGTGTATACCCTTTCCAATGTCAGAAAATTTCCCCTTTTTTATTTTGCCAGAAAATAAAAAAAAATTTCGTATATTTATATTTAAAAAAAAATCTTATTATCATTATTAGGAGCATCGTAATCTCCTTATTTCTGAGTTCTAGTAGATATTGTCAAATTTTGCACATTTTGATTTCGAAATTCTGATTTATTATTAGTAGCGATAGTTATTATTTCATTAGTTCAACATTTGCGTAGATTTTGACAAATTTTCTAACTTTTGGTTAGCAGCAAACTCTCGGTAGTATAAATAGTAGCATCTGAATTTGTTTTTGTTTGGATGTTCTCACAATTTTGGCTTTTTCTACAGATTTAGTTTGAATAAACTGTCATTATTATCAGTATGAATATCAGTATTTTCTTGTTTTTAACTCCGAGTAGCTTTTAGAGCAGATTACGATTAGTCTATTTTCAAATTACGTTCTCAAATTACAAGTTCTCACAATTTTGGCTTTTTTTCCAGATTCAGTTTGATAAACTATCATTATTATCACTATGAATATCAGTATTTTCTTGTTTTTAACTCCGAGTAGCTATTAGAGCAGATTACGATTAGCCTATTTTCAAATTAAGCTCTTAAATTACAAGTTATATCAATTTTGGCTTTTTTTTTTCCAGATTTTGTTTGATAAACTATCATCATCAGTATGAATATCAGTATTTTCTTGTTTTTAACTCAGAGTAACTTTTAGAGCAGAGATTATGATTAGCCCATTTTCAAATTACGTTATCAAATTACAAGTTCTCACTATTTTGGCGTTTTTTCAGATTTAGTTTGATAATCTATCATTATTATCAGTATGAATATCAGTATTTTCTTGTTTTTAACTCAGAGCAGCTTTAAGAGCGGATTATGATTAGTCTATTTTCAAATTATGAAGGTGAAATTATGAAATCCTTTTACGCAGCAAATATATTATCACTTTTATTAATGAATTTTTTACAAAAAATGCAATTTAACAGTCAGTGAGAAGATTTGCTCTGCCCTGCAGCAATGAAGCTACTGTTTGCAATTGGGATTGAAACTTTTTAAATTTTTGCCTCAAGTCGCTCTTCACACAAAGTTTAGTAAAACACTGTCTTTTCACAAAGTTTAATAAAACACCGTCTTTTCACAAAGTATAGTAAAACACAGTCTTTTCACAAAGATATTTATAATATATATCTCTTCACGGTATTTTACTTTAACGTAGTAATATATTGTTTCTTTTAGATTATTGTAATAGATAAAATTAATTATACATTTTATAAGACCTGACCGATTTTTCCGCTACCGTTTCAAAATCACTGTTTTAGACGGTAAAGGAAAAAATGTAACAATCGAAAATTAAATATATATAATATATTTATAGTTGTGTACTGCAACAAAAAGTACTGGCAATGAGATGAAAATTCCTAGCAATGAACATATGCCTTTAAATAATACATTTATTTTCAAATAGTAAAGATTGATTTGCCCAAACAGTTATGCTTAAATATATTGTATATATTAAGTAACTGCATAACAGTATATAATATGTAGTTTTTCCTTAAAAGTTATAAAGGTATATTTTGGATCTTAGCAGCATTTTTTGAGGTTTTGAAGTGTTTAAGTACATATAATTTTGAAGTGTGATTAAAATTATTGATTATTATTAGAAGTAATACCAATATTTTCTTTTATGTGTTGTGAGTTCTGTTGGAAAATGCGTAGAAAAAAAACAGTGAGGAAATCATCACTGAAGTCATAAAGGTATGAAGGATATAGAGTTCGTCCTTCTTTTGAATACCATTATTTTTTAATAAAAATTATCTCTCTAGATTTTTCTTTAAAAAATTGTAAAAACCAAACCCGAAGGTTATTTTAATTCCAAATGTTGTAGAACCTATCGCCAAACTTTTTAAAACTAGTTGAATGTGCCAATTCCACAACTTTCTTCTAAATCATATATTTTAATATTTCAAAATATTGTTACAAATGTCAATATTTCCTTTTTATTAGTTCAATACTATATCAACTTTGACTTTCATCTTAAATTTCTGCTTCAGTTAATTAATCGGAGTAAGAACAAGTTAATCTCGATCATGATATTTATTAAAATTAATAGTTTTTTGTTATTCTGTTGTATGTCAGCTTTTCGCGAAGAGTCGGCTTATCAGGATGGGAAGTTCCCGTCAATTCACGAGCCGCCAGTGTACAATAGAACTACGAAAAATCAAGGAAATTACACAAAAATCGCTAATTTACTGCGCCTTTTCGTCGAAATATTTCCAAATTCATGGAGGACTTTCTTGCCATGACCAAAAACGTACACAAAGAAATTGGTTCAAATCTATGCATAACTTCCTCCACTTTTCGATGGTACAATATTCAAATGGCACAAAAATCGCTATTATCGCGCCCACTTTCGGCGGAATTTTTCCAAATTCATGGAGGACTTTCTTGCCATGACCAAAAACGTTGGTTCAAATCTATGCATAACTTCCTCCACTTTTCGATGGTACAATATTCAAATGGCACAAAAATCGCTATTACAGCGACCCCTTCTGGCGGATTTTTTCCAATTTAGGGGAGAACCTGCTTGCCATAGCCAAAAACTTAAAAAAAATTGGTTCAATTTTATGCATAACTTCATGCACTTTTTGATTGTACAATGGCGACACATGGACATACGGACGCACAGACACACGGACAGACATACATTTTGTATAAACATGTTTTTGTGACCTGTGACTATTCAAACGTGTAAATCCGTCAAAAATCAAAAGCCGAAAACAATTTCGAATACAATACTTTCTTCGAAAGTAAAAAATTCTGTTACTCAAAAAGCAGAGCATGGGGACATTTTAAATTTTTCACAGATTATGACAAATTAAGCTTATTTTGATTCGCAAACTATACCATTTGTAATACTATAAATATTTCCTTTTACATCTAAATAATTTGTATTTCATAAAATATAGAATATCACTCAGTGAGAAAATACTAATTAAAGGTATAAATGCATGAAGAATGAACACATTTGATTCGAATAAACTCTGGGAGGAATAATGCATTACTTTTATAAACAGTACTAATCGGAAAACGGAATTAATGTCATCAAGTATTATTGTTTGTTTACTTAAGTATTTGCACTCTATAATCCTATCATGTCAATCAAAAACCTTTTCTTTCGCTATTTCCATTAGTGTTTAATGAATCGAAAAATGTGGAGTAATTTAAGGCGAAGGATTTCAAAGCAAGAAAATGTTAAATTTTAACATCAAAATATTGTAGAATTCAATTTGGCATTTTGTTAATTTTATGCGTAATCGAACGATCTAAATTTTAAGCTGTTTATGTGTGAATTATTCGTGAATTTTCCATTTTTGAATGCTTTTAGTTTAATCTCAAAATTTAATGAGATATTTAAAATAATTCTTTAGCAAAATAGAATGTAATTAGACTTGTGTAACTTTAAATGTAGAAATTCTAAACTGAATTTTGCATTAAAATTTCATATTGTGCACTTATTCGAAAGTATCGCAACTGAAAATGTAATATTTATCAGATTATTTATTTTGAATGTCTTTAGTTTAATCTCAGACTTTAAAGTGATTTTTAAAGAAATTCTTTCTAAGTAAAAATACAATGTAATCAGTCTCATGTGAGAATGAAATCTTGAAATTCCACCTCGCAATATCATATCGTGCAGTTATTAGTAAAGTGTCACAACTGAAAATGCGACATTTTTCAGTAACTGTCAAAAATACTTTCAAGCTTTAACGCTATAATTATACCTTATCGATTCTTTTTTTTTAGGGTTCCGTACTTAAAAAAGTAAAAACGGAACCATTATAAGATCACTCCTGTGTCTGTCTGTCACAGCCATTTTACTCGTAAACTATGGAACGTAGAGCGTTCAAATTAGCTGAAGTAATAAAGGATACTAATCCACATATTTGTACATTATTAACAATTCACAAATATATTTAAGAAAAATGTAGGGAGCTAATTAAGTTACTTGAAAAAAAAATCTTTTTCTTTGTATATCGTGTGGGGTATTGTGTGAAAGCTTTCGTAACGTCGAACTCAAAAATACATTTCTTTTAATTTTAGGTATGATAATTACAGAGATATCGTCGAAAATGTATTGCAAAAATACCTCCCCCCCCCCTTCTATTTCCGAATCTACTGAAACTAAAATTATGAAAAAATTAGGAGTAGTAGGAAATAATTTAAACCTTGCAGGAAAACTATTGCAGCGGTTACTCTAGGTACCATAGCTTTTGAGAAAATCGTATTTTTCTGTTACACACAAATTTCGATTTGCGGGCGTTCGGCAACGGTGCCGAGAAGCGCTAGAGGTACCTATTGTCGCAGAAGTATAAAAGCATCGTTGATAATTAATTTCGAAAAACACTGTCGTTAATTAACCGAGATATTAACCCTTAAAGATTCGGACGGTTTGGACATACACAAAGACAGGAGCGGCGTACTGTATGCGCTATCAGCTTTTAAAGCCTAGATAACAACTTTTAATGATATACTTGTGTAATGGAGTCCCAGTTGTAGTATAAAAGCAATGAACGTCAAACTGATAAAAAAGACGAATTTAATTAGAATTAACCACATAATTACTATTTGATTCGCGACTAATTTGCATTGAGTGGCTGTCTCTCTCCACCCTTTAAAGGTTAATTAAAAACCTATCTGGAAAAACACGGCAAGAACCAACGAAGCGTTGCAACTTTGCGACCTCCTTTCGAAGCTATCTTAGCACAATGAAAAATTTAAACTTAGAAGAAAGGTTTTCTTTAAGGCTTACTGTAAACAGAAAATATTGTTACTAGCTGAATTCGGTTTTATGAAATGCCAAATGAAGCTTGAATATGCGCTACCTTTATTGTCAGCATTCAATTAAGTTCATCAAAAACAGATTGGAATAAGATTAAAAAAAGACTTATGCAGAATACCAATATTTGATACTATTTATGCTTCATATCTCTCTGACCTTTCATGGTATATCTATATATACTTTTCTAGTATATACTGCTATACCCAATCCTATAGGTTGCATAGTTTTTTACAAAGTCTTATTACTCTTTTTGCAAAGATTTTTTCTAATAATACAGTTATTAATTAATAAAGTTATTGTACAGAACACTCTGTGCGAGAGTAATACTTGCACTTGACCGTTTATTAGCATAAGCTGCGTTTAGACATTCTTAGATCTTGTTCTTAATACCTGACAAGGAGATCTCTAAGAGCAGTGGATAAAATCCCAGTAGTCAAACAATATCAAATTTATCTTATCTATGCCATTGGAGGCATTAAGTATTTTAATCGATTGTCTTTAAAGTTTTTGCATTAGAAATTTAACAATTATAAATACAGAAATATCTAGTTCAGTATTAATATATTTTTTATCTGCGGTACACACACGGTGTTATATCTGACTAGAAAAAAAAAAGCTGAAAGCTTAGATCTGCAAAGAGGCTCTTTTTTATGTTATAAAACTTTAAGGCTTCGAAAAGGTAGTAAATTTTTAAATTTAAATGTTCGGGAATTTAATTGCACATTTTCTGCATTTGCTGTATAATCGAACAATTAGATCTGTATCTAAATTTTAAGCTGTTAGCGTCAGAAATATTTAAAAATTTACTTTTTCGAATATTTTTAGTTTAAGACTTTAGTCTCAGACCTTAAAGTGATATTTTAAGAAATCCTTTATAAATAAAAATACAATGTAATCAGTCCCATGTGCTAATGAAATCTTGAAATTCCATCTCGTAATGTCATATGTGCACTTGTTAGGAAATTGTCACAACTGAAAATGCGACATTCTTCAGTAAAAACATTTTCCAGCTTTGAAGAGTTAATTATACCTTATTGATTCTTTTTAACCGTTTGGAAAAATGCTTATTGTCCTCGTCAGGGTAGGAAATCAAAAACAGATATGAACAGGGTTCGTACGGGTCCTTCAATTTCCAGTCCAAGAAATTCTTTGGTACCAGTATTTTCTTATAGAAGATCTCTCCTCAAATAAGGCAAATTTTCACGCGTTGGAACTAGATTTATTTTTCGATTAAAAAAAAAAAATGTTGATATTTGGCCTTGAAAATAACGGTACCTGTATGAACCCAGCTGAAGCTTTTTATTGGTTGAATCCGCATTTTATTCGTTTTCTGATTGGTCTATACAGTAATCTGTATTTTCCCTTTACTTTCAACAGAGATGGATACTTCTGTTGCCACTATGACAAAAAAGTAATAAAAACTACAAAAAAAATTAATAACTCAGAAACAAATTGACATACAGTTTTCAAACAAATTGCACTTAAAAGTATATTTTTTTTTCAGTATACGACGGTGTAAAAAGTAATATTGTTGGATGTTTAGAAGTTTAAAAATGAAATTTCATTTAAAATTGGTCCAGGAATATTAATAATTAATCCATGGCGTACGTAAAGTATGACCAGCTCCGTAGAAGTTTAAAAATTTACAGTACCGAAAAGTGTAATCCGTGGCGTACGTAATGTATGATCAACTCCGATAACACCATTAGTCCTTGAAAAAATAATTTTCCAAATGGTCGTTGTAATTTGTTAAATTGCATTTTTTTTAACTGTGCATATAAGCATAAGCTGCATCTAAACATGCTTAGATCTTATTCTTAAAATCTAATGGGGGGATCTCTTCCAGAATTGATAATATCCCAGTAGTCAAACATTATCGAATGTATCTTTTCTATGACATCGAAGGTATTATTTATTTTAAGTGTTTGTCTTTATAGTTTGCATCTTAGAAATTTAACAACTATAAATTATATAAATGTTTGGTTCAGTATAAGTATAATTTGCATCAGTGGCATACACACGCCATTATATCTGATTAGAAATGAAGTTTAAAGCTTAGATCTTCAAAGAGGCTCTATTTTATGTTTAAGACTTGGAGGCTTCAAAAAGGTAGTATATTTTGAAATTTAAATGTTCAGTGATTTAATTTGATATTTTATGAATCCTCTGCATAATCAAACTATTAGATTAGGTATGTAAATTTTAAGCTGTTAACGTCAGAATTATTTGAAAATTTTCTGTTTTTGAATGCCTTTAGTTTAATCTCAGAATTTAAAGAGATATTTAAAGCAATTCTTTATTTAAAAAAATACAATGTAATAAGTTCCATGTAGGGGAGACCGAGAGTAGCAAGATGACTATCTTAACAATTTTTGTTGTTTATTAATTTATTTTTAAGTATAGTAAAATTAATTTTACATGAATTGTTAGAGTATTCCTTTGTAGTATTAAATGTATTACCATTTATTTTTTTAAATAAAAAAGGGGGTAATTTTATTTTTTCATAACATTGACAAATCGTCATCTTGCCTCAGTACTAGGGCAAGATGACTTTGGCCTTGGAGCAAGATGACAACACTGAAAAAGTTTGAACATATTTTATCTGTTACATGGTTTAACAAATGATAACTGTGTTTTTACATCTTACAAAGTATCAAACTAGGCATAATGCATTGTAACAAAATGTTGAAGTGTTTAGTTGTGCAGCTAACAATAGTCACAAATAAAAATGCCATTTTCATAATTGAAACATTCCACATGCCACCATTCTTGGCATTTACAGCACTGGATCCATTCTTCTGTTGGTGGGTCACAATATTTCTCGTCACAAGCAGGACATCTGAAAACACCATCCTTTGCAGTTAATGCAACTGGACTCTTTGGCCTGGATTTAATAGACTTAGGCCTACAGGAACTTAGTTTGAGTTTTTTACTCCCTCTTTAGCTTCACGAACTTCTTTTCTCTGTTTTTTTAAACATTCCGGTTCTTCCTTCTGCTTTTCCCTTTGTTCTAATATTTCTTTGATGGGTGCGCTTGTAAGAATGCTTGAACTCAGTGTTTTGCTTTTTCTTTTTTTTCTCACATTGCGTTGCTTTAGGCACTTGTTTGAACCACCAACAGGCTTCTTTTGTGAATTGTAGCATTTGCCCAGCATTTGCCACAAGTTCTGGTGGTTCTTCTGGAGCGTCGTTATCTTGCCCCGGAGTGTCTGATTAAAAATATTCGTTTTCATTGACATGAAGGAAGGCGATTAATTGACATTTATTCATGGTAATAGGTAGTATTTAAACAAAGCTATTCATTAATATTAAAGAAAAACGATATATCTTACCTGTATCTGTAGCAGAGCTTATTTGCACATGCATAAAAGTTATAATGTGACAGCGGTAAACAATCAAAGCATTAAAACTAACACAAAAATGGCGATTTCAGTGTCTCTATACTATTGTTTAACGTACGGCCGATAGGAGAGCCAGTAGTGTCCGGTTGATGCTGCCACCTAGTGGAAAACGGAAAAATTAAGACATTCGTCATCTTGCCCCGGTCTGCCCTACTAATGAAACCTTGAAATTCGAGATTAAAATTACATATCGTGCACGTACTAGTAAGGTGCCGTAACTAAAAATGCGACATTTTCAGTAAAGGTCAGAAATATTTTCCATCACTGAAGCTATAATTATACCTTATTGATTCTTTTTTATATTTTGAACTGTCCATAAAAGCATAAGCGTCGCATAGACATTCTTAGATCTTGTTCTCAAAATCTGACAGGGAGATCTCTACGAGCAGCGATAAAATCCCAGCAGTCAAACAATATCAAATTTATCTTATCTTTTCGATTGGGAGCATTAAGTATTTTAAGCCTTTTTATTTATAGTTTGGGTATTAGAAATCTAACCCTTAAATGCCTGATTTTTCAAAAATCACTGTAATAATGTTTTTCGGCTTTCATTTTTTAAATAAATCATGGGAAAAATACTTAAAAAAATCCTATTTTGTTTTAAGTATAGTTTACGGTGCTAAATAAACAGTTTGTTACTAATCGGCAATACTGGTGTTTTATTGAAAAAATAATTTCCCTTGATAAAATTCTATAATATTAAACACACACGAATTTTAGGATCTATAATAAGAAATAAATTTTGCTCGTTCACTGCAGGTCAAAATAGGGTATTTCGCAAGCTTCCAAACAAAACAAAAAGAGCAAGTAGTAACAATTGAAAAAATAAATCGATCTTTATTCTTAAACAGCACAAGTGTTGCCATCTACATGTTGAAAATCGATTTTATAATATTTTCAGAATGTATTTCATTGGCAACATTAGGCATTATAGTTTCAATATTATTCTAATAGTATTTTAGAGCCTAAAGTGGGTATGTTGCCGAAAAGCAACACCAGGCATTTAAGGGTTAAGAACTATAAATACAGAAATATCTATTGCAGTATAAATATAGGGCGCCCATAAAAGAATATCTCAGTTTTTAATGATATTTGATAACAGATTGATTTAGATTATTTACAACAAATCATGCACCAAATTGAAGATAAACTATCCTAGTTTTCCTTAGTTCAATAGGTGCATCTTTAGCGATACGGAACACATACAACCTAAAGTCCAATTCTTCCTACACTTCGGTTAACAACTTTGGAGTAATTCAAACAAGAGCCTTTTCAATTCTGTGTCTCAACTCTGACAAATCATGGGGTAGCGGCGCAAAGTAGACACGATCTTTTCAAAACCCCAAAAGGAAAAAAATCTCAGGGCCTTATGTCAGGTGAAATCTTCAGCACAGCAGTAACGCTTTAAGGTCAGGAGTCGCCATTAAATAAAAGCCAGCCGGTAAATAAAAAAAGCAGTTAAGCCTTTATCTAACATTGATTGGGCTACTCTTTATTTGTGACCTTGAACCAACCCTTTATAACGCTTACAGTTGATACTATTAACATTTATACCTGGGACATATAGACAACATGTTTATTTTTTATCAGTAACATGCACACAACTTTATGTCTTATTGGAAGAAAGTTTAAATCTCTGAACTACAAAAGGCTCTATTTTAAGTTTTGAAAGGTTGGAGTTTTTCAGAAGATAGTAAATTTTACATTTAAATGTTGGAATTTTAGTCTGATATTTTGTGAATTCTCTGCATAATCTAACTATGGGATCTGTATCAAAAATTTAAGCTGCTTACGTATAATTATTTATGAATTTTCTATTTTTGAATGCCTTTAGATTGAACTCATAATTTAATGAGATATTCAATGTAGTTTTTAATAACAATACAATGTAATTAGTCCCATGTAACTTGAATTCGAGAAATTCTGAAATGAGTTTCGCATTGAAGTTTCTTAGATTGTTGTTTAGATTTAAATCAGAATTTAATGAGACATTTAATGTCGTTTTTTATAACAATGCAATGTAATTAGTCCCATGTAACTTGAATTCGAGAAATTCTGAAATGAATTTCGCATTAAAGTTTGTTTGATTGTTGTTTAGATTGAACTCAGAATTTAATGAGACATTTAATGTCGTTTTTTATAGCAATACAATGTAATTAGTCCCATGTAACTAGAAGTCGAGAAATTCTGAAATGAATTTCGCATTGAAGTTTGTTAGACTGTTGTTTAGATTGAACTCATAATTTAATGAGACATTTAATGTAGTTTGTTATAAGAATACAATGTAATTAGTCCCATGTAACTTGAATTCAAGAAATTCTGAAATGAATTTCGCATTGAAGTTTGTTAGACTGTTATTTAGATTGAACTCATAATTTAATGAGACATTTAATGTCGTTTTTTATAACAATACAATGTAATTAGTTCCATGTAACTTGAATTCGAGAAATTCTAACATGATTTTCGCATTGAAGTTTGTTAGATTGCTGTTTAGATTGAACTCGGAATTTAATGAAATATTTAATGTAGTTTTTATAACAATACAATGTAATTAGTCCCATATGTAACTTGAATTCCAGAAACTTTAAAATGAATTTCTGCCCCACCAGCGGCCGAGAGGTTCTGCTCTCGAAGCTGGTAGACGAGAGGTGCTGAGTTCGAACCCAATCGTGCTCGTCGGCCTAATCGTTCGGAGTTTTCGTGATATTCTTCAAACCATGGATTTCCATGCGTAAATACGGGTTAAGTTCCCTTAGAAAGACCCACACGAAGGGCACTCCTTCCATGGGCCTATATCCCTCGAGTAGATAATTGGCCGTCAATGATCAACCTAACACTAAAATGAATTTCACATTGAAGTTTTATATCATGCACTTTTTCATAAACCCGACACAACTGATAATGTGACATTTTTCAGTAAAGATAAAAAATATTTTCCAGTTTGAAAACTAGAATTATACCTTTTTATTTAATACTGTTGAATCTTTTTTTATTTTTGAACTGTCCATAAAAGTATCAAATACCGTCTAGACAGTCTTAGATGAACATAATAAAAGTGTTCTTAAAATGTGACAGGGGGATCTCTTCGAGCAGCGATAAAATCCCAGTAGTCAAACAATATCAAATTTATCTTCTCTATGCCATTGGAGGCATTAAGCATTTTAAGTGTTTGTTTTTATAGTTTACGTCTTAGAAATTTAACAACTATAAATACAAATATATCTAGATCAATATATTTTTTATCAGTGGCATACACACGATATTATATCTGATTGGAAAGAAAGTTTTTTAAGGTTTAGATCTATAAAAGACTGCATTTTATATATTTAAGTGGAGTTTTTGAGAAGGTAGTAAAAATCTTTGAAAATTTAAACCAATATTTAAGAACATAAAAATATTTTTAAATATACATATATATTTCAATATGGTAATGTGTATTTTATTTCTTAATCCTTTTGAATCATGTTTTATTTTTAACTTATTTGATTTACACAATTTATTTCTCTATTTTTTGTGTGTTGGTAGTCTCAAACTTATATTCATTAGCTTTTTTATGGCTAATATGAAGGTGAAACTACACACTTTATTTGTAGAACTTTAGGCATTTGGGACCTGAAGATTCTGTCTAAGTTCTACAAATTTCCATTTTTCTTTTTCTGCTAATTTTACTTGCTTATGTATTTTTATGTTTGATGGTAATTTGTAATGTCTTTTTAATGGTCATATATATATATGTATATCGTCAGTAGAATACATATAACATGGTATCATATTGAAAAGTAAGCTCCCTCTGTCTGTCTCCAAAAAGCCCTTTTAGTGCTCTTATTTTAGAAGTAAAAAATTACCCAGAAGTTTGAAAAGTATTTTAAAAATCGATACAAATATTAACAAGCATAAAAACATTGAACTATAATTTAAAGTAAATATGGTATATTTTCGTAGTATAGAAAAATACAACGCCAAGATTTTTATTCTATTTTAATAAATGTTCCTTTATAAATTTAATAATAATAATCTTTACTATTACTATAATCAACGCTTTTTTAATGAAGTATTCGATAATGCGGATATCCTTAAATGTTTTTGTGAATCTAAAGGGAGAGAGTATGAAATTTTTTTAATTCCCGCTAAATCAACTACAGAAGTGATTTAGATATTTCTGTGAGTTTTAATTTTTATGTATAATTTACTGACAACAAATGTTTTCATTTACTTTAGCAAAAATCATTCAAAGACCTCCAAAATTGTGCTTTTATTGGGTCAAATTGAACTCCTAAACATTTTTTTTTTAGAAAAAAAATATTCCTTGCTTCAATAATAATAATAATAATAATTATCCATATACTTAAAAGTCAAGACTGTTTTTTTAGTCACCTGCTGTGAGCATTCTACTGAACCAATTTTAGTATTTTTTTGAAATAAAAGCTGTTCATTTGTAGATGTGCGTTTAGATGATTTATATTTATTCATTATATACTATTGATGCCATTTACTCTTTACAATTAGAATTTACTAAAAAAAAAAAGTTTAACAGAAAAGGCCGTCATGCTTTAAAAAATACGTATTTTCCTTCATAAAGTTGTTACATTTCAATATTTTTTTTTTATTCCGTTGATACTGAATTCGAGACGCTAGGCATATAATGCTTCAGTGAGTGAAAATGACGTCATATTGAAAAGAAAAGGATAATTTTCTGTGATAAAACTAAATATTTATCCCCAAATAAAAGCCATAATTTTCTGGAATTTGTACTCGGAGGTACTGAGATTACATTCTTTATAATTCGAATGTTCACATGCAAAATTGTGATAACAAACCTGACTTCAGTATTGGTCTGATAAACGTGACTTCAGTATTGGAAATATACCACGTGTCCTAAATGTTTCTGTGCTCCGACTTAAAGAACTCATTGTCCTTGATTTTTTTAAAATATTAAATTTTGTCGTCTGCTTATCGTTGCATCAATTCTTGAGTTTTTATCGTTTGGTTCTTTTCGTACTCAATTGATGCTAGAATAAAGTTCTATGTTATTTTTTTCTTCATGGTGAAATGAGTTTATCCCGCATTCAGAGAATTGCGCTGCTCAAAAGTTATTTTGAATGTATACAGGGAACTTATCCAGCAATTCGTTGTATTGTTAAAAGTGAATGAACGAGATTTTTAGTTCCAACAAGATAGTCCAAATTGCGATACAAGTGATGCAATCATTGACATGCATGAAGAATTTTTTGGCGATCAACTAATCTCACAAAATCTTTAATCACCTCGATCCCCTGATCTGAGCATTCCTTATTTTTTTCTGTGAGGATGTTTGAAAAACAAAGTTTATTCAAATAATCCTCAAACAAAAGATGATATGAAAATTGCAATTATTCAAAGGGTAAAAGAAGTCACTCCCAGTATGTTATAATGCGTTTCTACAAACATGCGCAAACGATAAAGTTTGGTGTTAACATATTTACAGCAAAGGTGAGCATGTCTATTAAAAGTTTCATTATAATATACAGGGTGTCCCAAAAGTCTCCGTACAACTTCAAAAATTTATTACAAAAAAAAATAATAGGCCTACAGCAAAAATAACTACAACAGTACATAGAGTAACTCAAAAATTTTTTTTCTAATATCTGGGTATGCTTCTATATGAAATCTTTTCATTGCATGCGACGTTTCCATGCGGTGAAGCAGTTCAACAAGTGCGGAACGAGTACATGAAACTTTTTTGTAGGAGACCTGTAAAATCAATTCGAAAATCATAGCAAGAGCTTATTATGTCAAAAATCGCAACACACAGAGTACTTCATAAACGATTACAACTTTCAGCCTACAAAATTCAGATTGTGCAGACGTTACAAACTGATGATTATGTGAATCGTTTCGAATTTGCAGTTGAAATGCTTCATCGTATGGAAACGTCGCTTGCAACGAAAGGATCTAATGTAGAAGTATGCTAACGTTGTAGAAATTTTTTTTTGAGTTACCCTATGTGCTGTTGTAATTATTTTTTCAGTAGGCCTATTATTTTTTTATAATCAATTTTTGAAGTTGTAAGGAGACTTTTGAGACACCCTGTATTTCAGTTTTCTGAAAGTTATTACAGTCAACCCAAGTTGGGTTAAGGTAGAACACCCTGTATGCTTGATTAAATGTGCGGTTTTCGACCCCATGTTCTGTGTTAATTTTTCACCTTCTTGATGCCTACTATCACCCCTCTCAATCTGTCTGTCGTATTCGGCAACACCCTGTATAATTTCGTACATGGTTATATTATATCTCCGTAGATTAAGAAACATTCGTCTTGATATACAGTGCATGTATCTGATGAAAATTATTTAGTTATGTTTCTTTTTGGTTCTATCGAGGGTTGCCATTTGGGAAATTAATCATCATTTCTCCTGAAATATAAAATTACCTACATTGAGGAAATATTATCTTAAATATTAAAATCTAAAGATATTAACTCATATTAACATTTCATGTAAATTAACTTTCCCAAACATTATCATTTTAGACATACTTTGAAATTGAATACGGCATTACACGTCATCCAAAATTAGTTTATCTTTACAAAAGTATTTTAGTCTTTAATTCTAAAGAGTACGCTCAAAGTCTTTTATCTTGGGACATTAATTTTGCTCTTGTCATGATTAGGCAGTTTAAGTATTGAAGCTCAAATGGCAAACACATGGAATAATTTCATTACGAAGAAATACCTTCATGTCTTTCACGTTAAACTGTTATGATTTTTTTTTCTCATAATGATGAAAACCGTTATTTTACTTGCCTGCTTAAGTTGGTTATATTTTACTTCTTAAATTTTGGTATTTTAAATGCTTTTCTAATAACCACAAGTTTTTATGTATATATACAGGGTGGATGGCAAATCAGTTGAGCAAATCCGTAACTGAGCAATTTGTGAAATATTAATTTTATGTTATTACCAGTTTAATGACATAACACTAGTATTGCATCATTTGCTTGGGGATGGGGGTATACTTATTACGTCAGTGATGAAGTCTCAGTTTAGACTGGTCGCGGAAATGCTATTCCAACGCCTCCACGATCACCAGATCACCCGTTCTCTAGATTTTTGTTCCTGGGGGTCTCTTAAAGATCAGATTTACAGTTTCCACCACTTTTCGAAAACATTCCCGACTTGAAATAACAAATCAGCACTACAGTTGATTTGATCAGCAATCAACAGTCGAAGTTATAGGTATTTGATCGAACATTTCACATACATATGACAAGAGCTTACTTATCAGTGGAACGTTTCCAAGGTAACGAACGTTTGACACGTTGAACATCTGTAAATATAATAAAACTTTAGGTGTTAAACTGTTTTATAATCATGTGTGTAATCTGATAATTTTGTGTAAGACATTTGAAAAGTAATGAAGTGTAGCCATTTCGAACATTTTTATTGCTTAATAAACTTTATGCGTTAGAGTTCTTTATAATCATACGGATAATATGTTTTTCAATTTTGTGTAGGATATTTGCGAGCCACATACTATTTAGTAGCCACATCAAACATTTGTGAAGATAATAAATTTTATGAGTTGCACTGCTTTTATAATCATGTGTTGATCTGTTTTATAATTTTGTGTGGGACATTTGAAAACTAAGGAAGGGTAGTCATATCGTATATTAGTACAGATTATAAGCTTTATGTTTTACATTTTTTTATAATCATATGCACTTTCAGGTTTAGTTGCATACCTTAAACCAATATTTTGGTCCAACTAGTTTATGTCCACTATGTTTTTGTTTATATATATGCACAATTTTTGTATTACCATTATCATGTCTCCCAAAAGTTGTAATATATAAAGTTATTTATCCGCTGATACTTATTTATTTAAATGAATTTTCTAATATAAAAAATTCTATCGATATCAATAGTGCTAAATGGCGTCCATGTCATTATATCAATGGAAATAATGCGTATTGGTCGATGATCGTACTTAACAATATGTAATTTCAAATTTTATTTTCTTTATAAAAAGAATTTTTAAATAAAAATCAAAGTACTATTACGAATGTTTTTATTGTTAAAATACCAATTATTATTATAATTATTAGTTTTATTATTGTTATTGCTATAATTATCGATTCATTCGAAATCGGTATTTTTTATATAGTAGAATGTAATGTAAAATATTTTAGGTTTAAAAAAATCCCTTTAATCATAAAAAATTTAAAGGTATCAACATTATATTAATATTTTCTGTACATTAATTTTCTCAAGCTTTTCATTCTAGCCATTCTGAGATTTTGATTATGATATGCATATCATATTTATGATTTATATAAAATTTTACACTCAAAGCACACATTTATATAGAAAGTTATTTATCCATTATTATTTACAAATTACATAGCTATTAATATTAGCTATTTTGTCATCAGGAACTAAATGTTTATGCTAAAGTTAGTTGAAAATGTTATATAATTTGAAAGCTATACAATTTTATTCGTAAAAACCAATCGTGCATAATGGCATTGATTTCATATCAATTTAAATCTTGTAAAATTGCCCCATTTCATAATGTGTTTTAAAACAGCCTGCAGTTCAGCTGTTTGTTTTTTCGATGAAAAACATTTTAAAATAAAATAATTCTAAGAAACTACGATTTATCTAAAACCTGATTTTGAAAATACATAAATTAATATATCAGCCTGCTTCTACCACATAAACGCAAAGTTGAACTGTCAAATTACAATCTATTTTACATTGAGTCTGTATATTATTCTGTTCAATGTAATGCTATGTAATGAATTACATTTAAATTGAACAATTCTTTTAGAAAATACATAAAATAAATAAATCAGCCTGCTTCAGCCTCATAAGCGCAATATTGAACTTTCAAATTGCAATCTATTTTACATTGAGTCTGTGTATTATTCTGTTCAGTGTAACGCTATGTAATGAAATGCATTTAAATTGAACAGTTCTTTTAGAAAATACATAAAATAAATAAATCAGCCTGCTTCAGCCTCATAAACGCAATATTGAACTGTCAAATTACAATCTATTTTACATTGAGCCTGTATATTATTATGTTCAATGTAACGCTGTATAATGAATTACATTTAAATTGAACAATTCTTTTAAATCGTTGATGTGTCTCTTTAGTCAACAGCTGATATGACAAAACCGTAAAAATATAAAAGATCATTATACATTTGCTTTGTAAATTAAAAACCTAAGATAAAAATTTTATAATCTACTCAATTCTTTCTTCTGGAATAGAGAATTCATTTTAGAAGAAAATATTTTATACTACCCAAACTAGTTTAATATTTAATTGCATTTTGTAAGTTGAAAATCTTTTGTCTCAGTCCATTAATTTTTCCCCTGCCGAATCCAAAACAGAGATTAGGCAGTTTAACTACTGAAGCTCAAATGGCAAACACGTGGAATAATTTAATCACTCAGAAATGACGTCACGTCTTTAGCATTAAATTTTTATCATTTCTTTTCTCATAACACCGAAATTTATATTATTTGCACGCTCAAGCGTAAACTGCTTACATGTTAATGTATTCATTAATTTTAACATGATTAATGATTTAGTTATTATATAAAGCTTTTCCGTATATATTTTTGTATCAATATTTTTATTATAATTGCTAAATATCTAAGAATTGTATTTTTTTTAATTATTTACTTATTGTTTGTCATTTATTTATTACTAACTACAATAAACTTTTAAAAATTTGCAGCAAACTCTTCTGTCATTCGACCGTATTTATACAAAACGGTTACATGATCGTAATTTAACTCTGACTATAATGTGAATAGAGTTTAATTACGGTTACTGACTGGACAGTTTGCTGTAAATTTTTAACAGTGTAATACCGCAGTTTTTGCAACATAGTTCTATAACTACTTGATTTCCATGAAAATAGGCGTCACAATCTTTAAAAATGGACTCATCACTTCAAATAGGAAATGCCACTCTATACTTTAGTGCAAAGTAATGTTTAATAGATCATATAAAAGATACAAGGATACGTCATTTAACACGACTATGTACATTTTTAACACATATGTACAGATTTTAGGAACTTCAGAAGAAATCGCTGATTGGAAAACACATTTCATCATTTCCCGCCTCTCATAAAACTCCGGGGGGAAAAAACAAGCAAGACAGCCTGCATTTTGTAACCTATACATTGTGCGTCTCAAAACACTCAAACTCCGGGAGGAAAATAATCAAGTAAGCAGCTTGTATTTCGCACCCTCTACATTGCGTGCCGTAGAACACTCTGCTCACTCCGATCGTGTCTCTTGAACGACTCCGAGGGAAAGCTAATCCGCATGGAATCATGGTAAAAACTATTTGGCAGCCCGCTAAAATAAGGACTGTCGTGTGCTGCCATCTAGTGTAGCAAGCTTTAACTATTTGTTATAGTTCGTTAAAAAAATCTGTTCGAAAGTCAACTGCAAAAGAAACTAATGGAATTTTCTTATAACAAATAATGAAAATATGATATTACCCAGGGCACGTCACTCCTTGTTTTACTTATTTCAAACAATACACACTGTTAAAAATATGCAGACAACTGTCCAGCCATTCGAACTTTTTTAAACAAAACGGTTACATAATCGTAATTTAAACTCTATTCTGATCATAATATGAATAGAGTTTATTTACGGTTATGTAACCATTTTACAAAAACGGTCGAATGACTGGACAGTTTAATGCAAATTTTTAACAGAGACACATTTCTTTTAAAAAATCTGTTCAAAATGAATTATACAAGAATCGATTGGAGTTTTCTCATAAGAAATAATGGAAATATGATATTACATACGGCACGTTACTCCTTGTTTTACTTATTTCAAACAATACACACTGCACTGTTAAAAATTTGCAGCATTCTGGCAGGTCATTTGACCGTTTTTTCCGAAAACGGTTACACAACCGTAATTTAACACTATTCTGACCATATTATTGGCCATTTTATGGTCAGAATATAGTTAAATTATGGTTATGAAACCGTTTTTTCAAAAAACGGTCGAATGACTTGCCAAAGTGCTGCAAAAATTTTAACAGTGTGTTAAAAATTTGTAGTAAACTGTCCAGACATTCGAGCGTTTTTAAAGATAACGGTTATTTGACCAAATTATGCTTCTGAGGTTCACTGTAAAAAAATTGCAGCATCTCATTCTAGTCATTTGACTGTTTTTAAAGATAACGTTTACTTGACCATATTATGCGTCTGAGCATATACACTGTTAAAATTTTTTCAGCATTCTGGCAGGTCATTCGACCGTTTTTTGAAAAAAAACGGTTTCATAACCATAATTTAACTATATTCTGACCATAAAATGGCCAATAATATGGTCAGAATAGTGTTACATTACGGTTGTTTTAACCGTTTACGGAAAAAACGGTCAAAGGACCTGCCAGAATGTTGCAAATCTTTAACAGTGTGCTGTTAAAATTTGCAGCAAAGTTTCCAGCCATTCGACCGTTTTTATAAAAAATGGTTAAATAAACTTAACTGCATTCTGACCATAATATGGGTAATAATATCGCCTACCCACAAGAAAAGTGCCGCATCTCGCAAAAATTCATTTTTCATTTTATTCCACTAATAAGTCTGTCATAGGTGTGTTTTGCTACACAAAAAATTTCATAAGTGTAGTTACCCGGGAAATTATTTTATTACGCTATGTGTCCATTCGCGACCGCAGAAGGGGTTTGGATTGTATGGGGATGTAAAATAACTTAAACCTCCAAACCTCATCCTACGTCTTCATTCTTAAGCGTTTTACGCTTTTATACATGTTTTTACTCCTGCATGAAGAGCTAAGTGCTTTTATGTCATGTTACTTTAAAATCATGCAAATTTTCTTTTGCCTCTCCTGTGAAATTTACTTTTGCCGAGATGTGTCACTTTTCTTGCGGGTGATCGATGTAGTCAAAATAGCGTTAAATTACGGTTACATAATCGTTTAAAAATTAAACGGTCAAATGACCGAATAGTTTGTTGTACAGTGAAACCTCCCTGAAACACCACCTCTATAAGGAGACCACCTCTCACAAAGACAGTTTATTTATGAACGATAGTTTTTGGCTATAGGCTGAATGTTATTTTTCCTCCATTAAAGGACCACTATTTCCCGCCTCCCTCCCTGAATGACCACTTTTCGACTTTTCAGTCGAAGAGTAGGATTACTTTCCTTCGCATGGGGAAATCTTGAAACTCTACTCTTTCCGTAAAACACGCTCAGCTAAGTCTACTCCTTTAGACCTGGTGAATAAAAATAATCTCTACCCCAGCTCTTCTCCTAAGAATTTGTTTATAAATTTTATAGAATAAAGAATGTTTAGAAACAAAAATTGTTAATGAAAAATAGTTTAAATCAAAGCAAATTACAATTAATTCCTTCTTTAAAACTGTATAGGCATGAAATATAATAAACTAATTCAATAATATTTTTTTATAGTATGCATTTCGTGAAACTTTGCTTTGCCCATCACCTCTATTCAGAGACCACCTGTCTGAAAGACAGATTTTTTATGGTCTAATGAGTGCTCTCTTTAGAGAGGTTTCGCTGTATATCGTTAACAGTGTATTATCGACTAAATTATCATCAGTATAGCAATAAATTACAGTTATGCAACAGTTTCCTATAAAAAAGATCGAACGACTGGTCAGTTTGATGCAAAGTTTTAACAGTGCACTATGAACAGTATTGTTCAGCCAAATATTAAACAATATACTACAGCGTTCTACATTGATTAGATCAAACAATGACAATTCAAAATACTTTTTAAAAGGTATAAAATACTTAAAGTAGATATTATTTCTTAAAAAATAGAGGGAGTAGTGAAGGAATCATTTTGTATAATCAAACTTTATATTTGACTGTTAAAAACAGGAAATTAATTTTTTTTATAAAAACTTTTCAAAATAACAGACATTACATTACATTACAAGATAAAACACTAAAAACAATATAAAAGGACGTTTCGGATTCATTCTGAATCCCTCATCAGCTAATTCCTAACGTAAAAGTCATACTAGATTTTAAATTCAACAAGTAGAAAAAACATGACATCAAGTTGCCAAAAAATTATAGCTAAAACAAAACTGAATATTCTATTGGTAGCGATGCAGCCTCATTAATTTCTAAATCAGCGGTTCTCGTGTACCAAGCTTCCAAAAACATACGACTTGCATAAATGCTGCAGCCTGATCTAATTATATAAGCATTCTCAAAACTCGGAAAATGATCAGTTTTCATGGCGTGGTCAACAATTGGAAAACTAATCATTTTCGTGGTTATTGACAATTATAAACAATATTTTGTAATGGAAAAAAACATCAGTTCCTGCAATACATTATTAAAAGAAAAAATTGTCAAGTTAAACTGATGGCATTGAGTTCACAGGCTATTCACACTAACTGTATAGTATACCCTTATTTCAAAGAATAATGCCCTCGAAAAATAAAATAAGGGTGGGGGAATTTCCCCTCTCCCCCGTTTCCCCTCTTTATACTTAACCAATGAGCCTCCAAATGTCATCAGGGAAGCGCCCTATCGAAATAAACCGGTATACCAAATTTGAAGCAAATTGGATAAAACCCCCATTTATCTAAATTAATGGAGTATTAGCCCCCATTCCGCCCTTTATATTTAACCAATGAACTTCCAAATCTAATCAGAGAAGCGCCTTATCGAAATAAAACGGTACACCAAATTTGATGCAAATCGGAAAAAAACGCCATTTATCTAAATTAAGGGGGTATTAGTCTCCCCATTCCCTCCTTTATATTTAACCAATTAACTTCCAAATATTACCAAGGAAGCGCCTTATCAGAATTAACCGATATACCAAATTTAAAGAAAATCTGATAATTCTGCATGAAAAACCCATTTATCTAAGTTAAGGGGGATTAGCCCCCAATCCCCCCTTTATACTTAACCAATGAACCTCCAAAACTAATCAGGGAAGCGCCCTATCAGAATGACCTTAGAAAAAAAGTTTGAAGCAAATCGGATACTTCTATCAAGAGTTATCGCGTTACGTACATACATACGAACGTACGTACGTACATACATACATACATACATACAGAACCGGCTGGCACATTAGCTCTCAGGATTTGATAGCCTGTGAGCTAATAAGTAATACAAATAAAAAAAGTTTTTAAATTTTAATTGTGATTAATACAAAACATAATTAAGCCTCATTTAAGACTGTATATATATATATATATATATATATACACACACACATATATATATTTGCTGACAATATTTGCTGAAATAACATATATTTACTACGAAATAGTCTTATGAAGCGCCTCTGACGGAACTATAAGATATAAATAGTTTCTCTTATTTTCATTTAAAGCTTATTGCTTTTAATTTTTTATCTTTTCTATTGAGTTTCAGACGTGTGATTTCATTTGAATTATATATTATATTTCTTGTAGTACAGAGGAAATGTACCAAAAAAAGGAGGTTACCTTGCAAAATGTCGGGTAGAATTTTTTTTTCTGACTTGTTTATAATGGTGCCAACATGGAAAAAACAAGTTTTCTAACAAAATTTCTTAAGGCTAAATTTTCTGTGGCCAAAAAACAACAAAATTTTGGGACCTTTTTTTATTTTTTTTAACTATCTCGAGACCCGTTGGCGTAGAATATTATTTGTCAGTTACAATATTAAAGAAGATACAATTCTCCATAACTTTCATATTTAAAACTTTTTTATACACTCAATAGCAAGCGCAGTACTCCATTTCAAAAATAGGACAACTTTTTCAATTTTCTTAAAAACCGTGAAAAACCTAGTTCTGCCCCGATTAATCAAACGTTTCCCACGGATTTAATCGTGTATGTCAACTTCTATATATTGGTAGAAGTAAATTATGTGTTTCAGGGTCAAAACTAGCTTTTTTTGCACACATGCAAACATGGATTTGGGCGCCCCCCTCCCCCCCCCCCCGCCCTTAAAAATAAAATTTACCACGAGAATTTTAATAAATCTCTAATAGCCGGATTTTGAAAATTTTAAGTGTGTAATCGTTAAATACGTAATTCTTAACTACGTAATCAGCTTTGTCAAATATTGATTCATTAAAACCTTGAAAACCGAACCGAAATTCATTCCGCTTTAAACAGGTTTCCATCTTAAAAGATGTAATTGTTCATATTCTTTCTCTTGAAAATATATAATTATTTCTTCAAAGACAGGATTCCGTATATACAGATTTCATTTTCAAAGATTTTACGGTAGTTGTAGTATTGAGGTGTTTAAACTCACAGCTATATGAATTATGAGACTAAATTAGTCACACGAAGACATTCGCAAGGTAATATTAAACCTATGGGAGTGTTCCTGGAAAATATTTCGCTTGCATTTTATTACTTTGAAATAAAAATATGGTCATGGGATACCTGAGATCAATATCTAATGTTGTGCTTTTGTACTTCTTCGGGTTTGGTTGCATTTTTTTTTTTTTTTTTGTAATATTCGGACACTTTCATTTTTGGAAAATTGTTGTGACCCGTTCTGAAATTTAAACTATCCTCATTTAAAAAAGGCAACCAAATTCGAAAAATTAAAAACGCATAATGTTAGGCATCAACCTCAGGTATCATATGATAAGATGAGGGGTTCATCTTCCGGTCCCAGGCCCTTTTCAGGCCCATTTGTCGACGCAAGGAACCACCCGTGAAGCAAGCCCCGCGACGCGTCCCGAAGGTCGCCGCCAGACAAGCTCCAACAGAGCGGAACCCCACGCCAACTCCGGTCAAACCGACACCGCTGCCCAGCGCACACGGTGACGGCTATTCCCAAGAAGAGACGAACGGCCGCTACGACAGTCCTCACCACCCAGCTAGAAAAACCAAGTGGTCCCTAAACTTGGTTTCTCGAGCCGGTAGACCCCGCAAGCCATCGCAGGAACCAGACGCCTATAAAGACGCTGGGCCCACGGACTGAACCGAGGCTTCCCGACCCGAATTTAATTTACGGACAGGCCCCCAAGATCAGATACCATTTTCCGGCAGAGACATTTTTGTGGGCCAGCCGATCGGAAAGTTAGTGAGGAGCCCCTAGCTTGAAAACCAGGGAGGACGGGGAAAATCCCTCCGGCCGTAAAGCGACCCAGCTCCTGGCTTTTCGCCCAGACCACCCGGCTCAACCGACGGAACCCCTCGCGGATCTCGCCGGGAGCCAGTTGGCCCAGACTAGGTGCCGTTAGCGACCCCAGGCGGGCACGGAAAGCTCCACCTAGACGGAATAGACTCCGCCTCGCTAGGGGGTTGGACGGAACGGAGTCCCGCCAGCCCCCACCGACTCGACTCCATCCTAGGACAGAGAAGCCAGCGGAGGTCGACAGAAGCCCGCCCGCCACTACCTTACCTCACGGCCGTCGAGGGTACCCAGGCCCGAAGACCCCTGACCCCGTGCAGTGACCGACCGCTACCTTTGCTAGTGCGTTCGAAAGTTAGGTGGAGACACCTCTAGGTCCTCATCACCAGGCGAGGCAAACTCCGGTACCGCATAGACACGGAGGACCTGGATCGGACCAAGAGTTCACCTGAGGCACGATGAGCCGCCGCGTTACCGGCGAGCCTCCGGCCCGTTTCCCTGCGGGAATAGCGTTCGATGGTGGACCTGCCGGCCGACCCCCTCCCAAGGGTCACGGCACGACATGGAGCAACCAGAGCCACACTGGCCTCCCCACGCGACCGCTCCTTGGTCGACGGGGGCACCGCCAAACCCTACCACCCTAAGGGTCGGCTCACAACTGCTCCAGCTGAGGTCCTCGGAGGGATGAGCCACCCAAGTCAAAAAGTAACCTGGGCGCTGTCCGTAACCCTCGCCCTTCGGTTGCTCCGGGAGTCCCTGCATGGCGTTCCCGCGAGCCCCGTCGTCACTAGCGAGCACCGAGGACTTTCCTCTACAAAGCCCTCACTCATACTTCAGGCTCCCTCTTAGTCAATTGGTGGATGGGGTCTTATCGCCTTAGCTATCCTTTGCCCAGAGTCACCACCCGGCCACCGCCGGCTCTGGGATCAGACTATGGAGCGTTGCTACCCGGCTTGGCCAGAGAACCCGGCTGCCGGAGGACCGCCCCTTTGACAACCCGCCGAAGCGGGCAACGGCCCTATGCACAACGTCCGCTAACCGTGGCCACCGTGCTCAACGCCTGTCGGAGATGAGCCTCTCGAGGAGGTGGCGAATCGTCCCCATCCGGCCCCCTCGCATTCGTACACAACGAACTCTGCCGAGCTTCCGGTCGCCTCCCCCACTCAAGGGGTCGGATCGGAACCACCCGGAGGGGCGGCCACCTATCATATGATAAAAAAAAAAAGAAAAGAAATAAGTAATGAAATTCAACCATGAATTCTGAATGAAACAGGTGACCAATGCGAAAACAAAAATGTTTATATGAACCGCAATCATAAATAAATTGGTATTTCATTTGATAAATGGTATCACTGAGATCATTAAACAGATATAGTTTCAAAACAGTACATGTTATAGAAGATTAGAATGTTCCACAAAGTGTATTTTTCAACAACCAACATTTTTTTTATTAGATGAAAATTCTAGATGTTAATTAGATGCAAATTAGATGAAATCTAGTGAAACATTTTTCTGTTTGAGCTTTAAAGCAATTAATAGATAATCTTAAAGTTTTATATATTTTTGCATGCTAAAATGATATAATCTCTTGTTATATTTATTGATATAAGTGTGTGTGTGGGGGGGGGGGAATTGACAATATTTTTTAAACTAATCTTTTAGAAACTGGTGATCTCAAATATTTTATTGATAGAATTTTAAAACTTTACAAGAGATAAATACATATCATTAGTTAGTGAAATAATCTGCTGTAATTTTATTGTAGCTGTTTTATAAGGTAAAAGTATTTCTTACATAAAATGTATTTAATGTTTGAGTCTCCCCCCTTTTAATGGAACTACAATCCAATGACTACCTTTAAAACAGTATAACATTAAAACATTTTTTTTTATCAATAATTGGTAAATAAAATATACCATTGTAGTGTGAAATAAAATATGTTTTTCTCAAACAATACATTTAAAAAAAATTTAAAAATACATTTAAAAGTCATATAAACACATTCATTCAGATCGACATATGCTTCATCGCACAAACGGCGACATTTTCAAGATCTTTGTTGATACAAATATTTTCTAAAAAAATATTCGAAAACAAAAAATAAAATCATGAGACCACATGTATAATGAGAAAGGTAAGTGCAAACTTAAAATAAAATATAAATGGATATTTGTGGTTGTGATAATTTCTTGTTTTTAAATTTTTTTGCGAAAATATTTGTATCAACAAAGATCTTGAAAATGTCGCTGTTTATGGGATGAAACATAACTCGAACGGAATAAAGGCATTTATTTGCTTTTTAAGTGTATTTTTTTTTAATCAATTTTAGTAATTTTTAGCTTAATTTGGAAGAAAATATTAGTTTGAAGTTTTAGAGCATCTTGTCTGTGGAAAGCAGTATTACAAAATGGTAGCAGTCTCTATTAATGGGAAGTTTCTGTATTGTCTATGAATTTCCTTTTAAATCCTACTAAGAGCTTGCTGATTTAATTTTTTACATAAAAATTATTTTCTAATTAAAAATTACGTCAGAAACGAAAGTTATGATAAAAATATCCTTTCCTAAAACACACAATGAAAACACTTATTACAAATAAAACAAAAAATTCTAAATAATACAAAACATATTAAGCCCTTCCCTGTGGAATATATTTGAGAAAAACGTGCCAAAAATAGAATTGTTTTTTCTCTGAAATTTGGGAAGAACTGCGAAATTCCAAAATCCGACAAATGGCTCGAAACTGCTGAACTTTTCGCGGAAAAGTTTCGCCATCTATTGTAAAAATGGTAAATTACATATTATGCTTTGGAAGATCTGAATTGAAACACCGATTTTTCTCTTGCCGGAACTCAGGGCGGACATTCCAAAATTGGCGCATTGGCTTTACCCGAACTGCGTTCGGGCGTCACAGGCAAGGGATTAAACTATATTTAAGAATATTAGTATACAATATATAGCAACCACTTCAAAATTAATCCTTTTACGTCGTAAAATAACATAGATAATTACGTATTTGGTGTGCATTAATTGCCTCAAAATGGCATGTTATATTTGGTTAATGCTTTCTTTACAAATATGATATTCGTGCCATCAAAAATTAGTTTATATTTACCAAACTTTTCCAATCTTTAATTCCATTGTGTACATTGTGAATCTTTTGTCTCGCTGCATTAATTTCCCCTTGTCTAATGGAAGACAAATATTAGGAAGTTTAAGGACTGAAGCTCAAATGCGAAGAACGTGGAATATTTTAGTCATAAAAGAGACGACGTCATGTTTTTTTTATCATAAACTTACGGAATTTCTTTTCATATAAGATCAAAATTCATTACTTCGTCTGCGTATGGAAGCTTCAACTCTTTAAATGGGAATGAATTCTTCATTTTCAATTTTCTTGGTGCTTTTTACTATCTTCATTTTTTAGATTTTATAAATTTCGTATTAAAATTATTAAATAGTCATAAACTAAGATCTGTAATAGAAGAAAGTATTATAATCGAAATTTTTTTCGACTTCCGCTTTTCGAAGGATTTACACGTTTTAAGAATTAGAGACCTAAAAACATATTTATACAAAATGTCTGTCTGTCAATCTGTGTGTCCGTGTGTCGCCATTGTACCATCGAAAAGTGTATGAAGTTATGCATTGAATTGGACCAAATTTCATGTATAAGTCCTGGCTATGGCAAGCAGGTCCTAATTGAATTCCCCAGGAAGGGGAGCTATAATAGCGATTTTTGCGTAATTTTCTCGATTTTTTATAGTTCTGTTCTACACCAGCGGTTCGTGCAGCGACAGGAACTACGCATTCTGCTAAGCCGGCTATTCGCAAAAAGCTGACATGCAACGAAATAACAAAACTATTAATTTTATTATATATCATGATCAAGATTAACTCATTTTTACTCCGAATAATTGACTGAAGCAGAAATTTAAGATGAAAGTCAAAGTTGGTATAGTACTAAACTAATAATATTTATGTATTAATATTTGTTACTATTTTTTGAAATATTAAGATGTATCATACAGAAGAATGTTTTGGCACATTTAACTAGTTGACGTTATATATTTATCGAATAAGAAAATATTAGTTTGAATTTTTAGAGAATCCTATCTGTGAAAAGCAGTATTCCAAAATACCCGTATTCTCATATTAGTAATAATTCTGTGCGTTGTCAGATCAGTTCTTTTAAAATCCCATTTATTACTTGCGCAATAAATTCTTTACATAACAATTATTGTATTGTAATTAAACATCCCACTAAGAAATTAAAATTTATGATAAAAATAATCCATTCCTAAAATACACACTGAAAACACATGTTTCAAATAAAACAAAAGGCTCTAAATATAATTTTTTTTTGATACAAAACATAATTAGACTGTATTTAAGACTATGTGTAATGTTCATATATAATAGCCTCTTTTCCCTAAACGCTTTTACGTTGCAAAATAGCTTGTACAATCGGGAATTTCGTGTGCATTAATAGTCTCAAAATGGCATGTTATCTTTAGTTAATGCTTTCTTAATAAATACGATCTTCGGGCCATCAAAACTTAGTTTACATTTACCAAGCTTTTCCAATCTTTAACTCTATTGTACACAATGTTTCTTTTGTGTCGCTACATTAGTTTTTCCTTGTCTAATAGAAAGCAAATATCAGGCAGTTTAAGTACTGAAACTTAAATTCACAAAACGGGAAATACTTTTAATAATAAAGTGACAGCATCATGTCTTTTATCCTAAAATTTTGCAATTTCATTACATGTAAAGTCGAAAGTCATTATTTTTTCAGCATGTGAATACTTTAAATTAGAAGATATTCTTAAATTTCTTGATGCTTTTACTACTTTCATTCTTTACATTTTATAAATATTGCATGAAAATTATTAAATATTCATCAATGATTTTTAACTTTATATGTTTATCAAATAAGAAAATATTGTAAATAAAGGCACATAACCTTGCTTAATGGTACACAAAACACGAACTTCCATAAGCTAAAAGTTAAATTCTACGTTTCGAGCTGTTTCTACAGCCGTCTTCACGAAAAATAGGATAAATAGGATGTCTAAATGGCTAAAATCTCAGAGATGTAGGCTTCCTGTGCGAGAGATAACTATAATAACATAATAACAGGATATAACAGGATAATAACATAATAACAAGATATAACAGGATAATAACATAATAACAGGATATAACAGGATAATAACATAATAACAGGATATAACAGGATAATAACATAATAACAGATAATAACAGGAAGCCTACATCTCTGAGCTTTTAGCCATTTAAACATCCTCTTTTTCCTGAAGACGGCTGTAGAAAAAGCTCGAAACGTAGAACTTAACTTTTAGCTTATTAAAGTTCGTGTTTTGTGTACCATTAAGCAAGGTTATGTGCCTTTATTTATTATATTTTATGGTGCAACTGTCCAGTAAATGTTAAAGAATATATTGGTTTGAATTTTTAGATCATCTTATCTGGGAAAAGCAATATTACAAAATGTTGGCAGTGTGATATTAGTGGCAATTTTGTGTATTGACGGTGAAGTTCCTTTAATATCCTTTTAAGAGCTTGTTGATTTAATTTTTTCTATACAAATTGTTTTGTACTAATTAAAAATCACACTAAGAAACGGAATTTATGATAAAAATATCGTATCCTAAAACACAGAATGAAAACACTTATTACAAATAAAACAAAAAATTCTAAATATAAATTAATACGAAACATAATAAAGCTGTATTTATATGCATAATATATTTATATAATAGCCACTTTTTCCTAAACGCTTTTACGTCGCAAAATAACATAATTGTGAATTTTGTGTGCATTAATAGTCTCGAAACGGCATGTTATCTTTAGTTAATGCTTTCTTAACAAATACGATCTTCGTGCCATCAAAAATTAGTTTATATTTATCAAACTTTTCAACTCTTTAATTCCATTGTGTACATTGTAAATCTTTTATCTCGCTGCATTAATTTCCCTCTTGTCTAATAGAAGGCAAGTATTAGGAAGTACTGAAGCTCAAATGCGTAGAACGCGGAATATTTTAACTATCAAAGAGAAGACGTCATGTGTTTTATCGCAAACAATTGCAATGTCTTTGTTTATTACATTAAAATTTATTATGCAATATTGCATACTGAAACTTCAACGAGGAATGCATTCTTAAAATGGGAGTTTTAAATGGGGATGCAATGTTCAATTTTAGATTTATCGATGGTTTTGCTGTAAATTTTCATTCTTTAAATTTTGCAAATATTAGTATTAAATGTTAAATCATTTCCTAACTGTGATTTCTAAATTTTTTTTAATTAACTGAATCACAAAAATTTACTATGCAGTTGAAAGTAATAGGAATTCTAAAGTAATATATTTCTTAAAAGCAATTTTATAAAATGGCTATATAATAATATTAATAAAAATTTTGCACGTTTTCGGAGACATTTTTTTATGAGAATAAGTAGTAAATTTTCTGTATAAAAACGTTTTGTAATTAAAAATCCTAATAAAAATCGAAATTTATAATGACTTTTATAAAGAGCATAATGTTTTATTATAAATATTCATTCTTTAAGTTTTGAAACTATTGGTATCAAATGTTAAGTGCTCTTATAATTGTGACTCCTAAAGTTTTTTAACTCAGTCACAAAATATTATTTTGAACTTAAATATAATTGGAGTTGTAAAGTATTTTTTAAAGCTGTATTCCAAAATGGCTGCATACTAATATTAATATAAATTTTGCATTTTCTCAAAGGCTTTTTTTTTAATAAGAATAATAGTACATTTTCTGTATAAAAATTTTCTAATTAAAAATCCTACTAAAAAATCGAAATTTATAATGAATTTTTTAAAACGCATGATGTTTTACTATGAATCTTCATTCTTTAAGTTTTGCAACTATTGGTATGAAATGTTAAGCAATCTTCTAATTGTGACTCCTAAAGTTTTTTATTAACTGAATCACAAAATATTATTTTGAACTTAAAATTAATTGAAATTCTAAAGTAATTTATTTTTTAAAAGCAGTATTCCAAAATGGCTATATACTAATATTAATGGAAATTTTGCCCTTTTTCAGAGGCCTTTTTTTATAGTTTTTTATGAGAATGAGTAGTACATTTTCTGTTTAAAATAATTTCTAATTAAAAATCCTACTAAAAAATCGAAATTTATGCAAATTTTTTTAAAGCGTATAATGAAAATGTCTAATACATGGTATTTGCCAGCTTTATGCATTTTATAGAAACTAATATTCTCAGATAAGAATTTTATCTTTTAGTTAATGCTTTCTTTTTGAATTGACTATTCATGCCATCAAAATTAGTTATTTTAGGGAAAAGTCTTTATTTCCATAGTGAATGATAAATACTTTTTCTCTCGCTACATTAATGTTTCTCTTGTCTAATAGAATTCAAAGATAAGGCAGATCAAGTCCTGGAGTTCAACCGGGTAGCACGTGAAATAACCTGATTATTTAACAAAGACATAGCGTCACGTCTTTTATTCTAAACGTGTTCTTTGCGTACAATATTGAAAGTTATTTGTGGATATGCAAGTTGAATTTTAAATTCTTTAAATGCGAAAACATTGTTTTGCTTTAATTATCCTGATTGATGCTTATACTATATGACTCTTCTTTCTTTATATTTTACAAATATTGCATTAGAGCCAGGGTTCTCTCTGGCTTTTCACCAATATTAGCGATTTGGCGAATAAGAAATAAAAAACAGCAGCCAAATGAAAAAAAAAAAATTAGCAAAATAGATTCGGCGTGAAAGAATGAAAAATCTATCTTTAACCCATTATTGTATCCCTTTTTGCCAATACGTTCTAAAATAAGCTAATTTTTTAATTTCTTGTGAAATAGAAATTCAATTATCCGCTAGAAAAACTATTTAAAATAAGTAAGGTTAGTTGGGGCAACTGGGCCATGATTTTACAATGTGACTCTGAAGCTTCTGACAATCTCAGTTTCAAAAAGCTAACGTTCATTTGAATTAAAGTCTGAAATTCTGTAAATGTGTTCAGTTAGGTTCCGTCTATCAGACAGAAATGCTCAAAATTACATTTTAATATTTAAAAATATAAAAATATGCATATTTCATCTTTCTTTCCTCATGGGTGACCAGGAGGGTCTATGTTCCACACGCGTTTATTATTATTTTTTTTTTCATGTGGGATATCAGGTCCTGTTTGAAAAGGTGTAAACAACTTTAAAAAATTTAAATCTGGCAGTTCATGTAAATTATATATCAACTAAAGAGCGTTGTAATGGAAACCTTTGCTGTCAATATGTCTAAAAAAAGCACTAAAAGTGAAAATATTAGATTTATTTATACCAAAAACATAAAAATTAAGTAAGTACTTATGTATTAGTATAGGTAATAAGTATAAAAGTCACATGAGTATTTTAAGGAAAAAATAGCAAGTAAATCTATGAACAAACGGCTACGTAAGTACTTCAGTACTTTATCTGTATCCAGGGGTCGCATTATATAGGGAAAATTTTATTGTTTCTACCAGATCCCTTAATGAGTTACCTTCATGATAATTTTATTTAACATATTCTAAAGGAAGGTGCGATGAAGATATTATTTTCAAAATAGTGATAGGAACAATAAAAGTTTCCCTATATAATGCGACTCCTGTGTATCGTAGAATTTCAAGATTTGGCTATCTCGCTTTCAGGGGGAAGGTACTTGCATTCGTAAAATGTTGAAATAATTTAATGACACCAGTTTTTACAACAGAATCTATTTATAAACAAGTAAAAGTATACATTTGCGTACTTAATAAAGGTGAAATTTTCATTTTAAAATTCCGGTGCCAATGTGGCACTTAGGGATTAAAATTATGTTATGCCACTACGGCATCACCGCCTCTCAAAGGGTCAAGAAATTTGGTTTGATACCACCCAATATGCTTTCTAAAATTTTATTACGTAATTTTAATAAGTTATTCTGTAATTTTCTTTATTGTGAGCAAAAAACAATGGAGAAATTTATTTCGCGTAGTAAGAGAAACTAAAAAAAAATATTTATAATTATTGGGGTAACTTGATCCAGCATGGTCCAGTTACCCTGGATACATGTCCCAGTTACCCCATTCTTGAAAACTTTGTGGGGTAACTAGGACACCGGGATTACATTTGAAACATGAAGTAAATATGTATAGATACCTAATAATATTTATGTAGTTATATGCCTAATTTTTTTTTAAAATGATTGTTTGATAAAAGTACTTACCGTATTTTAATAAAAAGCCGAGAAAGTTCAACAATATTGACGTTGTTTTTAAAAAAAGAAACGTAAATTTTTGACAACAGCAAAGTGAGAGTTATTATGATTGAGTTGACACACGTTGTTTTAGGAAGTAGAGATTAAGGTGCATTGTTCACAAAAGCTAAAACTTAAAAAACATCAACAGTTTTTTTTATAAAATAGCCTATGGCCCAGTTACCAAATGGGTCCAGTTGCCCCAACTAACCTTACATTCTAAATGTCTAATAAATGTAGGGTAATGATTTACTGTTATGGAAATATACATTAAAAGTTGTTATGAGGTTTCGACTCTTAACCGATAGAAAACATTGACCGGCTACTGATACTTTGCATATAATTAATAAATAGTATGGTAAATGACTAATTTGAACACCGCATTCCAGCAAAACTTTTCTCTATTTGGCGTTTGATGCGAGCAATTTTGTTCGTGTTTCTACCGGCGGAGTGCGACGCTATGCTGGCGCATAGATAGTAATTCTTTGGCTGTTGTTAAACTGAATTGGTGTTGAGTCAGTACCTCCATAAATAGAGCAATGTAAAGGTCACTGTGCTATTGAACATGTAATGCGAAATCAATCGTTAAGTAACTCGGAATCTCGACTGTATTGGCACACCATACACACGAACAAACAAAAAAGCAGAAATTGAGCACTCGCAATTTGACGAGTTTGATTATTCGTTTACTCGCCAAATGAAGCATTCTGTCGCGATTTGGCAATGACGAGCGGCAGCGAGAACCCTGATTAGAGATATTAAATATTCATATAATCATGATTTCTAAAGTTTTTTATTGATTGAATAACAAAATATTAATTTTTGTTTGTAAGTAATTTTTATTATAATATGTGATCCCCTGAATGTGAAAATAATGATGAGACATTTTCAAAAACTTTTATCCCTTCTCTCCTTTTAAGCACTTTATCATTAATTAATGTTTTTTTTTTTAATTTTATGTTATTTTAATTTTTTTAATCACAATTACGAAATTTAGGCCATCAAATATTATTTTATCTCCACCAAGCTGCTATCTGAATCTTTAATTCCATTGTGTCTGTTAAATATCTTTTGGCTGAGTACATTAAATTTCCCCTTGTTTAACTAAAGAAAAGATTAGGCGCTCTAAGTATTGAAGCTTAAATAGATAGCACGTAGAATTAATTAAAAAATAAATGGTTTTACGCTTTTATCCTAAACTTTTGCTGTTTCTTTGAATATAAGATTGAAAGTATTTATTTAATCTGCGTGCTTAAGCTTTGTCTTTCGAATGAAAATGCATTCTTCAATTTCGATTTTCTTGTTGCTTTTAATATAATTTTTCATTTTTTATGTTTAATAATGCATTAAAGTTATTAATATTTCCCATAATTATGATTTAATTATTCATCGAATCAGAAAAAAATAGAGCATTTTATCTGTAGAAAGCAGTATTAGGGTGCCCCCGAGTTCATGGGCCGAACTGTAAGCAAATGTAAAGTACTCTTAACCACTTCACCGGCGACGGGTATAGGGAAACAGTGCTTTTAGCACCGACTTATCTCGGGGCAGCCGTTTTAACAATTTTGGGATATGGGGTCGGAAATGAAAAGTTTTGGCGAAAAACAAGAAATGCTTAGGAGATGAAACAAGTGCTTTATCGACATAACAATTACAGTAAACGCTCAAATGTGCCACCACCAACATCGGTATATACCTGGCAGCGTCTAGCAAATGATTGGTGTACCCTTTCGAAGGTTGTCTGATCTATTATACAGCGATGACCGCCTCGGGAACTCAGCTTTCGCTTTAGAGTGTTAGTGCAATCACATCCACTTTCCGCCCGACTGTCAAAGAGAGTCCCAGAGGCAAGCGTCGGGTCCCCGATCAAGCTACTTTGATTTATTTCGGTTACTGTGGGATTTACTTTTTCCATCACAATTGGTTACCCATTTTTCTGGACGAACCGAAGGTTTTACATCGAAATATTAATTATATTGCTCTTTCAACAATACATGACTGTATGTAGCGATTACATGAGGTTCATTTTACCTAATGTCATAGCATAATTGTTTACGATTTTGCTTGGATTTAGATACGTCACAGTACATTAAACACGCAATATTGAACACCACAATTAGAAACGCATTACAACACAATATAAAACAACTACTATTTACACGACTGTATGTAGTGATTACATGGGGATCATTTTAATGTGATTGCATAATTGTTTACATTTTTCTTGGATTCCAAGGGTCAAAGGACAACCGACCGGGATGCCAACCTATTTAGGTTTATGGAGCAAAAAATCCCGGCTGAAAGATCCCCAATAATATTCAGAGAAACTCAAACAGTAGAAACAGGCATGGGACAACGATAATTATTTTTAAAAAGTGTGATCGCTGGTAAAAGAATATATTTACTATTAGAACAGAATTCCGTTATAAACACGTTATTTTTCAGAGGGTTTGCTGAACAAAGTACAATAAACCTGTGAAAACAGGATTGCTATGAACCGCTAATATTTCCGTTTTAGACAGACTTTCGTCTAGGCAGATACATTTGTATCGTATTCCTTTCGAATCAACTATAAAATTATCAGTTATAGACAGGTTTTATCTTCACAGGTTTTACTGGATTAAGTTCCACTCGATGTAGACTAAGGAATAGCATTGTCCGAAAAGAATTTGTGCATCATGAAAAATCGAGACTTTTGGAATCCTGCGTAGTGGTTACGCGGGTGAGGTCTTGGAACCTCTACGTAGGGGAAGTTGGCCTAAAATGATCCTAGCGGGAAAAACGATCCACATAGCTTTTCTTCCTGACAGTTAGCGCTATCTACAGGGTAACACATAAACTAGTTGTGTCAAGTGAAGAAGAAGCAATGGCGGTATTCAAACGATCGCAGTATAACGCGTCTGATTAGAATTCTTTGAAAAAGTGGGATTTATAATATCTGCTATAAGATAAACACTAACGTTCATATTTATTTACATGTACAGTTTTTCATGTACAGATATATGACTTGGTTTACTTAACAGAGTATGCTTTTAGATGTGAATTGCACATGCTAAGGTTTTTATGTTTATCGGCGTCATCTAGTTATATGACCTAAAATAGACGGTCACGTTGCCGGGTAAAATGATGCATTATGTCGATTGTTTTACTACCATTTTATTGGCTGAGGAAAATCCGGTACCGTTTCCTAGTCATCATGGGGGCCAACTGTGTGACTGCCCCAAATCTTTCTCTTTGAGTCCACATGCTATCCTAGCGTCTCCAAAGAAAATGGAATCAAGCACTTCGAGAAAAAGGAAATTGATGAAAACTGTCATTTTAACCTTCCTACCCTGAATGGGTCTAATCGACTCATACAGAACAGAAAGATAAGATAAAAGAGACTGCAGCTAAGAAAATTCAATTAAAATATTCTAAATCTAAAAACGAAATAGCCAGAACAAGCAAAGAAAAGAGCATGAAGTGAAAACAAAGGCGTATTCCCATCGGTGTTGACAGTGGGCTCCTTTTTTTAAATTCAGATTTCTTGTTCGGCACCACTTTTCTGAAACGGTAAAATTGCTCTTGTTTTCCCCTTAATTAATATGTCATTAAATAAGGCGAATTTTACTATTTCAAAAAAGTGGTGCCTATCAAGAAATCTGAATTTAAAAAAAGTAGCCCACTGGCAGCGCTGGATATGTTGTTGTGGGAATCAGAGTTGCAACACTGATTCCCATACAGAAGAAAAGGGTGCCTAAAAAATAATATTTAGAATATAGTGAAACAGATTCAGAAGATGAACAAAAGTGTATTTATTGCGATGAACTGTTTGCCTCCTCTGCAGAAGGTGAAGGTTAGATCCAGTTTCACAAGTGACGTAAGTGGGCGCAAAATGCATGCGCAGGGGTAGATGAGAATGATGATTAGGTGTATCTTTGCGATATGTGCTTAAATATTCCTAGTTTCCGGATGGGGAGGAAATAGGCGTTACTTTTCGATTATAATTTTCAAATATTCCATTTTATTATTTTTACGAAATTATTTGTGACACTTTTTTATTTTAAAAATTACATTAAATCAATTATGTATGCTATTTAGTAGTAAAGCTTATTTCATTTCATTATGTATTGTCATAATTACTTTTATATCGTTTATTTTGCCGATAAAAAGCAATTTACAATAATTTTTAAATGAAGGATCATTTTACCCTTGGGTGAGGGTAAAATGATCCTTTGGACACGTTTTCAGAAATCTATTTTTTTCATTACTTAATTTGTGTTTAAAATATTATTAAAGTATGTTTCTGATACAAAATATAGTGTAAAACAGGGGTGGCCAACAGTGGCACGCCGGATACCACTAAAATTTTACAGAAAAATTCGACTTCTTGGATAGCAAAGATTCGATGATTAGATAAGGCAGTGATTACTGTAAAATTTTAGTGGTGTGGCGCGTGCCACAGTTGGCCACCCCTGGTGTAAAACATATTAGCATAGGACCAAAGATTTATTTAAACAGTTATGTTATTTTACACAAGTTTTCACCTTAAGGGGATCATTTTAGGCCAATTTCCTCTAAATTGGGATACCTGGTAACATTAGTTGACTCCTGCATCATTCTACGATTATACTCTTAGGAATCTTGCGTAGTGGTTGTTTACACGGTGAGGTCTTGGGACTCGTGAAAATCGGGACTTCTACATAAATTGGGATACCTGGTAACATTAGTTGACTTCGTTATCATTCTATCTTCATACTTTTAGAATCTCGCGTAGTCGTTGGTTACGCCGGTGAGGTCTTGGAACCCCTGAAAATCGGGACCTCTACGTAAATTGGGATACCTGGTAACATTAATTGACTCTTGCATCACTCTGTCCTCATACTTTTAGGAATGCCGCGTAGTGGTTGGTTTACGCGGGCGAGGTCTTGGAACCACTGAAAATCGGGACCTCTACGTAAATTGGGATACCTGGTAACATTAATTGACTCTTGCATCACTCTATCCTCATACCTTTATTGTGCTATTGAAATTTTGCTATATTTATGTGCGCCGTAGTAGAAAAAGAAGGATTGTATTAGAATCATTAGTTTTTCGAATACTTTCTATTTTCTAGTGTTTTAATTTTAACAGTATGGCACTTTTCCTATAAAGCGTTATAAATTTTCATTATTTATTTAATAAAACTAGGGAATCGTACCTGGGCTTCCCGGTTTACAGAATATTGGCGAAAACCAATTTTTTTAGTTGAAAAGTAATATATATATATATATATATATATATATATATTACATGCATATTACATGCAATACATTTTTAGATTGCCCACTAACAATTAAAAGAAGCATTTTTCATAAGAAAAATATGAATTATACAAATAAATAGACTTTTGAAATTTATCAAAAGCGATTTTTTCGTATTAGCCACATGATAAGAATTATTAGCCCAAGATTTTGCTGCTTACGACGTCCTTTTATTTTCTGATAAGTTCAGAGCTGTAAGCGCGTAATCAATTACATGTCTGGAAATTTGTCTTTTATTTATATTATTTTATTTATTTAATTATAGAGGAAGTTTTATTTTTGCTTGCGGAATGTTAGTCGTAAGAAAATTATGAACTATTTATGTTGTTTTAAGAGCAAACTAATTAATCTTTCTTAATCGAGCTCCACGCGATAGAGATAAATTTAAAAATTAACTTCTCTTACGCGCAATCACCCTTTTTAAAAAAAATTGGTATTTTCATTTGATCATTTTAAATTCATTTTAACTCAAAACTTGAAGTCACGACTGCCAGCAAAATCTTTGCATGTGAGCACATTCTTAACTCGTAATTCTAATTTCAGTAACGGAGAGTAAAAATTACCGTTATTTATGTTTTTTTGACCCATTTGTGTTAAAAATTTTAGTTTCATCTTAGATCGTTTTCTTTTAAATATGACGTCATTTTCAATTATTTAAGCATTTCACCTAGTCTCTGATACATAGTACACATAAAAGAAGGAAAAAAATATGGAAACTTTATGAGGAACATGCGTGTTTTCAAAAGCAGTACGTGATTTTCCGTTCAAAATATTATGCCCCTAATGGGATTTTGCGCCATTAAACCCTATAGAACATTTTTTTATCAACAATTTTGAATTTTTATCAGATAATCACACGAATAAAGATAAATAAACCTCATTATTTCTCTCTTGTCTGCAATAATGAAAGTTATCTCATTACCATCATTTTGAAGAAGTTTCATAGAATACATAAAATAAAATTAAAATATAACAATGGGGTATTAAAAACACAGCTAGTGGGGGCACATCTACAAATGAACAGCTTTAAGTTAAAAAAAATTATTAGTAAATTTGGTTCAGCAGACAGCTCAGGGCAGAAAAACATTCTTGTGTTTTAAATATATAGATTATATAAAATTTTGAAAAATTAAATTAAGCAAATTATGTTATTTTGATAAAATTACAGTAACATGTCTTAAGGGGTCTCAGGACTCTTAAAGATTCAGAAATGTTTTAATTTTAATTTTTTTAGATGTTAATCTTCTATATTTTCTGAACATTTTAATATAATTGTTTCCCTCAAATTCTCATTAGAACAAAAGTTATGGCTTTTAGAATTATACCTGCTCAATAGCTGAAGCGGCATTATCGAAACTTTTAAGTCATTTTTCTCCAAATGACTCTTTTGGGCATAACGCGCACGATATCTCAAAAACTTTTGAAAATTTTTTCATGAAATTTTCAAAACATACGTTTCATGTTAATCTGTATAAACTGAACCTAAAATTTCCTTTTTATTGTTCAAAAAAAATATTTTTTAAGGTGATTATGTTGTTGAAATTTTCAAAATTTTCTATTAGCTAAATAGAATTTTGTATTAAAATATAAAAATGCTTTAAATACAAATTTATTTAGGTTCAAGGTAATTATTACAATCTGAAGTATAAGTAGGCAGCAAAATTTTTATTCTTGTTGCAATATTTATCTTCTAATCGTGCGCGTAAGCTGTTATACCAATTTTCTGTTTGTCAAATGTCTGACTATTTGGAGCACACTTTAAATGCTAAATCTGCATCTTGCAATTTTTTCAATACATAAAATGAAAGAACGTACTTATATTTTCATCTCAATAAAAATTGTTTTTTAAAATCATATACATTTTAAGATATTAAATGTTGAAAATGGTCTCGGTTTCCAATTTTTGGTAGCCATGAGCCCCTTTAAAGAATAGCAATAAAATTTTATTAGTCGAGAGAATTTTGGACAAAAACTTGGGGAATCTGATATTATTTAAGCCTCGAATTATTTCCAAGATCTTCTTTGATTGCTTATCTAACTCGGCGAAGCCAATTCATCCAAGAGAGAATCAGTAAGTTCTGTAATATAAATCGCTATTTTTCGGACAAATTGCATGTACACTGTATGTTACTGCTCTTCTATAAAGTCACTCTAAATGTTTGTAAACATTGCGTTTTATCAGTGTGTGATTTCTGTTACGCTGCTTTCAGAGATAAAGCATTTTCACCTGTGAAGAATTTCAATGCAGTTGGGGTGAAAATGACGCATTTCTACAAAACATATTTCAGTTATAAGAATTAAAATACACGTTTTTTTTTTTTTTTGTTTTTGTTTTTGTTTTTTTTTTTTGTTTTTTTTGTTTTTTGTTTTTTTTAATATATAAAATAACGTCAATTGCATCGGGTAAAGCATTACACTTTTACGATTCATTCTTAAACAATATCCATAGAACGGTACGCAAATGACATCATTATCGCGGAATAATACACAAACTCAACAGAAAGTAATGACGTCATTTAAGTAACTCGGTAAAACAATCTTGGGTATCTAATGATTTATATAACTTCATTATTTTTCTTTATAATAGCTCCTGTTTTATCAGAAGTCATTCATTTATACTTTTTCAAAATTCGAAAAATGTAATTACACACGGATTAATAAAATTACTTTCTTTCAGATTTTTCATACGAATTAAGTAAATGCGGAGAAAATAAGTCACACAAATATTCTTTAAATTACATTTTTGTAAAGAAAAAGTGTTGTATCTTTTGTAAAGTTAAATTAAAATAAACTGAAAATCATTTAATTGATAAATAAAAACGAAATAAAGCCAAAACTCACCGAGTTTTATAACAGACAATATTCGTGACATAGCACGTATTTCAGTTTCAATTTTTTTTCAGTATTTATGAGAAAATGGCAACAAAAAAATACAGCAATCTACTATTTTCCGTTTTTTCCCTTTACTTTCAACAGAAATGGAGTACCTCAGTTGCCACGATTACAAAAAAAGTAAAAAAAAAAAACTACAAAAAAATTAATATCTTTAAATTAAATTGAGATATAGCTTTCAATCAAATTGCATTTAAAAGAGCCATTTTTTCCTTATACGTGGGTGTAAGAATTTAAAATGTATGATGTTTAGAAGTTTAAAAATTTTCAGTAGAGAAAATTGCAAAACCAAAATTTTATTTCAAATTTCAAAGTGTTGCCTTTCGCAAAATGACGTATGCGTTACGCACAGATATGTATGTCCTTTATAATATAGATATGCATATAATACGCATTTAATCAAAAAAGGGATAAGTAGTAGTAATTCTTTGCCATAATATTTATTTTAATGTCTTATGAAAGAGAAGTTAATGTTTATAAACACATTGCGATGTTTTATAGCTATTTAAAAATTTTCATGAAAATAAATTTGTTTTAAGAAACACATGAAACTCGAACTCGCAAAGTAATTCAATCAAAGTACAAAAGTGAAATACATTTTAACTGATTTGAGAATGTAATTGCAAACAAACTTTGATTAATTTAATATCCCAGGTAAGAAAATCTCAGTTTGAATGTTAATTTAACAGAATCCATAACTATTTCATATTCTGAAAACTTACTTTATTTAATTCCTTTCCTGCGAAAATATTAAGCAGATCTTCGTACGTTTTATTCCTCTGGTGGCAAAATGCTTTAGAAAATTACGAAATTTAAGATTTGGCGCTAATTAAATGGCAGGCTATTCTATTTATTTACATACGAACATGATGAAATTAAAACTTCATGCTTCGATGTTCTCATATTTCTTTGCTAGTTAAACAACATTTCTCTTGCTGATTAAATTAAACGTATTTATGTTAATCGAATTTTTTTAATTTTTGACTTAGCTATTAGCTTTTCTCGATTCGTATTCTCAGTTCATATTTTACAGCTGTAAAGAAAGTACCTTCCTTGAATTTAAAAACTTCTTCTTACATTTAAACATACCCTTCTGTAATTGCAACAACTGTGCGTAAGAAATGTTATCTAAAATTTCAGAGTTTCAGTTTTGCAGTCAGAAACAAAATATTTTATAGTAATTTCTGACAAGTATTAGAATAATATCAGGTTAAAATACATCTCTAACAACCAAATAAACACTTCGTTGTAAAACTGTCAAATGTTTATTAATACAGTAAACTTTCCGACTATCCGTCACTCACGGGACCGAAGGTGCGACAGATAATCGAAATAGATGGATAATCGAAAGATACTACAAGACCGTTAATAAAATTACATTTATTTTTGTCAGTTAAGAATACGCAAATGCTTTTTTATCTTTTGTGTACTACCGTTAATAAAAATCATAATTGATAATAAAAATGCAATTTATGAGAGAAGTTTAAAATTTACAGAATAAATATGTAGTATCTGTTTTCGTCCGAAGTAATCCATTATATATTTTTGTTTGTGTTTTTCATGCACTTTTACTGCAGCAAGATTGCGGATTCTACGTAGTAAAAGTACTTGCGTTCCATCTGCTTCCTCTTGCATCTCAAAACAATTAATGGTCTTAGAAAGCATAGTCTGCACTTTTACATGATTGACACTTGAATCACCATTCCTCAGTCCATCATATTCATCCGCTTCAGGTTTCTTTGGACTCAAAATATTTTGAATAATTTCGTCATACGTAAATTCTCCATAACCAAATATTTTTCTCCAAATAGTGCCGACTGACTCGGGTTTACTGTTCATTTGAGTTTTCATAATTCGTTTCTGATAAATAAACATATATATATATATATATATATATATATTTACGGGAGAGGTGACGTTTAACCGAGGGTTTTGGTTGATAGCTAGACGGATAATCGGCAGCTTACTGTAAACGAAATTATAATATAACAACGTGTAAAAATATACCATAATCTCATCGGAGTAACACATGATTCCAAAAAAACGTGTTTTATTATTAAAAACATCAGAAGCAAATATGTTTTCGAGATATGAAGAAGAGTTTATAAAAGCAGAGTTTCTTTTGCAGTCACTGATTTTTGGAATCGTTTTCGAATAGTTTTTATAGTTTTTATATAAGTTTTCTCAAACGGAATATTAGTTTCTCGGATATCAATTTTCACTTAAATATTTTCAGGTGCGTAATTGAGTTTATACATGCAAAGATAATAAAATTATATTAATATTTGTGCTACGGAAAACAGTTTAAGAGGCATGGGTACAATTGACATCACAGTAATAAGAAAAAGTTTACTTTCATGGAAAATTTGAACTAAAGCTATTGACAATAACCATGTGCATCAGACAGAAACAAATCGCCGCAAGAAATACAGCATTTGTACATAAAACTCTATTATCAAAATCGTTTCAAAAAAGAGCGAACGACCTTCTCGTAGAATAAATTTTCATCATTTGCTCAATATATATATATATATATATATATATATATATATATATATATATATATATATATATATATATATATATATATATATATATATATATATATATATATATATATATATATATATATATATATGTATATATATATATATATATATATATATATATATGTATATAACATACTTTTAAAGTAAAAAAAAAAAAAAAGATAAGTAGTCGTAATTCTCAATTACAATATTTTTTTTTATGTCTTATGAAAGAGAAATTGATGTTTATAAACAATTTGCGATTTGTAATAGCTATTTAACAATTTTCATGAAAATAAATCTGTCTTAAGAACAATATGAAACTCGAACTTGCAAAGCAATTCAATTAAAGTACGAATGTGAAATACATTTTAGTTGATTTGATAATGTAATTGAAAACAAACTTTGATTAATTTAATATCCTAGGTATGAAAATTTCAGTTTGAATGTTAATTTAACGGAATGCAACACTATTTCATATTCAGAAAACTTCCATTATTTAATTCCGTTTCCTACGAAAATATTAAGAGGACTTCTATACATTTGGTTCTTCTGGTGGCATAGTGCTTTGGAAAGGAACGAAATTTAAGATTTGGAGTTAATTAAAAGTCAGGCTATTCTGTTTAATCACATACGAACATGATGAGTTAAAACTCCATGCTTCGATGTTCTTATATTTCTTTGATAGTTAAACAACATTTCTCTTGCTGATTTAATTAAAAATGTTACTTTAATCGAATTTTTGACTTAGATATTAACTTTTGATAATTCTTATTCTCAGTTCATATTTTACAGCTGTCAAGAAATTACGTTCCTTGAATTTTAAAACTTCTTCTTATAGTCAAACATATCCTTCTGTAATTGCGGCAACTGTGCATAAGAAATGTTATCTAACGTTTCAGAATTGTAAAATTATTTTTTAATAAAATTATTTTTTAGTAAATTCTGACAAGCATTGGAATAATATCAAGTTAAAATACTTCCCTGACAGCCAAATAAAAACTTAGTTGTAAAAATGTCGAATGTTTACTATTACAGTAAACTTCCTATTATCCGTCACTCACGGGATCGAAGATGTGGCGGATAATCGAACTAGACGGATAATTGAAAGACACTGCAAGACCGTTAATAAAATTACATTTATTTTTTTCAGTTAAGAATATGTAAACGCTTTTTTATCTTTCGTGTGTATTCGTTAATAAATAATTTAATTTAAAAAATCAAAAAACCCGACTGCGTAAAAAGCAAACTAATTAATTATTTCTCATCAATGTGAAACATTTTTTTTTTAATTCCTACTATTAGCTCACGCTCTCGCTATATATATCGTGTTCAAATTTTCAATCGTTAATAAAATACTTATTATTCATCCAATCAAGCTCAAATATTTTTTTTAACTTGCAGTGGATGACACTTGATGTTAATCGAGTTTTTTTCAAATATTAATTCATTAATTAAATTTAATTAATTAATTTTCAATAATCGAGAGAGCTCCCTTCTTGATGAATGTTTTTTTTTTTAAGACCGAGAGAGACGTCTTCTTGATCAAGGCATTTTAAGCGCCACTCAAAAGGAAAGAAGAATGGGAGAAAAAAAATTCTCTTATTGACCGAAGTAGAAATTGACTTAAAATATATTTTTTTTATATTACTTGTTTATATTACTTACCTATTTTTTTATTTACTTGTATTGATGACTTTTAAGTTATGTTTAACTGTTAGTTCCTATCTATAAACACTGTTTTGATGAGGTCTATAGATGTATATGATGGTTAGAGTTGCAGTAAAGCTAGAGATCCACAATACATACACAACTTCCAGGTTGTATAATATTTTAATGGAGCTTCTGACTGTAAAATAGTCAATGGAACATCTTCTTAATTTTGAAAGACCTATCCAATGATATGCCCCTCAATAGGGTGCGTAAATTTTTTTTCGTCCCTACCGACATTTTGTATTTTACGTTCGCCATTTTGAATTTCTAAAAACAAAACTTAGCCTATAACCATTGGGCCGTTATGACGAATCGATAGAGACCTCATTCATTAAAATCCGTCCAGCCGTTGGTATGTTTCGAGGGTATAAAGAAATCCACATACACAGATACGCTGAAACACATAATCCTTCTTTTCAGTCGGGTAATAAAAAGAACAATTGATAATAAGAAAGCAATTTATGAGAGAAATTTAAAATTTTACAGAATAAATTTGTAATATCTGTTTTCATCCAAAGTAATCCATTATATAATTTTGTTTCTGTTTTTCTTGTACTTTTACTGCAGGTTGATTGCGGATTGTACGTAGTAAAGGTACTTGTGTTTCATCTGCTTCCTCTTGCAACCCAAAACAATTAATGTCCTTAGAGAGCATAGTCTGCACTTCTACATGATTGTCACTTGAATCACCATTCCTCAGTCCATCATATTCATCCGCTTCAGGTTTCTTTGGACTCAAAATATTTTGAATAATTTTGTCATACGTAAATTCTCCATAACCAAATATTTTTCTCAGAATAGCGCCGACTGACTCGGGTTTACTGTGCATTTGAGTTATCGTAAGGTAAAGTACCCAGTAGTTGACACTGGACCAATAGTTGACACTTTTGTAGAAACAGTAGTGTGACAAGTAAACGTCACAGGTAGGAACATGAGAGACACAGAATTTTTAAAATCTATCACCTTGCGGCAAAACTGAGAACTAAAACTATAAACAGTCGAGCCCAATTCCAATATGGCGGAAGACAACAAAGAAGCATGTGTGCAAAGTTGAATTTTTCTTAAGAAAAGTGATAAAGATCGCACTTTACAGTAAGTATTAAAACCCGTAATTTATCTTAATTTCTGGTTATGTTTTGATTGATATGGATTGTTTCGATGTCCAAGAATTGTATTGGAATAAAATTGATGCATTTTGTGCAAAATAGCGAAAGTGAGTGTGAGTGTCAACTATTGAATATGAAAAGAAACAGATTTTCAAAAGTTGACACCCAGTGTCAACTACTCGCTCATGTTGGGGTTTTGTTAATCTAATTCAGTGCAATGAAAATAAGCTGGAATCTACCAGATAAATTCATGACTGACCTTTGAAAAACTAAAAATGCATTTAAACCAATAGATGACACAGGGTGTCAATTATTGAAATTAGGGAGTGTCAACTACTAAAATTAATTATTATTTTTTTTTAGATGCCACCTAAGAAGGGAAATTTTAGGAATTACACGGAAGAGAGCATGAGAGCTGCCGTAGAATAAGTTAAAGCCAACAAAGCTGGGTACAAAACAGCGGCTAAAAAATTTAACGTGCCTAGAATAACTCTGAAATACAAAGTTGAGGGGAAAACCCCAATGAAAAGGTAAAATATCGGCCGTTACTGCTTGATTTTGCACTCGATCTTTCATTTTTGTTATTTGAGATTAATTAAGTAAGTGGTTTTATGTTATAATTTCAGATCTATGGGACTTTTTTTTATTTTCATTAAAACTTCTGATTAAACTTCTGATCTTTCATTAAAACTTCTGATTTCTTTAAAAAAATTTGCTAATTAACGGTTCTTATCATTATGTCTTCATATGGGGCAATTAATATAGTAATATAATAATAAAGAGTATTTATTATTATTAATTTAGGCCCCGCCGCAGTCAGTGTCAATTACTAGTTCACGAAGGTGTCAACTACTAAACTCTCACGTTCACGATGGTGTCAACTTCTGGACAAAAATCATGTTTTCATATCCCCTAGTAATTTTTACAAAATGTATTCATTTCGAGACATTAAACGTTATGATTTTGTGGAAAAATGTTCAAACCCCCTAGTAATGATCAAACGGTTTCCCTTAATTGAAAACTGCACGAACAAAAGGCGACGAACGCCGAAAAATTCCTTAAGGTGTCAACTACTGGGTACTTTACCTTAATTCGTTTCTGATAAATATGTATATAGGGGAGAGGTGGCGTTTAACCGAGGGTGGCGGTTGATAGCGAGACAGATAATCGGAAGTTTACTGTAAACGAAATTATAATGTAACAACGAATGAAAATATGCCATAACCTCATCGGAGTAACACATGATTCCTAAAAGCGTTTTTTATTATTAGAAACCTCAGAAGCAAATATATTTTCGAGATATGAAGAAGCGTTTATAAAATCAGAGTTTATTTTACAGTCACTGATTTTTTGAATCGTTTTTGTAGTTTTTATATGAGTTTTCTCAAACGGAATATCAGTTTCTCGGATAATATCAATTTTCACTTAAATATGTTCAGCTGCGTAATTGAGTTTAAACATGCAAAGGTAACAAAATTATATTAATCGTTATGCTACAGAAAAAAATCTATGAGCCATGGGTAAAATTGACATCACAGTAGTAAGAAAAAGTTTATTTTCATGGAAAATTCGAGCAAAAGCTATTGTCAAGAACCATGACTACACTGTAAATTTGCCAGCACAACTCGATCACAGTTGAATGTACTGTATCTTTCTTTGGTTTCCTGACTATTTAAACATGGAAAATACAGTAGTTGCGTAACATTAACAGTACAATGTACTGGCAATTTTGGACGCATTTGGACCACAGCACAAACTACTGGCGTGCAAGTTGCCAGTACATTGTGGTGTTCATTTTACGCAACTACTGTATTTTCCATGTTTAAATAGTCAGGAAACCAAAGAAAGATACAGTACATTCAAATGTGATCGAGTTTGTGCGCGAGATGAATAGTACTTTGTACTGTAAAAAGTTCGTTTTTTTTACAGTGTAGCAGACAGAAACAAATCGCCGCAAACATACGGCAATTGTACATAAAACTGTATTATCAAAATCGCTGCCATAAAGTGTAAAAGACCTTCTGTAGAATAAATTTTCATTATTTGTTCCAAAAAATATATAGTATATAATACACATTTAAAGTAAAAAAAAACAAACAAAAAACAAGATAAGTTGTCGTAATTCTTTGTTACAATACTTTTTTTCATGTCTTCTGAAAGAGAAATTAATGTTTATAAACACAATGCGATTTGTTATAGATGTTTATCAATTTTCATGAAAATAAGTCTGTCTTAACAACTATGTGAAACTCGAACTCGCAAAGCAATTCAATTAATGTACGAATGTGAAATACATTTTAGTTGATTCGAGAATATAATTGCAAACAAACTTTAATTAATTTAATATCCTATGTACGAAAATTTCAGTTTGAATGTTAATTTAACGGAATGCAAGACTATTTCATATTCAGTAAAGTTCATTTGTTCAATTTCGTTTCCTACGAAAATATTAAGAAGACTTCTATTCATTTTGTTCTTCTGGTTTCAAATTATTTTGAATATTTTCGTTATCCGCAAATTCTTCATAACCAAGCAACTTTCTCAGAATAACGCCGACTAGCTCGGCTTTACTGTGCATTTGATCTTTCGTAATTCGTTTCTGATAATATATATGTATTTAGGGGAGAGGTGACGTTTAACCGAGGGTTGCGGTTGATAGCAATACGGATAATCGGATGAATGCTCTAAAAGAAATTATAATGTAACAATGAACGAAAATAAACCAAAACCTCTCCCGCGTTACCTATGATTCCGAAAAACGTCCCTTATTATTAGAAACCCCAGAAGCTGATACATTTTCGAGATATAAAGAAGTGTTTATAAAATCAGAGTTTCTTTTTGCGGTGACCGATTTTTGGAAACGTTTCTGAATAGTTTTTATATCAGTTTACTCAAATCAGAGTTTCTTTTTTCGGTGACCGATTTTTGGAAACGTTTCTGAATAGTTTTTATATCAGTTTTCTCAAGCCGGAATATCGGTTTTTAGCTGACAGGCTATCAAAGCCTGATTAGATTTGGAAGTTCATTGGTTAAATATAAAGGGGGGACGGGGGTCTAATATCCCCTTAATTTAGATAAATGCGTATTTCGATCCGATTCGCTTCAAATTTGGTATACCGGTTTATTTCGATAAGGCGCTTCTCTGATGACATTTGGATGCTCATTGGTTACGTATATAAAGGAGAAACGGGGGTAGGCTATCGCCCCACTTAATTTATTTTTCGAGGGACATTATTCTTTGAAATAAGAGTATAATATACAATTAGTGTACATAGCCTGTGAGCTCAATGCCATCAGTTTATCTGGGAACATTTCTTTTTTATTCGGATGCTATTCATTCTGACTTAAGTATCAAAGAGGGTACGGGGGTCTAATACCCCTTAATTTAGATAAATGCGTATTTCGATCCGATTTGCTTCAAATTTGGTATACCGGTTTATTTCTATAAGGCGCTTCCCTGATGACATTTGGATGGTCATTGGTTACGTATATAAAGAAGAAACGGGGGTAGGCTATCGCCCCACTTAATTTATTTTTCGAGGGACATTATTCTTTGAAATAAGAGTATAGTATAGTATACAATTAGTGTATATAGCCTGTGAGATCAGTGCCATCAGTTTATCTGGGCACTTTTCTTTTTTATTCGGATGCTATTCATTCTGAGTATTATCAGCTGCGTAATTGAGTTTATACATGCTAGGGTAACAAAATAATAATAAGTTTAATGTTAATGCTAATGCTGTTAATTTATCATGTTTGTCTGTAAAACATGGTTTTTGAACATGAAATCCGGGTTAATTAGCACACTATAAAAACTATCCGGGAATGTTTCCGAAAATCTGTGGCAGAATAAGAAAATTTATATATACATACATATATATATATATATATGTGTGTGTGTTATGCTTTCAATAGTAGGATAGAAACATATCGGTATTAAGCAGCGACAGTACACTCGTGATATACCTCCAACTGAGAAATCAAAGTTTGCAGTCATGAAATCATGGTCGGAGTGGAAGACCAGACCTACATCCTTGGTAGTTTTCCCAGAAATAACAACTGAAGCCGTTAGATTTATCCATTATTTATTACATGACCATAAAAAGTAAACCTACTTGCTTATAGAAAATTAACAAATTGAGATATTTTAATTCAAAAAAACTAATATTAGCTTAAGGGATTATATTAAATTTTTCTTTGATGACCCTAAGTAGCAATTGACTTTAAAAACAAAATTTTTATATTACTTGTTCTATTCGTATTTTTCACGCCATTATAAATTATAAGGAGTATACATAAAATAAATAATGTTAAAAATTTTAAAATTATACACAATCCGATTACTTTTATCAAAACACTTAAATATTTCATCACTCTATGAGTTTGTTTAATGACAGGATTGAAAATTTCTGTTTTTCGTTACTGTTATACTGCCGCAGACAAAAAAAAAAAAAAAAAAAAAAAAATCGTGTGAGGTAGAAACCTTGGTATGAAGGTTTTTTTTTTTTTAAATATAAACTTACATAAAACACACGTTTCATTATGAACGAGAAACATTTAGAAAAATAAAAATCCGGATTTATATATATATATATATATATATATATATATATAAATATTTAGAAGGCGTTTTTTCTTTAAAAATCCTTTTCCTGAAATATCTTACAAATACCCTATTATAAATACCATAATTATATATGTATATTAGCTCCCGGTATGTTATTTCTTTCTCCCAGAAATTAAAGTGTCGCCTCCAAAAAATAACGTATCGTTGTATAAGCCAGCCGTAAAACAAAGCAGATATATCATTGTACGGAATAATCACTACTACAATTTTTTTAACTTCTAAGCGTCGCACATTTTCAATTTTTATACCGTCGTATTGAAAAAAAAGTAGTTTTAAATGCAATTTGCTTGAAAATTGCATCTCCATCTATTTTTTAGTTATTAATTTTTTTGTAGTTTTTAACGTCATTTGTTTAATTTTGGCAACTCAAGTACTCCATTTCTGTACAAAGTAAAGGAAAAACAGTTGAAAAATAGCATTTATATCTTTTTGTTGCCATTTTCCCCCAAAAAATTAAAAAAATGTAATTAAAATATGTGCTATTTTGAAAAAATATAGATGAATGATTTCTGATAAAACAGGGAGCTATTATAAAATAAATTTAATTTTAAGTATCTATATAAATATTACAAACAAATGAAGGCATATGAATCATAAGATTCAGCTGATTTTTTTTGTCGAGTTTCTTGCTGATTTCTTTTTGCTGGATTTGTGTATTATTCTGAGGTAGTGACATCCTATACATATGTTATTGTAGATGTTGTTTATGAGTGGATCGTAAATGTAGGAATTCTTCAGCGGATTTGGATGACGTCGTTTTATATAAAATAAAATCGCGTGTTTTAAGTCTTAAAACTGAACTACAGCAGAGTCCCGATTATCCGAGTACCGCTTAACCGAGCTTCCGCTTTAACCGAGTTATTTTCTTCTGATGGATTGATGGCTTCTATTATTATGAAATAGCCATTATAAATTAAGTGTTAGGGGAAGATGGAAGAGCAGTCTAAAAAGTTAGAACACCGATTTTCTGGTCAGAATGGGAAAAAAATAGACATATTGATAGAAATAGACTAATAATGAGTTAGAAGTAGCTCGGAGTCGTTTGGTAGCTTCATCGCCCCGAGCCCAACGCTTCCCGCTTTTCGGTGTCTTTAATTTGTGTAATTTCCCTTTTAAATTTGTCCGGTTTCAATTTTTGATTTTTTTTTCTTTTCAATCTCGCTTTTGCTAGAGAGTCTCTTACTCGGGACGTGGCTGGGGACCTATGAAACTTGTTATGTAACTATGTTATGTAAATGGTTTATTTGCGTCAAACTATCCTTTTTCATACATGTCATGTAGTTTGGACACAATGACGCAAAGAAACCATTTACATAAATCTTACTCACAATTTTGAATAGCGTGACACAAAAGATAAATCAATTTATTGAAATAAATACATTTCAATGCATAGTATAGATTCAATGAAAGTGATATATTTAACAGTGAATTGGAAAATTAAAAGTATTGTGTAGATGTAAAAAAATATTTTAACCAAGTCAAAAATAATTTAAATTGAATTTAAAACAAACCTTTTAAAGTCACATCAAGGCGTCACTTAAATTTTATATCATATCTTTTAAAACTCATATTTTGAATTTATGAGAGATGTAAATGATAAAGCAACAGCAAATAAAATTTTATGCAGCTTTTCATGTTGAACATAACATTTGCACATGCGATTATAAATAAAACAAAAATAAAATGATGAAATAAATACAAATATATTTTTTAAGAAATAGGATAACGTCACTCAAAATTTGATATCAGTATTTTTAAGTTCCATATTTAAAATTCTTAGAGCATAAGATAAAGTGCTGCGTCAGAAACTTTTAACCCGTCAAGGGTTTTTGCATTGATATCATTACTTTTTTGAGGTTAGCGATAAAATGATTAAAAAAAAGATACTTATGGAATTTAATGCAGATTTAATTTTTACTATTTTATTACAATTTTCCTTATAACAGTTTGTATATAAAAAGAACTGGGTAAGTATAATCGCAGATCGCACAGAGGGTTTCATTTGATATTCCTTTAAAAACACTTTATCCTTAAATTAATAAATCCAAAATGTTAATTTATAATTATTAAATCCTTACATAGATGGTGCACCAATAGTTCCAATTTTCATGGGGCAGGGAACGCACTCTTTTAAACAAACCACCTTCCAATTGAAGTCATCAAAAACCAAGTTGAATAAGCCAGACCCCGTTGTGTTGTTTAACAAACAGCAGTCTCATGTCCCCTCCTTCCCCCCTTTTTCAAAATTTTTCAGACCAGTACCTAAGAATGGAACCGAAATAATTTTTTCTCTTCAGAAATTACGATAAAAAATAGTATGCAGTACTCATAAATTTTCTTTAATGCTATATAGGGTGATTATTAAGTTAATTATAACGTTTGGAATCCGTTGCATTGATGTCCGAAAGGTAGTTTCAGAGTTATGGAAGCTGGACCCATAAGGCGCCATAGAGGGGCGAAGCCCGCTAGTGTCTATCATAATTATATCTGCCATGTAGACTAATTGCGACATTTAATCAAAATAGTTCCCCCCCCCCTCCTCATTCCCGGAAATATAACAAATACAAAATGTGTCTTTATAAACCTATCGTCAAATAGGTTTTTATTTCTTTTTCCCTAAAAAAAAAAAAAACATGATTTTTATATCCGTAACGTAAATAGCGGACGAAGCCCGCTAGTTCCTATCATAATATATATTTTAAGTAATTTTATATAGTCTATAATAAAAATCAGACTTAAAATAGTCTAGTTCCATGAGTACTTGTAGTGTCAGTTACATGCTACGATTTTTGGATACCAGTATTTTAGAACGGGAAAATGTGACTTATTTTATCGGAGATATCTCATTAATTGAATAAGGTGAAGCAAACGTTTTGAAAAAAAGGTGGCCAACAAGCATGGCAGTTATCAGCTATGTGACTATGTGCTAAAGTCCATTAATTTGATCTGCTTTAAAAAGATTACGGAAGATTGAATTATAGTAGAACATGGATTAACCGAGCTTCGATTAATCGAGGTTTCTGTTAACCGAGCCGATAACAAAGTCTGATTTTTTTTCCTTTTGAATGAGCCTTAAAAATAACCACACTCTTTAGCTCACTGTCCGTGCTATACAGGCCCTTCTGCCCCCAAAAGCACTCAACTCCAAAGAAACATTGGACCCTGAGAAGTCAATAGCGAACAATGCTTTGTTTCCAGTGGTTGTGTGAACTTTCGTAAATTTTTCAATTTGCATTTTAAAATTTACTACTGGTAGTTGATTTTCTTTTTAAATTTGTTAAGCTGTGAAACAGAACTTTACATATATTTATTTTTATTATTTAAAAAACGTTCTATATATATTTTTTAAAAGAGATGTTAAATTCGCAAGCACGGCGAGTTTTTACACACAGTTTCTATTAACCGAGATTTCCGATTCCGATTTACTAACAGTCCCAATTAGCTCGGATAATCGAGGCTGCTCTGTATAATTAAAAAATCAATGGCGATCTTACTGTAAACGGGTTTCCCTTTTACTGAGGGATTTCAAGACCGAATCAGCTAATGTTAGTTGCTGTTTCCGTGCTTGATTAAATAAGATTAGTTAAACATTTGAAAATTACCAAATATAAAAGGAACTAAGTCAACAGAGTCTTTGCTTTATGGTATTTTTTAACAACGCTATAAGAAAATGATTTTAATTAAGAGATTTTAAATGTAACGTTTTAAATCTGACATAATTTTCGCCAAACTTTCCTTTCTCTTTGTAACATTCAACTGAAAATATTTTTATTATTAGAAAGATAATATTATTATTTGCGCTACCTTAAAAATGGCAACTATAGTTAAAAATGTCATCTCGAAATTTGAAATAAATCTCTCATATAAATATATTTTTTAATTTAAACTGTTTTGCAATATGTTTTGCAAACTGTTTTGGCCACTTTGGCCAATATGACGTAATTTCCTCCATTTACGACTTTTAACACATATCAATGAATTTATTATTTAAAAATTTTCTTTTTCTTTTAATATTCACGTGTAAATATAATTTTTATGATGTAATTTTCAATGTTTTCCTGCTTTTAATGCGTAATCATTTAATTCTAATTTAAAATAATTGATTATTTTATAATTTTCTTTCATTTTAAGTGAGCATGTGTAAAAACAATTTTCATGACGTAATGTTTAATATTTTCCTGCTTTTAACACGTTATCATTTAATTCTAATTTAAAAGGATTTTTTTCTGTTTATAATAGTCACGTGTGAATAAATTTTTAATTTAAAGGATATATTATTCTTTGCGCTGTTTTAACAATTGGCAGCAATTTAAAATAACCTTTTCTAAAATATGTAAAAAATATCTCTGGAAATTCTGAAAATTTTAATTTAAAATTGAAATAAACCGTCAAAAAATTAGGCAAGTTAAAAATAATAAATGCACTCTGCAAACTTCGAGTTTCTATTGAATGATTAAATTGAATGAAAATGATTAAATTCCCATGTATATTTTTTTTTCCTATGAGACTTTTTTAATGAGACAATTTTATCCAGATTTAACCTTAAATATCTCTTTAAATAATTCTTCGATTTAAAAACTGTTTACTTCAACGTTTTTATCAAACATTTCTCTATAATACTACCCATTTTAATATTTTTGTATGCAGTAATTTTCTTAATATTTGCGAAATAGACCTCTAGTCACAAAAGATTCTTTCAAAGTGGCGAAGAGCGTTAGTTTTTTTTTTCGAATAAGAGACAAAATGTAGTACACAATTGCGTCAAAAGATGGCGACATCAGAAATCTGATATGCTTATTATGTAAACTGTAAATATTGCAAAGTTAAATAAAAACAATTGTCTCGGGGTTATAAAACTTCATTGATATTTATAAATAAAACATTTCAACTAAATTATTTACTATAAAAGAATTATTACATCACAACAGTTTTTATGCAAGGAAAATAATAATTATAATAATAATAATATTATGGACGTCAGTGATTATATATTGATTGACCGTCATAATAATAAAAAGTATTATAAAAAGAAGGGCTGAAATGAATTATTTTTTTACGTTTCTGATCGTGTGATTTATATTCAAATAATAATTATTAATGTATATTTTTTGTAAAGTGATTGAAATTAAATATATTTATAAAATTTATGGTAATATTTTTATTGTTGAAAAATTGCCAAGAAATAATCATCATCAAATTGGAGTCATTATAATTGTAATTTTATTTAACTTAATAGCAATTAAAAAATTACAAAGGAACTGAGAATAATGGTCAACTAGCAGACTTAAAAAAAAAAAAAAAAAAAAAAAAACATTCACATGTGAAAATACGTATCAGGGAGTATCGAACTGCCTATCTTAAGATCAGTAGACGATGGCCCTTAACCACTCAGCCAATGGGAAGACAAAATTTTTCTCTCCAAAAGTGGTTAAAAAGAAAGCATGTGTATGAATACAGTGTCATGCATTTTCGGTGAAATTTCCATAGAATGGCGAAGAAATATAGTCCGATTTTTCATGCGCATTATAAAACGAACAAGAGTCTTGCTGGAAACAAGTAAATTGTTATTTGGGTCATCTGAAACATATTTATTTGATTTTTAAAAAATCGCCCGTGTCATTTTCGAGAGAAAAAAAATCGAATTATTTAACGAACGAGAGTTTTCCCAGAAAAAAGAAAAGTGTTATTCACCGCGCCTTAATCACATTTATATTATGTATCAATTTAAAAATAATCGTTAGAACCGTTTTCGAGATTTTCAAATTAGGAACTTCCTCGATATCATACCAACGTTTTCACTTTAAAAATGGCTATTTAGATCTCAAAATATACTGCACGTAGAAATGTAAAAATTTCAGTATACGATTAGACTGCAGATATAAGACTGTTCTAGAAAATTCAGAACAATAAGACATATATCTGCTGAGTTATTAAAAGGCGGCTTTTCGCGTTTTCTTTGATGTCGAGTTAGCTGTATAGATGAGTTCCGAAATCTACGAATTCTGTGATATGATACGATACGATTTTAACGATACGATACGATACGATTTTAGGCTTAAGGCTGCGTCACTCGGAATACTACCGTATTCCATGATTTCTCAAAAAAAAAAAAAAAAAAAAAAGACGCGAACGGTTACATTTCATAGCAATGAATCAACTCCCTGGAAAGAGGCAAGGAACGGGACAGAAGAACTCGCTAGCGATAGGGTAAGACCTATAAAAAAAGGCAGAGATGCTTGACGTAGCTGAACGAAATTAATACCTACCAACGGTAGCATTATTGAGAAAACAGGATGTTTGCAAGGCCTCATGGGATATGGAACAAAATGATATTTAATAAACATTCGAAAGAAAAAGGATTTACTGTCTCAGAAATAAAGTATTTTAGTGTGTTTTATAAAGAAGTATAGTTATTATCAGATTACAGGTTTTTAGAATAATAAATAAAAGAATACGCTATATTAAATAAAAAGGGTGATTAAGATATTATTAAAGAGAGGAAATAAAAGGTAGATATTATAAGAATTTGGAATAGTTTAACTAAGATAAAAGGGCGAACAATTGTTTATTATTACATATATATATATTCTGATAAAAAAGTTTTTCGGAATCATTAATAATTTGGAAAGGGTTATTGAATACAGTATAACCTTGAATATCCAGCATCGTCGGTATATTTGTCATACTGGATATTATTTGTTAAGTACTTGAATTTTATTTTGCATTTTCATGCATTATTTAATTATTAAACAATTGGTATCAAGGTAATTTTATTTATAGTTCTTGTATAAATATTTTCTTTCTTTTTGTTTTCTTTGTCATTTTCTTCGGAAAAGAATGACAAATTTTCTTTATACACAGACACAAGTAGCATATTCTTGATGATGGTCAGACAATTATAGCAAAAATTGTTGATCAGTTCAATTTATTTAGTTGATAATTATGAATATTTTAGCTTAAATATTTTTTATATAAAATTGGTACTTTTAAAAAATATTTATTTATTTTTAAAAGATTTGGATAATAATAATAATAAAAATACAGATCATATAACTTCTCCTCCAGAAATAAAATATGACATTATTGAAATTAATTGTCGCCAAAAATCATTCTGCTCGGCGTGGGGATCAAATTCGTGTTCTCTACAAAGATTAATAGCTTTAAACTGACTTCAAAGACTACTGGGATAACCGGATCTCGTTTTACTTTACTCTAAAATTGAACCGGTTCTAGATTGAATTTTACGCATACGCAGTTATGCTAATTTTGCATTGAACTGAAAATTTACCATAGCCTTTTACTATATATGATGTCATTTTTTTAATAATTCAATTTCAGAATTTAGATGTGTTGAAATGCATACAGCTTGTTAAATTTACTTTCTCCGATAGCTTTCGCATCGTACCAATTTTTAATAGCGAGAGAAACCTTTTGTTAAATTATATGACAATTGTTCATAGATTTCTATAATATTATAAAGTTGTATGAAACTCAAGCTATCTCAAACGCATGCAATGCAATGTAATGAGTAATTCTATATCAGTAAATTAAATTAATTGTATATTGATAAAAATAATATATAATATGAAAAACATCTTTTAAACATCTGTTTAATGTCAAAAAAGTCTCTGTATTTTAGAAATGTTAAATAAAATAAATTATAGTTGAAGGTTCTAGAATTTAATGTAACTTAAACTAGTCGGATGTGGCAATCCTAAAACTTTCTTCTTTTTCACACATATTAATATTTTAAAAAGTTGTTACTGATGTTAACACTTCAGTGTTATTACTTCAATATATATACTTTCATCTTAAATTTCTGCTTCATTTTGCTAATTGGAGTAAAAACGATTTAATCTCAATGATAATATTTAATAGAATCAACATTGTCGTTATTTTGTTGTACATCAGCTGCTTGAGAATCACAGGGTTAGTTGAATGCGAATTGCCCGTCGAAGCATGAACAGCCGATGGACAATAGAACTATGAACAATCGAGAAAAATCCCTATTAGAGCGCCCCCTTTCAGCGGAGTGTTACCAGATTCAAGGAGGACTATAGCCAAAAACATACACAAAAGATTTTGTTCAATTCTATGCATAATGGCATATATTTTTCAATCGTACAATAATGAAAATTGTACAAATATCACTATTAAAGCGCACCTTCGAAGCGGAATATTTCCAAATTAAAGAAGGACTTTCTGACCATAGTAAAAAATATAGGGTAATTCTGGGATTTATGCCGCACATTTTTTTGAATTTGTGTATAAAGTCCCATGGTGGACATAAAATTTAAAAAAATCATGCTGTGCTATAATGTTAAGTATACAACGCGTGTATTGCGGAAAAAAAAATTCAAAACAAATAATTAATATTTTTTAACAATTTTTTTCTAAAACATTACACTGCGGCGCGTCACCCGTACATTCAGGCTGAGACGCCGCACTTGTGTGGTAGTTATGTTGCTTGAAATAATGTATGCTTGTAATAAGAACAGAATGAAATTATAAATAAAAATTTTCAAAAAAATATTCATACCTGGACTATAATTAACGATGTAATAAGAAAATGAAACTAAATGAGTATAATTAAACGTATTAGTAGATTCAAATTAATAATTATTTGCCTACTTTCACTATTAAAATTATCGACTTATTTTTTTATATTAAATTTTAATTGTTATTTAAGCAACAACGTTACATCAATGTATTAGAGGGGGAAAATAAAAAAAGTAAAATTGTATTTCATAATTTATTTGTTAACCATTTCGAGACCGGTGTCTTTTACACAAATTGTATTCGGTTGGTACCACTTTTCAAAAATAAGTTACCTTTATTTAAATAAACATGAAAATGCTCTAATTAAAGAAAGCGAATATTACTTTTCTTTTTTACTGGTGCCAGAAACAAATTTTGTATGCTCTTTATGAAGCTGCTTATATGCACCTATGGTCCCGAATGGGTTAAGAGACCTGTTTTTTCGACTATAATCTACAGAAAAGATGTCGAAAAAGTACAGTCTTTATGTAACTACATTTGACACATGATGCAACGAAGTCAATTACACTTCCTCTTTTATGGAGCAGTTTTCTAAACATTAATTGCAAAGTACGTCTGCGTTACGCGTAATCGAATTTTTCATTATTATCATCTTGACTTGCATCTTTCTTGTCCTTCTTACTTGTTATTTTCCCCCTTTTTCTCCTTTGGTTTTAGTAAACTTGATAACATGCTTAACATGGTTAGTCTGTGCAAAAAGAAAAGGAAAAGTTAATAACACTTAATCACAAAAGAAACTGCGGCATGTATACCGGAATTGCAGTGCAGCATGTATCCCATTTTGCATGGTACAGACGTCGGCCATCACAGTTACCTGCCATCGCTAAGGGGAATGGCGTAGCCATACACACAGTACTCTATACAAACCCTACACTTAGTTCTAACTTCGAAATCATGCATGCATTTAGTAATTAGTGTATGAAAAGTATTTAAACTTAACGTGTTTAAAAGTTTGGACGGTGAAATCATGTACTTTTGTCAAAATAAGGATTGTACTTCTAAAAGTAAACATCGAAATAGGATTCACGCTATACACTGGTTAAAATAATTTCATTGCGCACCTATACTTAGCGTTTGATGACCATCTATTGATAAATACAAGAAATACAAGGGGTGCGGCATCTATCCCGTATGCGGCGACTCTACAGGAGTTACCTTAAACAAAAAAAATGGTTCAATTCTAAGCATAACGTCATATACCTTTTGACGGTAAAATAATAAAAATGGCACAAACATCGCTATTAAAGCGCACCTTCTTGGCGGAATATTTCCAAATTCAATGAGGACCTGCTAGCCATAGTCAAAAACATAGGGTAATTTCGGGATTTATGCCGCACATTTTTCTGAATCTGTGTATAAAGTCTCGTGGTGAACATAAAAAAAAACAAAAAAAAAAACAAAAAAAAAACGCGCTGTGCTATTTAATGTTAAATGTACAATGTGTGTACTGCGACAAAAAAAATTCAAAACAAATAATTAATATTTAAAAAAAAAAATTTTCAAAGCATTACACTGCGGCGCGTCACCTGTACATTCAGGCTGAGACGCCGCACTTGTGCGGAAGTTATGCCGCGCTTGTAATGAGAACAGAATGAAATTATAATAAAATATATTCAAAAATATATTCATATCCCGAATATAATTAACGATGTAATAACAAAATGAAACTAAACGAGTACAATGAAACGTATTAGTATATTCAAATTAATAATGGTTTGCCTACTTTCACTATTAAAATTATCGACTTGTTTTTTTTACATTAAATTTTAATTGTTATTTCAGCAACAACATAACATCAATGTATTAGTGAGGGAAAGGAAAAAAAGTAAAAGTGTGTTTACATAATTTATTTATTAAACCTTTCGGGACCGGTGGCTTTTACACAAATTTTATTCGGTTGGCACCACTTTTTTAAAAGAAGTTACCTTTACTTAAATAATCATGAAAATGTTCTAATTAATGAAAGCAAATATTACTTTTCTTTTTTACTGGTGCCAGAAACAAATTTTGTATGCTCTTTATGAAGGTACTTATGTGCACCTATGGTCCCGAATGGGTTAAGAGACCTGTTGTTTTTACTACAATCTACAGAAAAAGTACAGTTTTTATGTAACTACGTTTGACACATGATCCAACGAAGCCAATTACACTTCCTCTTTTTTTGGGGTAGTTTTCTAAACATTCCTTGCAAAGAACGTCTGCGTTACGCGTAATCGAATATATGTGGTATAATCCAATGTATCACCAATATATCATCTTGACTTGCATCTCTCTTTCCCTTCTTACTTTTTATTTTTCCCGTTTTCTCCTTTGGTTTTAGTAAACTTCATAACATGCCTAACATGGTTGGTCTGTGCAAAAAGAAAAGGAAAAGTTAATAACATTTAATCACAAAAGAAACTGCGGCTTGTATACCGGAATTGCAGTGCAGCATGTATCCCATTTTGCATGGTGCAGACGTCGGGCATCACAGTTACCTCCCATCGCTAAGGGGAATGGCGTAACTACACAAACAGTACTCTATACAAACGCTGCGCTTAGCTTTGACTTCGAAATCATGCATGCATTTAGTAATTAGTGTCTGAAAAGTATTTAAACATAACGTGTTTATAAGTTTGGGCAGTGAAATCATGCACTTACGTCAAAATAAGGATTGTACTTCTAAAAGTAAACATCGAAATAGGATTCACGCTATACACTGGATAAAACAATCTCATTGCGCACCATACTGTGAGTTTGACGACCATCTATCGATAACTACCAGAAATACAAGGGGTACGGCATCTATCCCGGATACGGCGACTCTCCCGGAGTTACCCTATATAAAAAAATGGTACAATTCTATACATAACTGTATGCATTTTTCGATGGTACAGTAATGAAAGCGGCACAAACGTCACTATTAAAGTGCACTTTCCTGGCGTTATTTTTCCAAATTCATTGTGGATCTGCTGCCGATAGTAATAAACATACACAAAAAATTTTGTTCAATTTATGTATAACTTCATACATTTCTAGATGGTATAATAATAAAAATGACACAAACATTGCTATTAAGCGCACTTTCCAAGCGTAATATTTCCGAATTCAATGAGGACCTGCTGACCAATATTTCTAAATTACAGGAGGACTTTCTGGTCATAGCCAAAAATATAAACAAAAAATTTGATTCAGTTCTATGCATAACTTCATACACTTTTCGATGGTATAATAATAGAAATCGCACAAATGGAATATATCCAAATTCAATGATGACCTGCTGACCATAGTAAGAACGTGAACAAAAAATTTGGTTCAATTCTATGCATAACTTCATACACTTCTCGATGGTACAATAATAAAAATGGCACCAACATCGCTGTTAAAGCGCATCTTCCCAGCGGAATATTTTCAAATTAAAGGAAGGCTTTCTGGCCATAGCCAAAAATGTAAACTAAAAATTTGGTCCAATTCTATGCATAACTTCATACACTTTTCGATGGTACAATAGTAAAAATGGCACAAACATTGCTATTAAAGCGCACCTCCCCGAACCGTCATTTCCAAATTCAATGGGAACCTGATGGCCATAGTAAAAAACATACACAAAAAATTTTGTTCAGTTCTATGCTTAACTTCCTACACTTTTCGATGATACAAAAAGGACAAACGAACATACAGACGGACAGACAGACATTTTGTATAAATATGTTTTTCGGGATCTCTGACCCTTAAAACATGTAAATCCGTCAAAAACCGGAAGTCGAATAAAAAATTCAGTTATAATACTTTCTCCTTTAGAAGGAAGGAAGTAAAAAAAAAACTAATAATAGTAATGCTTTCATATTAAAATTGCATTAAAGTCTTTCTAAATAATAGGTAAAATTAATAATAATTAATAGTTTTATCAATCTTTAAATGCTTATTAAAATAATACAAAATAGTAAGGTAACTTTAATAAATTTTACACCTAAAATATATTTTTGTTCATTATAGCGTACAATTGCAAACAGACTTTGATTAATTTACTTGGATATGCAATCCAAAAGATTTCGTAACTATTTCATACTTTTGAAACATTCATTCTTTAATTTATTTTTCTACTAAAATATTAAGAAGTCCCATTCTGCATTTTAATCATCTAACGTCAAAGCGCTTCAGAAAATTAAGAAATTTAAGATTTTAACTTAATTAAATGTTAACTTTTCCTTTTAATTAAGTTGGAACATGAAGACGTTAAAACTTCATAGTTTACTGAGTTCTCTATTTGTGTGTTCATACAGTTAGAATTTTTTTTATAGCATTACCTAATTTTGAAATTCGGATTTTTGACTTTTTTTCTCGTTTATTATTTTATAAGTATGGAAATTTTGCTAATTTTTCAACGATGTTGGAAAGTCTTAAAAAGACAAATTGATAATCTAATTTGCTGGTTCTCTTAAGTTATGTAATGAAGTATTTTTACAAGTTTCTATAAAGCTCTAATTCCCATAGTAGAATGCGTTCCTGAAAACGCGTAATTCAGATAATCGGAATTCATACGAGAAAATCTAACTAGTAAATTTCCGTCTATTTAATAACGAAATGTCTCTTATTAAATAAACCAAAACTTTCTATTTTAAATTTCTGGGGTAAAGATAGAATATGTGAATAAAAAAATCCCGTACATCGGGAACACTGATGGTAACATTAACCCTTTAGTCAGCAGCTTTGCATATATGCAAACAATAGTGTTTTGAATTGAATAGATGTTTTTATTTGTATATACCTAATTCACACCAGAAAATTATCATAGCAATATATTCTTTAATTAATAGCAGACATTCCGTATTTAAATAAAGCAAAATTAACCATTGAAACTTTCTGGTGTAAAGTTAGATTCTCTGAACAATGAAATTTTTAGAACGTAGTCTATAATGGAAATTAAAGGGTTAAAGATTAAATTTTATTGAATAAATAATTATATAAAATAGGGTATTTGGAGACATACTTATTACAATGTTTACGAATTTGCAATATTTAAGCGTAAAACAGCCACACGACAGTAGTTTTTACTTGTATTGCAGATGTGCAACAGAAGAAAAGATTGACGTATTATATGAAAAATGTATCTCTGATTTTTTTTCATTATTTTTCCTGTGTGATAAACCTTTCCGAGAATCATATATATATTTTTCGAAACAAAATAAAAATCGTGCATTTAAGGGTTAAATGGTACCATAGGCATTAGACGGTTAATTCCTTTGTACGTATGTAAGAGGAAAAAATACGTGATTCCATTATGCTTTTTATATTGTTCTATTATATTTCTAATTACTCTGTTTTATAATTAAGACATTTCTATTAGTTTTATTTGTCGATTTTTTAAATCTCTATATAATTCTAATAGCAAACGAAAAATATTTTTTAGCAATTCACAATGCTTTAAAAAATTGTTTATTCTCCTAATAATTTTGTTTATTTAAATTTGAATTACTAATATATGTAATTAAATGTAAACGAAGTTGATGTGAAACATTTAATATTAGAATCACCTTTAAAGCTTTCAAACGAAACGAATTTTCCGAAATAAAGTGTTAGAAATTATGTAAAATAATAATAATTATGCTTTGTTATGATAAAAGATTCAAAGAAAGATTTACGAAAGTAAAATTAATGTTAATAAACACATTGTGATTTGTTATAAATATTGAATTTTTAGCAATTCACAATGCTTTAAAAATTTGTTTATTCTCCTAATAATTTTGTTTATTTAAATTTGAATTATTAATAAGTGTAATTAAATGTAAACGAAGTTGTTGTGAAACATTTAATATTAGAATCACCTTGAAAGCTTTCAAACGAAACGAATTTTCCGAAATAAAGTGTTAGAAATTATATAAAATAATAATAATTATGCTTTGCTATGATAAAAGATTTAAAGAAATATTTACGAAAGTAAAATTAATGTTAATAAACACATTGTGATTTGTTATAAATATTGAATAATATTCATGAAATGAATTTATTTTATGAAATGCATGAAACTCGAACTAGCAAAGTAATTCTATTAAATTACAAACGTGAAATATATTTTAGCTGAGTTAGAATGAAATTGTAAATAGACTTGTATTAATTTAATATTTGTAGAAAGACAATTTCAGTTTTAATGGCAAATTAAGTGCATTCACGAATGTTCCACACGTTGAAACATTCTTTAATTCTCTTTCCTTCGAAAATATTGAGAAGTTCATTGCATATTTTATTCATATGATGATAACGAATTTCAGAATGTTATCAAATTTAAGATTGGAAGTTAATCAAATGAGAGCTGTTCTATTTAATTAAATATCCAGTGAGCCAAAAGTTTGTTACAACTTTAAAAACTCATAAAAAAGGAAGAAATTGTGATAAAGGAGTGCGGTTTGCAAGAAGGGGCTCACAATTTAGTCGGCTCTTTCTTTTAGCAGAAAAAAAAGTTAAAAAATCACATGTAGAGGGCGCTGACGACCCGAAACACAATGAACAGGACAACAATACGCTCCATTCATTTGTTCTTCCAATAAAAAATGTTCAACATGACGTCCAGAAAATTCTACGACACAACTATTTTCTTGTTCATTGTGTTTCGGGTCGTCAGCGCCCTCTGCTTGTGATTTTTTAACTATTTTTTTTATTTTTGCTGCTAAAAAAAATCCGACTACCGTGTGAGCCCTTTCTTGCAAATCGCATTCCTTTATCATATTTTCTTCCTTTTTTATGAGTTTTTAAAGTTGTAATGAACTTTTGGCTCACCTGGTAAAATCATGATAAAGTTAAATTTCATATTCCGATGTTCTAAAATTTCTTTGTCAATGAATTTTAAAAAAGTTGTTTCAATAGAACTTTTAAATTTTGGATCATTAAATTCCTTCCAGCAAAATAAATCTAGCCAATACTGCCTTTATACTTTGGCTATATTGTGACCAATACAGCACCATTTTTTACATTGCCACACCGTTACACCGTTACACCGTTACACCGTTACTGTAAAAAAATGACTGCTTCTTAATCTAGAGAAAAGGGCGTTCAAATGGAAAGGAGACTGTCGTTATGTTTAAAGCATATTTAATTTCAGACTAATTTAACTACAGAATATTGTAATTACAGTTCATGTGTAACATTATAACGAAATATAATTGCGATTGACATTGAGGCATTGATCCCAGTGCGTAGGAAGGGTTTGGATGGCTTCAGTGTAGGAACTCCAGGGTTGCTGATGGATCCAGTTTACCACAATGTCTCCCACTTTCTTGTCATATGTGAACCGTTGACCTTTCAGCGACTTTTTTAAGGGATCGAAAATATTGTAATATCATGAGGAGGTACCGGGTTTGTATGGAGGATGTTTCAAGACCTCCCCCCGAAATTTTGCCATCAGGCCGAGAATCTTAATGGCCCAATGTGGCCTTGCATTATCCTGCAGTACCGCTATTTCTTTAGTGATACTGCTTCTGAGCTTATTTTTTGATGGCTTGTTTAACCCCTTGGGGACGAGCGACCGGTATACGCGCCGAGTAAGGTTATCAAAATCCATGATTATTCTTATCAGTAAATTTTTATTGTAAATTTTGCCTTATTTAATCCGAGCATTTTCCCGATTCAATTGGGAAAAAATTTCTGTTTTGAAAAACAGGTCATAAAAGATTAAAAATTCTGTAAAAGACGCTCGTCCCGAAGAGGTTAAGGCTTAGAAATTGAACAACAGCTTTTTGTGCTAATCTGAAGGAATCCATCACAGATCGCACTCTTGTGGTTACTTACAACCACTGCCATATTTTTATTTAATTTGATTTAGAAAATATTTTATTAATCCTTATTCGTTCAATTTTAATATTCGCATTCTAAAATTATTTTATTTCCTTCCTTTTTAAAACTCCCCTGTAAGCTTTTCTTTCTTGCGTAACATTTATTTTCATTTTAAAATCATAAACATAGTTTTGAAATCTGTACTTCCGGCAAATGAATTGTCTGGAACGTTCTACGACCTTCTATTTCTGAGGTAATTTCCTCTTTGTAGCTCCGCCCCTAGCCAATCAAATTTAAATCAGCTTAATACGTAATTTAAAAAATTGTAACACTTTACTACTATTTGGCATTTTATCTGAATGAAATCTTTAAAATTTCCTCTAATTTAAAGCAGTTTTTATATGCTTTAGCATTGAAATTTATGCCAACGCAAGGCTCTAGTATCTTTGTCCCTGCCAAATTGGCGTGTTTCATTTATTACGGCAACCCTTTCTCCCTTTTACATCGCAGCGGCTTTGCGCAGTGAGTCTGGTTCAGTTGTCAATGCAGAATGATAGCGGCCTTTTCCCCTTCTGCGAATAATCTTGCGTGTGCAGCGAAAGCAATAAAATGAAAGAATATTTTTTAAGATGGAGTGATCGGCTGCATAATTTTCTTTTGTTTGCGGCGAAATATGACAACATTTCCTCTAACGGAGATGCAACGGCGATTTTTTCGTAATAAGTAGTTAGAATCCTACTGATGGCTCTATGGCATGAGCTATTGTTATTTTTTTTATTCAAGTGGTGCTGTTGTTCGGAATTCTGAATGGTTTCTAAAAATCATCTTAATGCTCTGTTTTTTAGACTTGTGATCCACACTCCCCAAGAGAAATATTATATTTTCTCATAAATAAGTGCTTATAAAAAACATTGTTTGTGTATTTTTCATCGTGAAAAACGTACATCTAAAAATAAGAGGTGCACTCTACAAATGTGCCCCTTTTTTCAACAGAATTTCATGATAAATAAAAATATTTTCGATGATGTATTTCGTCAGTGCACTTCCTTTCTCTAATGCATCCATCATTTTTGTCTTTCAGATCACTTCAGGTAACTTTTATTTTGTTTTTATTTTCTTTTATATCTGCATATTTATTTTAACGAATCATTTTTAAAATGATTGTCATGTCAATGTGGTATTTTGTGGTCATAATTCAATGTACCAAATACATACTGATCACGAGAAATAATTCTTGGATTATTAATAGTGTTTCAGTGTTTAAAAATGACTTTACGATATTATTCTTCACCTTCTATCATACGAATCACACGCATAAAAACTACTTTTCAAGAATGAACAAACTGAGGCAAAACCGTTCGCTACGCATGCACAAGTGGGAGAAATACCACGCCATCTATCGGCCAACACATTAGCCCACTGTGTTTAGAAACAAGGACTTTACTGAAAAATTCTCCTTTTCATTTGAACGCCCCTTATATTATATAACCACAAATCAAAATTTACAATAACCTCTTGCACCAGAGTTTCCAAAAACAAAATTCTTTATCTTTAGAAATCTCAGAAACTGATAATTTTTAAATTTAAAGAATTATGTATAAAAACATTTCTTTTTCTGCCACTGATTTTCTGAAACGTATCCAAGTAGTTTTTATAACATATTATCAGTTTTTTTTTTTCTTTTTTTAACTCAAAATATTGGTTTTACGGATGATATTCATTCTCAAATAAACATTTTCATGTTCAGCAAACATGTTTTACAGACAAACACGATAAACAAATAGCTATACCATTTACATTAATATTAATATTATACATTGTTTTGTTGTATGCTTAAGGGGGTAGGATACCTTTAAACCAACAAAATTTTCGAAAAATTTTTAATACATATTTTGATTCCATAATCATTTCTAAACAATATCCAAAAAACAGCATTAAAAAATTTCCATTAGTTTGCGAATTATGGTAGTTTTATTAAGACTATATATTAATACTACATAGGATAATTAAACTTTGCGTTGCGTTTTTTCAAAATGATGAATTTTGATACTGCGCGCAGTGTTACTAAAAAACTATGCATGGCAATAAAAAAAAATTGTCAAAACATATTCATTTCTATGTTATCTACAACTTAAAACCAGAAAAAGGTAATATTTTATTTTCTTTCTGATTTTTTACTTTGAAAATATTTTTAAAAAAGTGAAAATTTTTAATTTTCTGTTAATTTTTTTTAAATTTAGCCAATATTTTTTTTCAAATATTCTGGTTTTAGTATAAAGGTAACACTATTATATATTTATTTTCGCCAAAATTTTCTCTTTATGTGCATGCGCGCAAGATTTTTTTTTCTCTTATTATCGTATATTTTTAAACTTATCATTTCAGTATTTATTTATGAATTTACAAGTAAATATATTTTTTTAAATATAATTTAAACATGAGCTTTATATTTAAATGTAGTTTGATTTTTATTTTTGACTTATTAACAAGTATTGAAGTTTGGAACATAGTGATATTTTTTACTTTTTCGACGTGTTCAAAGGTATCCACCCCCTTAATTTATGTTATGCAGCTGAAAATGTTTAATTGAAAATGCATAGTATCCTAAAAACAGATGTTCCGGTTTCATAAAACTGATCAATACTCTGTAAAAACGACTCTGTAATGTTTCTGAAAATTGGTGGCAGCAAAAGTAACTTTTTTTTTATTTTTCTATAAAGGCTTTTTCAAATCTCGAAAATGTATTGGTTTCGGAAGTTTCTAAAGATAAATAACTTAACTCGGTATCGTGGGTAACTCGTGAGAGGTAAATGGATATTTCGTTACATGGTTATGTTCAGGGTTCTCGCTGGCTTTTGACCAACATTAGCAATTTGGCGAATGAGAATTAAAAAACAGTAGCCAAATGAAAGAAATGTTAACAAAATAGATTCGGCGTAAAACACTAAAAATTTATCTTTAACCTCTTATTATATTCCTTTTTTCACAAAATGTTCTAAAATTACCTATTTTTTTGTAATTTCTTATAAAATGGAAATTCGGCTAGCCGCTACAGAAACTATTACAAATAAGTACATTCTAAATGTTTCTTTTAGCAATCTAAATAAAAATTAAAAACAGCTATTTTTGATTTACCGTTGTGAAAATATACACTAAAAATTTATGAGATTATTTAAATTTATCACTGCTATGAGATTTCGACTCTTAGCAGATAGAAAAAATTTAACCAGCCAATGATACTTTGCATACTACTAATACATGGTAAATGACTAATTCAACGCAAAACGTTTCTCTGTTTGGCGCTTGATGCGAGTAATTTTGTTTTGTTTTTACTGTCGCGACGCCGGCGTATAGATAGTGATTAACTGACAATAGAGAAATACCTATCGCATAATGCTTTCTGTATCTTTGGATATTGATAAACTGGATTGGTGTTGAGTTAGTATGTCTATAAACAGAGCAATGTATATGACACGGTGCGATTGAATATGAAAAGTGACATTAATCACTCAGCAACGCGGATAAGAATGTCGACTTTATTGGCACACACATACACACAAAGAGCAGAAATTCAGCACTCGCGATTTGGCGAGTCTGATTGTTGTTTTACTCGCCAAATGGATCATTTTGTCGCGATTTGGCGCAATGGCGAGCGACAGCGAGAACTCTGGTTGTGTTACATTATTTCAGTAGATTAAGAAATGTTTTTTTTTCCTTGCAATGCATGTTGGCGAGAAACATTTCGCTATTTTATTTCTAATACTGTTACTGTATAATACTTTTTACTGCCATTGTGTGCGATATCGCAAATACTTCTATCGCAAATATTTTCAATTTAGAGTCAATATTTTACCAATATTCTTGTATCGTTAGAAGTATTTTCTACGAGTGCACTATTAGTGCAATATTAGTCGCAATATCACAATTTTAAGATATATATATACATATATATTGCTCAAATTAAGATTACTAACTAAAATTTAATAATTTTTATCAAACTATATTTTATGAAACATATGGAACTCGAACTAGTAATTCTATTATATATGCTTAAAATCATTCAACCCTAGCATTTATAATCTATTTCTGTTTAATTACAAACGTAAAATATATTTTGCTTCATTTGTAAATGAAATTGAAAACAATCTTTAATTAATATATTATTTTTCGTAAGAAAATTTTGCTTGAAAAGTGAATTAAGAGGATCTGTAACAATTTTATACTTTCGAAACTTTCCGTCTTTAGTTCCCTTTTCTAAAAATATATTATGAAACTTTCTATATTGTATGGAATAGAATTGAAGTTAATTAAATGGTAGCTGTTCTATTTAATTAAATACAAACCTTCTGAAGTTAAAACTTCATATTTCTGTGTTAGATATTTCTTTGCTAGTTGTATAATATTTCTTTGTTAATTAAATTCGAAGGCTATATTTTAATCGCATTTTTGAATTTTTGATTGTTAGTATTAAATTCTTTAGTTCATATTTTATAGTTTTAAAAAACTATGTTTCATGAATTTTAAAACTTTTCTCACAGGCATAAATAAGACTTTGTTATTGAGACAATTGTGCCTAAAATTGCCATGGAAAGTTTTGTACTCAAAGCAGAAACAAATATTTAGCAATTTGACACATCCATTTGGATTCTACACAGTTAAAATATGTTCTGTGAAATAATGTAGTATGTTCTAGTAATACTTCATTTTATGTCTTGTAAAAATTTCCAGGAAACTGTAAAATGGGATTCTATTAAAAACAGAGAAAATATTCTGTAAATTCAGCATAGACTCTGTACGACGCCTCTTAAGAGACACCTATTAATGTAACCATGACACTGTATATTTACAGACATAAAATTATAAGGTAGTTGTGATTTTGTTGTTTCTGCTGTCAGCGAATTGCAACACATTGTAATCGATGTTTTGTTCCGGCCAGCTTTCTTTAGCTACATTATAGCTAAAGAAAGTATTTCTTCGAAAAATGTGCCAGGATTGACTTGTTACGAATCCTCGCGATAAATCAAATGTTGCTATTCTGTAACTGTGACTAGTTTGGCCATGTTCTCAATAAAATTCAGTATTGACGCGAGCTGGAAATTAATTTTCTCTTTTACGAGTTCCATGGATTTTAGCTTCGTGTTTTCCAGTAAAATAAGGTAAAACCAAGGAATAGGGAAGCTACCTTTTCTTCTCGGTATACACCAGAAGTTCTGTTTTTGAATAGTCTATGCATGTGAAACAGTATTGTAGGTCTTGTAGCAAACATAAAATTAAATTTTCACCACGAGTACATGATTACCTTTAAGGGGTCTCAAGACTCTTAAAGCTTCAAAATTTTCGAAATTTTAATTTTTTTAGATGTTAAACTCCTATCTTTTCTGAATATTTTGATATAATTGTTTTCTTGAAATTCCCATTGGAACAGAAGTATACCCTCTCAATAGCTGAAGTGGCGTTTCCGAAACTTTGAAGTCATTTTTCTCCAAATGACGTTTTTGGGCATAACACTAAAAAAACTTCTGAATATTTTTTCATGAAATTTTCAAAACATATGTTTCTTGTTATTCTGTATGAACTGAACTTAAGCCCCCTATTTATGTTAATTCTGCATCTGGCAATTTTTTAAATACATGAAATGAAAGGACATACTTGTATCTTTCATTCCAATCAAAATTGTGTTTTTAAATCATATACATTTTAAGATTATAAATGTTAAAAAATTGTATTGTCATTTTTTCGCCATCTTTGAATTATACCTTGTGTCATCCTCTGTAGGAATTTTTTTGTGCAAGCACTAATTTCCTCCACTATTCTACAAAAAAAAAAAAAAAAAAAAAAAAAAAAAAAAAAAAAAATGTGTGCACTAATAATCCAGAATTTGGATAGAATCTGTTTAACCGTTAGTGTACCAAATAGTGTAAATTTAACTAAAATCTCTGGGTATTTATCTGTGTTTTAAAAACATTTTTAACTGTGCACCAAGTAAAATACTTGACCTGATCTCGGTACTTAAAGAGTACAACGTTGAACATTAATAAAAACCGCCACGGAAAACCTGCTACGAAATTGAAAAGGAAAGTAAAAAATAATTGTAAAGCAAATGAACGGTCGTAAAATATAATTTTAAAAACGCAGGTTGGTAACCCAGTGCAGGACCATTCAGAATTTGGAGTAAGTAGGCTAAACATAACTGCAAAAAAGTGTATAGAGCATCCAAAACACTATACTTCGATGTCAAGGCAAGTCTAGGTTACGCAAAAACAGACAATGAATATGCAATAAGGTAACAAGGGTCACAAAAAAGTAATATAATTAGGTACACCAGAGGCCCAAATGTAATCAGAATCCTTCCAAAACTGTAAAGATCACATAGCTTTTAGGCGACCATTGCTTAACGCCAGCCACCAGTCGTAGATATCCATGAACAGCTCGGATGCTTCAGCCTTGAAAAAGACCCTTTAGACCACTACTGGGCCGCACATGATTAATAAATAAAGAGTAATTATTACATATTTTTCATATTGGCATTTTCACTACATACCTATAAAAAATTTAAAAATCCTTATAGTCTAATTATAACTAATTAAATTATAAATTCTGTAATATTATAAATTATAGAATACTTTTGTTAAATTTATTTTGTTTTACAAGATTCAAGAAATTGAAACTGATACGCTATTTGCAATTAAAACTTAAGGAATTTGCTATTTTAATTAATTTAGGAATGAATATTGAACTGTAATTAGATTAATTTAATATCCCATGTAAGATATCGTTGAAGGTAGCTTTATTTTGAAAGGTAAATGATTACATTAAAGATTATTCTATCCTTTTAAAAATAATTTTCATTTAAGTATTTAGTATCTATGAGAAATTTTTGTCGTATCATATATTTGTATAATTTTATTCCTAAGATTTTGAATTGATTGGGAAAAGAAAACAAAATTTCAGATTTATTGTTTATCGGATAATATCTTTAAACAATTTTATTAAATTAACGCATCGACAAACTAAGCTTTACTTAATTAAGTTGTTATTATCAAATCATTCATCCATAACGATAAATTAAAGTTATATTCGCCTGTTTGTTTTTGAAGTTCAAATGCTCTAACCGATTTAGTGCTATAGTCGAATTAGGGTATAGTGTACATTGAGAAATGAGAACTCGGTTTTAACGACGAGTTAATGAGCAAAAAGTTGGTACAATATAAAAATTATATGATGAAAAAATTTTTAAATTTGTTAAGAAAAAAAGTAATGTTTTTCATGCGTAAATAATACTAAAGAAATTATAACAGTGATTATTTTTCCTTTGTTCATTTCATTCATTTTTGTTTTTACTCAAGTATATAAAATAAAAATAAAAGTAAACAATGTATTATCAGTAATAATTTAATTTAATAATCTATATATTTAAAACGCTAAGCGTTTTCTTTCGTCAGTCCGTGAGTAGAAACTACTGCATCAAATTACAAAAATCTTTTTTTAAATGAAAGATATATGGTCATAGATTTGTTACCGTACATTCGTTTGTTCAAATATTTTATTAATTAGCCGAAATTTTTAATTAAAATTCTACAGTTGCGCATGCGCAGTATATAAGTACAAGCCTGCCTTTGGAGTGACGCTCTGTACATGCGCAAAGATGCTCTGTTGAAGTATCAGCATGTTAAGTTGTAGCTACTTCTTTGAAAAAATAATGTATCATAAATATTAAAACGCAAAACTATTTCTGTAAGATCAGAACTCAAATTTGAGACAATTGGTATGCGCCAACTGCCTTTCGAACCTCTTCAATTTAGAAGGAAGAAAAACGTGTTCCTGCTAGCATAGCGGATTAAAGGTGCAGTTTAAAGCTCTAAATTTTTTAGAGGACTCAGGTTCAAGCCCAATCCTGTCAAATGTATAATATTTTTATCGATAATTCATGTCAATAATGACATATTTCATTAGGAAGATAAGTTATAAGTTTTTTTTATATTATTATTATTATTATTATTTGAATGCTTTATAATTAAATAAGATTTAACACTCAATAATATTTTGAAAAAATAATGATTTTATATTTAAAATATTTAAGCAAAAATATTTTGCATGTAATTATCAATTAAATAAATTGAGCTGATCTACAATTTTCGTTATATTTTCTGACCATTATCAAGAATATGTGTAAGGGTCAGAAAGTTTGTCATTCATTTGCGTAAAAAATAAAACGGAAAGAAAGAAAATTATTCGTATAAGAGATATAAAAAAATTATCTTGATACCCAGGTTTAATATTTAAAAAAATGTATAAAATGTAAAATAAAATACAAGTAATAAAAAATATATATTATAAATCGTTAGCTGCGTCAAATTTCAAATTTAGATTTTTAGCGAATGAAACAGAAATAATTAAATTCATGTCAGCTTTTAATGGTCGTGTAGCTAAAAAAAAAAAAAAAAAAAACATTGTTATTTTTTCAAAAAAAAAAAAAAAAAAAATGAGGTCATAGTAAGTAAAAATAAATTCTCTACCTGGTATTTTTAGGTAAATTTCTGATAAAAAACAAGCATAATTGGTTGTAAATTATAAACTTAAAATTCTTTCACTTCATTGAATAGCACCATCTACTGCCTTAAAGAAATAGGAATCACTTATGCAATATAGAAATTTGTCACGTAATTTGTCATCCAATAATTAATTTAAAAGAAACTAATTAAAAATTCAAGAATTTTTCTAATGAAACATTAAAATTATTTACCGTCAAATCTTGACGGGCACTATCTAGTTTTAATGAAAGCCCTAAATTCGCCTTTACAAATGTTATAATTTAGCTGTTTTTAACACTTTCCAATATAGTTGAGAAGTGTTTATGAATTCTGTTTGTCTTCTCGCCTACTTCGTCATCTATCTGTCTGGTCGTTTTTATGTATTTAACTTATGTAAATATAGTCGAATTGCCATTTAATAGATATGTGTTATTGAGGTTTACCATGACATATTCAGTATTGAAAATTGTGTAAAATTTATAGTTCGCTTACAGGGTCAGTTAAAAGAATACCATTGTATTCTGGTGGTTGGGCCAGAATTGTGTTCAGTGTATTTTAATGATTTTAAACTATTTCAAAGATAATGAAATTGATATACATCACCGAGGTGCACTAAAAGATGCTTACTACAGAATAGTGTGTGCATAGTATTTATAGTTCATTTACAGGGACACACAGAAGAATTCTGTTACAGTGCCATCTATGAGAAATTATTACCAGTATTGAATATATTATCGATGCTGGATTCATTTGAACTCATGTTTGCCGCAGGGTTGTGGTTCATGATGTTATTCCATTTGTGAATATTACGCCTATTTGTTATATTACGCCTTGCAATGGGAATAAAAATTCACGTAATTAAATTTAGATTTCTCGGACGTAAGTCATCGTTTGAAATCATATGATAGAATACATTTTATTAAAATGGAATCAGCCTTTGTATTTTAATAGATATAAGCCATTTATACATAACCGAATACAGTCATCATGCACCAAAGTTAATTTTCTAACAAAGTTAATTCATTTAAATTTCTGTTATTGACCTACATAAACCAATTCCCCCATGACATATGGTTATCATGAAAAATCGTATTCCTGATTTCATCACTGATACATTGCAATTATTAATTCGTATCAAATTCATTTTGTTTTATGAATAAGTAGAATTTAAAATAATAGAGTAAATATTATTAAAATGGAATCAGCTTTTATATTTTAATAGATATAAGCCATTGTACATAACAGAATAGAATCATCATGCACAAAACTTAATTTCATTAAATTTTTTATTATTGACTTACATGTACAGTCGTGGAAAAAAAAAGTAAACACCCCCTACTAACTCCTCAACAAATTATCGTAGAAGAAAGTTACTGGTACCGAACGATTGGAAATAAAGTCTACTTTTAAATGATGTATAAAAAATTTGCTTAAGGGGGCATCTACATATTAAAACGAACCATAAATTTGTTTTTTTTCAATAGCAGTACACAATTCTGACAGCATAAATGAACTCTACACCCTTCAATTAGCCAAAAAACGAATTTTTATGCAATTCATACCATAAGTTTCCGAGAAATTAATTATTTTAAAACGAGCTTATTTTAAGGGCTGTATCCAAATTGAAGTTCAGTACTCGATTGTTAACCCAGAGAGCCTCCTTCTTGATCAAGGCACCACTCATGCGGTCAATGAAGCCGTTTAAGTTACAAGACAGCAGAAGAAATTTCAAAATATCTACTCACTTCTATCATAGACGGCCCCTTAAACCATCATTTTACCGTTTTTTAAGCATAACTTGAAAACTACTTGGAAGAAAAATGTGAAATTTAGGATTTCCATAAAGCAGGACTTAATAAATCTAAATCCATCAAAAAAATTGTAGGTTGCAATTCATATTTTTTTTTCGAATATTAATTTCATAATTCATATCATAAAATTATAAAAATTGCAAAATCAGCGTATTTATGTTTGGGTATTTTAGTACTATTGCCACACAAAAAATTACCACATTAGGAGTATAATTTCAGAAGATATTAATGAAAATATGAAAATGTAATTTAACATTAGAAGCACTAAATTTTGAATGTTTATAATTAAAAATCTTATCATTCAAATGACTTGAAATTTGGTGTCTAGGCATAGTTTGAACCGAAGATTTGAAATATCTCGTTAAAATTGGATATTGCCATTGAAAAAAATGAAGTTTGGATTCGATTTAATATGTAGATGGCCCCCTAAGCAAATTTTCTATACATCATTTAAAAGTAGACTTTATTTACAATCGTTCGGTACCAGTAACTTTTGTTTACGATAATTTGTTGAGGAGTTAGTAGGGGGTGTTTACATTTTTTTTTCCACGACTGTACCAATTCCCCCATGGCACACGGTTATCATGAGAAATCGTATTCCCGATTTCATCACTGATGCATAGCAATTATTAATTCGTATCAAATTCATTTTATTTTTTGAATAAGTAGAATTTAAAATGATAGAGTACATATTATTAAAATGGAATCAGCTTTTATATTTTAATAGATATAAGCCATTATACATAACCAAATAGAATCATCATGCACAAAACTTAATTTCATTTAATTTTCGATTATTGACTTACATGTACCAATTCCCCCATGACACATGGTTATCATGAGAAATCGTATTCCCGATTTCATCACTTATGCATTGCAATTATTAATTCGTATCAAATTCATTTTATTTTTTGAATAAGTAGAATTTAAAATGATAGAGTACATATTATGAAAACGGAATCAGCTTTTATACTTTAATAGATATAAGGCATTGTATGCACATCGAATACAGTCATCATGCATTAAACTTAATTGATTTCATTTAATTCTCTTTGCAATAAATTCTAAAACAAATTTTTGAAATGGAAAGTACATCAAAAGTATAACCAATTGCTTTTCTGTTTCGAAAACTGTTTCCATTCTTTGATATATTACATCTGAGAATTCCTGGAGCTTCCTACCACTTTATTTTATTCCCCAGATGGTAAAGTGTTTGGGAATTCAGTAACATTTTTGTCTGCTATGTGAAAGATTGTTATTAGATTGTTCAATTAAATGTTATCAGGCTAAGCATTATGTATCTGCATTTTAGATAGTTTCAGGCTTATATTTCATAGTTAATTTAATTAAAGTGATTTTCATAAACTGATTTTTAGGTGCGTTCATAATTATATAAATATGTAGCGCTTATAGTCGTCCTCTGGTCCGTCCATCTGTCTGTCTGTCCGCAAGTAGCAGCGCAAAAACTAGCCAGCCAAATGTTTTGGAATTTAATATATCTAACCGTTGCAGAATTTTATCAAATCATTTCAAATTTTATGAAAACCGAATCAAAACTTAAAAAGGTATTATAAAAGTTTTCTTCATTCTATTAAATTCGATCATACGTAATGAATTCAATGATATCCCATGACAGGTAATGATTCTAGGCTGTCGTGCAGATTACGTCCTATTTATGATGGAGTTCTATTATTTCCGTATTGCTGAATTTAACATGTATAATCGTATAAAATTTTATATTCATGCATTGCATAAGAGTGCAACTGCTATTGCATCAAGATCTGAATATGTATAAAGCTAGTTATAGTACGAACGCAACTCATTTGCCACTGGTGACGTACAATTTCCTATTTGTTTTTGTTTAGATTCATTAAAATTGTTGTTTGTATATTATGTTCCAATAAATGACTTCCTAATTTATTAATAGATTCATATGAATTTATCTTCTAGTGAAAAATCATTTCTTAAAATGTTTTACTATCGATATAATTGGCAGATGCATGTATTCCCTGATGAAGATTTTATCATGAAGAATAACATCCCTAAGGTGATCACTGACATAACATTTTACCGTGATATTAATACTTATCGACTTTATTTTATTTGATAACACATGAAGTATTTAAAATCGCGGAATATGTTTCATTAAAATGTAAGCAGTGTTCATGTTTCAATGGACAATATTCTTGTGACGTAAAAATAGAAAAAAACACCGCTCCTTAATACTAAGCCTGGGTTCTGAGAGTTTGCTGCAGATTTTTAAGGGGATTCTTCTATCACTTGAATAAACACACAAGCTAAAATGTCAAACCTGTGTCACGGTTCTTTTCGAATTCCTCCTTTGAAATTGAATATTTTCACCTTTCTGTTTGCATTTTAGTTGTTACTCGGAAAGAAATGATTTCCATATTTTTATATTTTATTCATTAAAATGTTTGTTTACCTTAGTTCGAAGAAAACTATTTCTACATTTTTATTTTTTATTATATTTCTTTATTCATTAAAACGCTGTGTTGTCTCTCGGAACCGGTTTTGAAATTAAAAATACCTTTATTTAAAAAAAATCTGCAACCAAAATTGAAAAAGTAAGCAATGGCACTATTACCTCCGCAATCCCTGGAGGGGAAAAACTCAAACGAGAAATGTGAAAAGAACTGTCTCATATGTTTAATAGTAGCTTGCAAGTGTTTTCGCTTGGCTGTACCCTTAAAGGGTTTCAGGACTCTTAAAGCTTCAAACTTTCGAAATTTTAATTTTTTTTTTAGATGTCAAACTACTATAGTTTCTGAAACTTTTGTTATAATTGTTTCCTTGAAATTCCCATTAGAGGAGAAGTTATGGCTTTTAGAATTATATCCACTCAACTGCTGAAGCGGCATTTCCTAAACTTTGAAGTCATTTTTCTCCAGATGACGTTTTTGGGCATAACACGCACGATATCTTAAAACCTTCTGAACATTTTTCCATGAAATTTTCAAAACACATGTTTAATGCTAGTCTGTATAAACTGAACCAATTTTTTTTTAATTGTTAAAAAAAAATATTTTTTATAGGTGATTATATTGTTGAATTTTTGAAAATTTTGTATTAGCCCAATACAACTTTTTATTAAAAATATAAAAATGCCCTAAATACAAATTTATTTAGGTTCAGGGTAATTATTACACTCTAAAGTATAAATAGGCACAAAAATTTCATTGTAGTTGCAAAATTTATTTTGTAATCCTGCGCGTAAGCTGTTATACCAATATTCTGCTCGTCAAATGTCTGACAGTTTGGAGCCCCCTATAAATGGTAATTCTGCATCTGGCAATTTTTTTAATACATGAAATGAAAGAACATACTTATATCCCCCCCCCCCCCAAAAAAAAAGTGTTTTAAAATCTTATACTTTTTAAGATATTAGATGTTGAAAATTATTTTTTTTTTTACTTTACCCAATTTTAAGAGTCCTGTGACCGCTTAACAGTGTACGATGTCTTCTACAGTTCAACAGAGTATCTCTTATTTTAAGGTATCTGAGCAGTCAATAGTTCGACTACGGTTGGGTCTTTATTACAAATGGTTTGTTGACCAATTCTACGACAAAGTAGACATTTTTTATTGAGCATTATTCAAAATCTACACTAAACTGTCCAGTCATTCGACAGTTTCATAAAGGTAATCATTATTTGATCATATTATTATGCGTTTCTGACCATGTTATTGACTATACCATTGTTACAATAAAATTAATTTACGGTTATGTAACCATTTTCAATAAAAACGTTCCAATGAATGGACAGTTTGCTGAAAATGTTTGACAATGTAGAAAACAGTTTTTATTATTTTAATTATTATATCTCAAAATTCTTGTAGCTTCATGCCACTTTACTTTGAAATACTTGTGACTTTCTCAAATACTGAAACATTTGAGTATTCAATGAAATTTTAGATCTGCTGTTTGTCAGAGAGTAATGGAATTGTTTCATTAAATGTCATCATGCTACGTGTGGTTAACTTATGTTATTTTCAGGCTCACATTTCATTGTTAATCCAATTACAGTGCTTTTATTAATCTGATTTTTAATTTTCGATTCATTAAAATCTATGGTTTTCTCATATTCTAAAGTATAAATTTCTTACTGAGGTAGAAATTCGAAATTTCTTTTGAAAAAATCAATAAAATAGACATTTTTGAAAGAGATTTCGATTCCCTAATAGCATAGTTTAATAATGAAAACCAAAACATTTTCAAGTTGATTGCTTATATTATGCAATTGTATTACTATTCTTATCAAATCTGTATTGTTTTATAAGAATAAAGAGTTTACTATACAGGAGAAATAAATTCCATCAAACTTCAAACTATTAAACGCTATTAAATGATTTTTAATTTCTTTTTAATAAATCTCCGAAGAAAAGTTTAGTATCAAAAGTAAGTTTTAACAACTGTACCTTTTCCAAAGCTATTTCCATTATTTGATTTATTACCTCTAGGAATACTTGAAACATTTTACCGTTTATTATTTTATTCTTCAGATATTGAAATATATGGATATTCAATAAATTTAGATCTACTCCCAGTCAGATGGGGATAAAACTGTTTAATAAAATTTAAGTACGGTAAAGCTATGCTTTATGTATATTACAAAATTTAAATTTGTTTGCCAAGGTTAAAATTATTCTACATAAATTTCCTTTTTATTAATATTCCATACATTACACCAGTTTATTAAATTAAAACCCTAGTCTATTATTCTCCATAAGATCCTAATCCATCTAATAATATTTATTCCAAATTGCGTGAATCTAAAAATAGTTCTAACTATTTATATTTCTTTAATAAAACCTTTTATTATTTAAATTCCTATTAAAATTCACTATTAATCCCCGGCATATCAAACCCTTCTAAAACCTTTATTTAATTGCTAAAATATTATAACTCAGAATTTATCCCGTCTAAAAACCTATTTATTTAAAATCATTCTTTTATTAAACATTATCCAGGTGTCTAGTAGAATATTTAAATGCTTAAACTCTTATTCCAGGAGAATAGATTCATTTTTCTTTATCGTCTGGCGGGGAAAAAAAGCTATTTTAGATGCAATCTCGACAGCAGGGACTAAAGTTTGTTTACACTTTGTGCGTCTGACTTCAGAGATATAGAAAATTCCGAAACAATGTTTCGCACCCGGAAACTTTTTTACTTCCATATTAATCCGACAGGAAATACTACTAAACCGTATAAACAGCGAATATGATTGGGAGAGAAGGATCAGCTGACTAATTTTGTAACGCTGAGCCGAGGTAGTATAAATGTAATCGCAGAGCCGGATACGGAGGAGATTTGAGAGGTTTGAGAAGGTTTTGGAGAGGTTTTTTGAAAGTTCTTTGAGAGGTTAAGGAGATGAGATGACAGATTAGACATACGACGTATTGGTACGATGAAATATAGAAGTACAATAGATGGATGTTAGTGTATGGGTATGCAGAATTAAGTGAAAAAGATATCGAAGTGGGTACGGAGATATTTACGGAGTTATGTGGAAAGAAGCCAAGAGATGGAACATTAAGTTAATTGTTTGATGTGAATGAACTTTATTATTTTTTATCATCGGCTAAATGGAGCATTACTCCTAGACCCAATCCAGAGTGTGTAAATAAAGCCGAATAATGTTTCAACCGACTGCCTGGTGTGTATTCTTCATTTATTTTATTCTTTCTTAACCCTTTCCGGCACAGGCAGTTTTTGTTGTAAAATGATGAAATGATTGACTGACACCAGAATTTTAAAACGACTTTTTTAGAAATTAAAAACATGTTACTTTAAATGTTCATTGTAAAAGCAAAATTTTACTAAAACATTCCTGTTGCCGTTCGTAAGTTTGGAATTAAAATTAGGTATCCCGAACCGGGCACACTGTGCCGGAAAGGGTTAAACCAATCGGCCAAAACGCCTGTGCATATTTTCTGGGAACCCAAGTTAAAACCTATGAACGCCAACTGCTTGTAGTCAAAATGTCACATGTATGTGCATGATCACATTTGATTGTTTAATTAAAAGATTTTTAAAACGTGATGCCCACTTTCAAAGTCATTAATTTTTGTATTTGTTTGTTCCAATGCAGTAATAAATCAGACTCTAATTGATTAAGTGTTTCAAATTTATTTTGTAAGAAGCATTATAGTATATATTTACTATAGATAGATATTATTCATATCAATTTCATGACTACATACGTTTACCCTGAAAATTAATAAATTAAGGTAAATGCACCTATAGTGGTCCACGTACCAGTAGTGAACGACTACTTTAAAAACAAACCCAAAATGCATTTCTAAGAAACAACTGAAAGAAATCTGATTGACTAACATCCTTAAATGTTAACTTTCCATGAAGTGTTTGGAATAATTGTTTTTTTTTTCCACTGCTACATATGTTCATTATCCAGAGTGTCTTCAAAAACAGATTTTTCGGGAAATTTTTAGAGATTTGATTAAGAGATAAGTTTTTATTTCAAACATTGTTTCTTTAACATTATGAATTATTTTAAATGAAATTACAATTGATACATTCTACTACATTGTAAATAATTTGTTGGATAAACCGAAAGATTAAAGATTCATGCATCAGAAATATACTTGGCCCGCTACTGCAGCATAGAGGAAGGTAACATTTTTAATTTTTCATTTTTTCCGAAGAATATTGTATTTTGAAACTTTGAATGTTTGTTCTGATATATGAGGGTTATAGCTAGGCTAATATATATATATATATATATATATATATATGTTACCGGCCAAATCCGATTTTAGGCCAAACTAGTTTATCTTAACGCGCATCGGATAAACTAGTTTCCCCGAGGGCAAACTAGTTTATCCTAACGGCCATAGGATAAACTAGTTTTTCCTGGGCCAAAGTAGTTTATCCTGCACTGTTAAAAATGAAGTTGGATGTTTCACCAGGAAAATGGTTAAAAGTAGCTGAAATTTAGCTGCAACCGAGATATTGGTGATATGTTTCACCAATTTATTGGCGCTTTCACAAATACCATTATCTTGGCGAAATGTTGAACCATGATTCAGGTTTTTTATAAATCCAATTTTCTGGTGAAAGGTTGAACCATAATTCAGGATTTTTTAAAATCCAATTTTCTGGTGAAAGGTTGAACCATGAATCAAGGGTTTTTTTAATCCGATTTTCTGGTGAAAGGTTTAACCATGAATCAGGGTTTTTTTAATCAAATTTTCTGGTGAAAGGTTTAACCATGAATCAGCATTTTTTAAAATCAAACTTTCTGGTGAAAGGTTTAACCATGATTCAAGATTTTGTCGATTCCAATTTTTTGGTAAAAGGTTGAACCACAATTCAGGTTTTTCTCTCAACTTTATAGGGAAAGGTTACACCGGATTGTAGTTTCCCCCCCCCCCCCTCGCTTTGGAGTGAAATGATTAACCAGGACTTTGGTTTTCAATTTATCATTTTATGGTGTAATAATGAACAAAATTTCAGATTATGCGAAATTATGTTGCAGCACGAAAGCATAATTTTTTTGTTTTCCTTAAACTGAAAATTATTAAAGTTTTAATTATTGATTCTATTGGCTTTGAAATATATTTAAAAAACAAATGTAAACCAGTTTCATCTAATTTCACAAAATAATAGCTTTTTTTTCTCTCTCTCTCTCTCTTCCGTGAATATTACCATTCTGTCCTTGTACATTTTGGAACATTTCTCTGCACTCAGTTACACTTATAATCCATTTAGTGTTGTTTGCTTATTCACAAACCATTCATAATGAAGATTTTTTTTTTAAACATAATTTTCTTAGATTTAAATACATATCCTGTTTTTATTATATTTTTAATTTAAAATCCAGGAAATAAAATCATTTTTAATAAACATTACTTTAAACAATGCTAAATGGATTTCTTTAAACAATATTAATTTTTGCACAGGTTTGAAAAAAGTTTGATTCCATAATGCACTTAGCTGCTACTTCTATGACCTGTAGATTTTTTTTGTTTTTGTATTGTTGTGAATCTACAGATGCTGAAATTTTGATATTATAGTGTTTTCAAATTTTTACCTTTGTTATGTTTGTTATGAACATGTTCTGTCCAAAATCCCAATTATAAAAAATTATTACTAATGCATTTATTTTTTAATTAGTATTAAATAAAAATTTGATTTTTCTACTATTGCTGACACATATTGACAGTAACAATAATCTAAGCAATCCATTTCCCCCTTTCCTCAAATTGAATTATCACATAATTTTCATTTTTATGTCGTTAAAAGGGGAAAAATTGTAATTTCAAACGCAATTAAATCTGAATTTCAATTTACTGATTTTTCATGGTTTTTAAATTAATTTTCAAGCACGGTTCTTTTAAAAATTTATATTGCACACAGCTCAATTATGCAAAATTAACTCATTTAAATATAAAACAACAAAAAGTTCAGCATTCGTTTCTGTTTAACACTCAATAATGAATATAACATTTTTCAATAAATAAATAAAACACAAGCATAACGGATACATAATCAAAGTACAGTCTGTCTAAAGTGGAATCGAGGCAATTTTCCGTAGTCGACAATATTCCGCCTTAGACAAATTGTACTTTATGTCTGTGTATTCTCAGGGACATGAAAATCTTTCAGAGTTAGACAGATTTCCATCTTACATAGAGTTTACTGCATATGCGTAAACACTGAAATAATCAGCATAAAAAAACACAGCTATAAGTAGCAGAATCCTTCATTTAACCTCTAATATCAACTAACACAAAAATATTACTTTAAATGAATTTTAAAGCTTTTTTTTATTTTTTAATACACAATGTGTTTTCATAGTATATTAAATACTTAATTTACATGGTTAATTTAATAACAGCATTGTCGCCAAAAGTGATTAATTATTATTGATATATATGTATTTTTTCAGTATTCCTAAACGATAATCTATGAAGAAGATTTTTTAATATTTTTTTAAATAATAGTAGTAGAAAAGGAAAATATTCAACAACAGCAGCCTTGCAATAGCTGAAAAAAGAAATGGTCACAGACAATAAAATAACAACACAATTAAGTTGGTTTGCGGTATGCCGCTCCATTTATTGAAAATACAAATTATACAATCATTAAATTATATGTCTATACATATATATAGTATGTCAGACTAATATTTACTGTAAATATAATGCCATTTTACATAGAGAGTTTCTCTCCGACAGTTTTATGAGGGTGCAGTACTGTCCGACCATTTATTTAAAAAATAGCCTCTTTCTTCCCCAAATGAGGATCATAAATATGACGAGATCATCAAATATAAAGAATTCTTGAAGCTTAGTATCCAAGAATTAGCAGCTCCAAGCATCAGGTTAATTTCTCCACCTGTTTTAAATGAAAGGGTAAATATTTTAAGACATAATTTTTTTTTTTTTGTGCAGACATAATAATAATAAAATTTCACACAGGGAAAATAATCCAAAAATTAAACAGCATATCAATCAAATTCTCTTTTACAAGGAAAAGCTTCAGCATTTGAAAAATCAACCTGCTTTCGAAATCCTTTGTGGTCTGCTGGTCTGAAATCACCAAAAATTCAATTGGACCAGTAACTTTCCGCCCTGTCTCAGAGGGTCACAGATTAAACTTAAATTTTCCCATCCCTGAGAAAACCGCAACCAAGCTGAGTTGAGAGCATGTAAGGTAATGTGAGGGATTGGAAAGAGGACTTTTTCACTTTTGCTGTTAGCAGCGATATAGGACTTAGGAGGGGCGTGACGTTTTTTTGCAGAAAATTTTTAAGAAATTATTTGAGTTTGCAGACAGTTTTACATTTTATCTAAGTCTGTCCACCCCTTGAATATATTATCAAAGTATACTGAAATCGTGCTATATTTTTAAGAATCTCATAAGAAAAATTGAATCCCAATTTATGAATGTTCTACCTATGAGTTTGGTTTGCACATGAGAAGTCCACCTTTTGTTCCTCCCCTTATTTCAAAAATTTTTTTTTATGCAAAGTCTGATTATGCATTGAGTTGTAGAACAACAGACAATTTAACGTGGAAGGAGTCTATAATAATAAAAATAGAAGTTTTTGTGCATGTCTGTGTTGTGTGGAGACCACTGCAACACGGGCAATTCTGTGTAAAACAAAAAGTTCTCAAATCCACAGCCAATTTTCTGAAATGTTACGGCAGACTGTTGTGGAGAAATCTTCTCCCGATGTTAATTATTTTTGTTGCAGGTCGGGTTAACCCATTTTTTCAAAAGTAAGTTCAGTATATTGTTTTTAGGGATGTACCGAATACTGATTTTGGCCGAATACTGAATATTCGGCTAGCCAAATAGTAACCGCTAGGCCGAATATTCGGCTTGTCGAATACTTTTATACTTCAAAGTTTAAAGGCATTAAAATGTTAAATTTTAAAACAATTTTACATAACATAATATTTAAAACAGAAACTTTTATTTTGATAATCATGAGCTTTTTCAAGTAAACTTTATGCTGAAAAAAAAAAATCAGCTTTGAGTTATTTAAGAAGAGGATAGTTATAAAACTTTTTTAATGAATAAAATTTTAAATTTCATGGCTTCTGTGAATTAAAACAAATGAAAATTTTCTTAAATTTTGAAACAATCATTTTAAAATCAAAGAGAAATTGCGGAAAAATGGAAGAAAAATTGTACAGGATCATATATTATTTGTTTGTCAGGAAGAGACTAAAGTAAATAAATAATATAATCTATTCAAATTTTATATGGCGGCAACTCAGCAAGGATAACTGTTCTACTCCCTTTGATTAAGCAAGGAAGTTTTTAAATGCATCCTAGATCGGTGTCTGGAGTGGGCGATCATTTTCAGAGATCGTAAACGTTCTTAAAATTTTAGCAAGAAACAGATTATTTACTGGACAATATTCAGGAACTTGAATTTGTACATAATTAATTCCGATGAAAATCCTCGGGATTGGTTAATATTCTTAAATACTTAAACAGCAAATAAATAATGTAAAAACATTATCTTTTATTTAAATATATGATTCTGTTTCTAATTATTCTGAATATCTTTATAAATTGACTATTAAACGTAGAAGTGGTATAAAGTTTTTAAAAATATGTTTTAAGTTTTTTTTAAGTATTCGGTTAGGCTGAATATTTCGTTATTCGGCCAAACAGAATAGTTTGCTATTCGGCCAAGCCGAATATTTGGTAACATGGTCGAGTGGATACCAAACATTTGGTGCATCCCTGATTGTTTCAGATTCAAAACTATACCTATAATAATAAACAGCGGTAGAATTGATAAAAAAAAGTCACTAGTCCAAAGAACCAGTAAACATCAGATTTTACTGGTCTGCAGACATCATCACTGGCCCGCTACATAAAATTCTATAGAATTTTATGTAGCAATGTATAGAATTTTATGCGACGATTCTGCAATTAGCCCGGCTCTTTGCAAAGAGCCTTATTTCTCAATTAGCCTACGACATATATACAATAGAACCTCGATTATCCAAAGTAATTGAGACCGAACCTACATAATCGAGAATTTATCAATAATCATTTAGTTTAATATGTAACATTGTCATCGAACTGCTTTTAGGACTATTTAAACTGCTTAATAAATATCTAAATTCAAATTATACATGAAAATAATTTAATTTGTTTAGACGTGTACACAGGGAGGGGGGGGGGACAAGAGTAGATATTTTGTGAGTCTTTTCCTTCTGCGACCAGAAAAAAGTGAATTGAAAGGGCGCATCAAAATTGCTGCATGAGAAACTGGGTGCATAAAATAATTAAAAAGGGTCGCCGGGCACATGCAGTAGTTAAAAAGAGATGCCGAGTGCATGCACCAGTTAAAAAGGGCAGTTAAAAAGGGCCAGTGGGTGCATAACGTAATTTATATATAAGGGCCGACGGGAGCTGCACCCTGCCAAATTGCCCTAGAGCAGTGTTTCCTAACCTTTTACTGCTCACGCCCCACCAGAGCATTAATAAAATAACCATGCCACCCCCCTCCTTGTCACTCTGTAAATTATGTATCTTATTACAGAAAAAGTGAACTCTATTACAAGACGGAACAATATAAGAACCTTACAATCACTAATCATTTCACATTTTTTTTTTTTTTTAACTTGTTGAAAAGGTGAACCTTGTGTCACAAATGTGTTTTTAACATAATTCTATAAATGAAATGACTCTTCTTTGAGAATGAGAATCTTTTTGTATACATCTTCGCTTTTGCATCAAAAAGGCATTTATTGTACTTTTTCAACATCCCTCAATTAAAGAAAAGTATTATACATTCTGAATCTTCTCAAAATATCCTGAAGAATGACATATTTAGCATTAAAATCAGGGGTCTGGAGTTGGGCTCATTTTTGAGCGAAAGAGTCTGAGTTTGGTCTGTTAAAATTGTCGGAGTCAGAGTTGTCCATTTTACAAGCAGGTCTGCATTGTCGGAGTCATCCATTTTTCCCACCAACTCCGCAGCCCTGATTAAAACTAATAACACTCACACATTTTATAATTTATTTTTGTAATGTTTTAAGGATTGGTGGAAAAGCTCTGGACACTAAATTTTCATTTTATGGATAACACAATACACAATATTATTATCTACCCATTTTCTTTTCTAATGCTAATTAATATTTATAAATTTTATAAAGTTAATACCTCATTTAGATATTTCATATATTGTTTAGGTTAAATATGCTCAAGAGAATCAAATTTATATATACTTTTAAATAGTTTCAAGTGTAAAATATTTTTCATGTGATTTATAGCAAAGCGAATAGCAGTTGAAAGGTTATTCAATAAATAATTGAAAGCATTATCAAATATTATAAAATACCTAAATAACCAGAAAAATTATAAAGATTTTTGGTTAGCCGGGCGCCAGTGTTATATATACATATATATGTGTGTGTGTATATATACAATATATGTAACACTGGCACCTGGCTAACAAAAAAGTACCAGATTTTTAATACTAAGAATAGATGTCAAAACATTTTAAAAGATTATTCATACAATTATTCTGGTGTTAAACTATTTTAAACTTTCGATTGGGAAAAATTTTAAAATTCAATTAAAAAACCTGATTTTTAAAAATTTGCTTCTATTCTGTTTATTTTTTGTCTACAACATTTTTTCTTCGGGGGGCGCACTTCAGACACTAGCTATGCGTTTTTTTTGCGCGACCTTTTGACGAAATTCGCAATCTTCAGCCGAAATTTGTTGTTTTTTCATGATCTTTTGACAAAATTACAGTTTTCCACGCGATCCTTTGACGAAATTGCCAATTTTTCTGCAAACGATTGACAAAATAAATTTTTTTGGCCGAAAATGTCAAAAATGCAATGTCTGAATTGGTGGCCGATTTTTTTTTTAATTTTCAAAAATGAATGCCTTAAATTTGTGGAAAATTTGGACAAAAATCACCCCTACACATTGTTTACGCAATCTTTTGACGAAATTCCCATCTTTCCCGCGATCGTTCGGCGAAACTTGGGTTTTTTCCGCAATCCATCGGTGAAATTTGGTTTTTTCTACGATCTTTTCACGAAACACCGCGTTTTTCCCGCGATCCTTCAACGGAATTTGCTTTTTTACACAATCTTTTCACGGAAATAGTGTTTTTATGCAATCTTTTGACGGTGCTTTTTTTTTACCTGATTTTTTGACAAAATTCGCGTTCTTTTCACAAAATTTGCGTTTTTACGTGCTCTTTTGGGGGAATTCTCGTTTTTTATGCGATCTTCTGACAAAATTTGCGTCCTTCCCGTGAACTTTCGGTGAAATTTTGGGTTTTCCCGCGATCCTTAGACGAAACTCGCGTTAAAAAAGGCCAAAAATCGGAAGAAAATGACGAAAAGCAGAAGAAAACTCATTACGCGTGTAAAATCGGAAGCATGCCGATTTTTCAGAAGAATTCTGAAAAAATCGGAAGAGTTGGCAGCTATGTATAGCACGTTATTTTATTAAACATTAAATTAATTTGCAGAAAGTTTTTGATCCAATATTTATGTGCGCAGAAAGTTTTTGGTTTTATACAAGTCTGGCGAACGGGTGAGTAACAAATTTCAAATCCCCCCTCCCCCCCAAGTTGAGAACCACGGCCCTAAAGTCAACATTACGTATCGGGAGGGAGGGGGGGGGGAGATCGAGAAATTCAATCAGTTGCGGCAAAATCGCAAAATACTATTGATAAAATTAAACTAATCAACTGAAAAAAAAAATAACAAGGTACAAGAGTGACTTTCGAGAATGTTCTGCCCTTTTTTAAAAATTGTTGAATGGCGACTTTTTTTCTAGATTCAACACTAAATTTTCAAAAGTTCTATGAAATATGCTGTGTCAATATCAGAATTTGCACTTGAAAAATTCTTATTTTAGGTCTTGTAAATACATGTAAAATAATGTTTTTTACCCATTAAGACCCACTTTTGACTTACAGAACTATAACAGGGTGTCTACAGAAATTCTAAAAAAAAGTTCCCTGATTTTTCCATGATTTCCCTGACTATCTTTATCAGACTTCCCTGATTTCCATTATTAACAATACACATACCGTATTTTTTCATGTATGTCGATTCCTCATATAACACACTTATCCAGCCTGCTAATATCTCCTTTGCGAGAAAAAACAAGAGAAAAACACAAAAATTGCCTAATATTCATTAAGTATTTGTTGACAGTTTTATAAATCCAAACTCAAAATTCAATCCAACTTCATGTAGTGGCCAATGGATATAGGGAGACAAGAAAATTTTCTCATTTTCTGAAAAATATTCAATTCTAAGACTTATCTACATTTGACGGGATAACTAATTGGATTAAACTGGCCACCTGGTCCGGTTATGCTAATGTATCATTTAAAAATTTTAAAAATGGGTAAATTGCCTTCAATATAAGCACGATGTACAAAAAATTAGGACATCTGATCACCTTAATTTGCATTAAATATCAAAAACTCATACCATGCGCAACTTTTTAAAAATATTGGGAAAGACTAATCAGCATGTTAAAAAATATGGTACATAAAATAGACGAATCAATCTCGTTGGCAAGGTAAATATGCAAATATTTTCATAATATAGACAAATTTCCCTGATTTTCGAATATTTTTATAAAGTATCGTGATATTTCCCTGATTTTTCCAGATTGATAAACCTCCCTGATTTTTCCATGATTCCCTGATTTCCAGATTCTGTAGACACCCTGTATAAATAAATAAAACAACACAGAAAGTACCATATACATTTATGTAAACAATGTGTATGAGTATTCTACATTATTGAAAGATGAAATTAACTAAAATAGTTTCTTTAAGAAATCTTTAAAAAATTTTACTTTTGAACACTATAGGTTATTCATAAACTTTAAAATAGAAATAATTTATGTAACACTTTTTTATCCAACATATCAAGTAAGGGTACAAACAAGCAATATTTTGAATTTTAAGTTTTCTGCATTTTTTAAGATTTTACTCTTATTTTATGTAAATAGTTTAAAGACAGTTATTTAAAGATGTATTTTAATTTTGTTTTATATCCTTCATGGTTTGAAGTTGTGCTGTGTAATAAGCCAAAAGTTAAAAATTCTATGAAATATGTTAAAACATTGATAAGCTATTGAAAAAATTCTTATTTTTGTCTTATAAATATAAATGCATGTAAAATAATATTTTTCCACATTAAGATCTGCTTTTGACTTATTTCACAGCTATAAATGAATAAAGCAACACAGAAAGTGTCAAAGATTTATGTAAATTATGTGTATGACTATTCTAAATCATTGAAAGGCGAAATTAACTAAAATAAAGTTGCTTTAAGAAACCTTTCAATTTTTTTACTTTTGAACACTATAGGTTACTCATACACTTGAAAATAGAAATAATTTAAGTAATAGACACTTTTTTATCGAACATTTCAATCTTTAAGGGTACAAACAAGCAATATTTTGAATTTTAAGCATTCTACATTTTTTAAGACTTTTTTTTTATGTGCAGTTTAAAGTAGACAGTTGTTAAAGATATTTCAATTTTGTTTTATATCATTGATGGTTCAAACTGGCACTGTGTAATAAACTGAAAGTTAAAATTTCTATGAAATATATTGCAATTGTCGATAATATCAGAAGTTGCACTTGAAAAAAATTCTTTTTTTCTCTCATAAATGCATGTAAAATAATATTTCTCACTCATTAAGATCTACTATTGGCTTATTACACAGCTACAGCTATAAATAAATAAATGACACAGAAAGTGTCAAACATTTATGTAAACAATGTGTGCGAGTATTAAAACATTATTGAAAGATGAAATTAACAAAAACTAACACTAAAATGTACTTACATCAAAAAGACAATCTTTCATTGTTTGAAACACTGGCATACTAAATCAGCGTACTCTTAAGATGGCAGGTTTGACACATTACGGTAAATCCTATAGCAATTTAAAAGAAAAAACTATAAATTATGCTAAATTTATATTTGAATATTATTTCAAAATTAGAATTTGTATTATGAAGTTACAATTTTTAAAATACAGTGGAAGCCCGATATAACGCGGTTCTTGGGAGACATGTTTCACACCCGAGTTAATTACAATTATATATGTCATAATTTTGTAATGGTCTATAGCGGCAGATATCTATTACTTAATAGATACAGCTAATTATGAATTTAAAATTATAATCTCATAATTTAACAAAAAAGTGACCACTAGATTAATATTAACACAATTATTCTAATTGGTAAACAAATCATATTAGATGTAAATTTCCAAATGGGCGAAAAATGTCCGGACCAGGATTTTCGCCCAGTTGGAAATTTACATCTAATATGATTTGTTTACCAATTAGAATAATTGTGTTAATATTAATCTAGTGTAATTTCGTATCCAGCGATTTCTGGAGTTCCATTACCTGAGATTTATTCTGTTGAGCTGAACCAGGTTTCAGACCAGATGCTGTAATCATCAAGGTTAGCTGGGTGAAAAAGTTCGACCAGAGTCGTCCGGGATAGCTCCGATGGCAGAGCACTGGCGGCTTCAGCCGGGGAGGTCCCGGGTTCGTATCCTGGTCCGGACATTTTTCGCCCAGTTGGAAATTTACATCTAATAAAAAAGTGACCACCTGTTTTTATGGATTCATTTTTAAAAAACGAATTGTTTAATAAATCATATGAACGTTTTTAATATTTATTGAGCTATATATAATGCATTAATAAACATGCTTCAACAATGTAAAAAACAGTTATACAGATATATGTCATAATTCTGTAATAGTATATTTTCAAAAACCAAAATTTGTGTTTCACGGTTTTAAGTTTTTTACAAATTTAACATTTTAAAAATATCAAAATGTATCTTCTAACACGCTTTTCAGAAACCTCTAACTTCAGATATCCATTACTTAGAAGATATAGCTAATTATGAATTTAAAATTATAATATCATAATTTTTAACAAAAAGCGACCACCTGTTTATTATATGGGTTTCATTTATTTTTGAAAAACGAATTGTTTAATAAATCACAGCGGTAGAATTGATAAAAAAATGTCACTGGTCCCAAGGACCAGTAAACATCAGAGTTTACTGGTCCGCAGACATCGTCACTGGCCCGCTACATACAATTCCATGAATTACCTTTAACCCTTTGAGTGACACCCCTCCCCTCCTCCTCCTAGAACATAAACCAAACTTCCTTTCAGTTACCCAAAATTTTCGGCATAATAAAATGTAAAATTATAATTTGCTAAAAATTAAATAAACAGTACATAAACAAAAACTATAAAATTATTAATTATGTATTTTATTTCCGATTATTTATTTCAACTGTCTGTAAGTTTTAATGTGATTTTTTAGTTTTTTAAATAAAATAAAATTCTGTGGTTTGTGATTGGTTGTGATTTTCTCAGGGACGGGAAAATTTATGTTTACCTGTCAGAGAGGGAAAAAAATTACTGGTCCTGCGGACCACTAAATTTTTGAAATTAGTGGTCCGATTGAATTTTTAGTGGTCTCGGACCAGCGGACCACCAAGGATTTCGAACGCTGAATCATATAAACCTTTTCAATATTTATTGAGCTATATATAATGCATTATTAAACACACTTTAGCAATGTAAAAACAGTTATACAATTATGTGTCATAATTTTGTAAAGGTATATTTTCAAAAACCAAAATTTGCATTTCACAGTTTTAAGTTTTAAATTTAAAATTTTAAAAATATCAAAATGTACCTTCAAACAGAGCTGGAGATTTCAATAGCTACAAATTTCTATTACTTTACTTAGAAGATACAGCTAATTATGATTTTAAAATTATAATATCATAATTTAAAAAAAAAAAACACCTGTTTATTATATGGATTTCATTTATTTTTGAAAAAAAAATGTTTAATAAATTATATAAACCTTTTTAATATTTATTGAGCTATATATAATGCACAATGTAAAAACAGTTATACAATTATATGTCATAATTTTGTAATGGTATATTTTCACAAAAAACCAAAACTTGCTTTTCACGGTTTTAAGTTTTTTACAAATTTAACATTTTAAAAATATCAAAATGCATCACACTTTTCAGAAACCTCCAACTGCAGATATCCATTACTTTACTTAGAAGATACAGTTAATTATGAATTTAAAATTGTATAATCTTATAGAATTTTTTAAAAAAGCGACCACCTATTTATTATATACATTTCATATTTTTTTGAAAAACGAATTGTTTAATAAATCATATAAACTTTTTCAATATTTATTGAGCTACATATAATGCATTATTAAACATGCTTTAGCAATGTAAAAAACAGTTATACAATTATGTGTCATAATTTTGTAATGGTATATTTTCAAAAACCAAAATTTGCATTTCACGGTTTTAAGTTTTAAACAAATTTAAAGTTTTAAAAATATCAAAATGTACCTTCTAACAGACTTGGAGGTCTTATAGCTATAGATCTCCATTACTTTACTTAGAAGATGCAGCTAATTATGAATTTAAAATTATAATCTCATAATTTTAAAAAAAGCGACCACCTGTTTTTATGGTTTCATTTTTAAAAAACAAATTGATTAATAAATCATATAAACCTTTTTATTATTTATTGAGCTATATATAATGCACAATGTAAAAACAGTTATACAATTATATGTCATAAATTTGTAATAGTACATTTTCAAAAACCAAAATTTGCATTTCATGGTTTTATGTTTCTTACATTTTGATATTTTTAAAATGTTAAATTTGTATCTTCTAACACACTTTTCAGGAACCTCAACGGCAAATATCCATTATTTTACTTAGAAGATACAGCTAATTATAAATTTAAATTTATAATCTCATACACAAACCAAAATTTGCATTTCACAATTTTTATTTTTCATCTAATTTAATGTTTTAAAATATCAAAATATTCATTGTATAATACAGTTGGCGTTTGTTTCGTATGCCTTCATATATCCATTACTTACAAAATAAAGATAATTTTGAATTTAAATTATATAGCAATCTCATTAGGATAAAAAAAAAAAAAAAAAAAAAAAAAAGGCAACCACTAGTTTTTATTGATTACATTACATTTTGGAAAATGAATGGTTTAAAAAATCATATAAACTTTTTTAATACTTAATTTAGCTACATAAAATCCTGTAAACATTCTTTTAAGTAATGTGAAAAATTCAGTTTTGCAAGCATATATATGTATATCATGTTGTAGTAAGGACTTGAATGCGTATGGCAAGCATTAATGATAGCGAGGCATTTATAAATTGAAAACATCAACAAACAAAAATAACTGATATCGAAAAATAATTTCGCGTGTATAAATCTTTGAACTGAACTAAATTATTAAACTTAAGTTATTAATAGCTTTAAAATAGTGGTTTATTTCGCTCCGGATGCAATGTAGAACCGGTACTATTTTAGGCATAAGCAAATTGCTAATCTAATATTTACAGGTAAAATATAAATTTTGTGCAAGGGAGTTTCAGCAAAACATTACAATGTGTACTAACAGTAAAATAAACTAAAGCTACTAGTGTACTTACTTGTATTTCAAGGATTGGTGGGGACGGGGAGATAAATCCAAAATAAGCGATATTCATGTTGACGCTTAAGTTGTTAGCCGCCATTAAAGTTTAGCTTGTGGGGTGATCGTGATGTGATGCCACTCAACGATAACTAAACGTAGAAAGAACCGTAAACTCGGTTATTGTGCATCCAGCATATAATTTTCTTTTCCAGTCATTTTTATTTGAACGGGAAACTCGGTGAAACCTCTTGTTTTCACCAGTTTTTTTGTTCAAAGTTAAACCTTTATTTTTAACAGTGTGACACCCATAGGATAAACTAGTTTTTCCTAGGCCAAACTAGTTTGGCCTAACGCTCGTAGGATAAACTAGTTTAACCTGCTGTTCATTGGTCTGAACTAGTTCATCCTAGGCCAGTTCAGTTTGGCGTGCTTTTATTGATCCCAATGACCGCTTCGGCGCCAACCTTCTAGTTTATTCTAAGCCAATTCAGTTCGACGTGCTTTAATTGATGCCAACCAGTGTTAAGAACGCTCACACACAAAAAACAATCAGATAAAGAAATGAACTAATTCAAACTCAAATTCAATTTCGCAAAAATGAGTCAAGTTCAAACTCATATTCAAAATTTTTCAAACGAATCCGCTCAACTCAAACACATCTATAGAAGTGAGCGAAGTTCACTAAAAACTCTTTGTTTAATTTTTATTTTAAAAAAATATAATAGAAGTTTAGCGTCCAAATTTAAAAAAAAATGTGAGCTAGTTTACTGGTTTATCCTATGAGCGTTAGGCCAAACTAGTTTGGCCTAGGAAAAACTAATTTATCCTATGTGCATTAGGATAAACTAGCTTGGACTAGGAAAAACTAGTTTATTCTATGGGCGTTAGGATAAACTAGTTTGGCATAGGAAAACGAGTTTATCCTGTGGGCTTTAGGAAAAATTAGTTTATCCTATGGGCGTTAGGATAAACTAGTTTGGCATAGGAAAACTAGTTTATTATGTGGGCTTTAGGATAAACTAGTTTGGCCTAAAATCGGTTTTGGCCGGTAACATATATATCTTTTAGAATTCATTAACACTTTAATAATAATTAGATAAATGTCCTCAAGTGACCCACTAAAGGTGCATATACCTTATTTACTGATGCACTGCAATGATATTGTTATACACAATTTAAATAAGAATAAAATAATGCATTATATGAATATTATAATTTACTATCATTATTTTGTGTTTTTACGAAATTAATAGTATTGTTTAAGTTATAAAATTTAAAGTAGCGGAAAATATTTCATGCAAGTAGTTTTCATAGTTTATTAGATGCAATCATGAAACGTAACACATATTTAAATTAATCGAATTATGTTTCTTAGAAACCTTAGAATGAGATGTTAGTAAGATAACCAAATTGAAAGCATTAATATTTTCTCTACATGTTCGAAAATCATATTCATTATTTGATTTATTATCTTTGAAAATTTTCTGTCTTCATATTTTCTTATTATTTTGTTCCTCATATATTGAAAGTGCTTGGGAATTCAATGATTTCCCAGGAAGCCAAATTAATCCCAATTTATTATGCTTGTAACCAAGTATGAACTAGGTTGTTTAATGAAACTGAAGCTTAGTAAAAATATGCTTTCTATACGGTAGAAAACATATCAGTTAATTAGAAAAACTTTGTTAAAATTACCATAAAATACAAAATAATAAACAGGAAGTGCTTCGGGATCGAAATTTTAACCGCCCGTCATCAGACAAAGTAAACACGTGTCCGAAAGCGGACAAGGTCATAAATGAACAGAAATGAATGAACTTACAAAGAATATGCCACAGGTGGTGCTAGCTAAAAGGAAAAAAACAATCACAGAGGAGCATATGCAGAAATGAAAGTCTTGCCAAAACGAAAGAAAAAAATTATAAAAAAAGAGTAACTAAAATTTAAAAATAAGTAATTAAATAATTAAATCAATAAATATATCAACAATAAATAAAATAAAATAAAATAAAATAAAATAAAAACAAGTAAATAAATAAAAATAAAAATAAAAAGAGAAAACACAAGAAAAACAAAAGTAATAAAAGGTTTCTTCTTCTTTTTATTATTATTTTTTTTTTATTATTATTGTTTTCTATTCTCTTTTTTTGTTATTTCTTGCCAGTTTTTCGGTAGTGTTTTTTTAACATATAAGATACTCAGACATTTAAGTTAAGAACAAGGGGCTATGCATATATAACGTTATCATTTTAGGGGGGAGGGGGGTTTGGCACATGATATCGTAAGATATCTCTAGGGGGAGGGGGGTTTGACTTTTGATATCGTTATCATTTCTGATCCAACCAAAATTTTCTTTTTTTATTTGTAACTTTGTCTTTACATCAAAATAGTATGTTCATTACGATTATCTTTTACTATTGTCATAAGCACATGTTACAATTATATTTTTTTAGTCTATTATCTACTTTTATGAAAATACAAAATTATAACTAAAATCATTAAGTGATTATAAAATTATTTAATTCCAAAATATCGAAAACCCCAACTTTTGGAATTCCTGTTCTTCTGTCTGCATATATAATCCGCTGTTCGACAAACCATATGCGAGGTATGTTTGAAATGGTACTTGTGTTTACTACTAAATAAAATGGAAAGAATGTTGTCCACCTGTTTTGTTGATAAAATTTTTTGCTTGCTCTATCTCCTGCGGGAAAGTTGCAAAAAGACATTATTACGTTGAATGCATTGTGTAACAAAAAAATATTTTTGAATACTTTTAAATAGTAACTATTTCGTTTAAGTGTTATTTGATATAAAGTTATTTCATGTATAACGTGACATTTTTATTGACTTCTCTTCATTTGAATCAATAAAGTATGCGAAAAATTAATGCAACCATATTTGTATATCACTCCAAGCAAAAGAAAAAAATTTCAAAAATCTAAAAAAAATTTATACATTGATAACGATATCATTACCGAGGGGTGTGTTTGGGGGGGGGGTCGAGGAATGATAACGTATGATATCGTAAGGGGGGGGGGAGGGGGTCTAAAATTTCCAAAAACTTGATAACGTTATATATGCACAGCCCCCAATGTATCTATCTATACAAGTCGAAAATGTTAATGAAGTTCGGAGGTGCATTTCGAACTGGAAGGACCTTGGCAATTTATGTCAAAGGTTATTGATTCGAATGCACCGGCCTGGACACTTTTCGTTCAAATGGAACGGTTTAAACTTGTTTGATATCTTTACTAAATGTTTAATATCTTAATCAAATTACCCTTTGGTAGGGGAATTTGGGTATAATGTGTATTAACAAGAGATCAACCGAACATTTGGTTTCGTTTTCGGCCCAAAATTTGAATTTCGCCGAATATTTATTTTCGGCTAAAAGGATGTGAAAAAATCAGCCGAGCCGAAACTCGACCGGAACTATCTGTATTCCAAAAATCTCGTTTCGTCTTTAGGAAATTTTTAATATCACTTGTTGATTTGAGCTCTGTCGGCACTCGTGAGACACTCTTTATATATTGCTGTGAACTTCATTGTTTATCATTATCAGTCATGACTGCCTCAAGATGTAAGTGCAAATCATAAAGCAAGCAATGCATATATTAATAAACTTTGAAGCTGCTCGCGTGCTGATTAAATACAGCAGTCTTAACAGTAATAGAAAATTTGTAGTTTGAAACCGTTAGCAATGTTTCGAATGCTCTCTGAAAATGTTCTAGTATAACAGATGATCAATTACAAAAATCTCTATAGATCAGTTTCAACCACGTGACCACATGCCCCAAGTTTCCACCAACCAATCAAAATCACCGATCTTTTAGCGCTCAACCAATGAAAGTGGAGAAATCCGGGAAAATTGGGAAACAAACAAAAAACATTCACACGGTTGCCTAGCTGGTTGTTAGGATGCGACGTCAGTTGAAACTGATCTCTAAAAGATAAATCAAGATATGTATGCCTAAAACACTTTTATTTAGATGAAATTCATATAATTGAAAATCATTCTGCTTTGTGGATAAATTAATTAAATTTTATTTTATATGAAAATAAAAAGTTTTTGCCAGACGCACAGAGAGACAACTTGGTACTCTGAGATAAAATTTTAAAACGCGGGCACCATTTCAAAACTTTCTTAGCAATACGGAAGGTAGGATTTATGTTTTGTTTTAGTTTGAAACTTATACACACACAAACATAGATAAGTATGTTTGTTAGAAATGTGCTTCGATACACGGATTAACAATTATGTATATTTATGCATGTATTAATCACTTAAATGGACATTTTCGTTTTCATTTTCGTTTTCCTCCAAAAATAGGAGGATTACCGAAATTTGGTTTCGCTGTTAAAACACTGTTCCGGTCGATCCTTAGTGTTAACAATGAAATATGCTTTTTATATTCTAAATATATTTAAGTTATCTTTTTGTATGCAAGTTTAGATATGTTAAAAAATGAAGAAGTTATTTTAGAGATTCATTAGACCTAAATCTAGGATAAGCAGCATACGCTTATGGGTACTGTGTACGCTGAATACTTATAAATATAAATAATTCACAAACACTTAAAAATACAAATAACGATGTTATGAAAAAAAAAACACACATCCTACTAACTCTGGAACTAATTGTAATAGAAAAAAGCTACTGGTAACAATCGATTGGAAATAAAGTCTATTTTTAAATGATGTGTATAAAGTTTGCTTAGGGAACCCTCTACAAATCAAAACCAGACCTAACTTTGTTTTTTCTAATGAAAGCACAGACTTTTGATAATACAGTGAAAAACGTTTAACACGAAAACGCTTAGCATGAAAAATCGGTTAACACGAAATGATATAGTGATCCGGACAGTATAGCATGCAATTTAATACATTTTCTTTCTTTTAACACGAAAAATTTCATCTGAAATGTAGATTACGACGACGAATCAGACAACGCAATCAACGATGCAGTTCCTGTCCCCTCTGCTTCAGAAGTGAAGAAAATAATTAAAAGTGTGCGCAGTTATTTAGATGCGCTTTCGAATGGAGAGATGAATAAAACAATACATGATCTCAAACAATTTGTGGACAATAAAGTGCTGAAAAAGTCACCTAAAAAAAATATTTAATTTTTACCCAAAACACAATAATTGTTTACTTGCTTTTTATCCTAATGGATACAATCTACTAGTAGTTTAACAGGAAATCGAAATAAAATTTGACGACATCGAAAATATTGGTGAGTTTTGTTCTTCTTTTACGAATCTTTTAACACGAAATTCTTTTAACGCAAAAGAAATGTCGGCCCCCTCAATTTCGTGTTAAACGTATTTCACTGCATATTTTAAATATTCGGCTCAAACTATGCCTAGAAAGGAATTCCTAGCCATTTAAATCATAAGTTTTTGAATTATAAACACTCAAAATTTAGAGCTTAAAATGTTAAATTACATTTTCATATTTTTATTAATATCTTCTGAAATTATAATCCTAATGTGATAATTTTTTGTGTGGTTATAATACTAAAAACCCAAACATAAATACATTGAATTTGTAATTTTAAAAATTTTATAATACGAATTATGAATTATGAAATTAGTATTCGAAAACAATTTGAATTGCAACTTATAATTTTTTTGATACATTTATATTATTTATTATGTCCTGCTTTATGTGATTTCTCAATTTCGAATTTTTCTTTCAGGTAGTTTTCGAATTATCATTAAAAAACTTCAAAATGATGGTTTAAGGGGCCGTCTATGATATGAAAAGAAGTATAATTTGAAAAAATATATTCTTACAAATTTTAAAAAAATATATTTGGTAATAGTCGAAGCTTATTAAGCGAGTGAAATGCTCGTTTTGGCAAGAAATAATACATCAATAGAAGTGACATAGTCATTCTACAGCATTTCATCAATCGAGTACCAAACTTAAATTTGGATAACGCCCCTAAAATAGGGTCATTTTAAAATAATTAATTTCTCGGAAACTAATCATGCGAATAGCATGAAAATTTGGATTTAGGCTAATTGAAAGGTGTAGGTTTTATTTATGGTTTCAAACTGAGGTATAGCTATTGAAAAAAAAAACTTTGGGTTCGTTTATATATAGATGTCCCCCTAAGCAAATTTTATGTTCATCATTTAAAAGTAGGCTTTATTTCCAATTGGTACTTGTAACTTTCTTCTACGAAAATTTTTTGTAGACTTAGCAGGGGGTGTTTACATTTTTTTCCACGACTGTGCGTATTAAATTCCTTAAAAACCAATACAAACCGATGATTCTTATCTATACTATATGATTAAATGCCAGTATGTATGTAATTTTTGAATGGCACTTTGTAATTAAACAATTGTTTTATATCGATTGTTAGCAAATATTTCTTAATAAATGCCTAACATGTATTTTCTTTCTCTTCTTTTCTAGGTAAGTGAATGACAGTTCAACATTTTCATAATTTTGAAAACTGCTTCCTCAAGGATAAGTAAAATATTTTTCAAACTGTGGCTTTCTAACTTCAAATTGATCACTTAAAGAACAAATTATACAAGCCTGCGATGATTGTGTATTTTAACTTTTAATAAATGTTTTTATGCAATTGTTAGCCGCTGAGTCCGAAAATGACGGTCATTTTTTACCATCACATTAGGATTTTTTGCAAATCAAAAATTTCAAAAGTAAATTGTCAAAAAATAGCAAAAGTCTGATACTAAAAAAAACAGAAAAGATTGATGCGTTTTTTAACTTTTGTAAATTTATTTATATATATATATTAGCGGTGAATCCGGAAATGACCTACAATTTTAACCATCATGTCAGAGTTTTTTGAAAATCGTAAATTTCAAAGTTTAAAATTAAAAAAAAATGAGAAAATCTAATACAATAAAATAGATGTAATAGTTCTGTTTTTTTTAAATTTTGATAATTGATTTTTATGTACTTTATAGCACTTAATCTGGAAATGACCTTCATGTTTAACCATCACGTCATAATTTTTCGCGAATCGTAAATTTCAAAGTTAAAAAGTAAAAAAAAAAAAAAAAATAGAGAAAATCTGATACTATAAAATATATGTAAAACTTTTTTTATTCAATTTAATTTAATTCAATAATTTATTCAATTTTTTGCCTTGCACTGGAGATTCTTGCACCTAAACAGCTGAGGGGTCCGATGATGTAAGGTGAGGGGGATTACTTTTAACTTTTAACTTCTTTTACTTTGGAGTTTGCGATTTCCGAAAAATCCTGATGTGATGGTGAAAAATGAAGGTCATTTTCAGATTCAACGATAAAAAAATACATAAAAATCCATTGTGAAAGGCTAAAAAAACATGATACATCCACATTTTGCAGGCTAGTGTTATTTGTTAGTTAAGATGTGGAGTGGGACTTCTAACAAGCTTTTAGATAATCCTGTATTTTCTTGATAATATTCCATTGTTTATTTATCTAAAGCAGTTTTTTTATTCTGATTATTATTACCTGATCTATTTTTCGTTCCATTTAAATATTATTTTGATTGTTTCTAAAATTCTAGTGTAACACTTTCTAACTGATTTAATAATTTTACAATTGAAAAAACAATATATTAGCTATTTTAAAAAGATAAATCTATTGCGAGCTTACATATACTTTCGTGGAAAGAAATATCCCTCAGTTGATCTTTGGCATATTGCAATGACGTTGAGCTGACAATTTTCCTATTCATTTTTTTTTTCAAGTTTAGTAAAGTAATCCATTCACTAGATATAAGAGATTCTCAAAAAAGTTTTTTAAAAAGTTTTTTTTATCTAATAAATAAATTAGATTTCCTACATAAAATTTTCAGAAACGAGAAATTTATTTACGTACAAGTGGGTTATAATGAATGTTTTATTTTAAAACCTTTATAATATAAAAATAATAATTAGTCAAAAAGTCACAAAACTAGAAATTTTATAAAAAATGTAATGGAATTTTATACAGTAGAAACTCGATTTTTCGACATTCACTGGAACAGAGATATGTCGGAAAATCGGGAATATTAAAATCATCGGATAATCGAGAGGATATTATCATATACATTTTCTAAATGTGCAACCGTTAAAATAACTATCAATCAGAAACTATAAGAATTTTCTTTATTCAGGGCAAAAGTTTTCAAAACGTTTTTCGAAAGTTATCTCCATACAGGGATCGAAAAATTAAGTATAAATGAAAAAAAAAGAAATACAACAAAATTGTTTATTAAGAAACAATGACCGAGGAAAGAGACCTAAAAAGAAAAGTGAAACTTCTAAAAAAGTGCTGCACTGTAAAAGAAAACGGACTAAAAAACGGAGATTCTACTGGCAATCGAGAAGCCAGTACTATTTCCGTATTATAACGGAAATTTCGCCCCCCATAAATTCCCGAAAAACGGAATATTTTCTGTAATTTATGGGAGAAAATTTCAGTAAAAATACGGATTTCTGGAATTTATGGGGGGGGGGGGGGGGGAATTTCGGTTAAAATGCGGAAATAGTACTGCCAGTAGAATCTCCGTTTTTTAGCCCGTTTTTTTTTTTTACACTGAGTACCAAATATTTTATTGAAAAGACGACAAAATGAACTATATTCGGGTGAAAAATTATACGACGCACGGCTCGAAATCGGCGTCGAACTTGGAAATCGAAAAAAATACCCCTCAAAAATACGCCTGCATATAAAATAAAAATAAAAATCTAATTTAAAAAAAGTGAAAATCTCAGGGCATAGGACCCGTCTTCGTCTATCTAGAACCAAGTTTAAAGACTTATAGGTGCGACAGATTTTCCTACCAATCGCTCACAGACAGACACACACGTACACAAACACTTCTTTTGACTGCCAAAGGGGAAATGCTCAGACGTGGTAACTACGGCTGTAGAGCATAGGTATACCCCCCCCCCCCCCCAGACACTTTTATTAACTCCTTAAGGATTGCTTAATATTTGGAAAAACCATAAAAAAGTGTCTAATTTTTTTTTATTACAGAAATTGAATTCTTATAAGATTTCTAAATAAAATATGCAATTAGTTTTTTTTAACGCGAAAAAAAAAAAAAGATATTATAGAACAAATTCACATTTCTAGAAAAGCCATCATGCCAGAATTATGTGTCTTAATGTTTGTTTTACACCATACAAATTAATGCGAATAATGCCGTTATTTTTCACGCCTTAGATCTGTATTTATCATCATCTTTTCAAATAAAATTTGAAATAATATATATCCATTAAATTTTATTATTAATAATTTTTTTGAGTGTGATATATTTCGAAACGTGCTATACAAAGTCCAACATCACAATCAGTGCCAATAACCAAACACAAGTGGTAATATTCAAAGACTTCAGACGGAAATGCCAGTTACAATTTTCTGGTTTCGGAAGTTTTTCCAGCAATTAAATGTCCAGCCCGGAAATATGACGGGCACGAGAAGAAACGAACGACACCTCAGCCAGTGATATTGACGGGAGCATGAATTAAAAGTTTAAGGCCTTTAAAGAAAAAAAAGAAGGTTATATCAATGAGTCCACAGACTCAAGCGATGAAAAAGAAAACGCAAGCAATGGGTGACTGTATGAACTACACAAAAAAAATATACATAAAGATGTTACAGATTATGGTGGTAGACTAGATCGCAATAAACGCGACAAGGAGCGATAGAAAGTCCAAAGTGATAACGGTTTAAGGTAAGAGACCACAATCTAAGATCACAGGAAGAAAAAGAGAATATTCCTCTATGTACCAAGTACAGAACTAATTGTTAGATAGGTCCATTAGAAAGCTAAAATTTTGTTTTAATTTTAAAAGAAGTGCTGAACGGGATAAAATGTTACTAAGCCAATTTATAGGGAGAAATGGCAACTGAATAATATTATCATTCATAAGATTGGAATGGTTAGAACTTTCGAAACATAGTTAATTAAAAGGCCTATAATTTGTATATATTTTGTTTAACTCAAAACTGAAATTTCAAACGAAATCAGATTAAGTTAATATTTTATTTAAGAAATCTTTAAAGGAAATTTTAGTTTGAAAAGTAAATTAAAATCATGAATGATTACTTTACGCTTTCGAAAACTATTTTCCTTCGTTGATTTATGAAATATACTTTGTTCCCGATAGTTAAAGCGTTTGGTAATTTAAGTTAATTTCATTTGTTGTTTATGAAATTCTGATTAGGCTATTTAGTTAAACATGTACTTTTATAATTTAAATTTTCATTAGATGTTTCATTGTTCGTTTAGTTAAGGTGATTTTGATAGTTCGATTCTTTCGATCATTGTTTCCGACTCTTTAAAAAGAATTCATTGTTGCGTCTAATGTATACTAACTTTCTAATCGATTTAATAATTCGAAATGTATCTCAAGAAAAGAAATGAAAAAATATTTTGCATTTACAAATCATTTTTCCGATGACATGGGTTTGTCGTTAAAAATAATATTCCAGAATTGATTTTTGAGATATTGAAATGATATTGATTTCACAATTTTCCTAAGCGTTGGTTTCATTTGCAAAAGTATGGAAAGTATTCCACTAAACAAATACTTTATTTTTAAATTTATCTATAAATTTTTCATTTAATCATCAAATCCAACTTATTGTGCGGATTATCGAAATCGAGGAACACATTTACATTTTAAAATATCGAATTAATATTATACAGAGACATGAATAAGCAAAAGACATAAATAATCAAAATATATCAGCGCAAAACTACGTACGAAGAAACAGCATAATTGTTTTTTTAAAAGATAATTCAGTCATTTTTCAATATGACAAAACAATTGGTAGTAGGTAGTTCAACAAGATTTAGAATGCAAATTTGCACAAACGTCCCCTGATATAGCATAAACGAAATTTCATAAAATCAGGTTGAAATTTTGTCAATAATTTTCTCTGTCATTCCCAATTCTCTGTCTAATTTTTAATGGAATTTTGTGCATATTTAAAATATATATATAAAGCATTTTTCTTTATCAATTACGATAAAGAAATGACGAATCAATGACGATCAATGACGAATTCTTTATTATTGCGATACTAAAATAATGCCTACGTAGTTTTCTTTTTTTCCCCTGTTATCATTTAACGGTTGTTTAGCAACCCATAACATATTAGAAAGAGAAAAATAAATAAAATATAGGCTAAGATAACATTCTTAAAATTTAGATTATCAGAATATTTGGGAATTTTTACATGCTTAGAAATGCACAAATAATCTAATACTATTTATTGCAGATTTCGGGATATTACATATTGTGTGAAGATGATAACTAAAATGTCTTGTAAAATTGACGTTGAGGCCCATGATCTGAAGCTTTGTTAGTTTGTTTGTGCTACTTATTATAGCTGCATTATAATTTTCTTTTTCAAAAGATTGGAAGAATCAGAATTTACTAAATACGATTAAATAAAATGCCAATATAATACATTTAATTGCTAAAAGGTATAAGATTTAAACTTAAAAAAAAGTAAAAAGAGTTTTATTCGACTGTTTACATGTTTAGACTCTATCCGAGTCATTTTCAAAACAAATAAATAAAAATATTCCAAAAATGAACGATCTATGATGCAATGGTTTGGAAAGCCATCATTCAACTTTTCACGTACTATTTCATCTTACGCACGTTATTATTATTTATTTATTTTTTTTTTTTTTTTTTTTACTTGGATGTTTATTACTATTTTCGTAACCATTGATAACTGGAGCCATAATTTTGGTAAATTAAATGACGTTGCATCTTGACATATGGAATATTTACGCGTTAGAATCTCTATGGTTTCTCTTATAATTCATAGATAGTATAGACAGGAGGGAAAAATTTTTCTTACTTTCGTGAAAGGATCAGGGTTCATAAGCCGCGTTTTTGGCCCATGAAATAGACTAAAATTCGATATGTTATACTGACTTAATTATTTCACTTTTTAATATTAGAAGGTATACATTGTACGATTTTAATAATAGTTTTTGCATTTTGCTCGGATTTACATGACTTACACAAGCTCAAAGTTAATATAATTCGTAGTTTTGATGAAAAATACTCAATTTTTGCTATTTTTACCTCAATTATTTATATGAGCGCAACGTGCAACACTTTCTTCTTAACATATATTATAAAACACATCAAATATACAAAATATGTTAAAATTAAAATGTTGTAAAGCTGAGCTCACAGTAAAATATTAAAAATAGAGTTGTATAAATTGTGTATTTTTTCATTAAAACTAAGAATTATACGAACTTTGAGTTTGTGTAAGTCATATAAATCAGAAAACTATTCTTAAAATCGTGCAATATATACCTTCTAATATTAAAAAGGGAAATAATTAAGTCAGTATAACATAATCGAATTTTAGTCTATTTCACGAGCAAAAAACGCGGCTTATGGACCCTGATCCTTTATTTGGAAGATTTCTTCTTGATATAATCTTGCCAGGGCTACGGTTTTTCTGTTATATTTAATATCACCTACATGCTCTTTTTTTCTATACTCAAATTTCCTGCTAGTCATACCGATATAGGGATTTTTTTGTTCCGTTTTACTTAGTAAATGGTATTTCATATACTCCTGAGTAATTTTCAAAATTAATTGGGTCCACTTTAGTGCAAATGATACTCTTTAATTTCGGAAGTGGTTTGGCTACTAAGCAGACATTGAAAAGCTCAACCCCTTTGGTACGAGCGACCGGTCGCGTAAGGTGCTCAGAATCCGTGATTATTCTCACCAGTAAATTTTTATTGCAAATGTTGCCTTATTTAATCCGAGCATTTTCCCGATTCAGTAACCCCCTTGAGGGGCGGTGGGATATATTTTTTCCCACCTACGATTAATGAAGATTTGCACCAGAAAATTTTTATTAAATATTACTTTTCTAACTTTGGTGGAAAAAGTCGTAAATTTGCCTTTACTTATATTGCGATAAACTTTTTTGAAGATTCCGATGTGAATTCGACATTACAGAAACACAATTACTTGGCCCTCAAAGGGTTAAGCAAAATTTTCTGTTTTGAAAAACCGGTGATAAAAGATTAAAAATTCTGTAAAAGACACTCGTCTCGAAGGAGTTAACACTGTATTTTACTTTCTCAAAAGAAATCTTTGATAATATTGAATAATATAAACGCATCTTTATAAATCAAATTTATGTTCAGGCTTCTTGTTATTGGTAATATCCACGATTAATTTATTAATATGTTGAAATTTAAAACCATTATTATTATAATTCGTTATATATTTAAAATTGCCATAGTTTACAAATATTTTGTTTAATTCAACGATCAAATTTCAACCGTAATTAGATTAATTTTAAATCCTGGTTAAGAAACCTTAGAAGGAAATTTCAATTTGAAAATTTGAATTTACGAAACACAGTTATTAGAAATACCACTAGTATACATATATTCTGTTTAATTCGACGATGATATTTCAACCATAATTAGATTAATTGTATTCTTCTTCAGAAATCTTGAAAGGAAGCTTCAGTTTGAAAAGTAAATTAAATGCGATAATGATTACTTTACCTTTTCGAAAAGTAATTTAATTTTTTGATTTATTACATCAAGAATTTTCGCCGCTTCCAATTTTCGTATTGTTTTATTGCTCAGATATTCAAATCTTTCGGGATTTAGCAAAATATCCGATCTGATGTTTGTAAAATTGTGAGTGGACTGTTTAATTTAATTTAAAAATGGAAGTTCATGTTAAATATTTCTGCATGATCACAATTTACTGCTTACATAATAATTCGATTATTATAGACTGACTCCAGGGTTCTCGCTGGGTTTTGACCAACATTCGCGATTTGGCGAATAAGAAATAAGAATCAGTAGTCAAACGAAAAAAATAATTTTAGCAAAAAAGATTCTGTGTGAAACACTGAAGAATCTATCTTTAACCTCTTTTTGTATCTCTTTATTTTTTTTTCAAAATGTTCTAAAACAACCCTTTTTTTTTCTTTTTTGTAATTGTTTATAAAATAGAAATTTGACTATCCGCTACAAAAACTATTAAAAATATGTACATTCTAAATGTCTCCTAAATGTGTAAATGTTTCACACATTCTTTTAACAGTCTAAATAAAAATTCAAAACAGCGAAGATCTTTGATTTACCGTTATGAAAATATACACTAAAAATTGTTATGAGGTTTCGACTCTAATAGATAGAAAAGATTGACCCGCCAATGATACTTTGCACAGAACTAATTGTAGCGCGCTGGTTGAAATTAAATAAACACAAACTCGTCAATAACTCACAACACTTAATAAATAACTAAGTGAACTGTATCACACGTTTAATTATAAACCAGTGTGACCGTTTTTTCAAGCTAAATGCAGGCTAGATTTAGCCTGACAACAGGCTAAAAATAAAATCGATTGTCCTGCTATCTATTGACGGTTTGTATAATTAAAAATGTAAAAAATCATATTTTGAGAAACAAATTCGATATACGATCTTTAGGTTCTCTCTAGCATAGTTCAATCAAAAACGATTAACGTAATATTTATTATTCATATACAGGGCTCCACAAAAAACATCGGGTCCATTACTTTCTAAAGGCGTAAATTGTTGGAAGTATCGTATTTGAATTATATTACCCTACACTGGCGAAATTGAAATACTTTGTTCATATACATTATTGTATGTTTTTAACAAAAGATGTATACTTCATACATATTGTTTAGGTTTCATATCTGACGAAACCTTATTCGTCTCACTTGTCTGTCTGTCTGTCCGTCTGTCACAGAGCCCGTTTTAAAAAACTATAAATGTTGGAGACTTGAAATTTTGCATACTTATAGCTAAACACCACGCATCAAACGCCAAAACATAAAATTTTGAAAAAGTCTAATATTTAACCCTCTGGGCTCTAACTTGTGTATTTTAAACAATTTTTTCTAACTCAGCCCCTAATTAAGTTGGAAACTCGAAAGCTCGCATGCTTATAGCTGAACACTTGCGATAACAAGAAAAATCATAAAATTTTGAAAAAGTCATATTTAACCCTCCGGTCTCTAACTTCTGTATTTTAACGAATTTTTTTAACTCAGCCCCTAATTAAGTTGGAGACATGAAATTTTGCATACTTATAGCTGAACACCTTACATCAAACGACAAAAATAAAATTTTGAAAAAGTGTAATATTTAACCCTCATGGGTCTAACTTGCGTATTTTAAAAAAATTTTCTAATTCAGCCGCTAATTAAGTTGGAGACATGAAATTTTACATACATATGGCTGAACACCTCACATCAAACGACAAATCATAAAAATTTGAAAAAGTGTAATATTTAACCCTCTGTGCTCTAACTTGAGTATTTTAAGCAATTTTTCTAACTCAGCCCCTAATTAAGTTGGAGACATGAAATTTTGCATACTTATAGCTGAACACTTGCGATAACACCACAAATCATAAAATTTTGAAAAAGTCATGTTTAACCCTCCGGTCTCTAACTTGTGCATTTTAAGCAATTTTTCTAACACAGCCCCTAATTAAGTTGGAGACATGAAATTTTGCATACTTAAAGCTAAGGACGTAAAAAAAAAAAAAAAAAAAAAAAAAAAAAAAAAAAAAAAAAAATTAATTTTAAAATTTCAGTTATACAATCTTACCACCAGGGGTACTATCAGCGAAAAAAAAAGTTTCGTGTAAAATATTTTAGTAAAACATAAATTTCACCATGGCAGAAACGTATTCTGAAAATTTATTTTAATAAAAATATTTTATTTTAAAATAGTTGTTCTATTTCCCGCCAGGGGACACTGCATATATAAACACGTGATAAAATTGTGTTGAATCTGTGCGAACTTTAACTTTAATATAGCTATCATAAATTGAAAAATAAAAAAAAAATAATTTTACCGAAATTTGGTTACCCCATTTCCTCCCATCTTATTCCTTTGTACGGCCTTGTACAATAACTTTAAATGCTATATACATCCTCTTCAAGAAAAGTTATTCTGTAGGAGACTGTAACAACATGATAAAATTACATTACCGTCAGCGTTCTACAAACCCCGCATTTAACATATTTTCGTTTGATACTTACATGTTCTTTTGTATGACCTTGTAAAATAGCTATAAATGCTATATGCACTATGTCGAAGAAAAACATGCTGTGGGTGACTGTAAGAACATCCTAAAATTGCATTACAATCGGCGATCTACGAAACCCGCATTTAACATACATTCGTATTCTTTTGTGCAACCCTGTAAAGCAACTATAAATGTTATATGCACCATCTCTAAGAAAAATCATGCTGTAGATGACTGTAACAACATCATAAAATTACATTACAATCGGTGATCTACAAATCCCGCATTTAACATGTATTCGTATTTCGTATTCTTTTGTACGGCCCTGTATAATAACTATAAATGCTACATGCACCCGCTTAAAAAAAAACAGGCTGCGGGTGACTGTAACAACATGCTAAAATTACATAACCATCAATGATCTACCAATCCCGCATTTAACATATGTACGTATTCTTTTGTGCGGCCCTGTACAATAATTATAAATGCTATATATATCCTCTTTAAGAAAAATCATTCTGTATGCTAATGTAAAAACATATTAAAATTACACTATCATCAGCGTTCTAGAAAACCTGCATTTAACATATATTCGCTTCATACATTCGTGTTCTTTTGTGCGGCCCTGTAAAATAACTCTAATTGCTGTATGCACCTTCTTGAAGATAAAACATGCTGCGGTGACTGTAACAGCACGCTAAAATTATATTACATCAACGATCTAAAAATCCCGCATATAACATATATTAGTATTCTACTGTACGGTCCTGTACAATAATTATAAATGCTATTTGCGCCCTCTTGATAAAAATAAAATAAAAAATATGCTGCGTGTGACTGTAACAACGTGCTAAAGTTTCATTACCATCAGTGATCTACAAACCCCGCATTTAAGATATATTCGTTTCATACATTCGTGTTCTTTTGTGGGACCCTGTAAAATAACTATTATAAATGCTAAATGCACCATCTTGAAGAAACAAGTTGGTTAAGTGTGATCACAGATCGCACAGATGTTTTCGTTTAATATTCCTTTCAAAACACTTTATCTTTTTGAAAAAATATGTTAGTTCCACATTTTGCAACCAGGGGCGCACTCTATTCTAAATAAAACCTGTATCCGAAAGAAATACAATTTTACAACCTATCCGTAGACATATTAGTCGAGGGGATCAGGCCCGTAGCACTCGATATAGGTAGGCGTCACCTGGTGGTAAAAAGTGAAACTAAAATATGTAAGGCTATGGTGCACAATAAGAAAGAGTGGTCAAAGGGCTGTAATAATATAAGACTTTTTGAATTTTTATGATATGTAGTGTGATCGCAAGTCTTCAGCTATAAGTATGCAAAATTTCATATCTCCAACTTAATTAGGGGCTGAGTTAGAAAAATTGCTTAAAATACACAAGTTAGAGACCGGAGGGTTAAGGGGACACAGTACCTTTTAAACTACTTTTTCAATTTTGAATAATACTGTAATATACTTAAATATAATGTTACTACAGATATTAGGTACTATAAAGCAAATATAATTTCATATAATTTCAAAAAAAAAAAAAAAAAAAAAAAAAAAAAATCTTGTAGAACAGCCTATTTAACTAAAATTTAAATTTTTAAAAAATTAAAAAAATGTTTTTAAATCCCTACTACTTTTTTAAATATGAATATTTTTGCTTCAATTTTTTTTTCCATAATCCTAAAAACATACTACATAAAATTGTGCATGGATTTGACATTCAAGGTTATAGTTATTTTTTTTTTAAGAATTTCAATTATTTTTCCTTGATTTTTTACTATACAAAAGAGAAAAAATTGATATTAAATGTAATATCCCATACATCTAAAAATCCATGCACAGTTTTATGCAGTATAATCTAAGGAATATGGAGAAAAAATTTGAAGCAAAAATATTCATATTTAAAAAAGTAGTAGGGATTTAAAAACATTTTTTTAATTTTTTAAAAATTTAAATTTTAGTTAAATAGGCTATTCTACAAGATTTTTTTTAAAAATTTATATGAAATTATATTTGCCTTATAGTTCCTCATATCTGTAGTGACATTATATTTAAGTATATTACAGTATTATTCAAAATCGAAAAAGTAGTTTAAAAGGTACCGTGTCCCCTTAAACATGACTTTTTCGAAATTTTATGGTTTATCGTGTTATCGCAAGTGTTCAGCTATAAATCTGCAAACTTTCATGTATCCAACTTAATTAGTGGCTGAGTTAGAAAAATTGTTTAAAATACACATGTTAGAGCCCAGAGGGTTAAATATTAGACTTTTTCAAAATTTTATTTTTTGTCGTTTGATGTGAGGTGTTCAGCTATAAGTATGCAAAATTTCATGTCTCCAACTTAATTAGGGGCTGAGTTAGAAAAAATTGCTTAAAATACATAAATTAGAGACCGGAGGGTTAAATATGACTTTTTCAAAATTTTATGATTTGTCGTGTTATCGCAAGTGTTCAGCTATAAGTATGCGAAATTTCAAGTCTCCAACTTAATTAGGGGCTGAGTTAGAAAAATTGATTAAAATAAACATGTTAGAGCCCAGAGGGTTAAATATTAGACCCTTTTTCAAAATTTTATGATGTGTCGTTTGATGTGAGATGTTCAGCTATAAGTATGCAAGCTTTCAAGTCTCCTACTTAACTAGGGGCTGAGTTAGAAAAAATGTTTAAAATACACATGTTAGAGCCCAGAGGGTTAAATATTAGACTTTTTCAAATTTTTATTATTTGCCGTTTGATGTGTGGTGTTCAGCTATAAGTATGCAAGCTTTCAAGTCTCCTACTTAACTAGGGGCTGAGTTAGAAAAAATGTTTAAATTACACATGTTAGAGCCCAGAGGTTTAAATATTAGACCTTTTTCAAAATTTTATGATTTGTCGTTTGATGTGTGGTGTTCAGCTATAAGTATGCAAGCTTTCAAGTCTCCTACTTAACTAGGGGCTGAGTTAGAAAAATTGTTTAAAATACACATGTTAGAGCCCAGAGGGTTAAATATTAGACTTTTTCAAATTTTTATTATTTGCCATTTGATGTGTGGTGTTCAGCTATAAGTATGCAAAATTTCAAGTCTCCGACATATATAGTTTCTGAGAACGGGCTCTGTGACAGACAGACCGACAGACAGACAGAAAAAGGAGTGGGACAGGTAGGGTTTCGTCAGATGAACGAAACTCTGGAAACATGCAGCGGGTGACTGCAACAACATCCTAAAATTACATTACCACCAGCGATCTACCAATCCCGAAGATAGTTTATATTCGTTTCATATATTCTTATTCTTTTGTGCGGCCCTGTAAAATAACTGTCAATAATATATACAGTAAAACCTCTGAATAGCGGACACCTCGATAGTGCAGAATTTGCCCTCTATTTGGAGGTGTCCGCTACTGAGAGCAAAAAATGTACAGTAACTTAAGTGTTGGTAATCAAAAAAATGTCCGCTAAATAGAGGTATCCGCTAATCGGGTGTGTCCGTTATGGAGGTTTTACCAGTAAAACCTCTGAATAGCGAACACCTCGGGAGGGCAGAATTTGTCCTCTATTTGGAGGTGTCCGCTACTGAGAGTAAATAATGTACAGTTATTTAAGGGTTGGTAATCGAAAAAATGTCCGCTAAATAGAGGTGTCCACTAATCGGGTGTGTCCGTTATGGAGGTTTTACTGCATAATAATATCATCAGTGTGACCGTTTTTTCAGGCTAAATGCAGGCTAGATTTGGCCTGACAACAGGCTAAAAATAAAATCGATTGTCCTGCCATCCATTGACGGTTTGTTTAACTAAAAATGTAAAAAAAAATCATATTTTGAGAAACAGATTCGATATACGATCTAGCATGGTTCAATCAAAAACGATTAATATAATGTTTATTATTCATATACAGGACTCCAAAAAAACATCGGATCCATTACTTTCTAAGGACGTAAATTGTTGGAAGTACCGTATTTGAATTATATTACCCTACACTGGCGAAATTGAAATACTTTGTTGATATACATTATCGTATGTTTTTAACAAAAGATGGATACATATTGTTAAGGTTTCATATCTGACGAAACCCTATTCGTCTCACTTCTCTGTTTGTCTGTCTGTCCGTCTGTCACAGAGCCCGTTATAAGAAACTATATATGCTGGACACTTGAAAATTTGCATACTTATAGCCAAAGACCACGCATCAAACGCTAAAATATAAACTTTGGAAAAGTCTAACATTTAACCCTTTGTGCTCTAACTTGTGTATTTTAAACAATTTTTCTAACTCAGCTTCTAATTAAGTTTGAGACATGAAATTTTGCACATTTATAGAAGAACACTTGCGATACATGACAAATCATAAAATTTTGAAAAAGTCATATTTAACCCTCCGGTCTCTAAATTGTATTTTAAGCAATTTTTCTAACTCAGCCCCTAATTAAGTTCGAGACTTGAAATTTTGCATACTTATAGCTGAACACCTCACATCAAACGACAAATCAAAAAAATTTGATAAAGTCTACTATTTAACCCTCTGGGCTCTAACTTGCGTATTTTAAGAAATTTTTCTAACTCAGCCCCTAATTAAGTTGGAGACATGAAATTTTTCATACTTATAGCTGAACACCTCACATAAACGACAAATCATAAAATTTTGAAAAAGTCAAATATTTAACCCTCTGGGCTCTAACTTGTGTATTTTAAGCAATTTTTCTAACTCAGCCCCTAATTAAGTTCGAGACATGAAATTTTGCATACTTATAGCTGAACACCTCACATCAAACGACAAATCAAAAAATTTTGAAAAAGTCATACTTAACCCTCTGGGCTCTAACTTGTATTTTAAGCAATTTTTCTAACTCAGCCCCTAATTAAGTTGGAGACTTGAAATTTTTCATACTTATAGCTGAACACCTCACATAAACGACAAATCATAAAATTTTGAAAAAGTCAAATATTTAACCCTCTGGGCTCTAACTTGTGTATTTTAAGCAATTTTTCTAACTCAGCCCCTAATTAAGTTCGAGACATGAAATTCTGCATACTTATAGCTGAACACCTCACATCAAACGACAAATAAAAAAAAATTGATAAAGTCTACTATTTAACCCTCTGGGCTCTAACTTGCGTATTTTAAGAAATTTTTCTAACTCAGCCCCTAATTAAGTTGGAGACATGAAATTTTTCATACTTATAGCTGAACACCTCACATAAACGACAAATCATAAAATTTTGAAAAAGTCAAATATTTAACCCTCTGGGCTCTAACTTGTGTATTTTAAGCAATTTTTCTAACTCAGCCCCTAATTAAGTTCGAGACATGAAATTTTGCATACTTATAGCTGAACACCTCACATCAAACGACAAATCAAAAAATTTTGAAAAAGTCATACTTAACCCTCTGGGCTCTAACTTGTATTTTAAGCAATTTTTCTAACTCAGCCCCTAATTAAGTTGGAGACTTGAAATTTTTCATACTTATAGCTGAACACCTCACATAAACGACAAATCATAAAATTTTGAAAAAGTCAAATATTTAACCCTCTGGGCTCTAACTTGTGTATTTTAAGCAATTTTTCTAACTCAGCCCCTAATTAAGTTCGAGACATGAAATTCTGCATACTTATAGCTGAACACCTCACATCAAACGACAAATCAAAAAAATTTGATAAAGTCTACTATTTAACCCTCTGGGCTCTAACTTGTGTATTTTAAGCAATTTTTCTAACTCAGCCCCTAATTAAGTTCGAGACATGAAATTTTGCATACATATAGCTGAACACCTCACATCAAACGACAAATCAAAAAATTTTGAAAAAGTCATACTTAACCCTCTGGGCTCTAACTTGTATTTTAAGCAATTTTTCTAACTCAGCCCCTAATTAAGTTGGAGACTTGAAATTTTTCATACTTATAGCTGAACACCTCACATAAACGACAAATCATAAAATTTTGAAAAAGTCTAATATTTAACCCTCTGGGCTCTAACTTGTGTATTTTGAACAATATTTCTAACTCAGCCCCTAATTAAGTTGCAGACTTGAAATTTTTCATACTTATAGCTGAACACCTCACATCAAACGACAAATCATAACATTTTGAAAAAGTCTAATATTTAACCCTCTGGGCTCTAACTTGGGTAATTTAAGCAATTTTTCTAACTCAGCCCCTAATTAAGTTCGAGACATGAAATTTTGCATACTTATAGCTGAACACCCCACATCAAACGACAAATCAAAAAATTTTCAAAAAGTCATACTTAACCCTCTGTGCTCTAACTTGTATTTTAAGCAATTTTTCTAACTCAGCCCCTAATTAAGTTCGAGACAGGAAATTTTGCATACTTATAGCTGAACACCTCACATTAAACGACAAATAATAATATTTTGAAAAAGTCTAATATTTAACCCCCTGGCCTCTAACTTGCGTATTTTAAGAAATTTTTCTAACTCAGCCCCTAATTAAGTTGGAGACATGGAATTTTGCACATTTATAGAAGAACACTGGCGATAGCATGACAAATCATAAAATTTTGAAAAAGTCATATTTAACCCTCCGGTCTCTAACTTGTATTTTAAGCAATTTTTCTAACTCAGCCCCTAATTAAGTTCGAGACATGAAATTTTGCATACTTATAGCTGAACACTTGCAATAACACGACAGATCATAACATTTTGAAAGAGTCATATTTAACCCTCCGGTCTCTAACTTGTATTTTAAGCAAATTTTCTAACTCAGGCCCTAATTAAGTTGGAGACTTGAAATTTTGCATACTTATAGCTGAACACCTCACATCAAACGACAAATAATAAAATTTTGAAAAAGTCTAATATTTAACCCTTCGGTCTCTAACTTGCGTATTTTAAGCAATTTTTCTAACTCAGCCCCTAATTAGGTTGGAGACTTGAAGTTTTTCATACTTATAGCTGAACACCTCACATCAAACAACAAATAATAAAATTTTGAAAAAGTCTAATATTTAACCCTCTGGGCTCTAACTTGGGAATTTTGAACAATTTTTCTAACTCAGCCCCTAATTAAGTTGGAGACATGAAATTTTTCATACTTATACCTGAACACTTGCGATAACATGACAAATCATAAAAATATCAAAAGTCTTACATTTACCACCCTCTCCCCGGTCTCTAACTTGTGTATTTTAAGCAATTATCGAAGTACATTTACGATATTTATTAAAGTTCACCTTAATATACTTAAAAGGGAAAATAGAGTTTTATAACATTGATATTAATTTTTCAGAGTAAAGCAAACAAAATTATAGATGCAGTATAGTTTTTTACATAATCGTTTGAGATACATTTAAAAGCCTGTATATCATTTCAACATATCGGTATTTACATGTCATTAGCAATAAACCAGTTTAAAAAATTTATGTAAAGCGTCACAGTGTATTCATGTAATGTATGAAACTTGCAAAGGTAATAAATATGAAGCAGGTCCTGACATTTAACATGTTTTTCTTTAAAATAGTGTGCGTCTTTATAAAGCTTCTAAAAGTAATTTGCATATTTCTTTAACTGATCGTCGACTTTGGAGAAAATTTACTTTAATTAAAAAATATATATATATGAAAATTAAACTTTAATGCACTTGCGATATAGCATTAGTTCTATATTGTATTCTTTAGCCCTTATCTGAGCAAAGGATTTTATCACGAAACTTTGTTAAGTTTTTATCATATAATAAATCACGGAGTTTAGTAAAAATTTTTGGATTTTTTTTATGAATTTGAATTTTTCTTTTAACATTTCATTCATTTGCGTATCGGAGTACAGTTTCTAAATATATAATAAAATTTTATTTCTAATAAATGAAGTAGTATACAATACGATTTCTATAAGCTTCGATATTTTTTATGGCAAAAGAAAATAGTAGTTGTTCACATTTTCACTTATAGGTGGTGCTATTAAGTTTCATATATTAAAAGACATTAAGAAAATTGAGATTAGACAACAAGTTTATATTTTCACTTCAGAATACAGTAAACTAACAATAAAAAACGCAGCTCTTAGCTCATATTTGCTTAAATTAAACAAATACTACCCAGAAGTCACCACGAGGAGGTGGCTGCGTATTGACTTCCGCCCTCCTTCCCACCCTTTAGTACATAAGCTTTTCAACATATATCTGTAATTTTACTTATATAAAAAAATATTCCTGGTCGTTTTCATCATCACTGCTGGTGTCTTCTTCACAATTGTTGATGGTTCCAGCCATTTGTATCATGCTCTTTGTGAGAAAAAAAAACTGTGCAATTGCCAGAACTGTTTATTCCTTCTTTTACTGTAATAATCTTCTGAACATTTTTGATATTAAAGCGATTTCTTTGCTTTGACTTCAACAGATTGACTTGGGAGAAAATTCTTTCGCAATCTGCATTACTGACGGGTAAACACATCAAATCTTTCGCCAAACTAGATATGTTAGCATACTTTGGGCTTTGTCCTCCATCGGTAATTTCTCCAATTTTGAACCAAAATTCTTCTGTGGTTTCACACCGTTTAGTTTCATCTTGAACATCATTATCAAACACACAGATGGTTTCGTTTAATATTCCTCTCAAAACACTTTATCTTTTTGAAATATATGTTAGTTCCACATTTTGCAACCAGGGGGCGCACTCTATTCTAAACGAAACCTGTATCTGAAAGAAATCCCGTTTTACAACCTACCCGTAGTCGAGATGATCGGACCCATAGCACCCGATATAGGCAGGCGTCACCTGACGGTAAAAAGTGAAACTAAAATATGTAAGGCTATGGTGCACAATAGGAAAGAGTGGTCAAAGTGCTATATTAATATAAGACTTTTTGAATATTTATGATTTGTCGTGTTATCGCATGTCTTCAGCTATAAGTATGCAAACTTTCAAGTCTCCAACTTAATTACGGGCTGAGTTAAAAAAATTGCTTAAAATACTCAAGTTAGAGACCGGAGGGTTAAATATGACTTTTTCAAAATTTTATGATTTGCCGTTTGATGTGAGGTGTTCAGCTATAAGTATGAAAAATTTCAAGTCTCCAACTTCAGTAGGGGCTGAGTTAGAAAAATTGTTTAAAATACGCAAGTTAGAGCCCAGAGTGTTAAATATTAGACTTTTTCAAAATTTTATTATTTGTCGTTTGATGTGAGGTGGTCAGCTATAAGTATGCAAAATTTCAAGTCTTAACTTAATTAGGGGCTGAGTTAGAAAAATTGCTTAAAATACAAGTTAGAGCCCAGAGGGTTAAGTAAGAGTTTTTCAAAATGTTATGATTTGCCGTGTTATTGCAAGTGTTCAGCTATAAGTATGCAAAATTTCATGTCTCCAACTTAATTAGGGGCTGAGTTAGAAAAACTGTTTAAAATACCCAAGTTAGAGACCGGAGGGTTAAATATTAGACTTTTTCAAAATTTTATAATTTGTCGTTTGATTTGAGGTGTTCAGCTATAAGTATGCAAAATTTCATGTCTCGAACTTAATTAGGGGCTGAGTTAGAAAAATGGATTAAAATACGCAAGTTAGAGCCCAGAGGGTTAAGTATGACTTTTTCAAAATTTTATTATTTGTCGTTTGATGTTAGGTGGTCAGCTATAAGTATGTAAAATTTCAAGTCTCCAACTTAATTAGTGGCTGAGTTAGAAAAATTGTTCAAATTTCGCAAGTTAGAGCCCAGAGGGTTAAATATGACTTTTTCAAAATTTTATGATTTGTCGTTTATGTGAGGTGTTCAGCTATAAGTATGAAAAATTTCAAGTCTCCAACCTAATTAGGGGCTGAGTTAGAAAAATTGCTGAAAATACAAGTTAGAGCCCGACCGGAGGGTTAAATATGACTTTTTCAAAATGTTATGATTTGTCGTGTTATTGCAAGTGTTCAGCTATAAGTATGCAAAATTTCATGTCTCCAACTTAATTAGGGGCTGAGTTAGAAAAATTGTTTAAAATACGCAAGTTAGAGACCGGAGGGTTAAATATTAGACTTTTTCAAAATTTTAATATTTGTCGTTTGATGTGAGGTGGTCAGCTATAAGTATGCAAAATTTCAAGTCTCCAAATTAAGTAGGGGCTGAGTTAGAAAAATTGTTTAAAATACGCAAGTTAGAGACCGGAGGGTTAAATATTAGACTTTTTCAAAATGTTATGATTTGTCGTTTGATTTGAGGTGTTCAGCTATAAGTATGCAAAATTTCATGTCTCGAACTTAATTAGAGGCTGAGTTAGAAAATTGCTTAAAATACAAGTTAGAACCCAGAGGGTTAAGTATGACTTTTTGAAATTTTTATGATTTGTCGTGTTGTCGCAAGTGTTCAGCTATAAGTATGCAAAATTTCATGTCTCCAAATTAATTAGGGGCTGAGTTAGAAAAATTGTTCAAAATTCGCAAGTTAGAGCTCAGAGGGTTAAATATGACTTTTTCAAAAGTTTATGATTTGTCGTTTATGTGAGGTGTTCAGCTATAAGTATGAAAAATTTCAAGTCTCCAACCTAATTAGGGGCTGAGTTAGAAAAATTGTTTAAAATTCGCAAGTTAGAGCCCAGAGGGTTAAATATTAGACTTTTTCAAAATTTTATTATTTGTCGTTTGATGTGAGGTGTTCAGCTATAAGTATGCAAGCTTTCAAGTCTCCAACTTAATTAGGGTCTGAGTTAGAAAAATTGCTTAAAATACGCAAGTTAGAGCCCAGATGGTTAAATATTAGACTTTTTCAAAATTGTATTATTTGCCATTTGATGTGTGGTGTTCAGCTATAATTATGCAAAATTTCAAGTCTCCGACATATATAGTTTCTGTGAACGGGCTCTGTGACAGACGGACAGACAGACAGACAAAGGAGTGAGACTGTGAGGGTTTCGTCAGAAGAAGGAAACCCTAAAAACATGCTGCGGGTGACATCCTAAAATTACATTACCATCAGCGATCTACCAATCCCGAATTTAGTTTATATTCGTTTCATATATTCTTATTCTTTTGTGCGGCCCTGTAAAATAACTATCAATAATATATACAGTAAAACCTCTGAATAGCGGACACCTCGAGAGTGCAGAATTTGTCCTCTATTTGGAGGTATCCGCTACTGAGAGTAAAAAATGTACAGTTATTTAAGTGCTGATAATCGAAAAAATGTCCGCTAAATAGAGGTATCCACTAATCGGGTGTGTCCGTTATGGGGGTTTCACTAGTAAAACCTCTGAATAGCGAAAACCCCGGGAGTGCAGAATTTGTTCTCTGTTTGGAGGTGTCCGCTACTGAGAGTAAAAAATGTACAGTTATTTAAGAGATGGTAATCGAAAAAATGTCCGCTAAATAGAGGTGTCCACTAATCGGGTGTGTCCGTTATGGAGAAGGATAACCTCCCGGAGCAATAGACACTCATGTCTTTTGTTTTAATCATCCACAATTGTTTCTAAATTTCGTTATACGAGTATTAAAAAAATCTGTTAATTTTCAGTCGATAGACTGACAACTATCTTTTAGCCTGAGTTTTTAGCCGGATTTAGCCTGTTGTATCTCATACAACAGGCCAGATTTTATACAACAGGCTAAAAACGGTCACCGTGACAGGCAGCCTGATTTGGGTTTAATGTATGAAGTCGCTCGCCAGAGGACTCTGATACCCTGCCCAAAATTGAAATTTGACTCTGACCGTAACTTCAACGACGAGAACCAATCAAAACGCACTGGGCAGGGTTCAGAGAATTCCAAGTTGTTTACATTTTTTTCTCCTCGATCGTATAGATGTGACTCAAAAAGAGTTTAATAAAAAATATTAACTCTAATCATCAAATTAAAAAAAAAAATTATCATTTTAATAATTATCGGAATAATAAATTTAAATGAAGTTAATTCAAAATTATTTTTATCGGATGATTGTAATATTACTAGAGGAAAATCATTCATAACATCTAATCTAATGTCATTATTAGGAAGAGTTAAATTAAAAACTTTTCTGTCGCGAACGGTTTGTTACACATGATAAATTTAAAAAAAAGTATTTCTACCTTTTAAAAAATTAAGTTTGATAACAAATCTGTTGATCTTTCATCATTATGTTTATATTATTGCTAATAAAATTAATTTAATGTATATTAATGTCTATGAGTTTGTGTGCTTGTATGTTTATTATTAATGTTTTATTTCAAGTTTAGTTTAAGTGTGTTGTAATGCAGAAAGTAAATCAAGAAAGTGAACATTTGTTTTAACACTTCGTTTAAAAATTTGTATTTTATTTAAAAAGGTGGGGGAATCCGATTATCTTCTGCCATCAGATTTTGTCATATTTATTGCAGGGAGGGGGGGGGGATAATAGATACATGCTGTTATAATTTAATTAAATATGCTATTAAAACTTGGATTTTAGTTTTTTTTTAAATCTTTTTAAACAAAATTATTAAACTAATATGTAAAACAAAAACAGTAGCTATTTTAACATCAAAATGCCTTTAACTAAAACTGATGAGGAATTGTTCGATAACTAAAAAGGAATATCTAATTTTCATCAACTCAGGTTATTGGAGCAATTTTAATTTTTTTGTTTAAATGCTATTACAAAAAAAAGAAAATATTCTGAAAGTACTGCTTTTAGCTAAAGTTAAATGATTATTTATTGCTTAACCAAATTTTTTTTATATTTCAGGTGGATTGAAATGTCTTAGCTTTCGTAACTTTGAGGTATACTTGTAAAAAATTTGACATTAAGCAAACAAATAAAATAAAATTCAATTTTTATATCCAATTATAAATCAATGATTAAGGTGGTTGTCAAGTTCCCTGTTCAACAATGTAAAACTTAGACTCATTTTAAATGTTAAGGTATAAAACTGGCAGACATGGCTATTGACACAGTTTGTAATCAACACTTTTTCCATTTTTTTTTTTTTTTTTTTTTTTTTTTTTTTTTTTTTTTTTATGATTTACTTAACAAGATACAAGTAATTTTGGTCATATGACAACATGTTTTATACTACTTAGTTATCCCGTCAATCAATTTAGCCAAACCATACAAATTTACATAATTTTTATTTTAAATAACGAAAGAACAAATAAATTAGTATGGAATTAATAAAAATACAAATAAAATATCGAAATAAAAATCACTTGATGACGTAAATATGTGTAACTGGCTTAAAGTCGACATTTACGATCAACCATTATTGGCATTTGGCCTTATAGTTTGGCGATAGATTTTTTGTCGATGGGATAGCTAAGTAGTACCCATGTTTTTCGCACAATGACAGGTGGGGAATGTGGTATACAGGCATTATAATGCACGTTTACAAAATTCCCCACCTGTCATTGTGCAAAAAACATGTCATATGTCCAGAAAAGAATGGTTTTCTTTTAAAAACTAAGTATAAATAGTTTTTAAAAGAAAATCATGTCTAATTCCATGGCTGCATGATTTTTCAAAAATATTTCCATTGCAATTTAGCTTAGGCACCAAATTTGATTTTATAATTCATACAATCTTTTGTACTTTTATAATTACCATATCAAGAAGTGGGATAAAAATCAATTCTCAAGATTTCATCTTTACATATGAAAACTAAATTGAGTTAAACAAAGGAGTGAAAAATGAATAAATCAAAATTTTAAAGGTCTTATTTAATGAAAAAATATATATTTCACTTTTGTATTTATTTGTTTCAGGGTTGTAAAAAACCCGGGTTTTTTATAAAAAAAACCCAGCCCGGGTGGGTAGCTGGTTGGGTACCCGGGCAGCTACCCACTACAACCCTTAAGGTTGTTAAAAACCCGGGTTTTTTATAAAAAAACCAGCCCGGGTGGGTAGCTGGGCGGGTACCCGGGCAGCTACCCACTACAACCCTGATTTGTTTGAGATATATGTTTTAAGCATTCATTTTGCACTACATAACTTTAACCTAAAAATAACCATCTTATTATGTTAAATAAAATGGTGAAGGGTAGGGCTGGATTATTTATCAATATATCCATAGATATTGATATTTCTTAACTATCGCAATAACGATATCTAAACTTTGACTCAGTTGATATATCCCAATAAAATAAATGTTTAGCAAACACTGCAATTACGAGCACGAGCCCCGAAAAAAATATCGTAAAATATCTCAAAACTCAATAAAATAATGTTTTGCGCTCACCGCCAGAGCCCCGAAAAAAAAAATCCATTCCAGTGTCTTCAACCTCCTGTCTCATCCAAAACAGAAAATCTACCTCGATAATCTTTCTTTCCGCCAATTATCTACGTAAGAAATTATCCCAATCATTGCAATACTTTCCTTCACTGTAAACCTAGATTTCGTTCGACTGTCTGCGTAAAATACTGAATAACACGTATCATTCGTTCTTCTCTCCTAACTGTGATCGGCCAGCACGTATTGCAATAACTCCAGATATTGACACTCTACGAATAATCAAATGAGCTCTGGTTATTCGTTGTCGTGTTGTTTGATATACAGGTTTGATACGGGTTATCATCCAGTCTGTACCTGAACAGCTGAAATGCTCCGCTTGCGAGCAACCAATCAGAGTCCGCTAATGGGAAAGTTTGGCTCTTTGTTTGTGAAAAGCTCAAGGTTAAAGCAGTCAATCACTGCAATGATTGGTTACTTTTAAGAAGAGCTTTCCAGTCATTAATGCTTATTCATATTGTACTTTGTTCTTTCTTCTTTGCGGTTTGTCGTACTTTCATGACAGCGAAGTTTTCTGGGGTGAATTTAATATATCCGTCTTGATATTTTTCAGCTATGAAGGAATATTTATCAAAAAACAAAATTTAACTTAGTATAAAACTATTTTGAAATGTGATTTGAGTATTTATATTTTTAAAAAAAGTTTCAATGTTGTTTTCTTGTAGTAAATAGGTAGGAAGATATAACTATAGTGATTTTTTTTTTTTCCATTAAGAATGAATTGATACCGTAGAGAAAGATTGTAAAAGCAACATTTCTGTTGCGTTTATCATCCACTGAAACCTATTTATTAACAAGTATATTAGCGTGACATGTAGCATTAAATTAATTTTAGTTTTTCTCGAGCTTTCTTTTTTTTCCCCTATGCTAATTAAAATATGATCGTCAACGTCCTAAATTTGAGAATATTTTATTTTTGTTTGTATTTTATAATTTTCTCAGATATTAGCAATGTAATTAAATAGTTAAAATGTTACTGATAAATAATGCATTGAGTAGGAAGAATAGGAAACATACTATTTTTGAAGGAAACAAATGGCATAAGTGTAAACAGATATCAAACATTGGTTTCTTTTCTAAAATATTTTTTGTATAAATATATATACTTATTTTAATGATGCTTTGTGAACATATAGGTATAAGACATTGATTCGTTGCTCTCTACATCTGTTTTTAATTAAATTGTTGCTATTATACCATTTATGTTTCGAAATTAGAAATATTTCTATTTTTGCACAATTTAAAGTAGTTATCGTGATATATCACCAATATCAATATAAACTCGTTGATATATTGCGATATTAAATTTCTGATATCGTCCAGCCCTAGTGAAGGGAGGTGTGTATGAAATTTATCGTAAACAGAAAAAAAATAGTATTCTTCTTTTCATAAAAAATAAACAAAACAGGTTGGCACAGATGTCATACATGCCCCACATTGGTGCGATTTTTTTTCCGATGCCAATTTGGCGAAAACCTCATTACCATATCAAGCAAAATAACGACACTTTGGCGCCAGTTAAGTACCCAGTGCGTATATGACATTGGCGTCAGAAAAAAATCACGCCAATATGGGGCATATATGGCATCTGTGCCAACAGGTTTTTATGTACCTCAATTATCATCACTTTATCTATTTCAAAAGAATTAATCAGATGCATGACCTTTTTGGTACTTGTTAGTTATCCCATCGACCAATTTCGCCAAATTATATAAATCGTCAAATTATACAAATTGATATAATTTTTATTTTAAATAACGAAAGAACAAATAAATTAGTAAAACATTAAAAAAAAAAATACAAATAAAAAGTCGAGTTAATGGTATTATTGGCATTTAATCTTACAATTTGGCGACAGTAATTTGGTCGACGGGATAACTAAGAAGTAACAAAAATACAAATAAAACGTCGAAATAAAAATCACTTGATGACGTAAACATGTCTTGTCAAGTGAATGTGACATTTACGATCAACCATTATTGGCCTTTAATCTTACTATTTGGTGACAGTATAACTAACAAGTACCCATTTTTTATGAACTGTAATCTGATATAAAAATTCTTAAAAGTATCAAAGGAGATGGGTAGATAAATGTTTATTTTCAGATGTCTGATAGATAAAAGAAAAATTAGAGCCTGACACAGGACCACTTGAAGAAAAGAGTCGCTATCTAAAAATATCGACTTGCAACCGTCTTTCCTACAAGAAGATAACAAAATTTTCAGTACTACTTGATTATCCCGTCGACCAATTTCAGCAAATTATACAAATTGCCAAACTATTCGTCAAATTATACAAGCTAACATAATTTTCATTTTAAATAACAAAAGAACAAATAAATTAGTAAAGCATTAATAAAAATCCTTATAAAAAATCTAATTAAAAATCACCCGATGACATAACAAACATGTGTATCATGTTTAATGTCAGGTGAATGTAACATTTACGATCAACCATTACTGGCATTTAATCATACAGTTCAGAGATAATTTTTTGGTTGACGGGATAATCAAGTAATGCCATATTTTCTTACATTTCATCTATACTTCCACTTTTGCTTGTTGCAATGTGTTAATATTTAACATTTATGTGGTATATTTAATTTTAAATTAGTAGAGTTCTCTGTGGTAATTCCTGGTCAGAAATCAACAACATCCAATTATTATAAAAACCATTAAAGATATTGTTCCCAGTTTTGGCATGGAATAAGAACCCTTTGATGCCTGTACTGTAGTATGATAAAATGTTTGCTTAAATACATATGCACTTATAATTGAAATAATTATAATTTTTAAGTGATCAGGAATTGCACCAGAATTATTCCTGGTCACTTCTGGGGTAATAATCGACCAGCATCCTTTTTTATATAAATGAAGTAGTAAATTTTTTTTTATGACTGAGTATTAAAATAATTAGAATCAATCTTGTAACGTTCGTCTCATAATTGTGGAAAAATAACACAGACCGTGTTTTGTGTGTACAAATTAATTTGACCGCATTTGATGTGGAAAAGACTTTTACATTTTATATTACATTAACTGGCCGAAGAATTTTTTTATAACATTTATAAGCAGTATTTATTGCTTCTTCATCCACTGTGAATGAATTAATACCTTGCAAATTTATTTGTTCATAAAACATATACTAAGTGTTTATGTAATTATAGGGAAATATTTTTCAAAATATACATTTTTTTTTTTAGCCTTAAAGTTATGATTTTCCTTAACCATCTTTTAAGAAACTTTAATTGTAGGGTAATGTTGATTAAGAAATATCGGCATGTTCTTCAAAAATTGAGTGAGGTTGGGAATGGGTTGATTTTTTTAAGTTTTATAATGAGTAGAGTTGAGCCAGGTTGGATCTAGGGATGGGATGAATAGTGATTTGGCTGAATATTCGGCCAAATTTTAGGTCAAACACCGAATTTTTTCCAATAAAGAAAATAACTTTTGATTATATAAATACAGTGGTGGGGCATTTCTAGAAAATCTTACTAGCCAACGATTTATTTCACCAGCCAGTAAAATGCAACGTATGGTTACAATACAATATTACTATAATGCATTTTCATATTTTTTTCCCCTGTAAAATTAAGAAATATAAACAAGAGATGAAAGTTTAATATAAAACAGAACTTAGTACCATGTTTACATCCCAGTAATTAAGAAAGCTGAAAAATATAGCTAGCTACTAAAAAAAAAAAGTTTTTTCATATCTCTATAGTTTGTAGTTTTCAAAGACTACCTAAAAATTCACTCGCCCTGTCAGAAAATTCAGTCATCAGTGGTGAGTAAAATGATGCATTTCCCCACGTCTGTATATATATAGAATTTTAAATTTTAAAGTGGAAAAAGAATTAAAAACAAATTTATGTTCTATTATTTGTTTACATTTTTGAATAACTTGTTTTTGTAATATTTCAACTTCTAATAAAATAACTTTTACTACATCTAAATTATAATATCATAACTTTATCTACAGGAAAGTAATGCATAAACATTTTATCTAAAAAAGGAACTCATTAATCATTACTACTCTTTTAATGCACTTTTTAAATTTATTTTTAAATTTGAAAAAACTTATTTTAGCCCAAAAAATTACAAAATTGCATTTTATCCTTTTATTGTAAGATATATCAAATTGATTTACAGTAAGTCAGAATAATAAGATATTTCCATTAAAATATAAAGAATTTATTTAATTTTTACTATCAAATGATACTTTTATCCTTTCTTGCATTCAAAATAAATAATATTTTTACACTCTCTCTCTCATAATTCATGCGGCGATATTTTCTGAAATAACCTTTAATCACGTAAATTTTATTGTGGTGGAGGGTTTGTGTCCCTAATGATAAATAAATTTGAAAGAATGAGTCCGTTCTGCACAAATTACATTAAAGCAAAAGGTATGGTTAGTGTAGGATATGTATGTTAACAAAGTCTTTGACATTGGAATCAGCACATACAATATTCCACTTATTCAATAAGCATTGAACTTTGAAGGGGGGGGGGAGGGGTGCATTGAGACCTATAGCGGCAATTCAATAATCATTAAAAACATACCCAGAAACTGATAAGAACATGAATGAAAGAATATGTAAATAAAAATATATAGGGGAGATGGGGGCACATGTGAACAGTTCGCATAAATATATCTTTTTCTCATAATTGGATTAATTCTTATAAATAAAAAGTAGTCAGTATAGTAAACAGAACTTTCTTTTACACATGGAAATTTTTTTTTAATCACCTGTATAGTTTTTCTTACATTTTTTAATAGTTTTATAAATTCAAAAAATTGTTCACATGTGCCCCATCAGCGGGGTAGTTGTGAACACTCGTGGGGCACATGTGAACACAAGGAAAAAATATCCTTTGACATGCTTTTTCTCCTGTTATTAATTTGTTATCATAACCATTATTTATATTATCAGTTAAATTCACCATAAATAAAATAAATTTTTTTTTTTCTAGTTTCTGAGTGACATGTTTAAAGAAAAGATTTTAAAATGAAACTAAATATATATAAAGCTGTTCTGACACCATACCCAAGAATGATATTAGTTATCAATTTGAAAATTTTACATTTTAAGAATGTTACTGATATACATCGCAATTCAAATTATCCTATTCATAGCTGTTGTTTGAGAGATGGAAGTAAGCCATCACAGCAAGTTTGAGACAAATGAAAAGAAAAAAAATACAAAGTTGTTTGTCATAATATTCTTTGTATTAACAATGCATAAAAAATATTGTTTTAAACCGTTTACTAAAATAGTACATAACACTTATTGCATTTTAGGAAACATTGAATTTATTTAAATTATAATTGAACTCAAATGAGCTTCTTGCTCTTTGTGTACTTCCTGACAAATGTGGAAGTGGAAGTTTCAATACAATATCACTCTTTTGTATGACAGAAATGTCTACTATTTCAGGGAAATTATATGAATTGGATGTGAGATTCTTTCTCAGGAATTTAACATACATTTTATCATTATCAATTCTTTCTATTCGCCCAACAGAGAAAGTTTTTGATTTTTGTGAACTGTTCATATCTGCCCCAACTAGTCTGTTCACAAGTGCCCCGCATGGCTGCTAGATTTAAATTTATAAATAATTAACATTTATCAATTTTAGGGAACAAAACAACTTTATCCAAAATATTCAATAGTAGTCATAGTATATGTTAAAACATTAAAATTCGAATAACTAACTAAATAAATAAACTTTATCACTTACCAAAGTTGAAACTGACATTTTACATTTGACATCTACAAACAGTGTTTTGGCTACTAAAGACAAACAAAATGTCAAAAAGCTTCAAAAATTTTTTATCATATGTCTACAGGTGCTGCCATCTTTGGTAATTTTTTTCAAATAAAAAAAACTTATAACCATTCAAAAACTGCGATGTTCACATCTGCCCCCTGTTCACATGTGCCCCCATCTCACCTATACATAATAATGTTACATATTAAAGCCAACAATCATGCAAATAATTATTTTAAAGTGAAAACTATAGAATTAAAATATTATTTTGCTCAATATTTTTAAAATTTATATTTAAATAATTTTAAAACAATCGTCATAAATCAGGTTGCGCCATCTAGTGACTATCTAGTTTGACACTAGTTCTGTTTTCAGTTGTACAGTTGTACTTGGAATAGTGATATTTGATATTCCATCTTAAAAATGAATCTTAGCTAATGCACCTAGTGAATGAATTTTTACATTTCTTACTTTATAGAAAACAGAAAGTAAGTTATTATGAATTTCATAAGGGCCTTTTTATATGTGCATGGAATTTGCAGATGGGGATGAATATTCAAGTGTTTTTCTTTTTTCTATTAGAGTTTTTACATCTTGAGTTGTAACATATCATTCTCTATTTAAGACATTTCCCTGACAATTAAAAACCTTTATAGGATATACAAAAAGGCTGTATATTTTTTAGTATCTGAATAACTGTGCATTTTTAGCAAGAACGAAAATGACTTCATGAATGTCCCAGAAAGCAGCCAATTTAGATTTTTAAAAAATTGCAAAAAACGGAAAAGAAACTTTTTTCCTGAATTTATTTGACAAGATAGCTTTCAATATTCAGTGAGATTTTAACAATATTCGGCTGAAGCATTCGACCAACAAGCCTTCAATATTCAGCAAAAGGGCCGAATACCGAACATTCGCCCCATTAAAAACAAAAATATGGCGTAGTCGACAAAATAAGAAGAGCGGCACAAAAATAACATAGGGCAGTCCTAAAATGGCATAATGTATGCACATCATTAAATGTACAATCGTAGAAGTGTAAATATTTCTTTTTAAATTAATATTTTGATATATAGATTCCTTTAAAAAAAGACAAAACAAACTCATAGCAATGCACTTTTATTTTTACTGAGCATATTAATGAGAGTTCTATTTTTGGTAAATTTTTACTTTGAATAAAATACCAAACAGGATGTCATTCAGTCAAGTAGTTTAAAAAATATGCAGACAGGCCAATACAGGTTTTTTTTTTTCTTGGGGCTCATAAATTTTGTGAAAAATAACATTTTGTCACGAAAGATGAAATACAGTTTCTCAAATTAGAAACAAACATTTATTAATAACAACTTCTTTAAATCCTTCAACTAAAGTTTTCAATTCTGGTGAGCTTATTTTGTTTAATTATTAAACATTTTAATAAAAATAATCAATGAAAAGTATGTTTTTATGGAATGGAATTTTGTGAAGGGGCCTGTGAAATTATTGAAAAGAAATTTGTGAAGAGGCGTGTTTTATTGAAAGGAATTTTGTGAAGGAGCCTGTTTTATTAAATAAATTTTTGTGAAGGGGCCCTAAATAGGCCTCTCATAAAAAATATATATACAATTTTTACATATGAAAACAAGTAATTTCCACAATGAAAATAACTTATACAAAAATATTTTATATAAATTTTATTTCATAATAAAAAAAACGCTGCACATATGAAATGTACTGAACTGATCAAATACTATAAATATTTTTTTTTCATCATTAAGGCGGTTCTCAAAAAAAAAAAAAAAAAAAAAAAAAAAAAAAAAAAAACATATAGCTGAATATCAAACTTTGACACATATTCTGGCTCATTTTTAAACATAAAGTTTTGGTTATTGAGATGATTTGTAATTGAACACTTTCTTTTGTTATTTTTCATTAAATGAATTTTATCTTGATTAATAGCAGTTATTGTCTCAGGACTGCAGATGTTTTCCCTTCCCCACACTAATGTGTCTGAAACTTCTTTGAAATGTCTACTTTGGCAGTACTTTCTAAAAAACTCTAGTTTTTACAAAAAATGAAAAAAGAGTTTGATTACATAGTTTCTTATGATAATTTTCAAATTCCTGACTCAACAACACAAAACTTTCTGAGCCATTTATAAATGTGAAGGCATAAAATTGATGAGTTTGACTATTGAAGCACTTTTTTTTCATTCCTTGATAAATAAATTACTTTTCAAATTGTTAGTGATTCTTGTTGTGGGGCAACAGGTTTTCATGTGCTATCTTTCGGTAATTCAGTTCAGAACACCCACTTTGAGTGCATTTCCAGAATGATCTGCTTTTATCAAAACAAGGTTAAAATGACATTTGATTACTATAGTTTCTGAATAACATCTTCCACTTTCAAGTGTTCTTGAGCAAAAATGAATTCATTAAAGTAGCTCCTTTAAATTTTAAGAACAGCTTTAATAACAGCACTTGTCAATTTGATATGTTTGTGAACAAAAATGTATCAGAAAGTAACCAGTTTGGACTTGAGGTTTAATTAACTTAAAATATATCTGATCACCTGATTTTTCATAAGATAATTCTGAATATTTTTCAAAAGAAAAAAAAACAATGTATTTGGATATATATGAGAGTTGGAGATGGGCGATTCTAGAAAAATCAAGTATCAATAAACATAAACAACATCTATCACAATAAGAATTGATTCTTAACTTCTAGTATCAGATGTTCTATAATCAATACTTTCATATTCACACACAGATCAGCTTAAAAACAGTAATTCCAAAACTTAGCGATCAAGTGGCAGGAAATTTGATCATAAATAGTGATAACGGGGACGGGGATAAATAGATACTTCCAGCATTAATTTTAGAGCAATTTATATTCTTTCGATTTTACTATTTTAACGGCAGCGCTGCTGTCAAATGTTGTATATTGGTTTTTTCGTTCCAGATTAAATAGTTATATTTTTAGCTTAGAAGCCTAGTTATTTAGGTTACTAGTTTATAATGTTGCATTTTTCAAGTTTGTCCCCCCCCCCCCCCACCTTTCAAGAAATCAGAACCTTCTTAATTATGTTTCTGACGTTCTTCCCAAGTCATTTGGCTACCAACTAAACATTGATATTATATCTGCTACACTTAGTGGCCACAATCTATGAATTATAATCAACATTTTTGGCTTTTTTCCAATTCAAGTTTGAATAAACTAGTAACCCAAATAACTAGGCTTCTAAACTAAAAATGTAATTATTTAACATGGAAAAAATCCTGTAATACAAAACTAGATAACAGGTCTAACGCTAAAACAATAAAATCTAAAGAAAAATATATACAGTATACTCCCTCAAATCTACAACCCTTCAACGCAGATGTAAACAATGAAACTTTCAGTTCAGATGTAGGGGCAAATTTTTTGGTTTTATATCATTCCATATGTATTTTAATATGTAATTCTTGATAATATGACTGAACTCATGGTTTTCATGAAGAGAGTATAAATTTATTTATATAAAAAAAAATGCTGATATTACTGATAAGCACAATATTTTTATCAAATATATTTATTTATTAATCAAGCTTTTTTGGTTATTAAAACTGGCTAAACCTAATGCAGCAGAAAATTGACAATACTTCAAGAAACTTTAACACAGAAATTTAAATAATCAATAGGCTGTTAATCAATCACTTGACATCGTTAGATGCTCATTAGAAACAAACAAACAATTAAACATACAACAACTTCACTGGTCGCAAATATAGTACTCCATCTCATAAGCAGGGGATATATAAATAGCTGTTTGAAGAAAAGCCTAACTCTGCTAACTTCCTCTTGGGAATAACATTTGTGTCATTGAAATGATTCCATGAATGTAGAATTTAAAAACATTTTACCATATGCCACACCCCCCCCCTCAAATGATATTGTGCTTTCTCTAGATTCAGAGGTTAATCGGGCCCTGTACACATACCATTTTTTTATACATGCCACATTTTCAAATAAGACATTTACTTAGACTGCGTTTTACGACAAGTTATTTATTTCAAAATAAAATTTAGATATTTAAATATTGATATTTATAAAATATAAAACTTTTATGAATAAAATGTTAAGTGCGGACATTCAAAAGCAGAAAATATTGCTTTTAATCATCTAATCCAGCCATACTCAACATTTTTTTCAAACGGGCCACAAACATATATTTGTGATGCTAGCTAGGCCACAACATACTTAAAACAAACATTATAACCAAGTTAATATTATCAGTGTGGTTGAACGTTTGTAGCAGAAGGAATGTCATAAAAAATTTTAACACCACTATTTCCAAACAATAAATTTCATGGTAAATTTTTAGTACAAATGTTGAAGAAATAGTTCGCGAAATGTTTTGTTTGGAAAGAGTAGCGTAAAAATGTTTTGATGCCTAGCGTAAAAATGATTTGATGCCTTTTTTTTCCGCGAGAAACATTCAACCCTAAAAAGCAGTATTAGCTATATAATAAAATGTAATAATATACCAATTGGTATATTATTAGAAATTTTGCATTGATGCAAAATTTCTGTGTTCTAAAAAAAATAATAATGAGGAGATTTTCTCCAATAAATCAGTTTTGCTCAATGCAAAAAAAACTTTTTATTATTTGTTTTTTACTGTACAAATATATACAGCAAATTAAATTAATATTTAACAATGGTTGATAAGTGTTGGAGATTAACATAAATAGGACATGTAAAAAGAACTTTTCACTAAGAAAATGGCATTCAAGATGTTTTAGCATAATTTTAAATAACAGAACAGATTGTGTCTTCCCATAAAAATATGTAAAACAACAGTGAACATCTTAAATACCATATTTTATGGAAGAAACGCCGCGGCATTTACGATTTTTTTTTTTCGTGTACATAAAATTTGGATAAAATAAAAATTCCTCAAGATTGTTTTCAAGTCCCCTGCTTAACAATGCAAAACTTTCTGACTTTGTCGATAATGAAAACTGTGACATTTCTGATGATGATACCGAACCATACAGGTGAACAAAGAAAATTTACAACTTTTCCACTCAGATTTTCAGGGTTTCGAATAGAAACTAAAGAAGGCCTAAAGTGTATACGACGTAAAAAGCGTACTAAGTTGTGCCGACCACTTAAAAAAATGGGGAGCGATTAAGGAGAGAGAGGGCTCCATGTCCCGCGGTCTGGATGGTTTTAAAACCAACTGACGTCTCCTTATTTTAAAAATTACATAAAAATTTTAAAACATTTAAATATTTTGAATAAAATTGTAGAATCTTAAGTTATTAAAAAGGAGGTACCCTACACTGTCCAGAAAACTTTGATTAAAGTTAAGTCAATGAAACACTGTCGACAAAAATAGAGATCCCACAGGTGCAGCATTTACGGCAGGTGCGGTGATTATGATATTTTAAAGCTTATTCAGAACAATTTTGAGGAGTGCGGCGTTTCTTCCATAAAATACGGTACTTTTTATGCATTAACTTAATTAGTATTATAAATATGGATTAATGGGTGTGTTTCTTGCTGCACATTGAATGCTGCTGGGCCACATGTGGCCCGCAGCATATGGCTGATCTAGTGTATGCTTAATTTGTAGCTATTGTTATATTTAAATTTTGTTTCCAAGAATGAACTCTAGATTGACAGGAGTGAGACAAATAGTCTTTAGTCAAACGAAACCCTAAAAATTATCATCAACCTGATCAAACTCGATACAAGACTCTAAAGGGGAAAAAAACCTCACAAAAATTTTCGTACACAGCCTTGCATTTGTTAGGGACAACTCTGCAGAAAAGTACTCACATTTATTTATTTATTTTTGAGGAAATTTAAGCATATTAAAGGACTACACAAAAAAAAAACCTATTTTTTTTTACAGAATGCTTTAGCTAGATGTATACTCTAATAAAAATTTTTGTGCATACAAACAGAAACAAATAAATTACCTCCTGGGCCCATAGGCTGCACTTTTTTGGAGACCACCTCCTTTAAATTGATATACAGTCGGACCTCTATTTTGCGAATTTCTCTATTCTGCGAACTTTTCCTTGGAACCAAGAACATTTTGCGAATTTCTTCGTAAAATAACCTCGAAATAGCGATGTGCATTCTCTATTTAGCGAACTTTTTCTTGTGATCTAATTTTTTTTTCTCCCCATTTCTCAAAATATTTCTGGACATTTCAAACTTATTTTTTCTTTAAACACATTTTATGATGTTCAATGGCCTTAAATTGGTTTTACCAGGCACCTTCTTTGTCAGCAGTGAGAATTCGGTAAGTACGGAGGACAAAGACGATAATCCCTTAGAGTAACTTAAAAAAAATGTGGATACAAATGAGAAAAAAAGAAGAAATTAACCATGATGTGCTGATTGATGATTGTATTTCACTTAATTCTGAAATTGAGACCTCGGAAACACTATCCGAATAGGATATTTTCGACAGTGTGAAAAAGAAAAACAATACAACAATGAATTGCTATGAAGACGAATATGATGATGATGGAAATGATCATGATGCAGTAACTTCGTATGATTAAATGCTAAAATCATTTGAAACGATCCGACGCGGATTATAGTTAGAAGAAAATACTCATGAAGGGGTTTTTGATGCATTGCAAAGATGTGAGATGTATTATGAGAGAAAGCCCCTTTTAAAAGAAAAAATTCAGACAAAATTAACAGAGTTTTTCAGAAACTAAATTTGAGGACGCATATGTTAATGAATGGTTAAAATTATTTCTTATAATAGTATTAATATATACGATAAGGTCATTAAAATTCGTTAATTTTAATGTAAAAATATTTACTTTTAACATAAAACACAGTGTATTCCTGGACAATGTTTTGTTTTCCTTGCAGATTTCAAAGATTTAAACACACAGAAAAAATCAATTGATGATGGATATTGGTGGGTAAAATAAATAAAACAAATCGATTTAATTTATTTAAAAAAATGTGATTAATTACTTTTAGTAAAAATATTTAGTCTTTATGAATTTAAAATCTGTTTTAGGTAGCTTAAAGTATTTTAAAAGGTGAATCTCTGTTTAACGAATTTTCCATGTAACAAACTTTTTTCCAGGATTTAACGACTTCGTTAAATAGAGGTTTGACTGTATTTTAGTGTTTTCTGGGATTAAAAACAGAAAGAAGTATTTATATTGCAGGTAAATATTTAAATTTCATAACATTCAAAATGTGATAATTTGGTATTTTTCTAGAATTATTAGGACCTAGGGGCCATATAAAAAATGAAATTTCTCATTTTAATATTCATACAGCCCATCATAAAACAAAAGCTGTATGTGATTTGTATGCCTTTTTTTGCAATTGAAAGAACGTTTCTCTCATCAGTAGTTTAAACGATAATCGCCATAGCCTCTATTTTGAATCAACTAGTATGATGCAATTCTGAGAATCTTTTACATTTTTTTTTTTTTCAAAATAGATTTACAGTAAATAAGTTTAAAAATTCATATATTTTCACATAAGCATTTATATAGAATATCTAACCTTAAAAGAACTTTCTTAGTTGAACAATGAATTTTAATAGAATAAATGGACATGGTTGGATGATCACTCAGGATGCGAAAAATAGGGAAAATGCTTGATTAAACTTAACAGTTTCTTTAAAAGATATCATTTGTAGAGATGCTGTGACTACAAAAGCTGTATCTGTATATATCCAATGTGTATGTACAAACTGGAAACTAAAAAATTGTAAGGATCCAATATTTTCTTCTTATGAATATCAAAAATTAAAAGGGGAGCAGCATTTGGAATCTATCATGTATATGTTAATTATGTACAAGACTCAATAAGTGAGTGAAACAAATAATATTTTTCATTTCTCTTTTACATAAAATATTAGCCGGATATGAAGAAAAAAAAACCTGAAAGAAAATCTTAACACAGACACTCCTTTCCTTCCGGGCGCCAGGCTTCAACCTAGTCAGCCTAATGGATAATCTGCCTCTGCATGCAAATATCAAATAAGTTTGTTTAACCTTTAACTACTGAAACAGAAAATTTCGCAAAGTTACTGTAAGCAGATTACTAATATAGAATGAACATTAAATAAAAAGTTTGACTAACTCCCTGAAGGGAAAAGTTCCATATCCTGTTCTGTATGGTGCGATTGGCGAAGGAATACAAAATGGCGCCAAAAGGGTATTTTAGCATCTTATCAATTTTTTTAAGATGTCAGAAAAACATGGTTTTTAAATTTTTATAAACATATATTTTTATATTATAAACTATGTTATAGTACATGTATTATTTTTATATATGTTATGCACTCAATTATATATATGCAAACATATAAATACAAATTATATACACATTTATATATACATAACTTTGTACTTATATATATTTATAATTTTATATATTTATTTTACATCTGAAACTAAGCCATTAATGTTATATACATATTAACATAAAAAAAATGCACAATATATATATATATATATTTACTCATTATTACATTTACAGAAAAATATCATTTAAAAAAAAATCTCAGAAAATTATGAATTAAAAAAAATTAATTATAAAAAAATATGTATTCAAAATTATTAGTTATCCACCAGTAGCATTCAAGTAATAAAAATAACAACCCCAAATGCTGAAAATCACAGCAATCACATTGAAAAATTCATTGCCAAAAAAAGAACGCCAAGAAAACCAGAACAGTATATGGAACTCTTTCCTCATTGAATACTGTTTTTGATCTCAACTCTGCACTAATACTAGGTCTAGAAACTAAGTGGTATAAAACTGTGTGAAAATTGAAAAAAGCAGAGGTCTGTGAGAAAGACATTACAGCTGTTGAGGGTTATTATAAACTGTTAAAATTAATGTAAATGTAAAGTTCTATTTATTTAAATGACTAATACCTATAATGTGTTTATCTTAAAACTATTAAACCAACAGACATAAAAATATATAAATAAATAAAAACATGAAGTCTAAAATCATCAATGTCACAAATTTATTTACTTTTTTCACTGCTGAAACAATAAAACTAATGGAATTTAAAAAAATATATTAAAGTACTCATAAAATTCCTTGTAATAATTAATAAATGTAATTTATTAAGTAACAAAATAAACTAACATGAAAATAATGAAAATTGTTTCGATAACACAGAATATTGCACCGATATTTAAATCCGTGATCACCATTTCTTTCTCTGATTAGAAATAAGAACATTTAATGTTTAAAGAGATGGGCTTTTTTTTTTTTTTTTTTTTTTCGGGCGATATCAAAAACAAACATTTTACGGTAACAGTAAATTCGTCAAAAAAAATCTGCTTCAAGCCAGTTATGAGGACTGTAGTTTGATAAAAATCAAATTTTAATTTTAAAACGTGTATTGTATATGAAACACAAGCTATTTTTATATAAATACCGGACATTCAAAAAAGAATTTCATGAATGAACCGAACGATCAAGTAAACAATAAGTAATTTAGCTAATCTTAAAAGTATGGTGTAACACTAAAATGCTACAATCTGAGTAAAATATCCTTTTAAATTTTAGGAAATTGAAGAATATAAGTGTTTAATTTATTATTTTGAAAATACGATCAACGATTCTAAAACTCCGACAATGAGAAACAACAAACAAGCCGCTTTCTGGGCTGGGCAGGCTATAAATGTAAACAAAGAGCACGTTGCGATGTTTTGGTTCAGGGTTTGAAGCTGAATCCGACTTCACTTTTTCGACGGTTTTCGGCGAAATTGGTGGGCCGTATGTATCTAGTAGGCTATGACACTTTAATCAGTATGGATAGTATTCTTTTGACGTCACAATTTAGTAAAATGGTTGTTTTATAGCCTCGAACTGAAAGCGAGAATAGAGTCCATTAGTAAAAAATATTTCTGTTATTCGTTTTAATATGACGTCATTATTTATCTATTTTCATTATTTATTTATTCATTATTCATGTTCTTTCATTATTCATGTCCCTTGCATTTTTAACGAATACATGGAAATATCTGTTTTATTTCAAATATGACGCCATATTTTCCAAGCGAATAACTTTATTAATAATATGATTCTTTTTCATTCTTTTCCCTTCTAATTATAACTCCATTTTTTGCAGAAAACCCCTTATTAACGTAACTGATATTCATCCTTCATGTATAATAAAAAATACATATTTTTCGTTTCAAATATGACGTCATAAATATTTTCTTTTGAATTCTTTTTATTTTAATTTTTAATTAATTGTAGAGGAAAAATTATTATTCCAGATTTAGAATTTCTTGGCAACGGGAAAGAAAAATGGTCAAATTTTATCGGGAAAATGTCAATTGATTCTGTATGAAAAAGTATGAAATTTTGAATTATTAAGTGAAATATTTGGATAAAATAAATAAAATATAGCCTATGTTCTTTTCCGTTTCATAATCTATCTATATGCAAAGATACAAAAGCATTAATTCATCCCTTTTGATGTTCACTTCATTCAAACATTCGGACACACATTGACATTTATAATATTACTAGCAAACCCCGCGGCTTTGCTCGCGTAATATTTGAAATATGCCAAGTGATATTTATATGTCTAATTTTTATCAAAAGGTACTAACTAAATTTTTAATTTATTAAAAGGTAATATTTTATTTTATTAAAAGGTACTTATTACTTTTAGGAATAATTCAAAAATTACTATTTAAAACACAGTTTGACTAAACATCATTATTACACTGTATTAGGCAGAAATGAGACTTAAATTAATAAAAGGAAATAAAACTAAATTAATGATAATTTAGAAAATATTTTGAAATTTTATGCTCAATTAATATGCTCATTTCAGTATTCATTTGAAGTTTTGAATTTTTTAGAAACCATCTTCTTACATCTTAAAATTAACCATCATGTCGAATTCCAAGTCCTACCACCTCTCTCAACATAAAGGGCTATTTTGATACAGGAACTGTCACCATTAATTTGCCAACATTAATTTTGAAATCGGTTTGTTATTTCCTAATATTCCACAGAAACGTAATTTAAAAAGCTTTAAAAGCTTTTTAAATTACGTTTCTGTGGAATTTTTAAGCCCTTTTTTAGAACGTTTGTTGTTCCTGTGAACCCCAGGTGGTAGAATCACCGGCATAAAATATAGCCTGTGTAGGATCAGAGACTGTTACCACTGATTCGCAACTATTACTTTTATAATCGGTTTATATTCCCTGAAATTGTATAGAATCGTAACTTAGAACTTTTTTAGAATGCTTTTCGCACCTCCCCTTCGCTTCACCCCTTTTTCATTCGAATTTATTTTCGACGTTCCTTCGAGGGCATTTATATTTTATAAGTAACTACCATGTAATATTTAAAGTTTCTAGCATTTACAGTATCACAGAAATCGCAATTTAGAAAGTTTTTAGCTCCTGCAACCCTCTGGTGGTAGTGGAACAAACATAAAATATAGCTTATGTTTGAGCAGGTTCTATCACCAAAATTTGTAATCATTATTTTTTTAATCGGTTTGGTAATTTATAAGTTTGCTTGAAAATTGTAATTTATAACGCTTTTCACTCACTTCATTTTTTTTTAAATTTGGAATTTTCTTTCGACTGTTCTTAGAAAGCAGTTGCATCTTGTAAGTAAATACCATGCCATACTTCAAAGAGTTAGACCCCTTAGTTGTGCAAAAAAATGCAAATTAGAACATGTTTTGCTTTTGTAACCCTCAGATGGTAGTGACAGCAACATAAAATGTAACCTATGTTGTAGCAGGGACTGTCACCATTGATTTGCAACAATTACTTTTGAAATAGCTTTGGTATTTCCTTAGATTGAGTAGAAATCGCAATTTAGAACGTTTTTAGGACGCTTTTTGCGCATTTTCACCGCTTTTTAAATTTCCAATTTTTTTCGAAACTGTTCTTAAAGATCATTTATAGCTAATAAATATGTACATTGCCTAATTTTAAGTTGCTAGCCCCTACCGATCTCAAAAATCGAAATTTAGAACGCTTTTTTGCTCCTGCAACGTCTTGGTGATAGTGATACCGACATAAAATAGCGTCTATGTTAGAGCAGAGGCTGTCCGCATCAATTTCCTACCATTACGTTTGAAATCAGATTCATTCTTCCTGAGATATTGCCGACAAATCGGCATCTAGAACCTTTTTAGAACGCTTTTCGCGCATTTTGCTCCTGCATCTCCTCTGGGGTAGTGGAAACAGATATAAAATATAGCGTATCTTGTAGCAAGATCTGTCACCATCATTTTTACACCATTATATTTGAAATCGGTTCAGTACTTCCTGAGATTGCATAGAAATCGCAATTTAGAAAGTTTTTATAGCGCTTTTTGCGCATTTTGACCCCCTTTTAAATTTCGATTTTTTTAGGAAATGTCCTTAAAGATCATTGATATCTTATAACTAACTACCATTCCAAATTTCACGATTCTAGGCCCTTCCGTAACGCACAAGCCGCAATTTAGAAAGTTTTTTGCTCCTGCACCCCCTTTGGGGTAGTGGCACCGACATAAAACATTGCCTATGTTGGAGCAAGGGTTTTCACTATCATTTTGACGCCATTATTTTTTAGATCGGTTTAATATTTCATGAGATTGTGTAGAAACCACCATTAGAACGTTTTTTAGAACGCTTTTCGCGCATTATCACTCCTTTTAAATTTCGAATTGTTTAAGAACTGTTCTTAGAAATCCTTTATATCTAATAAGTAGCTAATATTTCAAATTTCCTATTTCTAGGCCCTTCGGTAACGCAAAAATTGGATTTTTAGAACGTTTTTTGCTCCTGCACCCTCTTTGGGGTAGTGGGACCGACATAAAACATAGCCTATGTTGGAGCAAGGGTTGTCACCGTCATTTTGACACCCTTATTTTGACACCATTATTTTTTAAATCGGTTTGGTATTTCCTGAGATTGTGTAGAAACCACCATTTAAAACGTTTTTTAGAACGATTTTCGCGCATTTTCACCCCTTTCAAATTTCGAATTGCTTAAGAACTGTTCTTAGAAATCCTTTATATCTAATAAGTAGCTAATATTTCAAATTTCATATTTCTAGGCCTTTCAGTAACACATCAATCGCATTTTTAGACGTTTTTTGCTCCTGCACCCCCTTTGGGGTAGTGACACCGACATAAAACATAGCCTATCTTGGAGCAAGCGTTGTCACCATCATTTTCACATCAATATTTTTTAAATTGGTTTATATTTCCTGAGATTGTGTAGAAACTACAATTTAGAACGTTTTTTAGAACGCTTTTTGTGCATTTTCACCCCTTTTAAATTTCGAATTGTTTAAGAACTGTTCTTAGATATCATTTATATCTTATAACTAACTAATATTCAAAATTCCATATTTCTAGGCCCTTCAGTAACGCTAAAATCGCATTTTCAGAACGTTTTTTGCTCCTGCACCCCCTTTGGGGTAGTAGCACCGATATAAAACATAGCCTATCTTGGAGCAAGCGTTGTCACCGTCATTTTGACATCAATACTTTTTAAATCGGTTAGGTATTTCCTGAGATTGTGTAGAAACTACCATTTAGAACGTTTTTTAGAACACTTTTTGTGCATTTTCAACCCTTTTAAATTTCGAATTGTTTAAAAACTGTTCTTAGACATCATTTATATCTTATAAGTAACTAATATTCAAAATTTCATATTTCTAAGCCCTTCAGTAACGCTAAAATCGCATTTTTAGAACGTTTTTTACTCCTACACCCCCTTTGGGGTAGTGGCACCGACATAAGATATAGCCTATGTTCAAAGTTGGACTAACACCATCATTTTGATACCATTACTTTTGGAATTGGAACTTTTTTGGAAGTAATTTGGAAGACATATTGTGGAATGCTAGCGGAAATTACAATATCACGTGATCAGACTTCCGGAGTTGCTAAGAGTCTGTTTTGTCTCGCGCGCTCGGTTGTTGCCATTCACATCCAATAACACTAGCACGAAAAGCTTTTTCGTATGCTATGCGTCCGATAAGCCTTTTTTCCCGCATTCTGATTGGCTCTTTTGCCGAAAGCGTAATCTCGTATCATCGGTCTTGTGATCGGGAATTTTTACGCTTTCGCCGTTGAGCCAACGGCGTTTCCCTTCAGTGAAACAACGATTCCAAAAGGACATATTTTGTAAAGAATTATGGAATCATCTATAGATGGTTTTGCTTTTGCGAAATCACCGGGACTGCTTCATATATCGCATTGCTTAATTCCACTTTGCCAAGATCTCTCAGGAGATACATTATCGAAGTACTCCATCCTGGATGAATTTCACAGATATTGAGAGAGAATTTCAACTGCTATGCCATTAATTCCCAGTTTCTTGATGTGGATTACTTACGTTAGGGATGCCTTCTGCCAGATGACCGCTTCCACCGGGTCATAATAGATCGTTTTTGCTTTTCCTACCTTTCATCGCGATTCACATATTTTGCTTGTGCATCATGTCCAGATCGTCAGATGGAAATAGCGCAAATTTCGAGAGTACATTTTTAATCTGGATTTCGCTGGTTTTTGACGTCAACATGTTAACTGTTCCTCAGACATCAATGGGGTACCTATTTAATAACATTTCATGGTGATTCAATCTTTTTTTAGAGTAAAGATTTGCTTTCTTCTTAACGAATTCCTCGAACTCCGATGACTGTCTTTTACAATAATATACAATTTAAAACTTTCAGAATCATCCACCACTGAAGTATCTTCGTTTATTGTGTAAACAAATTATACTCCAAAGTCGATTATTTATTTAATCTAATTCCAAAATAGAATGTACAAATGTATCTGAAGATAATTTGTGTACAGCAAAATAATATATGATATGAACATATTTTAATAAATATGTGTATCTTCTACAAGGATCCTGCGCAGTCAGTTTTTATATTTTTGTATGAATAAAATGGTGAGTTTGGCATGTTATTTCATTTTTGTATCTCTATACTTACAGTGTTTCATGGGGTGAGTAAAACGTCCTTTTTTTTATTTTCATATTCACGATTTTATTACTGAGTTTGGCCAGTTATATAAATTTAATACGTTTATCATTAGGCCAATATTTCTGAATGATTTCTAATTAATAGTAAATAATACTTAGTCATTATTTGAAAGTTAATAATTTTTAAATTCATTTAGTTTCAAAGTAAATGTTTCGGCCACTACACCAGACCGGTTTAGTGTGGTTCTGGGTTTGTGAATTGGATTCATTTTAGTTCAATTTGAATTCTTCAATTCGATTTTACACTCCAATTTGCATAACCCAGAGTCACAGTACACAAACTTTCAAATATTCCTTTTGTACTATTGGATTGTGCGAATTCTATAAATATTTATAATTATAAAACCAAGCATTTTGTATAGTTCATATCTATGCAACAGTAGTATATAATTGTTATGCCTAAATACTGCCTCATATCAATATTTTGGGGTTTTCATTTCCCTGGAATCTGTTTTAAAGAACAAATTTTTATATCAATTCACCTGAGGAAATCTGCAAAACATCACATTTCTCATTCTTTGAAAATATCACAACTGTGGTATAAAGACATGATTATTAATATGATATCAATTCACCTGTGGAAATCTGCAAAACATCACATTTCTCATTCTTTGAAAATATCACAACTGTGGTATAAAGACATGATTTCTGTATTCCAGTCATTCTGCCAAATGACCCCAAACATAAGTCGAGAATAAACAAGGAATATCCAACGTATTCTTTATGTTACTAACATTGTTTACCATTTAAGGGCTTCAGAATCTGCTTTCTCATTTTAGCCCATCATTAACAAATCAATTACATTTCAAAAAGTCATCATAAAGTATTTTAAGAAACTCAGAACTACGCTCTTGTTTCTCAAGCAGCAAGTTTTTAGTGTTCCGTACTTAAAAAGTAAAAACGGAACCATTATATGATCACTCCTGTGTCTGTCCGTTCGTCTGTCACAGCAATTTTACTCGTAAACTATAGAATGTGGAAAGTTCAAATTGGGGAAAGAATAAAGACTATTGACCCGCATATTTACAGATTTTTAAACATTCAAAAAATATTTAGGAAAAAATTTTAATTAAGTTACTTGAAAAAAAAAATTCTTCGTATATCGTGTGGGGGTATCCTGTGAAACCTTTCGTAACGCTGAACTCAAAAATACATTTCTTTTAATTTTAGGCAATACATTTTCATAGATATCGTCAAAAAATGTAGTGCAAAAATATGTCTCCCCCCCTCCCCCATCTATATCCGAATCTACTTAAACTTAAATTTTGAAAAAATTAGAGGTAGTAGACGTTAAATTAAACCTTGCAGGAAAATTATCGCGATTACCCTAGGTTACATAGTTTTTGAGAAAAACGCATTTTTACGTTACACACAAATTTCGATTTGCAGGCATTTAGAAAAGGTGTTAAGGAGTGCTTGAGGTACCTATCGTAGCAGATGTATAAAACAATTTTTGATAATGATTTTCGAAAAAAATCATCGGTAATTAGTCGAAATATTAACCTTTTTAAACACACGGACGGTTTGGACATACATAATGACAGGGTCGGCGTACGCTATATACCATTGGCTTTTAATGATGTATTTTTGTAATGCAATGGCCAGTAGCAGTGTAAAAGCATTAAACGTCAAATTGTTAAAAACAGACTTATTTAATTAGAATTAATCACGTACATAAATACTATGGGATTCGAGGCTGCTTTGCATTGAGTGGATCTCTCAATGTGCCTCTCGTGTCTTCAAAGATTAATTAAAAACCTATCTGGAAAAACGTGGCACGGACCAAGCGGGCGTTGCAATTTTGCGACCTCCTGTCGAAGCGCGCTTAGCACAATGCCAAGTTTAAACTTTGCACAAGGGTTTATTTTAGCTACACTGTAAAAAGAAAAGATTATTACTGAGTTGAATTTAGTTTTATGAAATGCCAAATGAAGATTAACCTATTGCGCTCTATGATGTACTATTTTGGCCATTTCCGACAATATTACACTGAGAAAAAAAAATATCGCCTTCACCTAGAATGAATAGGTAGTCATTTTCTGAATACATAAACTAGAAATATAGATTTCCGAGCTACGCGAATAGGATAAACAACTAAGCTGAATAGAAGAAATGATCTAGAATTTCTAGTCTTTAGTTTTCTAGGTGACGAAACGATAATGAATCGTTACAGTAGCGCAAAATTATTGCTTGATTTCTGGAATGGTTTCATAAACTAGAATTATAGTTACTAAAACTAACCTCTTGAGTTCGCATCTGTTTGTAGAGGTTTTGAAATATTTTTGACCACGAGAATATAAGTAAACACTCTTGAATACTAGTAGGAGACTCTAGGACTCCCTAGCAAAGGAAACTATAATTTATAGGGATGACATGGAACTATTTTTTCTAGAGCCACAATTTAGATTCTATATGCCAGAACGATATATTTTACTCAGTGTATATATGGCTGATTTTTTAATTAGGCATTCCGAATTCTCACCAGAAACTTTTAACTGTTATTTTTGCTTTACTATATGATTGATTTTCCATAAGTAAAAGTAAAAGAAAATTATCAATTAAATTTTTGTTGTGTGAATTCAAAATTTCTAAAAAAAAGCAAAATCTTCCAGATGTGGCAACACTGGTGGTTAGTGACCTACATCTGCTAACAGCGCCAGAGCGCAAGAAGTTAAATATGAACTATATTTATTGTCAGTACCGAATTAAGTTCATCATAGACAGATTAGGGTAAGATTAAAAAAAAATAATAAAAAAAATAAAAAAATGAGCTATACAGAATAACAATATTTGATATTATTTAGGCTTCATATCTCTTTAAACTGTAATGGTATACCAATTCATACTTTTCTAGTATATACAACTATACCTAACCCTACGTTGTATATTTTTTTGCAAAGTCTTATTATGCTTTTAGTAACGAATTTTTTAATAATACAGTTAATAATTCATATATGTTTTGTAACCGATCCTTCTGAGGGCGAGTAAAACTCGCACTTGACCGTTTATTATTTCTTTATTTTTTAATTTGTGAATAAATAATATTTTCACTTTGAACCTTAGCCCGAAATACTGGTATAAAAATCGATTGATCCCGTCTTAATTCTATTAGGAGTATCCACGAGCTTCTATTCAAAAAATTATCCATAGTGATATATTTATAGTAACGATTTTAAAAATATATTATTTCGAAAAAATTGTATTTAAAATATCCTCTTAATTACTGTGTACACAAATAACACATGACACAGTTTTAGTCATAACTAGCGTAGTTATAAATTTTTTTTGTGGGGGTGTTTTTCTTATTAAAATGCCCAGAAAAACTTGCTGTTGCATGTTTTTTATTTTTCTTGCAATTTTTATATTTTTGAAAATTCAGTACGTCTGTGCACCATTAAAATGAGCACGAGAAGTTAATAAACGTTCTGTAACTCATAAATTTCTGCAATATTTAATTAGTATATTTTGCGATATGTATGATAAGATTTCGTAAAATATTTAAAATGATTAAAATTCTGTTTCCTGCTTTCTAGAAAATTTTTGCTTTATCAGAAAAGTGACAATTTTTTTTATATATAATTATTATTTAACTTTGTAATGTTATGTTCAAGATAATAAAAATGAATGCGATATGTTTTGCATTTTTTTTAACGAATAACTATATCTACATATTAAATAGTACGTATCTGAATTGATGTCCAGAACTTTAATGGGTGATAACACGTATAAAGACAAACAATTTATTTTAAAGAAAACCAAGTTCGAAATTCAATTTTTTTAATTAAGATTATAGAGCACATAATTGCAAACTTCTGCTTGGAACTATATAAATACATGTTGAACCAGAAATTATACTTATTAAACGAAATCAAATAAGTCCCACACCAAAACAAGATACAGTTTATAAAATGGATTTTCAGATTCAATACACGCTTATTTGACTTAAATGAACCTCAGTTGCGTTCTAAATTTTGAAGTATCTAGCTTAGTGTTTTTGTGATGCGCACCGTAAATATCTAATAACTGTCGATATTCCGCATTTTCTTCAATTTAAACAAACGTGTTTTAAAGTAGAATTTTTTTTTTTTAATTTTAGTAAAATGTGTCTTTTGTCCATGGGATACTGATTAGTTATTGTGTTTATTATGTTAATACTTACCTTATTAACATAAATTTCTGGTTCAAAATATGCTTAGCTGAGTTGAAAGAATGCGAAAAGTAGCCAGCATGTTACCCTGTATTTTTCCTTAAGATGTAGATCGCGATCCTCGTTTCCCTTAAAAAAAAAAAAAAAAAAACCTCTCACCCCTAACTGTTCTCATAATCCGACAAGATACACACTGTATAGGTTATAACATTTTTTAATTAAAAACAATAAAGGAAAATCATTTAACACTTTCCAACAGATTCATAACAAAGTAATAAAAATACACAGTTTAATAAGTTAAAATATTATGTCCAATTCAACCATATGGAAACGCATAACACATTTGAGAACCCAATTTCAACTGTTCCCATCTGCAATCGGAAAATTATACGAATTCTTTGATCAGCCCTGTATATGCTATATAGGTTTGTATCTATTAACTACAGGCATGCCAAAATTTAGTTCACTTAAGAAATACATATAATTTAGTTGAAAATTCCCCTTCAGTAATTTCCTGTTATAAGGAGAATGGTGCGCGGATACTTTTGTGCAACCCTGTATATAACGACTAACGTGCAAAAAATTAGTTAAATTTAAAAGCTCGTACCGAATTTTAAAACGTACACTCCAGCAATTATTACTCAAAGACAGTACTGTAACCAATTTCTTTTGTGCGTCCTGGTACGTGACTGCCTTTTTGCAGCCCTGTATATGAGATGTAGAATTTATATATAACGAGTAACATGCAAAAAATTAATTAAATTTAAAAGCGCATATCGAGTTTTAAACCATACACTTCAACAATTATTACTCAAAGGCAGTACTGTAAAAGATTTCTTTTGTGTGTCCCTGTAAATGAATAAAACATGAAATGAATTCCCTGTTCTAAAGTAATCGTAGTGAAATTTAGTGATTTATCTCAGTTTCGCTACATTTGAAATAGCACAATATCATTTAAATTCTCTAAAAACGATTTTCCCCCATATACCGTAATGTAATGCAATACTTTTGAGTGCCCCTGTAAGTGAACTATTAATCGTACATACTTCATATACAATACCAACCATGCTTTGGTGACCCTAAATAACCTTTATCAATTGCATGAAAATCCGAGTATATTTACGGGAGTTAGAGCGTGGACAGACGGACAGACAAACCGTATGCATAAACACTTTTCAACTTTGTTGGAAAGTGTTAATAAAAAATAGAAATAACAATATTTTCCCACATATTTTACTGGATATATTCAATGTGACTTTTATGAGAAATTGATTAACTTTGGATTTCATTTAAAAACATTAAAAACATAATATTTTTAGAAACATTCTTTTAGCAGCCAAAAAGTTAAACATCACCAAAAAAGTGTAAAAATACTAGCAGTACTCCAAAAACTCGTTTCTAGAGTTTATTTCGTAACAATATGTTTGCGAGAAATCATTCTGCTTTGAAATTTCTCAAAGTTACATTCTCTACATTGCAAAAAAATATCTGGTGTACCTCTTCAAAGAACTTAAAGAAGAATAAAATAGCTTGCGTGCCTTTTATTTTATTTTGAAAATAAAATTTCGCAGAACAAGTATAAAAATTACATACATTTTATTTAAAATTTAAAAAATAAACTTCTAAATATTTTTCTAGTACTCAGAGAGAATTTATAAAGAAATGTAACAATAAATTGTACTTACTTTATGGTATTAAATGTGTTATATATTTTTTAGGTATGAAAATTAAAGTGTAAAATTAGAAGACGATGTTTATTACTCACACTTAAAACACACTCTTAATCAATAAAGCTCCGTTAAATACATTATTATATTTCAGTTTATTCAAAATATGAAAAATGGCACCACTCATCGCTACCTGGCAAAAACAAGTTCATCCTACGACCCCATGGAGGAGGAAAGAGATAGATGTAGATGCAGTAAGGTAGCTGCAGTGAAGCCAAACAAGTAACCCTAAAATCCGCTACAGTAGGCCCAAACTCAAGCGCGCTCTTTCACGAAAAAAAGAAGAAAACTTTTAATAATACAGTTTTTAATTCATAATGCAATGGAATGCTACTTTAGAATGCTTTAAAATAAGCAGATCCCATCAAAAACATCTCATGTAAAAAATAAGCCAAGTCTCCTGACTCTTTGACCGTAAAAAGTTCTGAGATCATGTGTAGATCTAAGCTTAGCTCTCTTATTAACACTGATATTTTAATTCACAAATTACTCCTAGTCTCTACACCTTTAGTTAATGATTATTTTGTGACTTGACAATTACGCAGTACGGGAAAGTTATTACGTAAACACTTTATTATGTTTTGAATTGGGATTAGATTATTTGATTAAGGCTCAATACGAACGCGAGGGAAAGAAGCCGGAAGGACGGATGCACCGATTCGGGGTCTTTGTAAAAGAGGGGTCTGTCTCGTATTCACGTTACATAGGAAGAAAATCACCCAAAACTCCGGACATCAAGCTTGACCAGTAGAGAGTTTTCGCATCCGGGCTTACAATGTAATGTAAAATTATTTCCATTCTACAAATACATATACGTTCAGTGCTCTTATAGAAACTATTTTATGCAATACTTTAAAAGTAAATGTTAATATTAAAATGTAAACAAGAGTCTTTACATTCTCGTGCTACGTAATTGCCAAGTCACAAAATAATCATTAACTAAAGGTGTAGAAACTAGGAGTAATTTGTGAATTAAAATATCAGAGTTAATAAGAGAGCTAAGCTTGACTCTACACATGATCTCAGAACTTTTTACGGTTAACGAGTCAGGAGACTTGGCTTATTTTTTACATGAGATGTTTTTAATGGGATTTCACTTATTTTTGTAAGAAGAAAGCCAAAGAAAGCTTTCCCAGTAGCTCCGATTTCAATTACACTATCTTTAACTTCACTGACTTTATAAGCTTCACGTGCATAAAATGGCTCCTGATTGCTTCGATGTTCCGCTTTTCCTAGAAAAGCGAATTTGTCATGTATGCTACTGTGTGAAATCCATTGATTCAATTTTTCTAGTAACTATATTAGTTTTTGTTTCAATTTATCAGCTGTTCAATCAAAGTCCTTCAAAGTTAATTTGTATTGTGCAAAGTCCATTTTATAACTTTGTCTGTTTCCAGTCTATTTCCCATTTTTTTAGTTACAGCTCTCATAATGTTTTTTAATGTGTTTATTTTAAACTGCAGCTTACCTCAAAACCTTTTTCGTCAGTAAGCTCCAATATTCATGCCAGGGTGTAAAACAGTACAGCGCGCGACTGCTTCCCGACTGGCTTGAGGGTGTATGTCAAAGATATATTTTCTCAATAGATGGGCGCTGAATGTTGCAAGGTCAACATTATTAGTTTTTGTTTCAATTTTTCACCTGTTCAATCAAAGTCCTCCAAAGTTAATTTCTATTGTGCAGAATCCATTTTATAACTTTGTCTGCTTCCAGTCTATTTTCCATTTTTTTAGTTATAGCGCTCGTAATATTTTCTAAAGTGTTTATTTTAGATTGCAGATTACCTCTAGACCTTTTTCGACAGTAAACTCCAATATTCATACCAGGGTGTGCAACAGAACAGTGCGAGACTGCTTAGAGAGCTACGGCTTCCCATTTCAGGGTGTGAATCGCTGTAACGTTTTAATGTGTGTTTTTGTTTTCGAAGATGGTTTTGACGATAGAGAGCTCTAGCTTCTTGGAGCTGTTGAGAACTTGATTTCTCGGAACGATTAGATCTTCCCCTTTTGACCTCAATAGGTCTTCCAATTTTTTTCTGTAGCTGATTTCTCTCTGTGATAGGTATTCATTTGGAAAAGTAATTGATTCTTGCTAGCTGTTAAGAAGAGGAAGTAGAACGTTAAAGTGAAATCCTAAGAAACTATCAGAAAAAATGTAAACGTTTCACTAAAGTTTGAGAATTATCACCACATGATCCCTTGAAGGCCATTTTGACAGACCTTGAACGTATACGGATGCAGTTTGGCGGCTACCATGAACTCCGAGACCCACCCATAAGTAGTAGTATTCAGCATAAGATTCAATTACAGTTCAACGTTAGGGGAAACATTTCCATGCTTATCACAAGTGCATGCTTGCAGCTAATCCCAGTGCGCAACCACATACTCAACTATATAGCACATCTGATATCATACGACGAGGCTATGTTACATAACACAGAAAAGAAAATATAGAAAGAAACAGACACGAACCATCTCCTGATATAGGAGTTACTCGATGAGGACTTTCTTCGCTGGGATCAAAATTTAACATTTCAGATTTTTCCTTTCAAATTTTCTTCGATCAACAATGTCTTTCGTTGGAATATCATACAATTTCGCGTTTCCCTCAGTCATCGCGTCTTTTCAGCAATTTTGCAGATCCACATTGACATCTAGAATTAAAATTTTACACAATAAAAAACAGTGTCGCCAAAATTTGAAATTCACTTATTTCTCTTTTCGATATGCAACATTTACAATCAAGTTATTTTTAGAAAGGAGTAGGTAAAAGAATTTTACACTAAACACTCAAACCTTCATACTTTCGAATTCAAAGTAAATCGTAATAATTTTTTTATCTAAATGATTTTAGTACACAGTAGACCGAGCCTAGCTCGGTAGTCTTTTTTTCAATATTTAAGTATTGCGCGGCAGCGCAATACTTATTTATTTCCAGTGTCACTTCTCAATGTTAATTTAACATGGAAAAGCCTACGGAGATCATAATTTTTTCATTTTTTCTTCCCACCTTTTTGTCCTTGATGCCACTCATTTTTTATTCTTTACTAATTTTGATGATATTATAAATTTAAAGTGTAAAAACGATTGCCTGACGTCAGGGTCAAAACGAATGGTAAAATGCCTTTGCATATGGGTGAATTATAACTCAGACAGAAACATGGGCCAATTTATTTTTACATTATTCAAATATTTCACTTAATAATTCCAATTTTCGCTTTTTTCATTGAAAATCAACGGACATTTTTCATAGAAAATGTAACATTTTTACTTCATTGTTGCAAAAATTTCAAAAGCCGTAATAATATATTTCTTGTTAGTTGAAACACGTGAAATATTAAATTCAGCTAGTTTTTTTTTTTTTTTTTTTTTTTTTTTTCGAAAATTAAAAAGGTGAATATGGCGTCATAGTGGAAATAAAAAGGATATTTTCAGAATAAGTTTTTGCTTTGGTCAAGTTTATATTTTAGTAAAAAGTTTCTAATGGATAGCTAATTTTACGCAAGGTAGCGAACTTAGTGGGGAATTACATAACTTAAATTTTAAAATGTATTTTTTTTTCCGAGATGAGAACTATTTATACCCCAAGTTAAACTTAGGTAATAATTTTCTGATGTGTTTACATCACCCCTTGGGAGAGAATAAGGTTTAAAAATTTAAGTAAAACTTTTATTTTTTATTTTTTACTGTATCACAGCTATAATATTGTTCAATATTAGCAGTAAGGATTCAACACAATTTACATTTACATTCATAGCGTTCCTGAGTGGGAAATAGGGTATCTAAATTTAAATTAAGCGAATTTTTTATGCTTTTATTATAGATTTTTTACGTCCAGATTGGAAGTTTTTGTCCAAACTACCGCAACCTGCATTACTACAGTAGTGAAACATTTTGAATTACAGATTGGTAAACCGCATCCCACATTGTGATGCAATACCGCATACATCAACGCCTGATGATGAGACTCTCCATTAATTTTGAAATGCGTTCGTCTGAGTGCAGTCGTTATTAAAAAACTTGACATATTAAACAAAAACATAATTTGAATAACAAATTAAAAAAACAAAATTTATTTCCTACATTGTTTAAGCCCGAGAAGGGACAGATATTAAGATATTTCATTCAATTAGTTTTACATTTAATGTTAAATTTTTGTAACAAATTAGTTAAGCCAATTGAAGATTAAAAAATAAAAATAAAATTCATACAATGTGATACTTAAAACACCCTAAAAAATTAGATTCCGTTCAAATGAAATCGAAATAAATCTTGGACTTTTTTTTAAGTTTTGTATTTTGCATGCATCTTATCATTTTATGCACAATTGTCATAAACATAATGCAAAATCTGCAATACAAATATTTTCAATTAAAAATGGAAGAAGTCTAAGATTTATTTCGATTTTATTTGAACGGGTTGGGTTGGGTTGATTGTTGACGGCCAATTATCTACACGAGGGATATGGGCCCTGGGGAGAGTGCCTTACGTGGAGGTCTTTCTAAGGGTACCTAATCCGTATTAACGCATGGAAATCCACGGTTCGAAGAAAACCACGAAAACTCCGAATGATTAGGCCGACGGGCGCGATTGGGTTTTCATTTGAACGTAATCTAACTTTTTAGGGTATTTTATGTATCATATTGTATGAATTTTATTTTTATTTTTTAATCTTCAATTGGCTTAACTAATTTGTTACAAAAATTTAACATTAAATGTAAAACTAATTGAATGAAATATCTTAACATATGTCCCTTCTCGGGCTTAAACAATGTAGGAAATAAATTTTGTTTTTTTAATTTGTTCTTCAAATTATGTTTTTGTTTAATTTATTTTGTTTTAGTAAATGTAGAAAAGTAATAGATACCATCCACAAAACATCAATAAGTTGTGGAGAATATAGCGGAATTTTCGTTAATGCGTCTCCTCTTAAGACGTATCTCCGGTTAATGCGGACAGTTTCATTTCCCCATCACATTTTAATTAATGTTAAAGGCATCGTTTATTGCAGATTTCGGTTAGTGCAGATGAAAAATGGCCTCCCTTGGAAGTCCGTACTAACGGTTGTTCACTGAATATTTATATCTACCGCTCGTAGTCTGAACATGGATGGCAGTGAAAAGTCAGGAAAAATGACGTCATAATGGTGCAAAAGTGATGATGTTTAAGTTTTAAATATCAAAATAATTGATTTCTTTTAAATATGTCATTTTTTTCTAGGGAGAGGAGAATGTAGAATTTTGATTTTGAATTCCAAAACGATAACTTGAGTACCTAAAAAACATATTTAAAAAATTATACATCGCAGGAAGTTTGTATTGTTATTAAAAAATAAATAAACTTTTTTTACGTATGCGATTATGTTGTTAGTCATATCCTGAGTGCCACTCTCCATGTTTTATAAAAATTAAATTTATTATTCTTCAACAATTGCTGTCTACGTCAATAGTTTGGCAGCAAATGTGAACTATTTTGTAAATATGAAGTAAGTTTGGCAGCAAAATTCTCTTGCTTTTAAAACTGCTGATAATTTTGCGCCATGGTCTATTGTCATTGCATCAAACTATAGCAATTTTTTTTTAATAATATGGTAGTGATGTTAAATATAGAAAAAGTATAAGAGCAGATATCTACCAAGAAATGTTGGCGTATTTGCAGAATGTTTATAAGATATTTAAATTCATCAAATTAACCTTTGGTAAAATAAATTTATTTTATTTGGGTACTACTACTTGATTATCCCGTCAATCAATTTCACCAAATTATACTAATTTCCGTAATTTATATTTTAAATAACGAAAAAAATAAATTAATAAAACCTTAATAAAACTACAAGTAAAAAGTTGAATTAAAAATCATTTGATGACGTAACAAACACGTGTATGGTGTTTAATGTCAAGTGAATGCGACATTTGTGATCATCAATTATTGGCATTTAATCTTATAGTTTGGCAATAGTTTTTCGGTCGACGGGATAATAAAGTAGTACCTTTATTTGTTCTAGTCAATTAAAACGAATTTTACTGTAATCAGGACCCAGCTATTTCATGCTCGATTTAGTATAGTTGATAAACCGATGGTTTAGTTGACAAACTGCGTTTTATCGTGTTGATAATCATTAAGCAACAGTATTGGCAAGAATTCTGATTACGGAAGATAAGCGATTTTCGATTTTTTTTTCGAATTTTCCGAATTTTTTAATTTTTCCTTTCCTTGTATCCCAAATACTACCTTCATACCAAATTTCAAGTTTCTAGGGCTACAGGATATACCTCAGATTTTTGATGATCGGTCTGTCAGTCAGTCAGTGTCGAAAAAGGGAAACTTTGAGTTCATATACTTTCTGAATTAGAAAAGATAGAAACGCGAAAATTTAAACATTTGCTTCCGCTTGAAGAATACTTTTAGAAAAACAAAGTTTAAAGTTCCTGGGAAGTTCCAGCGCCGTGATATGGGGCAGTCAAAAGTACCCTGAGTTGCTTCCAGAAAAGGATGCTTACGGCTGTGCTTTCTCGACTTGGCAGGGGAACAGCCGTGCCCCCAGATAACTTTCATTTAGAGAAAAAAATGCACGGGAGTGGTCAAGGAATTCGGTCCCTGTTCCAGGTCCTTGCTTTGTTTGGGCCTACTGTGGACGTTTAAATTTGAGCGATAAATGGTTTCATATTTGAAACCTTTTTTACGGCGTACTGCATCTCCATCTATATCTTTCCTCCATGGTACCACTCGTGGCAGTGTGACCGTTTTTTCAGGCTAAATGCAGGCTAGATTTGGCCTGACAACAGGCTAAAAATAAAATCGATTGTCCTGCCATCCATTGACGGTTTGTATAACTAAAAATGTAAAAAAATCATATTTTGAGAAAATGATTCGATATACGATCTAGCATGGTTCAATCAAAAACGATTAATATAATGTTTATTATTCATATACAGGACTCCACAAAAAACATCGGATCCATTACTTTCTAAGGGCGTAAATTGTTGGAAGTACCGTATTTGAATTATATTACCCTACACTGGCGAAATTGAAATATTTTGTTGATATACATTATCGTATGTTTTTAACAAAAGATGGATACATATTGTTAAGGTTTCATATCTGACGAAACACTTTTCGTCTCACTTCTCTGTTTGTCTGTGTGTCCGTCTGTCACAGAGCCCGTTATAAGAAACTATATATGCTGGACACTTGAAAATTTACATACTTATAGCCAAAGACCACGTATCAAACGCTAAAATATAAACTTTGGAAAAGTCTAACATTTAACCCTTTGTGCTCTAACTTGTGTATTTTAAACAATTTTTCTAACTCAGCTTCTAATTAAGTTGGAGACATGAAATTTTGCACATTTATAGAAGAACACTTGCGATACATGACAAATCATAAAATTTTGAAAAAGTCATATTTAACCTTCCGGTCTCTAACTTGTATTTTAAGCAATTTTTCTAACTCAGCTCCTAATTAAGTTCGAGACTTGAAATTTTGCATACTTATAGCTGAACACCTCACATCAAACGACAAATCATAACATTTTGAAAAAGTCTAATATTTAACCCACTGGGCTCTAACTTGTGTATTTTAAGCAACTTTTCTAACTCAACCGCTAATTAAGTTCGAGACATGAAATTTTGCATACTTATAGCTGAACACTAGGGTGGTGCGAAAAAAGTCAAGTTGATATTTCCGAGTCGCTATAGTGCGGAAAAGTTGCGATTGGTAAATACAAGAAAGACAAAAAAAAAATTCTTCAAATCGGACTTTATCTTCCGATCCCGCAAACCGCCTAAAAATTCCAAAAAATTGAAAATTTCCGATTTTTTCAGAATTTTTCTTTTTTTTTTACGTTTATATATTTTTTATCGCTATAGGAAAAAATATTTGCAGTTTGTACTGTTTAATAATAATAATAATAATAATTGTGTTTAGAGAATATCTTCTGATCGCGCAAGCTCAATAAAAATCGACAAAAAATCAATTTTGAGTGATTTTCATGCATTAAGAATATAATCAACTGAGGTCAGTTTGCAGTCTCAGGTTAAGATTTAAATGTTAATTGATATTATTGAGCATATTAAGTTATTTTTAAACAACCTAGAACTTACCACGAAGAGTTCGTTTCAGGTCTGAAAAGTTTAGTAGTGCACCCAACTGCCGTTAGCCACGTTGGAAAACAGCGCTGAAGTCGGCGTACGCGCTCCCACCTAGTCTCACCTAACTCCATAAAATTTACAGAAAAGTCAACTGGATTCAGATGAACTACATGGCATATACTATTTTGACGGAAGAAAGGACGATACCCCAGTTAAAGAAAGTATTGCATCTAAACAGGTTCGTCGAACTATTAAAGAGGAACACTTTCCTGTCATAAAAGAACGTGACTCAGTTTATTTAGGCCATGTGCCTCCAAACTCCGGGCCTGCTAAGGACATTGTAGCTTTCATAGTATCATGTCTTACTGAACAAGGGGTTTCACTAGAATACTTAGATTTGGTAGGCTGTGATGGTACAAATACCAATACTGGATAGAAAGGTGGTGCTATCAGAAAGCTTGAAGTTTATCTCTGACGACCACTGCAGTGGGTTGTTTGTTTATTCCATTTTGTTGAATTACCTTCCCGCCATATTTTTCAACATTTGAATGTTGAAACTACTGGCCCAAGATCATTTAGTACACCATTTGGACACAATATCATTGTTGTGTAAAGCTCTAGGTGATAAATTTTCAATTGACTGATTGTGAAATTCCAGAAGTGGACAGGCAACTGTTGAGCAAGGACCAAAGATATCTTCTTGGCGTAAGTCAAGCAATTAACAGTTACAACTTTCCAAATGACTTATTAAAGTGTGACTCCGGTCCAATTTCACATGCCAGATTGCTCACTTGTGCAAATAGAGCCCTTCGACTTTACGCGAGCGTGGAAAACCCATCGGATGCCTTAAAGCCATATTGACATTTATTTTAAATCTTACTTGCCAGTTTGTTTTGAAATAAAATGTTGTAAGTACATTACAGACGGACCTATTCATCTGAACACAGCAATTGAAACATCTCGATACTTTCGTGACAACCTGAAGAAAGTGTAGTCTTTGAAACTGAACGAAACTCGTTCTTTGCTCACCCGGAAAACCTACTAATGGCAATGGTCTTTTATAAAAGGAGGTACATAAGAGAGCTAGGGCTGTTAAAAGCCAGGCAGAATGTTTCAAAGGGTAAAGGCATCTGAATCTTTATCACTCCTACAATCCAAAATTAATTTATTGTAATGTAGCAAAATTAACACTTCCACCGCTTTTTCGGAGATTAACCCATGAAGAAATACATTTCTTCGTTCAATCAGGTCATATCTCAGTCTAGGATGATAAAAAGTTTTTCAACCACACGTAAGATGTCCAGCGGTGCATTAAATCGGTAACGGAAGCATCATTTAAGGTATGTGGGCCCCAATCAAGAGAGCATCAGGGCTATACTGAAATCAATGTCCATAATACCAGACATTACCACCAAATCGCAGTACAAAGTTGCGTCTAAAAGTCAGACTTAAACAGATGACATAACAAATTGTATATCTTATACTATCACGAAACTAGTTTTTTAATACAGAGTTTTGATTATATTATAACAAATCATGTATTTAAGTAATGTAAATAGCAAACACCCTCATTGGTTGGATGGAGGATAGGGTGTGGTTTGAACTCGAAGTGCAGCTACCTTCCTGTTGTGAGTTCTGGTTTGTTTAAACATTATCAAATATCTAACCAAGCAAAGAGTTGTACATTGTACAATTTATATGCAAATGTTAATATTGGAACGCAAACTGATCTCAGGTGATTACTTTCTTTATTCATCAAAATCACTGAAAATTGAATTTTGCCGATTTTTATTGAGCTTGCGTGATCGGAAGCTATTCTTTAAACGCAACTGTTTATTTTTATTATTATAAAACATTACAATCTGCAAATATTTTTCACTATAGCGATAAAAAATATATATACGTAAAAAAAAGAAAAAAATTCTGGAAAAATCGGAAATTTTCAATTTTTTAAAATTTTTAGGCGGTTTGCGGGATCGGAAGATAAAGTCCGTTTTAAATAATTTTTTTTTTGTTTTTCTTGTATTTACCAATCGCAACTTTTCCGCACTATAGCAACTCGGAAATATCAACTTGACTTTTTTCGCACCACCCTACTGAACACCTCACATCAAACGACAAATCAAAAAATTTTGAAAAAGTCATACTTAACCCTCTGGGCTCTAACTTGTATTTTAAGCAATTTTTCTAACTCAGCCCCTAATTAATTTGGAGACATGACATTTTGCATACTTATAGCTGAATACCTCACATCAAACGACAAATAATAAAATTTTGAAAAAGTCTATTATTTAACCCTCTGGGCTCTAACTTGTGTATTTTAAGCAATTTTTCTAACTCAGCCCCTAATTAAGTTGGAGACATGACATTTTGCACACTTATAGCTGAACACCTCACATCAAACGACAAATAATAAAATTTTTAAAAAGTCTAATATTTAACCCTCTGGGCTCTAACTTGTGTATTTTAAGCATTTTTTCTAACTCAGCCCCTAATTAAGTTCGAGACATGAAATTTTGCATACTTATAGCTGAACACCTCACATCAAACGACAAATCAAAAAATTTTGAAAAAGTCATACTTAACCCTCTGGGCTCTAACTTGTATTTTAAGCAATTTTTCTAACTCAGCCCCTAATTAAGTTCGAGACATGAAATTTTGCATACTTATAGCTGAACACTTGCAATAACACGACAGATCATAACATTTTGAAAAAGTCGCATTTAACCCTCCGGTCTCTAACTTGTATTTTAAGCAAATTTTCTAACTCAGGCCCTAATTAAGTTGGAGACTTGAAATTTTGCATACTTATAGCTGAACACCTCACATCAAACGACAAATAATAAAATTTTGAAAAAGTTTAATATTTAACCCTCTGGGCTCTAACTTGCGTATTTTAAACATTTTTTCTAACTCAGCCCCTAATTAAGTTGGAGACTTGAAATTTTGCATACTTATAGCTGAACACCTCACATCAAACGACAAATAATAAAATTTTGAAAAAGTCTAATATTTAACCCTTCGGTCTCTAACTTGCGTATTTAAGCAATTTTTCTAACTCAGTCCCTAATTAGGTTGGAGACTTGAAATTTTTCATACTTATAGCTGAACACAACAAACAACAAATAATAAAATTTTGAAAAAGTCTGCTATTTAACCCTCTGGGCTCTAACTTTCGTATTTTAAACAATTTTTCTAACTCAGCCCCTAATTAATTTGGAGACATGAAATTTTTCATACTTATAGCTGAACACCTCACATCAAACGACAAATAATAACATTTTGAAAAAGTCATATTTAACCCTCTGGGCTATAACTTGCGTATTTTAAGCAATTTTTCTAACTCAGCCCCTAATTATGTTCGAGACTTGAAATTTTGCATACTTATAGAACACAACAACAACCGAAAGGGAAAAAAAGGTCAAGAAAAAAACATAAGATTTCCGATCGTGCTCGATAAAGCTTTAAAAATACAATCTTAAAAATAAGTTACTGCAATAAAAAGCGCAAATTTTATTAAACTGCACACAATCGTTAAAAATAAGAATTAAAACTAGTTGGATGTGCCAATTCCAAAACTTTCTTCTATCTTATACATCTTAATATTTCAAAAACTAGTTACACATGTTAATACTTCAATATTATTAGTTCAATACTATACCAACTTTGATTTTCATCTTAAATTTCTGCTTCAGTCGATTAAACGAACTAAAAACGAGTTAATCTATATCATGATACTTGTTAAAATTAATAGTTTTTCCTTATTCTGTTGTTATCAGATGTTTGCGAATAGCCGGCTCAGCAGGAAACGAGTTCCCGCCTCTGCACGAGTCGTCGATGGACAATAGAACTACGAAAAATCAAGAAAAGTATACAAAAATCGCTGTCACAGAGCCCCTTTACCGCGCAATATTTCCAAATTTAAGGAGGAGCTATTAGCCAAAGCCAAAAACATGCACATAAAATTTGGTTCAGTTGTATGCATAATTTTATACACTTTTCGATGGTACAATAAAGAAATGGCACAAACATCGCTATTACAGCTCTCCCCTTCCGGCAGATTTTTTTCAAATTTAGGGAGGACTTGTTTGCCATAGCCAGATATGTACACAAAAAATTTGGTTCAATTCCATGCATAACTTCATACACTTTTCGATGGTACAATAATGAAAATGGCACAGAGATACAATTATAACGCCCCCTTCTGGCGGAATTTTTTTCAAGTTCAGGGAGGACTTACTTGCCATGGCCAGAAACATACACAAAAAATTTGGTTCAATTATATACATTACTTCATACACTTTTCGATGGTACAATAATGAAAATGGTATAGACATCGCAATTATAGCGCCCCCTTCCGGCGGAACTTTTCCAAATTCAGGGAGAACCTTCGTGCAATTACCGAAAACAAACACAAACAATTTCGCTTAATTCTATGCATAACTTCGTGCACTTTTCGATAATACAATATTCAAAATGGCACAAAAATCGCTATTACAGAGCCCGTTACCGGCGATTTTTTTACAAATTAAGGAAGGACCTGCTTGCCATAGCCAAGAGCTTAAAAAACCTTTTTGCTTCAATTCTATGCATAACTTCATACATTTTTCGATGGTACAATATTCAAAATCGCACAAAAATCGCTATTACAGCGCCCCCTAGCGTGGAATTTTTTCCAAATTCAAGGGAGGACCTACTTGCCATAGCCAAAAATTAAAATAAAAATTTCTTTCACTTCTATGCATAACTTCATACACTTTTGGATGGTACAATATTCAAAATCGCACAAAAATCGCTATTACAGCGCCCCCTACTGGCGATTTTTTTTCCAAATTCAGGGAGGATCTCCTTTCTATAGCCAAAAACTTAAAATTAAAATTTGGTTCAATTCTATGCATGCTTCATACACTGTTGGATAGTACAATATTCAAAATCTCACAAAAATCGCTATTACAGCGCCCCCTACCGGCGAATTTTACCCAAATTCAGGGAAGATCTGCTTGCCATAGCCAAAAACTTAAAATAAAAATTTAGTTCAATTCTATGCATAACTTCATACACTTTTTGGTGGTAAAATGGTGACAGACAGACGGACACACGGACACACAGAAAATTTCTATAAACATGTTTTTCGGGATCTCTGACCCCTAAAACGTGTAAATCCGTCGAAAACCGGAAGTTGAAAAATTTTTTGATTACAATACTTTCTTCTAGTGTAGATAGAAGAAAGTAAAAATACTTGGAAATAAAGGCCTGGTTGATGCCAACAGCAGAAATTTGCTTTTCCTGTAGCGTTCATTTTTCTGAAGGAAGTTCACCAAAATATTTAAATTATGTATGGATGAACAAGCCGGCAGACACATTAATTGTCTGTGATTTACAATAGTGTGTTTTAAGTAACCACTTTATTCATAGTCTAGTATCAGTAATAAATTTCTAATTTTATCTAATTCCATATTCATAATTTAAAATTTTGTTTGCATTATGAAATGAGTTTAAATTCAGAGTATTCACCGTAAATGTTTTGATACAAAAAACATAAAATTTAACTGTATTTAAAATGATTACGCTATTTCCTCCCAGGGAACTCTTTAAACGTAAAGAAAATTCCTGCTGAATCTCTATAACCTAATTTTAAATTGGAGTGTCGTTCCCATATTATAAAATATAAGAAAAATGCATTTTAAAATTTTAGTTATGAAAATTTCCACTAGAAGCGCTATTTGCATAAAAAATCAATCGCATGAAAATTTTCATCAAAACATAAATTTCACCGTGCCAGAAGCTTAATTCGAGATTTATTTAGAAAAACCTTAAACGAGTCAATTTTACTTGAATTTGGTTAACCTATTTCCTCCCAGGGGGGCTGTAAACATCAGCCAGAATCATACTGACTCTGTATTACTTAATTTTAACTTGGAGTATGGTTCCCATATGAGAAAACGTTAAAAAAAATTTAATTTTAAAATTTCAGTTTTACAATCTTCCCACCAGGGGTACTACTAACGAAAAAAAAAAAGTTTCGTGTAAAATATTTTAGTAAAACATAAATTTCACCATGGCAGAAACGTATTCTGAAAATTTATTTTAATAAAAATATTTTATTTTAAATTAGTTGTTCTATTTCCCGCCAGGGGACACTACATGTATAAACACGTGATAAAATTGTGTTGAATCTGTGCCAACTTTAACTTTAATATAGCTATCATAAATTGAAAAATCAAAAAAATTAATTTTACATAAATTTGGTTACCCTATTTCCTCCCATCTTGTTCCTTTGTACGGCCCTGTACAATAACTTTAAATGCTATATACATCGTCTTCAAGAAAAGTTATTATGTAGGAGACTGTAACAACATGAGAAAATTACATTACCGTCAGCGTTCTACAATCCCCGCATTTAACATATATTCGTTTCATATTTTCATGTTCTTTTGTATGACCTTGTAAAATAACTATAAATGCTATATGCACCATGTCGAAGAAAAGACATGCTGTGGGTGACTATAAGAACATTCTAAAATTACCTTACAATCGGCGATCTACGAAAACCGTATTTAACATATATTCATATTCTTTTGTGCGGCGCTGTAAAGCAACTATAAATGCTATATGCACCATCTCTAAGAAAAATCATGCTGTAGATGACTGTAACAACATCATAAAATTACGTTACAATCGGTGATCTACAAATCTCGCATTTAATATCTATTCACATTTCGTATTCTTTTGTACGGCCCTGTATAATAACTATAAATGCTATATGAAACCGCTTAAAAATAAAATAAACATGCTGCAGGTGACTGTAATAACATGCTAAAATTACCTTACAATCGGCGATCTACGAAAACCGTATTTAACATATATTCATATTCTTTTGTGCGGCGCTGTAAAGCAACTATAAATGCTATATGCACCATCTCTAAGAAAAATCATGCTGTAGATGACTGTAACAACATCATAAAATTACGTTACAATCGGTGATCTACAAATCTCGCATTTAATATCTATTCACATTTCGTATTCTTTTGTACGGCCCTGTGTAATAACTATAAATGCTATATGAAACCGCTTAAAAATAAAATAAACATGCTGCAGGTGACTGTAATAACATGCTAAAATTACATTACCGGCAACGATCTACCAATCCCGCATTTAACATATGTTCGTATTCTTTTGTGCGGCGCTGTAAAATAACTATAAATGCTTTATACATCCTCTTTAAGAAAAATCATTCTGTATGCGAATGTAAAAACATATTAAAATTACACTATCATCAGCGTTCTAGAAACCCTGCATTTAACATAAATTCGCTTCATACATTCGTGTTCTTTTGTGCGGCCCTGTAAAATAACTCTAATTGCTGTATGCACCTTCTTGAAGGTAAAACATTCTGCGGTGACTGTAAGAGCATGCTAAAATTATATTAAATCAACGATCTAAAAATCCCGCGTATAACATACATTAGTATTCTATTGTACGGCCCTATACAATAACTATAAACGCTATTTGCGCGCTCTTGATAAAAATAAAATAAAAAATATGCTGCATGTGACTGTAACAACGTGCTAAAATTTCATTACCATCAGCGAACTACCAATCCCGCATTTAACATATATTCGTTTCATACATTCGTGTTCTTTTGTGCGACCCTGTAAAATAACTATTATAAATGCTAAATGCACCATCTTGAAGGAACAAGTTGGTGAAGTGTGATCACAGATCGCACAGATGGTTTCGTTTAATATTCCTCTCAAAACACTTTATCTTTTTGAAATATATCTTAGTTCCACATTTTGCAACCAGGGGCCGCACTCTTTTCTAAATGAAACCTGTATCTGAAAGAAATCCCGTTTTACAACCTATCCGTAGACATATTAGTCGAGATGATCGGGCCCATAGCACCCGATATAGGCAGGCGTCACCTGGCGGTAAAAAGTGAAACTAAAATATGTAAGGCTATGGTGCACAATAGGAAAGAGTGGTCAAAGTGCTATACTAATATAAGACTTTTTGAATATTTATGATTTGTCGTGTTATCGCAAGTCTTCAGCTAAAAGTATGCAAACTTTCAAGTCTCCAACTTAATTACGGGCTGAGTTAAAAAAATTGCTTAAAATACTCAAAATAGAGACCGGAGGGTTAAATATGACTTTTTCAAAATTTTATGATTTGTCGTTTGATGTGAGGTGTTCAGCAATATGTATGCAAAATTTCAAGTCTCCAACCTAATTAGGGACTGAATTAGAAAAAGTGTTTAAAATACGCAAGTCAGAGACCAGAGGGTTAAATATTAGACTTTTTCAAAATTTTATTATTTGTCGTTCGATGTAAGGTGTTCAGCTATAAGTATGCAAAATTTCAAGTCTCCAACCTAATTAGGCGCTGAGTTAAAAAAATTGCTTAAAATACTCAAAATAGAGACCGGAGGGTTAAATATGACTTTTTCAAAATGTTATGATTTTTCGTGTTATCGCAAGTGTTCAGCTATAAGTATGCAAAATTTCAAGTCTCCAACTTAATTAGGGGGTGAGTTAGAAAAATTGTTCAAAATTCGCAAGTTAGAGCCCAGAGGGTTAAATATTAGACTTTTTCAAAATTTTATTATTTGTCGTTTGATGTGAGGTGGTCAGCTATAAGTATGCAAAATTTCAAGTCTCCAACTTAATTAGGGGCTGAGTTAGAAAAATTGCTTAAAATACAAGTTAGAGCCCAGAGGGTTAAGTATGAGTTTTTCAAAATGTTATGATTTGTCGTGTTATCGCAAGTGTTCAGCTATAAGTATGCAAAATCTCAAGTCTCCAACTTAATTAGGGGCTGAGTTAGAAAAACTGTTCAAAATTCGCAAGTTAGAGCCCAGAGGGTTAAATATGACTTTTTCAAAATTTTATGATTTGTCGTTTATGTGAGGTGTTCAGCTATAGGTATGAAAAATTTCAAGTCTCCAACCTAATTAGGGTCTGAGTTAGAAAAATTGCTTAAAATACAGAAGTTAGCGACCGGAGGGTTAAATATGACTTTTTCAAAATGTTATAATTTGTCGTGTTATCGCAATTATTCAGCTATAAGTATGCAAAATTTCAAGTCTCCAACTTAATTAGGGGCTGAGTTAGAAAAATGGTTTAAAATACGTAAGTTAGAGACTGGAGGGTAAAATATTAGACTTTTTCAAAATTTTATAATTTGTCGTTTGATTTGAGGTGTTCAGCTATAAGTATGCAAAATTTCATGTCTCGAACTTAATTAGGGGCTGAGTTAGAAAAATGGATTAAAATACGCAAGTTAGTACACAGAGGGTTAAGTATGACTTTTTGAAATTTTTATGATTTGTCGTGTTATCGCAAGTGTTCAGCTATAAGTATGCAAAATTTCAAGTCTCCAACTTAATTAGGGGCTGAGTTAGAAAAATTGTTCAAAATTCGCAAGTTAGAGTCCAGAGGGTTACATATTAGACTTTCTCAAAATTTTATTATTTGTCGTTTGATGTGAGGTGGTCAGCTATAAGTAAGCAAAATTTCAAGTCTCCAACTTAATTAGGGGCTGAGTTAGAAAAATATCTTAAAATACGCAAGTTAGAGACCGAAGGGTTAAATATTAAACTTTTTCAAAATTTTATGATTTGTCGTTTGATGTGAGGTGTTCAGCTATAAGTATGCAAAATTTCAAGTCTCCAACTTAATTAGGGGCTGAGTTAGAAAATTTTCTTAAAATACGCAAGTTAGAGACCGAAGGGTTAAATATTAGACTTTTTCAAAATTTTATTCTTTGTCTTTTCATGTGAGGTGTTCAGCTATATGTATGCAAAATTTCAAGTCTCCAACTTAATTAGGGGCTGAGTCAGAAAATTTTCTTAAAATACGCAAGTTAGAGACCGAAGGGTTAAATATTAGACTTTTTCAAAATTTTATTATTTGTCGTTTGATGTGAGGTGGTCAGCTATAAGTATGCAAAATTTCAAGTCTCCAACTTAATTAGGGGCTGAGTTAGAAAATTTTCTTAAAATACGCAAGTTAGAGACCGAAGGGTTAAATATTAGACTTTTCAAAATTTTATTCTTTGTCGTTTCATGTGAGGTGTTCAGCTATAAGTATGCAAAATTTCAAGTCTCCAACTTAATTATGGGCTGAGTTAGAAAAATTGTTTAAGATTCGCAAGTTAGAGCCCAGAGGGTTAAATATTAGACTTTTTCAAAATTTTATTATTTGTCGTTTGATGTGAGTTGGTCAGCTATAAGTATGCAAAATTTCAAGTCTCCAACTTAATTAGGGGCTGAGTTAGAAAAATTGTTTAAAATACGCAAGTTAGAGACCGGGGGGTTAAATATTAGACTTTTTCAAAATGTTATGATTTGTCGTTTGATTTGAGGTGTTCAGCTATAAGTATGCAAAATTTCATGTCTCGAACTTAATTAGGGGCTGAGTTAGAAAATTGCTTAAAATACGCAAGTTAGAACACAGAGGGTTAAGTATGACTTTTTGAAATTTTTATGATTTGTCGTGTTATCGCAAGTGTTCAGCTATAAGTATGCAAAATTTCAAGTCTCCAACTTAATTAGGGGCTGAGTTAGAAAAATTGTTCAAAATTCGCAAGTTAGAGCCCAGAGGGTTAAATATAAGACTTTTTCAAAATTTTATTATTTGTCGTTTGATGTGAGGTGATCAGCTATAAGTATGCAAAATTTCAAGTCTCCAACTTAATTAGGGGCTGAGTTAGAAAAATTGTTTAAAATACGCAAGTTAGAGACCGGGGGGTTAAATATCAGACTTTTTCAAAATGTTATGATTTGTCGTTTGATTTGAGGTGTTCAGCTATAAGTATGCAAAATTTCATGTCTCGAACTTAATTAGGGGCTGAGTTAGAAAATTGCTTAAAATACAAGTTAGAACCCAGAGGGTTAAGTATGACTTTTTGAAATTTTTATGATTTGTCGTGTTATCGCAAGTGTTCAGCTATAAGTATGCAAAATTTCAAGTCTCCGACTTAATTAGGGGCTGAGTTAAAAAAATTGTTCAAAATTCGCAAGTTAGAGCCCAGAGGGTTAAATATGACTTTTTCAAAATTTTATGATTTGTCGTTTATGTGAGGTGTTCAGCTATAAGTATGAAAAATTTCAAGTCTCCAACCTAATTAGGGGCTGAATTAGAAAAATTGTTTAAAATTCGCAAGTTAGAGCCCAGAGGGTTAAATATTAGACTTTTTCATAATTTTATTATTTGTCGTTTGATGTGAGGTGTTCAGCTATAAGTATGCAAGCTTTCAAGTCTCCAACTTAATTAGGGGCTGAGTTAGAAAAGAAAAGGTTAAAATACACAAGTTAAAGCCCAGAGGGGTAAATATAAGACTTTTTCAAAATTTTATGATTTGTCATTTGATGTGTGGTGTTCAGCTATAATTATGCAAAATTTCAAGTCTCCGACATATATAGTTTCTGAGAACGGGCTCTGTGACAGACGGACAGACAGACAGACAGACAGACAAAGGAGTGAGACAGGGAGGGTTTCGTCAGAAGAAGGAAACCCTAAAAACATGCTGTGAGTGACATCCTAAAATTACATTACCATCAGCGATCTACCAATCCCTAATTTAGTTTATATTCGTTTCATATATTCTTATTCTTTTGTGCGGCCCTGTAAAATAACTATCAATAATATATACAGTAAAACCCCTGAATAGCGGACACCTCGAGAGTGCAGAATTTGTCCTCTATTTGGAGGTGTCCGCTACTGAGAGTAAAAAATGTACAGTTATTTAAGTGCTGGTAATCGAAAAAATGTCCGCTAAATAGAGGTATCCACTAATCGGGTGTGTCCGTTATGGGGGTTTCACTAGTAAAACCTCTGAATAGCGAACACCTCGTGAGTGCAGAATTTGTTCTCTATTTGGAGGTATCCGCTACTGAGAGTAAAAAATGTACAGTTATTTAAGAGATGGTAATCGAAAAAATGTCCGCTAAATAGAGGTGTCCACTAAACGGGTGTGTCCGTTATGGAGAAGGATAACCTCCCGGAGCAATAGACACTCATGTCTTTTGTTTTAATCATCCACAATCGTTTCTAAATTTCGTTATACGAGCATTAAAAAAATCTGTTAATTTCCAGTCGATACACTGACAACTATCTTTTAGCCTGAGTTTTTAGCCGGATTTAGCCTGTTGTATCTCATACAACAGGCCAGATTTTATACAACAGGCTAAAAACGGTCACCGTGAATATCATCCTTTACAAGAAAATTGCATGCTGTAGGATAGACAGACAGACATCCAGAGAAAGATAACCTCCCGGAGCAATAAACACCCATGTCTTTTGTTTTAATCATCCGCAATCGTTTCTAAATTTCGTTATACGAGTATTAAAAAAATCTGTTAATTTCCAGTCGATAGACTGACAACTATCTTTTAGCCTGAGTTTTTAGCCGGATTTAGCCTGTTGTATCTCATACAACAGTCCAGATTTTATACAACAGGCTAAAAACGGTCACCGTGTTATAAACCCTCTTGGTTTCACACTCTTAGAATGGAATAAAATACATATCAACAAAAAAGAACGTTGCCATTTTTTAGAAATTAAACTTACACAAAAATGCTCGCACTGAGCGTTGGCAGACGATAAATAAATTTCGAACACTAATAAATAGTACGGTAAATGGCTAATTTCAAAGCCGCATTCCAGCAAAAAAGTTTTCTATTTTGGGGCTTCATGCAAGTATTTGTTTGTGTTTTTATCGGTTGTATGCCGGTGCATAGATAGTGATGAACTGACAATAGGGAAACACCTATCGCATAATGCTTTCTGTATCTTTGGCTGTTGCTAGACTGAATTGGTGTTGACTCAGTATCTCTATAAACAGAGTAATGCAAATGGCACAGTGCGATTGAACATGAAAAGTGACACGGATAAGAATCTGGACTGTATTGGTACAAACTTAAAAAGAGCAGAAATAGAGCACTCGCAATTTGCCGAATTCGATTGTTCGTTTACTCGCCAAATGAAGTATTTTGTCGCAATTTGGCGTAATGGCGAACGACAGCGAGAACCCCGACTGACTCTTTAATTTATGTTTCTTTCAGTCTTACTTTTCAAACAGCTAATAATTAAAATAAATCAATGTATCTAGTGTTGGCAACTTCACTGTGAAAACATTATGTAACGTTACTCCATAAAATTGGTGGCAGCCTTGTCCTGATTATAAATATTTATATCTCTCAAACTATTATAATTAGAAATATATTTGTTTGGATAAATTGTAACATTGTAAGTAATAATAATATATTGTAAGTAGGGTAGACCGGGGCTATTTGGCCATAAGGGCATGTTGGCCCAGTCGCGATATTTTTTAAACTTTCCGTTAGATGGTATTGTCAGTCCAGCCAAGTATGCGTTGTTTCGCTTTCCTCCTCCAACATCAGCGGTAGTGAAATCGGAGCGTCTATTAAAGAACCAGCGAAAATTTTCAAAATTTTGCCAAGGTAAGTAAATTTCCTCTCTTATAAATAATCGTTTTTTATTTGCTTGTAGATTACATTTTAGATTTTGATACATAGTATTCAGAAAAATAATTGTTCGTAGTTATTGTAGGGCATGAATGTTTATTGAAATGCTTTCAGAATAATTCCTTACAGTCATGAAAAATAAAAGTGGCGATATGGGGTAGGTTGGTCTATTTGGCACGGGGCAGGTTCGCCCGACCCACAACATGCTCCGTAAGAATTTGGCTCTGGTGGATTGGAATTTCGATAGTTTTAATAATTATTTTAATAAACATTTATTATGATTTCAATTAATTTATTATTAATTAATGGTAAGGAATTATTATTATTTTATTCTTCCTGTTTATTCCAGTCAAGCTTTTTAAAAAATGAAGTTATAATGCTGCTCTCCTCCCCGCATTAAATCAGTTGCTCTGTTGTACAAAAACATTTATAACTTTCATAATGATAGAAAAATCCCCGTTGGCGTGACCTACCGGCGCAGGTAGATTTCGAAGTTAAGTAGTACTAATTTCACCAACAATTTAACGGATTAAGGGAAATGTGATTTATTTTCTTATACAACCCCCCCTCTTCCGCTTTTTTTGTTTTTAATGTCTTTTTGCTGTAATAGTTGGCACTATCAAAAATTTGTCAATATAAAAGTTGTAGATAATCGTAAGAAGATGTGTAATAAATTTAAACGGATTTGATATCTTTTGAATTGACGAAGTTATGAATTTCTTTCTTCTTCAGCCCACCTTTTTTGTGTTTTTTGTTTTTAATTTCTTTTTGCTGTAATCCTATCAAAAACTTGTCAATCTAAAAGTTATAGATAATATTAAGACGATGTATAATAAAATTTTGAACATTTCTTAAACTTCTACACTATCAGAACATTAAAAAGTGACGTGGGATAACTTACCCCGCAATCGGGGCAGGTTGGCCCAAGCGACTTGGTGTCAGTTTGAGCTTCTAAATTAATACTTATAGTTAACATTTTCAAGTTTTAGTATTGTGACTTCTTCCTAAAAATACACTGATAGTGGTAACATAATTTTTTTTTTTAATGTTGAATTGTAAATATTTAAAAATTATTAGAAGAAAAAGTGGGGCAACTAGCCCGGTCTACCCTACTATTATAAAATTGATAAAGAAAATTATAAGACCACGTACCTCGGTAAATTTCAATGTATGTCCAGCTTTGAGAATGTGTAAGCGGTATTCTAGTTCCCGCCAAGTATTCCTTAATATGGCTTTTGTTACAGTACACACAGCAGCTTGTATCCTAGTCTTCAGTTCTCCGACGTCAGCAATTGGTGGGGAAAAGACTCTGCCCTTGATATAGCCCCCCAAGAAAAAATCCAGATAATTAATATCTGGAGAGCGCAGAGGATGGCATGTTGATTCATCCTTTCCAATCCACCGATCCGGAAATGTTTCGTTCTATTGCACAAGAAAACTACTAAAACTGACCTATCCAATGGTACAACAAGTTACATTATTATACAAACGGTTAATTTGTAATGAATTATTATAATCAGGGCAAGACTTTTGGTTCATCCTGTATTACACCAGTTATATCAGTTTAAATTACACCATTATATAAGTTAAGTTATTCTATAAAATTGGAGGCAACATGTTGCCTCCAATATAATGGCGTATCATTACATAATTTTGTTCAGTGTTGAACCTGGCACAAGCAATTTAATAAAAAAAAATATGTCAGTTTTGTTATTTCTTATTTAATGATTAATGGAAGTTTTATGAGTAGAAAGTGTACTTAAAACTAGTCGGATGTTGCCATTACCAAAAGTTTCTTATTTCTCATACATTTACTAGATTTCAAAAAGTTGTTACACATGAAGCAACTTCAATATTATTATTTCAATATTACACCAACTTTGATTTTCATCTTAAATTTTTAGGGGACACCAGGGCGGAATGGGCTGCTTAAGGTTTGATTCAAGGTTTTAGGTCTGAGATACTAAAAAAAAAACTTATCCCATATTAAGAAACAGTTTCTTTATACATTTAAAAATAAACTTCAGTATATAAAGTTGTACAAAATGCTAAGATATAATTTTTAAAAATTAAAAATAAAAGTAACTCAGTCAACCCCATTCAGTCCCATGGAAGGGGCAAAATGGTTTTTGTACAATGGTTTTGAAATATTATAGATTATTTTTTGTATTTAAAGTGTTTCAAAGTTCACATATCAGTACCGAATGTAGTAAATATATATATACAGGGTGATTCATAAAAGATAGGCAGAACTTTAAGGGGTTATAGTACACTTAAAGACAAATAATATTAAATAGGAGACTAAGGGTCCCAGACGTATTCCCAAGGAGATAGGGGGCATTAAAGTTTAGGGTCCGAAATTTCAAATGATTATAAAACATGGAAAAATTGGTCGATTCGTTTGCGGTTTTTGCAAAAAATTTTCTTTATGCCGGTATTTTCTTGAAATAAAATTTTAAAGTTCAATTTCAAAAAATGCCGATAGGGGGCGCTTTAGACTTTGGAGTAACAAACAACTATTTTTTAACGTTATTTTTTGTATTTCTTTAAATGATTTCGAAAGCTTAGACTTAAACTTAAATTTTGATCTAAAAATCTGAGTCCTAACGAGTAGTTAAGTAGCATAAACTGAAATTTGAAATTTGAAACCCTTCTCCCCCCAGAACAAAAATCAGTTATTCCCGATCTTTGTGTCGTAGATTAGGCTCTAACTACTGCCGCGTTTTGCTAAAATTATTCTTTATGTCAGTATTTTCTTGAAAATAAATTTTAAAGAAAATTTTCAAAAAATTCCGATAGAGGGCGCTTTAGACTTTGGAGTAACGAACAACTATTTTATACCGTTATTTTTTGTGTCTCATTAAATGCTTTCTAAAGCTTAGACTTAAACTTAAATTTTCAGCTCAAAATCTGAATCGCTGAGCGTGGTTCAGTAGCGAGGGGAGGGGGTTCAAATTTCAACTTCTGAACATAGTTCAGTTTGCACTACTTAACCATGCCCAACGATTCTGTGCTGTGATACGAGGCAAAAATACAACTTTCGTCAAGGACTGCATAGTCGGAATTCACTCATAAAGGCACTGGCACAGTTGGAAACGTCGCTCATGCAAACGTTAAAGCTCCATTCCTGACGCTAGTCACCGGGTGAAGAAGGAAACAGAAAGTATGTAAATGTCAAATGGGGAAGAAGAAGAACACGTATGCAAAATTTCGACACGATTCAGGCATAAAAACCACTGAACGGTGAGTCAAGTGTAAGTCGCTGTAGTAATGAATCGGAAGATGGTGCCCTTCAGGAATAAGGAAAAGGCTGAGATGCATTTAATTTACGGAGCGGCAGATGGAAATGGTGCAGAGGCACAACGAATGTACGGAGAGCGATTTCCCAACAGGCGGTTGCCTAACCGCAAAACTTTCGAGCGCTTGCACAGACAGTTGTGTGAGACGGGATCATTTCTCGCTTCCCGGTCGAATGCAGGTCGTGCAAAAAAGGACGAATCAGTAGCTGTTGCAGAAGCCATTCTGGATGTAGTAGCGGCGCAGCCAAGTACAAGTACACGAACAGTGGCTAGGCAGGTGGATACCTCACAGTCCATGACTTGGAGGGTACTGAAGGATGAACATTTGCTCCCGTTTCATGTGCAACGAGTCCAGAAACTGTCTCCAGGGGATTATCCGAATCGTATTGAATTCGCCCGCTGGTTTCTGCAGCAGAACGCGCTAAATCCACATTTTGGACGAACTGTGCTTTTCACCGATGAATGTACCTTCACACGTGAAGGTACATTTAACACACACAATGCACATGTATGGGCGGATGTCAATCCACATGCTACGTATCCACATGCTCATCAGAGACGCTTTTCCATCAATGTTTGGGCAGGAATCCTCGGAGACCACCTAATCGGACCGTACCTTCTTCCTGAACGCCTCAACGGTAAAACATACCTCACATTTCTGCAACATGTGCTGCCAGACCTGTTAAACGTTGTTCCTCCACGCATCCGGCGGGTCATGTGGTTCCAGCACGATGGAGCGCCAGCCCATTACGTACGAGACGTCCGCAACTATCTGGACATCACATTTCCGAACAGATGGATTGGTCGAGGTGGTCCTGTTGCTTGGCCTGCTCGCTCGCCAGATCTTTCACCCCTCGATTTCTTTTTTTGGGGACGATTGAAGGCTCTTATGTATGAGACACCCATTGAATCCCCCGAGGAACTGGTCGCCAGACTTTCCGCCGCTGTAGGGGAAGTGCTCGAAAAGCCTGATGTTTTCGCGAATGTTCGCCGTTCCATTCTTCGCCGTTGTTCTGCGTGCATAACCTCTGGTGGTCACAATTTTGAACATTTATTGTAATTACATGTTAATAAATATGCTTTGGTAACATAATCCTAATTTGTGTCTTTTTACCTCGTATCACAGCACACAATGTGTGGACATGGTAAACTGAACTGTGCTCAGGAGTAGAAATTTCAAACCCCTCTCCCCAGAAACTTAACCACGTCTAACGATTCAGATTTTGGACTGAAAATTTAAGTCTAAGCTTTAGAAAGCATTTAATGAGACACAAAAAATAACGGTATAAAATAGTTGTTCGTTACTCCAAAGTCTAAAGCGCCCTCTATCGGAATTTTTTGAAAATTTTCTTTAAAATTTATTTTCAAGAAAATACTGACATAAAGAATAATTTTAGCAAAACGCGGCAGTAGTTAGAGCCTAATCTACGACACAAAGATCGGGAATAACTGATTTTTGTTCTGGGGGGAGAAGGGTTTCAAATTTCAAATTTCAGTTTATGCTACTTAACTACTCGTTAGGACTCAGATTTTTAGATCAAAATTTAAGTTTAAGTCTAAGCTTTCGAAATCATTTAAAGAAATACAAAAAATAACGTTAAAAAATAGTTGTTTGTTACTCCAAAGTCTAAAGCGCCCCCTATCGGCATTTTTTGAAATTGAACTTTAAAATTTTATTTCAAGAAAATACTGGCATAAAGAAAATTTTTTGCAAAAACCGCAAACGAATCGACCAATTTTTCCATGTTTTATAATCATTTGAAATTTCGGACCCTAAACTTTAATGCCCCCTATCTCCTTGGGAATACGTCTGGGACCCTTAGTCTCCTATTTAATATTATTTGTCTTTAAGTGTACTATAACCCCTTAAAGTTCTGCCCATCTTTTATGAATCACCCTGTATATATATATTATGGACAGTAACTTTAACCAATTAAGAGTGATATGAGACTCGGACAGGAGAGGGTAAAAGTTTTTATTTTTTATTTTAAGACCAGTTTGTTTAAAAAAAAAAAAAAAAAAAAAAAAAAAAAAAAAAAAAAACCTTCTTATTTTGAAGAATAAAATTGTGTTTATTCTCCACAAATTTACAAAGTATTAAGTTATACACTGCTTATGGCTGCAAAAACCACATATGAATATTACGTATGAATATAGCACGCCGTTCCGCCCCATCTCGTTCTGCCCCGTGCGTTAAAATTTGAAAAAGTCAAGTGACTACCGTTAACCATTGATTTTTTGATCACTGCATCATGGAAAAATATATTTAAAAACATGATTAATTCAATGGAATTAAAGTTAATTGGGGACAAAATATGGGAAGAAGACTTACCTTGCTTCGAAAATTTCCAAATATTACATTAAGACACACAGTTTATAGCTAAAAGTTGCAAAAGTGAGTTACGGAATTTCAGCAATCAGACAGACACTGCCAGCGTCCTGCATGCAACTGAGTCTCGTGTGCTTTTCCGTGCATCTCTCGCGCCACTGTCGGGAAATAAATGCGGTTTCCCGTTCTACCCCGGTACCCAATTCCGCCCCTGTCTCCCCTACTTCATTTTATTAATTGGAGTAAAATTGAGTTTATCTCCATCATGATATTCTTAATATCAGTATTTTTTGTTATTCTGTTGTAACTCAGCTGTTTTTGAATCGCAGGTTTGGGATGCAAACTGCTATTCGAATTAGAATTTACTAAGTACAATTAACTTAAACGCCAATAGTTTACAAATATTTTGTTTAACACGACGATGAAATTTCAACTGTAATTAAATTAATTTTACAGTTTAAGAAACCTTGGAAAAAAATTTTAATTTGAAAATTAGAATTTACGAAACACAGTTATTAGAAATGCCACTAGTATACAAATGTTCTGTTTAATTCGACGATGATATTTCAACCTTAATTAGATTAATGGTATTCTTCTTAAGAAATCTTGAAAGGAAGTTCCAGTTTGAAAAGTAAATTAAAATCGATCATGATTACTTTATCCTTTCGAAAAGTAATTTAATTTTTTGATTTATTACCTCTGAGAATTCTCACAGTTTCCTATTTTCGTATTGTTTTATTCCTTAGATATTCAAATCTTTCGGGATTTAACGAAATATATGATCTAATGTTTATCAAATTGTGTCTGGACTGTTTAATTAAATTTAAAAATGGAAGTTTATGTTATATATTTCTAAATATTCATATTTTACTATTTACATAATAATGCGATTATGAGAACCCCACTCTTTAATTTCTGTTTCTTTCTGCTTGGAAGAAAACGGAACTCTCTTTCCGTAGACATCATTTTTACTTTCTTCTATCTTTACAAGAAGAAAGTATTGGATTCGTGAAAATTTTCGACTTCCGGTTTTCGACGAATTTGCAGGTTGTAGGGGTCGGATGTCCCAAAAAACATGTTTATAGAAAATGTCTGTCTGTGATACTGTGAGTCTGTCTGTATGTGACACAAATTTTATTGGCGCTCTATCTCAAGAATTAATGCACGGAATTTAATAAAGAGTTATATTCAGGTAGTCCCTGATATAAATTGGTACTGACTATTTTTTGGCGTAAATCGCCCTACTGCTGGCGCTGCTATGCTGCATTTTGCAGGATTTCTGCAATAGCTCTTTCTCAAGAACTACTGGGCGGATTTTTATAAAACTTCAGATTCAGATATACCTTGATACGAGTTTATGTTGTTTACGTTTTGGTGTAAATCGCCCAAAAGGTGGCGCTGCTATGATCCATTTTGCAGGATTTACTCGATTTCCGCAATAGCTCTATCTCAAGAACTAATGCACACATTTTAACCAATCTTCAGATTCAGTTAGTGCTTCATATGAAATGATGCTGATTACGTGTTGGTGTAAATCGCCCAATAGGTGGCACTGCTATGCTGCATTTTGCACGAATTCCTTAATAGCTCTATCTCAAGGATTAATGCCACCAAACTTCAGATTCAAGTGTACCTTGATTAATATTGCTGTTGATTATGTGTTGAAGTAAATCGCTCAACAGGTGACGCTGTAATGGTGCATTTGCCATGATTTACTCAATAGTTTCATCTCAAGAACTAAATGTACGAATTTTCCCCAAACTTCAGTTAGACGTACATAAGTTGATGATGATTAGGTTCTAGTGTAAATCACACAATAGGTGGCGCTGCTATGTTGCATTTTTCTGGATTTACACGATTTCAATGATAGTCATAACTCAAGAACTAATGCACGGAATTTCATCTTTTTAGAATCGCCATGATGAGCATAGATTATCATTTAATTTTGGCACTGCGATAGCGAATTTTGAAGTATTCACATGTATGAGATAGAAGAAAGTTTTGGGATTTGTACATCCGACTAGTTTCATTTTAGCGTAAAATGAACGAAATGATTTTACGATCAGCAACGAACAAAGAATAAATTATCTAAAAACAACGTTTGAACACACAATAAAACAAGTTGATTTGATCATACGTTTCGTGAGTACTATGGACTCACATCCTCAGTGTAAAAACTTTAAAACAATATCCCCCCCAACTACATGTACGATGAAAACCCAAATGTCAAAACAAAATACCAAAAGACTATCAAGTTCGAACAGCCAATCAATAGAAATAATAGATCAATTAATTAGATAATAGCCAATTAACAGAACAAAGAATATATATAAATTTTTCATATCGCTCAACCGCAAAAAAGGTGACACATCTCGCCGAAAGTAAATATCACAGGTGAGGTAAAAGAAGATGCGCCATGTTTTTACGGTAACATGAAATTATAGCACTTAGTTCCGCATGCAGCAATAAAAACGTGCATAAAAGCGTAACATTCGTAAGAATGAAGACGTAGATGAAGTTTCGAGTGTTCATTAATTTTACCTCCCCCACAATCCCCCCCTACTGTTATCACGAATGGACATATAGCGTAATAAAACGATTTTTCGGATAACTACACTTATGAAACTTTTCATTGTAGCATGACAAACCTGTCAGTGGAATGAAACATAAAATGAATTTTTGCGAGATGCATCACTTTTCTTGCGGGTGAGCGATATTATTATTATTATTATTATTATTATTATTATTATTATTATTATGATATTATTAATGCTTACATGAAGTTGTACATTTTTCACGAATTTTATGTAATTCTGATAATAATATTTTTATGTTTTATATATTTTTTCTCACTTGCCATAAACAATCAATTTAAATGAAAATGTATTTTTTTTTTTTTTTTTTTTTTTACTCTATCGAAATTATGTCTATAAGCTTGATACTAATATAACAGTAGCTGGATGCCGAATGCTTTAAACAGTTAAATTATTATAGACTGTAATTCTTATCCGCCAAAAGAAATAGCGTTTACATAGTTGGGATGGTATTCTATAATCGTACCAGTAGCGTGAAGACTTGCACTGCACAGTTCATTCTATCAATTTCAGATTTCTTTTTTTTTTTTCTAAGTCTGATAAGGAATACATCAACGTATCTAGTGTTGGTAACTTGAATTTAGTAAAGGTAATTTACCAAAAGAAACACACACAAAAACAAAGCTTGTCAGTTTTGCAATTTCTTATTTAATGATTTTTGGAAGTTTTATGGGCAGAAAGTATACTTAAAACAGACGTTTTAAGTAATTTAGTTGATAACAATCTTGGAGTAAAATACAAACAATTTTACTGAAAGTAGAAGACAACTGAATATATAAAATTATTATAACATGATTATATAGATGAATAACAATCTCATAAAATTATCTTTGATACTTTAAGGGGTTCTTTAATAATGTTAGATTAAATGCTTCTTTGTATAAAAATATTACAAATTTAAAAATTAAAAATATATAGAAAAATGTCATTTAAAAAATCAATTATTTTTCTTCAAATTGTTTCCTGATTCTATACTGCAAAATAGAAAAAAGAATTATATTAAAAAATAGCTGTATATATAAAATATTTTTAAAAAAATATTCATGATTTTAATGTACGGAGTCAAAATGTCATTTAGTTTCATCCAATATACGGTATTTATATTTTTGTACAAATTAAGCGAGATTTTATTTATTTTTTTATATATTACTATACATTAACAGCCAATTATTCGAAAAATAATAATGCTGTTCTGTCAAACGAATATGTTACTGAAGAAAACATGTGAAGTAGAATTTTAAAATGACATAAAAGACATAACATGAAGAAAATCATAAAATATAGCGTAAAAAATAATAATTAAACTGTCTTTAAAATGTTTAAAAAACGCTGTATGCCATATTGGAACTCCTCAAATATCTTCACAGCAGAGTTAATTAGCTACAAACATAAAACTGCAAATCTTCATTAAAGAGATCCATTTTCAAATGACAGATAATTAACGATTGAATACTCATTAAGAACTTTACTTGAACATACATTTTTGTCGTAACTATTAGTTTCAAATTATAATATGCAAAATAATCCCAGTCAGTTACTTTTATTTAAATATTTTTTTCGACAAAATTGATTGCTGTATGTTTACATATGAGGCGATAGCCATACTTTGCATATCATTTGCATATGACCGATATGGACTGACAATATTCTTTTTTAGAGTTATGTTGTATTCATAGTTAACATTTTACAGGCTGCATTTTTATGTAATTACATTTTTTATTAATTTTTTGCATATTTCTCATTCATAATTGCTTTAGGTTACAGATATCAGTCATCAAAATGTGTAGTAGTATAATTATTAAGACTGTTTCTACCAAGAGTTTTCAAAAGACACCTTTTGAATTTTAACTTAAAATGATTCTCTAAGTTTAATCATTTCTCAACAATATAATTTTTTGACTTTTCGTAGAATAGTTGTTAAATTAATTCACCGATATCACTTTCCTCCAGCTTATCCTGTATCTAAAAGTATGCATATGATATACCTATTACTAACATGAGGTGCCTTTTGACACCTTAAGGATTTCATAATTCCTAATTTCTAAGGATTTCATAATTTTAAATTTTAGACTATTTTACATATAAAAATATCAACACCATTTTACAGCATCATATCAATTATAATCAGATTAGAGAATACCGATTTCAGTTGTAACGGAAAATACAGAAGTTGCGGGATAACTTTGATATTCGCTTGTTTTCCGCCATGTTGCATTTTAGTGTAGATCACTGCAGTGACTAATTCTAAAAAATTGAATAACGCGTTTTGTTCTCTAATTCTAATAGTTAGTTCAATACACATTAACTTTGTTTTCATACTTCTAAAAACTGTGGTATTGAATAAGGAAATAATTTTTTTACACTGCTTGTTTTTATGATTTCCGTTGCTGTTGTTGTTAGAAAGATTGAATTTTTATAAATGAGACTGAAACTTTGTTAAGTTAATAATATTAAAATGTTTGATTTTATAATAAAAATAAAAAATAAAGAATATGATATGTTTATTTGCTGTTCCTATTGACGTAAAATATATTTGATTACATTTATGTATACAGTGAAACCCCGATCTATCGTTCCCGCATCCATCGTTTTCCCGCATTGATCGTTTCTTTTCTATGGTCCCTGCACAAATTATATTTAAATAATGTTAACAAAACCCGCATACATCATTCTTCGAAAAGTGTTTTCCCGCATTCATGGTTGTAAATTTTTGCTCCTCGCCGAAATGAAATAGAAGGTTAAGGGGATTCATATGACATACATACTGGAATTACTTCTTTTATCCTAAAGTAATTCGTTTGTACTGTTTTAGGGGGGGGGGGAGGGGGCAGTGATTAGGGAAATTTAGGGATTATATTTCCATAGATCAAAATGTTGCGACATGCGGTGTCCTAAGCATAGAAGAAATGTGTGAGGACGCAAAAAATGAAAATAATGGCGAAGAAGCAGAGGATAATGTTCATGCTGATGAAGCTGAATCTACACCAGTGCCAAGTCTGTCTCATGCAATTAAGGCATTTGAAACTGCACGAACTTTTATATATTCACATGAAATTACAGAAAATTTCCAGAAAAATGTTGTGCAACTTGAAAATTTGTTGTTTAATAAATAAATAAATAAATAAATAAATAAAAGAAAAAAAAACGAAAAACCCAACATAAATTTACTGCTTTTTAAAAATAAATATCAATTTTCTACGGCTTCGATTTATTTCTTTTACTGTTTGGCAAGTAACAAATTAGTATTTATCAGTATACTGTATACAATGCATGTATTAATAATGCATAAACGTTGTATTTTTCGTGTTTTGATGTTAACCCGTATTCATCGTTTTCCCGCATTCATCGTTTTTTTTTCACGTACCCCTTGAAAAACGATGGATCGAGGTTCTACTGTATATATTTATATTTTATATATTCATCTTTTGTAGATTGTTGAATATGGCCAGGATATATAACCTGATTAAATAATCTCTAATAAATGTGCATCAATGTATTAAGTATTATATTGCTCAAATTATGTCTATTTAACTGATAATTTGAAATCCCAACAGTTTTGGCAATTATTTGCATGCAAACGCAAAGGTGTCAAAAGGCACCTTTTCGTAGATATAGGTATACACAAAACCGTGGTAGAAATAGTGTCAAATTTCCCGCAATTTTCTATCTCCTATTTTGAAAAAGAAAAAAATTATATTTTTTAACCGAGATTTGAGGAAAATACTGGAAGCAAAAAATCTTAAAAATTGGCAACTATGGGCGGTGATGGTATTCCCAATTGGAGATATTTGCTAATTTTTTTTTATATAAAATTTAAAATCGAAATATATTAATGAATATATTAAATAATGAACAATGTTGAAGTAAGACATTATGAAATATTTATTTTTAAATGTAATCAGTTGATATCAATTAAGTAAATCTATATTTTGTAAATATAAATGAAAATACGTTTTTTGAACGAGAAATCCTAAAATTTATGTTTATACTTGCATTCCATGATATAATGAAGAGCAATCAAAATGCGATTTCTTTTTCATTTATCTCAAGCTAAACTTGCATTACTGGAAGCCATTAGTACTTTAGTTTTAAAAGGACTTTACAGCAAAATGTTAAACTTTTAAAATTGTTATGATAACTACAACTTAAGGGTTCTCAGGAGCCTTAAAATCGTAAAAGAAAAAGAATAAATAAGACCATTTTCAACGTCTAATATTTTAAAATTTTAAGCCACATTTTTAATTGGAATGAAATATATAAGTACGTTCTTTCATTTCATGTATTTAAAAAAATTGCAAGATGCAGAATTAGCATTTACAGGGGGTTCCAAGCTGTCAGACATTTGACGAGAAGAAACTCGGCATAACGGATTATGCGCAGGATTACAAAATAAAATTTGCAACTAGAATATAAATTTTGGTGCCTGCTTCGGATTATAATAATTACCCTGGACCTAAATAAATTTGTATTTAAAGCATTTTTAACGCTTTCCAAATTCCAAAGTTGTATTTAGCTAATACAAAATTTAGAAAATTTCAACGGTATAATCAACTAAAAAATATTTTTTTGGAGAATAAAAAGGAAATTTTAGATTCAGTTTATACAAACTAACATGAAACATATGTTTTGAAAATTTCGTGAAAAAATATTCAGAAGTTTTTGAGATATCGTGCGCGATAAGCCCCAAAACGTGATTTGGAGAAAAATGGCTTCTAATTTTCGGAAACGCCGCTTCAGCTAATGAGCTTGTATAATTCTAAAAGCCACAACTTCTGTTCTAATAAGAATTTCAAAGAAACAATTATACCAAAACGTTCAGAAAAAATACGAGTTTAACATCTAAAAAAATTAAATTTTCAAAAAATTTAAAGCTTTAAGTATCCTGAGACCCATTAACTGTTCGTTGTTTTGTTATTTCTATAACAACTTTAGTGCATTATAACAAAAAATGCCATAAATGCACTAGGTGCATTTTTTTCTGGGAAAATTTTAATTTTTGTATAGATTTTATACATTGCGATATCGGAATTGTATAAAACTATTCCTTAGTACATTCTTGATGTCCTTTAATGACAAAACAGAACTATTTGATTAATCACTTAAAAGTATTTCTACATAAAACCCATACTTATTTCACTCTTAAAAGGAATTTTTAATCAGAATTTGTAATCTTTATAATAGCCAAATCTTCAATGATAAATTTCAGTTTTAAAAATTTTCTTTAAGTAACTACCTCATTGAACTTCCGTTGTTGTTAGATCCCCAGGCACTTTGAGATGATGATATTAAAGATAATCTTTTCAAAAATCCTCACAAGTCTTTTGATGGTATCACAAATTCTCCGGTGTCAATGGTTGTCAATAATATCTCGTTTCGACTGATAGGAGATATCAAATTTCTTACATATTCCTATTATTAGAAATAGTTTTTATAATATCTCAATACCAGATGCTGGAAAATTAAATAATGTGAAGTTTCATTTTTCATCGTCCTCTGAGAACAATTTTAATGAATAATTTCCTTTTAAAGTATCTACTCTAGTTGAGAAGTCTTACATTAATATTTTAAGGGGATCCGGGACACAAAATGCTACCTATTTTTTTTTTATTTATAGATTTTTTTCGAATGAAATTTATTTTGTGAATACGTATTTATATAATGAACATATTGCAAGTGGAAAAATGCTGAAAACTTAAAAAATTTTTTTTTAATTAAAACATTTAATTTTTGTAATAACTGTGGATTTGCAAAATTTTTGAACTGTTGTGTACAGAAAATGTGTAATTTTATTTTGTACCAGAGACAGGAAAATTAAATACGGTGAAGTTACATTTTTCTTCGTCAGAGCAATTTTAATTAATCATTTCCTTGTAAAATATCTACTCTAGTTGAGAGGTCTTACATTAATCTTTTAAATTTGTCCGGGACACAAAATCCTTTTTTTTTTGTTTGTTTTTTAATTTATAGATTTTTTTTTTAAGAAATGTTTTTGCGAAATACGTGTTTATATAATGAACATATTGCATGTGAAAAAATACTGAAAACTTAAAAAAAAAAATAAAAAAATTAATTTAAATATTGAAACATATATAATTTTTGTAACAATTCTTGAACCTAATTTGCCTAATTTTTGAACTGTTGTGTACAGAAAATGTGTAATTTTTTTTGTATTCAAGATTTTTTAAAATATTAATTATAAAGTTCATAATAAATTTTAATGTAAAAAAGGAAGTTTTGTCATGAGTGCCTTTTGTGTATGAGTGACTTAGCATATTTTCATAATTTACACTCAAAATCAAAAATTCTGAAGACAATTTATAAAAAATGTAGCACAGAAACTCTGTTGAAAATTTCATACATATATGAAATACAATACATACAGTAGAGCGCAGATTATCCGAACAAGCCTGGACCGACCCTAGTTCTGATAAGCAAAAGGTCGGATAAAAGGACAGACAATTTAAAGGCTGTTCCTGACTATACTAAAACCTTCACACTTTATACAGGCTTAGGACTGGCGGCACCAGTTAGTGCTGGCGTGTTTCAAAATTGTTTTTATTTTTTCTTTAATCTTTTTTTCGTTACTTTTTTATCATTTTCTGAACTTCAGAAATTATAATTTAAACAAAAAAGCTTTCATTTGTTGCTTGCTACAAAGAAGATATTCTTTTTCAATGCTGCCTACCTCAAATTCTTCTTAAATACATTAGTTGAATAGTATCGGAGTTTCCTCTTATTCCGCACAACTTTGAAGAAATTCCGTGCTATTTATATGCTGCCACCAACGATATGATTACGTGATATCGGTCACGCACTGAGAGGATTGTTTAAAGGAAAACCAACGCTTTCAATTAACTAAATTAACAGTTTATTTACACACTATTTACACAACACAAAACACTATTTACACTTAAGACTCGGATGTAGGTGATCCGGTTCAACATTAAATTAAATACAGTAAATGCTGGCTGTGTACTGTTAAAACTACGTTATCTCACTCTCACTCTATACACGTTAAATAAGATTTACCGGAAATCAATCTCAATCTCCCAACACATGGGCTCTAAGTCTAAGCTCTCCGAGCCTCACTCAACCTTACGCTCTATCTCTCAGAGCTATCCAAGGAACTACCTTTGCTCTTGGCACTCCAGCCTTCAACTCACTGTCTCAGCAGAAGAGCCTGCCCCTAACAACCTTCTCCCTTTACTCAACGTAACCCCTCGGGGTTTTCTACCTGCCCGCATTCCAAGCTCTTTTTTTTGTTCATGGAATGCCTTTGTCTCCCCATCTTCCGCAGACATCTCAAAAGGTCGTGCTCCCTCTGCAACCATCTTTTTCCCCTTCATTCCATCTGTACATTTTCACCGGCTTAGACCCAGTTTTAGACAAAGAAAGAATGTTACTTTGAAATTCCAGAACACAGACCATACAATATATAATACATTAAGACAAAATAATATAGACCCCAGTTCTAATAGCAGATGTTTCTCAGAACTTGACAAATAGAATCAGCGTTCTTCTGCAGTTCAAGCCATATCATAGCTGTTTCCAAAGGTTCAAAGGCGACATAATGTGAATGACCTGGGTTATTTTCATAGCATTCGTTTTCATTTTCATCAATTTCTTTTTCATCTTGAATCTTGTCCACAATCTCATCATCATATAACATATGATATCCAGAATCATGTTACGTCACTATTTGACCCCTCGTTAATTTCGATTTCTTCATAGCTTAGGATTCTTCCCATCTCCTATATTGTTTTACATTCCTCATTTTAGTCTGTTTTAAATCTGAAGGGAAAAAATGAGAGAAACAGGGTATTTGGATAATTGGAAGATCGGTAATTTTTTTTTGTGATAAATAGGCTGTTTGGATAATTGGAAGTTCGGTTAAAAATATTTTTTGAGAGAAATAGACTGTTCGGATAATTGGAAGTTCGGTTAATTGGACTTCCGATAATCGACACTCTACTATATGAGGAATTTTATATATATTCTTTCAACGTTGACACATCATGAAAAAATTCAATCTGAGATAAATTAATTTAAAGTTCCTGTCAGAAGGCGGTTTGTGCTCAGCATCACAAGACAAAAAATGTTATATCTATCTTAAATGTTATATCTATATCTGTTATATCATGCTAAAAGCATGCGGTTTGCGGTACTTAGCTCTAAAATCTCTGTAATTTTTTAAGCCAATAAAAAAATTTCATTTTTTGTAAATTTTCTGTCCTCGACCCCCCTTAATAACACAGTAAACTAGTCGGATGTGCCTATCCCAAAACTATCTTCCATCGCATACATGTTAACCTCTTCGGACCTGGAGTATCCTATAGGATACACAGCTTTACAATTTTTTTTTCCTGTATATAAATAATAATTAAAAAATGAAAATGGTGTGAATGGAATCTTAAAAGATAGCCAAACTAAAGCAAAATATCAATTTGTTTCTTATAGTGCTAATTTTTTTTTTTTTTTTTTTTTTTTTTAGTTATCACTTTGCAAACATAAATTCATAACTGAAGTAAAAAAATATATATATGAAAATAAACCCTGGGTTCTGAAGAGGTTAATACTTCAAAATTCGCTTGCACAGTGCGAAAATTAAATGACAAACTATGCCCATCATATGGGTTCTAAAGATATGAAATCCCGTTCATTAGTTATTCAGATAAGACTATCGCTAAAATCGTGTAAATAATGCGAAATACAGCATAGCAGCGCCACCTATTGGGCAATTGCCACACAAACTTAATCAACAACAGCTTGTGTCAACGTTTAACTGTCAGTTAGATGAAAATTTGTGCATTAGTTCTTGAGATATAGCTATTGCGGTAATCGTGAAAAATGCAGCATAGCAGCACTACCTATTGTGAGATTTACACCAAAACGTTATCAAAATCAGTTCATATAAAAGACTAACTGAATCGGAAGTTTATGAAAATCCGTGCATTAGTTCTTGAGATAGAGCTATTGCGGAAATCGTGAAAATGCAGCACCATCTACTGGCAGATGTACACCACAAACTAATCAACACCAGTTTCTACCAATGTATAACTGGATCTAAAGTTTTGTGAAATTCCGTGTATTAGTTCTTGAGAGACAGCTATTGCGGAAATCGTAAAAAATGCAGCATAGCAGTACCATCTCTTAGGTGATTTACACAAAAACGTAATCAGCACCTGTTCATATAAAGGTATAACTGAATCTGAAGTTTTGTGTAATTCCGTGCATTAGTTCTTGACATAGAGCTGTTGCGGAAATCGTGAAAAATGCAGCGTCACCTACTGGCAAATGACACCGCAAACTAATCAGCAACAGTTTATATAAAGGTATAACTGAATCTAATGTTTTGTGTAATTCCGTACATTAGTTCTTGACATAGAGCTGTTGCGGAAATCGTGAAAAATGCAGCGTCACCTACTGGCAAATGACACCGCAAACTAATCAGCAACAGTTTATATAAAGGTATAACTGAATCTAATGTTTTGTGTAATTCCGTACATTAGTTCTTGACATAGAGCTGTTGCGGAATCGTGAAAAATGCAGCGTCACCTACTGGCAAATGACACCGCAAACTAATCAGCAACAGTTTATATAAAGGTATAACTGAATCTAATGTTTTGTGTAATTCCGTACATTAGTTCTTGACATAGAGCTGTTGCGGAATCGTGAAAAATGCAGCGTCACCTACTGGCAAATGACACCGCAAACTAATCAGCAACAGTTTATATAAAGGTATAACTGAATCTAATGTTTTGTGTAATTCCGTACATTAGTTCTTGACATAGAGCTGTTGCGGAAATCGTGAAAAATGCAGCGTCACCTACTGGCAAATGACACCGCAAACTAATCAGCAACAGTTTATATAAAGGTATAACTGAATCTAATGTTTTGTGTAATTCCGTACATTAGTTCTTGACATAGAGCTGTTGCGGAATCGTGAAAAATGCAGCGTCACCTACTGGCAAATGACACCGCAAACTAATCAGCAACAGTTTATATAAAGGTATAACTGAATCTAATGTTTTGTGTAATTCCGTACATTAGTTCTTGACATAGAGCTGTTGCGGAAATCGTGAAAAATGCAGCGTCACCTACTGGCAAATGACACCGCTCACTAATCAGCAACAGTTTACATAAAAGTATAACTGAATCTAATGTTTTGTGTAATTCCGTACATTAGTTCTTGACATAGAGCTGTTGCGGAAATCGTGAAAAATGCAGCGTCACCTACTGGCAAATGACACCGCAAACTAATCAGCAACAGTTTATATAAAGGTATAACTGAATCTAATGTTTTGTGTAATTCCGTACATTAGTTCTTGACATAGAGCTGTTGCGGAAATCGTGAAAAATGCAGCGTCACCTACTGGCAAATGACACCGCAAACTAATCAGCAACAGTTTATATAAAGGTATAACTGAATCTAATGTTTTGTGTAATTCCGTACATTAGTTCTTGACATAGAGCTGTTGCGGAAATCGTGAAAAATGCAGCGTCACCTACTGGCAAATGACACCGCAAACTAATCAGCAACAGTTTATATAAAGGTATAACTGAATCTAATGTTTTGTGTAATTCCGTACATTAGTTCTTGACATAGAGCTGTTGCGGAAATCGTGAAAAATGCAGCGTCACCTACTGGCAAATGACACCGCAAACTAATCAGCAACATTTTATATAAAGGTATAACTGAATCTAATGTTTTGTGTAATTCCGTACATTAGTTCTTGACATAGAGCTGTTGCGGAAATCGTGAAAAATGCAGCGTCACCTACTGGCAAATGACACCGCAAACTAATCAGCAACAGTTTATATAAAGGTATAACTGAATCTAATGTTTTGTGTAATTCCGTACATTAGTTCTTGACATAGAGCTGTTGCGGAAATCGTGAAAAATGCAGCGTCACCTACTGGCAAATGACACCGCAAACTAATCAGCAACAGTTTACATAAAAGTATAACTGAATCTAATGTTTTGTGTAATTCCGTACATTAGTTCTTGACATAGAGCTGTTGCGGAAATCGTGAAAAATGCAGCGTCACCTACTGGCAAATGACACCGCAAACTAATCAGCAACAGTTTATATAAAGGTATAACTGAATCTAATGTTTTGTGTAATTCCGTACATTAGTTCTTGACATAGAGCTGTTGCGGAAATCGTGAAAAATGCAGCGTCACCTACTGGCAAATGACACCGCAAACTAATCAGCAACAGTTTATATAAATGTATAACTGAATCTAATGTTTTGTGTAATTCCGTACATTAGTTCTTGACATAGAGCTGTTGCGGAAATCGTGAAAAATGCAGCGTCACCTACTGGCAAATGACACCGCAAACTAATCAGCAACAGTTTATATAAAGGTATAACTGAATCTAATGTTTTGTGTAATTCCGTACATTAGTTCTTGACATAGAGCTGTTGCGGAAATCGTGAAAAATGCAGCGTCACCTACTGGCAAATGACACCGCAAACTAATCAGCAACATTTTATATAAAGGTATAACTGAATCTAATGTTTTGTGTAATTCCGTACATTAGTTCTTGACATAGAGCTGTTGCGGAATCGTGAAAAATGCAGCGTCACCTACTGGCAAATGACACCGCAAACTAATCAGCAACAGTTTATATAAAGGTATAACTGAATCTAATGTTTTGTGTAATTCCGTACATTAGTTCTTGACATAGAGCTGCTGCGGAATCGTGAAAAATGCAGCGTCACCTACTGGCAAATGACACCGCAAACTAATCAGCAACAGTTTATATAAAGGTATAACTGAATCTAATGTTTTGTGTAATTCCGTACATTAGTTCTTGACATAGAGCTGTTGCGGAAATCGTGAAAAATGCAGCGTCACCTACTGGCAAATGACACCGCAAACTAATCAGCAACAGTTTATATAAAGGTATAACTGAATCTAATGTTTTGTGTAATTCCGTACATTAGTTCTTGACATAGAGCTGTTGCGGAAATCGTGAAAAATGCAGCGTCACCTACTGGCAAATGACACCGCAAACTAATCAGCAACAGTTTATATAAAGGTATAACTGAATCTAATGTTTTGTGTAATTCCGTACATTAGTTCTTGACATAGAGCTGTTGCGGAAATCGTGAAAAATGCAGCGTCACCTACTGGCAAATGACACCGCAAACTAATCAGCAACAGTTTATATAAAGGTATAACTGTTTGAGCTCCTGATTTTTAACATAACCTTCATGCTCTTTTAAACGAAATCTAAGAGCACGTTTAGTCTGACCAATATAAGAAAGACCACACTGACAAGAGATCTGGTAAATGCCCCAATTATCTAGGCGATCAACGGGGTGTTTGAGATTTGAAAAAGGGATTTTATTAACAGGAGAAAAAATAACTTTAAAATCAAACCTTCTTAGGATTTTAGCAACTTGCTGACTGATTTTAGGAAAAAATGGTAATACAACTGAAGTATTAGAGTTGGAATTAGAATGCTTTGCAGAATGGTCGGAATTCGTCAATTTCTTATAAATAGAATCGATAATATTAGAGGAATAACCACGATCGACAGCAATAGCTTTGAGGTAATTAAGTTCAGCACTAAGTAACTGAGGAGTGGAACAAATATTAGTAGCCCGAAAAACAAAAGTATTGAAAGCAGCGAATTTCTGGTTAGGGGGATGAGAAGAATACCTGTGAGGTGGAAGACTGACAGCAAAAGGTTTACGAAAGACGGTAGTCTGAAAGCCATTTTCACAACGAATAACAAGGACATCCAGGAAAGAAAGACAGTTATTGATCTCACTTTCAGAGGTAAATTGAATGCAGGGATCAATGGAATTCATAATAGAGAGAATATGATTAATATCCGAATTCATTTCAATCAGGACATAAACATCATCAACATAACGAACATAGAACGGAAATTTTAAGATTTCAAAAAGCTTGACCTCAAAATAGTGCATATAAATATCGCATAAAATTGGACTAAGAGGATTTTGAGGTCAAGCTTTTTGAAATCTTAAAATTTCCGTTCTATGTTCGTTATGTTGATGATGTTTATGTCCTGATTGAAATGAATTCGGATATTAATCATATTCTCTCTATTATGAATTCCATTGATCCCTGCATTCAATTTACCTCTGAAAGTGAGATCAATAACTGTCTTTCTTTCCTGGATGTCCTTGTTATTCGTTGTGAAAATGGCTTTCAGACTACCGTCTTTCGTAAACCTTTTGCTGTCAGTCTTCCACCTCACAGGTATTCTTCTCATCCCCCTAACCAGAAATTCGCTGCTTTCAATACTTTTGTTTTTCGGGCTACTAATATTTGTTCCACTCCTCAGTTACTTAGTGCTGAACTTAATTACCTCAAAGCTATTGCTGTCGATCGTGGTTATTCCTCTAATATTATCGATTCTATTTATAAGAAATTGACGAATTCCGACCATTCTGCAAAGCATTCTAATTCCAACTCTAATACTTCAGTTGTATTACCATTTTTTCCTAAAATCAGTCAGCAAGTTGCTAAAATCCTAAGAAGGTTTGATTTTAAAGTTATTTTTTCTCCTGTTAATAAAATCCCTTTTTCAAATCTCAAACACCCCGTTGATCGCCTAGATAATTGGGGCATTTACCAGATCTCTTGTCAGTGTGGTCTTTCTTATATTGGTCAGACTAAACGTGCTCTTAGATTTCGTTTAAAAGAGCATGAAGGTTATGTTAAAAATCAGGAGCTCAAACGTTCTTCTATTGCTCAACATTCTTGGTCTTCTCAACATAGGTTCGATTTTTCCTCAGCCATCATTATCCAAAAATGTTCTTCTAACCTTGATCTTGATTTTTGGGAAGCTTACCATATCATTAAAAATTCTCACTCTTTAGTCAATGATTTATCTAGTACTCCCGATTTTCCAAGTATTTGGAAAGCGTTAATTTAATTCCCCCTTTTTTGGTTTCTTTTCTCTACTTCTCCGGTAGATGTCGCTACTTGTCCACCCAGTCGTTTCCACTGCTTCTCTCTCATTGGTTGTTTCGGCGCCTTCGCCACCCGCATAGGGTATAAAAGCCAGCGCGTCTCTGTCTATGATTTTGCTCAGCCTTGCTTATTCTAGCACGCTGTTCCTTTTGCACTGAAGAAGAATCTCGCTAGTAGATTCGAAACAGCTGTTTGCTGCTTTTCATATGTTATTTGTGCATTTTAAACGTTGTTTTTTCTGCTTTTTAATATTGTTGCACAAAGGCTTTATTTGCTATTTTTATGAATCTAATGTTTTGTGTAATTCCGTACATTAGTTCTTGACATAGAGCTGTTGCGGAAATCGTGAAAAATGCAGCGTCACCTACTGGCAAATGACACCGCAAACTAATCAGCAACAGTTCATATAAAGGTATAACTGAATCTAATGTTTTGTGTAATTCCGTACATTAGTTCTTAGCATAGAGCGCCCACAAAATTTTTGTCACGTACTGACAGACTGACCCACAGACTCATGGACAGAGTGACAGACAGACATTTTCTAAAAATTGTCAAATTGTGTTCAGGACCTTCTAAAACGTATAAATCCACCGAAAACTGGAAGGCGAAATTTTTCACGAATGCAATACTTTCTTCTTCTAAAGATTAGTAGAAAGTAAAAATATTTCGCTTAAGTAATACATTAAAGTTTCTTTTTTATTTTTCAAGAGCTCAAAGTAAATTCGACATATTAGGTTAGTCCTTTTCATCTAGGATAAAAGTCTTATATACTACAAATGTTTTCGGTTACTTTTTTAAAAGTTCGATCCCGCAAGGGCCGAAAAGCGTGTGCCATGTCCTAGCCCGCCCAACTCCGATATCAAAAGAAATACCTGCTGGCTCGGTCGACAGGCAGAAGTAGATTTTGAAGTAAAGTACTAATAATTTCACCAACAAAAACTAAATCAGGATTAGAGATAAAACCCCGTTTAACAATTTTATCTGGCCGCTTTTGAAGAAATTTTAATTTCATTTTTCTGTAAGAGCTGGTTTTATCACAATCATATTAAGGCGGTATTCAAAAAAATATTTTGTCCACGCTCAACACCTTGAAATTTTCTGAACCAAATTCAGACTCATTTTTAAAAGTAAAAACATGAAACTTGCTGATGTGATTTTTTGAAGAGATTTATAAGCGACCAGTGTTTTTATTTTTCGTTCATTTAATTAGAACTTGATTTACAAACAATTATTTTCTCAGTACGACCATTTTTTTCGGTTCCAGCACTATCGCTTCGAGAAATTCGGTTCGAAATGCCCACTTTGACAGTTTTTTTTACCCGACTGCCAAGAAGGGTTATGTGTTTCACGCGTATCTGGGTATGTGGATTTCTTTATACCCTCGAAACATCCCAACGGCTGGGTGGATTTTAATGAATGAGGTTACTATCGATTCGGCTTAACCATCCGATGGTTATAGGCTAGGTTTAGTTTTTATAAATTCAAAATGGCGGCCGTAAAATACAAAATGGCGGTAGTGACGAAATTTTTTTTTTGTTTTACTCACCCTATTGAGTGCCATATTATTGAATAGACCTTTCAAAATGAAGACGATGTTTCATTGACTATTTTGCAGTCAGAAGCTCCGTTTAAATATTACACAACCTGGAAGTTGTGTAGGTAGGATCTGTAGCTTTACTGCAACTCTAACCTTCATGGACATCGATAGGCCTCATGAAAATAGTGTGTAGGAACTAACAATTGAACACAACTTAAAAGTCATCAATATAAGTAAATAAAAATAAATATGTAAGTGATATAAAAAATAGTTCCACATTTATGAGAAATAATTAGTTCGCTTTTTAAGCAGTCGGGTTTTTTGATTTCTTAAATTTAATTGTTACTTATTTAAAATATATTCTGCCTTTATGAAAAAACCGACCAATACAGCACATTAAATAGTTTCTGAATAAGATAATCTGCCAATTGGATGCGCTTGAGAGCAAAAATGAATTTAAAAATGAGTCAGAAAATAAGCCATTTGGATTTGAGCACACCCTTATTACGATAATTTTTTCGTCAACCGTCCCTTGAGCCCATTTTTGATTTTAACAACAATCTGTGATACCTAAATTTTTGGTACTTTTCCTAGAAGTAATAATAACTTTAAACTGATTTGATATGTATTATACTTAAGGAGTTATAGGGTTTTTTTGATTTTCACAAAATCCCTCCCTATTTCCACCCCCTTGGTCTGATTTTGTCCGTTAACGAAATCGATCGAGATTTTCTACCCCTTGATTTTATGTATGATTTTGGAAGATATTTGTGGAAGTTATCGTGGAAGTTATGGAAGTTATGGAAGTTATCGTGTCCATAAAAAAGTGATATTAGATAGATAGATAGATAAAGTTTTAAACTGGGAGGGGGGGGGATTTGGGTTCTATGAGTCATGATCGGCGTAGATCTGCAAAAAATTTTCCTAAAATCTAACATAGGGGAGATTGCAATAGGTAGCATTTCTTTCGAAATCTACCTGAAATGCGCAGTACAAAATTATTAATAACATTTCAACATTGTTTCAGGATTAATTTTCTCTTTTAAAATCGTTTTTTAAATAGAAATAAAGATTAAACCTAAATATTTTCGGCTTTATTATGTCACTGAAAATCTTTTTAAAATATCAAATTTGTTATTTATACTCAAAAGTGGTCTCCAACGGTCACAATTCTTATTCATTTAAATCTTACAACTATAGCCAAAAGACAGGAGTTTTGGTTTCTAGTTTTCCAAAAAAGTACTTTAAATAAAAAACGAGGGTAGGCAAAATATATGCCATGCTCCCCATGTTACTAACAGTGACCATGCAAAAGTTTCAGAAAATCAGACAGTATTACTACTTAAAACCCATCAATAACATTTCAATTCCTTTCCAAACTAATTTTTAAAGGATTGTAAAACATTTTAAAGAAATTTAGCCAGCATTTTTTATGATATCTCCTTTGATGATAAGAGAGTCACCATTTAATTAAACACTTAAAAGTATTTCTAAATAAAACCGATAATTACTTTACTCGTAAAAGAAATTTACAACAAAATATCAGAATATTTAATCTTTATAATAGGCGAATCTTTAATGATAAATTTCAGTTTAAAAATTTTTCTTTAAGTAACTACCACACTGAACTTCCATTGTTGTTATATCCCCGGGCACTTTCAGATGATGATATTAAAGATAATATTTTTCAAAAGTGTCCACAAGTCTTTTGATGCTATGAAAAATTCTCTGGGGTTAATGAACATGAATTATATCTTGTTTTGGGCGATAAAAGACATGGAGTATCTTACATATGCCTATTATTAGAAATAGTTTTTATAATCTTTCAACGCCAATGACTGGAACATTAAATAAAATGAAAATTTCATTTTCCATAATCCTATGGGACACTTTTAATCAATAATTTCCTTGTAAAATATGCATTGATTTTTTAAAAACATAGTAAAAAATATTTCGCTTAGGTATTAAATTAGAGTTTCTTTATTCTTTTTTGGGGGCTCAAAGTAAATCGACATAATAAGTTAACTCTTTGAGTCTAAGATAAACGACATATAGTATACCACGCACTGTTCATAATTTGCAACAAACTGTCCTGTCATCCAACCGTTTTTATAGAAATCAGTCGAATAGTCGTCGAATTCTATTCTGACTATAATATGGGCAATAAAATGATCAGAATAGCTTAAAATTACGGTTATATAACCTTTTGTATAAAAACGTTCGAATGCCTGGATAGTTCACTTCAAATTTTTACTTTCTTCTACATTCAATAAAAGAAAGTATTGTAATCGCAATTTTTTTCGACGGATTTACACGTTTTAGGGGGGTCAGAGATCACAAAAAACATGTTCATACAAAATGTCTGTCTGTCCGTGTATCCGTATGTCGCCATTGTACCATCAAAAAGTGTATGAAGTTATGTATAGAATTGAACCAATTTTTTTTTTAAGTTTTTTGCCTATGGCAAGCAGGTCCTCCCTTAATTTGAAAAAAAATCCGCCGGTAGTAGGCGTTGTAATAGCGATTTTTTTGCATTTTGAATATTGACCACCGAAAAGTGTATGAAGTTATGTATAGAATTGAACCAAATTTTTTGCGTATGTTTTTGGCCATGGCAAGGTCCTCCATGAATTTCGAAAAAAATTCACCGGTAGGGGGCGCTGTAACAGCGATTTATGTGCTATTTTTGTGCATTTTGAATATTGTACCATCGAAAAGGTTATGAGGTTATGCATGGAATTGAACCAAATTGTTTGTGTGTGTTTTTTGCCATGGCAAGAAGGTCCTCCTTGAATTTGGAAATATTCCGCCAAAAGGGGGCACTATAATAGCGATTTTTATCTAATTTTCTTGATTTCTTATAGTCTTATCGTACATCGGTGTCACGTGAATCGACGGGAACTTCCCATCCTGATAAGCCGATTATTCGCGAACAGCTGATATACAACAGAATAACGAAAATCAATTGCTTTTAATATACATCATGATAGAAATTAACTCTTTTTACTCCGATTAATTGACTGACGCAGAAATTTAAGATGGCAGTCAAAGTTGATATAGTTTTGAACTAATAAAAGTGAAATATTGACATTTGTAACAACATTTTGAAATATTAAAATACATGAGATAGAAGAAAGTTTTGGGATTGGCACATCCAACTAGTTAATAGTACACTGCGAGAAAAATGTTTGATTTTACGGTATAATAAATTGTAAATAAATAGCTGTAAACCCTCTTATAAATGAAATATATCGTATATTACTGCTTAACGGTATGCTACTGTTTATTTACAGTTTATTATTGTTCATTTTACGGTATAATACTGGCAGCTGGGTGCCAATATTGAACAAGGAGTCCGTTCCATTTTCAAATGCATAAACTTACGAGACATTCTTATTTAGATGCCAAGCAGCCGATTTTTTTTTAAAGAAATCTTAGATAAAATAACAAAGGGTATCTTGAACCCCTTTTCAGGGCATTTATGTGAATGCAGTCAATTAGTTATCTTAATAGCAAAATTCTATAGGCCATTGAAAGGACATGCATCCGCAACTAATGGAAAGCAAATTGTACAATGATCCTAAACTAACATAATACGGATTTTCATAAGTACAGTCGGGGGGGAAAAAGTAAACACCCACTACTAAATCCTCAATAAATTACCGTAGAAGAAAGTTACTGGTACAGAACGATTAGAAATAAAGTCTACTTTTAAATGATGTATATAAAATTTGCTTAGAGAGCCATCTACATATTAAAATGAACCCAAAGTTCATTTTTTTTCAATGACAATACCCAATTTTAACAAGCAAATCCTTGGTTTAAACTATGCCTAGACATAAATTTCAAGTAATTTGAATGATAGGTTTTTGAATTATAAACATTCAAATTTTAGGGCTTCTAATGTTAAATTACATTTTCATATTTTTATTAATAACTCCTGAAATTATACTCCTAATGAGCTAATTTTTTTGTGAAGCAATAACACTAAAATACCCAAACATAAATGTGTTGAATTTTCAATTTTTATAATTTTATGATATGAATTATGAAATTAATATTCGAAAAAATTATGAATTTCAACCCACAATTTTTTGATGGATTTAGATTCATTAAGTCCTGCTTTATGAAAATCCACAATTTCACATTTTTCTTCCAAGTAGTTTTCAAATTATGCTTAAAAAACGGCAAAATGTTAGTTTAAGGAGTCATCTATGATAGAAGTGGCTATATAGTTTGATATTTCTTATGCTATCCTGTAATCTAGCAATCTTCAATGGCTGCTTGGGTGGTGCCTAAGATGCCTTGATCAAGAAGGGGGCTCTCTAGGTTAACAATCGAGTACCGAACTTCAATTTGGATACAGCCTCTAAAATGAGCTCGTTTTAAAATAATTAATTTCTCGGAAACTTATCGTATGAATTGCATAAAAAATTATATTTGGGCTAATTGAAGGGTTTAGAGTTTATTTATGTTGTCATACTTGTGTACTAAAAAAGAGCAAAGTTATGGTTCGTTTTAATATGTAGAGGGCCTTCTAAGCAAATTTTATATACATAATTTAAAAGTAGACTTTATTATCAATCGTGTGGTATGATTGATTTTCTTATACGATAATTTTTTGCAGAGTTAGTAAGGGGTGTTTACTTTTTTTTTTTCACGACTGTACATCGCCTAAAATGCCTCATTAGCAAGCTCTCAAAAGATGACCAGCAGCAATGAAAATTGTTTAAAACTCCCAATTTAGTTTCTCTCGTCGGGGAAGTTTAGCTCCCTTGTGGCTTCAGCGGGAAACATAATAGTTTCAATTTGATTTTATGGTGCCATTTTTCAGACAGATTTCTTTAAAGGATATCTGTGTTGACAGCTTGTAAGTTTTAGGTGAGATAGATGGATCGAAATTTAAATATCACTGGGTTCGTGTTGCTTAACTAGTAATCGATCTAAGGAAAGTATCATATTTTTAAAAAGTAAAGAAAATTAACTTTATTTGTTTCTGAGATCTCTTATTGAGAATATCACCAATATTTATACCGCCTTTAAAACCTTTAATGCTGTACTAAGACTTAAAGTAGTTACTGGCAGATTTAATAAATCATTTTCAATCTTAGATGCATAAAATTAGCAGGTTATCTCATTAAGGTATCCGATTACCTTTTAAATCCGATTTTCGGCGAAAATACATTAAATTTTGGTATAATATAATAGCCGTATTCTTTATCTTTCCAAATCTGTTTGAATTTTGTTTATATCTTATTTAGAAGTCAAGTTATTATCTTTTTTAAAATTACTAAGTATCAGTATTTCGAAACCGAAAGTATCGTTCTTCTCACCGGAAGTCAGCTGAAGTGTTTGTTTACGTTCAGTTTTGTTTTAATATGAGCTTCAAAACTCGTTTTTTTTATTTATTATAAATTTTAAACTAATTAGAAAGAACGTTTTGAAGCACAGATTTTGAATGTAACAACATAAGTTTTCTAAAAACTTTTGACATCAAGTTCAAAGCATCTTTTACAGTAAGATTTTGAATTAAATTTTGTTTTTGCGTTTACTGAAAATCAAATTTTTAACATTTTATGTTTACGCAAAACATCATAACGAAAAAAAATATGGATGAATCTCTTTCAAATTTTTTTTGTATGCTTTGCAAAGTGCAATAAAGGGAATGAACTACACTCGTAACGGGTCAATCCATTTCAAGTGGTCCAGTACTGGTTGCTCGACTATTTTTAAAAGATCTGAAATTTTTTGTACAACAACCCTAACATGATGGAAGTTCAAAATGACTATTATTTTAATTTTATTAATTTTTGTTTGTGCATGGCGGCCATCTATGTTTCAACGTCTGCAGCAATTTTCTCACAAGAATGGTTTACGGAATTGTAAATAATTCATCGTTTATTTATCCAATTCAAGTGCGGATAAAGCAATTTGTACAGAATACATTGGGCTAAAAATTTGGTAATGGAGTAGTTTCCGAAACTAAATGCTTATTGGTAAAATTTAAGCATAAAGTTTCAGTTTTTTTCCAAAATTTGTCCGTTTACAAGAGGAAATTTTTCTAGCAAGGAAAGCTGTCAACATGACATAATTCTTTTTACAAATAGGCCGAAAGTACTTGTACTCACACGCCGAGATCCAGATCTGGGACTTGCTTTCTCTTCGCTAAAAAAAAATCCCAAATTTTTCAAAAATGACAAAAATCGCACCTTTCAGGCTTTGACATCTCTGGTGGGGCACGAGATAAAAATCTGAAATTTACTTTTATAAGAGTATTGTATCTTTAGTGTTATGCACAAGAAATTTCAGGATGAAGATTTAACTACAAGCTGAGATATGGCAAGGGCAACATGTCAAAACAATACTGTCAAACTAATGTTTTGTTCTAGTCACAGCTAAGTATTTATCTCAGAGTATCATTTAAATTTATTTTTTAGATTATCTTTAAATAATAGTAACAGAAAATAAAGCATGTTGCAATTAATTTAAAAAATAATTATGCCAAAGGCCTACATTTTGTATGGTTTCAGTAATTTTTGTTGTAATTTTAGTAACTAAAAAAAACCTCAGCAATTTTACATATATATATATATATATACAAGACCTGAGACAAAAGCAGAATAGAGAAAGAGAAAAGCTGTTAATGTTGGCCTACTTGTTGAGACATGATCAAACGTGTCAAAGCACATTCGTGCTTGTTGGTATAAAAACCACAATTTTAATTCTGCTTGCCAGCCCCTGAAACTTGTTCCTACCATAAGTATGTTCCTGTAAATGAAACATTATGATATGTTACCATGCATCAGCCTCAAGTAATTTTCAGAAAGTAAAGATACCCAAAGCCTTTTGAAAATGTATACTGCAGAAAAATCGCATTTTTGCATAAGAAGTAAGCTAGGGATTATTAATGAATTGAGACTTGCACATAGTGATTTCAAAGTATATTTCTATGAGCCAGCAGGGCCAAGATCTTTAATCAAGTTATCAAGAGATGACAAGACTTGGTTCCTACAAATAAAATTTTGAGAAAGATCAAAATTGTGGTTTTTGAACCAACAAGCAAGAATGTGTTTTGACACGTTTGGTCATGTCTCAACAAGTATAACAACATTAACAGCTTTTCTTTTTCCCAATATTGTTTTTGTCTCAGGTCATGTATATAAAAAAAAATTCTTTATGTAAAAGTGCTGAGGTTTCTTTTAGGTACTAAAATTACTTACAACAAAAATTACTGAAACCATACAAAATGCATGGCCTTAGGCATAATTATTTTTTTAATTGCTAAGCTTTGCAAAGGGCTTTATTTTCTGTTACTATTATTTAAATATAATAAAAAAAATTAAATGACACTCTGAGATAAATACTTAGCTGTGACTACAACAAAACAATAGTTTGGCAGTATTGTTTTGACATGTTGCCCTTGCCATATCTCAGCTTTTAGTCAAATCTCCATCCTGAAATTTCTTGTGCATAACACTACCATACAATACTCTTATAAAAAAAATCCAGATTTTTATCTCGTGCCCCACCAGAGATATCAAAGCCTAAAAAGTGCGATTTTTGACATTTTTGAAAAATTTGGGATTTTTTTTAGCGAAGAGAAAGCAAGTCCCAGATCTGGAACTCGGCGTGTGAGTACAAATACTTTCGGCCTATTTGTAAAACAAAATATGTCATGTTGACAGTATTCCTTGCTAGAAAAATTTCCTCTTGTAAATGGACAAATTTTGGAAAAAAACTGAAACTTTATGCTTAAATTTTACCAATAAGCAGTTAGTTTCAGAAACTACTCCATTGCCAAATTTTTAGCCCAATATATTCTGTACAAATTGCTTTAATCCGCACTTGAATTGGATAAATAAACGATGAATTATTTACAATTCCGTAAACCATTCTTGTGAGAAAATTGCTGCAGACGATGAAACAAAGGTGGCCGCCATGCACAAACAAAAATTAATAAAATTAAAATAATAGTCATTTTGAACTTCATCATGTTAGGGTTGTTGTACAAAAAATTTCAGATCTTTTAAAAATAGTCGAGCAACCAGTACTGGACCACTTGAAATGGATTGACCCTAACAGTAAGTGTATTAGTTTTTTTTTTTTTTTTTTTTTTTTTTTTTTTTTTTTTTTTAATTATTGATAAAGTTTCCAATTTGCAATAAATTTTTAGTAATTTTTGCTTCATCACTGATTAATTTTCTATATAGTTTTAAATATTTGACTCACAAATATGAGAGTAGTTCATTCCTAGAAAAAGGTTTAATAATTATAATAATGCTTACAAAATAAAAATATCTTGGCTTAACGTTGAGTTATGATGTTTTGCGGAAGTGATTATTTTCGCTGTTTTTTGCTTATTTTCTCCCAAAAATATGAAAAAAAATAATTTGAATTGTATAACTTTTTCTGTTTTATTTTACTTTTTTAATCTTATCATGGTATACAATGCAAAAAAAAAAAAAAAAAAAAAAAAAAAAAGTCATATTTTAAAATAATTTAAAAAAAGCCCTCCGAAGGTATTCGGATATTTTAAGGAAACTTAAACCGAATAGCGCTTTCCATTATCTGATAAAGACAAACTTTTTAAAGAAATTTGGGCCTTTAAACAAAATTTACGGATGTGGCATCGTGAGAAAGATCTTCATAAGGCAACAATCGCTTATAACTCAAAATGTAATATATTTAACGAAATATAAAAAACGCTACACGATTCCAAATTACTTCAGTAATTATGCTTGTAGTTTTCCTTCTTTTACCTATAAAAAGGAATGCGTCAATATGTAAAAAAGTTTCGCGTCGTTGAGTAAGGAAAACTATTTTATTGAATAAATTTGAATATCAGCGAATAAGAAACTTTAAAATATTCTATTTGACTCAGAAAAATCTGAAGCATTTTGAAATAAAATGTATGCATCAAAAAGATTCCAATACTTTATTTTTAATATATTCTATTTTATTTCTTGAATGACTATCTTAGAATCATAAAGAAAAGATTTACAAGAACTCAAAAATCTTTTCTTTTCTAAATTTTTACTTTTTTAAACAATCACATAGATACTACACAGCTCTTTGACATCCGAGACGCCTTTGGATGAAGATAGCAAAGATAATCTTCTCCAAAAGTAAATAGGTTTCTTATAGACCGATATTGAGATCTTTAAGGTCAATCAACGTCAAATGTGACATTTCCATGTGAAAAACGTATTTGAGATTATATTTATCAGTTTGACTTTTCTCTAAACTTTATAAGTTTAAACACTGAGACGTACATTATCGGCTTTACTTTTGAAAAACTTTCTCGACAGTTTCTTAATATTATTTATGTATTTATACTTTATAATCTCTTCATGTCATTTTTGTTGATATAATATCCGATATATCCGAAATTTTGAGAAGTCTGTATTGTTTTAGTATTTTTAGTTCTTAAATTTTGAATTTGTTAGATCTTCATATTTTGGCAAACTGAAACTTGACTTGTAAATTAGCAGGCAGGTTTTCTTTATATGATTTCTCTTCTAATCGGTGAATAAATCCGAATACATTAAAATCAGAATATATCACAAATATAGAAAAATACATGTATTTTGCTATATGGAATGCACAACTCGGAAATCATGCATAATGTAAGCAAAATGCAAATGCCTAAAAGACTTGAGGCGACTGGAACGTCTGAGATAAGTAAGAAGTTGGAAATTCAGGCAATATTACAAAGAATAAACGTTTCCGTGCATAACGTTGACGTCATTTTGAGAATGGCATCAACAAACGATTAAAAATTAACTTTATTAATTTTCGCTGCAATTTCTTAAACTTCTAAATACTGCACATTTTAAATGTTTACACCATCGAATAGGAAAAAAATGTACTTTGAAATGCAATTTGTTTTATAACTATATCCTAATTTGTTTGAAAACTGTATCACTATTTACTCAACTTTTATTGTTTTTAAAAATAATTTTCAAGCAGAATTTTTTTCAAATCTATCTGTATTACTTGCAAGCGATTACTAAAGATAAATCCGTTTGCATCTAAATTACTATAAATTGCTCATCATTTGATTCTAGCTTATATTCCAAAACTAAAAGAAAGCTCACAGAAGCGCCAAATTTTCAAAAATATTGGATGGACTTAATTTTTGTTAATAAAATAACACATACAATTTATTTCACTTAGTTTGTATGTGTGTAGAGATAGAGAGAATAGGAGCGAATGACTAAAGATGGTAATTCGAAATTAATTTTAATTATGTTTTTTCTAGGCAAATTTTTAAAATATTATAATTTAATTATAATTTTATAAATAATTTCATTAAATTATATTCTTATTAGTTCCTCCTTATAAATACATTAATATTTATTTTAAGTAACATTGGAATTGATAACTATTGAAAGTGCAAAATACTAAATGTCAAGAAAAGCATACATTTTAGTCATCTAAGTGCTTTATCAATTCAAGACATCAGAACACACTCTAAACTGAAATGTCTGAAATTCAGACACTTAAGTGTCTGAAACAGAGTGTTCAATTTTCAGACATTTTAAAGTGTCTTAATTTTTAAGACACTTGTATCCGTCTGAATTTAAGACATTTCAAATGTCTGAATTGCATCCATGTTTGACCACTTCGACAGACAGTTTTTCATATTTTTTTTCTTTTGTAAGCGTTATACACTGTGAAAAAATATATATCCCTTAAAATATAGCAATCATACTGCCACTCCAGACTCCAGTACCATTTACAAATTTTAATGGAAATTTTCTGATGTAAATTCCAGAAAAAATTCCATCAATTTCGCATATTTCTGTATTTAAAAATTTCCACTTAAAAGATAAAAAATAGAATTCTTCGATTAACCATTCTACCAACCGCTTTCTTTTAAGGTACATATTACATTACACTCAATTTCATATTCAACTTAAACTACTGTACAATTTTTAACACTTACCCTCGACGGGGATCGAACTCAGAACCTTTGGTCACCAGAACGGCTCGCTATCCATTCGGCTACGGGGTCAGCAGCTCAGCTTTGAAATAACGTTATTTATCAACCACAAAAATGTATTTTAAGTAGCAGTACCCTTTTTCCTACTCTAGAATAATTTCGAACATTTTACACATTTTCTTTTTAGAAATTTGAATATGTGGCATTTTAATTTCAGTGTTATTTTAACAAATGAGGACAAAAAGTCTGGGGTTCAAGCGTAACAATTATGTTAGCTGAATTCGAACCAGAACGAAAACTAATTTTTAAGTTTCGATGAAGAGAAATGAGAATATTTTTACTTGTAGCTTCACCTGTTCGCTTGATGTAAATTGAAAATTGTTTAAATTTATTCATCAATGTTAAATTTATAAATCCCGCATTCCATAACAGATTTTTTATTTGAAAAGTGTTCTTTCAGTTAGTTTTTATGTTTTTTTCATACTTTTATAGTTTATATCCGAGTAAATAAAGCTGCATGATGTTTTGTTTATAAAATAATACTGTGTAAATAATATATATATATATATATATATATATATACACACAGTGGACGCTCGTTATAACGACCCCTAGCGTGCTAAAGATGAGGGTCGTTATAATGGAAGATCGCTATAACGAAAAGGAATGAAAAAAACTAAGAAAATCTCTAATCATGTGCATGAAAATTAAGGTTTCAAAAGAAATTTTACTATAACTACAACATTATTACTAAATTCTGTTCACTTTCGTATCAAATAAACATTGACAATGAATAAAAATAATTACTTACGTATTAACATTTATTTTCTACTAAAAAAATTCGAAATAGTTGTCTAATTTTTGTGTATTTGATATTTTCTTTAAAATAAATTTTCCATCTCAGTTAGAGATGATAAGTAAAAAATGTTTTAAAGTGTCATTTTAAGACATTTTACAATAGGCATCAACGAGCAGTGAGCAAAGAAAATGACAACCTTTTTTGGGGAAAAAAATCTGCAGGAAAGGTCAATTCGGTCGTTATATTGGCAAATAAGCTGCTGGCCGGACGTTATATTGGATGTAAAAATAACATATGATAAAGGGGATATATTTCAGGACATTTTGCATCGATCGTTATAATGTAACGACCATTATAATGGCGGTCGTTATAACGAGGGTTGACTGTGTATATGTATATAGTTACATATATATATATATATATATATATATATATATATAAGTTACGTATAAGTTTGCGAAACGCATTACTTATATAAATTGGAGGATGCTTGTAATTAGAGATAAATGTTCGATTACTTGAACTAACATGAGATGGCGCCACTATTTATTATTGAAAATTTTCTGAAAGACGTCTGGTATTAGGAAGATACAAAAATTTTTATTCATTTTTGTTCTTAGACGCATCAAATTGGCAAGTGATGTTATTTAGAAACTTAAGTGATCGAAATAAGCATTCCATTTTTTTTTAAATGAATAAATTACCAATCGAATTATAAGCGACCAAAAAAAAATTTGAATTAGCGGCATATTTAAACATCTCATTTCGGAAAGGAACGCTGAGATAAGTAAAAATTTCTAAAATAGAACATAGGTAACAAAAAAAATTCCTCTTTAAACAGGTTTTATAGATTAGGTAACGCATCTTTATACAATGAAACTTTTTAATCATATGGGACTGGGTAAAATTTCGTTTTTAGCAGGTTTTTATCTTAACAATTTTAAATTTATGGTTATACCGCATTTTAAGAAGACCACTGAAAATTATCTACTAAATGCATTTCAGTAAACAATAAATAAAACTGTAACGTAAGTAAACCTCTGTATAACGGAAACTTGGCTGAAATGAAAAATTTCATGGTTTCTGCGAAATAACACCACTTTCTAAGATGCATGCCTTTTGCTAAATTTTTGTGATTAAACATGACATTTTCTATAAATTAACACGTTAAGCGCCACGTCAGCCACCGGTGGCTGACAGTGAACTTTCCGTTTAAAACGCGTCTTTCATCGATGACTGACGTCTAAAATATGATACTAAAAAAATATATATTGTTTTAATTACTGAACATTTATTTAAAATTTACCTGCCTTTTATTTATAACAGGATTATACTTTCTTAAAAATTACTTTAAACATTGTAAATTTTTCAGAGCTTCAGTATCAGTCATCGTGGCACTTAACGTGCTAAGAAGGGGGCTGTGGCCTCATCTGCTCATCCCTTAGATACGCCACTGGTTTGAATAAAAATAAATAAATCATTTCTAATATACGTGAGTTAGAAAGTGGAGAATGAAATATATGGGTTTATCCTTGAAATATTATATTTTTTCTTTTAAATAGAACTTTTTAAATGCAAAAACACGCAAAAAATGGAAATTTTTCTGCAATTTACGGGGAAAAAATTACGTTAAAATATGTATATTGGTGTCTCAATTGGCAGTACATTTTCCATATTTAAACGAATATTTTTTTACGGTGTATAAAGCTAACAAAAAAAGTAAAAACGGTTGCCTATTGCAACATGCAGGTTGATCAAAGATGGATGCGATTCAGACGTTTGAAATGTCTTAAATTCAGACACATACACATGTCTTAAAAATTAAGACACATTAAAATGTCTGAAAATTGAACACTCTATTTTAAGACACTTATATGTCTAAATTTCAGACATTTCAGTTTACAGTGTTTATCATAGTAAAACATAGTTAGACACTTAAGTGTCTTAATTTCAGGCCCCTATGATGTCTGAAATTTCATATTCAGACACTTAAGTGTCTGAATTACCTTTTCAGTCGCATATGTGTCTGAATTTAAGACGCCTTTATTTGCAGTGCAGATGACAAAATATGCGCGATATTTGTTTCCGTGAGAAATTTAACTATGACTTGGGTTGGGTTGATTTTTGAGGGCCGATTATCTACTCGAGGGATATGGGCCCGAAGGGGCTGTACCCTCCGTGGTGGTCTTTCTAAGGGAACCTAATCGGTATTTACACATGGAAATCCAAGGTTCGAAGAAAACCACGAAAACTCCGAAAGTGTAAGCCGGCGGAGGCGATTGGGTTCGAACCCAGCACACCCGGTCTACCAGCTTCGAGAGCAGAACCTCTCGGCCACTGGTGGGGTAGAAACAGGCGTTTTCCTGGCGGGAAGGCATTCGTCTAATTTTTGTAATCCCACTTTGTTCTTTTTCAAATAAATTCTGGGTTCTGTGGTCGGTGGTGCATAGACGCCCTTAGCGGGTGAGCTTCGCCCCTTGAGCATTTTGTGTTTGTCCGTCTGCATACGGCCGGACAGGGCTGGACTCACTAACGAGCCCCAACGTGTCGGGGAACATACCGGGAGAGACGTTAAGCTCTAAGGGGCAGGCCTAGCCGGCCCTGAGCAGTCTCTCTTAGGCTGCCTATACATCCTCTGAAGGGATTTTCAGGATCAAGTCTGCTTTATGTCCTTACTATTTTTTAAACGAAACTATTTTGCTAACGTTAATAAAACCAAATTTTATTTCAGCGATTAAATAATTAAAAATAAATAAATTATGATTTAAATCAATTGAAATTAGGTGAGCGGAGAGATTAAATTATTGGGTGGGCTCCCCCCCCCCCCCCCAAATGGGTTCACATAAGTTGGCGCCACTGAAAACTTTCATCAATCAATAAATGAAACAATAAAATATAATCAATACACAAATTTAAGACATATAATCGAATTTCGCGCTTAATCCAATAAAATGATTAGAATGGAAAAGGCTGATTGTAAATAGCGATATCTGAATATTTCTTCGGCTGTTAACTCTTAGCACGAGGCCAATACGATAGTACTGCTTTTAATAAACTAAAAAAAATTTAACGCAATATTGCTATTTTCCAAATATATATGATTTTTCGTATTGTTAGTACGCATTAAAAAAATATTCATGTTAAATGTAAAAAATCTGTTATAGTTATCAATTATAAAGAAATAGTTTTCACCTATATTCTGTTACCTGGGAAGACCGGGTTTATATCCTTTTTCTTTTAAAGCCCATATCTCGTTCAAATATGCATGCATCATTATGATTTTTTTCATCCTTGTTTAGTAAGAGCAATATGAATGTTTTAAGATTAAAAAAAAAAAAAATACTGTATTTTTTCCTTGTGAAAGTTTTGAGGTTTTCACTTTGGTAGACTTAAAAATAAAAAATGAAAATATTACATTCAAAGCTTGTACGAAGATCAAATGTACTTTATTTTATATATTGAACCTAATTTTTACCTTTATTACATATTCTAAACTTTTTTTTAAATGATACTTTCATTTATCTGAAATCTGCATATTTTCATCATACATATTCCCTGTTTATAAAAAAATACCCTATGGTTAAAAAATAGTAAAATCAGTTCAGAAAATGCACTAACACTTACTCTATCATATTTTAAAATTACAGAGATGTACTTGCAACAGATTTTGCATAAAAGGTACCATTTCATGAAAAAAATTACCTTTTCAGAAAAATGTAAAAACACTTGTTCCTTGAAATGAGATTTAAATGTTTGTTTACATTTTTAAGCTGGTAATAATCAGTGTTAGAGAGTTTAAAGGTTTATAAATTATATGAAGACACGAGTTTCAAATATCGCCTTATCTAAAATTTAAAAAATAAAGTTTTCTCTATCAATCTATTCTATTGGTGAAACTGTATCGTAAAAGCATTACTATGCGCAAGAAAACTAGTTTTATTGTATATTTCAGGCATTGTAAAATCTTGACTTATAATGAAAACCAATGGACGCAGTCAGAGGTTTCGTCTTCTCGCGTCTTCGTATATATTTGTAAATGTGTAGAATCTGCTCTTAAGCCGAAATTTAAGCCGAAATTTAAGCCGAAATTTGAAAAATCGATTTTTAAAAGATACCCTGTCCCCTTAAATAGCTGTATTTCTTTTCTTAGATAAATAATGCTAGTGAAAAATTTTCCACTCCCCTCATCCTTTTCATAAATAAAAACCTTCATAAACAGACGTTTCAGAACATATACATTTTTATAATTTTTTTAGCTTTTTAAAAGGGATCTACTTTGTAAAAATGGTAACGAATTTTGTATGAAATGTAAAATCTACTATTGGTAATAGAAGTACTACAAAATATAGATTAATAATGAATAGAAATTAAAATGTGATATAATTTTTAATACTTTCCTTCTTAGTTGGGAAGTGTTTATGAATCGGGTTTGTCTGACCGTCTGTCTGTCCACGCTCTAACTCGCATAAATATACTCGGATTTTCATGACAACTGATATGCGTTAATGTTGTTTTCTGTGTTCGGTATTGAATATGATACGTGTAGCATTAATGGTTCATTTACAAGGACACACAGAATATTATAGTAAATTTTACCATAATGTCCATCATTGTAAATGTAATTGAACACCAATTTAACCGTTACATTATGGTAAATTTTCCAAATATCGTTTCCAGAGTATTTGAATGACATTACGCTAATTCAAATGCATTGAAATTGGTATACACTGGTGTCCAAAATTAAGGACCAGTCACAAAATGCTAATTTTTAAGTAAGCGAATACTTAAAAGGAAATGATGTAATTCAAATAATTGCTATCCCTACAGCACAGCTAGTCCATATAGCATCTAATTCATGTCATACATGGTCACAAGTGTCACAGTCACTACGGTGAAACAAAAAATAGGAAATTCCACACGTCTCATTATGAAGTCTCAAATGATGACTATATTTGATTCCACTGAGACGTCAGTGTGACTGCTGCTTTGTGACAAGTCACCAGGTGACTTTACAATGTATCTACATTGTGACTCTCATGTGACTATCATTTTTAGACTCAATTTCAAAGTCATCATGAAAGTTGCATTATGATAAGTCACCAAATAATATCACATTTTAGTCACATGGTAACTTTTCACAAAAGAGCACAATGGTGACTTCACAGTAGTCTCTCTGTCACCTGAAAGTCATCATGTGACTTTAATGTGACATTATTTGGTAACTTATCACAATGCAGCGTGAACGATGACTTTGAAATTGAGTCTACAGATGACAGTCAGATGAAGGTCACAATGTAACTACATTGTAAAGTCACATGGTGACTCGTCACAAAGCAGCAGTCAGAGTGACATCTCAGTGGAGTCACATATAGTGATCATTTGAGACTCATAATGAGATGTATGGAATTTCCTTTTTTTTTTATTCACAGTAGTGACTGTAACACTTGTGACCATGTGTGACATGAATGAGATGTTACATGGACTAGCTGTGCTGTAGAGATAGTAATTATTCGAATTATATTATTTCCTTTTGAGTATTCGCGTACTTGAAAATTAGCAATTTGTGACTGGTCCTTAATTTTGGACCACCAGTGTAAATCACTTTTACTACGAGAGGATTACTAAAGAATATGGCGTTCATTGCATTTATTATTCATTTTCAGGGACACACAAAATAAATCGGTTACAGTACTTTCTTCGACCAATAATTGCTCGAAGTGCGTTTTCAATTTCGGAATGCGCTTTTAAATTTAAGTTTTTTCTTTCCATTTTACTCGTTGTGTATAAATTCGATATCTCGTATACAGCGTTGCACAAAAGAATTCATGCACCATTCTCCTTTTTAGCGGAAACTGCTGAAGGGTAATTTTCAGATGTGGTATGTATTTCCTAACTGAACTAAATTTTTGCATGCATGTAGTTTATAGATACAAATCTATATCTCCATATATATATTTCCATATATGTCCCGCTCACTGACTTATAATCGCCCAGTCCAAACTACTGAACCTAGAAGCATGGAAATTAGGGGAAACAAACAGCGTATGTCATAAGTGAATTAAGTGAATACTAAGAAAGAATTTTGAAAAATTCCCCGCCCATAAGGGGATTAAAAGGGGAGGGGGTCGAAAATTTTATGTGGCCATATCTCAGCAGCTTTTTTAGATAGTAGCGTAAAATTCCAGAAAATAAATCTACTAAAAAAATAACTAAACACGTGTTTCAGAGATTTTAGAAATTCCCCCCCCCCCCCCCCAAGGGGGTTAAAGAGGTCGAAACTTTTGGAACTATTTGGTCTTATCTCAACATCCGTTTTAGGTAGAAGCATCAAATTCCACAAAATAATTTTACTAAAAAAATAATTAAACACATGTTCAATGATTTTAGAAATCACCCACCCTCAAAGGGGGTTAAAGGGAGGGCGAACATGTTTGAAAATTTGGCTATATCTCGGCAATTTCCAAACTTTTTCAGAAACTATCCTGCGATATATCATCGGGAAATGCTTGGACTACTCTTTCATATTATGAACCTTTCTTCCCCGTTTCACCCCAATTTGCCCCCCCTCCCCCCCAGGGATTAAATTTTCTAACTCAAGTCGTAATTAAGCTACATCGTGATTCGACCTCGTTTATACGCTTGACCGAAGGTGAAACTCCTCACAGACCTTCAATTGGTGATGTCTATTTTGACTGCAAACTTTGTCCTATTTTGACTCCCCACCCCCTTTGAGGGGGAGGCGGAAATTGAATTTTTCATGTGACATATCGTTTGAAAGCTTTTGGCCTGCAGGTTACTAAACAGTCAACCTCCCCCTCTCTTAACTCATTTTTTCATCACTAGAGGGCCTTTTAAAATTTTAATTCGTTCATTACTACTCCATACAACTTTCCAAAAATTATGAAAAAAAAATTACATGACAAATCTCAACAATTAGCAGCTTCTCTCCCATTTTCTCACCGCGAGCAGGTCCGTATTTCAGATAAAATCGAGTTAAACATATAAAATCATATAAATTTAAGGTTCATTTATAAATATTATCACGGACCTTGGCAACGCCAGGCGGGTCTGCTAGTATCATATAGTATCAGCTAATGCAGAGGACAGAGCACTCATACATATGGGAGAGTACCCAGGAAGGCAAAGCGATAAGAAACGTGTGTGATAATATTTGTGACATCACCAGTACCTGTTCCATTTAACCATGCAACAGCGTATATAATTATCATTTAGAAATTTTTTAAATATTGCGTATATTTTTATCTCACAAGAGAAAGTTCTTGTCTTGAATAGTGGATAACTGCCATTGGAAAAACGGAAGAATACCAAAACGCAAGTTTTTTGGTATAAAATCAGAAAATAGTCGGAAAATTTCCTACAAACATTTTGTGTTTTTTCATGGAATTTTTTTTACTGTAAGCATTGAAAGGTATATGTAATTATATGTGCATGTAAAATACACTGGAAAGCAAAGGTTCTGCTACTGAAATGAATAATAATAAATATTATCACGGCCTCTGGCAACGCCGGGTGGGTCAGTTTGTATCATATAAGGGGGCTCAAAGAATTCGTATATCCGTGTAGAATTCGCGTATCTTTTACGAGTGTAGATGGGAATTGCTAAAATTGGGTTTTCAAATGGCTCGATTAAGCTTCATATTTGAACTTAGTAAATGATGCATTTTTGTTACAATATTCTGAATATGTTAGAAAGTGTTCCATAATCTACGCTTGACGCATGATTTTTTCTTTTTTGTTTATATGTAATTTTATTTACTGGTACTTTAACCTCTTCGGTTCCTGGGTCCCCATACGGGAACCTCTATCCTTTTCCTTATAAAAACTAAAATGTCCGATTTCTTTACATTTTCACATCACTTCTTAATAGCTAAATGTTTTTTGCGTTCAAAGCAAATGAATAAATGGCAGCATCTAAGCTGATTCCCACATAAAATAATAAATGTTATTTTCATCTGAGTCTGCAAAATGTCTAAAAATGCCCAAAATAGAGTATAACCAAGAAAGTGAGAAATTTTCATAAGTATTTAACTTAAATGTTTTTCAATAAAAATTTTTGGGGATTTGTAGATTATTTACTTGTTTAAAGCTCTTAAATTTGTGATTGCGTTAATTTAGGTTAATGGTGGTTATTAAATTCCAGTTTTAGATCCATATTTTTAAACCTAAATTACTAAGCGCCTAAAGAAAAAGATTTCAGAAAATATATTTTTTCTGTCATTTACAATGTCATTTTGTTCGGAAAAAACCAATGAATAAGCATTTGTATTATTATTTTAGCTTCGGAACTGAAGGGTTTAAACGTCTTTTCGGAATGAAAAAAGACAAGAAATTTATTTTATTCAAATGTTAAAAATGGGGAATCTTTTAAAATCACACGGAAAAGTCTAATTTTAACCTTTTCCAACACAGTTGAAAAATGTTTACGAATTCGGTTGTCTGTTCGCTTGTACGTCTGTCTGTCCGAGTTCTAATTCGCATAAATCTAAACATATTCCATGCGATTCATATATGTTATTGATATTTACTGCGTCATGCTCGGTATTGAAAATGAAGTGCATAGCGTTCATGTTTCATTTACAGGGACACTCAAAGCAATCCTGTTACACGTTACAAGGTGATCTAAAGGGGAAATTCTTTTGCATTGTGTTTTGATGATGTCTCACTATTACTAACATTTTGAAATTGATGTATATCACTAAAGTGCACAACAAGATGCTTACTACTGAATATGGTACTCAAAGCATTTATTATTCATATACAGGCACACATAAAAGTGTTCGTTTACAGAGTACTCTCTCTGAGCGATAAGTCCTGGATATGCGATTACAAACTTAACAAACGATGTGGTATGCGATTTTAAATTTTACAAACATTTTTAATATGATTTGGTGCGTATATATTATATAGATCATATACAGGGCTCTACAAAAGAATTCGAATACATTTCCGTTTATTGATGAAAATTGCTTAAACGGTTTTTTCAACTGCGTTTAGAATTTCCTGTCAGAATAAAATTTTAGCATACTATATATTATATATACTATGTATTATATATATAAATCGATATATCATACACAGGGATTAACAAAATACCTTGAATTCCTTTCTGACTACAGACGGTAACTGCCGAAATTGTGTTTTCAAATGCTTTATGTGTTTTTCAAATGGTTTACTTAGACATAACTTTTCATCTTATTAAACGGAGAAGGTTTGTTACAGTATTCTGAATGTGTCGGAAAGCGCTTCATAATCTATACATAACGCATTATTTTACTTTCTTGTTAAATAATGAAATCTAGTCATTCTTGAGCATACAAATTTTAATCTTTAGTTATATTTTAAAAAGATAAAAGCTCTTTTGTCCTTACATAATTGTTTCATTGTGGATCCACAGAACGGATTAAATAATTAAATTTTGAAGTTTTAACGAGAATACATAAGAAAATTTAATTAAAAAGTAATTACATCACTCATTTTACAATGGCACTTTCTGACTTCTTTGTTGAACAGACAAAGCCATTCTTTATTTTGAGTTTGAATATTGAGCTAGTTAAGTATGAGAGATTGCCAAAATTTAAGTTTTTTTCATTTAATTTCGCTAAAGTTGGATTACTTTAAGCAATCTTGTTTACAGATGTTTCACCGCCTATTTTAAAGTCGAAGAGATTTTCTATCTATTAAACTTAAGAACTCAGATTTATTTTTGATACTTATGTTATATTGTAAAGTTTAACACAGGGATTTAATGATTTGTTGAGAATTATTTATTTTAGGCAGTGAAATCTTACCACAAATGCTAATTTAAAAGGACATTCAATAAATAATAAATAATTAATTTTGAGTTTCACTTAGAAAAAAATGGTCTGTTAAAATACGTAAATCATGTTATTCTAACTACTCTAAAAAATATGGACCTCAATTTTTCACCATTTCTGAGAAAAGGGTACATAAAGTTGGTGAATTTAACATGGCGGAGATGGGGCTTTCCCGGTCCCCTTAAAGGTGACCGCAGACCTTTATTTGAGCAAAAATTGAAATTTCTTTTTGTGTGTACAAATCAGTGTATAGTTTTTTTTAATCCCTTGAATAGTTAATTTTTTAGAGATTTTCTCGATCGGTATCGGTTTTCATCAAAATTTTGCCATTTAATAAGTTAAAAATCCAATTTAATTATATTAATGAAGTCGAATTTTAAAATGCATGCACAGTTTCTTTGTAATGATTAATATTGGGATTCTTCGTTATCAATTTCATGAATTTTGAACAAAAATTATGATGCATGGAGCATTTCAAAATTCTAAAAATGCTGAAAAATCAATTTTCATAAAAACGAATTTAGAGTACATTAAATGGCCAAATATCTCTACTCCAATTCTCCAATTTTTATGGAGTCATTTGTAAAATGCATGGAGATGTCATGAATTTTCGTAAAGTTACAAGTGTTTTAATTTTGTGCACAAAATTGTTTTTTGAGCAATACAATTTGTAGTATCCGTCCATTAAAATTCATTTATTTTCGGCAATCTTATTTATTTTTTTTCATAAATAGTTAAAGCAATATTTTAGAGTTAATAACAAATTATGTTGTTCATTTTTAATTCACAAATTCTTATAAAACAATAAAAATAAATACATTGTGATATATGTAATCGCAGATTTTAATTTACATGCAAAGTTTTCTACTGCATTTAAATAAAACTAAAGCCGTACAAATGTAAATCTTTGAGAAACAAAAAATATTTTAAAATTTTCCGCTTTATAAAAATGGCTGTAAAATCTAAACATGGTAAAGCAAAGTATTTTGTATGAAATGTGAAATGTTTTACTCTTAATAAAAGTATTGATTACAGCAGATTAATTAGCAAAATAAACTAAAAATTTTTATACTAAAATCTCGTTACAATTAATTTCTGGAGACCACCTAATAAATTCGTTATGCTGAAAACTTCATTAATATGAAATTTTAGTATCTAGTTAATAAAATAGAAGAAATTTTCATGCACATAGTATAAAAAAAATATATTATTACTAAACTTTTATTACATTTTAGTTAAAATCAAACATGTTAGTAAATAATAATGTGCAGTACATTATTGTGAATTTACTAGTTAGAAACAACATATTTAATAAATTCGTGAAATTTCAAGAGTTTAATTCTAACTATTACAATGACTTGCGATTTTACGAGCCCGATTTAGCGACCATTGGATGAAGTCCCGACCATTTTTCAATACTTACAATGTTTTTCCTCGCTAGTTTGACTTGCTAATAATCCGAATCTTCAATTAGCGACCTTTAACAACTTCATTTCACATCGTCCAGAAATTAAAAATCTAGAAGTAGTAAAGATAATTTTTCTTTTCCCAAATGTTACATGCGTTTTACAGCATATGGTTCTAGGTGTTATACAATGTTTCAAAAATATGCCGAAGAAACCAGTCAATGGTATTCTAATCAATTTAAAAATAAACAAAATTCATAAAACGAATTCTTAGTGGCTATTCATATTGTAAATGATGCTTGCAACCGGTTTCTCAGGACACAGTTTTCTTCCATAAAGAACCAACCTTGGGAACTTGAACCTACTGTCAGGGGTTGAAGAAACATTACACTGAAACTGAACATTCCAATCTTCTAGTATGCAAACATTCCGAAAACACGTTGATTGGCCGGAAAATCTCAAATTTGAAGATTATGTTAACGTTCACGATAAGTTTAAAACAGAGAAAACATTTTCAAAAGATGATTTAATCTGCAGCCTTCTCAATCCTGATTGGACATTCCAAATAGTTCTTCCGACGAGGAAATTCACGATATTCAATATATACCTCCTGCATAAAAAAGCAGAGAATGTCATCAAGTTGTAAGGAACATTTTTGGAAGGGAAGGAAGTTTTAACGACTTTTAGATGATCAATCATCTTAAAAGCAGTATTCTGGAAGTTTAGAGCCGCCATTTAAAGCAAAAAAGTACAACATGATTATTCAAATTATGTTATACTTTTTGTTATTGTAATGTGTTTATGTTGTTAGGTTAATTAACACTTTTTTTTAACTGTTTAAATTCTTATAAAATTATTCCATAAATTTTAACCATTTTTTAAATCTAAAAATTTAGACTAAATGCTTCAAATATTTTTTACCCGACTGAAAAGAAGGGTTATGTCTTTCACGCGTTTCTGTGGATTTCCTTATACCCTCGAAACCTCTTAACGGCTGGATGGATTTTAATGAATGACGTCTCTATCAATTCGTCATAACGGTCCGGTGGTTATAGGGTAGGTTTTGTTTCTATAAATTCAAAATGGCGGCCGTAAAATACAAAGTGGTGATAGAGACGAAAAAAAAATTTACTGACCCTATTGAGTGGCATATCATTGGATAGGTCTTTCAAAATGAAGAGGATGTTTTATTGATTATTTTACAGTCAGAAGCTCCGTTAAAATATTATATAACCTGGAAGTTGTGTATGTATTGTGGATCTCTAGCTTTACTGCAACTCTAACCATCATAGACATCGATAGACCTCATCAAAACAGTGTTTATAGATAGAACTAACAAATAAACACAACTTAAAAGTCATCAATACAAGTAAATAAAAAAAATAGGCAAGAAATTACAAACAAGTAATATAAAAAAAATATTTTAAGTCAATTTCAACCTAGGTCAATAAGAAATTTTTTTTCTCCTATTCTTCTTTCCCTTGAGATGCGCTTAAAATGCCTTGATCAAGAGGAGGGCTCTCTCTCGGTCTTAAAACACCTTGATCAAGAAGAGGGCTCTCTCGATTATTGAAAATTAATTAATTAAATTTAATTAATGAATTAATATTTGATAAAAACTGGATTATCATCAAGTGTCATCCACTACAAGTTAAAAAAAAATTATTTGAGCTTGATTGGATGAATAATAAGTATTTTATTAACTATTGAAAATTTAAACAAGATATATATAGCGAGAGTGTGAGCTAATAGTAGGAATTGAAAAAAAATAGTTTCACATTGATGAGAAATAATTAATTAGTTCGCTTTTCATACAGTCGGGTTTTTTGATTTTTTAAATTTAAATGTTTATTTAAAAATCGTATAAATCAGTAGTTTTTACTACATTAGAATGCTAGGTATTGTTGAAGTGTATTAAAATCAATCAATATTAGCAACATTTTATTTAACGATCAAACGATTTAACGATCACTCGATTTAACGTCCTATTTGCCGAGGTCCCGTTAAGATCGTTAAATCGTGAGTCTAGTGTATTTATAGGTAATTATAATTTTTTTACTAACCTGGTAGCTTAAAAAAATATTATTGACATCTGGCGTTAATGTAACTTTATTTCTATACAATAAATAATAAAATAAAATAAAATAAATAAATAAATCAGAATTTTCTTTCGAATGAGCATTTATTTGAACGGGTATGTAATAAAGACAGAAGGGGGAAAAAGGGGGTGGGCAAATGGTTGTGAATGTAACATGTTTGGATAAATTCGTTAATTTGAAACATTCGTTAATATGAAATTTGCGTTATTAAGGGAATATTTTTATAATGAGAAAAAGAAAAATTTTTAAACAATCCAAAAACATTCGTTAAAGTAAAGTTCTTTGTAACGAGACTCTATTGTATAACATTTTATATCAAATTTTAATTACTGGAATTTGAAAGTTCTTTCGGATACAAAAGGATAGGTAGAATTTATATTTGCTCAAATGTTAATTAAAAAAAGTTTCTTTTTTTTTTAATGCAGCGGAAATATTTTTTAAATAATGAAATCAGAATTTTTCTTTAGGACACTAGTTTCAGTCTTTAATTACATTTTTAAAGGATCAAAAGCGTTTCGGTTCTTACATGATTTTTTCATTGTGAATCTAAAGAAGAGATTAGGTAATTAAATTTAAAAGTTTTAGTGAAAACGTTTAAGAAAAGCTAATTAAACATAATTTAATTACACCTCTTCTGTTGCAAAAGTTCTTTTTAACTTCTTTGTTTAACTGACAAAACCATTCTTTACTTTTCATTTCAAATATTCAGGTAGCTAAACAGGCGACATTTTCAAAACTCTCATTTTTCGATTTCTTTCACTGACATTTTAGTCTTTTGAGTTGGTTTCAAGCAATCTCTTTCAAATATGTTTTACAGTATATTTTAATAATTATTATTAAACGAGACAGGTACTAATATCTTTCACCAGAATAAAAAATAAAATAAAAAAAAATAAAATAAGAATAAAAATAAAAACCTTAACCCTTTAATACATGATTTTTTATTTTGTTTGGAAAACATTGTATTTTAATCTATTTTTGTTAATTATCCACTAGAAAAATAATGAAAAAAAAATATTTATGTTTCTATTGAAATAATGTCATAATGTTTCCCTTGAGTTACATAACAAAAAATTTTCAAAAAATGATAATTTTAAATTACATATTTACTTTAAAGTATTTACACTGCACAATAACAACTATTCTAGGAAATGATAATTTTTATAATGCTTCTAATAGTTTTCGGAATTAATGACTATCTCATAAAGACAGAGAAAAAACGCCAGTCGAGCCCATTGCAAGCAGGTGTTACAATATCTGCACGATAACAATTAAGCACAAAAACAGGCTTCGCGACCTTAATTGCATGTTATTACAAGTGAGTAACTCATAATACACTATATAACCATTAAAAACCGGATCATTTCAATTTTAGATATTTGTTTTTTAAATATTTAATGATATACTTGTCAGATTTTTCTGAAACTTCGGGATTATGAAGAATATGTTCGGCTTCATATTTATCTACGGCGATATGACCAGAAGGGCAATAAGGTGGTCATCAAAAAATCAATGAAAAATAATAACATTTGGGATCACCCTGTAAAATAAAATGCACGAAATAGCTATCGCTATAGCTTTCGAATATGTGGATATTGTAGAATATGTGCGTTAATTTGTGTAAGAATAGCGCTTATATTCATGGAGATATGTCGATTTATTTTAAAGTTCAAATATTCTTGCATTTTATATATATATATGTATATATATAACATGCATGGTTTCTATCAAATTTAACGCCAGTTTCAGCAAAATTTAACATTTTCATCTGACAAACTGTAATAGAAATAATATAGTGCCATTGGAATATAACTATATTAAACATATAATGAAATATGAGCTTGATATAATTTGATGAAATATGAGCAGTTGTATGAAATAATTTTTACCTGCTCATGCATGCACGATGATAAATAGTTTTTTTTTTTCATGATTTAATAGTAAACTCTATGGAGCAACTCATAAGAAAAATCCAGTCAATTATCGTGAAAATTTTGAAAGATATCGGCGATAGAGTGAGCGGATTTTTAGTTTATATATTTTTATATTATTCATTTTTTATATCATTATTTTTTTATGCTTTAGTTCTTCTTGGAAAACCACCAGACCGAGCCTATTCCAAGAAAACAAAGAAGTATAAAAAACTAAGCATTTATTCTAAATCTATTTGTTGACATTCATTAAATACTATTACCTTCGCTGAAAGCCAGTTAATAAAAAGTGACAATTTGTGGAAAATCCCTTATCAATTAACAGCTTTTAGAGAGCAACTAAAAATCAGCGCACTCTACCGCCGATTTATCTTTCTGAATTTTCACGATATTTGACAGCCTTTTTTTATGAGTTGCTCCACAGAGTCGACTATTAAATTATGAAGAAATATATTTGTTAACGTGCGCACATGCACAGACAAAAATATTTCATGCAACTGCTCATATTTCATGAAATGTTTAATATATTTACATTCTAACTGCTGTTTATTATTTCTACTCCATTTTGTCAAATTTCCTGAAACTAGCGTAAAATTTGATAGAAATCCATGCATGATATAAACAACAAACATGCAACTAAAGAAAATGGCATTAATGAAATGATGAAAATAGCATAAAATCGCTATTATAGCTGTTAGTGTAGCTAACACTAATCGCTATTATAGCTGTTAGTGTGGCTAACACTAATAGCTATTATAGTTGTTAGTATAGCTAACACTAATCGCTATTAATGTTGACATTTATGTGCACATGAAAATATATAGCTACTTTTTTAGAAAAAACAACGCTTAAAGTTATTTTTTATATACATTCAGTGCACTTTTACAATTCATGCCAACTTCCATTCTAATATACAGGGTGTCCGGTCTCAACGGTGTTCAATGGCTAATTCCTAAACCGTTAGTCATAGACATATAGTTAATGTTTTAAATGAGGTAAACAAGTATTTTTAAAGCGATTTGGGTCAAGAAAAACATTTATTAAAAAATTACGAAATTTAAATTTTTATACGGTTCCCAGGTCCTATAAGTGATATTTAGTAAAAATATCCTATTGCACTGACAAGTAAGACAAAAAAAAAAAAAAGTCCCATTCCTCTGCGATTAAAACTGACCAAGTAATAGATGTTTAAAGTTGGAGTATCTTTTTTGCTACAAAATAGGGGTCAGTCACAAATTTACTAGAAATAAAAATAATTGTAAGATATAAAATTTAACATTAAACGTTGAGAGTAAATTAACATTACAATTATATTTTGAGATTTTTGTTCATTCTGACATATTAAAACAAAACATACAACTTGTACTAAAAATACAAGTAAAAAAAAAAGTAACAGAAATTTTGTTAAATGATTATAAAAGCAACAGTCACAACTCTTTAGAAAATGATACATATTTGGATTTTTTTTATCCAATCAATCAATTCAAAATATTAACTTGCGTTATTTGAACTTTTAATGTGTAAAAATCGCCTCCACCCTCGAACAAAAAAAGATAATCTGTATCATCTACAGCAGAAGGGGGGGGGGGGGGGGGAGAAATGCTCTCCGACGAGCTATCTTAAAATAATACTTCCATGGGATTAACAATAGCGAACGGGTGTTTTCGTGTGAGTTGGGGGAAGAGAGAGTAGAATTTTTAGGGGGGTTGATGTGGTAGGTTGGTTAGTTATTTCTTGCACAATAAAATAAAATATAGGGAAAAATATACAATTTTTAACAGTATTGTATTGCCGAGCAAAAGTTAGGGGGGTGTATAAATTTTAGGGAGGATTGAGATGATTAGTAACGTACTGTAACTATAAAGTAACGGCTAACTACAAAGACTAAGTAGAAAAATTTCCAAACATTTTAATAAGGTCATTAATTTTGATAATTTTAAATTTAATATACTTTTTTACATTTTTTTAATTTAGCAGTATATATATATATTTTTAATTTAATAAGTAATTTATACTTAAATAAAATTATAATTGAAATCTATAATTGCTTATATAAATTATAAATTTTAATCTTTTTCAATGATTTTAAATTTAATATTTTTTTTAATTATTGCCTCTTTATGCTCTAATAATTAACTGTTATAATTAAGACAATAGGAAATAAAATTTTTAACGGGAGTGGAGTTTTAGAAGATGCATTATTTAATTAGACAAATAGAGTAGAATAGTAAAAAAATATATATAAAAACCTCTACAGATTTTTAATTTGGCATGCAGGTGAAGCAAAAAGTGGGGAAGAAGAAATTTAAGGGACGATGAATTTAGATGAAGTCTTCAGAAAAAGCGAAAATCTGCTGATGAGCAAAGGATTATCTCGCTGTAACACTTGGAAAAAAAAAGGTCCGTTTTCTTTACTGCTGCAATAATTAATAAGTAATCCATAATCTAAATTCCACCTGAAATTGCAATTTAAACTTTTCCCTCACTGTCTTTCATACACACAAAGTTTATAATCCTGAAAACTACATTTTTTTATGCAGCAATATTTGTTGTAGTAATGAAAACTAAACAGTCCTATCAATTCCCCTTGAAATCTCCGCTCCAAATTTTGTTACATCCCCACCCACCCTCCTTCCCGTCCCAAGCACAGACGCATGAAAGCTCAATTTGTAAGTAATTTGTTTGTACCATCTTAATGTTTTTTGTTGTTGTTGTTGTTGTTTTTGTATGCGTATATTGTATACATAACTTTTGAATGGCTGCTCTGAATATGTTAAGGAAATTAATATGTCCCTTTTTGAAAATGATTCTCGTATCACTTTTATTTTCTTTTACAGTAAACATCAATTATTTGAATTATATGATTCTACCTGTGCGATTACTTCAATGATTTAAATAAACATAACAAAATTATTACAATATTTTAATATTTTGTTCTAATAGAGCAGAGATTAATCCATTAAAGGTCGGACATCATATAACCGCCCACATTCTCTCTTTTTAATTAACTTTTCTTTTTTTAAAGATTTTGTTCAATTTGTCAGTTTATTGTAATGATAAAAAATAATAATAATTATTATTTTTTTCATTACCCCTTCTGAAAATTCCACTGTCTCTCCCCTCAGCAAATATTTATTAGAGCAGCTTTTCCTTTTTAATTATTTTTTAATTAAAAATTAGGGAGAAAATATTGTTAAATCAAAACAATTATTAAATTTTAACATTTAACAATTTATATATATATATATATATATATATATATATATATTGCCGTACTTGTCGCTAAGCAAGTTTCAAAAGTATATAAATCACTTTCGCCATTAAACACTTGCCTCTGCACTTGCCAAGCACGAATACCGCCAAGATGAGTCACTTTAACGCCGAAACCTCTGGCCAATCAGATTACAAATTGGCAAAACATGGCTATACGAACGTCGTAAGTTAAAAGCTTATTAAAAAAAATGCAACTTTTAAAAATAAAATCATCAAAAGAAACACACTCATTTCTTTACAAAAAAAAAAAAAATTAAAAAAGTCCTTCCGGCCAGTGCCGGGAGGAAGAGATAGCTTTCATATTCCTTATTTTTAAAAAGCCAACTTATATTATTCGAACACGCGAAGCTCAGTTAAGTGGAAACCGAATGTAGGAGATTCAATACTAATTTTTATCAATACTAAATCATTATGAATGAGAATTTCGCGAAATTAGTCAGCTTTTTATAAGCTGCTTTTATTTAAAGTCACTTATATTTGGCTGCCAAATTCGGCGATTTCTTAAAGTGCCTGCCATTTTAAAACAACATGGTAGATGAGGCTAACCGGTGAACTTGGTCGAGACCTTAGTAATTGCTGTGCACATGCTCACTCATATCGGAATCGGTTGATATATACGACTGCTGTCGCAGGCAAAAAATTAGATTTTTCAAAATGTCACCCACTTTAGAAATTGAAACTGCTATATCTGAGCCATTTTTTAAGATAAAGACAAACAAAAAATGCTCCTGAATCCTTATATCAAGGTCAAATACTTAAGAAAGAAACCTTTTTCAATTTCTAATTTTTTTGCACCTCAATTTAAATATAATTTTTTTTTTAATTTAATGGCCGCCATTTTGAAACAAGATGGCTGATGAAGCTGGGGAGCGAACTTGGTCGAGATATTGATGTATACTATCCACATGCCTTCTTCCATCGAAATAGGCGAATAAGTGTGGTATCGCGTGACAAATACAAGATCGTTTCAAAGTGTTAGCCATGATAGAAATTCAAAGTGCTATAATTCAACCACTTTTTAAGATATAAACAAAAGAACAAATTTTCAGAAACAAAAACTGCTCCAGAATCTTTGTATCAAGGCTAAACACATAAAAAAAATCTTTTTCTTTTTCCAATTTTTTAATACCTCATTTTAAATTTTAAATTACATTTTTTTAAAAATGGCAACCCTTTTGAAACAAGATGGCGAATGAAGCTGGCCAACGAACTCGGTCGAGACATTGGTATGTACTATGTACAGACCAAGTTACATTCAAATCGGTTCATAAATACGCCTGTTATCGCGTGACAAAAATCAGGTCGTTTTAAAATGTCAGCCACAATAGAAATTCAAAATGTTATAACTCAGCTATTTTTAGGTAGCTTTCATTACAAAAAGCTACCTATTGCAGCCGTTCGGATGAAAGCGATTTCAAAAAATTTTGGTATATTTTCATCTATCATGACCCCCAGACCCCGAAACCACCCTCCGTTCAAAAGTTGATATATATATATATATATATATATATATATATATATATATATATATATATATATATATATATATATATATATATACATATATATATATATATATCCATATATATATATATATATATATATCTGACCTTTGTCATACTGTAACTCTCGAATTTATGAACCGATTTGGATGTAATTCGGTATGTACATAGTACATACCAATGTCTCGACCGAGTTCGTTGGCCAGCTTCATCCGCCATTTTGTTTCAAAATGGTGGCCATTTAAAATTTTCTTTAAAATTTTAAATTTGGAATTTGGTACCAAAGAATTGAAAATGGAAAAATATTTTTTTCTTATGTATTTGACCTTTATACAAAGATTCCGGAGCAGTTTTAGTGTCGTCTATATCTTAAAAAATGGCTGAGTTATAGCATTTTGAATTTCTAGCGTGGCTGACATTTTGAAACGTCCTGAATTTTGTCACGCGATAAAAGGCGTATTTATGAACCGATTTGGATGTAACTTCGTTTGTACATAGTGCATACCAATGTCTCGACCGAGTTCGTTGGCCAGCTTCATCCGCCATCTTGTTTAAAAATGGCGGCCATTTAAATTTTTAAGAAAAATTTAAATTTGAAATGTGGTACCAAAAAATTGAAAATTGAAAAAGTAATATTTTCTTATGTATTTGACCTTGATACAAAGATTCGGGAGCAGTTTTTGTTTCGTCTATATATTAGAAAATGGCTGAGTTATAGCATTTTGAATTTCTAGCGTGGCTGACATTTTGAAACGTCCTGATATTTGTCACGTGATAACAGGCGTATTTATGAACCGATTTGGATGTACCGTGGTGTGTGCATAGTACATACCAATGTCTCGACCGAGTTCGTTGGCCAGCTTCATCCGCCATCTTGTTTCAAAATGGCGCCCATTTAAAAAAATTTAAAAAATTTAAAATTTAAAATGAGATACCAAAAAATTGGAAAATGAAAAAGATTTTTTTCGTATGTGTTTGACCTTAATACAAAGATTTCGGAACAGTTTATGTTTCGTCTATATCTAAAAAAATGGCTGAGTTATAGCATTTTGAATTTCTGTTGTGGCTGATATTTTAAAACGACCTGATTTTTGTCAAGCGATTACAAGCGTATTTATGAACCGATTTGGATGTTACCTGGTCTGTACATAGTACATACCAATGTCTCGACCGAGTTCGTTGGCCAGCTTCATTCGCTATCTTGTTTCAAAAGGGTTGCCGTTTAAAAAAAATTAAATTAAAAATTTAAAATGAGGTATTAAAAAATTGGAAAATGAAAAAGATTTTTTTATGTGTTTTTCCTTGATACAAAGATTCCGGAGCAGATTTTGTTTCTGAAAATTTTTTCTTTTGTTTATATCTTAAAAAATGGTTGAATTATAGCACTTTGAATTTCTGGTATGGCTAACATTTTGAAACGATCTTGTATTTGTCACGCGATAACACACGTATTCGCCTATTTCCATGTAAGAAGGCATGTAGATAGTATACATCAATATCTCGACCAAGTTCGCTGGCCAGCTTCATCAGCCATATTGTTTCAAAATGGCGGCCATTAAATTAAAAAAATTATATTTAAAGTGAGATGCAAAAAATTAGAAATTGAAAAAGGTTTCTTTCTTAAGTATTTGATCTTGATATAAGGATTCAGGAGCATTTTTTGTTTGTCTTTATCTTAAAAAATGGCTTAGATATAGCAGTTTCAATTTCTAATGTGGGTGACATTTTGAAAAACCTGATTTTTTGCCTGCGACAGCACTCGTATATGTCAACCGATTCTGATGTGAGTGAGCATGTGCACAGCAATTACTAAGGTCTCGACCAAGTTCACTGGTTAGCCTCATCCACCATGTTGTCTAAAAATGGCAGGCACTTTAAGAAATCGCCGAATTTGGCAGCCAAATATAAGTTACTTTAAATAAAAGCAGCTTGGATAAAGCTGACTAATTTCGCGAAATTCTCATTCATAATGATTTAGTATTGATAAAAATTAGTATTGAATCTCCTATATTCGGTTTCCACTAAATTGGGCTTCGTGTGTTTGAATAATATAAGTTGACTTTTTTAAAATAAGGAATATGAAAGCAACCTCTTCCTCCCGGCACTGGCCGGAAGGACTTTTTTAGATGTAGACGAAACAAAACCTGTTCCGGAATCTTTGTATTAAGGTCAAACACATACAAAAAAAATCTTTTTCATTTTCCAATTTTTTGGTATCTCATTTTAAATTTATTTTTTTTTAAATTTTTTAAATGGCCACCATTTTGAAACAAGATGGCGAATGAAGCTGGTCAACGAACTCGGTTGAGTTATTTGTATGTACTATGTACACACCAAGGTACATCCAAATCGGTTCATAAATACGTCTGTTATCACGTGGCAAAAATCAGGACGTTTCTAAATGTCAGCCACGCTAGAAATTCAAAATGCTATAACTCAGCCATTTTTTAAGATATAGACGAAACAAAAACTGCTCCCGAATCTTTTTATCAAGATCAAACACATAAGAAAAAAATATTTTTGCAATTTTCAATTTTTTGCTACCACATTTCAAATTTCAAATTTTCTTAAAATTTTAAATGGCCGCCATTTTTAAACAAGATGGCGGATGAAGCTGGCCAACGAACTCGTTCGAGAAATTTGTCTGTGCTGTGTATGAACGAAGTTACATCCAAATCGGTTCATAAATCCGTCTGTTATCACGTGACAAAATTCAGGACGTTTCAAAATGTCAGCTTCGCTAGAAATTCAAAATGCTATAACTCAGCCATTTTTTAAGATATAGACGAAACAAAAACTGCTACGGAGTCTTTGTATAAAGGTCAAATACATAAGAAAAAAATATTTTTCCATTTTCAATTTTTTGGTACCACATTTCAAATTTTAAATTTTTAAAAAAAATTTAAATGGTCGCCATTTCGAAACAAAATGGCGGATGAAGCTGGCCAACGAACTCGGTCGAGACATTGGTATGTACTATGTACACACAGAATTACATCCAAATCGGTTCATAAATACGAGAGTTACAGTGTGACATAGGTCATATATATATATATATATATATATATATATATATATATATCAATTTTGAACGGAGGGTGGTTTCGGGGTCTGGGGGTCATGATCGATGAAAATATACCAAAATTTTTTGAAATCGCTTTCCTCCGAACGGCTGCAATAGGTAGCTTTTTGTAAGGAAAGCTACCTAAAAATGTCCAAATACAATTGAGGACGTCAGTTTCAAAACTCGTCTTATTCGAAATTTAAAAAGTCGTGTTTCTCTATCAGTCTATTCTATTGGTATAACTGTACGAATCAAACACTACAATCTCCAAATTTTCAATGAATACCAATGGGCCCATTTAAAGGTTTTACGCGATTTCCCAAAATTTGATTTTCTCGATAAGGCGAGTTTTGAAGCTCACTTCTTCAATTAGTTTAATCAATCTGAAAGTTAATTACTAAAAATTAACACTACCGTAATATTTATACGGGGGCAGCACCTTCAGTTAAATCGCTTTAAAAATACTTCTTCACATTATTTAAAACCTTTTTGTAATTGGAACAATACGTCTTTGACTAACGGTTTAGGAATTAGCCATTGAATATCGTTTGGAGTGGACGCCCTTTATAATACTTTAAGCACTTCGTGTACGACCCCTGAGAGCTTGGTCCAATTCATCTGTTTTCAGTTACAGAAAAGTGGTTTAAGTCATAAAATTGAAAATGTCATAACTCGGTCAATTTTAGTGTTAGATGAATGGGACTTTTTTTTTTTGCCTTACTTGTTAGAGAAATGGGAAAAGTTTACTAAATATCACTTATAGGACCGGGGGGACCGTATAAAAATTTAAATTTTGTAATTTTTACATAAATGTTTTTCTTGACCTAAATCGCTTTAAAAATACTTCTTTACCTCATTTAAAACATTTTTGTAATTGGAACTATATGTCTATGACTAACGGTTTAGGAATTAGCCATTGGACACCGTTGAGACCGGACACCCTGTATAACTAGTTAGATGTCCCAATCCCAAAACATTTTTTTATTTAATAACCGGAGTAAAAACGAGTCAGTCTGGATCATGACATTTATTAAAATCAATAGATTTTCGTTATTCTATTGTACATCAGCTGTTTGCAAATAGCTGACTTAGAAGGATGGGAAGTTCCCGGTGCGGCACGAGCCACCGATATACAATAGCACTACGAAAAATCGAGAAAATTATATACAAGTCGCTATCACAGCGTTCCCTTTCGGTGGAATATTTCGATATTCAAGGAGAACCTGCTTGCTATACCCAAAAACATAAATATGAAATTTAGTTCAATTCTATGCATAACTTAATACAATTTTTTATGGTACAATAATGAAAATGGCACACAGCGCCACGTAATTTTTACAAATTCAGGCAAGACCTGCTTGCTATAGCAAAAAACATACACAAAACATTTGATTCAGTTCTATGCGTAACTTCACACTATTTTTATGATACAATAGCTGCACACAAACACACGGACACACATATGAACAGACAGACAGTTTGTATAAACATGTTTTTGGGGATCACCCCTAAAACCTGTAAAACCGCCGAAAACCGGATGTCGAAAAAAATTTCGATTTCAATACTTTTTTCTATTGAAGATAGACGAAAGCGAAAAGTATCTCATAAATAAATATTGTCGTTATTTTATTCAAAAGAAATGTGCATGGATCATTTTGAAATATGTCAATTTTTTGTCGTATTAAAACACTGAAAATGCAATAACTAAAATTATGTGCAATATTTTAATTTAAAATAATTTTGTTTATAAGTGTTTTAGTCTGGTCTTAAACACTCTGAAAAATTTCAAATGAATTCAATAAAATTTTAAAAATTTAGTTTTCAAAGTCCACTGTGGCCTTAAAATTTAGTTTTTCAGTATTTTTGAAGCAGATATAATACATAAAATATCTTTCTACTTTTAAGAAAATTTTGCAATATTTTTCGCTATTATATAGGGAGAAAATCTTCTGTATAGATTTATCTCTATCTTAAGATATATTTTAAGTGACTCACGCTACTGCTTGCTTTACAGGTTATTAAGCACAAAGGATGGTACTGTAATTTAATTGCTACGTAATAATGCTTAGAGTTGAACTTTGGTACTTTGCACAGCAGCACAGCGTATTATTTATAAGACTGATAGCTGCTATTTGAACTGAAATCGTTTAGTTTGGATTTCTGTGATAATTGCTACTTAAGCTTTCATTGCAACTTATTTCTGCTAAATGTTTCCATTTTGCGGACTAAGCTCAACAAATATAACACAGAGTTTAATTTTAATACTTTTTAATAGTTAATAACATTTAGATTGTAAAAGTTTAGATTAAATCTACGATAACAGAAAAATTATTTAACTTTGGAATTTTGAAGAAATAAAATTTACAGACTCAGAGCGATTTTGATTTTAATACTACAAAATAATTGCATCATACAAAAATTAATTTTATTTCGGTCTTATAAATATTGAAAAACTGGATTTAAAACTTTTTAATTTAAAATATTTAACTCAGTTATGTAATAAGAATAATTTACAATATTACTAATCTAATATATTTAGTATATATATATATATATATATATATATATATATATAGTATATATATATAGTAGGATACTCCTTACTTAAATCTACGATAAAGGAATAATACTTAATAATATTATTGAACCTTAAAATTTTGAAGAATTAAAATTTAGCGACTCAGAGCTATTTTTATTTTAATACTACAAAATAACTGCATCATACAAAAATTAATATTATTTTGACCTTATAACTATTGAAAACCTGGAATTAAAACTTTTTAATTTAAAATATTTAATCCAGTTATGCAATATAAGAATAGGTTATACAATATTATTTAGTCCATGAATATTGAAATCAGAACATTTACTGAAATACAAGAAATACTTTTTGAGCTTAAACAGCAAAATATTTATATGATATAAAAATTATATTTAATATTATTTGATATAAGAATATTAATAAACTGGAATTAAAGTTAATCAGTTTTACATACTTAGTTAACTATGTAACATATAAATCTTGTAACATTACGAAATGAATAAGAATTTGAAGATTCGCAGATTTAGACCGACTGCTTTTTAAATTTAATTCGTAAAAATTATATGACATAAACAGTATTTAGATTATTATTATTTAATTTATGAGTATTAAAAATTAGAAATAATTTTGTTTTCGATTTTAACCTCTTCAGTTCCACAGCTAAAATAATAATACAAATGCTTATTGATTGGTTTTTTCCAAACAAAATGACTCGTAAGTGATAGACAAAATATCTTTTCTGAAATTGGTCCTTTAAGCGCTTAGTAATTTAGGTTAAAAAATAACGTTAAAACTACAACCCCCGTTAAAACATCAATTTAATAGCCTTAACCTAAATTAACCCAATCACAAATTTAAGAGATTTCCACAAGTAAATAATCTACAAATCTTCAAAATTTTTTATTGAAAAAAGATTTAAGTTAAATACTTATGAAAATTTCTCACTTTCTCGGTCATACTGTCTTTTGGGCATTTTTAGGCATTTTGAAAACTCAGATGAAAACAACATTTATTTTATGTGGGAATAAGCTTAGATGCTGCCATTTATTCGGTTGCTTTGATCACAAAAAAACATTCAGCTATTAACACGTTGAATGCCACGTCAGTCACCGGTAACTGAAACTGATATTTCCGTTAATGCCGAATCAGTCATCGGTGACTGACATTTATAGATTCTGTAACGGGAGTCTTATTTCGTGAAAACGGAAAGACAGACAAAATAGACTTGGCATTCAACGTGTTAAGAAGTGATGAGAAAATGTAAAAAAATCGGACATTTTAGTTTTTATAAGGAAAAGAACAGAGGTACCCGTTTGGGGACACAGGGACTCAAGATGTTAAAAGTTTAGGTCATTTACGTGCTATACGAATAACACAAGCATGCGATGGTTGTGCTTTTTAGCTTTTAGGTAGCTTTCTTTACAAAAAGCTACCTATTGCAGCCGTTAGGAGGAAAGCGATTTCAAAAAAATTTGGTATATTTTCATCGATCATGACCCCCAGACCCCGAAACCACCCTCCGTTCAAAATTGATATATATGTATATATATATATATATATATATATATCCATATATATATATATATATATATATATCCATATATATATATATATATATATATATATCCATATATATATATATCTGACATTTGTCATACTGTAACTCTCGAATTTATGAACCGATTTGGATGTAATTCGGTATGTACATAGTACATACCAATGTCTCGACCGAGTTCGTTGACCAGCTTCATCCGCCATTTTGTTTCAAAATGGCGGCCATTTAAAAATTTTTTAAAAATTTAAAATTTGAAATGTGGTACCAAAGAATTGAAAATGAAAAAATATTTTTTTCTTATGCATTTGAACTTTATACAAAGATTCCGGAACAGTTTTTGTTTCGTCTATATCTTAAAAAATGGCTGAGTTATAGCATTTTGAATTTCTAGCGTGGCTGACATTTTGAAACGTCCTGAATTTTGTCTCGCGATAAAAGGCGTATTTATGAACCGATTTGGATGTAACTTCGTTTGTACATAGTACATACCAATGTCTCGACCGAGTTCGTTGGCCAGCTTCATCCGCCATCTTGTTTAAAAATGGCAGCCATTTAAATTTTTAAGAAAAATTTAAATTTGAAATGTGGTACCAAAAAATTGAAAATTGAAAAAATATTTTTTTCTGATGTATTTGATCTTGATACAAAGATTCAGGAGCAGCTTTTGTTTCGTCTATATCTTAAAAAATGGCTGAGTTATAGCATTTTGAATTTCTAGCGTGGCTGGCATTTTGAAACGTCCTGATATTTGTCACGTGATAACAGGCGTATTTATGAACCGATTTGGATGTACCTTGGTGTGTACATAGTACATACAAATATCTCGACCGAGTTCATTGTCCAGCTTCATCCGCCATCTTGTTTCAAAATTGCGGCCATTTAAAAAAATTTAAAAAATTTAAAATTTAAAATAAGATACCAAAAAATTGGAAAATGAAAAAGATTTTTTTCGTATGTGTTTGACCTTAATACAAAGATTCCGGAACAGTTTTTGTTTCGTCTATACCTAAAAAAATGGCTGAGTTATAGCATTTTGAATTTCTATTGTGGCCGACATTTTAAAATGACCTGATTTTTGTGACGCGATAACAAGCGTATTTATGAACCGATTTGGATGTTACTTGGTCTGTACATAGTACATACCAATGTCTCGACCGAGTTCGTTGGCCAGCTTCATTTGCCATCTTGTTTCAAAAGGGTTGCCATTAAAAAAAATTTAATTTAAAATTTAAAATGAGGTATTAAAAAATTGGAAAATGTAAAAGATTTTTTTATGTGTTTGTCCTTGATACAAAGATTCCGGAGCAGATTTTGTTTCTGAAAATTTGTTCTTTTGTTTATATCTTAAAAAATGGTTGAATTATAGCACTTTGAATTTCTAGTATGTCTAACATTTTGAAACGATCTTGTATTTGTCACGCGATAACACACGTATTCGCCTATTTCCGTGTAAGAAAGCATGTGGATAGTATACTCAACATCTCAGCCAAATATAAGTTACTTTAAATAAAAGCAGCTTGGATAAAGCTGACTAATTTCGCGAAATTCTCATTCATAATGATTTAGTATTGATAAAAATTAGTATTGAATCTCCTATATTCGGTTTTTTTAGGTAGCGTTCATTACAAAAAGCTACCTATTGCAGCCGTTCGGAGGAAAGCGATTTCAAAAAATTTTGGTATATTTTCATCGATCATGACCCCCAGACCCGAAACCACCCTCCGTTCAAAAGTTGATATATATATATATATATATATATATATATCTGACCTTTGTCATACTGTAACTCTCGAATTTATGAACTGATTTGGATGTAATTCGGTATGTACATAGTAAATACCAATGTCTCAACGGAGTTCGTTGGCCAGCTTCATCCGCCAATTTGTTTCAAAATGGCGGCCATTTAAAAATTTTTTTTTAATTTTAAATTTGAAATGTGGTACCAAAGAATTGAAAATAGAAAAATATTTTTTTCTTATGCATTTGACCTTTATACAAAGATTCCGGAGCAGTTTTTGTTTCGTCTATATCTTAAAAAATGGCTGAGTTATAGCATTTTGAATTCCTAGCGTGACTGACATTTTGAAACGTCCTGAAATTTGTCACGCGATAAAAGGCGTATTTATAAACCGATTTGGATGTAACTTCGTTTGTACATAGTACATACCAATGTCTCGACCGAGTTCGTTGGCCAGCTTCATCCGCCATCTTGTTTAAAAATGGCAGCCATTTAAATTTTTAAGAAAAATTTAAATTTGAAATGTGGTACCAAAAAATTGAAAATTGAAAAAATATTTCTTTTTTATGTATTTGACCTTGATACAAAGATTCGGGAGCAGTTTTTGTTTCGTCTATATCTTAAAAAATGGCTTAGCTATAGCATTTTGAATTTCTAGCGTGGCTGACATTTTGAAACGTCCTGATATTTGTCACGTGATAACAGGCGTATTTATGAACCGATTTGGATGTACCTTGGTGTGTACATAGTACATACAAATATCTCGACCGAGTTCGTTGGCCAGCTTCATCCGCCATCTTGTTTCAAAATGACGGCCGTTTAAAAAAAAAATTAAATTTAAAATTTAAAATGAGATACCAAAAAATTGGAAAATGAAAAAGATTTTTTTCGTATGTGTTTGACCTTAATACAAAGATTCCGGAACAGTTTTTGTTTCGTCTATATCTAAAAAAATGGCTGAGTTATAGCATTTTGAATTTCTATTGTGGCTGACATTTTAAAACGACCTGATTTTTGTCACGCGATAACAAGCGTATTTATGAACCGATTTGGATGTTACTTGGTCTGTACATAGTACATACCAATATCTCGACCGAGTTCGTTGGCCAGCTTCATTCGTCATCTTGTTTCAAAATGGTTGCCATTTTAAAAAAATTAAATTTAAAATTTAAAATGATGTATTAAAAAATTGGAAAATGAAAAAGATTTTTTTATGTGTTTGGCCTTGATACAAAGATTCCGGAGCAGATTTTGTTTCTGAAAATTTGTTCTTTTGTTTATATCTTAAAAAATGGTTGAATTATAGCACTTTGAATTTCTAGTATGGCTAACATTTTGAAACGATCTTGTATTTGTCACGCGATAACACACGTATTCGCCTATTTCCATGTAAGAAGGCATGTGGATAGTATACATCAACATCTCAGCCAAATATAAGTTACTTTAAATAAAAGCATCTTGGATAAAGCTGACTAATTTCGCGAAATTATCATTCATAATGATTTAGTATTGATAAAAATTAGTATTGAATCTCCTATATTCGGTTTCTACTAAATTGAGCTTCGTGTGTTTGAATAATATAAGTTGGCTCTTTTAAAATAAGGAATATGAAAGCTACCTCTTCCTCCCGGCACTGGCCGGAAGGACTTTTGATAATTGATTCCTGTGTACTTTTTCCGCTGAATCCGAAAATGATCTTAATTTTTAACCATCCCGTCAGCATTTTTCAAAAATCCTAAATTTCAAAGATCGAAAGTAAAAAAATAGCAAAAATCTGATGCTATAAAATATGATGGTTGTGTTTTTTTTAATTTTGATGATTGATTTTTATGCATCTTTTAGCTCTAAATCCAAAAATGAACTTTATTTTTAACCATCACGACAGGATTTTTCGCAAATCGTAAATTTCAAAGTTAAAAAGTCAATAAATAGCTAAAATCTGTCAAAGTCTTGCCAAAAGAAGGCAAATGTCTTAAAAAAATTCTGCGCAAATTAACTTCCTTATCAACCGCCAAGATAAAAGAGGACACCCGATGAACCCCATAGAGATTATAAAATGAAATGTGCGAGGCAGAGGGTGAGCAGTTCAAAGAAGCTTCCACACAGAGAATAAAATTTTAAGGATTTTAAATACACAATATCTAACAGGTTTAGCTGTATAAATGCATAGTATAAGCCAAAAGATGAATAAAATATTATGAAAAAAAGGGCTAAGATGCTATATATTCCCTCGTCCACCATCTTGGATTTCTTGGGAATATTTTATTGTCGTTTATTGATAAGAATTATTGAATATTAATAAAAACATTGTTTTATTGACGTTATATTTCAGGTTTATATTTTATTATTTACATTTTACTTTCGTTAAGCCTAAAATGCGCATAAATCGCTGCTTGGCGACATTTACTACTTGGCGGAAAAAGGGTTTCAATCCCAAGAAAAAGTTCAAGATGGCGGACGAGGGAATATACAACATCTGTTCCAAAAAAATTTTTATACCTATTATTACCCGACTGAAAAGAAGGGTTATGTGTTTCACACGTATCTGTGTATGTGGATTTCTTTATACCCTCGAAACATTTCAACGGCTGGATGGATTTTTATGAATGAGGTCTCTATCGATTCGTCTTAATATTCCGATGGTTATAGGATAGGTTTTGTTTTTATAAATTCAAAATGGCGGCCGTAAAATAAAAAATGGCGATAGAGACAAAAAAAAAAAATACGCACAATATTGAGTGGCATATCATTGGATAGGTCTTTCAAAATGAAGACGATGTTTCATTGACCATTTTGTAGTCAGAAGCTCCGTTTAAATATTATACAACTTGGAAGTTGTGTACTTTGGATCGCTACCTTTACTGTAATTCTAACCTTCATAATAGACATCTATAGGCCTCATCAAAAGGGTGTTTGTAGATAGGAACTAATAATTAAACACAACTTAAAAGTCATCAATACAAGTAAATAAAAAAAAGGTAAGTATTATAAAAAATAGTTTTATATAGATGAGAAATAATTAATTAGTTCGCTTTTTATGCAGTCGGGTTTTTTGATTTTTTAAATTTAATATATTATGTAATATATGATTTTCGCAATATTTTGACTTTTTAAAATGTTTAAAAATTTGCGATTTAGCAAAAATCCTGACGTAATAATAAAAAAAAAATGAAGGTCATTTTCGGATTCATCGCTAGAAAATACATAAGAATCAATTATCAAAAGCTAAAAAACACAACCATCACATCTATTTTATAATATCAGATTTTCGCTATTTTTTTACTTTTTAACTTTGAAATTTACGTTTTGCGAAAAAGTCTGACATGATGTTAAAAATGAAGATCATTTTCGGATTCAGCGGTACAGAATACATAAGAATCAATTATCAAAAGCTAAAAAACATGATACAACCAAAATTTTGCAGGTTATTGTAATTTATAATATTATTTGATGTACGAATATTAAAGAATTAATACGAATCTCGTATTTTTACAATAATTTAGATAATTTTCATAACAAAAGAATAATTTATAACATTATTTTGAAAGATAGCTATTAATGAGTCAGGGAGAATATCTTAACCCAGGAGGACGCGCGCCGGGCCTGATAGACCCAGAGTGCGTATGTTTTTTTACAATTGTCACCACTATCTTTTTAAAAGTAATCTTCAACTTATCTTATCGCAAAATTTTAAACAATTGTCTCCGACTAAATAAAATGTCGGTTATTAACCATTTGGAAAAATGGTTATTGTCCTCTGTCAGGGTAGGAAGTAAAAATCATATCTGAAGCGTTTTATTGGTTGAATCCGCATTTTATTCGTTTTCTGATTGGTCTATACAGTAATCTGTATTTTCCCTTTACTTTCAACAGAGATGGATACTTCTGTTGCCACTGTGACAAAAAAGTAATAAAAAACTACAAAAAAAATTAGTAACTCAGAAACAAATTGAGATACAGCTTTCAAACAAATTGCATTTAAAAGTACATTTTTTTCTCTATAGGACGGTGTAAAAAGTAATATTGTGGGATCTTTAGAAGTTTAAGAATGAAATTTCATTTAAAATGGGTACAGGAATATTAATGTTTAATCCATGGCGTACGTAATGAATGACCAGCTCCGTAGAAGTTTAAAAATTTACAGTACCGAAAAATGTAATCCATGTCGTACGTAATGTATGATCAACTCCGTGCGACTTTTTATGCATTAAATTTTAGTCTTTGAAAAAATCATTTTCCAAATGGTCGTTGTAATTTGTTAAATTGCATTTTTTTTTTTTTTTTTTGTATTTATTGGTGACAAAGTAAAAACCATTCATACCCTGGGTATGTGCGCGTTCTCCCAGGTTAAATCTTTTCAAAATAACAAGGTGATTTCACTCCTTGGAATTTCCAAGGGGTCTGTCATCGCTATGTCAAATTTCTATATGTAATATTTTTCTATTTAATAATTTCAATTTAATATATAAAAAGTGGAATTTGCAGCAACCGCATTTAATCATAGCATTCTTCTAAGATTAAGTAAGGTGGAATTTTCTGATGAAAATTTGTGGTGAAACTGTAAGCCATCTGAGTTCAGTTAAAATACATAAGATAGATATAATTTATAATATTAGTTAAACTTTGGTAGTCTCTGCAGGTTAATTTATATGATATTAATATGTTAAATAATATCATAAATATCATCATTGTTAACTTTTATAATTAGCTATATCGGTTTTCGGAGATAATTGTGAGAGATTTCTAAAATTGATTTTTCATTTTTTTTCACCAACTTTTATAGCTTTTCAAACAAACTCTCTCGCAGACATTTTATTGTACATTTTAAATTTTAATAGTTATTATTGTGTTATTGAGTTTAATGTATATTTTAAATTACAATATTTGTTATATTATAAAAATGTTTATGAAGAAATCAAGTAAAAGGTAATGGAAAATTGAATTTCTCCTTTTTCTTTACGGCTCATAAAATTATCATTTTTTTCCGAGTTCAGGTTGTATTGGTACAAATTTTTACTCCGTATCGCAATAATATCGGTTAAATAAATGCGAAAGATATTGATTTCATTGCTGTATCTTAATCTTAATTTACTACGATCAGGTATTACAATTTCATTTTTTTTTTTTTTTTTTTTTTTTTTTTTTTTTTTTTTTTTACCATAGCCTATTAGCTAGTGATGATTATATTGGAATGCATGCTGCATTCATTGAAAACACTTTCTATGAAATGCCAGTCTTGGTTAAATATTAGAACAACATTAGGATATTTGAAATAAAAAGCGCTATTGTAGATGTAATAGTTTTACATTAGAAATTTTTGGAATGAAGTTTTCAAATTTGATAACATATAGGCTCTACATTCTAAATATTGGAAATGATTTGGTAAATTATTTCTTGTCAATATTAGTTTAAGATTGGTAAAATATACATTCTCAAATAAAAGCGAATATTTCCTTCTATTTTGCAGACAAAGACTGCTGCAAAAAGAAAGAAGGTGCTGTCAAATTGTATCGAATGTTAAGAATAATGCTAATCTTTCGCACAAGGCTATGTTAATAACCTGTTTCATTATATTTTGTCAATATTGACATAACATTGGTCCCCGATGACGGCGCAATGCCATACAGCGAATATTGGTCAAAATGCAACCAAGAGGTAGCGAACGTAAAAAAGATTGACAGAATATTCTTTCGTAGTAAGCTATATTAATGTCATGCTGCATTATATTCTATTGCATTATATTTTGTCAATATTAGTGAAATGTAAACTCCCCAATGAAGGCGCAGCATTTCATGCCAATATTGCTAATATTAGTCAAAATACTTCCAAGAGGTAACGAATGTAAAGAATATTGGCTCAGTATTCTTTTGAACTAAGGAATATTCATGTTGTGCTGCATTATATTTTGTGCATATCAAAATGCTTTGTGTAATTTAGCAGTAAAGCGAAAGTTGTATAAATATATTTATTTCCATGCTTCAATTATTCAAAAACCTGTAATTTTATGCTGCATCATAAGCTATATCTAGTAGCTTTATTATGATGTACTTATATGCTACCTTAGCTTAATTTTTTAATTTATAAATTGCTCTGTTTTTGTTTTTTTTATCTTGAATGTCCCTTTTCTTTTAAAAATGCTTGTTAAACTCATTAAACTTTTCTTTTCCCATATTCAATCAATTTTCATTACCTAATCGATTGTAAATCATGACATGTACAGTACATGTCTTTAATTTTTAATTTTTGCAAGTGTTATTTTTGAAAAGGTTTCTAATTTTAAAAGATTTAATGAGAAACGTGTGCTTTGACTCAACTGTATCTTAACGATGTCATGCTGCCACTTTTTCAAAATAATTGTTTACCAGATAAAAAAAAATAATAATGTCATTTGAACGGCTTTCTCTCGTTTCGGCTTTTAAAACTCTAATTGCTTCTCGGCGTTCTAATTTCCTGATTGCATCGGCTAAAAGTTTTCACTGAGTATCATAGTAATATCGATTAGTTAAACGAGAAAGATATCGATTGCATTGTTACATCATCTTTTATCTTTATTTACTGGAATTGGTTAATACGGTTGATCATGCTAGTTTTACATAATTATACTGGCTTAATGGTAATTAGATCATATATAACAGTATTAAATACATAGCATTATGTTGTGGGGTAATTTGTGTCTTCTTTTGAATTCGCACAGTAAACGACAGTGGATTAATATAATGCTAATTCAGTTTAAAAAATTAGTTGATTAGTGCAACATTTTCAGCTAGAGTATTGGTATATCTTGGATTTATGGATTTAAGCTTAATAAAGATAACTGACATGAGCTAAAGATTATTTTTTATTCGTTAAAGTAGTTGGCAATTGAGACTTTAAAGTCATAAACGGTGTAAGTCAAATTTTCTTTATTGTTCAAAAATATGCTAGTTTTGCATAATTATACTGGTTTAATGTTTAACCTTAATAAGGTAATATATAACATAATTAAATACATAGTATTATGTAGTGCGGCAGTTTGCGTCCTCTTTTATTCTTATAGTAAGAGGCCGTGGATTGATAAAATGCTAATTATTAGCTTTAAAAATTAGTTGACAACTATCAATTAGTGTACCCATTTTCAGATGAAGTATTGATATATAATGTATTAGATTTATGGATTTAAGTCTAATAAAGTTAACTGACTTGAGCGAAATATTTTTTTTTATCCGTTATACTAGTTGACAATTGAGACTTTGAAGTCATAAACGGTATAAGTCAAATTTTCTGAATTGTTCAAAAACTATGATTTTTCGATGCATTCCGATTGGTCAGTTAGGAATCTATTCGAGTCAATTTAATCTAAAATACATGTTCAAATCTAATCTAGCATCTTACGTGCATAGTTCAGTTTAGTTCTATAAATAATAAATAACTTTAACGACGCAAACTAACATTTAATTATATAAATAGAATATAGGAAGATATTTGCGCAGTTGAACGATGCAACACATTTCAGAATCTACAGTCAACAAAAATGACTTCTTTTCAGTTGATAGAGTTTAAATGGCGCATGAGCTGGTTAAGTAGGCGTTTTACGAATTTGCGCAAATACCAAAGAATGTAGGGGTGAACGTGCTTATTTTTTATCGGAACAAAGTCCCGATAGAAAATGCTGCGCAACTCAGGCATCAAATTTTATGGGGTATCGGGTGCTATTTGTTGTTGATAATCTGAAAATACGGCTTATAACTGTTCTATCTGATTATAGATTGGTGCGTTTGGTAAGTTTTATTCACTCACAGCTACATTTTTTGATTAGTGGTTTACACCACCATGATTTTAAACGCCTATACCATTGTAAAAAGCAAGAAGCCTTATTCTAATGTTTTTAGGTAAGAAATAAAGCTAGTCACGCCATAAGTAGAAATAGAAACCACTACAACTGAATAGTAATATACGCTATTCTTTAATAAAAAAAATTCTGAGCATAAATGAATCGTCGACCACTATTCGAAAACAGTCATACCAAAATTCTAGAAAAAAAAGGTGACTAATGGAAAAATAAAACACTCTGGCAACTCTAGAAAAATAGAACAACTTGATGCAATACTTTTGTACTATATCTCTCTCTGAATATAATTATTTTCAATTTGTTATTTCATTATGTAACAAATACTTTTATTTCAGGTACTTTTAATTATTAAGTACACAAGGGAAAAATATATGTATCTACACAACTAATATAATACTAAGTACACTTTTAGGCGAAGATCTCGGAAAAGATAATGCACTTATTTCACTCGCTATCAGCTAGAGTCAGAATCTCTCCTCTATGCTAATTGCATCGGAGGTGTGCGAGTTGTCACTAAACGTATAATTGCGGGGAAATAATAAATGCTTTTGTGGCACTTGCTTTTCTAAACATGCCACAGGCGGTGATATTCAAATGGGACTGTAAATACGGAAACGGGGAAATTCTCACGATGCAGCGTAAATAAGCCATGAATATTTCCTCAACTAATTTCATCTACACAATAAACAAGTAGGAATTTCTAAAACTTTTCATCCTTTTATATCACGTGAGTATTTGGTCTCTCACTGTTGATAAAAATGCAATATTTTTAATAAAGCATGGAAGATTTACAAATACTTGTATTAAATGTAAGAACAGTTATATTTTAACCGTTTCCGGGGCGGAATAATTCTGTAAAATAATGAAATGATGGACTGACACCAGAGATTATAAACGAATTTATTGAAAAATAAAAATTTGCTTATTTTCCCGTTCTTTATAAAAGGACAATCATCATAAATATTAAAACGTAAACCTGATTCTGTAAGTTCAGTCAAAAAAATTTACGTACTTGCGCATGCGTGAAGTTAAATTTACTAGAACTTCCATTTAGGGGAAAGAAAGTGCACGCCTGGTTAGCAGAGTGGTCTAAAGCACCAGTTTAAAGCTCTGAACTTTTGTAGATGACTCAGGTTCGAACCCAGTGCCCGGCAAAATGATTTCTGTACCATTTTTGGCGATAATTCATTTCGATAATGACATATTTTATTAGGAGGAGAAGTTATATGATTTTGATTTTATTATTATTATTACTTGAAGGATTTATCATTAAATAAAATTTAACACTCAAAAATATTTTGACAAAATAATAATTTTATATTTAAAATATTTAACCTAAAATATTTTGCATGTAATTATAAATTATATAGAGCTGATCTACAACTTTTGTTTTCTGACCATTATCAAGAATATATAGGTGTGTGAGTCAGAAAAAAAAGTTTGCCAATCTTTTCCGTAAAAAAAAAAAATAAATAAATAAAAATAAAATAAATAAATAAATAAAATAAAATAAAATAAAATAAAATAAAATAAAATAAATAAATAAGTAAATAAATAAATAAAACATGTATAAAAATCACTTATAAACAGATTAAGTAAAATAATGCTAAAAAGTGATAAAATATCTTTATTAAGATTGACGATCGTTTCGTCGCACCAACGGCAACATTTTCAAAATCATTTATGATAGAAAATTATGAATTAATTAGAATAAATAAAATTAGAATAGAATTTTCTATCATAAATGATTTTGAAAATGTCGCCGTTGGTGCGACGAAACGATTGTCAATCTTAATAAATATATTTTATCACTTTTTAGCATTATTTTACTTAATAAATATATAAATAAAACGGAAAATATTCATATAAGAACTATCAAATAAATTATCTTGATGTCCATGGTTTAATATTTAAAAAAAGATGAAGAAAAAGTATAATAAAATTCAAGTAATAAAAAATATCTATTATAAATCGTTAGTTGCTTCAAGTTTCAAAATTAGGCTTTTAGAGAATGAGACTGATACAAATAAAATTCATGACAGCTTTTAAAGGTCGTGTAGTTAAAAAAATAAAAATAGATATTGTTATTTAAAAAAAAAAAATCAGATCGTAGTAATTAAAAATAAATGCTCTGCCCAGTATTTTTTGGTAAATTTATGATAAAAGGCTAGCATAATTGGTTGTAAATTATAAACTTAAAGTTCTTTCACTTCATCCAAAAGGTTAGGCTGACAGCACCCTCTAGCTCGCTTTCAAAAAATAGGAATCACTTGTGGAAGATAAAAATTTGTCACGATTTCAATAATTAATTTCAAAGCAACTAGTTAAAAATTCAAGACTTTTTCTAATGGAACATTCAAGTTATTTACCGTCAAATCTTGACGGGTACTATCTAGTATATATTAAAGCGTAAACCTGATTCTGTAAGATCAGACTCAAAACTTCACGCATTTGCGCATGCGCTAAGATAAATTTACTAGATCTTCCATTTAGAGGAAAGGTAGAGCAGGTCTGGATAGCAGAGTGGTCTAAAAGCAGAGTGGTCTAGTTTAAAGCTCTGAACTTTTGTAGACGAAGCGGGTTCGAGCCCAACACTTAGCAAAATGATTTTTGGCGATAATTCATTTCGATAATGACACATTTTATTAAGAGGAGAAGTTATATTATTTTGATTTTATTATTATTTGAATGGTTTATCATTAATTAAAATTTAACACTCAAAAATATTTTGAAAAAATAATTTTATATTTAAAATATTTAACCTAAAATATTTTGCATATAATTATTAATTAAATAAATTGAGCTGATCTACAACTTTTGTTTATATTTTTTTACCATTATCAAGAATATATAGGTGCGTGAGTCAGAAGGAAAAGTTTGCCATTCTTTTCCGTAAAAAAAGAAATAAATAAATAAAACGGAAAGAAGGGAAAATATTCATATAAGAAATATAAAATAAATTATATTTATATCCGTGGTTTAATATTTAGGAAAATGAAGAAAAAAGTAAAATAAAATTCAAGTAATAAAAAATATATATTATAAACCGTTAGTTGCATCATGTTTCAAAATTAATCTTTTAGAGAATGAGACTGATATAAATAAAATTCATGGTAGCTTTTAAAGGTCATGTAGTTAAAAAAATAAAAATAAAAATATATATTGTTTTTTTTCCAAAAAAAAAAAAAAAATGATACTGTAGTAAGTAAAAATAAATGCTCAGCCCAGTATTTTTTGGTAAATTTCTGATAAAAGGCAAGCATGATTGGTTGTAAATTATAAACTTAAAATTCTTTCACTTCATTCAATAGGTTAGACTGACAGCTCCCTCTAGCTCGCCTTCAAGAAATAGGAATCACTTATGCAATATTAAAATTTGTCACGATTTCAATAATTAATTTAAAAGCAACTAATTCAAAATTCAAGAATTTTTTTTAATGAAACAGTCAAGTTATTTAGGGGAGACCGGGGCTAGTTGGCTACAGGGGTAAGTAGGCGCAGCCCTCATAAATCGCCTGTTTGTGGATAGATTGCACAACCAGTCACAGAGTACCTTTCTTCTTGTTTTTTGCAATCCTGATTGTAGTTTTGCAGCATTACCTACGTGCAGTGGACATTCCTATTTTTCTGTTTTTTGCACTCGTAAATAATTTTTTGTTGCTTCAATCTTTTTCTAATTTCTAATACTTATATTAATATTTGCGATTTAACTTGTGCAGTTTTTCTTAGTGTATGATTAACTGTACCAACCCCATATGTGATTTACTTGGATTATTTATGCTTAGATGGTTACATGTCCCTTTTGTGAAGAAATTTATTATTGGGCTAGTAGGCGCATTGAACACGGGGCAAGTTGGTTCGGTGTCTGGTGTGTGCTGGTAGCTTGATAAACAGTAAACACCGATAAAAGTGGTTGCAATGCAAGATTTTGGGCACACGAGGCTTGCCAAAACGGAGACACTCGATTTTTTATTTGTGACAACTGTAACTCTGATGATGATATCGAGTGGGATAGAAGTTACTCAATGTTAATGTTTTATTCATTATTTTTATGTCTGTATAATTTATAATTTACATTGTACGGCTATAACGCCTTTGTTTAAACTTACTGCTAATAATGAAATTGATTTCTCTTAACCATGTGTCTTATTTGGGTTTCATTTAAATTTTTATAAAGCGTGTGCCAACTTACCCCATAGGTATAGGCAACTTGCCCCGTGACGGGGTAGGTTGGCGCACAATTTTCCTTTTACTTTAGGCTTCCGATAAACATAAACTACAAAAGCTACAATCTCAAAACTCCGGGTATTTATAGCCCAGTGCCAGTTCTTTAAAAGTATAGTTAAAGTTTCATAAACTTAACACTTAAAAACTTAAAAAAAACTTAAACTAAAAATTAATAAAAATCTATAACTAAAAACTGCGCCTAGTAGCCCCGGTCTCCAATACCGTAAAATCTTGACGGGTACTATCTAGTTTTAATTAAATACTATTGGTGTCAGTACTTTTAAAATTAGGCGTCCTTTTTTGTGGACACCGCCCGCTAAAATGTTAATAACTAGATGAAAATCGGCCAAGTATACAACAAAGCACGATTTAGATTTCTTTTTTTATGGGAGTGGGGGTGAAGCAGACATTGAATGCTATTTTTAAATAGTAATTATCGTCTTGTTTATGAAAAAGTACTGTGTTTAAATAAGGTGACGATTATTATACAAAAATAGTGATACTCCTGAACCATGGCAGCAGCCAAGCATGCCGCTGCGGTAATTTAGCTCAAGCATGATCGGAGATGACATATTAAGGAAGAAATTTTTTGAATTAAAAATTATTTGAGTTACTTTGAAATGCAAAGTGTCAAGTACATTTAACAAAATTATGCATGTAACAAATAATGGTTTTACCTAGAGTTCTTATAGTAAATGTTTAAGGATAAGTGATAAAAAAAAATAACAATCATTACTATCGCTCTCTGATTTTGGCGCTAATATTTACGTTTGACAGGAAGTATTGATCATTGAGAAATTTAAAAAGATTTTTATTCAGAATCATTAAAACATAATTGTTTTAAAAAGAATTTTGGACAAACTAATTTTAATTATTCTTACTGCACCTTATCTTTATTTTAAATGTAATAGTTTAAGGCTTTAACAAAGTACGACAGAAAAACAAAACCTTTACTAAAATACACCAATAACAATATTTTCATAATATGATATATTGATATTTTTTTATTTTTCGTAGCTCATTTTACTAACATAGGAAGCATAAGCAACAATAAGGCTTTATTTTAATGGGCATTAATTGTGTAAACCGTGAAATGTTACTAAATTTCAATTAATTTCGTAGATTACCTGATAGTATTTATAAACAGCTTTTCATGCGGATTTGTGAAAATCATCATTAATGTATATGTTTGGTTTTAAAAGTGAAACTTGTAGAAAGACCTTCAATTAATATCTAACTTTTTTATAGTATTATAATTGAACTATCGTTTCTCTGTTTTTAATTCTTAACTTTATCAAATAACCACAAGAAAAAAATAGCACAGTAAAACTTTCAAAAACTAAACCTGTCTATAACGAAAATACTGCATTACAAAATAAATAAATAAAAGAAAAAAAAACATGCATTCGGTGAGAAGTATGCATTTGTAACAGGCAATATATCTGTTGTCAAAATCCAGTATGAAAGGAAAGTTTCTGTCCTTGCATCTCCGTCTTAGTAAGTTTCACTTTATAACAGAATTTTTTTCCCAAACACGAAGTTCCAAATACATTAAAATCTGCCTATAACGGAATTTTTCTTCATTAAATGGAAAAAAATCATCGCCCCGTGAGAAGAATCAAATACATTTAAAACAGACAATTCACCTGTTAAGACGAAAACCTGTCCAAAACAAAAAGTTTTTCGTTCGATTTGGATTTCTTTATTTCTTTATTTTTTCTTATACTCCATAAAATGAAATGTTATTTCTCTGCGCTTTCAACCCGACTGAAAAGAAGGGTTATGTGTTTCACGCCTATCTGTGTATGTGGATTTCTTTATACCCTCGAAACATACCAACGGCTGGATGGATTTTTATGAATGAGGTCTCTATCTATTCGTCTTAATCTTCCGATGGTTATAGGATGGGTTTTGTTTTTATAAATTCAAAACGGCCGTAAAATAAAAAATGGCGGTAGAGACGAAAAAAAAATTTACGCACCCTATTGAGTGGCATATCATTGGATAGGTCTTTCAAAATGAAGACAATGTTTCATTGACCATTTTGTAGTCAGAAGCTCCGTTTAAATATTACACAACCTGGAAGTTGTGTAATTTGGATCGCTACCTTTACTGTAACTCTAACCTTCATAATAGACATCTATGGGCCTCATCAAAAGAGTGTTTGTAAATAGGAACTAATAATTAAACACAACTTAAAAGTCATCAATACAAGTAAATAAAATAAAGTAAGTAATATAAAAAATAGTTTACAAGAAATTAGAATTAAACATTTTAAAAAAAAACGCATTTACTTATACAATTATCTGGCGTATCTGTATTTTTAAAAGTAATTTTTGCCGCGGAACTGCAACACGGGACCTGTTCAGCCCGTGATTATGCTAATGCATGCACAATTTGATGACACGTGATTTTGTTTTACCTTAAAAATGTCCACTAGAATCTTCTGTTATTGTAACATGGGTTTGAAAATAACCTATGATTCTGAATATTTTAATAAATGATAATTTAAAAATTAAATTTTCTCATTCAGCCACTTTGAACGCGGAATAAAAATTATTCTTCTGAAATGAATTTTAATTATCGCCAAAATATTTTGCATATCTCGAAAAGAAATCTTTAAATGGAAACTGCTTAATTTATTGGCTTTTACGGGGAAAAAAGAACATTATTAGCAAAATCTTCACTTTGGCCGCGTTGGGATTCGGACCCACGCCTCATAGAGACTGGTGCCTAAAACCAGCGCCTTAGACCACTCGGCTACGCTACCGATGTACCTACATGTTACAGGAGAAATATAATCTTCGTCTAGTTAGCTATGAAAGACTTAAAATGGTTGAAATATCCAATTCTAACTATTAAATAGATTTTAGGTATCCCAAGTGTTGAATCTTTAATTAGAAAGCAAATCAAAGTTACCTTGAGCAGGTATAAAAAATTAGGCTATCTGGCAGCGATGGGATTCGAACCCACGCCTCCGAAAAGACTGGTGCCTTAAACCAGCGCCTTAGACCGCTCGTCCACGATACCTCGATTGAAGTGGATGTAATATTTGAAGATAGCTTTCATATCTAGCGAATAAAACAATCTATAAAACGATTAGATTTTATTATTACCCGACTGAAAAAAAGGGTTATGTGTTTCACGTGTATCTGTGTATGTGGATTTCTTTATACCCTCGAAACATCCGAACGGCTGGATGGATTTTTATGAATTAGGTCTCTATCTATTCGTATTAATCTTCTGATGGTTATAGGATAGGTTTTGTTTTATAAACTCAAAATGGCGGCCATAAAATAAAAAATGGCGGTAGAGACGAAAAAAAAAAAAAGTCCTTCCGGCCAGTGCCGGGAGGAAGAGGTAGCTTTCATAATCCTTATTTTAAAAAAGCCAACTTATATCATGCAAACACACGAAGCTCAATTTAGTGGAAACCGAATATAGGAGATTCAATACTAATTTTTATCAATATAATGAATGAGAATTTCGCGAAATTAGTCAGCTTTATCCAAGCTGCTTTTCTTTAAAGTAACTTATATTTGGCTGCAAAATTCGGCAATTTCTTAAAGTGCCTGTCATTTTAAGACAACATGGTGGATGAGGCTAAGCAGTGAACTTGGTCGAGACCTTAGTAATTGCTGTGCACATGCTCACTCACATCGGAATCGGTTAATATATAGGAGTGCTGTCGCATGCAAAGAATCAGATTTTTCAAAATGTCACCCACAATAGAAATTGAAACTGCTATATCTGAGCCATTTTTTAAGGTAAAGACAAACAAAAAATGCTCGTGAATCCTTATATCAAGATCAAATACTTAAGAAAGAAACCTTTTTCAATTTCTAATTTTTTTGCACCTCACTTTAAATATATATATATTTTTTAATTTAATGGCCGCCATTTTGAAACAAGATGGCTGATGAATCTGGCCAGCGAACTTGGTCGAGGTGTTGATGTATACTATCCACATGCCTTCTTACATCGAAATAGGTGAATACGTGTGTTATCGCGTGACAAATACAAGATCGTTTCAAAATGTTAGTCATGCCAGAAATTCAAAGTGCTATAAATCAACCATTTTTTAAGATATCAACAAAAGAACAAATTTTCAGAAACGAAAACTGCTCCGGAATCTTTGTATCAAGGACAAACACATAAAAAAAATCTTTTTCATTTTCCAATTTTTTAATACCTCATTTTGAATTTTAAATTTAATTTTTTTTAAATGGCAACCCTTTTGAAACAAGATGGCGAATGAAGCTGGCCAACGAACTCGGTCGAGACATTGGTATGTACTATGTACAGACCAAGTTACATCCAAATAGGTTCATAAATACGCCTGTTATCGCGTGACAAAAATCAGGTCGTTTTAAAATGTCAGCCACAAGAGAAATTCAAAATGCTATTACTCAGCCATTTTTTTTAGATATAGACGAAAGAAAAACTGTTCCGGAATCTTTGTATTAAGGTCAAACACATACAAAAAAATCTTTTTCATTTTCCAATTTTTTGGTATCTCATTTAAATTTTTTTATTTTTTAATTTTTATAAATTGCCGCCATTTTTAAACAAGATGGCGGGTGAAGCTGGTCAACAAACCCGGTCGAGACATTGGTATGTACTATGTATAAACGAAGTTACATCCAAATCGGTTCATAAATACGCCTTTTATCGCGTGACAAAATTCAGGACGTTTCAAAATGTCAGCCACGCTAGAAATTCAAAATGCTATAACTCAGCCATTTTTTAAGATATAGACGAAACAAAAACTGCTCCGAAATCTTTGTATAAAGGTCAAATACATAAGAAAAAATATTTTTCCATTTTCAATTTTTTGGTACCACATTTCAAATTTTAAATTTTTAAAAAAATTTTAAATGGCCGCCATTTTGAAACAAAATGGCGGATGAAGCTGGCCAACGAACTCGGTCGAGAGATTCGTATGTACTATGTACACACCGAATTACATCCAAATCGGTTCGTAAATACGCCTTTTATCGCGTGACAAAATTCAGGACGTTTCAAAATGTCAGCCACGCTAGCTATTCAAAATGCTATAACTCAGCCATTTTTTAAGATATAGACGAAACAAAAACTGCTCCGGAATCTTTGTATAAAAGTTAAATACATAAGAAAAAAATATTTTTCCATTTTTAATTTTTTGGTACCACATTTCAAGTTTTAAATTTTTTTAAAATTTTTAAATGGCCGCCATTTTGAAACAAAACGGCGGATGAAGCTGGCCAACGAACTCGGTCGAGACATCGGTATGTACTATGTACACACCGAATTACATCGAAATCGGTTCATAATTACGGGAGTTACAGTGTGACATAGGTCAGATATATATATATATATATATATATATATATATATCAATTTTGAACGGAGGGTGGTTTCGGGGTCTGGGGGTCATGATCGATGAAAATATACCAAAATTTTTTGAAATCGCTTTCCTCCGAACGGCTGCAATAGGTAGCTTTTTTGTAAAGAAAGCTACCTAATACGCACCCTATTGAGTGGTATATCAATGGATAGGTCTTTCAAAAGGAAGACGATGTTTCATTGACCATTTTGTAGTCAGAAGCTCCGTTTATTCGTTAATTTTATTAAATAAACTCTTGAAACCACCGATTTCAAATTCAATAAAATATATCTGTAACAATATGCTGCCTTAAACGGAAAATTTTCAAGTTGTCGGAGGGAAGAATAGCATATTTGCAAGAAACAGTGCACATGTTACAACGGAAACCTGTCTATAAAATCTCGGAAACCTGTAAATAATCGCATGAAAACCTGAATTTCAAATATAGTAACAGAAACTTGTCGAAATTGCCTGTCTTTAAAACAGAATCTTGTCTTGAAAGAAATTTTTCATGGTCCCGTCGAGAAGAATACAATATAATTCTAATAGACAACGTAAACGTGTACACTGATTCTGGCACGACAATTGCATCTGGCAACAGGCAGTAAAATCTATAGATACTTGAATTCTGCCTTAAAAGGAAATTTTCATGGTCCCAGCAAAAGTATTCTTATACATTCGCAACAGGCAACGTATCTGTTCAGACGAAAATTTCTCCGATTTGGAAAGTTTTTCCGTCTTAGAAGTTTTACCATGCTCCAAGTAAAAATAATCCAATAAATTTAAAACAGACAATCTACCTATTAAAACGAAAATATGAAAAAAATTTCGGTCCCTTTCGATTTTGTCTAAGCCAGCTTACTGAATAATGCAAAATGTTATCTCTTTGCACTTATTTCTTCAAATTATTAAGTAGTAGCATGACGAAATCAATTCCAAATACAGTAAAATCTATCAAAAACATGATCCTGAATTAAACGGAATATTTTCACCTCTAGGCTAGAATAATACAGTACAAATACAATAAGTAGTGCACCTGTTAAAACAGAAAAAATTCTTACAGTGGTAAGATTTTCTGGTCCCATGTGATTCTCTCTTAGCAGGTTTTACAGGATATATTTCTTAAATTTATTAAATAAACTAGCTTCTAAGCAAAGTTCTCGAGGACAAGTAATTTTCTTCTCTTTCCTGTAACAGGCTTACATCAGAATATTTACTCTATTCTAATTGTTTTGCAGTTTGCGAATTGTCAGTACACATATAATTGTGTGAAAATGATAAATGCTTTTGTGACATATAGTTTTCTAAACATGCCACAGGCGGTGATATTTAATGAGATTTGTAAATACAGAAAACGGAAAATTTCTCGATGCTATGTAAACAAATCGTGATTTACTTCTAAACTAGGTTTCTTTCACACAATCAAAACGAGGTAATTTCCAATCCTCGTTTGAGACTTCCTGAATAATTTTTTTTTTACTATCAATTTTAGCCTTACAGTAGTTTCTAATAACAATGGCAACATTAAAAATCTTAGATTGTTTTGAAAATAATTTTAATTATTTATTAAATCGTTAAAACTCCTATTACCTGTATAAATGTGTTTTGGATGAAATCCGCTGTGCGTTGTCCGCTGTAGTGTGTATTTTTAGACTTCTCTAACTTTTGAACGTGATGTGTAAAATTCTAAAAACGATATTCCGGGCTACACGACGGATTTCGCACACATTAACGGATATGTGTATATAATACATATCAAATCAGTTTAAAGTTATTATTGCTTATAGGAAAAGGGCCAATAATTTATGCATAACAGATTTTTGATAAAATTAAAAATGGGCTCAAAGGAGGAAAAAAATAGGATTTTAGAGAGGAAATTTTTTCAAGATATCCAAATTCAATGAAATTTAATATACATTTTCTTAATATTACTGCCACTTTTATAATGATAAGTTTTTGATAGGACCAATTTCTACTGAAAAAAAAAAAAAGTAAAAATGGAAAAAAGGGGGTGGTTGAGGAAGGAAAAATTCATAACTTCGTCAATTCTCAAGATATCAAATCCGCTTAGATTTATTATAAATCTTCTTAATATTATGTACAAATTTACATTCACAAGTTTTTGACACGACCAACTATTACAGAAAAAAACAAATGAAAACTAGTCGGATGTATTAATCCCGAAATTTGCTGCTATCTCACACATGTTAATACCTCATAATTCGCTATCACACTGCCAGAATTAAATGGCAATCTATGCCCATCACGAGGATACTAAAATGATGAAATTACGTGCATTAGTTCTTGAGATATGACTACCGCTGAAATGGTGTAAATCCAGCAAAAGGCAGCCTTGTAGCGCCACCTATTGGGTGCATTACACCGAAACCTATGTTACACTAACACCACCAAGCAACAACTTATGTCAATGTCTAACTAAATGTGAAGTTAGATGAAAATTCGAGCATTACTTCTTGAGATAGAGCTATTGCGGGAATCGTGAAAAATTCAGCAGAGCTGCGCCACACGTTGGGTGATTTACACTAACACGTAATCAGCACCAATTCATATCAAGTACTAACATAATCTGAAGTTTGATGAAAATCCGTGCATCAGTTCTTGAGATAGAGCTATTGTGGAAATCGTGGAAATCCTGCAAGATGCAGCATAGCAGCGCCACCTATTGAGCGATTTACACCAAAATGTATAAAACGTCCATTCATATCAAGGACTAACTGAATGTAGCTGGAGTTTGATGAAAATCCGTGCATCAGTTCTGAAGATTGAGCTATTGTGGAAATCATGAAAAATGTTGCATTGCAGCGCCACCTGTTGAGCGATTTACACAGAAACTAATCAGCACCAATTTATATCAGGGACTAACTGAATATAAATTTTTATTAAATTCCGCTCATTAGTTATTGAGATAGAGCGCCCACAAAATTTGTGTCACACTCACGCAGACAGACAGACTCATAGACAGACATTTTTTTAAACATCTTTTTATGGTTCTCTGACCGCTAAAACGTGTAAATCTGTCGAAAACCGGAATTCGAAAATTTTCATGAATCCAATACTTTCTTCTTTTAAAGATAGATTAAAGTAAAAATAAAGGTTGAAGGAAAAAATTATCGTATTAACACGATTCTGATGAAGCCAGCTGTTACAGGAAAATAAAATAAAAGACTTGTCAAAGTGGCCCAAATAAAATTGTTAAATTTGGTTTATCTTTAATCTTGATTTAGTTTTTGTTTGTGAAATTAGTACTTAACTTTGAAATCTACCTCCGCCTGAGGCTGAGCCACAGGGATTTTTTTATCAGAATGTAATTGAACCACATAGAAACGATTCTGTTGTATATCTCAATCCATTATATTCTCTCACAAAAAAAATAAAATCATCATTATTGAAAATTTACATTTTGTCGTTTATTTTATGTTAATTATAATTTCTAATATATCTTTTTTAGAAAGATCACGAAGCATATTCCTGTACAAATGCAGCCATAATAATAGCTGTAATGCCCACAAAAGAAATGACGAAAAGGCTTAAACAAATATATTTCTTGAAAGTTAATTTTTATCAAATATTGACCGTGGTTTATGATTTATTGCACAAAATGCCTAGTATTCGAATATTTATAAATTTTACAGTAATTTGCCCGCAAAGGAATTTTTCTCTATCGTCTACCGTATCTATTTAACAGTAATATACTCTTTTAAAATGAAAAGAATATCTAAAAGGAATTCATTCACAATTCGGTTTTTATACTAAAAATAAGATCATTATATTATATAAATTGTAAAATTTTATATTTTTCTGGTTATTTTACTTAATTTTAGTTACTAATATGTCTTTAAAACTAAAATCACAATGAATATTTCAATAAAAATATAGGCAATGTAAAATTTGGGATGTCCACAATGGTGGACACAAAAAGACGTTAACTAATATATTTCTTAGAAGTTAATTTTTATCAAATATTTACAAAACTTCATAAAGTATAATTTATTGTAAAACATGTCTTTGTACTTGCAACCTTATTAATTTTACAGAAAGTAATTGAAACACATACAAATGATTCTCTTGTATATCTCAATCCAATATATTCTCCCACAAAATAAAATGAAATAAAATAAACTTTATTTAAATTTTACATTTTATTGTTTATTTTATGTTAATTATAATTACTAATATATATTTTTACAAAGATCACGAAGCATATTTCTGCACAAATGTAGCCAAAATAAAAGCTGTACCGCCCGCAAAGGTAATCACGAAAAGGTTTAAAGAAATACATTTCTAGAAAGTTTATTTTTATCAAATATTGCCAGACAGTAGTATCGAGTATAGCATATTGCTGAACATGTATTTGTTCTCGATTAATTTTACAGAAAGTTTTTCTGATCATGTTGGAAGGTTTCCCTTGCTATTTCCGTCTAACATATCACTAAAATATATTGTCTCTGAAAAAAGAGTTTAAATAATCTTTATATAAAAGTTACATCTCGTTTATTTTGCGTTAATTATAATTACTACTATATCTTTACACAAAGATAATAAAGCATGTTTAAAGAAAAATCCAAACAACTATATATACTTAAAGTTAACTTTTATAAAATATTGACAAAACTTTATAAAGTATGTTGTGTTGCGGAACATACATTTGTACCTGGAAGCTTATTAATTTTACAGAAAGTAATTGACCCGCATAGAAATGTTTCTCTCATGTATCAGTTCAAAGCATTCTACTATAAAGGTAGAATGAAACAAACTTCATTAAAATATTTTGTATTTCTACTTATTTTACATATATTCTTGTTATGTTATTTTAATACCTAATAATAAAATACAAGGCTCAATAATAAAATACAATTGATTTTTTTCTTGCTAAATAATAAAATACAAGGCTCTGGTAAGTGAAGGAAGAAAATTATTCTTCCATTGAGAATTTTGCTTATGATATGCTTTATTTTGTAATGTTTGATTAATGTACATAACAAAATATTTTTTTTCGTGCATTATTTAATGATTTTAGAGAAGAAAAACAGACGAAGGCCAGTTTCTATTATAATAAAAAGACATAAATGAGATATTGCGATGATTCGTTTTTCTTGCTAAGTAATAAAATACAAGGCTCTAGTAAATGAAGGGAGAAAAGTTTTCTTGCATTGAGGATTTTGCTTATGATCTACCTCATTTTGCAACGTTTGATTAATGTACATAACAAGATAATTTTTTTCCCATTATCTGATAATTTTAATGAAGAAAAACTGAAGAAGGCCAGTTTCTATTATAAAAGAAAAGCATAAATGAGATATTGCGATGAGTGTTCTTTTGTCTTGCTAAATCAATGATGGCTATAGTTTTAGTGTTTCGATCTTTAATTTAAAAATTCAATATTAGAGAGCATCGCCAGATCATGTAGCCATCTTGTAAGGCATAGCCGTTTTATTATACCTAGAGACCTTGCATAACTTTTCTTACATCAATCGCACACACATGATATTCATGGCTATTAGCTTTAACTCTGATGTTCTCCAGTTATAAGCGGACATAAAGAATCACCATGTATCTATGTACGTATAAAATGTGTGTATGTGCGCATTAAAATTGATTTCTGCATATTTGTACAAATAGGGTGTCAGAAATGTTTTAGTTAAGAATGCGTTTTAAAGGTTAAGCAAGCAAAGAAAACAATGTATTCGAAAAAATGATGAAATACTACTTTTGGGCACAATCAATGCGTGTAAAAGGAATATAGAAAATAATCCAGACAAAAGGTACGTTTTGGATTTGTTAGGTTCAAATTATATTTCAAATACTAATAATTACTTTTTAAAAATTATATATCTGGTACAATTTCAAAACAGCCTGAAATTGCTTTAACACATGTCTTAATCACTCAATGTATCTCAAAATTTATTTGCTGAAGTTCCTTCATCCTTTAAAATTGAGAACATTTTTTTAAAACAAATATTGTATAAAAGTAAAATAAATAAAAATTGCAACCCTTAAAAATATAACTATTATTGATTATGGTGAAGTTATGACATAAGACATAAGGCATAAGACCATGTCATAAGGCATGGGAACCAGGGTTAAAAAATAAAACTAATGAAATTTAATAAAACAAATCCATTAAGGAATACAGTTTGTTTTGATTTAATAAAAAACAAATATATATCTTAATTTTAAATATAGTAAAAGTTTGTTGATTTAAAATGTTCTCTAAATTAAAGAAAATGGAGAGATCACAGATAAAAAGACAATGCGGAAATTGAAAACATTTTTTTATATATATTTTTTACTACATTTCCATGGATTTCGAAAATAGACTTTCACAGGCTTTTGTCTAAGTCCAACATCTTTTGTTTAAAACATTTTATTATTTTTTATTTAATACTTCTCTAACATTTAACAACTGGCAGATCCCCGAAAATTTTGTTATTTATTAGATTCTTTAAATTGTCTGTTGATGATTTTAAAGCAAATAATACTTTTCCGCACTTAAAATTTTAATTTTTAATGCGAAAAATTATTATTTACTAATTAATTATTACACAGCCTTGATTTTTTCACTTACCTATGTAATTTAAATTAGAAAACAAGATTTATCAGAAATGATAGTATTAACGAGAGGTACAAAATTCATAAAACAAGATTGTCTCTTTTTTTCGGGCACACTGAGGTCAAGGGTTAACATGCTAGTCATAAAATTATGAACTTGGGCCGAGGTTCGTTAGTTTGAAATCCGTATTGTCTCTGTGAGATGGCTGCGCAAAGCTTTCTGGGTTTTTCTTGTATGAGAACAACTATTAGGATTTTTTTTTTTTTTCGAAAGTCCTCCAAGAAGGCATCCCTCCTACGGCAATATGTCCAAAACTGACCGATGCTTAACAAAATTCCACTACGCTTTTTTTTTCCCTCCGTGTAATGAGTATAGAACATAATTATAATTTTGAGAGCAATTAATTATCATCGCTCTTCTTAAGGCGATTAATAGCAAAGAGAAGTTAACCAGACGACAAGAAAACAGGTTCTGCTGGAGATTTTTAATTCTTTGTTCTAAAAAGACAAATGACGAAGGAACGGCGAATGAAAAGAGCAACAAAGATCTCTAAAGAAAGAGGAGAGTTGAGTAAGAAATGGTGCATGCGAAGGGTAACAAAATTGTCAATAAAAAGAGAGTTGAGGAAGGAACGGTGAAAGCGAAGAGTAACAAATATGTCAATGGAAAGAGTTGAGGAAGGAACGTTGAATGTGAAGAGCAACAAAGATGTCAGTAGAAAGAAAGTTGAGTAAGGAACGGTCAATAAGAAGAGTAAGGAAGATGTCAGTAGAAAGAGAGTTGAGGAAAGGATTCGCGAGAGGTAAACACATATAAACATACACACATATAAACACAAAAGGAAATATAAAAGATGTTAAAAAATTTCTAGATCATTGACCCAATTTGAAATAGAGAAAAGAAAAAGTATAAAATGGCGAAAGAGTTAAAAGCACATTAAAATAATAAGGATTAAGTAATAATTACAAAATGTTCAGAAAAACGATTAATTATGGAACAAAAATATAGCACTAAAGAGAAAAAAAACAGTTTTGTGTTAAAGATAATATGAGAATATCCTGTTATAACTCGACCGGCAGAGAACTCTAGTTTCTACTAAAATATTTATAAGTATATACACATACATCCAAGCATAGTTATCGTAAAAGCTACTACTTTGAAAGCAGGAGCAGGATTGAGTTTTGCTTCTTTATTATTCGTTTAATATAGGTTCTGCATTAATGCTTAAATTAATGGTAATATATGTTATGATGACCCGTAAAGCAAATTAAAATATTCACAAAATAATGCCTTATAAATGAGTTATTTTACACATAATTTGACGACAATAATTTTAGTATCGAACATTATCGAAAAAATTAATACTCTAGTACAAATTATGAATTATAATATTCTACTAAATGCATTAAAATATTTTTGAAGGAACAGTTTGAAGAAATATTCAAAGAAAACTCTAAATAATACGTGAATTTTAGAAACACAGAAATTAGAATATTAGAAATAATCCCTATCTAATTAAATTATTTAAACTTCTGAAAACTTATCAAATAATTGTTTGAAATGTTATTAAAAAGAAACCAGATTATGTCAACATAAAAGAAAAGGCGTAATATGTTGTAATTAAATTCTAGATGTATTCATTATTTAAGCTGTAGAACTTAAATTGCTTAATCCCTTTTTTTTTTGGCTAACTGCGTAGAAAATTAAGCTGCCAAGAGATTATGTATGTCTATACCTGCATAACGTAATTTTAGAACAGAAGCAGTTTGGGGAATACACAATAGTTCTGATGGGTATTAATTTCTTATAAATGTGAATATATTTTTGAAAGTACTTTAATAATTTTTTTAAAGAATATTAATTACACATATGTTTCTACTTTTGTTTGAGAATTCCATTTTTTCTTTTTCATGATAGTCGTTAAAGGAATAAGTATTTCGTGGCTCGTGTTATTACAATAAGTCTACTTAAAACATTTTAAATAAAAAAAAAATCTGATATCGATAATTACTACCTCTATAACAACAATACGTGGAATTATTAAGTTAAAAATTTAAGAATATTTTTATCTTTTTAATTAAAACAAATAACAGAAAATTTACGCACTGCATATCCGTGCAAAATTCTTCCACTTACGATTTTTAGTTTCTTCTATATACAAAATAAGACAGAAAGTATTAGAATGTTGAAATTTTTGAGTTCCTTTTATATATATATAGAGATTTACGCGTTTTGGGATGTTATGAAAATGATTTGATTATTTTAAGAAAATAACTGTATGTTTGGTAGTCTGAGTGTGGCGTAATTTGTTTGGCCTCTCTATCCAAAGAACTAATGCATAGAATTTGATAACACTTCAGATTCTATTAAACCTTAACGTGAATAAATGCTAATTAGGTTTGGATGTGCATTACCTTACACTGGCGCTGCTGTGCTGCGAATTTCCAGATTTCTATCATAGCTATAGAGGTATTTTGATAATGAGAAAAAAACAGGGTGTCCCAAAAGTTCTTGATACATTTTAAAATTCAATATAAAATCAAGTAATTGTCTTACAGGAGTGCAGTTTGGACTAAATTGCTTATCACGACGAAAAGTTTTCTTTAAACGTATGGAAATAATTAGTTCTAAACACCGCCACACTTGCCCATATGTTTGGTTTCAAACATGCGTTTTTCTGATTCGTTTTCAATTTGTGACAACAAAATGACGACTCCTCGTGAAAAGCTGATTGCGTAGGATGCTGCATCGAAACTAGTCTGAAAATCAGAAAAAAACGCATGTTTGAAACCACATATATGGACAGCTGGCGCCATCTATGATCGAAGTTTGTAACTATTTTTTTTCGTTTGAAGAAAACATTTCATCGTGAGAAGTATTTTATTCCATTCCGCACTCCTGTAAGAGAATTTCTTTATTTTACATTGAATTTTAAAACGCATCAAAGAGTTTGGGTATACCCAGTATACTGAATAGTAAACACAGAAATTTAGGTTCAACATATCTTGTTCGTTTCTTTATGAGTCGAGGTGTCTATAGAATTTTTTTTCAAAATACCGAATCTTTTGTCGTCAAATATTATGGTGTGAATTATAGACTATTTTTTTTTTTTCGTTTTTCCAATTAAAAAACGGGAGTCCGCATTATACAAACGTACACATTATACACGTGTCCATTATACTTGAGTAAGTACGTCTCAATAATATTTTTGTGCAAAACATGTATAAGAAGGATAGGGATGGAGGGGTTTGTGAAACGACGATAAACACTATAGTAAGATGATTGTTGATGATTGTTGTTTATCACTTTTGCTTTTACGAGTGTCGATCGTCCTCCCCTCTTTATATCGATCTCCAACTACATTTTTCTAAAGATTGCCTTCACTTTTGTCTTGATACGTTGCCAAACGATAGTACATTTCTCAAGATTACAGATGGCACTTTCTCCTCAAATTTCTCAAAAAGTGCCCTATAATCTTTCACTCTTATCCTTCACGTTTCCGTTTACACTTTCCCATTAGACAAATATTTCATATGATTCGAACTTTAGAGATTTTTTAAATTCATTTATTGCATTTTAGCACATTTTTTTTAATGGTAAACAAATATTTTTATAAAGAATATGAATTAATCTTAGAACACATCTTCAAAGAAAAGTTCATAAATTTTAAAATGTAGTTTATAAATGTTGTGTTACAAAAGAGTTTCTTATTTAAGCAGTTTAAACTTAATCATGCAATTCGCAGTGATACACATAAGGATCAATTAGAATTTAACATTTAATAAGTAAATTCAGTACCAGGCCACTACTGTATTTAATGTAAAATATTCGCGTTACGTAATCACAGAAATCTGCTATATCAATAAGATTAAGAATTACTCTTTAAAATGTGGGGAATCTAACTCTAAATATAAGTATAAAAAAATCATACATCCAAAAGAAAATTTCTCGCACTGTAGGGTTAAGAATGCTGATTAAATAATAACCTGATATTTTACTGAAAAGCTACAAGCTCAAGTCAGCGTTGTGATGTAATTAAATTCTTAACCTTTTACGGTAGTACGCTCAATCAGCCAGTACAGCTTTTTAACAGTTCAATTCTGCTCTCGTCAAGCATGGCAAAGAACCATACTGATCTATATTATATTAACCTTTAAATGCACAGTGATGCATATCTGCATCACTTTTTACTAAATTCTTAATAATCAGTATATTTATATAGAAATATCAATCCTGTAAAAATTACAAAAATGTAAACTTAAAAATATATCTGAACACTTATCTGAAAACCTTTAAATGCATAGTGATGCATATCTACATCACTGTTTACTAAATTCTTAGTAACCAGTCTATTTATATAGAAATATTAATCCTGTAAAATTACAAAAATGTAAACTTAAAAATTTATCTTAAACCCTTATCTGAAAACCTTTAAATTTATAGTGATGCATATCTACATCACATTTTATTAAAATCTTAGTAACCAGTATATTTATATAAAAATATTAATCCTGTAAAAATTACAAAAATATAAATTTAAAAATTTATTTTAAAACTCCTGGTGTCTAATTTTTAATATAAGAGTAAAAAACATAATTCTATAAAAAGAAAACCATGCATTTAAGGGTTAAGTTTTACAAAATAAAAAAATTATATGAAATGAGGTATTTAGATTCGTACTTATTAAAATATTTACTAATATGCAATATTTTAGTTTTTACTTGTATATTGCAGATGTGCAACATAAAAAAAAGGTTGACGTATTATGCGAAAATTTTATCTCTGAATTTTTTTCATTATTTTTCCTGTGTTATAAACCTTTCAAAGAATAATATGTAATTTTTTTTTAAACAAAATAAAAAATCACACATTTAAAGGTTAATTCGACAAGCTTTCGGAGACACGTAGAATTTGAAATAATATTTTACAAATTGTGTTTAAATATAATTAGGCATTTTAAAAATATTTTTTAAATGATACTCTAAAATGGCAAAAAGAAAATTACCGAAAGAAGTGTACCAGGAAATTGAAAGTAGTTTTAAAAAGATAAGATGTAAGAGTAAAGAGAGTAAAGATTGTTTTACATTTCAAACAGAAAACATAAGGAAATATTAGAAACTACTTTGAAAGATACAACACGATGGGCAACTAATACAATTTTTACAGAAAATTATTACAGTATTATTTGTTATATATACAATAAAGTTAAAAAAATTAATTAATAAATTTTGTTTTTCCTTCTAAATCTTGCATATTATGTATTACTATTCGTTCAAAGAAAATTAGTTCAGGCTAGCACGACACCTATGTCTAAACATAATATGGCCCCAAAGGGTTAAACTTGTGTGATAACCTTTAAAACTTAAATTACTTAATTCTTTCGTTACCTCACTACATGGAAAATTGGTGTATGCAGATATATAAGTCTGAACTTCGTGTAATGTAACGTAAAACTGGAATTACTTCAGCGGAAAAATAAAAATCATTATTAAAATAATTACGTATTACGAGAGTGTTTGCAAATATAATGTCAAGAAGTGGCAACGTAAAAGGAAGATCTCATTGTTTAGTAATTAAATAATTAATGTTATTCAACATTTAACCTTTAAAACTTAGTCTTTCATGTCTCTTGGCATTCTTTGTTAGTTCAAAGCCTGGAAAACGAATCTTATAAGAGAAATGTTTCTAGATTTACGTGACATTAATTTAATATTGTAAACAACTTTGTGAAGATATAGTTTTTGAAGTAATTACTTTCTTATGAAACTCGAAATGTTAATGTAAATGTTTTAATATAATTTTTAAGAGATTAAGGGGGCACAGTACCTTTTAAACTTCTTTTTCGATTTTGAATAATACTCTAATATACTTAAATATAATGACACTACAGATATTAGGTACTATAAAGCAAATATAATTTCATATAATTAAAAAAAAAATCTTGTAGAACAGCCTATTTAACTGAAATTTAAATTTAAAAAAAATATTTTTTTTTCAAATCCCTACTACTTTTTTAAATATGAATATTTTTGCTTCAAACTTTTTTCCCATATTCCTTAGATTATACTCCTTAAAACTGTGCATGGATTTTTAGATGTATAGGATATTACATTTAATATCAATCTTACAATAAGAAAAACTTGGACATACGCTGTCAAAATTTAATAATTAAAAATCTTGCGATACTCATCAGCGTACATGTAAATAAAACTATATTAAAAAAATTTACAAATTATTCCCGACGTTTCGTGCTCTTTCTAACGAGCCATCATCAGGGGAGAGAGTCCTTGACCTCCTCGAAGCGTTTTCAGTTGTGATGTCGTGAATGTGACTGTGCTGTTTGAAACTTCGCTTCGAGGAGGTCAAGGACTCTCTCCCCTGATGATGGGTCGTTAGAAAGAGCACGAAACGTTGGGAATAATTTGTAATGTGTTTTTAATATAGTTTTATTTACATGTACGCTGATGAATATCGTAAGATTTTTAATTATTAATATCAATCTTTTTCTCTTTTGTATAGTAAAAAATCAAGGAAAAATAATTGAAATTCTTAAAAAAAAAAATAACTATAACCTTGAATGTTAAATCCATGCACAATTTTATGTAGTATGTTTTTAGGATTACGAAAAAAAAATTAAAGCAAAAATATTCATATTTAAAAAAAATAGTAGGGATTTTAAAAAAAATAATTTTTTTTTAAATTAAAATTTTAGTTAAATAAGAGGTTCTACAGGATTTTTTTCCTTGAAATTATATGAAATTATATTTGCTTTATAGTATTAAATATAATGTCACTACAGATATTACAGTATATTACAGTATTATTCAAAATTGAAAAAGTGGTTTAAAAGGTACTGAGTCCCCTTAATTTTTGTGTGCTTGAATTTTATTTTTAATCTTGTATGAATCGTTAAATGAAAATGCATTTTTTTAGTTGATTTTCAACAATATGCATCTTTCGATCACAATTAGTAATGAAAATCTTTTAATGTTGATTCTCATTATACTGGCAGCTATTAGCACTAATGTAACAATTTAAGTAATTGAATTACTTTAAAAGTAAATTTTATCATAAAATTAACGCAATGCATAATAATGTAAATTTCTGGAATTAATGAATTATGATTACCCCTTATTGAATATCAAAGTATCATCAAATTAATACTAAGTTAATTGAGTCACATATGAGTGTCTTTTTAATTTTTTTATTATTATTATCGTTCAGTTTCGTTTCAAAAGTTTTTTTCTTAAATGCTAAAACCAATAACTACCTTGTACAAAATGCGTATGTATTTTCCAGGTTTTGCGATTTTTTTAATTCAATGGGTATACCCGAATACGCATGGACAACATACCTTTCAATCAATTTTCCATCTTTCCCCTACATGTTGCTGCCTATTTCGCAGTTAATATAATATCCCCTATAGATATACCTTATAGATATTAATATTTATTGCGATAAAAATGTTTTTCTATTTCTATATAAAAATTAAATTCTGAATAAATGTAGATTAATTGAAAAGTATTGCCTTGTATAATCATATAAGTCTGCTTCTCAATAATGTAAAGAATTACTCCTTAAAACTTATCGTATCTAACGTTAAATAAGACTATATAATACCATACTTCCAAAAGAAATATTCGTGTAGTGTAGATTTAAGAATACCGATTGAATAATGACCTAATATTTTACTGAAAATATACAAACTCATGCCAGCTTTAAAAAAGACTGTCACTGTGCTGTAATGAAATTATTAAACTTGTCTGTTATCCTTAAAACTTAAATGTCTTAATTCTTGCCTTGCATCACTACATGTAAAATTAATACACAAAGATTTATATGTCTAGGCTTAGCGTAACGTAACGTAAAACTAGGAATACGTCGGTGGAAAAATTATATATGATAATAATTCCTTATTAAACTGATAGTGTTTGCAAATGTATAATATCAAGAAATGTCAACGTAAAAGAAAAATCTCATCGTGTTGTAATTAAATAATGAATGTTATTCAACATTTAAGCTTTAAGACTCAGAGAATTGAAAGTAAACAAGAGAAATGTGTCTAGATTTACGAAACTTTAACTTGATATTATAAGCAGTCTCCTGAAGAAATAAAAGTTTTTGAAGTTATTATTTTCTTATGAAAATCAAATTTTTAATGTAAGTCTTTTAATATCATTCTTAAGATATTAATTTTTGTGTGCCTGAATGTCATTTCTATTTTCTTATGAATCATTAAATGTCTAAAATCTGAGAATCACTGCCCAAAACTCAGCTTATTGATAGTAAGACTTAAACATTTAAGGGACTGTAATAATATATTAATAAATACAAATATTTAAATAAACACCGAAAGTGAACCGAAATTTGCTACAGATTAAAATATTCATATGATTTAGAAAGTATAATCGAACGCAAATTGGAGTTTTGAAAAAAATATAATATTTACGAAATAAAGCTTTGCTAATGAACAGGAATCTTCTTTCTGAAAATTTCTGCATGCATAAAGTTTATCTGCTGGGTCATCTCATGGTCACTTACGTTACATTTAGAATAATTTACTGCAGTAATTTTACTAATTTAACACCAAAAAATATTAAAAATGTAAAGTTGACATAATTTGTTAATTAAACCTATCCAAATGTCAATTTGGATGAAAATTATCTAAAAAATGAGAAGGAATATTACATTTTTTATGGTATCTTATGTTCTTTTTTCAGCAATGTCAGTCACCATAATAAATATATGTACCAGAGTTGAAGAAATAACACTAAAATTAGGTAATTTTCATCTAAATTGAGCTTTGAATGGGTTTAATTAACAAATCAAGTTAACTTTACATTTTGAAAATTTTTTTGGTGTTATATTACTAAAGTTACTGAAATAAATTGTTTTAAATGTAACCTAAGTTACCATGGGATGGACATGCTACGTAAATAATGTGGGACGAGACTCCTATTTATAGATCATAACGCACTTCTAAGACGAACACTGACATTTATTAAGACGAAGACAAAACAGTAATACAGATTGTAGCTCTTTTCACAATCAATATTTAGCCTAAAAGCAGCAATCTTTGGCTTTATTTACATAACGTCGTTGAATATTTCCTAAGATTTTTATACTTCATTAAATCTTTTATTTAAAATCGTCGAAAAGATTCTATTGTTCTTTTTCACAACAGCCCTCGTCGAATTCTTTCTGCGTTCTCTTTATTTTTTCTGCATTTCCACTTCACGCAGGTCCGTTACCTTTTTAATCTCGAAGCGGAGGGCAGCGTAGGGAATATTCAGTCTGAATGCAAGTGTTGCTTGCGAAATTTCCCACATGCGGCCTTCCTGACATTTGGATCTGCCGCTGAGACATGTGCTAAAATAGAATCTGAAAAAGAAACAAAAACGAAAATTAGTAACTGTTCTTAGTGGGGGGAATTTAATCTGCACGTCAGACAGGCCACTCAGTCTATTTGAAGTGGCATAACATCATATGGAAATTTCTTTAAAAGCATTTACTTATAAAATTTTCACAACACACAAGAATGAATGATTAAAAAAAAATGTTTTTTTTTTTTTCCCAGGCCAAGGTTTCATGTATTCAGTACACGAGCTAGTATTTATCGGTCTTTCTGTTGATGAGATTTTCGATACGTCGTAGGTGTGGTTAGACTTCACTTTGGTTACTTTATACTGACCTAAGAATTTAGATTTCAATTTTAAACCTGGTCGTTGCTGGGTTCTCTTAATTGCTACGACGTCACAAAGGTTGTACTTTCGGGGTTTCTTGCGTTGTAAATTATAGTGCTTGCGATTTTCTTGTTGATCTTCCAGAATATTCTTCTTGGCTTATTTACGGAGCTCTTCTCTGTCTTTTATGAACTGTTCTTCAACTGCACTTTTTAAGAGGTCAATAATTTGTACATCTTCTTTCTGTTTCATTTTTGTACCAAATAATATTTCAAACGGTGTTTTCTTAATGCTTCGTTGGTAAGTTGTATTAATGACTTGTTGAAATTTAGAAACATGTCTGAACTATTTGGTCGGTTCGTCTTTGGACATTTAAGAGATTACAGAAATTATGGTGGAATTAAGTCGCTCTACTTGATCATTGGCACGGGGAAGGTCAGTTTTAACTGTCTTGTGCTTTATATTTTCAACGAGACAATAATCAGCAAATTCTTTAGTTGTGAAGGCAGGACTTTTATCGCTAATGATGGTGGAAGGATTGCCAAAAGTTTAACTTTGTTGTCGTAGTTTTGATATAACTTCGATAGCAGAAGTGGTTTTACAGGGATACAACCAGACGAATTTAGTAAATGCATCTATTAAAGACAAAATATGTTTGTAATTTTTGTTAGTTGTTTCAAGAGGGCCTAATTGATCAATGTGGTAGGTTTGGAGAGGAGTCTCTTCTTTAGGTAAGGGATGTAATTCACCTTCTTGTTTTCCACGTTTGCGATTACACAAAAGGCATATTACACAATTTGCTATAATTTTATCAATTTTATTTGACATATTAGGGATGAGAAATTCTTCATTAAGGAGTTCTTCACAACGTTTACGGCCAAAATGTCCTTTATCATGAACGTGTTTAATGACATTTAGCTGCATTTCATCCGGCACAACTACCAGATCGATACCTTTATGATTTTTATAGAGAACGTTATTTTTAAGGAAATAGTTGTCATATGGCTTTGTTTTCAAAATTTCTTTGGTGGCCTGTATATGTTCGTCAGGTTCTGTGATTGTATGATTTTGGAAGTAAAACTATCTTGTATGATCATACATATTGGATTTCTACTTAAAGCGTCGACATGTCGCATGCGTGTACCTTGTCTGTGATCGATTGTATAGTTATAGTCAGCTAACATTAAAGCCCAACGAATAATCTTGGTGCAAAGATCTTTATTATTCATAGTAAGGGCAAATGCGTTGCAATCTGTGACTATCTTGAAAGGAATGCCTAGAATGTAAACGCGAAATTTTTTAAGGGCTTCTATGACAGCTAAAACTTCTAATTCATAATTCGAATATTTACGTTCGGCATCTGTGGTTTTTTTGCTCATAAAGTAGACAGGGTGAAATTGATTGTCAATAGAAGACTTTTGAAGGAGAACTGCTCCGTAACCGTCAATAGATACAACGCAGTGAACTTCTGTTTCATTACTAGCATTATAAATGCTTAAAACAGGACCTGAAGAAAAAATCTGTTTCAGCTGATTAAATGCATTTCTTTGCTGGCCACCAAAGTGAAATTTAGCGTACCTTCTAAGGAGATCTGTTAAAGGCTTAGCTATTAAAGAGTAATCTTGAATGAATTTACGAAAATATGAAGTTAGTCCTAAAAATGAATGCACATATTTTATACTTTTAGGTTCTGCGAAATTGAGGACAGCTTTAGTTTTTAAGGGAGATGGATGCAGTTAACCATTTTTAATGTGGTAACCCAAAAAATCAGTTTCTCTTTGTAAAAAGTGGCATTTTTTAAGATTCAATTCTAAACCATATTCGGATGCAGTTGTAAAGACGCGTTGTAATTTCTGAAGTCCTTCGACATCGTTTTCAGCGGGTATTATGAAGTCATCCATATAGACATAAGTACTTTTTCATTAATGAGGTATCAAAAAATGTTATAAATATATCTTTGAAAAACTAAGGGTGCATCGCTAAGGCCATAATTCATATATAAAAATTCAAATTGACCAGAATGTGTTACAGAAGAAGTATATTTTCTACTATTTTCTTTTACTTCGACATGAAAAAATGCATTTTTAAGGTCAAGAGTAGTAAATACTTTTGCAGAATGCAACTGATCAATAATGTCATCAATTACTGGAAGGGGAAAACGTTGTTTATATGTTTTAGAATTTAACTTCCTATTGTCAACACGCAATCTATATGAGCCATCTTTCTTTTTTACTAGGACAATAGGTGATGAAAAATTACTACTGCTTTTACGAATAATTCCCTTTTCGAGGCACTCAGAAATTTTTCTCTATTGGTGCCAAGCGTCTGGGAGGACATGTGACAGATGTTTCGTTTTCCAGATGAATTGATAATTTAACATCAGTTGTCTTTATTTTTCTGGGAGAATAATTTTGAATAAGTTTTGAAATTTTTGAACGTATTGTTTCACTGGTAATGTGAGATCAATCGTTGTATAACATCTGTACCAATAATAAGATCAAAAGTTATGGAATATTCTGGGACTACATAAACATTAGTTGTATAATTAAAATCATCTATCATAATGTCCGTAGAGAAAAAACCAAGGAGTTTGACTTTAGTATTTTCTCATCCAGTTAATGTGATGTTTGAATGTTCAAGGTTCGAGATTGTAGGGTGTTTGCGGTAAATTCTTTCCTTTAGGAAAATTCTTTCGCTCCCCGTATCTACCAATGATGTAACGTGTACACACGAAATAATGACTTGTTTGGTTATGAAAGTGTTCAACATAACTGTGGAAACATTGGAGGGTTCAGACTCATCTCTAGGCCTCCTTGGTTGATCATGATCACATTGAGCCGATTCATGGCCAAAATTCGAGCAATTGAAACAACGAGGGCCTTTGTCTTTATGTCTGCATTGGCTACTTTTATGATTTGACAAACCACAATTAAAGCAAAAAAAGATCAGATTTTGGTCAAAAGGATTTCTCTTTCACTAGCATTTCAGGTTTGACTTTACGAAATTTAGTGTTCTCAAAGTCATGTCGAATTTCGTCATAAATTTTGAGATTTGTTTGAATTCTACAATGGATTGGCATCCGTATAATATTGATTTTCTAAAAGTAGGGTCGGGTATGCCATTTATGCATTAATGCGTAATCCTCGATGTTACCACGCGGGCATAATTGTTTCATAACAATAAAATATTCTTCTATTGATTCATTTGCTTGCAATTTTTGTTTATTTAATATATCATGTAACTCGGCAGAATTATAAGTGGTACTGAATTCTGAAATTAAGAGTTGTTTAAGTTTGTCGTATGAATTGATATGAAATTCTGTCTGTACTAACAACTGGGCTTTTCCTCGTAAGGATCCTTTACAAAATATGAATTTATGAAAGTCAGATAAGTTAAACATACTAGTGGCATCGTTGAAATTACTGAGCCAAACATTTATACCTTGAAAAGAACTTCCGTCAAAAGGAGGTGCAACACTTTCAACATCAGTAAAACTAATAGATGATGGCACAAAACTTTGAACTGGAAGTTGCTTGTTTTTGTCAATATTTGAAATTTCGGTGTTATTACTTGAAATCATATTATTTGAAGACAATTCGGGTTCCGAGTCAATGTCACTTTCATTTTGTACAATACAGCTCATATTCAAAATATTAGAATAATTGCTTTTTTTTTTTTACAAATTGAAAATATCGTTTGTTAATTTAATGCTTTTAATGCAACTATGCAAACGATATTTTTATTAAGAACTTATTGTTGATTAAACCTATTTATTATTTAAAAATTAATATCATTTTTTAAAAGATTAATAAAAAAAAATTATTTTGAAAAGTCAAAATATTAGAATATTTATTCAAGTGGTTCAAAATATTAGAACATTTAACATTAATTCTCCTTTAATTATTACCAATTCATAACTGGTGGCATCATGGATTAAATTCAGATAATTTTACTTAAAATCAGTATTCTTTTTGCAGTTTGTTTCCTTTTTCGTCTTAAAATGGGTTATGTGAGTGATATTCCTGAATCTATTAAACTTCGTATGGTTGATTTGTATCGGCACGGTAAAAATCAATGTTGTATAGCGAATTACTTACATGTTCGCAAACAAGCGTTAGTAAAATACTCACACAATATTAAAAAAATGGAAATTTTCAAAATGTAATTGCCGGAATGGCGGCCGAAAACCAAAAACATCTGCTAGAGATGACAAGAAACTGAAGTGTATAGTTAAAAAAAAAGTTTTAAAAGTGTGCGATTCTTGAACCGAAAATAAAAAGAAGGAGTTGAATTTTCTATCCGGCGAGTTCATTGTCCAGCTTCATCCGCCATCTTGTTTCAAAATGGCGGGGATTTGAATTTTTGAATTTTTTTATATTTTCTAACATTGAATACTTATAAAAAATGTTACGTTTCACAAAATACAAACTCTTATATATCATTTTAAACAGAATGTTAGAAACTTTAAAAGATATTTTAAAGAGTCAGACAGTGTAAGTTAACAACATAGGTCATTTTAAAGAGAAAGTTAGGAAACCTAAAAATTTCCCCAAAGTGTCCGCAAAATTCATATGGCCTCCATTTTGAAACAAGATGGCAGATGAAGCTGGCCAACGAACTAGCTCGATAGAAACTTCAACTCCTTCTGCTTTCTATTTTCGGTGCAAGAATCTCAGTTTTAAAAAGGATTTTCTTAACTATACGCTTCAGTTTCCTGTCACCTCTAGCAGATCTTTTTGGTTTTTGGCCACCATTTCGGCGATTATTTTGAAATTTGCTATTTTTTTAATATTGTATTAGTATTTTACTAACGCTTGAGTGCGAATAATGTAAATAATTCTCTAATTAACATTGATTTTTACCGTGCCGATACAAATCAATCACACGAAATTTAATAGATTCACGAATATCAATCACACGACCCATTTTAAGACGAAAAAGCAAACAAACTGCAAAAAGAATACTGATTTTAAGTAAAATCGTTTGAATTTAATCAATGATGCCACCAGTTATGAATTGGTGATAATTAAAGGAGAATTAATGTGAAATATTCTAATATTTTGAACCACTTGAATAAATATTCTAATACTTTGACTTTTCAAAATAATTTTTTTAATTAATCTTTTCAAAAATGATATTAATTTTAAAATAATAAACAAGTTTAATGAACAATAAGTTCTTAATAAAAATATCATTTGCATATTGGCATTAAAAGCATTAAATTACCAAACGATATTTTCAATTTGTAAGAAAAAAAGTAATTAAATCTAATATTTTGAATATGAGCTGTATTAGTTTGTAGTAAGCTCAAGTCTGAAAGGTATGTAACTAATCGGGTTGCAAGATCATTTAAAGATCCTTCATTAGAAATACAAAGTAAATTACACACTGTAATCAGATCATCATCAAGAAAAATCAGTTTGAAATTTAGTTATTTTATTTTTGAACTCGGTGCTGTCGGTTTGAAAACCGAAACCAGTAAAATCACGTATTCTCTTTCTGTTAGATCGATCACCTTGAGCATTAAATGGGAATTTATGTAGTAATTTAATTTTATTTGTTCTTTCATTTTTAAATGCAATTTCCAGTTCAGGTATGTCAACTAACTTCATAATAAAATATATAACAATAGACTCACCATTAGAATAATATCCGGCTTGAATCTGTAAAATGGATAATTCTGACAAATGAATAACATTGGTGGGTTAACTGTCACTTTTGAACACCACTTTGTGGGACGAGACTCCTATTTATAGATCATAACTCGCTTCTAAGACGAAGACAAAACAGAAATACAGACAGTAGCTCTTTTCACAATCAATATTTAGATTAAAAGGAGCAATCTTTGTGCAAGTGTTACTTGCGAAATTTCCCAAAATAATATATGTAAATAACAGCAAACTCATGTGAGAAAATGCTGAGAGATAAAGTAAACGATATAAAAGCCAGGTAAACTCGGAAGAATAATCTCTTTTTCATAATTTTAGACAAAGTAACTCAGAAAACTGACTTAGGATCTATTGTGATATACAAATCGCTTAAAAGCTAAATTCGTATCTTGAAAATATATAATTGAAATTATGTAATGGAATTTAAACAATGATGATAAGAAAACATAAAAATAAAACTTACATTTATTCTTAAAAATATTTATTAAATAATCCAAGGAACAGTTCTAATTACTACAATTACAATTATAAATGCATTCGCCCGCAATTAATGGCTGCCATATCTCATATCTGCCCTGACTGTTTGTTTTTTTTTTTAGATGTGGGCAACCAGCCAACAGATGTCGCTTTCGGTAATTCGCAATTACAGTGTTCCATCTTTGTTAGAATCGTTATTAAATGTATTTCATGACTACTAGTAATACATTATTCTTTGTAGAAACAATCTTTTTTGATAACACAACAAATCCAAGAACTTCACTCACTGTGCAGTAGAAGTAGGCACGGCCAAACCCGATAATCTCTTTTTGTCATTATATCACATCTTCTATGTACCTATCTTAACGAACTATTACCATATTTCACAAGTTATTCATTCCGCCTTACTACTATGTTGTTAGAGCAACAGTTAAAGGATTCACTTCATCACGTGACTTTTCTTCAACGCCATTTGCAAGACTCGCACCATATAGATAAAAGTTCATTGATTCTACCAGTATTTCTAATCAATAATCTCCAGGATAATTTTCTTTAAATTATGGAACAGAAATATATCATGAAGATAATTATTTCAAAATAGTGGTAGGAGCAATAAAATAGGAGCAAATACACGCTGCATGTCCTACATTTGTATGATACAACCATTCTATTTTCGCAAATGAGTGAGTAATTTTTTTGTGCTCGGAGAGTTTATTTAAACTGTTTAAATGTTAATTAATTAATATCTTGAAATTTAATTAAAAATAAGTAAAATAATATCAGCATAAAAGGAAGTATGTAATTGTGAAGCAATTAAATTATTAAAATTTTTCTTGGATTTAAAATGCGTGTTTTCTATAACTGGTTGTACAGTATATGACACGAATGTCAAAAAATAATTGATAGTCTAGTAAAATTTAAGACTAGAAGTAATTAGGTGGAAAAGGAATAACTTTGGTTACATTAATGTCTAATCAAAATGCGATAACTGGCAAACTTAATGTCAATATGTCAACACTAGTATATAACCCCGTCAAAAGATACGGAGTGTTGATCTGCGTTTGATTTTCATAAAATTTCACACAAACAAACAGAATGAAGATTTTATTGTTGAAGGGTTTATAATGTAGAAAAGTATATTTTAAAAATTAAAAATGGTTTCTACAAATGATGAAGATAATTTTTTACCAAATATTAAATTTCTGAAATACCTCGACAATTTGACAAAGCAAACAGCCGTATTTATTGCAACAATAATAATAGTTAGAAAAGTGACATACACTTTCGGAAGATTTAATAACACATTAAAATTAAACATTCAATGCACAGTTAAAAATTTGCAGCATTCTGTGCAGTCATTTGACCGTTTTTTTCCGAAAACGGTTACACAACCGTAATTTAACACTATTCTGACCATATTTTTGAACATTTTATGGTCAGAATATAATTAAATTACGGTTACGAAACCGTTTTCGGAAAAAACGGTCGAATGACTGGCCAGAATGCTGCAAATTTTTAACAGTGTGTGGTAAAGGTTTTTTAAAGTTTTAAAATATAATATTTTTATTAAAATGATAGAATCGCAATAATGAATGACTGAATAAACCGCTTTCCATTAGGGGTGGATTAAGGCACGGAGTTAGGAAATAGAAATATTGTATTCGAACTCCGTGGGATCAAGGGAGCGGTTTTATTCATTTGTGGAGCTTTATGCTTCGTTTCTAAATATGGATTTGGTGCCATTTATCGCCAATTAATATAAACAAAGGAAATATTTGTTAAAATTGTAATTTTTTTTATAGAAGCAAGGCCCTTTGCAAACATTATTAAAAGCTTCAGACATAGAACAATAAAATTCCATTCGGTATAAATAAAACCAAAATTTAATTACCAATTATCCTTATTTCTTTCGTAAAATTTTAATTTAATTTTATCTGTTTTTAAGAACTTAGCTTATACATACTTGAAATTGGCTTGCATTGTAAATAAAACTTATATTTCATAACAAATGTAATTAAAATGTAATGTACATACAATACAATGTTATGTACTAGATATACACATATTAATTACATCAATGCAGATAGAACTTCGATTTTTAACATAATAACATTTGAACATAACTTTGGAGTGAAAGCAAAATTGTAATTTAATTAAGTGAAAAAAAAAATTCAGCCGTAATAATGCAATCATGATAACATCTTATATTTCAATTACATCTAGGGACAAAAAAAAAAAAAAAAAAAAAAAAAAAAAACCTCATGCATAATGCAAGCAGAATTTAAAAAAATTAAGCGAATGAATGTTAAGCTCTTAAAAATTAATAAAACTAAATTAAATATCTATCAAAGAAATAATAATAATAATTTTAATTATATTGAATGAAATTTTAAAATTTTACGAACGAAGCTTTTAAAAATCGATCTCGAATTATATCATTGCATTTTTTAAATAAGAAATTCTAATTTCAACCAAAAGTTCTTCATTTATACCGATTGCCAATAGATGGCGCCAAAACAATGTTTTAAAATAAACGGCATTTTCTCTAAAGCTCAGACCGAGAGCGCTAGTGTAGCGAATACAGCTTGTACTTCCAGGCAATTAACTCTATTTTTCCCAAAATCATGAGTTTATATGAAAAAGTGAAAAACGCATTTCAAAATATTTAAATGTTGTAACATGTTTTTACAAATATTTTAATAGCAGAATCAGATGTTAACCTCTTTTTTTTTAAGTGAAACGCTGTAAGAGTCGTTCATTTGATTCTAGATTTGGAATTTGTCATTTTAAATGGCTACAGTCTTCGTTTGTTTACACCTGGTTATCTGTTGTTTGTAATAGCTATGGTTATCCGTTATTTTTAATTTAAAATTTTAAACATTATAATTGGATAGTTTTGAAGGTTTTAAAGAAAATAAAAAAGAATAGTTGGGATACAAAGCAGATATGTGTATATTTCCATAAGTTGAACAATCGGCAAACTTACGGCCACTTGAATTACATATGCCTAACTTGGCCACCATACATCGCTTTTCTCGAGGATGGGTAAGAGCCGGAATCGTAACCTTAGCGTATTATATATATAGAAGAAGATAAAAGAAATTATGTTAATTTAGTATATTTAAATTATTCAAAACGTTCAGTAAATTTCTAAAATTAATTTTTTTATCTCTCTCGTTGGTTGAACGAAAGGAAAATTCATGTACGAGGAAACTCAAAAAGCCTTACACAAAATAAATTAAGTATATATAACATAATATAATAGAAATATTGTTTATGATTTTAGTTTCTTGTCATTAGTTTTAACAAAAATAATTGTTGAGAATGTCAACACAAAAAAACTATGTAACTTTGACGTAATTAAATTTCAAAAGCGTTCATGTTTGTAACTGAAGTCATTTTTTTATTTTTTAACCTATATAGAGGTGGTGTGCGAAAAAAACCCCCGTCTAGACTTGATTATAAGTAAAAATAAATTTGTAAAGAAAGGATAATTTTTCATGGTTTGATAATTGTTCAAGCTTTATCAAAGCGGTATTGGTGTGGAAGTTATTTTCCTGTCATTCTTAAAAGAATAATTTCATGCCCATTAATATACTCATATATATTTTAAACTGCATTTCTTTTTACTTACCCATCATACGTGGTATAGGGTAAGTCTTGTAATTGTTTTAAAAAACGAAAAATTTTTTTGACGCTCTTACACGTTTTAGACACTGGAGATTGCGAAATACATATTTTTAGGAATAAAATGCTGTCCGTCTGTTTGTGTGTGTATCTGTAAACGCTCTATCTCCCGAACAAATTGAGATAGAGACTTGAAATTTGGTGTGTACTTAGTATGCAATAATGAAAAGAAGCCTGTTGAATTTCAGTAACCTCGACGTAGTAAACTGTTAGTTAATATGGTTATCATTTTTGGAAATCTAAGGATGTTTCTTTTGCGCAATTCAGTAATAGAGCGTTTAAAGTTTATTACGTCATCAAGCCACGATTTTAAACACTCTATCCACCACAGAAATTGACAACAAAAACGTTTAAACTTTATTTTGGAATTGTAATGCATTTTATAAATAGTTTATACATGTCTTATATTCTTATTTTATATTAAGGTAAAGTACCCAGTAGTTGACACCTTAAGGAATTTTTCGGCGTTCGTTGCCTTTGGTTCGTGCAGTTTTCAATTAAGGGAAACAGTTTGATCATTACTAGGGGGGTTGAACATTTTTCCACAAAATCATAACGTTTAATGTCCCGAAATGAATACATTTTGTAAAAATTACTAGGGGATATGAAAACATGATTTTTGTCCAGAAGTTGACACCATCGTGAACGTGAGAGTTTAGTAGTTGACACCTTCGTGAACTAGTAATTGACACTGACTGCGGCGGGGCCTAAATTAATAATAATAAATACTCTTTATTATTATACTACTATATTAATTGCCCCATATGAAGACATAATGATAAGAACCGTTAATTAGCAAAATTTTTTAAAGAAATCAGAAGTTTTAATGAAAGATCAGAAGTTTAATCAGAAGTTTTAATGAAAATAAAAAAAGTCCCATAGATCTGAAATTATAACATAAAACCACTTACTTAATTAATCTCAAATAACAAAAATGAAAGATCGAGTGCAAAATCAGGCACTAACGGCCGATATTTTACCTTTTCATTGGGGTTTTCCCCTCAACTTTGTATTTCAGAGTTATTCTAGGCACGTTAAATTTTTAAGCCGCTGTTTTGTACCCAACTTTGTTGACTTTAACGTACTCTACGGCAGCTCTCATGCTCTCTTCCGTGTAATTCCTAAAATTTCCCTTCGTAGGTGGCATCTAAAAAAATAAATAATTAATTTTAGTAGTTGACACTTCCTAATTCCAATAATTGACACCCTGTGTCATCTATTGGTTTAAATGCATTTTTAGTTTTTCAAAGGTCAGTCATGAATTTATCTGGTAGATTCCAGCTTATTTTCATTGCACTGAATTAGATTAACAAAACCCCGACATGAGTGAGTAGTTGACACTGGGTGTCAACTTTTGAAAATCTGTTTCTTTTCATATTCAATAGTTGACACTTACACTCACTCCCGCTATTTTGCACAAAATGCATCAATTTTATTCCAATACAATTCTTGGACATCGAAACAACCAATAACAATCAAAACATAACCAGAAATTAAGATAAATAACGGGTTTTAATACTTTGCGCGATCCTTATCACTTTTCTTAGGATAAATTCGAAAAATTCAATTTTGCACTCATGCTTCTTTGTTGTCTTCCGCCATATTGGAATTGGGCTCGACTGTTTATAGTTTTAGTTCTCAGTTTTGCCGCAAGGTGATGGATTTTAAAAATTCTGTGTCTCTCATGTTCCTACCTGTGACGCTTTCTTGTTACACTACTGTTTCTACAAAAGTGTCAACTATTGGTCCAGTGTCAACTACTGGGTACTTTACCTTATCCATATCCATGATGGGTAAGTGTATTACGGTGACCCCAACGACTGTTTCATATGAAAGAAAAGTTGTGCATTCATTTCGTCATCGTGGTTTAATTATAAGTCATATTCTGTTGATAATTCCAAAACCCAAGCCGCAATAAGTATACAACAAACGTTTATGTATCTATGCACATTTTGTAATAATAAGAGGAGAAGAAAACGTTTAGTTTATTTTTTATCTTGAATGTTCCTACGGTATTATTATGCCTAGGTATGTAAATCTTTCGTTCCTTTTTTTTAAAAATAATTGAAAATAGATTACTTATATGGTAACACAATAGAAAGGACTGCGCTGTATTACTGAAAGGACTGATTTCTATTATTAAAATTTCCTTTTTTGATAGATTAGAAAGGTGTTTATCGCAAACCATTTTATGTCAAGGTCAGAAAAAATTAAATAAGTTCCGTTTTTCTAAGTTATTAACCATTTGGAAAAATGGTTATTGTCCTCGGTCAGAGTAGGAAATCAAAAGCATATCTCAAGCGTTTTATTAGTTGAATCCCGCATTTTATTCTTTTTCTGATTGGTCTTTACAGTAATCTGTATTTTCCCTTTACTTTCAACAGAGATGGATACCTTCTGTTGCCACTATGATAAAAAAGTAATAAAAACTACAAACAAAATTAATAACTCAGAAACAAATTGAGATACAGCTTTCAAACAAATTGCATTTAAAAGTAAATTTTTTTCTCTATACGACGGTGTAAAAAGTAATATTGTGGGATGTTTAGAAGTTTAAGAATGAAATTTCATTAAAAATTGGTCCAGGAATATTAATGTTTAATCCACGGCGTACGTAATGTATGACCAGCTCCGTAGAAGTTTAAAAATTTACAGTACCGAGGCATACGTAATATTACGTACGCCATAGATTACATTTTTCGGTATTTTTATGTATGATAAACTCCGTGCGATTTTTTATGTCTTAAATTTTAGTTTTTGAAAAAATCATTTTCCAAATGGTCGTTGTAATTTGTTAAATTACGTTTTTTTGACAGGTTGTTATGAATAACACAAGATTTTTGTGAATTGTAGAGAATTTTAATTAAACTATTTTGTGGCTCGTACACGACCCACTGGTAGAGGACTACACGAGTCCGAGGTCCGCAATCGACCGACAGAATGAAGCCAAATTTCTACTCGGGTCAGGTCGGCAAAATAAAGAAAAATGTTTTAGCGGGCCGCCCGAGTCTATACAGAAATTAATTGGGCCGTCTGGCCCGATATAATAAATTTAAAAAACCCAATTACGCTGATAAAATTTCACCAATTTTTAATGGACGGAACTTGGGCGAGAATAATTGCACGAACCCATATTAACTTGATAACATTAATACATGAATAAGGTTACTGTACCTAAATACAGCATGATTCCCCCTAGTTTTGTCATATTTAGGGCATATTTGACATCCTATTAAATAAATATACAATTTATTAAGAAGAAAAATATTGAAAACTTTGCTTTTAATTCAAAACCAACTTGTTTTGAAGAAAGTGAATCATTATCTGCTACATAAACCAATATACGGCTGTCTAAATTAGGTTTACGGTAGTTAAAAAACTAGATGAGACATCCAAAGTCCTAAATGGGATAATGCGTTTTATATATGTCAGTTTATGGAGGCATTTTTCTCAACATGCCTTTATAAGACAATCATCATATAAATCAAATAAAGTAATTCAAACGGAAAAGGACTAAATCGTAACTCGAAATGCCTATACATTTAACTTCTCGTATTAAACCTTTGCGGTCGTTGTCCACTCTCAGCCACCACAGCATTTTTTTACTGTTCCAGTTGTCTGTCTGCTCTGAGCTACCACAGGAAAGAACCATAGCTTCGGATACACGTGGCTTCGGATATACGTAAAATTCAAATAATATTTTACGAATTGTGTTTAAGCGTCATTAAGCATTTTCTCTTCTTGAAATATTTTTAAAAAATACTCTAAAATGGCAAAAACATTCATTAAGTGTAATTTAATAATAGTAAGTAAACAGCAATGATTTTAATTGTAAAACACATGAAAAATAATTTTGGCCAGGAGTTCGCTTCAAATACTCGGCTGTGTGGACGTCAGTATTACACACTTTCATGTTTTTGCTTTATTAGCTCCGGTAAGCTGTTTCTTTCTCCCAGATATTAAAGAGTCGTCTCCAAAAAATAACGCTCCGTTGAATAAGCCAGCCGTAAAACAAAGCAGTTGTATTATTGTACAGTTAAATACTCTACTGTAATTTTTTTAACTTCTAAGCATTGCACATTTTCCATTTTTATACCGTCGTATTTGGGAAAAAAGTACTTTTTAATGCAATTGGTTAGAAAAGTTGATCTCCATTTATTTTTGAGATATTAAATTTTCTCTAGTTTTCAGCGCCATTTGTTTAATTTTGGCAACTCAAGTACTACATTTCTGTTGAAAGTAGAGGAAAAATAGTTGGCAAATAGTAATTAGATCTTTTTGTTGCCATTTGCCCATAACAATTAAAACGATGTAATTAAAATACATGCTATTGTGAAAATATATAAATGAATGATTTCTCATAAAACATGATTGTATTATAAAGTATATTTAATTTTAAGTATATATATTAATATTACAAACAAATGAAGGCATATGCAAATCATTAGATAGTCGATTTTTTTGTCGAGTTTCAGGAATGTCGACATCTCTTTCGTGGATTTGTGTATTATTTAGCGATAGTGAAGTCATATACATACTTTACTGTAGATGTTGTTCAAGACTAAATCCTAAATGAGGAATTTTTCCTCCGGATGCGAATGACGACATTTTATAGTTTGTCATTTATGTTTTGTACTATCTATACTTATCTACATATATGTATTTTTTCCTCAGGGGAGACACTAAATTATGAAAAAAGCAGAATTCTATTTTCTAATTTTATAATATAGATTTTGTTTGATCTTAACACCATCATAGATTTTACCTATGTTAAAAGTATATAAGATTTTATACATGTTAAAAGTATAATAAAACATACGTAAACATTATGGAGGTGTTATGAATGTTTTATTTATATATAAAAAAGGGAAATTTATACAATTTAAATACATTCAAATTTTCAAAATAAACCTATATTTCAGATATTGCGTAATATATAAATAAAGGATATTTCAAACAGCGATCCAAAAGGCAATAAATGTGGATCCTATATTGTATTAAAAAAAATAAAACTTTTTAGAAGAAAAAAATCAGAATTATCGCGGTACCAAAAAATCAATCTTTATCTAGACATTTGCTGAACTTAAGACTAGCATAAATTAAATATATCTAACATAATATAAATGAAATTATTTTTATGGTATTAATTTCTTCTCATTAGTTTTAACATAAGTATAGTTAGACAATGTCAACATAAAAGAAATTATGACAGTGAGACATAATTAAATTGCCAAAAGCGCTCATCTCTGAAACTTAAATTTATTTATTCCTTTTACCACATAATTAACAGCATAAAAAATTTATGTGCGAAGGAAAAACCGTCCAGACATACATAACATAACTTATAATTAACAATAAATTTCCAAAGAATGATTTTTTTATCGTGTCATAATTTTTCATGTTTAAATAAAGTAAGAGCAATAGTGAAATATTTTGCTGTCATTCTTAGGAAATTAATTTCATGTCCTTTAATATTTTATACAATCAATATTTTCACACAATACCTTTAAACAACCATTAGGAAACCTTCATAGTTACATTACAATACCTTTACAAAATATTAATTAATCATTTTTCACCTAACAACTACTATTCTAAAATCCTGTTGCGCAAATCTAATACATACCTTTTGGCACCTTAATTTCCCTGCAATACACCGACAAAAGGTATTTAACAGTTTAAGTTTGAAATCCTAAGTAACAAACGCTTTTAAAAATTTAATTACGACTCAATGCTGTCATATCGTTCATGTTGACATTATAGGATTTGTTTTTAATTAAATTTCAAACAATTACTTGATCAGTGTTCCAGAGTTTAAATTATTTAAGTAAAAATTATCTCTCAGATTATAACATTTTCATTTATTTATTTATTTTATTTATTTATTTCTTTACTTTTTGCATTTCTCTATTTCTGTAAGCCGTTTCTTAACTTTTTAAATTACATTTCTGAACTTTTCGTGAAAATATAAAATTAATAAAACAGGAAACAACAGTTTTTAGATTTTTTATCTTTTCGGTTCTTTCTTTCATTTTCTTTTTTTAACAAAATAGAAATTTTCCGTTTAAAAGCAGAAATTTCACATAAAATCAGCCGTATATATACGGATTGTTTTTATTTCTTACCCATCATACGTAGTATAGGGTAAGTCTTGTAATCGTTTTAAAAATCGAAAGAGAAATTTTGACGGATTTACACGTTTCAAACCCTGGAGATTCCGAAAAACATATTAAAAAAAAAAAAAAATCTCCGTCCGTCTGCGTGTGTGTGTGTCTGTAACAAATCTCCGGAACAAATTGAGATAGAGACTTGAAATTTGGTGAACTTCCGAATTTGAAACTTTTCGTGGAAATATAAAATTAATAAAACAGGAAACAATAGTTTTCAGATTTTTTATCTTTTCGTTTTTTCTTTCTTTCTTTTTCTTTTTTAACAAAATAGAACGTTTCCGTTTAAAAGCAGAGATTTCACAGGAAATCAGCTATATATATACGGATTGTTTTTACATTGTAATTAAAAGTTGTCACATTTCCATTTACATGTTTTGTAACCGTTATAAATCATCTGAGGGACAGCTCTAGAAATAAATTTTATTTTTCTTCTCTGTATTTTAATAAAATTATTACTTCCCCTGTTTTTAGAAATTTCTGCTTTGGGCTATCACTTCGCTTAAAAGGGTTCTTGGAACGAATAATCTTTTGCTCATTTTGCAGATAAATAAACTCCAAACACGGTGTTGTAATTAAATTGCTCCGTAATGATGCTGAAATCGGAGCTTTGCGTGATCTTCACAGCTTATTATTTCTAAGATTTAAAACTCCAGTTAAAAGTCAACTCTCATGCTACTTATTTTACGGTTAATCACTTCTCAACATTCATTTTTTTTAAACTATCTTTTAAAAGCTTCGATTAAGATGTTTTAGTATCTTTGTCATTATTGGACCAAAAGTGTCATTACATGCGTACGAGATAATTTTGAATAATTACATGGCTACCAACGTGTAATGAAAAATAGTAAATTTTCCGCTTATTCCGACAAAATTTACTATTTCCTCTCCGAATAAAAACTTTCCGTTTAAAAGCGGAAAATTAGCGTAAAATCAGTCGTATATATACGTATTGTTTTTACAATTTAATTACAAGTTTTCATTTTTTTTCACTGTTAGATGTGTTTTGTAATCGTTAAAATAAGCATCAGATGGACTGCTCTAGCGATGTTCTTTTTCTTCTCTAAAAATAATGATTTGTTCCCCTGTTTTGAGAATTTCTGCTTTGAGTATTTGCACTTCGCTTAAAGGATTTTTGGAACGAATCGCCTTTCCCCCATTTTGCAGATCATTAACGCTAAATATGGTGTTGTGATTAAATGGCTCCATAATGATGCTGAAATCGGAGCTTCGTGTGATCTTCACAGCTTATTGTTTCTAAGATTAAAAGCTCCCATCAAAACTCAATTCTCATGTTACGCATTTTAGTGTTAATCACTTCTCGAGATCTAATTTTTTTTTAAAACTATTCTCTTCAAAGCTTCAAATTAAGATGTTTTAATATCTTTGTTAATATTTAAGCAAAAAGAGTAATTACGTGTGACCTACATAATTGGGAATAATTGCATGCTTGTCAACGAACAATGACACAGAGAAAATTTTCCTCTTATTCCGGGAAAATGTATGATTTCCTATCGCAATAGAAAGTTTGCCTGAAAAAAGCAGAAACTTAACATAAAATCACTCGTATATATACAGATTTGTTTTGCACTATAATTACAAGTTTTCACCTATTCACTCAGATATTTTGTGACCATTATAAATTTAGCATCAGATGGACTGCTCTAGAAATTTTCTTTTTCTTCTCTGTATTTTAAAAATAATTATTTGTTCCCCTGTTTTGATAAATTTCTGCTTTAACACTTCGCTTAAAGGGTTTTTGGAGCGAGTCGCCTTTTCAGAATTTAGCAGATCATTAAACAGCAAACACGGTGTTGTGATTAAATTGCTCCGTAATGATGCTGAAATCGGAGCTTTGTGTGATCTTCACAGCTTATTGTTTCTAATATTAAAAGCTCGAATTAAAACCCAATTCTCATGTTGCGTATTTTTGTGTCTCTACTCAACATCTACTTAAAAAAAAATATTCTTCCAAAAGTTTCAAATTAAGTAGTTTTTATATCTTTGTTACTAGTAAAGAAAAATGTGTAATTATATACTATCTACATAATTAGGAATGATTACATAGCTGCCAACGAGTAATGACAAAAAGAAGATTTTCGCTTTATTCTGGGAAAATGTATAATTTCCCCTCAAAATGGAAAGTTTCTGTTAAAAAGCAGAAATTTAACATAAAATCAGTCGTATAGAGGAGACTAGGGAGAGTTGACCCACGTTTTACAAAATAATTTTTCATTTTTTTAAATATTGAACTTAGAATAAAGTTTTATATATCATTTTGTTCGTTATACAATCAGTTATGAAAATAAAATTGCTACATAAGAGTAATATATAAGAAATTTGACAAATGATTGACTTTAATCATGAGACAATAATGGGTCAAGGATCCCCGCATATAAGAGGGTTGACCCACTTTTTTTTATATTGAAATATTTGTGAAGAGAAATAAAATCAGTATAAAAATAGCAAAATAACTTTATGCTACATGCTTTAATTATTATAAAAAATATTTTTTAAAATATGATGCTTAACCCCTTAACGGTCGCATCAAATTACGGTTTAAAATTCAAATTGCTTATTAGAACCACTCTTTTGAAAAAGAAATATGCATCTTATTTAATGACAGGTAAAATGATACCATAATAAAGCCAATTACACAATTTTATAAAACTGGTGGAAATCGAACAATCTGAATAAAAGACACAGCCGTGTATATCATGAGAGCGAGAATTAAGGGGTTAAACATACCTGTTTACACTCAGTCGCAAGTCAGAGAAGATAAACTTTGTTTTAAACAGGATTTTGTCTGAGCAGGTATAATTGTACAGCAGAGAAAATGAAATTTTAACTTTTAAGACAGTATTGCGTTAGAGACAGGTTCCGTTTTCATAGGGTTTCATGTATTATTATGCCCGGATTTAGGAGCCACTGTCCGGCATTTCTTTGCTCTCCTTGTCCTACTTTTTGTGACGCTCGATCTGACAATTCTAGTTGTCATATAGTTCGGCTTCATCTTACTGTATTAATCCTGGTGAAATTTGTCTACATACCTTTCTAAAGTTTTTCGATCAATGTTCTTTTGCAGCCACATGAGCACTTAATTTATCATTAAAATCTTTTAACTCTTTGAGGGGTTTATTAGTGTCTCAGTACTAAAATGTTTAAATAAATGACTGGCACAGTAATTTTCGAACAAATATATTTGCAAATAAGAAAAATGCTATATTTCACATATTAAATTGAAAAGATTTTAGGAAAATTCTGGTGCCATTGTGGCGTTTGGGAATTAAAATTAACTGATGTCATAAACGTACTACTGCCCCTGAAAGAGTTAAGACTGCTGATTTCCTACTTTCTAGTCTTTTTCACTGTTTCTATTTACCTATTGTAAGTAATATTTAAATGGAAAATAGTTCCTATCAACTTCATTACAATATTTCATATATTTCATTAAATTTTTTTTTGCAGTGTAGGGTAAGGTGCCCTATTATCGTCCCCCAGTTACTTTTAGGCCCTTGGAAGTTGTAATTGTCAGTGAAAATCTACTAATTTTGGATTTTACATAGACTAACTATCCACGCACATAGAAACATATGCAAGTATCGTGCAAAAAAAATTTTAACAATGAAAAAAATTGTTTTTTCAAAAGTATCTAAAATATGCAAAAGAAAAAAAATGGTCCCAATTTCGTCCCCCAAAAAATTCCAATACGCCGAGGCTTAAGGGTCCTGTCCCTGCCGGCGAAGACACTCACGAGCTAATGCTAATCCTATGAGGAGGGATTTTTCTAATATATCGTTTGCATTTCGACATTTTTAAATAATTTTTTTTTTGCATTGGATAGCCGAGGTCCGTCTCTACAGCGCACCTTGGTTACTTTTTCGATTTTGGTTGCAGATATTTTTTAGAATGACACTTTCATTTTCAGAACCGGTTTTGAAAATGAAAGTAACTTTATTAAAAATATCTGCGACCAAAATCAAAAAAGTAACCAAGGTGCGCTGTAGAGACGGACCTCGGCTATCAATGCAAAAAAAAATTATTTAAAAATGTCGAAATGCAAACGAGATATTAGAAAAATCCCTCCCCATAGGATTAGCATTAGCTCGTGAGTGTCTTCACCGGCAGGGACAGGACCCTTAACTTATAACTAAATCAAAATTTATTTCTAAATGAGTAAGTAATTTAATTTACATTAAAGTAAGGCACAAAGAAATGTACTAATTATCAGTGGAAGAATAACATAACGAAACATTAGCATAGTTGCCAAACACCCGATTTTTTTCATACCAATATTTTTATGCAGAAATACTTGCTTTATATAATCGCAGTTTTAACGCAAATAAATAAAGAAAACATTTTTGTAAGATTTTACTGGTATCCAAAAAATCGGGAGATTGGCATCTATGCATTAGCCATCCAAACATGAGGGGAATATTGAAAAAAAATGTCATGAAAAAGTATTCCTAATTTCGTCCCCGGGACGAAAATAAGAACTGCAAGGGGGACGAAATTGGGAGCACGCTACTTCCCAATATTACGGATCTTCAGTTCCCATAAGATGAACTGAGCGTCCTAAAACTCACTGTATGCTACTGTCCGCATCTTACCAATGAAACATACAATGAATAAGAAATAAATGCTTACAGTACAGTAAATAACGTTCTACAAACGACGTAATAAGAACTCAGGTCTTCTGAAAATAGGAAATTCGCCGTCTGTAATTTATGTATGCGTCTTGGAGAACGAAAGTTTCAACACTGACCTCTTTTACCTTCCGCCTCCTATGCCTTGCGTTATAAGTGGCGCCACTTTCGCAGAAGTTAAGGGGGATGAAATTAGGAGATGGGACGAAATATGGGCACTTTACCTTATACTATAGCAATTTTCACATCTTTGTTTAATCAGTCTAATGTATTTTCTTTTTCATCACCCCATTCTACTGTAGTTTTACAGAATAAATTTACATTATTTTATAAATATAACCATTAACCCTTCATTATGCACAGTGTATAATAAGAAGATTTCCAAAACCAGTTAATTAAGGAAGCATTGAGCATCTGGTCAACCCTCCCTCACATTGACTGGGTCGAGGCTCCCAACATAACCCTTTTTTAAAGAATAGCACATTGTTATGTTGTCTAACTTATTGTACGATCTTTATGCCTGGGATGAAAGCTTGACATTTATGCATTAATTAATAGATACTTCCTTAAATTTCTATGATATATTTTATCTGAAAAAAGCTTATAAAATATTTCTAAAAAACAGAACTTTTAGATTAGAAACGCCTCACAATTGTTTTTTTTTCGCACATATTTCGATTATCTGTAGGAAACAAAAACTGTTGTTTGAGCAATCCAGTAGCTTTGGGTGACGCCTATTGATAAAACTCTGAAATTCTTTTAAATATGAAAACTGAGGGATGGGTCAAGTCACCCCTAAGGTCAACACCTCCCTATCCCTAGTCTCCCCTATATAGGGATTTGTTTTACACTGTAATTACAAGTTTCCACATATTCACCAAGATCTTTCATAAAAATTAAGCATCAGACATAAATTAAGCATCAGACGAACTGCTCGAGAAATTCTCTTTTTTTCTATATATTTAAAAAATAATTATTTGTTTTCCTGTCCACAGAAATTTCTGCTTTGAGTTAACACTTCGCTTAAAGAGTTTTTGGAACGAATCGCCTTTTCGCCAATTTGCAGTTCATTACGCGCTAAACACGGTGCTGTGATTAAATTACTCCATAATGGTGCTGAAATCGGAGCTTTGTGTGATCTTCACTGCTTACTGCTTCTGGGATTAAAAGCTTCCATTAAAACTCAATTCTCATGTTACGTATTTTAGTGTTAATTTCTTCTCAATATCAACTTTTTAAACTTTTCTCTTAAAAGCTTCAAATTAAGATGTTTTAATATCTTTGTTATAGTTGAAGCAAAACGAGTAATTATATGCGATCTATCTAACTGGGAACAGTTATATGGCTGCCAACAAATAATGACGAAAAGGAAATACGTAAAATGTTTGATTTCCTGTCAAAATAGAAAGTTTCCATTAAAATGGAGACATTTTACAGAAACCAAAAATGTATATACGGATTTGCTGTATACTATAGTAATTACAAGTATTCACATATTCACCCAGACGTTTTGTAAACGTTAAAAATGAAGTATCATATGAACTGCTCTACAAAATTTATTTTTTTTTGTATATACTTTAAAAATATTTATTTACAGCAGGAGAATTACAATATAATTGTCCTATTTCGATAAATTTCTGCTTTGAGTTAACGCTTCGCTAAAAGGGTTTTTGGAACGAATCGCCTTTTTCCCATTTTGTAGATCATTAAACGCCAAACACGGTGTTGTGATTTAATTGCTTCGTAATGAAGCTGAAATCGGAGTTTCATGTGATCTTTACTGCTTACTGTTTCTAAGATTAAAAACTTCAATTAAAACTCAATTCGCATGATACGTATTTTATTGTTAATCTCATCTCAATATCAACTTTTTAAACTTTTCTTTTAAAACCTTCAAATTAAGATGTTTTAATATCCTTGTTATAGTTGAAGCAAAACGTGTAATTATATACGATCTACTTAATACGTTGACGAGTATACTTGTAGCTTTAATATTCGTGGCTTTAATTTATTATTTTCTCATCATTATTTTAAAATTAAAAAAATTGCCTTATTTATTGGCAGAAATTTCGCTGTATTAGTAAAGAGAAATTTACCTTTAAGAATTTGTGGTGTTAAGCGACTTTCAAGATGAAATTTGAAAATTCTTACTTTTTGCGGCAGTGAACGTGTTAATTGGGAACAGTTACATGGCTGTCAACAAATAATGACAAAAAGGAAATGCCTATGCCGGTAAAATGCACGACTTCCTGTCAAAATAGGAAGTTTCCATAAAAATGTAGAAATTGCACAGAAACCAAAAGTATATATACGGGTTTCCTGTACACTATAATTGCAATTTCTCACATATTCACCCAGATATTTTGTAAACGTTAAAAATGAAGTATCAGATAAACTGCTCTACAATTTTTTTTAATATATACTTTAAAAATAATTATTTACTTCAGGAGAATTATAATATAGTTCTCCTGTTTCGATAAATTTCTGCTTTGAGTTAACACTTTGCTTAAAGGGTTTTTGGAACGAATCGCCTTTTCCCCGTTTTACAGATCATTAAACGCTAAACACGGTGTAGTGATTAAATTGCTCCGTAATGATGCTGAAATCGAGCTTTGTATGATCTTCACTGCTTACTGTTTCTAAGATTAAAATCTCCATTAAAACTCATCTCTCATGTTGCATATTTTAGTGTTAATTTCTTCTCAATATCAACTTTTTAAACTATTCTTTTAAAAGCTTCAAATTAACATGTTTTAATGTCTTTGTTATAGTTGAAGCAAAACGTGTAATTATATACGATCTTCTTATTTGGGAACAGTTATATGGCTGCCAACAAATACTGACAAAAAGGAAATACCTATGCCGGTAAAATGTATGATTTCCTGTCAAAATAGAAAGTTTCCATTAAAATGCAGAAATTGCACACAAACGAAAATTATGTATACGGATTTCCTGTACACTATAATTGCAAGTTTTCACATATTCACCCAGATGTTTTGTAAACGTTAAAAATTAAGTATCATATGAACTGCTTTACATTTTTTTCTTTAATATATACTTTAAACATAATTATTTACTGCAGGAGAATTATAATATAATTCTCCTGTTTCGATAAATTTCTGCTTTGAGTAAACACTTCGCTTAAGGTGGCTGGTTACTTAGCTTACTATTTTCTCTCACTAATGTAAAGTCTATGGGCATTTGATGCATTCGTATATTTAAAATATCTCCTCAGGAAATTAATATTTTTAACTTCTATTTGTTGTGTACTCTTCCTAAAAGATGTCTTTTATTTTTCTTAGTTCTGAAAATATTTCTAAAGTATAGACTTAATTTTATATGAAGTGTTAAAATCTTACCCACAGCCCATTTATAACACATAAAATATTAAATCCAGCATAGATTTTAGATATACAGTAAACCCTCGATTTAACGGACCTCGGTTCGACGGACTTCGAATTTAACGGACTAATTAAAAAAAAATTAAAAATTAAACAAAAATTAAAGTAAAACAAGTGGGTAAGTGTGATCGCAGATCGCACAGAGGGTTTCGTTTAATATCCCTTTTAAAACACTTTATCCTTAAATTAACAAATCAACATCGTTAATTTAAAATTATTCCCCTCTCCCTAACCTGAAATTCAACGCCCGTATTTCAAATTTTTATATTTGACAAATGTCAAATATTTATTTATCACTATTATTTACTGGAAGCCTCCATGATAAAACAGCTTCTAAAACGATGAAGCACGCTTCGAAAAAAAAAAGAAAAGTATTACTGCCTCCATCCCCCTCTCCTACTTGAGAATCAACACGCAACCCTCTTTTAAGCTTTTATATGTAAAAAATCAAGCAATGAACAACGACAAAGCATTTCTATTTACTATTTTTAAAAAGCGATTTCTCGGTAAAATAAAAAAAATATTTATTATATCTGTGGCGACACAATGTCTCGTGATCAAATGAACGAAACCTTAAAAAAAGGGAAAGAACACGAAACGCCGAAAGCGCGCGCTTTGATTCTCACTGCAGCGTGGTTTTAGTTCTAAGCATGCGCAAGCCATTTGCTTATTGCTTGTTTATTAATTATTATTTCTGTGTAAAAAGTGTTTCATTCCCATAAAAGTTGCATATGTGTTAATTCGTTTGTATTTCATTACCGATATTGTATTATTAAAAGTAATATATTGTGTTTATATATATATGTATATATATATATACAGTAGTATATATGTATATACAATATATATTTATGTATATGCACATATTGTATATATACAATACATGTATATACACTGTATATATTGTATATATATACTATATATATATGTAATTTGCACTGTAATAATATATGTAATTACAAGAACGTAATAATATATATATGTACTATAATTAACACAAAATAATATTATAAATAGTACTTTGCGATTTAACGGACTTTCGATTTAACGGACACATCTTAGTCCCAATTAGTCCGTTAAATCGAGGGTTTACTGTATTTTGAAAACTAAGAAAAGAAGAGACATCCTTTAAGAAGAGTACACAAAGAAAAGATGTTAAAAATATGTATTTCCCGAGAAGATATTTCAAATATACGAATGAATCGAAAGTCCGTAGACTTAATATTACGGAGGAGAATTCTGAAGCTGAGTGACCAGCGCCCTTAAGGGGACCAGGAAAGCCCTATCTCCGCCATGTTAAATTCACCAAATTTATGTACCTTTTTCTCAGAAATGGTGAAAGATAGAGGTCTAGATTTTTTAGAGTAGTTAGAATAACATGATTTACGTATTTTAACAGACCATTTTCTTTCTAAGTGAAACTCAAAATTAATTATTAATTATTTATTGAAAGTCATTATTAAATTAGCATCTTTGGTAAGATTTCACTGCCTAAAATAAATAATTGTCAACAAATCATTAAATACCTGTGTTAAAGTATACAATATAACATAATATAAGTATTTAAAAAATCTGAGTTCTTAAGTTTAATAGATATTGAAAAAAAAGGAACATAAACATGAAAAATCCAAGTTTTGAGAAAAAGTCAATTAAAGATTTAAATGGCCATTAAGCTGTGAAGTACTCATAGAAAGAATGAATAGCTTCAACACTTACCTTTTTTTATATATATAAACATGTGTGGCAGATCGTTGGAAAGGTAAAAGTTTAAACTATCTAATGATATAAAAAAGTAAAAATCAATTTTTTGGTTGAATTTTGTTTTCTTGGTCCCCTTAAAGGGTTTTTGAAACGAATCGCCTTTTTTCCTATTTTGCAGATCATTAAACGTCAAACACGGTGTTGTGATTACATTGCTCGGTAATGAGGCTGAAATCGGAGCTTCGTGTGATCTTTACTGCTTATTGTTTCTAAGATTAAAAGCTCCCATTAAAACTCAATTCTTACGTTACGTATTTTAGTGTTAATCACTTCTCGACATCTATTTTTTTTTTTTTTTTTTTTTTTACTTTTCTCTTAAAAGCTTCGAAATAAGATGGTTTAATAAATTTCTTACTATTAAAGCAAAAAAGTTCAATTATATGCGATGTACGTAATTGTAAATAATTGCATAGTTGGGAATCTTTCGAATGTTTTCAAGTCTAATTTTGAATCATAATTTTTACTTAATAAGCGAAATCAAATAAATATCATATGCGATGAAAACATTTTTTATTATAACTAAAATTTAAAACTGTTTATTAAAAAGGTGCATAAAAATTTACATATTCCGTTACAAAATGAACTGGTCTTTAAAAACATAAAAACCATTGATGTTAAAAATCATATGAAACAGAAAAGATTACATATTTACAGAAATTAGCCTTTTTATTAAACAATGTTTCTTGTTCGAAACTTGGAAAAACAGCGTGAGTGTGTATTTAGTATCAGCTAAAACAACCAAACAAATAAAAAAATTAAGGACCTCTTACGGGTCCTTATTTCCGAACACTAATATTTTGGAAAGTAATTTTCACCTTATTTAAAAACAAGATTCTGTGATTAAGGCGAATCATTCAAAAGTCCAAATCCTGTTTTTATAACTCATTTGTTTCAAATTATACTTTAAGCTAGTTAATCTTCACTAGTTTTAAAATCTAACTGTCGAAATAAAAATGAATATCAGTCATCTCAAGCGCATCAATCAACTAGTATGTTGTGGTCATCACAAGACTTTCTTCTATATCAATCTAATACATTAAATAATTTAGAATACTCAGACAGCAAAAATTATGGATATGAAGTAGAATGCCTCTTTTTGAATTACGGTGATCAGTAAATAATACATAACATCACCACCGATAAATATTACCAATAGATTGTGGACAAAATTAAGAATCTTTCCACAAGCACAGGATACAAGTGCACCCTGTTAATCGGTTTAAAGCCAAAATAGAATAAGTACAGTAAAACCCCGGCTATCCGAAAAGCATGGGACCAAAGCATTTTCGGTTAACCGGGGCTCCATAGGAATTTTCGGATAACCGGGGTCCCAAAGGAATTTTCAGATAACCGAGGTTCCATAGGAATTTTCCAATAACCGGGGGGCTTATACTGAAGAAGAAGATCCTGAAGAGATTGATAATATCAAGATTGCACACAGTGAAGCTACTGAGATCTTAGATGCGGCACTTCGAGATATTAAAGTAGAAGAAGATGCAACAGCATGAGATGTGTGGTTTTTTAAAAGGTGGCGTGATAAAGCAGCATTGAGACGATGCAAAGTTGAAAACAAAAGAAAATCACAACATACTTTGTATAAAAAAAAGGAGTGTCGTTCGTGTCTATCTAATAATGTGCCCGAAATTACGCAAATAAGTAAGTTATCTCTGTTTATTTATTTCATAAAGAACATGCTTTTTAACACTATTTCTACCAGTGTCCAATAACACCTTTCAAAGTTTTGATTTTTACTTATTTTGCTTATAATTTGTAGAGCAAATAAGTATTAAAACAACTCTTCAATGTATTAAAACTGATTCGGAATTGTTTTGATCTAAAACTTGCAAATAAAACAGTAATTATAAATCAAAATATGTTGAAAGGTGTCATTTGACATCGGTAAAAATAGTGTTGACAATAAAACTTTTCACATTTGAAAATAACTTTAAGGAATTTAAATGTGTTTCGGTTAAGCCGATTTTCGGATAACCGGGGTCTTACTGTATCTATTTATGTCAAGGTTTAACAGAATATGATATTTGGAGAAATTTCGTGCTTTAGTTTTTGTGATATAGCCATCGCGGAAATCGTGAAAAACGCAGTATAGAAGTGCCACCTGTTGGCCGATATAAGCCCAAACCTTATCAGCATCTGTGTATGTCAAAGTCTAACATAATATCAGGATCTTGGAATAGAAAGGGCGAATTCCGAAATTGGGGTGTTGCGAAATCAAGCTCAAAGTCTTGCAAGTAGTTCAATGGCGAATCTTTATTTTAATCACATGCATAACGAAAAACATACAGAGAGGAGGTTTCAGACACGAGGTTTGCCCTTGCTTCTCTAGAAAAATAAGGCCACGAGTTTATTATAGAAAATGGTACTACTTACTTTAGCTTGACACTATGAGAATACCAAGGGCGAACCAGGGCAAAACGACTTACCTACGTGTTGCCTACATCAATCTGACATGGAAAAAACAAATAACAAAAAAAAAAAAAAAAAAAAAAAATGATTTTTCGAGTTCGCCCTTTCTCTTCCAATCTCTTGATATGAAGTATGAGGAAACATAATGAGGACCTATTTATGTAAAGGTCTGGCAGAATAAGAAGTTTGGTGAAATTCTGTGTATTAGTTCTTCAACTATTCAAATCCAATTTTCACAAATCCAATGCTTTCTTCTTGTATATAGATTGTTATCTTCTTTTGTATAGATATTAGTATTTCAGAAGTTAAGTTACTCAATAGTTAGGAGTATGGAAAATCTTGAATGATGGCGTTTAACATCTTTTTTTGATAGATCATTCAACTGTAGAAAATTCCCACTTGTCTAGACAAAGGTTTGGAGTCCAAACATATAGACATTTTATATATAAAAGCTTTTAAAATGTTTTTATGGTTTTTATTTAAAAATTTCTAATTATTGTAATATATACATATTTTTTCTGGTGAATATGAATATAAACGAATTATCTTATAAGAACTTTTAAAGAAATTGCGCGATGTCGATGATAACATTCAAAACATAAAATGTTTAATTTTTGTAAGAATAAATAAACAAGCTATCTCTGGATCATACAGAAATTTACACGGAAGAATCAGGGCAGTAAACACTTTGAACCAAAATGATACTGTGTAAACTATGTACTACTTAAAAATAATGCATGGACATAGAAAAAATACACCAGCAGTCAGTAGTGCATCGGTAATTGACAATTTGATAATACGAAGTAAATAATATTTTGCAGAATTTTTCTGCACATTTTCAATTTTTAACAGTTTTGAGTTCCAGTTTTAAGTTTTCTTTTCGTACTACGTTAGAATAAAGGGATCCGTAAATTGGTTTGTTAAAAATTACATGGCATGAGAAAAAAGATTGGTCAACACTTCTCATAGTTGATTTTTTTATGCATTAGTAAAATTAACAATAATCACATAACCATTAAAAAATTTTCATTGGAATATTTAGTTCTTTGAACACAGAATATGCATAATATTTGAGATAAAAGAGATTTTCGACTACTAAAACGCATACAATCTTTCGATATTCGACATAAAAATGTAGCTGCACCATCCATATATTTGTAAACATAAGAGGGTTTCATCAAATAAATCCCGTTGCATGCACTGTGAAAAATATCACTGTAAAACTACGGGCAGAGGCAGGCAGCCGAGATTCCAGTCATACCCCGTGAAAAAAAATCCATGCTCATCATTTTGTGCAGCCCGTAATTTTGCGGGGCAAAGCTATAATACACTTCAAATCACAATAACACTTTACTCACTGTTCCATAGCACGTTAGATAATCCTCAGAGAATCGCTCTTTTGGCGGGTTAAAAAATATGTTACGGTCGCGGTTAAGTGACATTATTTTTCGAAACACGAATAAAATGAAGGGTTACAATCTAGCGGAGGAAAATGTATGTGGTCATATTGTATTTTTGCTAAAAGATGAGCTAGAACTAAAAAATATGTGGATTGCCCTTAATTTTCTAAGTATCTAAGTATACCCCTGTAAAATTACGGGCAGACGCCGGCAGCAGAGATTCAAGTCATACCCCGTAAAAAAAAACCATGTCCATCATTTTGTGCAGCCCGTAATTTTACGGTGCAAAGATATAATACACTTCAAAACACAATAACACTTTACTCACTGTTCTGTAGCACGTTAGGTAATCATCACAGAATCGCTTTTTTGGCGGGTTAAAAAATATGTTACGGTTGCGGTTAAGTGACATTAATTTTTGACACAGGACTGAAAAAGGGTTACACACCCTAGCGGAGGAAAATATATGGGGTCGTAACGTATTTTTTTAGTGGATCAGACCGTTTTTCATCAAATAAGGCTGTTGCTCATGAAAATTGAAGAGCAAACACTCATAAATTTACAGTTTTTTCTGAGAGTGTGGCGCACACAAAGATCGAAATCAGAGGGATGAACTGAAATTTATTTCATGAATGTCTGGCAAATGTGTTTCCTCCTTGTCGATGAAAAAGAGAGTTCTGCCTAAAAGATAAAACTTATTTGTTTCATAGAGGATTACTAGTTTAAAGATTTTATCTGTTATGTTAATTTTATTGTTTCATCTTCTAGGACCGATTTGTGACATTTCAACCACTGAGCCCTTCACTTTTGACAGTTTCCACTGCTGATGTAAAAAAGGTTTCAAAAAATATTTTCCCTTTAACACTGAATCAATATTCTTGAGCTTTTATGAATCGCCCTGCTAAAGGAGATTCTAATTTGTACAAAAAAATATAAGAATTTTGTTTCAAACATCCATGAAAATGTAAGCAAAATAATGTAAATGAGAGCTTAACTTGTCGAACATTGTTGTCACCTCACAATTTAAACAAGTTGGAAATTGCACGTCAAACGTGGCAAATGTGGTGCGTTCGTACTGTAACTAGTTTTATAAATATTTTTTGCACCACATATTGTACTGAATGTATATTTTAGTGCACTTCATAAGTGCATATCCATTTTATTCTGTTTGAAAGGCTGTAACATCATTAAAATGCACTTGAAATATTTTTTTCCATTGGCCATAATGTAATGGAAAAATTTTGACTGTCTCTGTAATTAAACTATACATCCGATTTTCATAAAATTTGAAACGACTCAACAAAATGTTATAACAATTATATATTTAAAATTTCAGGCAATTCGGTTGGGTAGTTTTTGCTCTGTTATATGCGGACTGACGGACATACAGAAAGATGGACCAAACGACAACTGTAGGTGCTACGAATTTATATAACTACGAACGCACCTAAAAAGAAAATACTATTTTATCAAAAAGCGTGAACACTGTTTTGTTGAGGCCAATAAGTCACGAGCTTACGAGTGCTATGATTAAATGCTTTCAGAGATTTTGGTTAAATATTCAACAAGGATTTCGAGTATTTTCCAGATTCCACATCATCATAACTTAATAATGTTTAATCGTTTGTTTTAAAGTGCTCTATTTCAAGCAAACCTGTTTATAAATAATAAAGCTCTGTTTGAAGTTTACTTTCGCCTTGGGCACATTGAAATGGATCTTACGGTACTTACCCGCTTTACAGATAATTAAACATCAAACATTGTGACGTAATGAAATTACTGCGTAATGGTGTTGAAACTTGGAGATTTGGTTTATCTTCGCAGCCTACTGTTTGTGTGATTGAAAGCCGCCGTTTAAATTGAATTCACTCGCTTTGGCTTTAAATGTTAATTGCTTCTGGATCTCTGATTTTCGATTGCTACTTTAGAAGTTACGATCAAGGGAATTTGAAATTCTTCATAATTAACAAAATTCGATATATATAATTCTTATTTTCAGTAGTTGGTTGAAGATATACAGAAGTAAATAGAATTTTACTGAGACGGTTTTATCTGATATTAAAACAAAATAAAATATCATAGATTATTTTTAGTAATTTTAACGGGTAGTTTCCTTTCTTTTATTTGTTTTTTTAGGGTAAAAGCAGGGTTGAAATTCTTTATTGAAAATATATCATTCTTAATTTGAGGAATTGGTTGAAGGTTTACAGATATAAGTATAATTTTACATCAAGGAAGGTTTCATCTGATATTGGAACGTTTACTTATTTGCTTGTTTAATTAGGGTGAAGGTGCTATCAATCGACAATGTATCAGCGTTTGATAGTTCGATATTTCGGAGCATATTATAAAATTGTAGAGCATTTTCCCGATAAATTCTTTGATTTTGCATGAAAATGAATGTTATTTACATTGATTTGGCGAAAATTGTCAGTCAGTTGATATCCTTTGCTGCAGTGTGTTGAGGAAAAGCAAGCTGAGTTATATTTTGATTTTACCAATTGCAAAAAAAAAAAAAAAAAAAAAAAAAAAAAAAAAAAACATGCAGCTATTTATAACTTTCTATTGACTCTTCGAATCATTGGCAGCCATTAGCTTTTCGAACACAGATTTTGAAGCTTGTATTTGTATAATATTTTAGGTATGGAAGGATATCGATAACTAAACGTATTTCAAACAATATTTTACAATATACAACATGGTTATTTAGCTAATCCATGAATTTTAAACATAAGGGGGTATTCTATAGGTTTTGCTCATAGCATAGCATCTCTTTTACGTTGAATATATTAAGATCGAAAACAGGACAGATTAACTTTTTTTATGACAACCTTGTAAATGTATTTCATCATTGATTGCTGAAGAAGAGAGTTTGTTACTAATTTTGTTAATATAAAATGTTAAAATTTGTAAAAATTATAGGTTTTATAGTTGTCTACTATTTTTTAGATTTTACTTGGTATTTTAATTTTGTTGATGCATAATCTAGCTCAGTTTATAACCTGTTAACAACTTGTCTACTGTGCTAATGACTCGTTTAACTGCTAATGATAATAGCTGCTAATGACTCGTTTACTTTCTGACAGTGTGAAAAAATGGCTCTTTAAAAGTCTAATTCTTTCAACTCATAATCAATATTGTGAAGGAGAAGTACCCCCACAGTTTTCAAATAAAATGTTTGCCGAGATGTACCAGTGGCCGTCCATCGCGTGACATCGTAGTACCCATTTTAGTGGGTTCTCATCCCAAAAATTAATTGCAAATGTTTGTAAAGGTAAATATGTAATTTATTGTAACTTCATGAAAACATATATTGATGGGATGGCCCGCTGACAGCCATCGATCTTTTACAATAGAATAGTACACTGTAAAAAAACCACTGTAAATTTGCCAGCACAACTCGATCACAGTTGAATGTACTGTATCTTTCTTTGGTTTCCTGACTATTTAAACATGAAAAATACAGTAGTTGCGTAAAATTAACAGTACAATGTACTGGCAATTTTGAACGCATTTGGACCACAGCACAAACTACTGGCGTCCAAATTGCCAGTACATTGTGCTGTTAATTTTACGCAACTACTGTATTTTCCATGTTTAAATAGTCAGGAAACCAAAGAAAGATACAGTACATTCAACTGTGATCAAGTTTGCGCGCGAGATGAACAGTACTTTGTACTGTAAAAATGTCGTTTTTTTTTACAGTGTAGCAGGCATTGTATCAGTCGCAAGTACAGAAGCAGAATGTTCTCAGTTGGAAAGACAGGAACAGAATGAACAACTTACAATACATTCCATGCCAACATCCTTTGACATCAAGGCCAATATGAGAGTCCAAAACAACCGCAAAAATTAGCCGTAATTGAATTATTGGCGATAAATATGATCAGAACTATATCGCGAAAATAACTTCGTGTAACCCTATTGAATCATCTACAAAAAAGCTAGAATCTATATACATTACTGCTGACATATATACATTTGTGTTAAATTTATTGACTGAATATAATGGTATAACTAGGTGATAACTCTTGTTAATAAATAGATCAGCTTTAAATTTTATAAAAGGAGCTGGGAAATTACTATCATAAATCTTCTAAATATATAAAGTCCGTTAGATTGCAAAGAAACGAAAATAATTCAATTCAATCCGTTTACTTTTTAATTATTTACTTCTGCGTTAATGAAAAAAGAATTTACGAACGCAGGATAAAAATGATTAAATGTATTTAACCATAAGAAAGAAGACGTTACTTTTAAAGAATAAACTGTTATGACTTTTTGAGTACAAGGAAAGAAAGATAAAATTTAATTGGAATAGTAGATCAAATAAACAATATACGATGCTTCATCATAAATATTTTCTGGAATTTCTGAAACGCCCTGTCAAAGAGATTCTGATTGCTAAGAAAAAAGCAAATGTGATCTTAAACTTTAAACAACCAGGAAAATGTGAGCAAAATAGTGTGATTGGGTGCTTAACATATCGAACACTTATATCTTCAACATAGTATGTTTGTGTGTTCTAAGACTAATATCAAATAAACTAGTCGTTGGGGGCCACCGTAATACTCACCCATCATGGATATAGATAATATAAAATATGAAAATAAAACATGTGATATTTGCTAAGCATTGTACGATGTTACTTTTATTCATAATTTAATTTATTTGGACTCCCTTAAATATAATTAAAGCACAGATGTCATATACGCCCCATATTGGCGCGATTTTTTTATGACGCCAATCTCATATACGCAACGGGTACTTAACTGGTGCCAAAGTGTCGTTATTTTGCTTGATATGGTAACCCGGATGATGTTGTTTATGCTTTTGAAGTTTTCGCCAAATTGGTAATCGTGCCAATATGGAGCATATATGACATCTGTGCCATAATTACTATAACCCCTTAAGCTACTATTACATTTTGTTGCATTAAAATATCTCAATTTGTTGATTTTCTGTAAGCAAGTATTGGTTTACAATGGAACTCTATGGGAATTTGGCGAAATATTAGAGATACCACCAATTTGGCGTAACTTTGGCGACTCATTTTGGCCGCCAAGTTTGGCGATATACCGCCAAGTTGGCGACAAAGTTGGCGGTATCTGGCGACAGAACAGGGTCCCCCCTATGGTAAACCACCTTATAGGTATGGAGAGGCATTAAATGCTTGACATTTACGATAAGCCATTATTGGCATTTAATCTTATAGTTTGGCGATAGTTTTTTGGTCGGCGGTATAATCGAGTAGTACCAAATTACGTAAAAGAAATATCCTTATATCTTGGAAAATTATAATCGTATTAACTAACAGTTTACTGCGTCGGATTAAACTACTCATTTCCAATTAAAATATATCTTTGTATTGAAATTTGAATGAAATACAGGGTCATGAAAAATCGATGAGCGTGAAAAACAGAATTGCAAATATCTCGGCAATTAATTATCCGATAGAGTTCGTTCATGATGCAAAATTTATGTTTTTTTTATTGTCTTTTATATTCACTCCAAACAATTTCGAAAATTTTTGTATACTTTTATCAGAACGAATATTTCAAGAGTCCGAAAAAAATTATTCCGGTTAATCGAGGTTACTGATATTCAATAGGCTTCTTCCCATTATTACTCCCTAATTACACACCGAGTTTCAAGTCCCTATCTCAATTTGTTCGGGAGATAGAGCGATTACAGACACACACACATACAGACGGGCGAACAATTTTTTTTTCTAAAAATATATTTTTCGGAATCTCCAGTGTCTAAAACGCGTAAATCCGTCAAAAAAAATTTCGATTTTCAAAACGATTACAAGACTTACCCTATACTACGTATGATAAGTAAGTAAAAATTATTGATAAGATAAAAAGAAATTCTTAAAACCACCGTAAAAGTATTAATAAATGCGCAAGGCCTTTCGAAAGAAATAGTCTTTCTTCATCAGGCGCAGAGAACACGTGCTCCAACATTGAAAATAACAACAAAACGACTTGCTAATGTCTAGCTGCTGTTTTCAAAGTAGTAGGACGTGTTCTCTACGCCTAATGAAGAAAGACTAGTCCTTTCGATAGGCCTTGCGCATTTATTTAAAAAAAAATATGGTGATTTTGAAATTAGGTTTATCTTATGATTTCACACCAGCTTATTTCATTATTTAAAAAAAATCTTTGATTACTTTTATTAATTTACATGTTTTTCTTCCATTTTTTTTTAAATCTTAAATCTAAAATATTTTTATTATCTCTTTTATTTTCGTACAATTACAACATTGCATTTTCCCGGATAGAAAGCTCCAAATTCTCCCATTTACTTTTTCAAATGCAAATGGAAACTGAAGTTCGACAAAAACTTGCTTGAACGGATTATCGACCACTACGCTTGTTAGTAGAGTTTTGGTGTTTTTTGAGGAATAAAAATTCCTATACTTAGATTTACCCTTTTCACTTTTTTTCTGTCCGTTGATTTTTTTTAATACTTCCGAGACTTTGGCAGGTTTCATAATAAACCTGAGAATTAATGAAACTACATCCATTTCCATTTTATATGTAACTTTTACATGGACATTACACAGAAGGAAAGGTGTTGTCCAATACTATTTTTTTTTTAATTATTTGGAACGTTTAAAGAATATAAAGTTTTAACTAAAACGGCATATAAAGAAGTTAAAAAAATCAATGGAAACGTGTTTAAAAAAAATTCAGTTATTTTTCAATACTATTATTGGCCCGGGTGGGGCATCTATGCTCCACAGACTTTATTCTTAGTCTGAGAATCCTCTCTTTGGTACTATTTACATTATTAAGTACTATTATTGTAACTCAGTAATATCAGTTGACTAACGCGAGGCTTTCGCATCACAATTTTTGGGGATGATTGAGAAGATTTTGACGATTTGAGAAAAATCATTGATTTCATATTTGTAAATAATACTAATAGGTTTTTTCATAAATTTTAAATTAAGAGCAATTTTTAACCGAACAACGTACTATGACGAAATCTGAGTGGAGCATGCATAGTTGTCATACAATACCAGTAAATTCTTACATAAATGTTCTCTTTATTTAATTGCAGAAATTGTACGATTGAACGAAACACGTTATTCTGCATAAAAATATTGATATTTAAAAAAAGTTGGAAATTGGACGTCAAACGTGGCAAATGAGGTGCGTTCGTACTATAACCAGATTTATATATATATATTATTTTATTTTATTTTATTTTATTTTATTTTATTTATTTATTTTTTTTTTTTTTTTGCACCGCTTATTGCGCTGAATGTATATTTGAGTGCACTTCATAAGTGCATATCAATTTCGTTCTGCTCGAAAGGCTGTTACATCATTAAAATGCACTTGAAATAATTTTTGTCCATTGGCCGTAATGTAACGGAAAATTTTTAACGCTCCCTCTAATTAAACGATACATCTAATTTTCATAAAATTTGAAATGAATCGACAAAATTTTGGCAACAATTATACACCTTAAAATCCCGTTAATCCGCCACTTCCGATAAAACGCCCCACTCATTTTATAAACAAGTTTGAAATTTTCTAAAAATAACGAGAAAGCGCCCCATAAAGATCGCTGAAAAAACGTAAATTACGTCAAAAGACCGCTAAAAAACGCAAATTACGTCAAAGAATCGCAAAAAAAGAACATTTTATAAAGGATCGCGGATAAAACGCGAATTTCGTCAAAGTATCGCGAAAAAACGTACATTTCGTCAAAATATTGTAACAAAAAAACGCGAATTATGTCGGATCTAAAAACAACGTAGCCAAAGGATTGCTCAAAAACCTTGAATTACGTAAAAAACTCACTGAAAAACGCGAATTACATCAAAGGATGGTGAAAAAACGCGAATTTCGTCAAATTATTGCAGGAAAAATTTTAGTCAAAAGATCGCGGGAAAAACGTGAATTACGTTAAAGAATCTCAAAAAACTTGAATTTCATCAAAAGATCGCGGGAAAAACGTGATTTTCGTCAAAGGATCGCGAAAAAATGCAAATTTTGTGAAATATCGCAGAAAATCCCGCACATTTCATCAAATTTCCCGAAAAAACCCGCAAAATTTATGAAAATATTACGGAAAAATCCAGTGTAAGCCCACGTTCTGATACAATTTTTCGTCATGTTGGGGAGGGGGGGGGGTTAACGGGATTTTACGGGATTTAAAATTTCTGACAATCCGGTGGGTAGTTTTTGCTCTGTTATATGCGGATAGTCAGACAGACGGACCGAATGACTACTATAGGTGCTTCGTATTTATATAATTACGAACGCACTTAAAAAGGAGTTTAGCAATTATGAGTATGTCAAAAGCCTGTCGAATGCTTTTCGTATGGTACTTCATTCACCGTTATGCGTTTTTAATGTGCATAAAATAATGTGTTAACATCAGAAATAATATACATGATATTTTGACAATTATATGTTTTAAAACCTTCGGTTTTAATGCATCTTGTTTATTAATAATATCACTCACTTTGAGGTTTACCTTTTATCTGATGCATATTAAAATGAATTAAATTGTTTCAGCTTTGCGGGTAATTACATATCAAACATTGGGCTGTCATTGAAATACTTGTTAATGATGTTGAAACTGTAACTTTGGTTTATCCTCACAGTTTACAGTTTGTATGACTCAAAGCCGCCTTGTAAATTAAATTTACTCTGTTCGAATTTAAACTTTAATTGTTCCTCCAGCTCTAAATTTCGAAAGCATCTTTTTAAACCCTTGGGGACGAGCGACCGGTATTCGTGCCGCGTAAAGTGCTCAGAATCGGGAATTATTCTCACCAGAAAATTTTTATTATAAATTTTGCCTTATTTAATCCGAGCATTCTCCCGATTCAATTAGGCAAAAAATTCTTAAAAAAAAAAAAAAAAAAAAAAACGGTGATTAAAGATTAAAAATTCTGTAAAAGACGCTCGTCCCGTAGGGATTAAGGGTTAAAACTAGGCGGAATCAGAACGCAAAAACCATTAAACCGATCTCTCTACTTTTTCTTTAATTAAAGGTGACATGTTTTATTGGAATTTGGGCCGCTTTCAACCATTTTTATAAAAAAATAAATATTTTTAGAAGCAGGCCAAAGTGCGAAAAAATGAGTCAGATGTAGACTTTTTTTTTCAAATCACTGCTACTTTTTTGATTTTCAACTTTTTGATCTCAAAGTGTTTGGATTTATAGGCAATATTATCCACTTTCATAATCCTTAACGGTAATTGATTGCAAACGACTCTGGTGATCTAACGGATCCAGCCCGTTTGGAAGTGCACGGTGTGCACGCTAGCGCACCCACTCACGCAACTATAACGACGTCATTAATTTTTCATTAAAACAATTTGAATGTTCTTCACGTGATAAAAAATAACATGCAGAAAACCAAGGATAAAAAGCCGCGCGTCCGCAAGGGGTTAAAGCTATGATCACGGAAGTTCAAAATTCCTGATATCCCATGAATAATGAACGTAGCAATATTGAGCAGACTTACTTATTTTGAATAACTGCGAGTAGATTTAAACAAATGCGCAAATTTTTATTTTAAGTTTTTATTAAAGACTGAAAAAATGTAAAATATTTTTAAATGTTTTTACTAAATGAAAGTCAAAATTCTAGCGCTATATTCACCTTGAGTTAAATAATTAAAATATACACAAAGCACAAATAATTGCACAAAAATTACTTTCAGGTGTATACATATAATATAAATATATTAAAAACACATTAAAATATCTTAATAAATTAGAAAAACCGAGAACGTTTTCAGCCATTACAAGGCCGTCATCAGTGGAATTTAAATGTTGTTATTATTTTCTTTGCTTTTATTCGAGAATTGTCCAGAAGAAAGGATTGTAATTTAAAGATTGTTCGTCAGATGAGATGCCAGATACATTTATTCAAATTTTCAACACAACGAGCTTCCATCTATTATGCAGCAAATCTCTCCATACTCCATGGTAATCGTATGATAGTGCATCGTTACAAGCTGTATCTTTATTTGCAGTTATTTCAATTGGGTCTGTTATAATGGCTTCCTGGTAATTATTTGTACGAAAGATAATTTTTGATTTATTAAAATCTACTTTTGTAGGTTGAGTTTGAACTAATCTTTATAATGCAGTATAGAATCTATTTAATCTGCAGATCTGCCGTTTTACAATTTTTATATTTAGACATAATATTTCACTTTAATAAACTGTTAAGTTTTGTTACGGTATTCTGAATTAGTTAGAAAGTGAGAGCTTCATAATCTATGCTGGACGTTTGATTTTTCGCTCTTGTTTTACTATAGCAAGTAAAACAATCTTTTTTAGACAAAAAATATTTTTTTAATAACTTCTTTATTGTTTTGATTTGAAAACAGTAGAACCTCTTTTATCCGATACTCTTTTAATCGAAACCCTCGGTTAACCTAAATCCCTTTTTAATTTTTTTTATTATTTTTTTTTTATTTACTATCACATTCCTTGAGTGCAAGCGGTCCTTTCCGAACTACGCGTACAAATAAATATTTGGGAATTGGGATCCCCTTTCTTAGAATTCCTTTGAATTTAACCCTTAAATGCCGGGTATTGCTTTTCGGCAACATACCCAATTTAGGCTCTAAAATACTATTAGAATAATATTGAAGCTATAATGCCTAATGTTGAAAATAAAATACATTCTGAAAATATTATTAAATCGATTTTCAACATGTAGATGGCAACACTTGTGCTGTTTAAGAATAAAGATAGATTTATTTATTTAATTGTTGATACTTGTTCTTTTTCTTTTGTTTGGCAGCTTACAAAATACCCTATTTTGTTCTGCAGTGAGCAAGTCTAATTTTTTCTTATTATAGTTCCTAAAATTCTTGTGTGTTTAATATTATAGAATTTTATGAAGGAAAATTATTTTTTCAATTAAAGACAAGTATTGCCGATTAGTAACTAATTGTTTTTTAGCCGAAAACCATACTTAAATCAAAATAGGATTTTTAAAAGTATTTTTCCCGTGATTTATTTAAAAAATGATAGCCGAAAAACATTATTACAAGGATTTTTGAAAAAACAGGCATTTAATGGTTAACTTGAGCTCCTGTAAGCTGCGGATTGGACTAGAACACAGTAGGAGGTGGGAAAACCGGAATGTGTGAATGTGGTCTAGGAGGAGTTTTTTCTATTCACTGGAAGATTAATTAAAAGTGTATTGTGGGGGAGTAAGCAGTGAGAAAAGAATTCGAGAATGTACCAAACAATTGTTCTGCTTCTCACTGGTATTAGTCAGCGGCGCATGTGAAAGATATTTGTTGAAGTTATTCACTCTATCAAGAATCCGTACTTCGTGATACAGTTGCAAAGTAAAAGCAATCAAAATTGCGACAAACAAAACTTTGTTTCAAATTCTTGTGAAATATAACAAGTTGGAAATTTCGCATCAAGCATGGCAAATGAGGTGCGTTCGTACTATAACTAGTTTTATGAATATCTTTTGCACCGCATATTGTACTGAATATATATTTCAGTGCAATTCATAAGTGCATATCAATTTATTCTCTTCGAAAGGCTGTAACATTATTAAAATGCGCATGAAATATTTTTTCCCTTTTGCCATAATGTAACTGAAAACTTTTGACTGTCCCTGTAATTAAACTATGCATCCGATTTTCGTAAAATTTGAAATGGCTCGACAAAATTTTGCAACTATTATATATTTAAAATTGCTGATCACTCGGTTGAGTAATTTTTAACTGTAATATGCGGCCAGACAGACAGACAAACAGAAAGACAGATGGACCGAACGACGACTATAGGTGCTACGTATTTATATAATTACAAACTCACCTAAAAAGCTTCTTATTTTCAAAATTAAAATTCAGGTAATTTATTCTGGTTTCTATTTTGCTATTGTTTTATTTTTATTAAACACTTGTTAGCATAATAAGAAATAGCGTATACATTTGTCCTTAATCTTAAAATTGAAGCCTTTTCGATTATCCGAAAATTTTGATTTTCCGAAAGGTGGTCGGTCCCAATTACTTCGGATAATCTAGTTTCTACTGTATTTTATTTTAGACCTGTATCTACTAAAGATGAGTTCTAGCTCTTATTTCGGAGGCCATAACCGCCCGAGCTCGGCGATGCAAAATCTCAGCTCGAAAAAGTTCATCAGAGCCTGATACAGATACCAGTGGGTAATTTGGTACGGTTTCGGTGTATCGTACTTAACAGGTGGCGCTTCTGTGCTGTTCTTTTCACGATCTTTGTGACAGCTATAAATGTGGGAAAACACTGAGAATGCTTTGTTAATCGCTTTTTTTCCAAATTATGCTTCTGCCTTTTAACTTTGCATTTGTTTATTTGCATGAAGTATACTTGTATAATGCTTTATTTGAATGTAGTTTTGGATCATTTTTTTCACATGTGTTAACACATTCTTTCTTTAAAGAACACCATCGTCAGTTTGTGAATAGTACCCTTTTTTATGAATGAAATAGCGTAATAAATAGGGAGAAAATGTGGTATAAGCATTTTGTTTTTCTTTTATTCAGTTAATTTTAAATATACAAGTTTGCTTTTTTTTCTAATGATCTAGTTGGAACAAAAGAAAAAAGTGACCAATTTTGTCTATGGTGAGGAGGCTGTATAAAAATTTAAAAGAAGATAGTGTAGCCTGGAGTAATTTTCAGACAGAGGAATGCGGGGTAATTAACAGACAGCAGTACTCGCACAGCAATCAAAATCTGGCCAAAAAATTTTCATTTTAGTTAAATCAACTATTTTTTTTATTTCAACTAGTATTTTTTAGTATTTAGCAGCTTACTCTGTCTTGTAGGAAATTGGTTTCCAAAATGCTATAAAAAATTACGGTTTAACTTTTTGCTGCACTGATTTCAAATTTAATTTTCAAAATACAATTTTAAATTGTAGCAACTCTAGCACAAATGCTGCTTCGGTTTTAGATACTAAGGTATGTTATCTTTTTGGAAACAACGAAATAACGTTATTTGGATGTCTATCCAGGAAAATTTTAATTTTTAAAAAAGTGTAGCTTTTAAGAAACACTGCGGTAACTATCAGACAGCATTCGTGGTAATTTCCAGACACTCATATGTGTTACAAAATGCGTTTTGATTGATCCTACATGGTAAATTAATTTTTTTCGAGTGATTTAAAATGGGTTGTATAGTAAAATATAACTTCAAAATGCCATCTGTAAGTTAAAATGAAAATATTGGGTGGAGTTTAAGCTAAAATGTGAGCTTGATGATGAAAGATAGAGATTTATGAAGAAAGTGAGAGATGCCATTTCAGAATCAAATATATAATATACACTGTATATTATGACCAAACATTCTATATGGGACGGATACAAAATTCATTCCACAAAGATGACTATGAGAAAAATCTGTTGGAAGTTCAAATGAAATTTTTAAACTGGCTTGGGTATGATCGATATTGGAGGCCAAAAAAAAGGATCAAGTTGAAATTGATGCCAACTTCTTTTTTTTTTAACCTATTAAGACTAAGACCATTGATCCTGTGCATGCTAAAACTATTTAAGATGTGAAAAAATTGTAAAATAATGTTAAAAAAATTTACAGTGATATATTTACTGTCAAATAAAACGAAAGTGGTTAGACCTGTCGAAATTAGTGCTGTTCAAAAATTTTACTGCAGTGTGAAAAAGCAGGTTAAGCTACTAAAATATTTATTTATTTATTTATTTATTTTTATTTATTTATTTTTCAAGCGAAATTGGTGTCGGTTTTATGTTTTTATTTAATATTGATTTTTATTCAACCATCAGAATCGTTTAAAACGGTCTGAAATTCTTTATTGATTTACATAAATTTATACAAAACAGATAAAGCTACAGTAGCTATGTATGAAAAAGTACAGTCGTGGAAAAAAAAAAAGTAAACACCCCCTACTAACTCTTCAGCAAATCATCGTAGAAAAAAGTTACTGGTACCGAACGATTGGAAATAAAGTATACTTTTAAATGATATATATAAAATTTTCTTAGGGGGTCATCTACATATTAAAACGAATCCAAACTTCATTTTTTTCAATGGCAATGCCCAATTTTAACGAGATATTTCAAATCTTCCGTTCAAACTAGGCCTAGACACCAAATTTCAAGTCATTTGAATGATAAGTTTTTGAATTATAAACATTCAAAATTTAGTGATTCTAATGTTAAATTACATTTTCGTATTTTTATTTATATCTCCCGAAATTATGCTTCTAATGTGATAATTTTTTTTGTAGTAATAATACTAATATACCCAAACATAAATAAGCTGAATTTGCAATTTTTATAATTTTATGATATGAATTATGAAATTAATATTCGAAAAAATTATGCACCTACAATCATTTTAATGGATTTAGATTTATTAAATCCTGCTTTATGGAAATTCAAAAATTTCACATTTTTATTCCAAGCAGTTTTCAAATTATGCTTAAAAAACGGCAAAATGATGGTTTAAGGGGCCGTCTATGATGAAAGTGAGTAGACATTTTGAAATTTATTCTGCTGCCTTGTTATCTAACAGACTTCATTGACTGCTTAAGGTGCCTTGATCAAGAAGGCGGCTCTCTCGGTTAGCAATCGAGAACCCAACTTCAATTTGGATACAGCTCTTAAAATACGCTCGTTTTAAAATAATTAATTTCTCGGAAACTTATGGTACGAATTGCATAAAAATTTATTTTTAGGCTATTTGAAGGGTGTAGAGTTCATTTATGCTGTCAGAATTGGGTATTGCTATTGAAAAAAATGAAATTATGGTTCGTTTTAATATGTAGATGGCCTCCTAAGCAAATTTTATATACATCATTTAAAAGTAGACTTTGTTTAAAATCGTTCGATACCAGTAACTTTCTTCTACGATAATTTGTTGCGGAGTTAGTAGGGGGTGTTTACTTTTTTTTTCCACGACGGTACCACAAAACTTACTTCTGTTCGCGAAAATATAAATGGATTTCAGGTGCACAGTTACAATTGCGTTTTCATGTCTTTTTTCTGTATTCAGAAGGGTCTAATAAATATCCCATTTTGTGTCATAACATTTTACAACGGTGTCTCTTAATTACGGTAGTTGGTGTTCAAATCTGACCCTTAAATAACCCTACATATAGCTATCTGGAAATTACCACTTATGTGTCTGGAAATTACCCCAAAGATTTTATCAATTTTATTTTTATTATTAATGCTAATTATCTGAAAATGCTTCAAAATAATCACCAGGCATGTGATGATTTTTCCAAGAAAAAGCTAAAAGAAATATTGATTCCTGAGTAATTGCAAAAGTTTTGTTTTCGTCTGAAAATTACCCCAGGATGCGCTATATGTTTTTTAGTTTTAAGGGGATAATGCAAGTAATAATATTTGTTGCCTTATTTTGAACAGTTTGCATTACCTACCTATCTTCAACAAATAAAATACAGGGCTGTTACAAATGATGGATCCGATTTTTAAAAAGTCATATTTTCGAAACTACAACACATATTACAATAAGTGATACACGGATTTAAAGAGAAATATACCAAGTTTTTTTCAGTTACAAATGTTCGATGTGTGAACCTCTTGTTACATGACATACGTCCAATCTGTAATCCAATTCGTCCCAAACATTTTGTAGGATCACTCTATCAATGGTTCTGAATTCTGCACAAATGCGTTCTTTAAGTTCTGACAGTGTCAAAGACATTGTTTATCTACCACCAATGGCGAAAACAAAGTGTTCAGAATTTAAAGAACGCGTTTGTGAAGCTTTCAGAACCATTGACAGAGTGATGCTACAAAATGTTTGGAACGTACTCGATTACAGATTGGACGTATGCCGTGTAACAAAAGGTCATCAAAAATGTGTAACTGAAAAAACTTAGTATAATTCTCTTTTAATCCATGTATCATTGTAATATGTGCATTCGTTTCGAAAATATGTTTTTTAAAATCAGGTCCATCATTTGTAATAGCCCTGTATTAAAGCGTGTTTCATTCTGTTTTTGACAAACTGCATATACGCATGTATTTATCTCTAAAATTTGTTAATGTAAAAAAAGACTTGTTTATAAATATAAAAGCTTTGTTTCGAGTTTACCTTTCGCTTGCGGCAAGTTAACACGGATCAAACTACACTCGCTTTACAGACAATTTAACATCAAGCATTGTGCCGTAATTAATTTGCTACGTAATGATGTTGAAACTGGAACTTTGGTTTATCTTCGGAGCTTACTGTCTGTGGGATTGAAGGCCGTCATTTAAGCTGAGTTCTCTCGTTTCGGATTTAAACGTTAATTGCTTCTCGAGATCTAATTTTCGACGGCTTCGATTAAAGGAGTCTGAAATCGTACTAAGAATAACAAGCCTTCAGAATTGAATATATATATATATAGCACATATTTTTTATTTTTTCTAAATGGTTGTACATTGAAATAAGTAATTTTTAAGGAAAAACAAAACTGTCTTAAAGAGATTGTTTTTTAAGCTGATATTTACCAATTTCAAGCCAGTTACCTTATTTTAGTGAGAGTGGTTTGAGTGTTGTTGCAAACATTTGTACACTGTAAAACAAATCTCTCAAATTGACAGGAAAAAACTGTCAATTTTGGCGCCAGTGGAAAACCGTTTTATTTACAGAAAATATCTGTAGTTTTGCATTAAAACATTTTTTTTCTGTAAAAAATAAAAAAATTTCAGTAAAATGCACGAAATCCAGTTTTTTAACAGAAAAATGTTTTTCTTTAAAACAGTTTTTATCTGTAAAAATACATTTTTTTCTGTAAAAATTACAGATTTTTTTTACAGTGTACATTTATTTCGAATCCCATTATTGCCTAAACTGGGCCATTCCATGAAAAACGGACAAAATATCCTGCACGTGACACTCACAAAAAAACCTATAGCTATTAACTTATAAGTTTACAGAGTATAAACTATACATTAAAAATAACAAAATTCCCTAGATTTTAATATTAGCATAGTTGTTTTAAGTTGAGGAATTACTAAAACAGCAGTAATATGTAGAAAAGCTCTTCCTCGCGTGATATGAAATGGCCATTTAATAGTTTTAAAAATCTCCAAATTTTATACCCCAGACATATTACAAACATACAAATTTTCCTTCTGCATAATATTGGTATATATAAAACTTTGTGTGGAAATTCCTTTCGCCTGGGGTATGTAGAAATAAATCACCCTATTTTCGTTTTACACTCAATTAAACATCACATGCTGTACCGTAATTAAACTTTTATGTAATTATATTGAAATTTAAACTTTGTGTTACTTTAATAGCTTACTGTTTGCGTGATTCAAACCAAATGAATTCATTTCGCATTAAAAAGTTAATTGCTACTTAAGATGTAATTTTTAACTGCCTCTCCGAAATACTTCAATTTATATAGTTTTTAATTAGAAATAAAATTCTTCCTTATCTGTTAATAACTTATACGGCAATGTTACTGTTATTCAATACACTGAGTTAGTGGATTTAGATTTAAACGACATAGAAATTATTTTTTAGCTGTTTATCATCTTTCAATTACTTTGAAAAGTGTTTGCGCATTTGATTTGTCTGTCCTTCTGTCCGCACTCTAACTCACGTAAATATAATCACATTTACATGTAGTTTATATATGTTATTGGGGCTTACAATGGGAGGTTCAGTATTGAAATGAAGCATGTAGAATTCATAGTTCATTTATAGGGAATCTCCAAAGAATGACGTTACATTATGGTCTATAGGGAAAATCGCGTGCAGTTAATTATGTTACACTATTTTAAATGTATTGAAATTGACATACAACGCTGGCGAACACTACGAAATGGTTACTGTATAATATGGTGTAGCATTTATAGTTCATTTACATGAACACACAAAAAATTCGATTACTGTACTGTCTATGAGCAATAATTGCTGGGTGAGTGTTTTCATTTTGGCGTGCGTTTTTAAATTTAACTTTTTTTTTTGCATAATACTTATTCCTTATACATTATATAGGTGAAATAAACTGAGTTCGAGAAAAGAATTCAAATACATTTTCGCAATTTGAAGGAAAATGTTGCAGGGAATGCAAATGTTGCAAGGAAAATGTTTCAACTGTTATGCGTTTCCTAACAGAAATAAATTTTTGCATACTATGTAGTATAAATAGAAATCTACAGATTCATACTCAGAGTTGTACCAAAATCTGATATTTTTCCATTTACAGATGGTAGTTTTTGTAACTTAGTTTTCAAATGTGTTATGAATTTTCCGCATTGCTTTCTAAAATTCACTTTTAACCTTATTAAATGGTGAAGTTTTGTTACAGTGTTCTGAATGTACTGAATGTATTGTAAAGTGTTTCAAAATCTATCCTCGACGAACTATTTTCCTTAATTTTTTAGTAAAACATTTGTACCATAAAGGAATTTACACAATCTTTATAGTATACATAATGTTACTTCTAAAAATGAGCCTGCATTATAATCGTTTTTAGGTGCGTTCGTAATTATATAACTACTAGAAAACCCCGCGGCTTTGCTCGCGTAATAGTTGAAATAGGCCAAGTGATATTTGCATGACTATTTTTTATTAGAAGAACAATTTTTGGAATAATTCAGTAATTACAAATTAAGCCACAGTTTGAATAATCTTCATTATAAATGTGCAATAGACAGAAATGAGATTTTAATTAATAATAAGAACTAAAACGAATTCCAAATAAATGATAATTTAGAAAGCTTTTTGAGACTTTTATAATCATTTCAGTATTCATTTGACGTTTTGAATTTTTTAGAAACCATCTTAACACACTTACATCTTAAAATTAACCATCATGTCAAATTCCAAGCTTCGTGTCTAACAGTCTACCACCTCTCTGGTGTTAGTGGCACCACCATAAAATGCCGAAACAGAGTTGAAATAGAATGTCTTGAAAAATGTTGAAACAGAGACTGTCACCATTAATTTGCCAACATTCACCTTGGAATCGATTGGTATTTCCTAATATTCTATAGAAAACGGAATTTAGATGTTTTTAAAGGCTTTCTTCTTGTTCCTGCCAACCAGGTGGTAGTGACAGCGGCATAAAGTATAAACCGTATAGGATCAGGGACTATCGCTCTTGATTCGCAATCAATAACTTCTGTAATCGATTTATTATTTCCCGATATTCCATAGAATTCGTAATTTAGGGCTCTTTCAGAATGCTTTTCGCTTTTTCCTTTCGCTTCACACCTTTTTAATTTCGAATTTATTTTCGACTGTTCTGAGGACATTTATATTTTTTAAGTAACTACCGTGCTATATTTAAAGTTTCTAGCCTCTTCAGTACCGCAGAAATCGCAATTTAGAAAGTTTTTTTGCTCCTGCAGCCCTCTACGGGTTGTGCCACGACATAAAATATAGCTTATGCTTGACCAGGTTCTATCACCATCAATTTGAAACCATTATGTTTGAAATAGGTTTCGTATTTCATACGATTGCATAAAAATCGTTATTTAGAACGCTTATAGAACGCTTTTCGCTCACATTTGGAATTTGCTTTCGACAATTCTTAGAAAGCATTTGCATTTTTGAAGTAATTACCATTCCAAATTTTAAATGGTAGACCGCCCTCTTTAACACAAAAATGCAATTTAGAACAATTTTTTGCTCCTGTAAACCCCGGGAGGTAGTGACAACAACGTAAAATATAGGCTATGTTGGAGTGGGGACTGTCACCATCAATTTGAAACCATTGCATCTGAAATCGGTTTATATTTCCTGAGATTGCGTAGAAATCGCTAGTTAGAACGTTTTTAGAACGCTTTTCGTTTATTTTCACCCCATTTAAACTTCAAATTTTAAGGAACTCTTCTCAGAGAGCATTTACATCTCATAAGTAATTACCTTGCCAAATTTGAAGTTGCTAGCCCCTTCAGTAAATCAAAAATCACAATTTAGAACGTTTTTTAAAATGCAACCGCAAGGTGGTAGTGGCGCCGACATGAAGTAGATCCTATATTAGAGCAAGGACTCTCATCATCAATTTCCAACCATTACTTTTGAAATCGAATGGGTACTTTCTGAGATTGCGTAGAAATCGCCATTTAGAACATTTTTTAGAACTCTTTTCGCGCATTTTCACCCCTTTTAAATTTCGAATTTTTTAAGAAATGTTCCTAGAGATCATTTATATCTTAGAAGTAACTACCATTCCGAACTTCATGTTTCTAGGCCCTTCAGTAACACAAAAATCACATTTTCGAACTTTTTTTGCTCCTGCACCCCCTTTGGGGGTAATGGCAACGACATAAAATGTAGCCTATGTTGAAGCAAGGGTTATCACCATCATTTTGACACCATTATTTTTTAAATCGGTTTGGTTCTTCTTGAGATTGCGCAAAAATTGCCATTTAGAACAATTTTTAGAACGGTTTCTGCGCATTTTCACCCCTTTTAAATTTCGAATTTTTTAAGAAATGTTCTTAGAGATCATTTATATCTAATAAGTAACTTCCATGCCAAATTCCATGTATCTGGCCCCTTCAGTAACACAAAAATCACATTTTCGAACTTTTTTTGCTCCTGCACCCCCTTTGGGGTTAATGGCAACGACATAAAATGTAGCCTATGTTGAAGCAAGGGTTATCACCATCATTTTGACACCATTATTTTTTAAATCGGTTTGGTACTTCTTGAGATTGCGTTAAAATCGCCATTTAGAACGGTTTTTAAAACGCTTTTTGCTCATTTTCACCACTTTTAATTTTCGAATTTTTTAAAAAATGTTCTTAGAGATAATATATATGTAATAAGT